>CM057456.1:1845222142-1846445357 GCA_016271365.2 Neoceratodus forsteri
TGTAATTGTTTAGATCACAGGGATCCCCAGATTTAAATAGCGGAATGATGCGAGCAGTTTTCCATAGGTTAGGGAGAGACCCCTGGGACAGTGACAGATTAAATAGATGAGTAATTGGCTCAGCTAGAACATGCCAGGCAATATTTAGGTAGTAGGGGTCCAGGGAATCCACACCAGCATTTTTCTTAGTGTCCAAATGAAGGAGAAGTCTTCAGCCTCTTTCAGAGTAGCAGATGAGAAGGAAAAGGCGGCATTTGTTAGGTTGAGCTCAGAAGGCAATACAGTCATCAGAGAGTGCAGACAGCAAGCGGGCGAGTTTTCGAATGCTAATCCTGCTGAGGCAAAATGATTGTTGAAGGCTTGTAATATCTCATTTTTTTCACTGATAATGACATTGTCCAAGGAGATTTTTGAGGGGAGCGCGTTTCCTGTCATGTGGCCAGATAGATCTTTTATTGTAGTCCAGAATTTGGTTGGGCATTTTGAGGTGGAGTCTAGCTCTGTGTGGTAGAAATTAGAAGAAGTAAGAGGCATAGTCCTCAATAACTCTAGGAGGAGAACTAAACTCTTGATCAGGGGAACCATCAGGTTCTATAGGTTCACACGTGAAACTGATTGGGCCTCCTATGTGAACTGGGTGGCGTCTCCCTTCTGGCACTTACTGTGAGTTTGTTTTGCACATTTTAGCACTTTATTTCAATAAATTGCACTTGCATTACTCTTTTGGTGGAGGTGCCATTCTCTTTTGGATGTTGTGTTATCACAGAATGTGACACATCAGTTGAGGAGTGGCTGTTTTGTTTTGTTTTGTTTTAAAGTACTGCTTTTGAAGCTATGCTTGTAGCACACCAGCCTCCCATGCCCAGCCTGGTTATTTTCCGGAAGTTACCAGTATGTTGTCGAAGGTCAATCTTTCTCAGCCTTAGGCTGTCATATCTAATACTCTGAATGATGTAAACCTAGGAGATACCACAAGTTCTTTTTCTGCTGCCATTTTTTTCAGATGAAGGGGGTAGTAATCCCTTTCTAAGTGAAAACCCGAACACTACTACAGCTGAAATCCCAAACGGACAAGCAGCTGCAGTAGCAACAAGTAATATAAAGAGTGCTTTTTTGCTTTTGGAAAAGACAACACTTAAAGCATGTAAACATTTCTGGAATTGATCCAGCTTGGAAGTATACATAAAAGTTAACCGAGTACCATGTGAGTTGTGTGTGAGGAAATGGCCAGGGTATAGTCAAGAGAAACAAGATGTTATGGAGGACTGGCATAATACTATGCAGGCAGTTTCTATGCTTTTTGTGAAATGCCTAGTCATGGGTTATATTAAACAGCAAAAGGTATGTCAGCTGGATCTTGCAGAGCAAGAGTCTGTAGTAGCTAAATTTCAGGATCAGACAGATTTCCAACACCTTGAAGGTTAATTAAAAAAATACTGCAAGCAAGCAGGATGAGAACATTTAAGCAAGTAAAATAAAGTTTGAAAGAGATCGTTAAGATCATCTTAACAACCAAGTAGTCACTTGGAAACAAAACAAAGGAAAGGGGTGGAGTCAAAGCTGTGGGAAAAACAACTTCTTACACATCAACCATGGAATCTAGTACAGAGTCAGTGGGAGATTATTTAGGGAAGGAGACATCAGGAGAACAACTTCTACTCCACAGATCTAACAGGCTGGTGAAATTCAGCTCTCCCAACAAAGATGAAGGAGAACAAGGAGGGGGCAGGGGTTGCTGCAGGAGTCAGTAGAAAGGTAATCAGAAACAACAGAAGAATGGATAGAGATCAATGCTATAAATCACGCATCCAAAATTTTAGCAGAGGCACAAGTCATTGTGCTTATTAAAGGATAAAGTTTTGTTTCAACCTTTGAATCCAGCAAGTTTGATTTTTTTTTCTGGACTCTAAAAAGTTTTCAAGAAAATTAAATCTTAAAACTTTTTAAAGAGGTGAAACATGTAGATATAATCCTCCATCTGAGTCTCAAGCTGCAAAATATACAAGTTTACAGTCTGATATTGCTTCAGCTAATATCATTTATGATCTGAAGCCTAAATTGACCTTTAACCCCTTCCTAACAATATGGTGATAGTTTCTGAACATGCTTGTCTCAAGGATATCGATGTCTATTTGAAACAGAAACTGCATGTCATTTTTGTAACATCATCAATGAGGAGAGGGCAGCATTATCAGAACATAAGAAAAATCCAAATCTGGCTGTCAAGCTGGCAAATAAAGGGGGCTTCAGTGAGTGGTGTTAAATACAATAGAATACATCCAAAAGGTATACCACCAGCTGGATAATATAAACTTTTATGAACGTCTTAAAAAGGATCCCACACTGGACTATAAGGAGAAGGTGGACAAATTTTTGTGCTGGGTCACGGACAATGGTATCATTTCGGCGACTACTCTTGACTTCCTTACAGTGAGTTATTGTATAAAAGCCACCACATATGTGTTGTCCAAGCTGCATACAAGTTTGGAATATCCCCAAGAGCACCCTATAATGGCTGGTATCAGTTCACTCACAGAATCATTATCTCATTATATGGATTTGTACATTAAAGACATAGTAGCCACTTTGCTTTCTTATGTGAGGGATACCATGGAGGTATTATGGCTCCTGGGGGACATCCAACTTGATAAGACTTGGTTTTTAGTCTTGATGGACATTGAGTCCTTTTATTCTAAAACCCCACATGAAGGGGGCCTTAGGGAAGCACATGTTTGGTTGGACTCTTCAACTGATTTAGATGACCCACACAAGAATTTATTAGTAGGGCTTTGTGAAATAGTCCTAACCTGTAATGCATTCATCTTCCAAGGTAAATACTATCAGCAGATAAAGGGAACCATGATGGGTACCACATCTGCCCCCAGTTATGCAAACCTTTACCTGGACATTGGGATAAGTAGGTCATATATGACCAACAGAAAATCAATTTTATAGTCAGTCTGTGGAGAAGATATATTGATGATGTCATGATGGTGTGGCATGGGACAGCTGAGGAATTTGATGAACTTGTTTTGTACTTGCATAATTCAATTCCAAATTTGAAATTTACTGTAACTAGCTTGAACCAAGAAATCAATTTTTTGGATTTAAAAATTTCTAGAAACCAGGACAGTACTATTAAAACCAATTTATACTGCAAAAGTACCACTAGGAATAGCATCCTGCATGCCTCTAACTGTCGCCTCGTGCACACTATCATAGAACATCTTGAATGCACAACTATGAGGCACAACTGTAGCCATGAGTCTTTTTTTAATAAACATGCAGATGAGATGGTCAAAAGATTTTCCCAATGTGGAGAAGATATATTGATGACATCCTGATGGTGTGGCATGGGACAGCGGAGGATCTTGATGAATTTGCTTAGTATTTGCATAATTCAAATCCAGATTTGAAATTTACAGTAAATAGTGTGACTTCATTAAATATTGCTAGGGATCAAGTGTCTGTAATGAATAGAAATAAATTAGTGGAATTTAGGAACAGACAGACAGGTGGAGATGTCTTAAATGTTATCACCACCTACAGTGCCCATTTAAGAGCAGTACAACAGATAATAAAAAAACGTTGGAGTACACTTTCAACTGAACCATTGATAGAGGGGAGAGGTTGATAGAATACCCAGAATTGTGTACAAAAGGGGCCATTATTTGATGGACCACCTGGTACATTCATTACAACCTCTTAAAAGATCTATGATAGGCAGGTTGCCAGATCAGCCTAAGGGATGCTACTGTGAAGTAATAAGTAAAACAAATATGTTCACCACAGTTAATGCGGACAAAACCTATGATATTAGGAAGTTTTAAATTGCTCTAGCGTAGATGTCATTTATCTTGTCACGTGCACCAGTAATGCCTTTTATATTGAGAAAACCAAACAGATGAATTGGTGAGAACCTTAGTGATGTTAGGAGAAGGGATAGTGAGAATGCTCTTGAAAAACATTTTTGAACATGGGTGGTGAAGGGGTTGGACTTGAATTTGCCTTTATTGGCATAGAAAAAGTAATGATAGGCCCCAGAGGAGGAGAAGGAGGAGATTTGGGCACTAAAATATTGTGTAGAGAAGCTTTTCGGATGCACGAGCTTGGGGTGTTAAGGCCCCTAGGCATAATGATAATTCTGATGTGGTCCCATTTCTAAAACAAAATTAACACCCCTTACTTGAATGTTTCTGTATGTTGATAATCATAAGTAGTTTTTTCTAGAGCCTATCAAATCATATTATCTATCCGATGTTAGTTAGGTCTTATTTTATAATACACTATTGGGTTGATCTATTTTGCATATTTATTTATTTGCTTTTGTTGACCAGGTAAACACACTAGACAGCCAAGTACTTATTTTCAGGTGCGACCCGGGAGATTACAAGGTACATACATGAGACATTAAGCAAACCAAGGTACAATAACAAGAACATTGAGCATATACAGTACAATAGCAGGTAGAAACAGCATAGTACAGTCATGGACAACAGAAGTCTACATGTAGGGGCAGCCACAGGAGGGTATGGGTAATGAGATACACAAATTGTACAAATTGTGGGAGAGAGAACAGGGGACGACAAGTAATAGAGTTACGCAGGTACACTTTACAGAGACAGATTGGGCAGAGAAGGGACCCAACAACCTTTAGTACATCTGATAGTATCAAGTTCACCAGGTGGACAAAGTGCAGTCAGTATCCGGGGGACTCATCTCCTAACAGTCGAGCCACGTTTGATGACTCAGGTGCAGAGAGAAGCAGAGGCAGATTTTAGGAAGCCCCATAGGGAGGTTTTGAAAGAGGTGTTGGAGGGGAAGGGGGATGAGTGAGTGCTTGCAGGTAGGGAGTTCCACAGCCTGGGCACGTAGGCGCGAAGGCCCGATCACCCATTTGGGTACAAGTTTTAGGAACCAGGAGGACCTGGGAGTCGTTGGATCTTAAGTGGTAAGAGTGACCATAATGCCATTCTCATTCATTTTTAAAATTCCCTTGCAGAGCTGAAGTGGTCCAGAAAGATGTAAGTGAAGTAACTGAAAATGAATTTGAATGAATGGATTTCCGTTGAGACTGCTTTGGTGTTTTGGGGGTTCGTATGTTTTAAAATGCATTTATTACAGCACATCTTTAGCCCTATTACTTAAAGAACAACTTATGCTACTTTATAGCAAAGCATATTTATAAACTTATAGTAACAGTTTTCCTGTCAGCAGAAGTGTAGTCTTACTATTTGTGTTTTTATCTATCTATGCCAGCACTGTTTAATTTTCAGCACTGCTACTTTAAATTATGCACTACTTAAGACTCCACAATGCAGATGTCTGGCTGTTTCTGACAAAGCATGCACACACTAAACCGGTCGGGCCCCCCATGTGAACTGATTGGTGTCTCTCTTCTGGCACTTACTGTGAGTTTGTTTTGTACAAAGAAACATAGAAACATAGACTTTAATGGCAAATAAAGACTGCTTGGCCCATCTAGTCTGCCCATTTCCCTACCTACAGGATAGGCCGCAGATCCTAGTTAACCAACAGACTATTTCTTCTTACCCCCCACAAGAATTTCCTTATGTCTGTCCCATGCATTCTTGAATTCTCCCACAGTTTTAGACTCCACAACCTCCTCAGGAAGGCTGTTCCATGCATCCACTACCCTCTCTGTGAAATAATACTTCCTCACATTGCCCCTGAACTGCCCTCCTATCTTTAAATTGTGTCCCCTTGTTCTTGCAAGTCTCTTTTTCTGAAAGATGCTACCCTCTTGGACTTTGTTGATTCCACTGAGGTACTTAAAAGTTTCTATCATGTCCCCCCTCTCCCTTCTTTCCTCAAGGGTATACATATTAAGCTCCTTTAGTCTCCTTTGCAGACCCTAAACCATTTTAGTTGCCCTCCTCTGGACTACCTCTATCCTGTCTATGTCCTTGCAGAGATGGGGTCTCCAGAACTGGACACAGTACTCCAGATGGGATCTCACCAACTGTCTGTACAGAGGGATACCAACTTCCTGTTTTCTGCTGCTGATGCCTCTCCCTATACATCCCAGTGTACCCCAGCCTCCCTACTGCCTTCTCACATTGCTTGTTAACCTTAAGGTCATCTGATATGATTACCCCCAGGTCCCTTTCCTTTTCGTTGTTGTTACTACCTCCCACCCATTGTGTATTCTTCCCTGGGTTCTTGTTTCCCAGGTGCATTATTTTGCACTTCTTTGCATTGAATACTAGCCATACTTCTGACCATTCCTCCAACCCTGCCAAGTCCCTTTTCATCCTTTCCACGCCTCCTTGTGTATCAACCCTGTTGCAGATCTTTGTGTCATCTGCAAAAGGCATACTTTTCCTTCCAGTCCCTCTGCAATGTCACTGATGAAGACATTAAAAAGGACTGGACCCAATACTGAAACCTGCGGTACCCCACTAGTAACCCCTCTTTCTTCAGAGTGGACTCCATTTACAATTACCTTCTGTGTCCTGTTGTGCAGCCAATGTTTTACCCAGGCTACTACCCTGGGACCCACTCCCAGGCTGGTTAATTTGACTATTAATCTTTTGTGTGGGACTGTGCCAAATGTCTTGCTAAAGTCTAGGTAGGCCATGTCCACAGCCCCTCCCTGGTCTACTACTTTGGTCACCCAGTCAAAGAAATCTATTAGATTCATCTGACATGACCTTCCCGCTGTGAACCCATGCTGCCTTGGGTCTAGTGCTCCACTGGCCTCTAGGTACTCAACTATTCTTTCCTTCAGAAGTGACTCCATCACTTTCCCTACCACAGAGGTCAGACTGACCGGTCTGTAGTTTCCTACCTCTGTCTTGGACCCACTTTTGTGAAGGGGAATCACATCCACCTTCCTCCAGTCCTCGGGTACCACACCATCCTCCCACGATTTATTAAAAGAGTAGCCAGTGGTTTCACTAGTTCCTCCTTAATTCTTTTAGAATTCTGGGGTGAATTCCATCAGGACCCATTGCTTTGTCCACCTTCAGTTTTAGGAGTTCTTGCAGAACCCTTTCTTCTGTGAAAGGACTGGGATCGACCCCCCCTATCAAGAGTGCTTCTGTTAATTGGATTAGGCACTTCCCCCTCCTCTTTTGTGAATACTGAGCAGAAATATTCGTTCAGTATCCCTGCTTTTTCACTGTCCCCCTCTGCCCACCGATCGTTCATTCTATTCAGCCTCACTATCCCTCCCTTTGTCTTTCTATGCTCGCTTTTTAACTTTATTTTAATAAATTGTGCTTGCATTACTTATTTGGTAGATGGCACCATTTTTCTTTGGATGTTCTATAGGTTCACCTTCATCCTCCTCATCATAATACACACAATCATAACCTTGTCCTCATCCTTCCTGATCACAAAGAGTGACAACTTGCATGTAAAATAGCCTCAGTGAGAAGAAGAGCCAGTATGATTTATGTAAACTGTTACTTGAACATGACAGTGTTACCTCTCACTCATATGTGTCTAAAGGGAATTGTGAAAAAGAACTGGGAAAACACATTTCAACTGAGGAATGGGCAAAAACTTGGAGGAATGCGTACAAATGCTGTAGGGACATCCAGTGTAGGACAATACAATGAGATGGATTTTCTATATGAAAATGTTGGATGGGTCAATAGGAATGAGTATAGAAACTAATTGGCAAGCTTGTGTGTGATGTAAAAAGGAATGACTTTTTCTTGGGGGACGGGGGGTAGTACAACATAGCATTTAAATACAATACATACATAACATGCAATATGATGTGACATTAATATACAAATAAATAGAGGCAGTAAGGAGCATCATAAAACAATAACACAAATGAGGGCAGCAATCAATCAATATAGGGCAAAAACATGATACATAGTCTCACTACATACAAACTCAGTCTCACTACATACAAAATATCCAGTAGAATAACAAATGTCTAGCGCATCATAATAGAACACAGAAGTTGGAAACAATGTAAGCAGCATATTGTAAAAATGATATCAAATGCCCCCCAAATAAAGTCAAATATGTACAACAATCTAACATAAAGGTTGGATACAGCAAAAACTAAAACAAAACAATTAGACACTCATATGGCTTTAAGGACACATGGTACATTTTGCCACTATGTTTGGTAATGTTTTATGTTTTGTATTATAATATGAAACACAAGAGCCAGTAATGGACAAAATAACACTGGCCTTGCCGACAGAGCTCCATGTCTCACATTCATGACCTCTGACCCTGCACTCTGCTGCAGTCTGTATTTCTCAAGCATAGACCCGAGTTTTACAAATTAAAGTTATGAACTAAGATACAGGGCAGAAGCCCAAACATAAGATCAAAACTAACATATTGGCTCCAGGGTATCACACAATTATAAGTCAGTTTGCCAAGGCTCGTTTTCCTCTCCATGTTCAGCATGGAAGGAAAGTGTATGGTTGCTTAGCAACCAATCTTGCCTCAGAGCAACCACTTAAGCGGACTCAAGAGGAGGGCAAAGACAGAGTTTCAGCTTGCTCCAAAACACGGCTACCATTTTAAAAACACGCATCTCCTGCACATTAGGCACTTTGAGAAATAAGGTAAGCCATTTGAAACCACGTTTGCAAGGAGATAAAGAGAGTATTAACTAACATAATTTATATACGTGATGAAGGTAATGATTATGAAATAAAGGATTATTTGCTGTTTTAGGTGTAAACACACCACTGAAAGGTTACAAAAGAAAAGAAAAACTCAAAAGAAAGCCAAGTAATGGAGCAGGTACGCTGTCTTTTTTTGTAAAAAGTGTGACCAGGCACATTAGTGCAGCCATTAAACTAACAATTGTGTGTGCCATAAGGACCAGTATAAATGAATAATTGCTCAGTTTCACATTTCAGTCAGACAAATTGTATTTCTTTTTTAGGAAAAGTAAACACAGGTTGAAATGTGATGCCTTATAGAAAAGCAA
The DNA here is from genome assembly GCA_016271365.2 of Neoceratodus forsteri. NCBI lineage: Eukaryota > Metazoa > Chordata > Ceratodontiformes > Ceratodontidae > Neoceratodus > Neoceratodus forsteri. The sequence goes on from CM057456.1 coordinate 1,845,231,078, forward strand.
AAGCGACATACTGTATATAAGACATAAAGGAAAGCAGTTGTGGTATGAAGTATTACAGAAAGATGATGAATGTTTATTACAAAATTAGAAGACAAATATAAAGAAATGTAAAGTAAATAGTGAAAATGAAATATTTTATCACTAGAAAGAAAAAATATACCCTGTTAACAAGTTGCAATCAGAATGAAATGTAGAGGAAATAAAAGATTTAAAGACTACATAAGTGTTGTGGACAGCTTTGATTTGGTGGCTCCAACTAACTTGAAACTTTTCACCCTCATCCTCCTCTTCATAATACATATAGTCATAACCTTGCCCTCATCCTTTCTGATCACAAAGAATGGCAACAAGCATGTAAAATAGCCTCAGTGAGAAGAACAGCCAGTATGGTTTATATAAACCGTTACTTGAAAATGACTTTGTTACCTCTCACTCACATGTGTCTAAAGGAAAATGTGAAAAAGAACTGGGAAACGCATTTCCACAGATGAATGGGCAAAAACTTAGAGGAATGCATACAAATGCTGCTGGGATGTTCAGTGTAGGACAATACAATTTAAAATTCTTCATTTTTACTATTACTCTCACAAATGACTAGAAGAAATTAATTATCTTCCAAACAGCAGTTGCTGATGTCATCAAAAACATGCAGATCTTACACATGTGCCAGTTATTACAGAAATGTGGTCCAAGATACATCAAACCTGTGAAAAGATTGCCAGAAGTAAAATCCCTTTCTCATACAAGTTCTTAAGAATAGGTTCTGAGGTACTGTCACTGAATAATATTCAAAAGGATTGGATATTAGTAGCCCCCCTTACCTTAAAAAGGTTATTTCTATCACACTGGAAATCTCTGCCACCTCCTTCTCTTAATGAACAGTACAATAGGGCCGGCCCAGTGGCATGGTGGGTTGAGGCATTCACGCCTCCCTGCTGCCATGCCAGTGACCTGGGTTTGGGAAGGGACTCAGGTCACTTGGGGGCCAGACTGGGAGAGGAAAGACTGAGCATCTGTAGGACTCCTCTCTTCCCTTGGGGAGTGGGGATCCTGCAACTTGCCGCCCGACTGCCACCTGGCAGAAGCCAAGTGGTGGCATATGTGAATCTTATAACTAGGGTAAGGGCCAGCATACAGAGAGCATGGAGTGCCTCCTCAGAGGTGGAGTGCACTTGTGCACTCGTTGCACGTAATGATGTGCCCTGGAGAGAAAAATGGAGGAGGTTGGGCTTAATGAAGTGCACCGCACTGGCACCGGTGACCTGCTTGGTTTTGGATGGATGGAGACTCAGGAGGCCGCGGTGCACTGGGACGGGACTGATACAGCCAGCCAGCATGCTGAAGGAGGAGAAACACTATACAGAGAAAAAAATGAACGGTACAAAACAATCTAAGTTGTGCAGCTAATAATGAAATAATTGCATTGACCCTATCAAGGAAGTCTAAAACATTTGAAGAAGTCTGGCCCCCTTTCCAGTCTTACTCTAAAAACTGAGTTTAATGCAAATACATTTACAACACCCCAATATAAATGTTTTCTGCACTAATAATTACCTGCTTATGAATATTTCAGATGTGAGATTCTGTTTATAGAATTATTCAAATACTTATAGTAAAAGAATTTTGTAGATTGAAGAGTTATTTCAGAAAGTGCTGATATTAGAATATAAACTTTTTATATCCTTTATATTCCTATTGGTGAACATAAGTTACAAAGGTTGTATTCAGTTTTGTTTGATTTTTGTGAATTTCTTATCATTGATGTCCTTTCATTTTTTTTTTTTATATAAAAAAAATCAATAAACTTATTAAAGTAAAAAATAATACATGTCCCTCACCCGTACAGGGTGCTGGTCTGAAATCGGAGCGGGGGACAGTGAATAAATTTCCCATATCCTATAAGGTCTGGAAAAACTTACATACCTTTGTTAAGTCCTCTGTCGAGGGCATTTGATTCTGTTCCACTGCCTTCTTTTCCTTTATAGGGGGAGTGGCAGAGATGTGTTTTCCTTTTTGTTTTTTTTTCTTGGCAGGCTCTTATTCCTGCAGCTGCTCTAGGGCCCTTTTATTGATATTTTTGCCACCATTGGAGGCAAGATTACCTCTTTGGAACACCCTGGTATCTTTAACATCTTTCCCTTGCCTTTCAGATGGCTGAACCACTTTACAGAAACATAGAAGATGTCAGCAGGTAAGGACCTCTTGACCCACCTACAGTATTCCACCCTATTTTCCCTACCTACAGTGCCACAGCAGACCCTACTCAGTCTCCAGTTTGCACCCCCTTTGCCTTACTTCTAAGATTCCTTTGTGTCTATCCCATGCTTTCTTGAAACCTATAACTGTTCTAGCCCCCACCACCTCCACTGGGAAGCTGTTCCAAGCATCCACCACCCTTTCAGGAAAGAAGCACTTTCTCACATTTCCTCTCAGTTGCCCCCCCCCCCCGCTCTTCCAGCTTCATAATGTGATCCCTTTTCCTCAAGTATCTCTTTCTCTGGAAAATTCCCCCTTTCTGTACCTTGTCTATACCTGTGAGGTATTTGAATGTTTCTGTCATATTTACGCATTTCCTCCTTATTTCTAGGGAGTACATATTTAATTCCTTAAGCCTTTCTTGTCTGTCCCTTTAAACAGGAACTGCTACATATGAAGAGAAGAACCCTTTGATGTGTACTTGCCACCATCATTGGGAGCTCCCTCTAAACCTTTATTGTGCCTTGATGACACAGAGGCATACTGAGAAGCCATACATTATTCTCTTTTTAAAACCCCTTTACTTTGGATTTCAGGACAAAGCTTTTTACAAAGTTCACAATTTTTAAAATTGTGATCTGACCCAGGCCCTTTAAATTAAGCTTGTGGCAGTCTACCTTTGCCGGGAGCTGAAAACAAGAAATTCATTTTTTATGTTTGCTTGCCCACCCAGCACACAAGAAACGTATTGAGATAGTACCATTTCACAGGTGTGTCAGTGTTGTGGCCAATGCAGCAGACGCTTTATTGGGCACGTTCCTGAGCCACCTATCAATGGGGAAGCTGCTGGTGACAGCAGTTTCAGAGAAAGGGCCGCACTTGAAAGAAATATGCCGTAGCAAAGAGGGACAGTTGCGTCATTGCAGCGGGACCTCCCCTCTCCCTCACAACCAGGCACACAGACATACCTTCTCTCTGTTGGCAGCAGCTGACAAGACTCCAGCCATGTGCATTACAGTCACAGTAGTGTGTATGGCCAGAGGTACAGTTCTTGTCTTCCCCTGCCACTGAGCACTCTGTCCCTTTGCTCCATGAGCAACTTGTTTGTTTGGTGTGCCTTTCCTGGTGAACCATTTCAATAAATAACTAGAACCATGGTGCGGCTTTCCACATTGGCAGCTGCTGCCACCCACCACACACTCCCCGGAAAGCCAACATCAGGGTGCCCAATCCCCATGTCGGCATGTATCCCCCCCCCATTAATGTGGCACACTAGGAGTACACCCCAGTGTGCCAAAATCATTTTATGTTTCCAACTCCAGGATGCACACTGCCAGTGTCAGATGACCCCCCACCCCACCCATCTGAATATTTCAGTGCCAATGCTGGGGTTCCCATTCCCCATGTCAGCATGCCCCCCCACACACACACTATTGTGGCACACTGGGAGTCCCTCCCAGTGTGCCTAAATGTGTTTAATTTTTGTAACCTGTAAAATAAGGAAAACCATCCCCAAAGTCTTTTTTCCCCTGTAAAAAGAAAATGGTCCCTTGTCATCTCCCCATTCCCCTTCCCCATCCCCACCTTATCTCTGCTGTCCCACCTCCCCACACACCCCACACCCCATACTTACCTCCAGAGGTCAGGAGCAGCGATCTTCTATGGACCGACATGTCTGCATCCTTCAACGCCGACTCGCAAACTGAAGAAATGGTGGTAAGCTGTATAATAGAGTCAATGGGGGTTTCAACTTAGGTTGATATCGCAGCCATTTTAGTAATGTTGGCCCCAAATTTTCAACATGGGGTTCTTAGGACCCCATCTCATGAACTACTGTCACTGTCATTTGGTTTACGGTCACAAAGGTGATTTCCAGTTGCTGCATGGAATCACCTTCGGACTGATTAATGAAACAACAGTGCCACTGTTCATGAGGTGGGGTCCAAAAACTCCTTGTTGCAAATTTAGTGGTACCCAAAAAACGACTGCTATGAGCGTGCATTGCGCAGTTTCTACACACGCTCATAACTTCGCCAGTTTTTAATATTTTCACTTCAGATTTTCAACAATGCCATTTTTTCACACCTCCTTATGAACAGTACAGCTGTCATTTTTCACATCCTGCCCAAAACTTGTTTTCTCACCTGTGGCACAGAATGGAGAGGTCGCTGTGGGAAATCAACTTTCAGGACAGATTAACAAAATCACAGTGGTACTGTTCATGAGGGAAGATCCCAAAATGCCCAAGTTGAAAATGTGGTGAAAAAATTCCAAACAATTATTGTGTTGCAGGTGTGCATTGTGCAGTTTCTACACACGCTCATAACTTCACCAATTTTTCATATTTTCACTCCAGATTTTCAACATTGCCATTTTTTCACACCTCCTCATGAACAGCACAGCTGTCATTTTTCACATCCTACCCAAAATGTATTTTCACATCTGCGGTGCTGAATGGTGCAGTTGCTGTGCAAAATCACCTTTTGGGATTGAGTAACAAAAGTATTTATTTATTTATTTAGATTTTGGTAACTGGGTAAGCCCACTGAGACTAGAGATCTGTTTTTCAGCGGCGACCCGGAATTAGTTACAGGAAAAAGACACATAATAGCATTATTTACAGTAGTTAAAATAGTTACACAAATATACATTAGCAACAGTTTACAGGGGTAGAATCAGGTTCACATTCAGCCTCTTATAAGCAATACATGATGTCATAGTGCCAGTGTTCATGAGGTGGGGTCCCAAAAGGCCCATGTTGAAAATCTGGAATGAAAATACCAACAAACACCCGGGGGCATTAGGGTTTTCCAACCGTAATGCCCCACAATGTAGAGACTGACAGGCATCGGGGGGGGGGGTGACTTGGGATCTTCAGCCATACTGCTCATGCCATTCTACCCCAACCCTGCAGCCAGTGACAGGCATTGAGGTGTGCCTTGGGGTCTTCGGCCCTAACGTTCACACCATTCTCCTCTACTGTACCCATCGCAGCTTATTTTTTATTTTTATTTTTATTTATTTATTTAAACATATCAGAATTGCAAACCCTTGAGTCAAAGACTCCTTTACAAAGGCTCCACATCAGTGAAACAGTGTACAAAACATAAGACAGATGATCATCAGTGAGCATATACAAATGAGTTACAGAGCTCTGAGGTCAAAATAAGACATAGTTACAATCGGGGAAGTAAATCACAGAATGTGATTAGACAACGGTTATAGTCTTGAGGGTGAGGCATTGCTTGAGGCTAAGCAGGATTAAACAGTAGTAATCAAGCAGGACAGGTGCGCAATGAGACACTAATCCTTGGTCAGAGATAACAATAATAATAAATAATGAGCTGTAGGTGGGGTGGGGATATGAAGGTGGTGGGTGGGCTGGAAGTTGACACAGGCCAAAAGAAACATAGGGGATTGGCTAGAAGCAGTCACAAGCCCCTACAGAGTGGAGATGTTCCCTGAGGAGGAGTTTGAAGTGGCCAAGTTTATTTTCAGAGGTGATGGCACTGGGAAGTGCATTCATCCAGAAGGGAGCCCTGTAGCGGAAGGTTCTCTGGCCCAAGGCAGTTTTGCAGCAGGCAATCTGGAAGGGGGATTTGGAGAAGCTGCGGGTGGCTCTCAACATGGGTACAGGTAGCATTAGGGGTGTGAGGATGGGGGGCAAGACCACTGGTGATCTTTTTGGCAAGGAGGCAGATCTGGTACCTAAGCCTTCTGCCAAAATTAAGCCAGTTAGTAAGACTATATAGAGAGCAAGTACGTGTCAGCCGATCACAACCAGTAATATGGTGACATGCTTTATTTAGGGATACCCTGATTCTACAGAGGGCGATGCTATCAGCCGCCCCATAGACCAGGATCCCATAGTCAATAAGGGCAGGAAAGAAAAAGAGACAGCAAGCTGCAGGGCTTCCAGTGGGAGGCAATGCTTATAGTGGTAGAGTAGGCCAGTTCTGGTATTGACAGCAGAACTAAGGAGGTGGATATGTTCCTGATAGGTTAGAGCAGAGACTATGGTGACCCCGAGATATTTAAAGAAATTGACCTGTTCCAGGGATACCAGTTGGGAATTAAGGATTTGCAGTGGGAGGATACTGTGTTTGTTCTGGGTGTGTGCAAACATCATTGTTCTGTTTTTTTTGTAATTTAGCACCTGTCAGTGCTCAGTGACCATGATTCTGCTTCTTTGAAAGATTGCTGGATGGACTGCTGTAGGAGGGTGGGATCTGTGTGGGTGGAGAAGAGTACTGCATCATCAACGTATAAGAGCAGTTTCCCAGAGCAGGTCTTGGGAAGGGAGTTTATAAATAGACTGAAAAGAAGGGGGCCCAGGATGGATCCTTGGGGTACACCAGATTTGATGGGGAGGCAGGTGGAGAGTATGTTATTTATCTTGACCTGCTGAGACCTACCAGATGGGTAGTCAGAGAACCAGTTGACGGCATCTAGGGAGAGACCAGTGAGGGTGAGGGCTGACAGTAGGAGGGTGTGGTTAACGGTATCGAAGGCTTTTGACAGGTCCATGAATGCCATCCCAGCCAGACACCCATTCTCAAAGGCCGAGTGGATGGCAGTGGCAAATTCCAGCAGTGCAGAGGTGGTGCTGTGCCCTTTTCAAAAGTCCTGTTGTTCTTGGCAGAGAATGTCATATTTAATGATGTGGTCTGTGAGCTGGTCAGAGATGATTTTCTCCAGGGCCTTAGAGAGTGGGGAAAGTATGGAGATGAGGCGCTAGTTCCCCAGAGAGGTACGGTCACCACTTTTGAGGATGGGTGTGATGACAGCAGTTTTCCATTTGAAGGGGAAGTTACCTAGGCAGCAGGAGCAATTTAAAACGCTAGTTGGGGGGACTTCATCCAGTGTTAAATGTAGTATTTTTAGATCCAGGGAATCACTACTGCAGCGAGACTTACTTAAAGCTTTTAATAGATAGGGCTTTGCCTCCCACTGGGAGATAGTTTTGAAATGAAGGTGGGGAGTGTTGAGTGGGAGGAGGGGGGTAAAATGTGGGGAGCAAAAACGTTAGGGGGAGCACACTCTTGAGGTCAGAAAAGGAGGAGTTTAGGGTGTCAGCAATGAGCTTGGGGTCAGTCGTGACACAGCCATTGACACTGAGTTGGGGGGGGGCAGATAAAGACTTTCTGCTGAGGTCCTTCAGGTTGTCCCAAAACTTGTGGCCTGAGCCCCAGGAGGAGGTGAGGGATGCCTTGTAGTATTCAACTTTGGCTTTTTGGATGTCCCAGGTACATTTATTCCTTGCAGCCTGAGAGCACTGTCTATCAGACAGTTTGCCAGATTCAAGGACAAGGTGCCAGAGGGTGTCTCTATGGCGCATTTGGTCCATGAGAGCCTGAGAGATCCAGGGGGTGTCTGGGCCTTTGACAACACATTTGGAGAAGGGGGCAAATATGTCACAGCCCAAGCTGAATACGCAAATAAAATAATCAAGAGCCGAGTCAATGTCAGGGGTATCATCGAGGGGGGACCAGTCCCAGCAGGCTAGGTGGTATTTTAATTGCCCCAGTTTACCTGGTTTGAGACGGTGCTGAAGTACAATTTTAGGTGCTGTTTTTTTTTTACCTTACAGGACCAGTTACAGAGCACAGGCAAGTGGTCGCTGAGGGCATTAGGGAGCACAGAGACACCAGCAATCTTATTAGGGCAGTTGGTGAGTACAAGGTCAAGTAGGATGGAGGATCCAGGTAGGGGATGTGATAATTTGTGAGAAGTCCATAGTGGCTATGGCATCCTTAAGGGGGGCAGCTGAGTTAGAGTGCCAATTAATGTTGAAATCCCCCAGTGCAATGAGCTCTGCCTTGGTAGGCAAGAGGGAGAGGTAGTTAAGGATAGACTGAAAAGCTGTTTTTTGGTTCCAAGGGGGGATGTAAATGGAGGTAATAAAAAGGAGGGCCCTAGCCGAGCCAGTGATAACTTTCAGGGAGTGAGCTTGTGCAACATGATCCAGCATGGCTGAGGGGAGTGTGTGACCTTGCAGAGAGTCATGGAGATAGACTGCACAGCCCCCACCATGCTTCCCACATCTGTCATCATGATAGATGGTGTACCCGGTAATGGATACAGGTGAATCAGGGGTATTCTTAGTGAGCCAGGTTTCAACAATAGAGTGAATGTCATGTTGGTGATGGTCAATCCATCCCTGGAGGTTATCAAATTTTTTCAGCAGGCTGCATATATTGATGGACACTATACAGAGTCCATCAGCAGCTGGTCGGTTAGGGATGGGGCAGAGAGAGAGAGAGTCGGGATTAGGGTGTATGTTCACTGACATCAGTAATAGGAGTAGGAGAGTCCTGAGAATGGCATAATTAAGTAGCTTATGAAGACCAGCACCACGGTGAGAGAGACGGGTTGGCTTGGAGCAGACAACCGGGATGGGGAGGCCCTGAAGGAGAGGTATGGCAAGGTAGAGGGGGGCCAGGAAGAAGAGGGGCTGGAGAGGACAAGTGTATGGGGGGTCGGGGTTGGGGATGCGGGGAAGAGGCATCAGTGAAGATGGTATAGATACAAGGGGTGTAGTTATTGGGTGGAAGGGGGTAGTCTGATCATGAGTGTTAGGGTGCTGGGTGGGTGCCATCATGGGGAGTAGAATTAAGCAGAGAGATATTGAAAAGGTAGGTGGGTTGCACACAACTGACAATGCCATAGTAGATCCTTGTGGCAGTGGACTGGGTGACTCAAACATTGGAAGGCACTGATAGAAGGGAGAGAAGGAAGGATAAGGAAAACTATCTGATAGTCAAAAGCAGAGCAGTCCACATGGCGCAGAGGTAGTGCCACGGACTGGGGTGCAGAAAGTACAGGGTTCAATACTGGTGTGAGGAGCCTTGTCAAGGTATGCTGGAGAGCGTGGAAGGTGACAGAGGTTGAGAGGGGAAGAGGAGGTGGAGAGCAGTGTAAGAGTGACAGGAGAGGAAAAAAGTGGAGATGAGGGGAGTGAAACACTGACTCCTTGTGGCCGAGAGGTATAACCTGCTAATGGTAAAATAGGCACTTTGAGAAAGTAAGAGCCTGGTCACGTGACCTGATGGGGTCAATAAATTAAGGCACACCCTTGGGTGGGTGGAGTGGGGCAGTCAACGCAAAGTGTCGGACTAACACTCCCCTACAACAGAGCAAAAGTAGGGAGGCAAATTACTTTTAGGGGTTCCATGGACTGCTCAATCCCTGCTGTGAGTTGCAGAGTGCAGGCTTCTAGTGTGGCTAGGCTTCCATTCCTTATGGAATGGGGTGAGCCTAAGGGCCAACGACCCAAAGGCACATCCCCAAACGCCTGTCAGTCTCTGCAGGGTGGGGGGGATGGCATTAGTTTAATACTTCATTGCCATTCCTATTATGCATCTCTCTAACTGCTGTACTACCAATGTCAATACCAGCAAGTAAACATTTGTAATTGACAAATGCTTGTTTAAAACCAGTTGGACCTGTTCTTTTTTAAGGCCTGTGAGTCATGCCAAACACTGATGGGATTTAGAATCTTAAGTATTCATTTCTGGGTCACAAAAGCAGTACAAAAAGATACTTTCTTAATAAAAAAAATATACATCAATCACTTTAAAATAGCTTAAAAACAAAAGCGATTAAATGTTTTTACACAGAACACGTTTGGTTCCCTTAGGCAGGACTCACTGGGTCATAATGTCGTCGCTTAATAGCGTCTGGCATTATCATGGCTCGGACCCAGCAGCGCACTCTGAGTTGGACCCGGAGTTGGAATCTTTAGTGGGTCCGGGCACAGCCCCTATTGGGAAGCGGGGCAGAGCCCCACAGAACAATAAATAAAAAGAAATTGTGCAACGAATTTTGCCATGTGACATTATGACCCCGTGCCTAGGCAGGAACCGCTTTGTAAAGCAGCCTTCTCTGGTTCCTGGGAACAGATCAGGAAGTGGAGAAACCACTAAAAATGATAAGATAATAAAATAAAACATCTTAACTAATGCTGAGCATATGCAAAATAACTTATAAAGCAAAACAACAAACACTTGTAAGAAAATTATTAAAATACAGTATATGACAAGCAGACTTGAAATGACTTCAGAGCAACTGCTTTCTTCAGGTGGAGAAACAAATCTGGCATTAAGCCAGCATGACTACAGCTCAGAGTTAGAACTTAATTCTACATTCCAAAATTTGCTTAAGTTCTATCTCTGGAGCAGCACACTCCTGCAGAATAATGCACTTTTGTAAGGCTCATCAATGGATTCCTGTTGTAAGAACCAATAATTACAGTATGTATTTTTTGTACTGTGGTGATCAAAAACTGCATGTTATATTAATGTGGTTTCACTAGTGCCCCGTACAGTGGTGATATCACTTCCCCACTTCTCTTGTCTTACTTACTGCATCGCTTTTTAAGCAGACCAGCATATGATTAGCTTTGTTTACTGCAACCGCACATTGCTGAGAATACTTCAGTTCAACATCCATTATTACCCCACATCTCTTTTCTGATCTGTTTGTACTAGCTTCTAACAATTTTACTATTTTTCAGGGTATTATCATTTGGTACCCAATGCACTTCTCCACACTTAATTTCATCTGACACCTGTCTGCTAATGTGTCAAGCTTCTTTTGCATTATTCCACTTTCTCCCTCAAAATTCACTATTCTTGCCATCTTTGTGACTTCTGCAAACATAGTCATGCTACTCATGACTCCTTGGTTCAAGCCATTTATAAATGTTGAACAGGAGTGATATGTTAACCAGTACATGTGGTACTCCACTTGTGACCTCCCTCCAACTGGACAGGCCCTCTTGGACCATTACCCTCTGGTTCCAGCTCCTTAGTCACCTTCTGATGCATCTTTCAGGTTTACCTCCAGTCCCATACTGTATTATATTGCTTGAAAGCATCTCTTGTGGTACCATATTTTTTTCTCCATAAAGGTGTTTTTTACCTCCTTGCATCCACGGGTGGGGGGCTCATCAGCCCAGTCCCAAGTCCCCCCCCCGCACCAGCCACCTAACTGTCTGGTTACCTACCCAGTCGGGGTTTCCCCATGAACTTCCCCCTGATAGTAGAGCCGAGAGGGGAGGGCAATCCTCCACCCATACAATAAATCCAAAATGGACCATTGAGGTGACCTGCAGTGGTGTGGGTATGGGCACAATTGTGCTTGGCTTCATTAAGGCCCTCCAATGCCATTTTCTCTCATTTCTCCCTTCCCCACCATGAAGCGTCAGGTGCATGCGTGGAGGTATACTTGCCCAATGTGCCCCTGCAGTTCCCTCCTTTTCCTGCCTCTCTGACACTGCTCTGCCTCCAGGCCTCCACCTGGGGGCAGCCTTGGCCTGGCTGACAAACCTGCCTTCACTATGAGAGGAGAGCAGTCCCTCGGACACTCGATCCTCTCCTTCCCTGCCTGACCCCCGACAGCCTGAGTCTGTTCCTGAACCTGGGTCATTCAGCATGGGAAAAGGTAAGGTGCAAGGTGTCTCAGCCCTCTTCACCACTGGGCCAGCATGAGGTACTGTACTGAAGAAACTGCTTAAGTCTAGGTATATACTAGTCACTGCCATCCCTTTTTCTACTTCTTTGGTTACCCCCTTTTAAAGATGCCTACAAGGTTCCTCATGACACACCCCTTTTTTGCATTTACTGTTTTTTCCACCTGCCCTGCCACTGCATCCTTCTGTGCAACAGTGTCCGTCCCAACAGGGGTACTGGTCACTGTTTCCAGCTTCCAATCCAGACACCTACCATCACTTCTCCAGCACCCTGCAGGTAAGTCCCCTTTGGAATAGGACCAGTGCAGTCGGGCCTCTGCCAGTCTACATGGGAGCAACTGCAGCTTGGAGGGAGGGTTCAGGGGAAGCCAGGAAGTGAATGAAACCCTTATGATGTCAGTGATCCAGAAGGATTATCATTAGTGTCAGCATAGAAGTTTTGTTCCCAATTAAAAGTCCACCTAACACCTGTCATCCGTGCATCTTCACACAGTGCCATCCCTGTGAGGGAGCAGTGGGAACCCCCTAGCCACTGATGGTGCTCATGCTGCTTGCAACCCCCACTACAGGAGGTGCAGAGGCAATTCAAAGACTATAGCCCCCCCTCCCCCAAACTGGATTCTGGTAGAGCTGCCACAGTACTGCTTCCAGGATTCTACCTGCCCAAGGCAAGGACTTGAGATCATAATACAATCCTTGTCTCCCACGTAGCACAGCAATGTACTACCTCTGATGCCCCAAGGCTGGGTAACTTCCTCTTTTGGAAACTTGTGCTCTCTCATCAAACTAAACTTTTCTAAGTGTTGTACTCGCCTTCCTTTTATTGTTGCCTCAAGCATTTTACCCAGGATTAAGGTCAGGCTCACTGACCTGTAGTTTCCTGCATTACCCCTGCTTCCATGCTTAAAGTAAGTTTATTGCTTTTGAGTAAACTTGGAAAAACATAATATTTAGAAACAATCTGGTTTATCTGTTATATATTATCTGTATTTCTCTTTCCTTTGTTCTTCTTTACTAAGTTAATTTGCATGGAAATAGGATCCTTGTCCCATGGTGTATAGTTGTTTGGTTATTTCTTTATTAATTAGTTTGTTTATTTCTATCTTCTGATGCTTTTTCTGGCTAGTCTGCAAAAGTACAGGAAGATCAGAGGTAGTGAGGAGAAAAAGTGAGCTGTGAGTTATGCTGTTAGATGCATTAGATGTGGATGTACGCAATGGAAATATTATAGGTTAATAATAAAATGGTTATAGTAGAACCAGCACTCAGAAAAAAATTAAAATGCTTATACATTTTATTTAAAAAATTGTATGCATTTCTTAATCTATTTTGCAGTACTGATAATATGGAAGCAATAACACTGTAAGAAATGTGTACTGCCCTAACTCCAAACTTTCATTAGAAAAAGTTAAGTTACTAGCCCCCCTCCAATTTTAAAATTGTCTCCTTTCATTCTCTTGCAATAATTGTACCCTGTTACTTGTTCATTGTTGCTGTACTTTGTAACCCCTTGTTCCCTCTCCCCCAAGTCGGACCTGGAAATGAACTCTGGATCAGTGCACCTTTCCTGGTTACCAGTTTTCAAATAAATAAAATAAATAACTTTGGCTTGATTTTTAAAGACTTACTCTTTTTTTGTAGTGTACTTGTGCTTCTTGTGACAAAACTGATAAACTACATAGAACTTACAAAAAGTAGCCCCAATTCACGGACCACAATTGTTTGAGTGGGCCAACACCCAAACAGTCCTCATATTGCTAAACAAATCTCACTGCACTTACTACTACTCAGACTGAAGATTCCTCTGGCCTGAGAAGTGGGAAAAAGCTAACAAACTCTGGCAGAAGCCACGAGGGCTGCAGCTGAGTGCCATAAATGACAGCAGCCACATACATTCATGAGGTGCTGTAAAGAAATGGCTATGTTGAAAATTTGGGGTAAAAATATTAAAAATGACCAATATTATGAGCCTATGGGCCAGATATTTAAAACTTTGCCCCGGGGCTAAATTAACACTGACCAGCATGCTAAATTATCCCGGCCCCAATAGCCCACTATATTCAAAAGGGATAGTCGTGATGCTCATTCCTGCTGAATATAGCATACCAAGGATGCCAGGTAATCAGGGCTGGAAGTGCAGTGCAAACATAGTCCGGGAATAAGACAGATCTGAATATAGCAACCAGAAAGTGCACACCACAACAGCAGGCAAGTACACAGAGACGTGAAGGAGGGTAGAGGTAAACTATGTGGCCAATGTGTGTGCCAGCAAATGTGTGGACTCAGTACAGCTGCAGGCAGCAGCACATGTGAAAGTACATTGTGCAAAACTGCACAATATGTCTGAAACGTTTGCGTGGCACTAACACATTTGCGTGGGTTTAGCACAGAGCTAAGCCATTTGCCCGGTGCAAACACATTTGCCCAGGGCTAAACTTTGCTGTATTTAAAGGTGACATGCAAATGAGCCTACTTAAGTAGTCTCTGGGCAAACATCCAGATTAGCATCTCATTATGCCCTGATTAGCATGCAGTTTGCCCAGCGTTACTGCATGGTCTAACAGCTCCACTTGTAGGTCAGCCTGGAAGTACAGGGACTGGCTGGGGCTGCCCACAGCTCCACCTGTAGGTCAGTCTGGCAGTGCATGGTGGTAGCTGCAGGCTACATCTATACGGTACAGCATAGCACAATGTGCCCTAGTGGACTACACAGCAAAGTCACAGGTGGTGGTGGTGTTGCATGCAACTGTCAAACTGTAGGTCATGCTACAGTGCACAGCATATACTACAGTAGCAAGGGGGCCAGTAGTGTGAGGACCACAGCAATGCCTATGATGTGTAGGGCAGTGATGACCACTGCACTGTACACAGTGATAGGCCCAACTTGCAGGTGTGTGCTGACAGTGGACATTACTGTTATACAGTTGTGTGATTCACGGATGCTGCACCACTGGCATGGGATGCTCACAGTGACATATGCATGGCTGGCTGTGTGTGCTGTGGTGGCAGTACAGTTATGCGGTATGTGGCAGTGGGGGGCACATACGATCAGGCAGGTACACTGGTGTAGGGGTATTCCCAACACTGGCCCATGTGCGCTGCATGATGTGTCCCAGCCTTGTGCCCGCACCCAGTCTGTGCTGCAGCCTGGCCATTCGTACACCCTCCCAACACCCTTCATGCCCACAGTGCTGCATGTGTGTGCTGGCATCTGTTGGTGTTCACAGAAGGGTGGTCTGCAGGTGTGTGCTGTATGGTCTCACTGCCATGGTGTCCTCTGGGAGCCGGGTCACCATCTACTGCCTGGCATCGCTGGGACTGCTGGCAGATGATGGCATCATTGTGATGCCATCAGTGAGCAGCATGGTTCCTCTATGTCTGGCTTTTTCTATGTGTCATGCTTATTGGTTAGGGTTACGCAAAGCCACGCAAAAGCCACACTAACTCCACGCAAAGCCACAAAGTCATGCAAAGCTGGTTTGCCCAGAGTTAAGATTACCTGTTCCTGGGTAGTAATTTGCACTGCACAAAGTGTTGCACTAAGTCGCGCAATGCCGCTTTGTGTGGCACTGTTCGCTGAATATAGCATTGCACTGACATGCCTCCTCACTTTGCCCCTTGCATACATTATACTTTTGCTCAGCGCTAATGCAGTTTGGGCATGCTAGTTGCCCTTTTGAATATAGCGGACCCTTGCTAACCCAGTGCTAAACCTGCGCAAATGGTCTGCACCCAGCGCAAAGTTTTGAATATCTGGCCCTATGTTCACAAATTTCAATGTAGGCTCATTACTTCGTTGTTTTTTTTTAATTTTTTATGACAAATTTTCAACATAACCTTCTTGTGACTCTGCCTCATGAACAAGGGCACAGAAAATGTTGAACTCCTTCCCAAAAGGTGATTTCACGCAGTGACCATGAAATCACCTTTCGGGATGTAAAAACACATTCTGGACAGGATTTGAAAAATGACAGCTGTCACATTAATGAGGTGCTGTAGGAAAATGGTTATGTTGTAAATTTGGGGGAAACATATTGCAGATTACCAAAGTTATGAGCCTGCATTCACAAAATTCAATGTAGGCTCATAACTTTGTTGTTTTCAATGTTTTTTTACACCAAATGTTCAACAAAGCCTTCTTATGACCCCACCTTATGAAAAAGTGCAGAGAAAATTTCAAATCCTGCCAGAAAGGTGATTTCACATAGGGACTGCGAAATCGCCTTTTGGGATAGATTTGCCTAATGTCATTGCAATTGGCCATAAGGTGGGGTCCCAAAGAAGGCATGTTAAAAAATTGGGAGAAAGATATGCAAAAATAGCCAAGTTATGCCGCTAAGTTCAAAGCCCCACTGAAATGCATTGAACTGCATTTCTGTTTCCTTAGTTCATGGTCTGACTTTGAAGAGTGAAGACATGTCTGCGGTCCATAGAAGATTACAGTGCTGGACCCCTGGTAGGTAAGTAAGGGCTTGGGAATGTGTGGGGTGGTGGGGGGACAGTAACAGCCACAACAGACATCAATGGATGATTTTTTTACAGGGTTGATAAAAATTAAAAAAATAAACTGGGAGGCAGTATGGCACAGTGGGTTAAGGCTCTGAGCTGCAAATCTGGAGACCTGGGTTTGAATCCTACAGCCCCCTAGGTGCATACTGTGTGACCCTGAGCAAGTCACTTAACTTCCTTGTGCTCCCAGGTTGCACCTGCAAACAAGCTTTCAGCTTAGTGTGTCTCACCTGGTAAAATAATTGGTTAAAAAAAAAAAACTATGAGGGAAGGTTTTCTTTATTTCAGGTCATGACACTGGGGAATTGGGCACCCCCAGTGTCAGTGTTATATTTGTGTGTGGGTGTGTGTGTGGAGTGCTGAGAGGGAGAGTCAGGTGGGCGGAAAAGTTTCAGTGGTGACAACAGAGAGGGACAGTGACACTGGAGGACTGGGCACATCCAGTGTCAGTGTTATGTTTGTGTGGGGAGGAGCTGAGAGGGATAGTCATCTGTCGATGGTACGGAGAGCGTCGATATACAGTTTTGACTGTGGTCTTGCTCGTGGAGGTCTTGGCAGAACACAGCACAGTCCGCCATGTCCAAGATGGCCACCAAACACTATTGCACATGCGCAAGTAGTCGTGCATGTGCAATACAGTTTGGTGGCCATGTTGGATACATCGGACTGTACCGTGTTCTGCCATGACCTCCATTAGTGGAACGTAACTGACTGAAGAAAAATAGTGTTGTGTGAGTACTGCTAGAGAGAATGGAGTGCTTCACAGACCACACACGAGACTGTGATGAAATTCCCAATTGTTCTTCGGTCGGAATCTGGTGAGTCCTTCTTTGATCACAAGAGGTCTACAGAGCTCCAACCACTGCAGCCCTAAAAAGCAGATCTAGGTGAAAAGGATCTGTTACCTTACCTCTTTCAGGTGTGCCTTCAAAATTTGCTAAGGAGCATGCTCTGCCAAAAAGTTCTGTCAAATGTGGCCTCTCAGTGGATCCTATGCATGACTACTACACTGCATGTGCAGGGGTGCGCGTGCCACATGTATAGATGCCTACATGTGAACTGTACACACAGCATGCCAGAGAGGTATGCATGAAGTGTGCACGGGAGAATGCATAGGCAACCTTCATGCAGCAGTATGCCTGCTGCACATGGCATGTACATGGGGTCATGGCCATGTAGTGCTCTGTGCAGCACCCCCATACTTGCATGCACAACACCAGGTAAGACAGCCAGGTACATAGCGGTAGGCTTATATACTTATGGCAGGTGGAGGACTGCCATAGATGCCCACGCAGCATGGCAGGTAGCCAAGCACACAGAGAAGTATGGCTGTACTCTGTAACCCCATGGCAGTAGCACCACGCACCTGTCTGACCCAGATACCGGGATGTGGACCAGTGCATATGGTGAAATAACACACAAAGGGGGACACACCATACGTTAACTAATGTGCTGAGGGGTGTGCAAGCTGATGGGGAGTACCGGAAGCAGCTGGGCTTGAAGACCAGGAGTGTTGCAACACTGACCCCATGCCATGCACACCAACCCCAGTGCCTCGCCACACAAACACACCGTGTGTCATGGGCAGAGGATGTGTGGAGGGCCAATCATGGCTAGCTGATAATGCAGGGCAGTGCACATGTATGAAGTTAATCCCCCTGAGGCACAGGTGGTGATGACACCACCAATGGGACCCAACATACCGTGGTACCCCCACACCCCCCACAAGGTAATGTGATGCACACCCTGCAGATGGATGCAGACCCAGTAGGCATGGATGGACCCATAGATCCAGGGCACCTGGGGCAGTGCCTCTCAGGTGGACTGGTATACCATAGAATGGCATGGCCAAGGCAGTGCTGTGATATGCACTACCACTGGCATACACAAGGGACACAGGACATTTGTCCCAATGTGTAACACCCAGATGGTACACAGTGACTCAAGGGCATGCATGCCGTTGTATAGCATAGTGCCCAGCCCCCGAGCAATGCACAACAGCCACCAACGGGTGACCCGGCAAGGGAGCACCTGCTACAGCACACATGGCACACAAGCAGGAAAACTACATGCTCTCCCCCATGTGCCCCCTCATGAGGCCACCACCCCATACCCCCCCCGGTGCCCCAACCAACCACCCCAGCCCACCAGCCACTGTGCAGGAGACAATCACCACACAGGTATTCGCACGGAACAACTTTATTCCAAAACAGGTACATTGTAGAGGTGCCAGTCACACAGGTGCAATGCAAAATAATCAGCACTAAGTGCACCCTACACATCAATAGGCCAACAGGCAGTGACAAACAGTCCACACATAATCCAGTGCATCACATTCCTGATGTTCACACGGCCATGGCCTAACCGGTGGTACACACTCTAGCTCTTATCCAGCTCCTGGGAATCCCTGCTGTCACTTGATGTTGATGTATCTGAGCAGAACAGAGGGAGCAACACAAGGCATCAGAGGGGTCCTCTAGCACTGTAAATGAAAAATACCACAGTAAGAAGAGTCACGGCAGGGGAACATAGCAGGGATGCATGTGGCAATAGGGTACAATGTGGACATATCACAGGATGCGAACACACCTTGGATGGCACCACCATCCACCACAGCACATAGATGTCTGACTTGTACATCACATCATCAGTGCCCACCCTCAGGGAAAGGTAGCCCAGGTTGGTCTGCTGTCATCTCCTCTGACTTGGTGGCATCCACATGATACAGGGGGGCTCCATCCAGCTGCTCCACATGTGTCAGAACTAGCTTGTGAGGGCGGTCTAGGTGATCCTGGAAGGGATGAGATGAGAAACAACCATCAGCACCATGGATAACATACACCACCCTATCCCCTACGGCATACCCTGCAGGACAGGTACATACCCGTAACTGCATACAGCTTCTACAGGTTGCCCCTGCTGGGGTGGTCTGAGTAGGTGTCCTCAGACACCCTAAAGAGCTTCTTGAGGTACAACCACAAATGCCTGACTTGTGGCATGGACACCACAGAGCTCCCCTCAGCTGCAGCCATCACCTTCACCTCACACTGCAGTGTGTGCATGTGTCACCCACACAGGTAATGTCAGCATGCACAGGCCCCCCCCCCATGCCCTCTTAAAGGTATGTACAGGTGTCCTGGGCCACATAAAGGGGCTGTGGCAGTATGCGTACAGTAGACAGGTAACCATTGCAGAGGTGCAGGATGTGTCCTCACCTACTGATGAACATGCATCTGTTGCGGCGGCATACAGGACCATGTCCAAGGGTCTTCAGATCATATCTGGATGCAGCCATGCTGTAGGACACACACAGCATTGAACTCTTCTGGTTCGACTGGGCCACAATCAGACAGCTGTGCAACATGGTCCACACTGACACTGCACCATAGACTTGGCAGTCCATGGTGATGACCGTGGAGACAAAGGTGTGATGTGCCCTGTCATACTATGCAACAGGGTCATTCCAGCAGGTGACTGGTGATGCGGTCAGTGCATGTCAGTCCTCTGTGTCATAGTTATTGGCGCAGATGACAGATGCCCTGTTGTCCCATATGCAGGGGACATCTGATCCCCTATGGCTGATGCCAGTGTCTGCCTTCTATGCCATGCATGTTATGCCAAATGCATACAGTGCAAGAGACTGCACCCATATTGGAATACTGTCCCCAGCTGTGCATGAGGAGGCATACAGGAACAGAAAGGGCTTCCACATTGTGAACTATCAGGTAATGTGTGATGCTGATGGTATAATCATGAATGTATATGCAAAGTACCCTGGCTCATGCCATGATGTGTACATACTCAACAAATCACATCTTGGAACCCTGTTAGATGACTTTCAACTGAATGGCTAGCTGTTGGGTGAGTATACGGGGGCAATGTGTGTGGCACTACAAAGTCAACCAATGTATGCATCTTATTGTCTGCTTGTTCTGTCCCCTGCACAGGTGACAGCGGATACCCACTGCACCCATACCTGATGACACCTATCCTGGTGCTGAACAGTACAGTGGAGAAAGCATATAACCATGCCCACAGGAAGACACAGAACATCTTCAAGAGGGCCATCAGTCTATTGAAGATGCGGCTCCAGTGTCTGGATCATACTGGGGGAACAATGCTGCTGGCTCTGGGAAGGGTGTGCAAGATGCCCACTGTATGTGCCATGCTCCATAATATCACCCAGCATTGTAATGTACCCATGCCAGCAGGCCACCAGCAGGATGCACCACCAGTGGAGGATGAGGAGTGGCTGGCCGGGGGCAGCAGACACTGAGTGGGCATGTGGCTCACAATGCCCTAGTACAGGGCACATTCTAGCAGTAGTGATGTACACTTGCACAGCATCAGGACCGATGTCCATGTGTCTTGTGCGGTGGCACTGTTGTGCATGTATGGGCAATGCATGGGCATCTGTGTGTGCAGCTGGTGTGGACAGCACTGTGTCATGATGTGTATGTACTCCAGCCATTGTGGGTGGTGGGTGTACGATGATAATGCTACACACTGAGTGCACCATTCCTAGGAGGGCCATGGGTGCCAGTGTATCCAGTTAGGATGGGCGTGTGGCACATGGCATCATATGCTATGTTGTGCAGCTGGGGGGGCATGTTGGGTGCCCTGTAATTGGGGGGCTCGATCGGGGTGTTGCTATGGAGTCGATGTTGTGTGCCCTGATGGGGGGCATGCTGGTGGTGCTGCTATGAGGGTGGCCACTGTATCGCATGGTGTGTGGTGTGCCAGTGATAGTTTGGTGATGTTTGCCATGATGGTTGTGTGGCAGGGGCTGTCTGGTTGTGTCACAGGGTGTGTGGGGCAAGTGCTGTGTTCAGGTTTGTGCACTTCATGCATGTGCTATACATGTCGTGAAAGTGGTGCCTGTCTGCTTTCACTGCCCTTGTGTGTCATGGGGCTTTGCCTGTGGGCATGCTGAGGACTGTGTGCCCAGTCTTCTGACCAATGCATGTGGATGGGAGGCACCCCACTGGCAGCTGCCCGTAGAGGTGTGCACAGTCCACTGCTCCTCCGTGGCATCTTCAGTTGCAGTACTGTGGCTGTTGTGGTGGATATTTATGTTCTGCTGTGTGGTGGCTCTGCCATGCCCCTGCAGTTCCACACCCTGTGTACTGGTGGTGTGCATGTGGGCCATGCATGCACCCTGGAGCCCTCCCACCAGTGTGCTCTTCATGTCCCATGATTGGGTGTCCTGTTCCCGGTCGGGGGGTGGCATGCTGGGAGACACCTGGGTGTGGGCATGTGCCACATGGCTAGGGGTGTGGGCAGACCTTCCATGTTGTGCTCCCCATTCAACCAGGTGGTCCACGAGCCTCTCATGGAGGTCAGCCAGTCGGTCAATCCCATACCGCATGGTCCACACCTTGCCGGTCAGGACCACTCTGTGTTGCAAAGCTGCACCTCCAGTCTGTCTGCTCCAGCTGCTGCAGTTTCCTGTACTGTGCTGCCATAATTCCATGGGTGTGCACTGTACGTGGGCAGTCCATAGCCTGTGTCGATGGGCCGTCATCACCACTGTCTACAGGACATGTTGGTGTCCCTCTTCCCTGTGCTGTAGCATCTTTGCATGCCTGTTTTGTGCCAGTGGCTGCAGTCCTGGGTAGTCCATGCCTGTTGTACTTGAGCATACTGGCACACCTGGTTGCTGCAACCTCCATCCACCAACTCAAACAGCTCCTGTGTCCCATCATCCAGGGTTGCCTGTGTGCTTTCCAGGTCCATCTCTGACTCCTATTGTGTCCATCTCGATACCAGTGGGGGACATGGGGATGTTAGTCTGGCTGTGAGGGGTTCCTTGCAGTTGCCCATTTCTGGGGTGTGGGAGCACTGGTGACCCACCTGTGCTTTCCTCCTCCTGCCTGGCATCATCACATCCCACATGCTGTGCCATTGTGTCCTGGCTGTGTGATGTTGCCCCTGCAGTCATGCATCCATCAGTGCCTGTGTCTGTGGTGTGAAACAAATGGCTGTTAGTCCATGCATGGAGTTACTTCCCTAGGGTACCCATGCCCTGCCAGTGCATACGTACCTTCCAGGGTGTCAACACCTTGAACCTCCCCATGAACACTGACATCCATGAGGGTGTCCACCACCATCCTCTCTGCTGGTGTCAGTTGTGTGTCACTGATGGGTGGCCCACTTCCTGTGCCCTGGTATGCCCATGTGCCCATAGCAAGTTTCTTTTTTACCATTGCACACAGGTCCCGCTACTTGTGCTTTATGGCCGACAGTGTCCGGGTTTCAGGACCGGCAGCATTCACACCAGCCTGGATGTCCAACCACAGTCGTGCCTTTACCTCCAGGGCTGTGGACAGGGATTGTGCCCTATACAGCTTGACATAATACATCTATATGTTGCTGACCATGGACGCCACCTGGCCACCAGTGAAATTTGGTGCACAGGGTCGTACACCGCCTTGAGTGCAGACACATCTGTGGTGCTGTCTGCCTGCATGGGCTGCCCCTTCACACTTCACCAGTGGTGGTGTGCCCCCCCCCTGCACTTTTGTCACTATCTGCCATGATTTCTGCATTCCGTTCCTACACACTGTTTACTTCTGCAATGCTGCATGGGGCAGTGCACATGCCCTTATATGGTGGGGTCAATCGGAGGGTCCGTGTATCCTTGGCCCACCTGTGTGCACTGCGCATCCCACTACACATCCCCTGTCATTCCACCTCCTGGGTTCACATGTCCTGTGTGGACATTTGTGCATGCCATGTAACGCGAGTGTCTTGCAAGCTGCATAGCTGTGCGTTACATTTCCACCAGTTTGCCACGCAATTTATGTAATTTCATGCATAGGGCCCAGTGTGTGTATTTTCAGGAGCTAGTTCAGAAATGAAAGTGTTAGTTGACTCTACATTAAAAGCAGGGGTAATATCTGTTAATTCAGTTGCCTGTTCTAGCAAGCCCCCTCCCCCCACATTACTGTTCAAGAAGTGTCTTTCTCACAGAATAAATCTTTACAGAAAGCAACAAACACTTCACATATTTATAATTTCTGTGATGAAGTCTGCTTAGGTAATGACCACAGTACAGATTCAGCATCAAAAGCCAGTGCAACAAAGGACTCTTAGAGCAGACTCTTCAGACTGAAGTGGATATCATTTTGGAATAAAAAGGGTTCTTGACTTCAATGGCAGGGGGTAAGCACAATTCAAAAAGTGATATAAAAACAACAGAAAATCTTACTCGGAGCAAAGATCATCCAGTCATGCATGGGACTTCATCCCCTCCTCCTACTTCTGCTCATCAAAAAAGTTCAAGAGATTCAGATCTGATGACTGAGATGAAAGCTGGTTTTACAATCAAACATTCAGCACCTTTACAAAAGCCTTCAGCAATCTGACTACTAAAATGGATGCAGTATTCCTTCACAATGAACATGTAAAGAGCAGGGCAAGTTCACAAGGAGAAAAACTGAGCCCTTTTTAGGGCTGCAGAGGGCAAAGCCCTACAGACCTCTTGCTTTGAGAAAAGGACTGCTGTATTCCTTGTGAACGCACATGTTGTAGTGACAAAAAAAGTTGCCTCCGCGTCTTTGGAACACTCCACACTTACACTATTTTTTTTCCTTTTGGCAGTCCGTGACTGCTGAAATACATAGCCCCCCCCCACCTGACCCTTTCTGTCAGCACCCAACCACACACACACCCCAGATACATAATAGCAACACTGGGGGTGCCCAGTCCCCAGTGTCTTGATCACAGCTCCTCTCACTGCCATGCCCCCCACCACTGCGCATGCACAGTTATTTGTTTGTATTTTACTTTCCTCCCCCACCAGACCCTCCCTCTCTGTACCCACCACTCCACTGCCCCATGCCCAAGAAATAACAGTGGCACTGGGGGTGCAATCCCCAGTGCAGGAATCTTCCTTTTTTTTTTTTTTTTAATAAATCCTTAAAATCTAATTTGTCTTTGTGGCTGTTTACACTCTCCCCCACCCGACCCTCCCACTCAGCACCCACCACCCTGCACCTCCCCCAAGCCAAGTTCTTACTTATCCATCAGCGATCCAACACTGTAATCCTCTCTGGACCACAGACACATCTTCACTCTTCCGGACCGCAAACTGAACAAACAGGTATGCAATTCAATGTATTTCACTGGTGTTCTGAACTTACTGGCATAACTTAGCCATGTTCTTTGTTTTTTGGACTATATGCAGATTTAGTAAAACATCCAAACATTTTTTACATTTATGTGAAAGACTGGAACATTTTAAATCCATTGAGATCTATGCCAATGTGGTGCTTTTCTGTTTCCTCCCACCACCCCGACATTCTCCTTATTGCATTAATACACTGTGTAATTAGATGTGTTATTGAACTGTCGGCCGATTGAGCTAAGGAGGCAGAAAAGATCAATAACACTAGTAAGGTCTCATGTACAGAAATGTATGGAATTTACCACTCTTAATAAGCATATTAGTCATGTGAGAATGCCATTCAGCAAGCTTTACACTCACAACCTTCAAACAAAACAAAGTCTGTGCAAAAACACATCATGATTTAGAATTATGTTCCACAGCACCCCTCCATACACAAAAACAAATGTCTTTTGATGTTTTTAGGAAGTTGTACATTTTTGCTAGCCATTAGACAGTGACACAGTGACACACAGTGTACAGCTTTGGGTACCCACAATGAGTTTGAAATAAGCACTGTTTTCTTTCTGTAAACCCGCATTCTGCCTCAGTGGTCCTGATGTGCCCAGTAATTGTGTACAGTCAGTGTATTACGATTATCTCATCGGTGATCGGGCACACTCTGACAGGGATGAGAAGCGACTTGTAAAGTGACTAATAACAGGCCATTTCGCAGTATTATAATGTGATCGACCCATCCACATGTTATCTGTTTAGCATCCGCCCTACTCCATTCTTATAGTGACGTTTTAACATTTCTCAGTGTCCAAATCAAGCTGGATACATGGACAAAGGTGTAGCAAGCAGGGACATTCAGTCCTGGCACAACTGACATGTACTTCAGGAAAGTAGCAACCAACAAGCACCACCCCAAACTCAGGCTGGCTCATGATCTATCATTCCTGCACTCACATCTCATTCTGGAGCTGTGCCCAGCCAGTGCCATCTCAGATAAATGGCACCTATCTAAATAAAATGCCCAAATAATTACAGAAAAGGCAGACTATCAATAGCATCATTTAAACCCTGTGGGGTAAGTGCTTTTAAATTGTAGACCCATTGTGTGGCTAATTGCCTTTTACTTCCCTTGGTTTTCGATTGATACCGAGTAACAAAGGCAATCTCTCCAAATATATAAGAACTTTTCACAATTGTGCAGTTATGCTCCCAGTTTTAGGCAAACATTAATTTGGCAACTCCAGCTTAGTACTACAGAGACCTTTACTTTTCAACACAAATACCCTCCTTCTTCCCTTTTGTCACCACTCCCTTTTAAGGGCTACAGTGGGTGGTGCCCTGCAGACCTCTTGCTACAAAAAAGGAAGACTTTTCTAACCAAACAAGTGTGGAGTTCCATCACAGTCAGCACCACGTCTGTGAAGCACGCCGCACTGTCTATCAGCGGTCTATATTTTTTTCCTCTCCCCACCCAACCCTTCCTGTCAGTACCCCACCCCTTGAAACAGTGACACTGGGGGTGCCCAATCCCCCAGTGTCCTGATCAGCAATCCTCAGTTGTTTTTTTTAACTTTCCTCCACTACCGTGCATGCGCGGTTACTTGGTATGTGTGTTTTATATAAGTGTGTGTGTGTGTTTTTTCCTCCCCCCACTTGACCCTCCCTCTCAGCACCCATGCCCCACCCCCCTTCAGGAACATAACATTGACAATGGGGGGTGTCCAATCCCCCAGTGCTGCGATGGCGATTCCGCCATTCTTTTTTTTGTTGTTGTTGACCACCCTTCACTACCGTGCATGCATGGTTTGTGTGTGTGTGTGTGTGTGTGTGTGTGTGTGTGTGTGTTTATATACATATATTTTCCTCCCCTCCACCTCCCCAGAAACATTACGGTGACACTGGGGGTGCCCAATTTCCCAGTGTCAAGATGGCGATTCCTCTGTCCTTTCTTTTTGTTTACCCTGTAAAAAGAAAAAAGTCCATTGACGCCTTTTACAACTGTAATTGACTGCCACCTGACCCTCCCACTCAGCACCCACCACCCTGCACCCCCAAAACCCTTACTTACCAATCCAGGGTCCAACACTGTAATCCTCTCTGGACCACAGACACGTTTATACTCTTCAAAGCCAAACTGTGAACTGAAGAAACAGGTATGCTGTTCAATGTATTTCAATGGGATTTTGAACTTAGTGGCACAACTTGGGCATTTTTGCATATTTTTCACCTACATTTTCAACACGCCTTCTTTGAGACCCTACCTCATGAACAATTAAACTGTCATTAGGTAAATATGTCCTGAAAGGTGATTTTGCAGACCCTGTGTGAAATCACATTTTGGCCTGGCGTTGAAATTTTTTTCTGCCCTTGCTCATGAGGTGTGGGTCATAAGAAGGCTATGTTGAAAATCTGGTGTAAAAATATTTAAAATCAACAAAGTTATATGAGCCTACCTTGAATTTTGCTCATGCAGGATCGTAACTTTGGTAATTTTCAATATTTTTACCACAAATTTACAACATAGCTACTGTATATCTTTACAGCAGCTCATGAATGTGACAGCTGTCATTTTTCAGCTCCAAACCAAAATGTGTTTTTGCATCCTGAAAGTTGATTTCACAGTCCCTGCACAAAATCACCTTTAAGCCAGGAACTGAAAATTTTCTCTACCCTTCTTCATGACTCACGGTCTTAATAAGGCTACAGTATGTTGAAAACATACCTCTCAGCCTTTTTGTCACTGAAATGAGGGGCATGGACATTTTTTGGACACTCAAAATAAGGGACAATGAGGGACACAGACCCTCAGAATCAGGGACACATCCTCAAACATGGAAATACAAGCTCAGAACACTGTGAAAACCATAGTGTTTACTAGTACAAAGTTTATTTTGGATTTAGTGTTGTAGAATATTAAGAGTTTCTGCTTTAAAGTCTGAATTTACAGCAACACCTTTGTGTGGGCAGCACCTTTTCCATGAGGGAAGGATGAGGGACAGAGCAATTTTAAGGGGCAAAATGAGGGATATCCCTCATAATGAGGGACACTTGAGAGATATGGTTGAAAATTTGGTGTAAAAATGATTACAAAACACATTTTCAATATTTTTACCCCACATTTCTCACCTGCAGCCCTGTCAACTCTGGCCAAAGTTTTGCTGTAGTAGAAAAACAAGCAATAGAACTGGAAGAATGAAAAGCTAAACTGGAAGATCTGGAAGCACGCAACAGAACAGACAATCTTAAAAAAGGTAGCATCCCAGAAGGAATGGAAGGAGATGATCCTCTAAAGTTTTTTGAAGACAATTTCAGAAACTATGTTTGCAGGTCTAGCCTGACTTTGGTCCAGATGTGTTATCTAAAAGGAAAGTTTTCACTCCAGTACTGAATTTGTCAAGAAAGCATCAGATTAAATTTTCTTTGCTACCACCGGCTAAATTAAGAGTGCATGTGCATGGCTCACTTTACCTTTGCTTCACAGAATTCAGAAAAACCTTCACCCCCGCCCAGAGACTACTGGGTCCACAACCTCAACCTCCAAAGGATTCCCAGAAGGAGGAGTGGATGGACCACAGTGGGCTCAGGGAGAATGAATGAGGTGGGTCTGAAGCACATCCTTCAGCTGGTCCAGCTAAGTAACTCCTTTGAGGTCTTGAAAGAGAGGGAAAACTCCACAGGGGCACCCAAGGTTGAAACCAAGGTGGATGGGCGGTTTCTCCAGGATGGAGACCCAGGTAAGGGTGGCAGAGGACCCCAGAGGAAGAGGAAGCTACTCCTGGTGGAGGAACTCAATAGTCCAAGGAGTGCAGCTGGGGGCAGCTAACAGAGGGGAGAGGTAGGTCAAGTGCCTTCCAGGAGGCACATCATGGAGGGATGGGAAGCAGATCCATAAGATCACTAGGGCCATAGTAAGGAGGAAGCAACTGGATGTCATTGTCTACCTGGGGACAAATTACCTGGCAGGAGACAAGGTGGAATTAGCCAGAATACAGGATGATTTAAGGAAGTTTGGGGGGGCCATAAAGCAGATAGCATGCTCCATCTCCTTCTCAGAGGTACTACCTGTACACGGCAAGGTGGAGGCTAGGACACTCCACATCCAGAACGCCAACTCCTGTTTGAAGGAATGATGTGGAAAGGAGGGATTTGGCTTCATGGGAGACTGGGACTCGACCTGGAGGGGTGTAGGCCTGTATAAGGAGGATGGCCTACATCCATTCGGGAAGGGGACCTTAATCCTAAGTGAGAAGTTTGAATGCTTCAGCAGCGAGCATTTAAACTGGCCAAGTGGGGGTCCAGGAAGGGTAAGAGGCTTAGTATCCCCCACCCCATGAGCACAGGCTCTACACAGGTACACAAGACAAGCAAAAATTGGCAGAGTGCCTTATTCAAGTTTTCTCTTCTGGGTCTCGTGTCAGTGCTGCTCTGCCCAACTGTATGCTTCTCACTGTGTGTAAAAAAAAAAGCAAACAAAGTAAAACTGACCCAAAATCAGAGCCTGACATAAATTCACTTACTGTACAACTCCTTTTGCTGATGGCACCAGGCACTCAGTACTTCCTGCTTGGGAGGCAGTATTAAATACACATGTTAAAACTGCACTAGAGAAAAAAAAAGCTCTGAGGCAAAGCAGTGCCCTCTACTGGCAAGTATACTAGTAAAGGTACTACTTTACAAGAATGTTTTTTTAATTGAGTTTTACTAGCTTTTTTGTATTTTTTGTTTATTTTTTAAATATTATACAAAAATGTCACCTATAACCCATTTTCTAAGTGCAAGAATACCCTCCAGGTTGGGCAATATGGGCTATACTGAACCATCCAAGGGCTATAAGGCCCTCATCTGTGATGTTGGGCCTCATTATGCCTCTGGACAGTTCAGTATAGCCCACTACCACCCACCCTATTGGGTATTATGACTTACTTGGATCACACAAAGGATGCCAGATCCAGTAGTCCTCAACTTTTTGTCACTTATAATGGAGTAGGGAAAGGCAAATCAGCATCCAGGAGGATCATTTCTAGGTGGACAGTCTCCTGCATGCAGTTCTGTTATGTGAAAGCTTGTAAACTGCCATACTGAGGCCTTTGGGCATAGTCTACGAGAGGCACCTTCTGCCTATGTGGCAGCAGCATGGGGCATTCTCCTGCAAGAAATTGGTAAAGCAGCTACCTGGAAAGCAGTACACACCTTCACAAAACATTACTGGGTAGGCATACAATCCAGAGGAGATGCCAGCTTTGGCACTGCTGTATTGGAGAACCTTTTTCCAAAATAGGTTCTAGACCCAGCCTCCTAAGGTACTGCTATGGAGTCTACACTCTATGAATGGGGTTAAAAGAAAAAAATATACTCACTGTAGTAATGTTGTTTCTTAAGGGATTCATTAGTAGCAGTCAGTCCCTTACTCTGCCTCCCTTTCTGGAACCTGGGAATAGTTTTACAAAAGAATCAGTTTGTTTAATCTTGGCTTGAGCATTACTTGTTACAGTGACTACACAATTGTTGCTAAGTGATTTGATTACAAATGTTTTGTTCCATTTATATTTTGTTGTTCTGCCTTAGTCTGGTTTCTGTCTTTCAAAATGTTAGAAAAATTGTAAAAATTCTTTGGTAGCCATTTAGCTAGTTTAGAAGCCCCCCAGCTTTAGAAATAAATCTGACATTGTGAGGCAGGGTGGAGCATGACGACAGAGCAGAGTTCTAACTTAACTCTAATCCGAAGTTTCACAGTTTAGCATAAATTCCAGCTCCAGGAAGTTCAATCCTGTGGATTTACTGCACATTGGGAAAACTATTGACGGGTCCCTTAAGAACAAACAACATTACTACAGTGAGTAATTTTTTTAATTTTCCCCGGACAATGAGTCACCCTCCCCGAGGAGGAGGTGAGTAATTTTTTCTTATCTTCAATTAATTCAATTTCGTAAAGACAGGGGCCTAATCTAAGACTTTAAAGGGTCCATATGAACTATTGTTTAAATTATTAAAGACTGAGTCATAAATTAATATGTGATCAATTCAGGAAATGTATTGCATACAGGTGAAAAGTAAGAGTATAATTTAAGATTAGGGCATTCAGTACAGATAAGATCTAAATAGCTTTTTTTCCTTTCTTCTCCTTGATACCTATCTATTCTATCTAGTGCCAAATTCAAATACCCCTAAAATATATGGCGAAGGGAATGGAGTCATTTTTAAGAATAGGTCAATAAAGAAATGTATGTTTTCCTCATTTAAAGCACTAACATTGGTAAAGCTAAACATACCTTCTGTGCTAAATTTTTCATACCTTCCTGTGGGGTCAACGTATGTATCATTATTTGCAATTGCAAAGATTTCTTAAAGTGATGGCTACACTTCTGGCTGCAGATGGGTAGGGAGGATGATTACTGACCCTTTAAAAAGAGCAGATGCATATTCTAGATCCCCTTTGGAGAAGTGGGTTTCCTGCAACATCTGACAATTTTCGTTTTTTTACTTTGTGCTTCCATTTTTCTTTTTCTGTTTTTATTCTGTTATGGGTCCCTTTCACATTCCAAGTCATACAATGAAGTTTCCATATTTAATACTGTGGAAGAAAAAAATGTATTAGAAAAGAGAAATACAAAGGTGATAGAGAGTAATAGATGCAAAGATCATCCCTGGCCACTCCAAAAGCTATTGAACTAAACTTTTAAAAAATAAATACTGTTATCACTCCCTTTGAAACTTAAACTATAAATTATGTGATCCAATGTAATCTTGACCCAATTTTTACCAAATACGCTGACCTCCAGCACCCCAAATTAAGAAACGAAAGAGATGAAATACGGTATAAATCATTGCCAGTCACATTTGGCTCTGAATAACCACCCCTTTACCCTCTAAATCCCTGCTACCAGATTTACTCACCTCCCCATCCTTCCTGCCAACATGTCACAGGCCAATGTCAGGAAAAACCCTGAGACTGGACCCTCCCACCCTGTAACCCTACAAAGATGACTTCACACCCAGAAAATCTTCTGGAACTTGCTAGACATGTATGGGGTTGAGCCCAGGATTCTAAAGAACTGTGAGCCAAACAGGAAAAATTAAAATTAAGACTGATTCAAGTAAAAGTATACCCCAACTACAGGTACTAAGAAGCCTAATAAAGGTCTACTAGACCTAAACCTTAAACTCTAAGGGCTAAGCCTTCAATAATCTCTCCATTCTACTTAAATATTTAGTCATTGCATACTTTTTTTATTTCTCCCAGAAATGCCAAACAATAATTTGAACTGTCTAAATTAAATAATGTAAACTAAGATCTTCTAGCTCCTTCACACCATAGGTGGGATATTCAAAAGGGTTGCGCAATAGGGTTGCGCCTGCGCAAGTCCAAAATTGCGCCATTCTGCGATATTCAGCAGGGAGGCAGTTGCGCCCCCCCAAGGCAAGCTGAGCAACAGCGCAATGCAAATGAATGCTTGCTGAACTGGAGGGGGAGGAACCATGCATAAACTGCACAGCCCAATATTCAGCGGGCTGTGCAGAGTTGTGCAGGCGCAACCCCCAACCTGCGCCTGCACAACTTTGAGTCCAAAAAAAGGAGTAAAGTCGAGGGCCACCCACAGGTGAGCTGCCGCATTGCAGGGTGCAACACAGCAGCTGCCACCTGTGGCTGGCCCCTCAAACTACTCCTGTGCCCCCTGCAGCCCAGTGCGGGCAAAGTGTAAACAATCACCCCCACCCCCAACTGGCGATCACGGGCAAAGCATAAATTCCCCTCCCCGACTGGCCCAATTCGGTGAAAGATTAAATAACCCCCCACCAGCCCGATCGTGGGCAGCAAAATGTCCCCTCCGAACACAGCCCTGGTGGTCCAGTGGATCGCTAAGCCCGATCGCGGGCTGAAACTGTTTAAACACAACACCCCCCGAACATAGCCCTGGTGGTCCAGTGGACCGCTAAGCCCGATCGCGGGCTGCATTATGTGGCAACACCCCCCCAAGACCATATCCCTGGTGATCTAGTGTCCCCCCACCCACCCACGAAGCCCCACCACCCTGCTCCCCCCCTCCCAGCAGCCGGCGGGTGGCAGCATCCCACCCGCTTGCCGCCCGCCACCCACCAACTGACTGAGTCGGTAGGGCTGCACGCCCATTGGTGCAGAGCAAGAGCCAATGGGCATGCAGCCCATACCATACAAGGCCCACCTAGTCTGTCCATGACACACTTATCTGTGCTTTATCATGGTTCACTAGAGCTAGGTTGTCCCCTTCCCCTGACTACCAGGATCCCAATATGCCTATCTCATGCATTCTTAAATCCTGTTATTGTTTCAGCCCCCCCCCCACCTCTTCTGGCAGGCTGCTCCATTTGTTCATCACTCTCTCTGTGAAGAAGTACTTCCTCATGTCCCCTCTGAACTGCTCCCTCTCCAGTTTCATCCCATGTCCCCTAGTTCTGGAGCATCTTTTTCCTTGAAAAATTGTGTTTACCTGCACCTTGTTTCTCCATGTAAGGTACTTACACAGTATGTCCAATCATATCCCCCCTCTCCCTCCTCTCTTCCAGGAGTACACATTTAAGGCTTTGAGCCTCTCCTCATAGGGTTTGTGATGTAATCCTTGCACCATCTTGGTTGCCGTCTTCTTAACTGCTTCCACCCTGTTTATGCCCTTCCAAGGTAAGATCTCAAGAACTGAACACTGTATTCAAGGTGTGGCTTCACTAATGATCTGTATAGTGGTATTATGATCTCCCTTTTCCTGCTGGCGATACCCCTACCTATGCATTCCAGCATTCTAATTGATTTTCCTACTGCCTTGTTACAGCCTCCCTACCTTGAGGTCATCAAAGATGATAACCCCAAGGTCCCTTTCCTGCTTGGAGCATGCTATATCCTCCCCTTCCAAGCTATATCTTGTTCCAGGGTCTTTGTGCCTGATGTGCATTATCTTGCATTTTTTTGTGTTAAACCTCAACTGCCAATCCCTTGACGAGCCCTCAACCTTCTGCAGATCTCTTCTCATTCTATCCACTCCCTCTGGCATGTCCACCCTGTTGCAGAGCTTTGTGTCATCCGAGAACAGGAAGCTTCTCCCTTCTGGGTTCTCAGTAATGTCACTGATAAAGGTATTGAAGAGGACTGACCCTAGCACTGATCCCTGAGGTACCCCACTGGTCACCTTTGGCTCCACAGAGTGACAGCTATTTACCAGCACCCTCTGTGTTCTGCTATCTAACCAGTTCTCCACCCACTTCACCACTGTCCTACCAACTCCCATGCTCCCCAGTTTAACAGTCTTCTATGCAGCACAGTGCCAAAGACCTTGCTGAAATCTAGGTAGGCCATATCCACTACCCCCCCCCCCACCAATCCACCTCCATTGTTACCCAATCGAAGAATGCAATGAGGTTAGTCTGGCATGACCTTCCCCCTAGTAAAACCATGTTGCCTTGGGTCCTGAAGACTGTTGGTAACCAGGTGTTCTACTGTTCTTTCCTTCAGTAGTGGTTCCAAGATCTTCCCCACTGTTGAGGTCAGACTAACTGGTCTGTAGTTTTCCACTTCCTCCCTGTTTCTGCTTTTGAATAGGAAGAATACATCAGTTGTCCTCCAGTCTATGGGTACTTCCCCTGTTTCAAGTGACCTGCTGAACAGGGTTGCTAGAGGTTCTGCCACTACCTCTCTTAGTTCTTTCAGCACCCTGGGGTGTACCCCATCTGGCCCCATAGTCTTCTCGACTTATTCTTTCCAGTTCCCATAGCACCCTTTCCCTTTGAAAAGGACTTATATACATTTCCATAACCTTCCTATCCTTTTTACTCCTTTCTGGACCATTTCCTGCCCCCCTCATCTGTAAAGACTGAGCAGAAGTATCTGTTAAGAATGTCTGCTTTATGGTTGTCATCCTCCACTTTACCCCCATCCTCCCCCTTTCAGTCTCACTATCCCTCCCTTTGCCTTCCTCTTTTCTCTGATATACCTGTAAAAGTTTTGTCCCCTCTCCCTACTGATTCTGCAATGCATTCCTCCATTTGTGCTTTGGCTTCCCTAACTACCCTCCCTGCCTCTCTTTGTTTCTCCTGGTACCTCTCCCTGTCTCCTTCTGCCCATGTCTTTTTGTACTATATGAAAGCTATTTTTTTCACTTTCACTTTTCCAGCTACCTCCTTGGAATACCATAATGGTATCCTCTTCCTTTTCCACTTACTAACCTGTTTTACACATAATTGTGTCACCTTTGTTATCCCTGATTTGAACACTGCCCACTGTTCCTCCAGCACTCTTTTCCTCACTATTCCATATAATGCTTCTTCCAAGTATTTTCCTAGTTTTCCAAAATCTGCCCTCTTAAAGTCAAGGAATCTTTCCTTGTGTGGCTGGATTCCACCCCTTCAGTTATCTCAAACCCCACTGACCAGTGGTCACTGTTTCCCAAGTGCTCCCCTACTGTGACCCCTGTCACACTGTCCCCATTTATTAGCACCAGGTCCAATATAGCTGTCTCCAGTGTGGGTTCTGCGACCAGTTGTTTAAGGAAGACTCCCTGTAGGGAATCCAGGATAAACCTGCTCCTTGTTGTTTTAGCTGCAGGAAGACTCCAGTCTACGTCCAGTATACTTAAGTCACCAACCAGCACTACCTCCCCCTTGTGCACCATCCTTTGGATAGCCAGTATCACCTCCTTATCAGTGTCCTCCCCCTGGGCTGCTGGGCTGTATATTACTTCTGTGCGGATTGCTGACCCTGTTTTTTTCTGTCCAGATTAACCCACAGTATCTCTCTTCTACTTGTTCCCCTTGAATCTCTGTAGCCTATATATTATCCTTCACATAAAGTACTACTCCTCCTCCCCTCTTCCTGCCTGCCCTGTCCCTCCTGAATAGACTGTAGCCTGGTATGGTCATCTCCCAGTTGTGGTTATCATTACACTAGGTCTATGTGATGGCCAGAATGTCCAGGTCTGACTCCACCATGGCAGCCCCAAGGTCCTCCATCTTGTTACCCAGACTTCAGGCATTATCACACATGGCTTTCCAGGATGTGACTACCCTCCTCTGCTCTGCTGACATGTGCCTCCCCTTTCCTGGTCATCCTCTGTCCTGTCGTCACTCACTGTTAGGGACAGAAAAATCTTCACTGTTTTCAGTTACTACTGAGCACATTAACAGATGCTGATTTAAAGAAAACCACAAAACCAAGCAGCATGATATTTTCAGGAAATACTAATCATGACACAGAGACTTGAATTCAAGCTTTTCTTAAATAAATGGCATTTGATCTTTAAGAAGGAACCAAAATTTATATTTTTTTAAATATTTGTAGCTGTTGCGGTGTAGCATGTTTTCACAAAGTCTACTTAGTTTAAAGCTAAGATACTGTATTTTGGGTCTGAGGCGCAACTCTTGCTAAGCGAGACAAAAAAATGGCACCTATTTAAAACTAACATTTTTTTGGCTTAAAGAGCTAGTGAAGCCACAACAGGCAGACAGGAAATGCAAATTTTAAGAAGTAGCCAGGAACCGACTCAGTGCAGTAGTAGCGCTATCTCCTACGGCACTGATCAACCACATTCAGAAACGAGCATGGTGTATCAGAGAGTCAGCTGGAGGGAGGTAGGATGAGCATCCCATGGACAGTTCTCCTCCAGGGGAGTGTCGTGGCTCCCTGACATATCAGTGACACCCAGTGGAGGCTGGGTGTGCAACTTCCAGGCCCACTCTCAAGTGGGAGGTGGTCATGGACATCTGTGGGGCGGGTGTGGGAGTGTGACTGATCTGTGCTGATGTCATTGTATCTGCACCTCCAAGGAAACGCTCATAAAAAAGGGAAAAAAACCTGAGCTGGCTGCATTATGAAGCCCGCTGACCTTTGCCCGAATGACGCCTCATGTAGATTTCAGTCCCTCCCCTTGGAGAGCCTCACCACAGAAGGCAAGCTGTGGGCCTTCCCAGTCCAAGCTGCCTGGGGGTGGATACCAGGCAAGAAGGTCTGTGCACTGAAGATGGAGTACATCCCCGCCGCCGAGCTAAGGTACATGAAGAGAATTAAAAAAAAAG
Organism: Neoceratodus forsteri; assembly: GCA_016271365.2. NCBI lineage: Eukaryota > Metazoa > Chordata > Ceratodontiformes > Ceratodontidae > Neoceratodus > Neoceratodus forsteri. The sequence continues at coordinate 1,845,267,413 of CM057456.1, forward strand.
AAGTAGTGAGGTATAACTTTTGTTTTCTGAGGTACTTTTCTTCTTCCTTTTGCTCATTAGAAAGTCTTCAGTGTGATAATACCGAGCTGGATGTGTGGAACAGCTCTTAGCCTGGCAGCTGACGCATCTATCTGTATCCCCTCCTCCACTACATCATCAGCATTGTGCTCTCACTGACAGTGACATCATAGGTGACTGACCTGACAAACAGCAGTGATGTCACAGTCAGTGAAGTCACAATGCTGATGATGTAGTGGGGAGGAATAGAGATAGCTATGTCAGCTGCCAGGCAGAGTGCTGTTCCACACATCACACCTACTGATATCAGGTAAACACCTTCTAATTAAACAAAGGGAAAAGAAAAAGTACCTCATATATAACATGTAATGGTTGACTGTGCTTGAAAACTAATATTAGTTTTAGGTAGCTCACTAGCTCTTTAATGATTTCAAATGAAAATAGGCATACAGAGATTGGGACTCATTATTCCACGATCTCTGTTGCCTGATACCTCAGGTCTTGGGTTTTGAGCACTTGTGCTATGAGGAAAAGTTGACTAATTTAGGCCTTAAAGCACTAGAGTATAGAAGACTGAGGGGTGACCTCTGCTTACTATTTAAGTCCTTTTCTAATGATGATCTTTGAAACTGCCTTGGTTTTCAGCTGCAGGAACAAAATTACAATATAAAGGCCCATGACCTGCAACTCAGGGGTGAGACTAGTACTCAAAGGGTAATTGGGGTATGGAATGGGCTCCCTTTTGATGTTATCAGTACTGTAGTTCAATGGCGATGTTTAAGGCAAGACTGGATAATCGTTTTACAAAACTAGGAATTTCAGGTTATCCTTTTGTGAAAAGGACAAGCCTACATATGGGCCTTGGCTGTTTTGGCTTTTACAATACCTATAATACCTGACCAGATGGCTAGTGGCCTAAGCAAATCAGCTGTGAGGATTTCCCCGACCCATTTTCTAAGTAATAACTTAGTGTCCTCTTTATACCCAAGCAGTGGAGTTTTTGTTCCACTGTGCTTGATTTTTTAGTAAAAAACACAGGGAGGTCAAGTGATTGATTCAGTTGGAATTCATATATCACCTTTGAGAGGAATTTCCTGTTTGTTCTGAAAACTATCTTGTCCCTATGAAAGACTATGTAGTTTGGATCTGAGCAGAGGGCTTCGAGCTCGCTCATCCTTCTAGCAGATGTCATGGCCACTAGGAATATTGTTTTCCAAGTGACATATTATAGTATAGCAATGGCCATAGGTTCAAAGGGAAGTTCCATCAGCTGGGCAAGATACACGTTTAGATCCCAGGGAATGACAGGGTCTCTCAGAGAGGTGTACAGGTGATTAAGGCCTTTAAAGAACCTTTGGAAATTGGATTGTGAGGCCACAGATGTTTATTTGCCAGCTGATGTGTAAGCTGAAACTGCTGCCAACTAGACCTTCAGAGTTGAGGGCCAGAGGCCTAGGGGCTGCAGGTAGACCAGGTAGTCTAGGACTGTAGACAGGCTTGCTTATATAGGGATTATCTTTCTGGTTACACACCAGAATGAAAACATCCTACATTTTGAAGCATATGTTTTCCTTCTTGTTGGTTTTCTAGAAACCTTCAACATTTCTATTACTTCTTCTAATAAGTTTAATTCAGAAAATTTGAGTTCTCTAAGAACAATGCCCAGAGGTGTAGGGCCTGAGGTCTGGGAATGTTATCCTGCCCTGAGGCAGTGTCTGCAGACTGCACCTAGTGGAAGGTTGATAGGAGATTTGCTGCAGAGGGCCAGGAGCATGAAGTACCAGGTCTGTCTGGCCCAGTTTAATGCTATGAGGATCATTGTTGCTGACTTCCTCCTGAACTTTATGAGCACTCTCAGTAAGAGTGGGAATGCAGGAAGGCATATAGGGACTTCTCAAAACAGTCCAGGACCAGTGCATCCTCTGGAACTGACCCCATTACTGGGGTTCTGCAACAAAAAAAGTGGGAGTGGTTTGTTCTTCCAGGAAGCAAGCAGGTTTATTTCTGTTGTACTCCAATGTCTGAATACTGATGCCAGTACCTGCTGGTTCAGAGTAAATTTGTGATTTCTCTGGATTATTCTGCTTAGAGTGTGCCAGAATATTGTCTTTCCTTGACAGGTGTACTACGGACAGCTCTACACCTAGGGAATAATCTAAGTTTCAAATCTTCATGGATTCTGTGCATATCTTTGAAGATCTTGTTCCTCCATACTTGTTTATGTAATACATTGTTGTGGTGTTGGCTGTTCAGATCTTTACAGACTAACCGCTGATTTGGGAGGAGAATAACTGCAATGCTAGGAATGCTGCCCTGAGCTCTAGGAGGTAGATATGCTCCTGAGTCGCCTGTATGCTCCAGGTGTCACTTACAGTGAGATCCTCTAGGTGGGCACCCCACCCTAGTAGTGAGGCATCTGTTGTGAGGATGCTTGAAAAGGATTGCTGGAGGAACTGAATATCTTTTCTGAGGTTGCCTTCCTCTTTCCACCACTTTACTTCCTTTGGCAAGGTTTTTGCAACAGGCACTAGCTTGGGCAGAGGATTCTATCTTTGCGACCAGTTATGCTTTAGATGGTACAGGATGTCTCATCTGGAATCTAGCCCTTGTTACCACTGCAGTGGATGAGGCCATGTGTCCCAACAGCTACAGAAAACTCATTCAGACTTTGTCTGGCCTGCTCTGAAGGACCGTGCAGAGGAAATCAGATTTTCTACCCTTGTTTGTGGAAGAAAAGCCTTCACTTGCAGCGTGTGTTCAGCTCTGCACCTATGAAGTCCGATACTTCAGATGGCTCTGTTTGTGACTTCTGCAGGTTACCAGCTCTGTTCGTGGCTTCTGCAGGTTTATCAGGAAGCACAGTTTTTCCAAGGTGTTTCTCATTAATTAAATAGAGTACCTTGCCTCCTGCTGTGTTTTTCCTGACACTAACCAGTTGTCCAGGTAGGGAAAAAACTTCCACACCTTCTGTCTTAGAAATGCAGCCACCACAGCGAGGCATTTTGCGAAAATCCTTGGTGCTGGGGTGAGTCTGAAGGGAAGGGATGTGAACTGGTATTGGCAGTTCCCTAGCCTGAACCTGAAGTAGTTTCTATGAGGGGGTCTGACTGGTACATGGAAGTAGGCACCCTTCAGAGCTAGAGATCCCAGCCAGTCTCTCACTTGCAAAGATGGTATCACTGAGTCCAGTGTGATCATTCTGAAGCTTTTCTTTTTTATGTGTTTATTCAGATATCTCAGGTCTAAAATGGGTTGCCACTACCCATTTTTCTTGTGAGTCAGGAAGTATCTGGAGAAAGACCCTTGCCTCATTGTGTAGCAGGTACCTTCTCCACTGCTTGTGCTTGCAGAAATTATTTTACTTCCAGCTCTAGCAAGATTTGTTCTGTTGGTGTGTGGGGTTGGAAAGCTTTTGGATTCTGCAGTTTGGTGAATTATCTGAACTGCAGGGACAAACTATGGCCCACTACTTCCTGGCTCCACTTGTCTGTGGTGAATTTTGACCATTCCTGTAAGTACTGAGTCAACCTTCCCTCCGCTGGCATTGGATGGGTGACCTGGGAAGAACTGTCTGAGGTTTTACTTTTTTTGGAGTCTAGGGGCTGGTTTTGCAGCTGAACGCCTAGTGCCGCTTTTGCCCCTGCCTCTACAATAGCCTCTTTGGGGTAGATACTCATAAGGAGCGAAGGGTCTTGGGTAGTAACTCCTACTCCTACCTCCCCTTTCATAAGGCTTGTAGAATGTAGAAGACATGTCTTTTTCAATATTGCTGTTGTAGGTGGGTTTGTACTTATTAATCTTTTTCATATATGTCTGTGTTTTGTCATCAAGTAGAGTGTTTCCCTCAAAGGAAAAATCTATAACTTTTTTGTGTGACCTGGATAGGGTGGTATGTCATAAGCTGGGCAAACCTCCCTAAGGATACAGCATGGACCAGTACCCTTGAAGCAGTGTCATTAGTGTCCACTGCCATGTGGAACTGGTACTTTGTGACATCCGTGGCTGAGCTAGCCATGCCCTGTATTAAATCAATTCCTTTCTCACTCAGTGCCAGAATGGAGTTCCAGAGTGTCCTCTGGTACTGAGCCATCTATGCCAATCAAATTGCTTGCCTGAGGAGCAAAGAAGCCAATGTGTACACTTTTTGGCCATGCTATCCTGTTTCCTGTAGTCCTTTTTAGGAGGCTGGGAAGAGAAAGGCACTTTGGCCTTGTCACATGCAGCAGTCTGAACCACCCACTCATGATCATGATGGGAATACAAGCACTCAATCCCCTATCTGAACACCCAATACTTTTTCAATTTTCTTGTCAGCTGAGATAAGTGCTAACATGACCTTATCAGTGGCTTTCCTGAGGGACTTGTGGATGGGAAGCAGTAACCTCCTCGAGGGATCTAATACTATCATAGCTATCTACTCAACCTCCTCATCCTCTTTCATTCTTATGGGAGCGGATATCAAGGGTGTTCACCATCTGCATTACAAAGGAATGATGAGATGTGTAATCCTCTGAAGGCCTAGGAGGAAAGCCAGATTATTGTACAGGGGAATCATCTGGTTCCAGATGTTTCTCTTCCTCCTCAACTTCATTATACTTTTCTTCGTCTTCCACAGGCATTTGGTATGGAACCAGGACTTGGGGGCAGGCATAATCATAAGATTTCTCATAACCTGGAAGGCCTGGAAAAAGTTCCATGCCCTTGTCTAGTCCTCTGTTGAGGGCATTTGTTTGGAGTTAGTTGTTTGCTCCTTTTCTTTTTCAAAAGGAGTGACAGACAATTAAAACGCTTTGTTTTTCTTAGCAGACACCATTTCCAATGGCTGTTCCGAGGATCTTTTGCTTTTAGTGCGCTCAGGGTTCCTCCTTCCAGACACCCTGATCTCTGAACCATCTTTTGAAGCTTCATATTTCTTCTCTTCCCTCTTTGACAGGGACTGCTGCTTACTTTGAGGAGCAGAACCCTTATCTGAGCCTTTAGGCCACATGGAGGCAGACTGAGAAGCCACAAGGTCTTCGCTTTTCTTATCCCTTTTTGTTGTGTTTTAGGGCAAACATTTTTACAGAGATCAGAGTTTATAAAATCATGGTCTGGACCCAGGCATCTTAGACAAAGCTCATGGAAGTCAGTCTTTGCCAGCAGCTGGAAACACAGTTGTATATTTTTTAAAGCCTGTAGGTCCTGTTTTCTTTTTAGATCTGTCAGTCATGCCAAACACTGAAGCCCCAAGAAAAATTTTACTGGTTCCCAATTTAGGAAAAAAAATCTTCAGCATAGTTTAAATAAACCCAAGTAAGATAAAAATGGCTTTTCAAGCACATATCACAGTTTGGTTCCTTTAAAAAATGAATCACTAATGTTTTTCACCTCAGAGTACAGTACTTACATGAGGTAAAGTATAACTGAAGGTAAAATGGCTCGGTTTTGTGACAGAGTTGAATATGGCCCTGTCCCATTTGTTACGCAAAAAGAGTTATTCAGTTAGATGCAAGGATCTGTTCTATCCTCTCCTTTTCTGTCTCTTGTTTGTCTGGTTGTACGACCAAATGTTCTCGTGAGACTTGGGAACTGATGACTCTGACGGTCTCGTGATTCTCTGCCCCCTCACTATCTCTCTGCCTTCTCTTGCTGTTTCTGTCTTTTCTTCCACCTTGTATATCTGTGGTTATAAAAATATATGTGAGAGCAAAACTAGAGAGGTCTGATGGAATCAGAAACCCTGAGGTGGCAGAACTAACACTGGTTCAGTGAGATTCCTATGGCAGGACTACAGATGTCCCAGATGTATTTCTGGGCTGCCTTCCCTGGAGGGCCTGGAGTGTTGTGATAGTGGTAATCCCCGATGGCCTCCTTAATTTTGTTAATGAATACTTCCTTTTTGAGGAGGGAGATTTTCAGTCTCCAGGTGGATTTTGAATCACTTGGTCCCATCTTCATTTAAATGGAAATGGGGGCGTGGTCTGAAATTGTAATATAATGATTTTTGCAGACCAGAACTATATGGGCATCCCCCTTATCTAGGTAAAACCTACCTATGCAGGAGTTGGAGGCATTCAGGTGAGAATAAAATAAATAATCCCTTTCACCTGGGAGTTGATTCCTCCAACTGTCAAGGAGACATGCTTCCTTAATTACCACATTTAATTCTCTGGCTGCTACCTATTTGTGACACTGTTTCTGGATGACCTGTCCCAGGAGGGGGAATAGTCACAATTAAATTCCCCTGCCACAACTGTTATACCCTGTTCTAGCATTGCCACCAGAGAGGCAATTGCTCTGGCAAAAAGTGGGGTATCTTTCTTAGGGCACACACATTTGTCATGTTGCTGGAGGAGCCTGCTTATGCCATACATTCTGTGAGTATGCATATCTCCTGATCTGTGTCATGCCCTATTATTTCTGCCAGGTCTTTTCACATGAGAATCACCACCCCATTCTTTTTTGCCAAAGGATGGACTACTGCCACTTCCTTCTCCAACCACCTCCTGTGGAGTTTTTCTATTTTGTATTTGCAAGATTTATTTTATTAGGAAAAAGCTCCAATAATCAATGCTCATTTACAGGGAGGTTCTGGGTAAGACAGGTAACATACAACTAGTAACAATGCAAATTAGCAAAATACAGAAAATTAAATTATTTTTAAACACTGGCTAACAGATATAATCTAATACAAAGTTAAGAATAACAGGAGTATTAATATATAGAACTTATACAAGAGATGATATATACAGAGAGCTACTAACAAGTACAGAACTGAACATACAGTAATATCTAATTTACATAGTTTTTTGCATTCACATTTATTGACATAAAAGTGACCAAAAGGAACCTTAAAAATAAGAGGGGCTGGCAAACTAACTCAGTATGAGTGAATCTCGCAAGACATTCTGAAGAGTAGGGGCAGCCCAGCTAAAGGCAATTTTACCAGATTTTGAATGCTGTCTTTGGGCATCAAGAAGAATGACAGAAACATAGAATTTGACAGCAGATGAGGACCATTTGGCCCATCTAGTCTGCCCATTTCCCCTACCTGTTTCATGATGTAATGTTTTAAGATTATGTGATCTAGTAGATTTCTGATGGAGATCTGATAAATAAAATGGTAGTAAATTCCTTATTGCTTTGACGGACCGCATATGTAAGTTTCATACCTTCTAATAGTAAGTGAGGTCCAACCCACTACTGTGTAGAGGTCACAGTGATGTTTTGTGGCATGCAGGCCACAGATAAATTGAAGTGCACTGTAGTACATCACATCTAGTTTGAATAGATGAGAAACTGAGGTGTTCCTGTAGATGATATCACCATAATCTAGTAGGGGAAGGGAGGGAGGTCGCCTGAACAAACCTTTTTCTAGTCTCAGAGCCAAAACAGAATTTGTTCCAATAACAGAACCCAAGTCTCTGGCACAACTTTTTTACAGACATTGACAATATGTGTACTGAAGGACAGCTTGCTATCCAGCCACATGTCTAGATACTTGAAGAAATCTACCAGTTCTAGATTGTCACCTGTTGAAGTTTTAAAGCCTGCTGACGAGGGAGGCAGGAAAAGCTTAGGTGAGAGTAAATTATACTTGGTTTTTGAAGCATTTAACAGGAGCTTTGATGCACACAGACTAAGTCATAGTTTATCAAACTCCTCTTGTAATACTTTAAAAGCCATAATTTGGGTAGGACTTGAATCGTACAGAACCGTGTTGTCAACGTATCAGTAAGTTTTGCCTTTACAATGTTAGAACCAAGATCATTAGTGTAAACTGTGAATAACAGTGGTCCTAATACGGATCCTTGTGACACTATTTACTGTGTTTGGGCCTACGCCAATATTTGTGAGTTTACTCAAAAGAATATTGTGGTCCACAGTGTCAAGTGATTTACTAAGGTCCAGAAAAATTGCCACATTGGTAAGTTTTTAATCGTCGGCAGTAAACCAATCAATAACTTTAACTAAGGCAACAGACATACTGTGTTGAGCTTGAAAACCTGATTGTATGGGGGGAAATAATATAAAATTTGTCAAGATATTCTCACATTTGTTCATTCACTAGTGTTTCAAGTGTTTTAGTCATGACCAGAAGAATAGAGATAGGTCAATAATTACTTACTGAGTCCTTATCTCCTGGAATAACACGAGCAGTTTTCCACAGAAGCGAGATTTCGTAATTTGCTATCTACAAATTGAAATGATGGGTTATAGGAGCTGTGAGGATAGAATAACCCATTTTTAAAAATAAAGACTTGATATTATCAGCATCAACACTTTTTTAGGGTCCAGATTTTGAAGAAGCTGCTCCACTGCTGGAAATGGAATATTAGCTAGAGGAGTTATCAAAAGCCATCCCAGCAAAAGCAAAGTGTTGATTTATTTCCTCCAGTATTATTTGTTTGCCTGTAATTAATTTGTTTTCAGTATTAAGTTGTCTTGGTAGGCTTGATGCAGCACAGCCTCCATGTCCTTTATAGATTTCCAAAATCTGGAAGGATTGGACTTCTTTTCATCAAGCAAGGTTAGGTAGTAGTTTGCCTTGGCCAAGTAATTTAGTTTCATACACCAATTTCTCTTTTGTCTAAAGGTAGTCCTATCCTAGAAACATAGAAATTGATGGCAGATAAGAACCACCAGAGTCATCCAGTCTTCCCATATGCTCTACCTTTACTTAGCTGCTGCTGACCCTACTGGTCCACTGCTGCTGCCTCCTCTTCCCCTCTCTTAGGGTTCCCTTATGTCTGTCCCGTGCCTGTTTAAATTCCCCCACTGTGTTTGCCGCCACCACCTCCTGGGGCAGGCCATTCCAAGCATACACCACCCTTTCTGTGAAACAGTACTTCCTCATGTTACCCCTCAGTCTCCCCCTTCCAGTCCCATGTCATGCCCTCTTGTTTTAGGCCAAACAAAAAAGAAAAGGGTGTGCAAAACAAGCCACAGGAAACACCGTAAGTAATTCTGGTGTATAGTTTATTGTGCAAAGTGGTCAGACAGAACACTTAGCCCCTTAGGAGGCTAAGTGTTCTGTCTAACCGCTGTGCACAATAAATTTTACACCAGCATTACTTACGGAGTTTCTCGTGGCTTGTTTTGCACACCCTTTCCTTTTTTGTTTGGACTGCTGTGTTTCTTTGGATGCTGCATACACACCACGGCTTACCGGAGCGCTGTTGAACTTTTGCTTTGTTCCTCTTGTTTTAGGGCAGCTTCTCTACTGAATGATGCTGCCCTCCTGTACCTTGTTAAGCCCCCTTGAGGCACTTGAATGTCTCTTATCATGCCTCCCCTCTATTTCCACTCCTCCAGGGTGTATCTATTGAGTTCCTGTAGTCTCTCCTCATATGACATGTGGTGCAGACCCTGTACCATTTTTGTTGCCCTCCTCAGGACTGTCTCAACCCTGTCTATGTCCTTCCTAAAATGAGGCCTCCAGAACTGGATGCAGTACTCAAGATGAGGTCTCACCAATGATCTGTAGAGTGGCATTATGACTTCCCATTTTTCTGCTGGTGGTACCTCTCCCTATGCACCCCAGCATCCCACTGGCTCACCCCACTGCCTTGGCACATTGTTTGCCCACCTTTAGGTCATTAGATATGACGACCCCCAGATCTCTTTCCTGTTTTGTGGCTGCTAATATCTCCCCCTTCATCATGTAGTCCTCCCTTGGGTTCCTGTGCCCCAAATGCATGATTTTGCACTTCTTCACAATGAATCCTAGTTGCCACAGTCTGGACCACTCTTCCATTTTAGCTAGGTCCCTCCTCATTCTCTCCACCCCTTCTAGACTGTCTTCTCTATTGCAGATCTTGGTGTCATCTGCAACGAGGCACACCTTCCCCTCTAGCCCCTCTGCAAAGTTGCTGATATAGATATTAAACAGCACTGGTCCAAGAAGTGACCCCTGTAGCACCCTGCTGGTCTCCCTCCTTACCTCGGATTTAGCCCCATTTAACACCACCCTCTGTGTCCTACATTTCAACCACTTCCAACCCAGTTCACCACCTTGTGTCCCAGTCCCAGGCTGCTCAGTTTGTTTACAAGCCTCCTATGTGAAATGGTGTTGAACGTCTTGCTGAAGTCAAGGTAAGCCATATCCACTACTCCCCCCGATCCACCACCCTAGTGACCCAGTCAAAGAAATCAATCAGATTAGTTTGACATGACTTTCCTGTTGTGAATCTGTGTTGCCTCATATCTTGTGCTCCACTTGATTCAAGGTGTTCTACTATCCTTTCCTTTAGCAGAGATTCCGTAATTTTATTTGTTTATTTGAATTTTTTTGACCGGATAGGCCTACTGAGACAAAGCTGTCCCTTTTTCAGGGGCGACCTGGGCAATATAAGCATTCCATACATAAGATAAACATTGCTATATAGTGGAGGAAACAAATTATACTTATAAGTACAGAAAATGAAAACATAAAGTACAGAGATACATTATGACTTGTGGTTATACTCAATATATCATACAATAAACAGGACAAGGAATTCAAAAATAGACGAGCTTAACATAATTACACAGGATTAGAGTACTAGGTAGGTCTAGTAAAGGCAGTGTGTTACATACACATGAATATTGTCTATTGAGCATTATATACATGTATCTAGGAGAATTAAATAGAGAGAAAAAAATGCATTTGAGGAGTTAAAATTGCCATGCTCAATGAGACATATGGGGTAGAGGAAGGGGAGGGTGGTTGGGAGAGAGAGCAGACATAGAAAGGGAGGGAAGACCTGTGGGAGGGAGGGCATGTAGAACAAAGTAGGGATTATTTACAGTCACACGATGAAGGCTGAAAGAATATTGCGCTGTATAATCTTTTAAAATGTGTAAGAGACGTACATGTCGGTAGGTCCAGTGGGAGATTGTTCCATTTTTGAGGTGCAGCAACAGAGAAGGATCTTTTGCAAATAGCTAGTCAAGTCCTGGATAGTTTAAGGATTGGATATTGAGAGGATCATAGGGATCTGGTAAAGGGTTTAAGTGTGAGTAGGTTGGAAAGACTGGGTGGGGAAGGTAAGTGGATGAGCTTAAAAGTGATGCAGAGCAAAGGAAATTCAGGACGGCTTCAAATGATGGCCAGCCTATGATACGAAGCACATCACAGTGGTGGGTATGCGCAGGGACTGATGCAGCAAAATGAGCTATTCTATGATAAATTTGTCTTAGTTTAGGTTAGTAGTCTTAGCTGAGTGCAATAGTGAAGTGCCATAGAGAAGGCCCAGAAGCAGGGTAGCAGAGGCTATGGTTCTCCTGGTCTGAGGTCGACAGTAGGGAGCAGCCTGGTATAGGAGGCCTTGCTTCTGATGTGTGGATTTTGTGACCTTGTCAATATGTGTCTCAAATGATAGGTGTTTATTGAGTGTTAAACTGAGGTATTTGAATGAGTTGACCCCTTCTAGAGTTTTCCCGGAAGAGGTCTCGATTATCAAAGGAGGACGGGTGGACCTATCAAAAGTGGTGTGGTGAAATAACATAGACTTGTTTTTTTTTTATGTTGAGCACCAATAGGTTGGTCTTTAACCACACCTCCAACTGCCTGAAGTCACTGTCTAGATTGATATTGAGGGAAGATATATCATTAGAGGATCTGTAAAGTATGGCATCGTCAGCGTAGAGCTGTATTGATGCCTCTCCACAGTTAGATGGTAGCTTGTTGATAAAGATGGAGACCCACCCACCACTGAGGTCAGAATGACAGGTCTATAATCTCCAGCCTCCTCCCTACTCCAACTTTTGTGGAGAGGGACCATGTCCATCCTTCTCCAGTCCTCTGGAACCTACCCTGTTTCCAGTGACTTGTTGAAAAGAGCTGCCAGTGGTGCCACCAGTGTCTTCCCCAATTCCTTTAATATTCTAGGGTGAATTCTATCTGGTCCCATTGCCTTATTCATCCTCTGTTTTTTTAGTTCTTTCATGACTCTCTCCTTTTTGAATGGGCCGCCATCCACCTCCCCTTCCTTCCTAATTCCTAGCTGCGGTCACTCCCCATCCTCTTCCTCTGTAAAAACTGAACCGAAATATTTGCTCAGGATTGATGCTTTTTCCTGGTCTCCCTATACTCCCTATCCTTCCTCCCCCTTCAGCCTTACAATCCCTCCCTTGGTCCTTCTCTTCTCGTTAACATATCCATAGCAGGTCTAGTCCTCTTTTTCTAACTTCATGTGCTATATTTTCCTCTGTTCTTGCCGTGGTGCCCCTGACTGCCTTCCCTGCCTCCCTCTGTTTTTCTAGATACACTGCCCTGTACTCCTTCCTTTGCATATCCTTATATTTTCTGAAGGCTAACTTCTTTGCCCTTACTTTTCCTGCCACCTCCTGTGAGAACCATAGTGGTTTTCTTTTCCTTGTGCCCTTGTCAATTTGTCTGCTAGAAAGGTCTGTTGCCTCCACTATGGCTCCTTTTAGATGTGCTCATTGTCTGTCGACTCCCACCCCCCATTTCCCTCCCTCCCCTTGGGCCTCCTTGAGACATACCCCCATCCTACTGAAGTCTGCCCTCCTGAAGTCCAGAACCCTCACTTTGATGTGCAGCCTTGATAGTTCCAGCTTTAGCCCAGTGCAGATCTTTATCATTCAGAACTTGTTTTAATTCACTAGAAAGGAGTTTTTCTTTTTATTCTATGTTTAGTAACAGGGCAAGCTGGTTTATAATTTTTAATACTTGTTGAATAAAAATTTCATGTGTAACATGTACTGAAGGTGCTAAATAAAAATCCTGCCAGTTTATATCTGCCAAAAGGGAAAGATATTTTTGTGCAGTAAAATGAGTGAATGAAAATTTATAAATGAATGAGAGCTTACTATTTGACTTTTTAATTCCTCTTGCACAAGTCACCACATTATGGTCACTAAGAACATTATCAAAGACATCAGTGACTATAACCTTCTGGGGTTGGTTATTTAGAATAATATCTAATATAGATGAGTTAGAGGGGGTTTGAGCTGCTAGGTTCTGAGACAAGTTGTGTAAAACCAAATTCATTGCAGAGCATTTTGAACTCATATGACTTTGGAGTTAGCCAGTCAAAGTTTAGGTCCCTCAAGATAAGGGTTTCTTTGTTATTATTCCTAGTGAACTTGGATAGATTGTTTAGGATATCCATCATAGCAGTAGGGGACCTATAGCAGCCAATCAAATTAATCAAATCACTTTTTGAATAGATTATAGTAACCACAATACATTAAAATCCAGATGGTTTGGATAGAGAACCAATTAAGGGGGATATCAATTTCATAGAAACATAGAAGTTGTTTGCTGATAAGAACCTCTTAGCCCACTTAGTCTGCCCTATATTCCCTACCTACTGTGCCACTGCAGACCCTACTCAATCTCCAGTCTTCTCTCCCTCCATTACTTCTTAGGTCCCCTTGTGTCTATCCCATGCATGCTTGAATCACATTACCATTTTAGCACCCACCTCTTCTGTTGGGAGGATGTTCCAGGCATCCACCACCCTTTACATGAACAAGTATTTCCTCACATCTCTTCTGAGCCTTTCCCCTTCCGGCTTCATAGTATGACCTCTTATCCTGTAGTATATTTTTCTATGGAAAATACTACCATCCTTCCTCTTATTAATACCTGTGAGGTATTTGAATATTTCTATCATATCTGTCATTTTCCTTCTTTTTTCTAGAGGGTACATATTTAGTTCCTTGAGCCTTTCATCGTAGGGTTTTTGATGCAGGTCCTGCACCATTTTGCTTGTCCTCTTTTGTATTGCCTATACCCTATCTATGTCTTTCTGGAGCTGGGGCCTCCAGAACTGGACACAGTACTCAAGGTGGTGTCTTACCACTGATCTATACAGGGGTACTACTCACTCCCTTTTTCTGCTAGTGATGCTCCTTCCTATGCACCTGATCATACTGCTAGCCTTCCCCATTGTCTTATCACACTGCTTTGCTGCCTTCAGGTCATCAAAAATGATTACCCATGGTCCCTTTCCTGTTTTGTGGTAGCCAATTCCTACCCGCTCAATTGGTATGTTGCCCCTGGGTTTCTGTGCCTCAAATGCACGATTTAGCATTTTTTTGCATTGAAACCCAGCTGCCATTCCCTTGACCATTCTTCCAGCTTTTTCAGATTGTCCCTCATTCTATCCACCCTCCCCCCGGTGTGTTCATTCTGTTGCAGATTTTTGTGTCACCCACGAACAGGCATACTTTCCTTCTAGCCTTTCTGCAATGTCACTAATGAAGACATTGAAGAGAACTGGGCCTAATACTGACCGCTGTGGCACCCCGCTGGTCACTTTGCCTTCTCCAGAGTGGTCCTCATTTACCAGCACCCTCTGACTCTTATTGCTTATCCAACTTTGTACCCATTTTACTACTTTTGGACCCACACCTAGGTTGCTCAGCTTGCTCATCAGTCTTCTATGTGGAACGATGTTGAAGGCCTTACTGAAAACCAGGTAGGCCACATCTACCACTCCTCCCTGATCCACTTCCCTGGTCACCCCGTCAGAAAACTCGATCAGGTTTTGGCTGGCAAGACATCCCCCCATCAAACTATGTTGCCTTGGATCTTGTACTCTACTAGTTACAAGGTATTCCCCAATCCTTTCCTTTAGTAGCATTTCCATTACTTTACCTACTACCTAAATCAGGCTGACAAGTCTGTCATTTCCTGCCTTCTCCCTATTTCCACTTTTGTGTCGTGGGACCTCATCTGCCCTCCTCCATTCCCCTGGAACCTACCCTGCTTTAGTGATAGCTTGAACAGAGTTGTCAGAGGTACAGTCAGCACCTCTTTGATCTTTCTTAGTATCCTAGGGTGCATCCTGTCAGGCCCCATTGTCTTGTCTACTTTTAATTGTGCTAGTTCCTTGAGGACTGTCTCCTTTGTATAAGGATTAATGTCCACCTCCCTTCCTTTAATGCCCTTGTCTCTTATCTTTGTCCCGGCACCTACATTTTTGACACAGAGTACAATTCCTCCACCATGAGCAGAATAATTCTGCCTCTATAAGTCATACTTAGGGAGGGACATCACATTGGAATCTACAGAAGTATTAAGCCATGTTTTGGACAGTACAAGTACATCTGGCTGTGTAAGGGTAACCCACATTTTTAAATTATCCAACTTGCGTAACATATTACAGATGTGAAGGGCCATACATTTTATTCCATTTGTATTTGCAAAAATCAGAAGGTGTTGGGTTTAGAGATGTAGGGCCAGGATTTAATTAAATATTTCCAGAGCAGAGTAGCAAAATCTTAAGAATTTGTTTGCTTAAGTAGACAGCATTTTTGAAGACATGCTTACTGTGTCTGGTATTTATTTTGTATTGTGGAGCTTCCTTATCCCCAGTACTCTGCCAGTGCCAATTAGTTACCAAATTGACACCAAATTGACACAGGCCAATAAAACAGGGTTACAGGTAGGAGCAGTATAGTTTACCAGTAGTTTTGCTAATTTGATATTATGCAGTGATCATAACTGGGGCAACATGTCAACACTGCTCGAGTTAACTAAGGTGTCCAGTTGCATATCTAACACCCTAGCTACCCACAGAGGGGGCATGCCCAGTAAATGCAAAGAGATAAACATAGCAGAAACTACATTTTTAAAAAAGCAAAACTGGGTAGTTTACAATTGCTTTGTATATAAACCCATGGTGAGCAATTAGCAATATAAGGATCACCCTGCATAGTGTCTTGTCAGCAAATTATATAACTAGCTTTAAATACATATAGAGCATCCTGAGGGCTCTCACTACAAGCAGTTGTGTAAGGTCTATTTATTTATTTATTAATGTATTTGATTTTGGTAACTGGGTAAGCCCACTGTGACCAGAGGTCCCTTTTTCAGGGGCGACCCGGAATTAGTCCCAGCAGAGGAATATATACATATATTGGAAGCTACTTACAGTAATTTACAGTGGATACATATATTGAAAGTGCTTTACCGCAGATACATACATTGGAATAGGCAAGGAGCACAATTACAGAGTAAAACAGCAAGCACACAGTAAGTTAGACAAGTACCCAGTACATTAGTCACAATTACACAGGGGTAGTGTGGGAGACATGGAGACAGCAGAGGAGTTGCAGGTGAGCAGATTGCTAATCAATTTAAGAATTAAGGAAACTGAGGACTACACAGGGATCACCAAATAGATCTAGGTTATGAGTAGTTGTATAAGGATGCATTAGAGGCATAACCCATATAAATAGTTCAAGCTGTTTATAAGTTATCTGCTACCTCTTCCACAAGCAACCAATTAACCCATGAAAATGAATTTGAAGCACCTGCTGCTCTGACACCAGCTGAAAGCTATATAGGGATTACTCACATAGATAATAGTAGTAGTTCAGTAGCTAACACACAACCCTAATAACAAGTTATGTGCTCAGTCAAACACAAATGTATTTCCTGTAGCAGCCAAATGTCCCCTCCTAATCTTTTAAATTCTGCCCAGACATTTGCTCTTTTCACCAGGGTATTGATTCCTTTGACGTTAAAGGAAATTATCTTTAGTTTGTCTACCACCAGTACCTGATCTGTGGCACAGTATGCTTCTTTCTTGTCCCACACTCCTTCTTGGTGGGTATTTTCACCCTCCTCTCCCTCTTTTCCTTTCCCTTTGCATATGTCACTTACACTCCCTCAACTCCTTTCTTGTCCCCTTCTCCTGGGAGAAGCCCCTTCCAACCTGCGCTTGCAGTCACACTCCTCAGTCTGCCTGGTACCTGAGCAACAGCTGACCATCTCACAGCTTTACCCCAGAAAATCTCCAGCTTAGCCAACCCGGTGGTGTGGAGACTTGAGGCACTAGATGCCACACCTCATGCTACGCCAGCAACCCGGGTTCAGGAACGACCTTGGGTCACCGGGGTGCCGGCACGAGGGGGAGGTTGCCCATCCACAGTCCTGCCATCATGAATGGAGGTTTGGTGCTGGCACAGGTGATCAATGGTGCAACTGGAAGGGAGGGGGTGTCCCAAATGGTGTGTGTGCCCATGCCTCCACATGCACACACTACGTTGGGGATGCGTGGGGGTAGGGGCTGGGAGAAAACCAGCAAAAAAAAACAGAAACTGCCTATGGGAAAAAAAAGAAAAGCTTCAGCTTACTGTACCTGTTTGTTGTGCAGAATTTCTTCCCCAGACCCTTTCTGTCATCCGATGGAGTCACATCCCCCGCCTCAGTTCTAATATTTCACATTCAAAGCTCTATTAATGGATTATCTGAAGGAATCATACAACTGTTTCAGATGCCGATGACCCCTAAGCCCTGAGTGCCACTCTCAAATCCTATGCCTAAGTATCTCATCCACCTCACATTCCTAACAACAGAAACCTAGGACCTACAAGCCTAGTTCCCTTAATCCAAGATGGCCCTGCCTATTCTCTACTTTTTACCTATTCTGGCCTCCCTTTTGGCTGCCTACTCTTTCACCCCAGTTTCTACCCTATTCCTTAATACCTCCTTATTTTTTATCATTTAGGTATGAGCTCTTACTTAGCGGGGACTATATAGGGTTGTTGTTTTTTCTTAATCAGTAAAGCTTATCATTATGTACCTTTGCATGTTAATTATGTTGACTGGTATGTATAGGCCCATATTGACCGGCATCTTCACAATGTTTTTTCTTTTTCTTTTTTTTTTGGCACCGTTGTCCACCGTAATTGTAATCCTATGAAGTGTACTGTATTGTATTAATGCCCAGGACCACACTGAAAATGAGTTTGCTCAATGGTGTTTATGCCTGGTTAAATAAAGTGATTGATTGATTGATTGAATATTTGCCCATTGAATCTCCAATGGGCCCAGAAATTACTTGGATATAAATTTATTTTGGTCCTGCATCTTAAAACAGATAACCAAAGCAGTAAACAGCAACTGGTGCCCAAACCAAATCTAGTCATATCAGCTGGCACTAGAGGACATGCTGCCCTTCAAGGTGAGAGAAAAGGGGACTGCAAACAGAACCCTTATGTGAAGTTCTGATTCGCCTGGTCTGAGTCTCTATAGGAGTCAAGAAATCCTCTGATGTTATGAGAGGATAGTGGTTTTGTGGAGTAACTCTGAGCTACTGTAGTCCCCACTCCTCCAGAGTATTGGGAGTTAAGTATGTCAAGGTTCTTCATCTTGGAAGTGGTCTCTACCTCTCTTCTTGCTTACTCGGCTCCCAGCCTAATGTTGGACCTCTTCATTGTTGTTTTCCTTTTATATTAAAATTCACCCCGAATCTGCCTTACCTTTGTGTGGGTTCCCTTTGAGATAGCTGGCATTTGGGGGGGGGGGGCAAACTCATATTTTCCTTGAGAGGTATTGGGAGGAGGGGGATCATTTTCTTTTCTCTCCCCTGACCCACCATTGCTCCCATAGGTTCCTTTATTTTGATCTATTATCTCTACTTTCTTACGTAGCCATTTTCCCCACTCTCATGGTATGCTGGACTGCCCTGCACTCACCACGCAGCCACCAGCCACCCTCTCCTATGGCCTGACTCTGTAGGCCTTAAAACGTTTTCAGTTATAGAAGCCCAATCTTACTGCACCCCTACAGTTGTGCTCTGGGTCTGGCT
The DNA here is from genome assembly GCA_016271365.2 of Neoceratodus forsteri. Classification (NCBI taxonomy): domain Eukaryota; kingdom Metazoa; phylum Chordata; order Ceratodontiformes; family Ceratodontidae; genus Neoceratodus; species Neoceratodus forsteri. Next base: position 1,845,285,964 of record CM057456.1, read on the forward strand.
TTGTTCCCAGCCCCTTGTGTAAGAGTCTGTGCGGCTCAACTGGTGGCTGCTTTCTGCCTCTTCCCCCTCTCCCCACTAACTGCCCCCCACATCACTCCCTTACATTTGCTCTCTGCCTCCATGACATTCTGGTCAGCCAGCCTTGGTGAACTGTGGCAGACAGATATGGATATACCCTGTTTGCTGCCATATCTGCTGACTCACAATTTTGATTTCTAAGCAGGAGTCAGACAGAGCTTAAGGGAGGACTGCAGTTCAGAAAAGTTTTCAGAATCCAGAGAGTGCTTTCATTCTCTTTGCAGCATCTTCTTCCTTTCCCTCTAGCCTCCCCCTCATCCAACACAAGGCTTCTTCCTGTATGTTCAGTGAACCATTTCTCCTCTTATAGCCTCGAGCTGCATCCACGCCACCTTTGTCTGCTATATAGAAATCAGTTCCTAATCTCGGGGGAGGGGTCATCACAGGAAAGCAGATAGCTTGCAAGTGATGGAGGATGCTGCAGACCACTTCATCTGCATTGCATATGACCCAGGAGGTAGAGGTGAGTGCCCACAAACCATCTAGAGGCGACTGCTCTCATTGAGTCCTGCGTGGCTTGTGTATCAGAGATAGGATGGCTGTGGTCACCTAGCAACTGCATGACAGCTGCCATCTTAAGGTCACAACCTGCTTTTGGTTAAGGTCTCACTGTCTCATCCTACTTTCCTGCCCAACAACTCCCCCCTCACCCACCCCGCCAAACACAGCCCCTGCTCTGAGGAACCCACCCCTATTCTGAACATGAATTTTCACACATTTCAATCAATGAAGTGAACTTTTAAACTCAAATGGCTAGTTTAAAAATACATTTGTACAGTTAAACCTGACTTGAGTCTTTACCTTTCAGATGTTCACCAGCCACTCCATCAATTGTGCCTCTTGGAAAACGAGTACCTGTTAGCCACTGATAAAGTGTGAATGAGCAGCAGCTGATACATCCAGCAAGTGTCCAGAAAAAGTTTAGGTGTCTTCATTGGCAATTGGATCAGTTTCTGGCACATTCTCTGCTTTTTTTTAAATGTTGCTCAGAAATAAACAAATAGGCCCAGATGTTCAAAAGGGTTGCGCATGGCGCAACAGTGTTGCACCATTAATTAGCCACTGATGCACCCTGGTGAGATATTTAAAAAGGAAAAGTGCACCTGCACAAATCCCGATACACTGGGGTGCATCAGTAATGTATGCAGGCACAGGTGGGGGGATGTGCCCATGCATAAACTGCACAGCCCGATATTCAGCCCAGGCCATGCAGAGTTATGCAGGTGCAACCCCTACCTGCGCCTGCACAAAGTTGAGCCAAAAAAAAAAAGGAATAAGTCGAGGGCCACCCTCAGGTGAGCTGCCGCATTGCAGGGCACAACACAGCCGCTGCCACCTGTGGGTGGCCAACCACTTGTTCCCGCCGCACGTGGCAGTGCCCCCCCATGCCCCAATCGCGGGCTGAAGCACTCCCCCGAGTAGCCCGATCACGGCATAACAGTATTCTTCCCCGAGCAGCACGATTCGGGCAGAACAGTATTCCCCCACCCCGAGTAGCCCAATTGCAGGCAGAACAGTGTACCCCCACCCCCTGAGTAGCCCGATCGTGGACATCAGACCTCCTCCCCAAAGTCCAATATCCCTGGTGGTCCAGTGGACCGTGAGTAGCCCAATCATGGTGGCATCCTTACCCCCACCTCCGAAATCCCTGGTGATCTAGTGGCCCCCATCCAGCCACCCACGGGCCCTACCACCCTCTCCCCTGTCAGCCAGCGGGTGGCAGCACTTACGCCTGCAGCCCTACCTCCCATGACTGACAGGCTCTGTAGGGCTACATGCCCATTGGTTCAGAGCATGAGCCAATGGGCGTGCAGCCCATATCCGTACTAGTCAGTTCAGATATGTAGATAATTCATTCATTCCATATCTGGACTGATTTAATGGTATGGGCTGCACGCCCATTGACTCATGCTCTGAACTGATGGGAGTGCAGCCCTACAAACTGTCAGTCTGGCGGGCAGCGGGCGGCAGGCAGGTGGTGCTGCCACCCCGGCTGATGGGGAGCGGGGTGGTGGGGCTCCATGGCGGGCGGGGTGGAGGGCCACTAGATCACCAGGGATTTCAGACATGGGGGTTGAGGATGCCGCCCACGATCGGGCTACTCATGGTCCACTGGACCACCAGGGATATTGACCTTGGGGAGGTCTGATGCCCCAAACGGGCTACCGGGGTGGGGGCACACTGTTCTGCTTACGATCTGGCTACCGGGGTGGAGGAATACTGTTCGCCCGCGATCGGGCTGCTTGGGGGTGGAGGAAGAATACTGTTATGCCCATGATCAGCTGCTTGGGGAAGAATACTGTTATGCCCGCGATCGGGCTGCAGGGGCGTCGGTCCTCGATGACTGCTGCCTGGCAGGGCACCAGGTGCAAGTTGTCGGGGATCGGTGCACCTGCCTGCTAATGGCATGCAAATGGGACCGTAATCAGATGCAAATGGCCCCCCATGCGCCTTGCATAAATTATGGCCCCATTTGCATGTCACCCTTTGAATATTGCAGGTGCTGTGCATGGTGCAATGGAACTTGTGCCACCGCATCTCAGTGTTCCACTCTGACCACTTGCGCTGACGCAGTTCCACTGCGCCATGCACAGTGGGTGTGGCCAGGGGGCGATATTCAAAGAAGTTGCGCCACAGTGCAACTCCGTTGAATATCGCCCTGGCCACACCCCTGCACAACTATTTTGAACAGAGCTGGGGCTTGCACCACAAAATGACGCAGTTTGAATATCTGGGCCATAGAATACAAACGTACAGAATCCCTCATTGCGATTTACCCAAATATTTAACCTTAAACTCTAATAAATAAAGCTATATTCTTAGTAATGGAGGAAGCAAATTAATAAACTAATTCCAAGAGATTGACATCATCAGGATTCTCAACATCATACAATAGTGTTTTGAACATTAATGTTTCTTTGACCTTCTGCCACCATATTTGTTTTATGGATTGTGGGAGAGTTTGGCAATTCCAGCACTCCAGTATTATCCCTTTTGTTTCCATGATTCCTAGACCTATAATCTGCTCTTGATGTTTAGTAGGTGCTGATTTGTTGAATTTACTGAATATAAGTATCTCAATAGTAAAAGGAATCTCTAAAAATTGAAAAATTTTAGAAAATTTATCCCACCACCAGCCACTTATTATTGGACAGCTTCATACAATATGACTTAGGTTTGCTACCATGCCACATCTATGTCAGCATTTATCAAAAAGATTAGGACAGATTATATTTAAATGCTGAGGTGTGATATAAGCTCTGTTAATTAATTTTGATTGGATCGACTTGTTTTTAGCAGATGCATAATTTTTGTTTGCCTCAATCTGTACCTGTTGCCACACAGTTGTTATGAAAAGTTTTTGGATATTTCTTGCTGCTATTTCTTATAGATTTTCCATCTTGATTTCTTAGGACCACCTGTTAATTTTATGTGGCTCTTTCAGAGAGTTTTTGTTTTATAGTTATTCATAGTTTCATCCTCCATCTTTGACTGTAAAAAAAAAAGATTTGTTCTCTGTATGTCAGCAGTCCTAATAGATTGAAATTTACAGAGCAACATATTGTAGTTTAAAAAATTGCTGACAAATCCTCCCCCTACTCGATCTCTATACTTACAAGAAATAAACTCGTGACTTTGGATAAAGTCCACCCAAGTATGCAAATGCTGTCTTGAAGTGCCTTAATGATTTTCTTGTAATTTCTTGTGTTTGGGAAATTAAACATGCTAAGTCTGGCATGAAGCCATGGAATGGAGCTCTTTCCAAATAGCTGTAAAGCTTGTCGAAAGTGGCTTTGGAAACTATTTCAATGAAGGTAAATCTCTGCAACACTTTTAAGTTATTCTGGAACAATATGGCATCGATTTGGAGTCTATACCCTAACTTACTCACTAATGCCTGCAAAATTACAAAATCATGTTTGGACAAAAATGTCCATTCTCAGGCAGTTGCCACTAACTGAGACCTTAGATATTTAAGTGGGTCTGGACAGTCAAACCCACCCACAGCCCTGCATGATACCATGAAATCCCATGCACTTCTGGGTTTTCTACATCTCCTTAATAGTTCTGAGAAGATGCACTTAATATCCGAGAACAATTTACCATCAGGCATGCCAAGAAGTGCCTGTAATATATAAATAAAGTGGGGCACAGCCATCATCTTTATAACCTCAACACAGCCACATAAAGAAATTCTGCCAATTAGCTAATTTATTTTAAATTTTCTCTTTTGTTATGCTATAATTAAATCCAATATTTGTTCTAGTATTATTTGTAAGGATTATTCCCAGATATTGAATTTCATAACCTTTTTTTTGTACAGGTTCAAAGTTTCAAAATCCATACCCCTCCCTTTATTAGATAAGAGCACCATGACTGCTTTAGAAGGGTTTGATTTATATCCTGCAAATTTAGAAAAAGTTGAAATAATATTCAATATTGCTGGAAATGAAGGAGCCATATTTTTAAAAATAATAATGGTGTCATCTGCATAGACACTTAACTTATTGGCTCCTCATTGCTGCATTCTGCACAAGCTGTAGGCAACGGAGAATCCCTCCACTGACCTCGAGATAAAGAGCATTACAGTAGTTGAGTCTAGGCATTACAAAGGAATCAACCAATGAGGGCAGGCCATCAGGCAGAATTAAGGCTTTGATTCAGGTGACATTCCTTCTGAATGTCTTCTGCTGTGTCACTGGGTGTCATACTTTGTCCTTACTGTTCTGTTTTCCAGTCACCCGCCAAGCTGCCTTTCCCAGTTCTTTCTCCATTGCTGTGTGTTCTGGAACTCAGACTTCCACTCCCATCTTCCTAACAACTGGTGCTGCAGCCTGCAGGTCTAGGAAGGTCTTCATCCCATCTGCTGTCTCAATTTACACTCTGGTGGGGAAAGGTACCCAAACCTTTAGTACCTTTCTCTTTCAATTGTCTCAGAATTGCCCAGGATTCCTTATGTTTTTGCTGGACTGCTGTGATGATGTCCTGCTCAATCATAATGCAATGTCCTGCATACAGTAGCTCTTTAGTTGCCCAGGCTGTTTTCAGAAATGTCTATTTACTTTGATACAGCATAGATTTCGTAAGAATGACCCTGTGTTTCATGTCTGGTCCCTGAGGCTTGGGGCCAAAAGTGTAATGAGCTTGGTGCATTTGACTGTTGAGGTCAGCAGGAAACATTAACACATCAGTGAGCACTGATTGCAGGAATGCAATCATGTTGGAGCTTTCATCTCTGCCCCCTCAAGTATGCTTAAAATCTCAATGCTATTTTGGTAGCCTCTTCCCTCCTAGTCATACAATTTAGCTGTTCAGTCTTTTTCTGTCATTAATAGATGTAACAGGAGCAGGACTCTCCCTGCTGCTTCCTCTGATAAGATTAATACCTGCATCTCCAGTTCTGTGTTTTTTGTTTGTTTGTTTGTTTGTTTTTTTCTCCAGTCTTTCAACATCTTTTTGCACTTTCAACATTCAGGGGTTAGTTTTGAGAACCATCATCACTGTCTTTTTAAACTCTGCAAGTAAGTCTGGATGGATGGTGTGGTTAACTTTTTCTTGATTTGTTGGCATCTGAATCTCCTTCCATCTCACTTGATTAGGCTGATGACCAGTCCTTGCTGCATGGTGATCTGGTTTGTTGCCTCAATCTCTCAGACATTATTACATTGTTTAATTTCTACATTGCTTGTTCTTTGCCTTGATTGGCACCTGATGCTTATTTGTTGTAAAATTAGTCAGGTTGGACTTCAGCTTTTGGTCTTTGTTTAGTCCACTTCAGGAGCTGGCTCATTATACCCTGCTCATCCCTCTGCAATGTCACCTGGAGTCTTATTTGTGACTTTTGGCCAGGAAAGGCAAAGTGCGCTATGACAGCTTATTTCCAGGTGCACCGGAGGGAGGGTGTGACATGGACCTGTTTTATTGACCCAGACAATGTGGGCCATCGGAAACTCCCCAGCTTCTGATGTTTAATCTTTTGCTGAAGTCCTAATCGTCTGCTTGTGACTTCCCAGCTTGTTGCAGTGGAAATGATTATGATGTCACAAAGAGAGGACTGTGATTTCAACAAAGGACTATACAGTAGGAGCAGATCAATTATATGGGACAGGGGCCCCGTTTCCATGTACTGTATATAAATTCAGTAATGAAAAGTAAAAAGAAGAGAAATACAGAAAGTCAATATAATATAAACTGCCTTGTGCCTCAATATTATGCTTTTCAACATTTTCCCAAAAGTCACAAACTTACTTTCAAGAAGAGGATGGTGACCCTATCATCCATTCGACTCTTCCAAATTGTGATTTATGGAGAATTCCTCCTCCAATAGTATTTCTGCTATCTCTTTTTTCAGTGCCAACTCCTTAAGTATCCTGTGATATAATTCATGTGGTCCCTGTGTGGAGTCTGCTCACTAGCACAGAAAACATAGTTGTCATCAGAATTCTCCAGTTGCACAACACCCCAAGAAAATTTGAATTTCCAACCATTTCATTCTTCCTTACAAATGGTATTCACAGTGCATGAAAACAAGGACCTTGTCCTTTACAGTTCACTTAAACCTGAGTATGTATCTGAAAAGGAAGTCATGATGTGTTGTTTGTTATATCATAATAATTTCCAAAGTAACAGACTGTGATGTCACATGCAGGGCAGAACGACTTCAGCTTCAGACAATCTCATCTGTAAATGAAGTGCATGAGATAAAGCACCAGGGCTCAATTCAGAGATGTGCAGGCAATGACGCAAGCCCCAGGTGCGCTGAATATATGATGCATGGGTCTTGAGCCATTCCCTGGCCAATGATTGGGATTCACAATCCCATACACTATTTGCCACGAGTCAGACCAGCTTTATGCTGGTCTAACTTTCCAGCAAATGTGGAACCTTTTTACCGGGTTTGCTCCAAATAGTTGTTGCAAGCCGCCGTAATGTGGAAAAAGTGTCACAAATGCACGCAACCTTTTTGAATTGGGTGCAAGCTGCATCAACGTGTTTTGCACAGCTACAGAGTTGATACAGGGCTTGACACAAGCCCTGCATCAACCTTTCTGAATTGAGCCCCCAGTTTGTATGTAAATATATTTTTTGTAATGAAGGGTGGAATGGCTTGTAATTCAGATTTCTTGGAATGTAGCGCACTCAAGGTTTGCTGATGCCTGCTGTGATTTATGTGTTGGTGACTGGATACCCCCTTAAATTTTTAAGTTAGGAGGCCCTCTGTAGGGTGTCTCTTATGGTATAAGAGACTGCAAGCGTTAGGTTGGGGCAAAAGGACTGGGAATTGAAACTGTGCAGTTCTGGCTGCCCATATCTCCTAACAGGACTCTCTTATATCATAAGAGACACCTCATGGCAGCCCTATTAGAAACACAGAAACATAGAAACATGACTGCAGATAAAGACTCAAGGTCCATCCTGTCTGCTCAAGATCCCTACTTATACTCTGTTGGCCACATTGTCTGCTTTTACTTGATGTACAGTACAGTCTAGTTACCACATGTTCCTCTCTCACCCATTCTCCACCATCTAACCTGCTCCTTCTCCTCCTGTATTCCATTACCTCACCTAGAGATAACAAGTCCCTTGAAATTATCCCAGCCTTTCTTAAAGTTATCAATAAATCCTGCCTAAATAACCTCCCTTGGTAAGCCACTCCATTTTTCCACAACTTTTTGTGTGAAAGAACACTTTCTGATATCCATCTTAAATCTCCTGCATACCAGTTTCTACCCATGATATGTTATCACTGTGTTGTCATTCCTGGTGAAGAGAACCCCCCCCCGTCAACCTTGTTTATTCTCCTGAGATGTTTGTAAGTTTCAGTTACATCCCCCTTTCTCTTCCGTCCACCAACATGCACATGTTCAGATCTGCCATCCTTTCCCCATATGATTTGTCATGTTGCCCACGGGTCATTTTAGTTAGCAGTTCAGAACAGAAGCCACCCTTGGGAAAGGGTGCTCATGGCTAAAAGTGATAACTAAAAGGCAAAAAGAAGCCAGGCAATCTCCACCACAAACATCACTAAACATCAGTCTCTGTTTACAAATCTACTTTATTAAGGTGCCAAGCTGCAACAAGTAAAAAAAGGCACCCTAGGTATGCCACCTGATGCATTTTGCACCACTTAGGAATTTGTAGGTTTCAATATCCCCACTTTCCCTTCTGTCCACCAATGTGTTCAAGTTTGGATCTGCCAGCGTTTCCTCATATGATTGGCTTTGTTGCCCATGAATCATTTTAGTTACTCTGCACTGCACTACCTCCAGTCTGTTATGTCCTTTGTTAAATTGGGACTCCAGAACTGGGTACACTATTCCAGGTGGGGCCTAACCAGAGACCTATATAAGAGCACATACACCTCCCTTTTTTGGCTTTCAAACCCCGTTTTTTTGTCTTGGCTGTCTGAAACACTTCCACACAGTAATCTATAGCCGCCTTTTTCCCCTATGTTTATCATGTTGCACTTTTTGACATTAACTTCAACTGCCAGACTTTAGACCCCCTTTCCAGCCTCTCCATGTCCTCCTTCATGTCCCTAATGTTTCTCCCTATCCACCGCTCCACATAGCTTTGTGTCATCTACAAAAAGACACATTTTGCCTTTTATTCTTTACTCCATTTCATTAATGAAAATATTGAACAGTACTGGACCCAAAACCAATTCCTGTGGCACCCTGCTAGGGGCCACTCTGTCTCCTGATTTGATCCCATTCACCACAACTCTCTACTCAACCAGCTCCCATTTAATTTGATGAGCCCCCTCTGTCCTAGGTCCTCTAGCATTTTTAGCAGTCTCCAGTGTGGCACCAAACTGGACCTATGCTGAAATCCAGATAATTCACATCAACCACCTGTAACCTTAGCCACTGCCCTCATTACCCAGTCAAAAGAATACCAACAAGCTGGTTTGACATGATCTATCTATCACAAACCTATGTTGCCTGGTGTCCTGAAGCCATTTGACTGTATATACTGCATTCCCCTACGTGTTCTCTGATAACCATTTCCAAGAGGCTACAAACAACTGAGGTGAGATGTACTGGCCAGTAGTTCTCAAGATCCTCCCTCTCTCCTCCCTTGTGCAGTGGGATCATATCTGTAGCTCTCCAGTATTTTAAGAATTCCCCCATTTTCAGAAAGCACTTAAAGCAGCTCTGCCAAGGTCATGAACTTGTGCCCAAGTTCTGTCAGTACTGAGATGCAAGCCATCAGGACCTTGAGTCTTGTCTACTTTAAAGAGCTAATATATTGCCTGGAATTAATATTACATTTCAGAAGTAGTCAGCTATCACTTTCATCTAAAATAATTTTTCCCTTTCTGTTTTGCTAATTAGAACATTTTCTACCTGGCAGTACTAGAATGTATGTAAAATGACTCCACCTGGAGGATGAGAGTCAGTTCTGTTCCTCCCCTATATATCGTCAGCATTGTGACCACATGGACTGTGACATCAGTAGTAAACAAAAACAGCCAATCTCCTGCTGCTAATTTGTGACATGTTAGGGAGCAGGGCTTGTGATGTAACAATGAGTAAGGTCACATGCTGATGATGGCAGTAGGAGGACTAGAACTGGGCATGAGGTAAAACACTGCTTTCTCCACCCCCCCAATACTATTAGGTAGAAAACCATCTAAACACTTCAGAAGTAAGAAGTGATGGGACTAGTTTTAAAAATTACTAAATTGTTCTGCCTGCTATTCTTAATGTCATTAGCGCTTTAAGGCTGCAAGGCCCTTTCAGGCCCTGTCCACAGTAATCTCATCCTCTCCCATTTTTACTACCCCCCATGTGATGTCTTCACCCCACTATCCAGCAGTGGCCTCCATCCTCCACCATAAAGACAGAGCAGAAGTCATTCAGTGCCACAGGTTTTTGCCCATCATCCCTGACTACCCTTTTGCCTTTACTCAGCCTTATCATTCCTCCATTCAACTTTGTCTTTTCCCTTTGGTACACGAAAAATTCCTAATCCCCATCCTTCACTCCTTTCACTAAATGTAACTCTATTTCCACTTTAGTCTTACTTACTGATCTCTTTGCCTCCCTTAATTTCCTTTGGTATTTTTTCCACTCTTCTTACCCCCTTCTTACCCTTAAACCTTCAGAAGGCATTTTCACCACCTTGTACACCTCTTTAGAAAACCAGATTGACTTTGTGTTTCTTTTTATTTGCAACTTTACATGTGCTGGAGTCTGTAACATTCAAAATGGTCCCTTTCACTTTCCCCCCATTTCGTTTTTACCCCCACTACCTCTCTTACACTCTCAAATCTGTTGTTAATTATTGCTCTCACACTGTAAACTGGAAATCCACCTTTGTAAGATAAATTAACCACTGCACTGAATGATGATCAATATCTTCCTGTCACTAACTCAAAAGAAAGCAAGGCATGGTTACTGGTACCCTGGGGTTCCCCACCTCTGTGTTAGAAAGTGCCAGGTCTAGAATGGCCTCTTGTGTGGGAAGTTCCATAATCTATTGCATTATGAAACAGTCCTGCATGATGTCCCACAGAGACTGATTACTTCCACTTGTGGCTGTCAGAGCCACTCAGTCCATGTCTAGTATATGTATGTCACTTTCTATCACTACTTTATCCCTTTCTGATGCCTTCTAATCTTTTCACTCCAGCCTCTGCCCCCCACCCCTTCACACTGACTAGGTGGCCTGTAGTCTGCTCTTTTTACTTTTCTGTATTTGTAATGGATTCTAAATTTAGTCCATCTCCCCCATCCTTGATTGTTTGATCACTCATGGCCTTTGTATCCTCTCTCATGTATCGGTACCAACACAATCCTTTCACCTTCCCTCTATCCCTTCTGAGTATTGCACAGCCGAGGATCACAAGTTTCCACTCATTATTATCTGATGCCCATGTCTGTTACTAGTTATATCAAGCTCTGCCTCAGCTACCAATGCCTGAAGTTGACTCATTTTGCTTCCCAAACTTCTGGAGTTTAGGTCAATTCATCTCCACTTGTTTGTCATAGTGTTTCTGACTGCTACAGCCTTACAGTATGTATCTTGTGTGTGTCCTGTGTACAACCACCCTCCATGTATCCTTCCTTGGCCCTGCCTATGTCCCTTCCCTTCCCCCACCCCCTCCTGCCCCTAACCTTCCTCCTTCTCCTCCTCCTGTGATCTAATCCCCTTCTTTCCTAACACAGTGTTACATTTCATGTATTTCTTGCCCCATATAGGGGGAACACTTGTTAGGTTCATCTCATCTTTCATTAGTCCACATAGGGTTTCCCTAGCCAAAGCCACCTCCACCCCACTGTAAATGCTTAACTGTGTATATGTCAAATTTCTGACCAAGACCATTGGCTCCTTTACCCGTGAGATGAAGTGTATGTCTCTTGAATAGTCTCCTGTCTCAGACTTTCCCCAGTAATATACAAACTCAAACCCCTCTTTCTCACACCATACCTTAAGCCACTTGATGAACCCTCTAGTCTTATTATGCCTCACATCCTCCCTTTTCAATATAGGCAGTACCTTGGAGAAGGCCAATCATGCTGTTACTGCTTCTCTCAGCATGCTACCCAGCCTGTGAATGTTTTCCTTTACCTCTTCAAGCTCTTGGTTTAAAAGGTTAATTATCCTCAAATGGATCAGTACTTCTGGTCTCCCCCACACTCTGGTAACTATTCCCTCTATCCAGAGGCCATCCATACTAGTTATGGCACCAGGAAAGCATCTAATTACCCATTCCTTCTAGCATTCTACTAACTTACCAAATCGCTTGAGGTAGATAAGAGTGATAAGTATTAATTTTATTTTCAAAAGTTAAATGAAGCTGCCCACACCCTTGCTGTGAAGTAGAATGTTTTACTTCTAACATTAATGTACAAGACATGAACGTATGCAGTGTAAAAGGAACTGTGGCTCTGTGAGCTGATTGGCTGGAATCACATAAGCAATTTATAATTCTCCAACTACTTTGCCATCATACTGATAAAGATTCTAACATCAGAGAAGCTGTCTGTTCCTAAGTCTCAGTGTAATTTAGTCTTGGTCTAGGGGTATGATTCTCGCTTCAGGTGCGAGAGGTCTCAGGTTCAGATCCCGGACAAGCCCTTGAAACAAATATGGCAGTGTCAGTGGCTGGGCAGGTAGCACATTCGCCTCTGAGGCCAGGAGATCAGAGGACTGTCAGAGGGCTGTGGGTTCAATTCCCACACCTAGCACATGGGTTAATATCCCAATACTGACACCATAGTTCAGCATGAGGGGGGGTGCTGCACTTCTGAGGTGTCATCTTTCAGATGAGACGTTAAACCGAGATTCCCATCTGCCTGTTCAGATGGATGTTAAGGATCCCATGACACTTATCAAAAAGAGTAGGGGAATTTTTTATTGGACAAAGTTGTAAACAGTACTGGATAGCAATACTTATGCAAATCATAAAAATAACATAAGCATTGACTCCGAATTCAGATCCATAACTTCCCCTTCCATGACTAATTAATGCAAAGAGTATACACCAGAATCTTTAAACTTTCATATTCTCTTCCTGACCACCGAATTTCCCTGGTGTCCTGGCCAAATAGGTTCAAGATCAGTTGGCACTCATCTGTGTTGGGGGGTCAAGGGGGGACAGCTTCAAGTGGGGTGCTAGCTGCACACTCAAGTGGACTCGATAGACTGTGTGGCCTCTTTCTGCTGGCAAGTAGTAAGTAAGTAAGTAATTTTTTTCAGTTTTTATTACAAGATAAAGCCACTGAGCATAACTTGTTTGAAATGGCATCCCAGCAGACACCCATCAGTTATAGGAGTAAATCACATATCATTTATAAAATAAATATAAATATAATAATACAACACATAGTAATTAACATTACATATATGTACTGGGCACAATACACACAATTACATTATCACACATCAGTACTCTACATCATTTAATTTTCAAGAACCCTAGACAACAAGTATTATACTCTGGAAAGGACTTGAAAAACTACAACTTCACCCTATTTAATTGGGGCTTTTTATTTGAGATGATCCACAACTCTGGTGGCAGTTGGCTCCAAATCTGTGGTATCATGGGACTATATGACTACACTGATCTGGTTGTTCTGCTTAGGGGTACACCTAACGCAAGGATGCAGCACATGTCTATGTATATCTCCTTGACATATGTATGTGTCTGTGTATGTTTCCTCAATATGAGACATGTCTGCTGTTTGCTTCCTGCCAGCAGCTGTCATCTCTTATGTTTGCATATATCTTGATAGGAGGAATGTTTCCTGTGTCCTTCCTGTACAATACTGATGTGAAGGTCTCGTTTAGCCCTTTGTAGAAATGTTATCTTCAGCTACCATCTCCCCACCTGTCTCTATGCTCAGCAACCTTACTTTGTCCATCAGTGACCATGTCTTGTAGATAGCCGAACATCCATTATTAGTATCATTGACCCCTTGGTAAACTCTCTAGTCTTCCTTATACAGTACTCTTTTTCTGTACCTCATTAGAGGCTGCCTTGTTTCCTCAATGCTGTTCTCTTTATGCACTTTAAATTATCTTTTAATGTATTTCCTTACTGCTATATTCAGCCATACTGGGCACTTCTGTGCTCTTATTACCTTCTTACTTCTGGTTACCCATAACTCCATTGCCCCCCATGATTTAACTACTGTAAAAGAGTTCCACATTTCTTCCACTGTGCCCCCCTCCCCCATTATTGGTTTCTCCCAGCTCCCTTCTGACCATAATCCTCATGGTCTCAAACTTATTCTTACTACAGTTCAACATTCCAGTTTTAATTTCCTCCCTCCCTCCCTTCTTCTGCTAAACTGAGATCTGATAATGCTATGATCACTAGTCCCCAGCTGCTCTTCCACCACCGCACGTATCATCATGTCATCTTTATTGCACAGTACTAGATTTAATATAGCTGCCCTCTCTCTCATGCTGTCACAGACAAGCTATATTAAAAAACATTTACTTGACAAATCCAAGGACTCCTTCCCTTCCTTCCCCTTCTTCTTTCCTTTTCCCCAATCTATTTCTGTAATAGGAAATGAATAAGACTCCTTCCGCCGTCTCAGTATGTGGCTTTAATCAAGTTATGCAATTCTGTTATTTGACAGTCTGTTTACGTGCTTCTTTCCACACCTATGGAGTGCCTCTATTTTTGTTTAATCTGACTAAACTGCTATATTAAGCAATCTCTATCCTCTGTAACTTTCTGCATTTTTGCTGTAATTAGTAAGTTTATATTCTATGTTTATTCTTGTAGTACGTTCAGTAATTTGTATTTTTTTTTGTATTCGTTAGTTTAACTTGCTGTTCCTTTACCCCCAAGACACACATGCAAATAAGTCACTTGTGGCTTAGTGTGTCCTTCAGGCCAAAAAGGTAATAAGTCAAGAAAAGACTCCACTCACCCCAGTAAAGCTTTACATTATGTATGACAATGCGTTACAGCTGGACAGTAACAGTAAAAATACCCAATATGTTGTGATTTATTGTTCACTTCTTTGGGGGTGGGGAGGAGGTCCTATAGAATACTGCTTAAAACAACATTAAACTAAAATTTAATTTATCCTGATACTGTATATATGTTCTGTTAAATATAGAAATCATTCATATATTAATTTTGATGCAGGTTGGACTACTACAATGTGCAAATAAATTAGTGAATTTACTAATGAAACACCTGAATTCATGTTGTTGTACGTTTTGCTGTTCATTTCAAAAGTGCATGCATAATGAGTTTTTCCCCCTAAATATTTCTCTATTGCATAAATAAAAAACTTACATTTTCATTATCCGGCCATATTGTAATCATGACCGTGGTAGTAATTTATTTATTTATTTATTTTTGGCACATTCTATTTCTTGCTCCGAGAGACCAGGGCATCTCTCAGAGGTGCTCTCTTGACCCATCACCTCTACTCCCCACCAAGACCTCCCTCCTCCGGCACCCCCCACCAGCACCTTCCAGCCCCCCCAGATCACCCCACAGGGGATGGTCCGCCCCACCTTCCTGGTGGCCTATCTGTGATTAGAGGGTTGGTCTGGTGGAGGGCCTTGGGGGTCCACTGGAGGGATAGCCTGGCAACGGGAATGTGTGCTGGGTCCCTGGAGCCCTCATCCTCTCCCTAGTCCTCCGGGGCATTTCTTCTTTAGTTCCCCCTGGACCGTGGTCATGCAATGACATCCTGTCAGTGTGCTGACATCTGCCACTGCTCCACCCCTCATCGCTGTGCTGCATGTTTCTTGCAACACCCATTGGGAGCCACTAAGGAGTGGCGTAAAGTCCAGATCCCTCCCCAGAAAGGGAGAGCAGTCCTTCAGATGCTCCATCCCATCCCTCCCCTAACGACCCCCGGTGGCCTGAGTCCATTCCCGAACCTGGATTGCCAGCGTGGTGTGAGGTGTGGTGTCCAGCACCTCAATCCTCAGAGCCACCAAGCCACGTGATAGCAAATTTTAGTAGTAACAAATACCATTGATAAAATAAGTATCTTACTACTAAACTACCCACATTAATTGTAGTAATCAAATATTTTACATAAACCTTAATAGGGTTCCTTTACACTGTTATAAGAAAGACAAAAGCAAATGATTTAATTCCCATTAATAGTAATTATTGATTCTGTCACTATAACTTTTTTCAGTTGCTCTAACTCCAGTATAAAACTTGGAAAGAAATTGTTAACTCTCAAAGAGGCTTCACAAGAGGCAAACTCACACTTGATGGCAAGATGGCACTGAGAAGTGCCCTCATACCAATGGCTCTATCGTAAGAAGGACTGTGAGAACACCCTGCCCACCACCCCCAGTGTGGGTGACTTTCTTATAGACTGGATCAGAGGTTGCAGCAGCACTGTTCAAAGGGGAACTGCATTCCTCCCTGCTGGTTAATATAACTTTCTACAGTACTCTGAAAATGAAGGCTGGATAGAAAAGAAGAAAAGAAGGGGTATATATTGTATTAGCAGGATTAGACTACAATGGCAAGGGCATAATCTGTGTTTTAGCATTATTTAATGTTATTTTTTAATATTTGAAAACTAAGGTGAGTTTTGGTGGTGGAAACAATCTTCACTTATTATCACTGCTGTAACGCTGCTGCCTTCCTGATGACCCCACCCTCCAACTCCGAGTTGAACACCTCTCTCGGTCTGGTGGTGTGTAGCATACTCCCAGCAATATTTTACATTGGTTCCTACAGTCAGCTACTTGTGCTGCCCAGTCAGCTCCCCAAGCTCATCCCCAAACTGGAGTTGCCTGCATGATAACACATCACGCTACCCTCTGGGCCAATGTCTAGCCCTACACAGAATGTTTTTCCTGACTTTTTTTTTTTACATTTTGACCCTAAGTTTATGACATACCCCACCTTCTGAACATAACAGGTGTCATTTATAAAATACTGGCCAAATCATCATTTCGTGCCACAAGTGTGAAAACACATTTTCGGTGAGATTTAAACCCCCCCCCCCAAAAAAAAAAGACAGTGGTCACATTCATGAGGTGGGGTGAAGAAATGGCTGTATTGAAGATTTGAGGCAAAAATATTGAAGGTTAAGCTGGCCCAGTGGCTTGGAGAGCTAAAGTGCTTGCACCTCACCAAGGTGTCAGCGTGGCTCAGTTGGTAGCACATCCGCCTCTGGACCAGTAGGTTGTGGGTTCTTGTCCCACACCGGGATTGGACTTGCACCTAAAAATCGCTGGCATCCGAGTGCAGTATTAGGGGTGCTGTACTGCTGGGGTGTGCCATCCTTCGGATGAGACATTAAACTGAGGTCCCTTCTGCCCATCCTAGTGTTGTCCTGGTGGGTGTCCAGGTGGAAGTAAAAGAACCCAGGGCACTCCTCACAAAGAGCAGGGAACATTCCCGGTGTCCTGGCCAACATTCCCATTCCCATAAAAACCAGTTCATGCAATTATCCAGGCTGTGTGCGGGTGATGATGTGCGATATGGTGGCTGCCACCACACATTCAGTCACTTCACTACCAGTCTAGCATTGCTTGTAAAGTGCTTTGGGATACTGTGTATGAAAAGTGCTATATAAATGCTGATTCTTCTTCACCTCCTGCCATGCTGGTGACCCAGGTTTGGGTGTGGACTTAGGCCAGCTGGGTGGGAGAACATTGAGCATCCCAGGGACAGCTCTCTTCTCCCGGGGAAGGCTAGTCGGCCCAACAGTAGACTGCCACCAGGTGGAGACCTGGTGGTAGTGCAGCATGGGTGGCAAACATAAGGGAGGGATGCTGTGGGGAATGTCAGCTGGGTGCACCTCCACTCACAGGGATGACACTCCACAGTGTAGAGCAGGAAAGAAATCAAAAACAGGAAGTGTATGGGGCTTAATGAAGCCCAGATTGCTGCTCCCTGAGCCAGCACTGACCCCCAAATGCCACTGTTTAGTCTGCCTTGGATTACTTGGATTACTCACTGGTGGGGGAGGACAACCATCCCCTCTCCAGCCCCATTGCAAGGGAGAAGTCATGAGGAGACCCTGACCAAGGCAAGTATGGGGTGGGAAGTGGGAGGCTCAGGGTTATAGGACTGAGCTGAGAAGCCACACCAAGACGCAGAAGCAGAAAACAGAATATAGAAAAAAATATATATTGAAGGACAGGACAGGTTGAAGGAACTGAACATGTACTCCCTGGAGGACAGGAGGGAGAGAAGGGATATGATAGAGACATACAAGTATCTTACAGGGAGGAACCGGGTGCAGGAATACACTATTTTTAAGCAAAAAAGATGTTCCAGGACTAGAGGGCATGGGATGAAGTTGGAGGGAGGATGATTCAGAGGAAACGTGATGAAGAATTTCTTCATAGAACGGGTGGTGGACAAGTGGAACACCCTGCCAGAGGAAGTGGTGGGGACTGAAACAATCATGGGATTTAAGAATGCATGGGATAGACATAAAGGAATTCTGGAGGTCAGGGGTAAGGGGAAACAGACTTCAAGGAAAACATAAACTGAACTTACAAGCTCAAATGGGCAGACTGGGTGAGCCATAGGCCCTTATCTGCCGACACTGTCTATGTATCTATGTATCTATGAAGATTACTAAAGTTATGGAAAAATGCAATGTAGCTTCATAACTTCATTGTTTTTTTTTACTATTTAGACCCCAAACTTTCAGTATTGTCTTATGACCCTACCTCATGAATCTGGTAGGTGAAAAATAAGTCCCCCAAAAAGTGATTCTGTGGAGTGACTATAAAATCACCTTTTGGGAAAGATGTTAAAACATTTCACCTACCTTGGTCATGAGGTGGGGTCTCAAACAGATCATGTTGAAAATGGGAGGGTATTATAAAAGGACCAAATTATGAGTAAAAGTTCAAAACATGTTGAAAATACCTTAACCGCACTTACCTTATTTCCACAGTTCACAGTCAAGGTTGCAGAAGGAGGATATATTTTTCCCTGGAGACTGGATCTACAACAGTGAACCATTTTAGGGTGATTGAGGGGTGTGGAGGGGTGGGGGTGCTGAGGTGGGAGAGGTGGGGGAGAGACAGCAGAGGGGAATGGCACAATAGACATTGATGGACTTTTTTCTATTTCAGGTTTACAAAATTTAAATACATAAAGATGTTGTGTGACTGTTTTTATTTTGCAGGTACTGACACTGGGGATTGGGCACCCCAGTGTCAGCCTGATGTTTTGCAGCACCAGGGGTGGACACCCCAGTATCACACACTATTGTGTTGGTGGAGGGGAACTGGTCTAAGTCAGTAGCAAAGGTTAACCATCCTGATGTATGTGGGTGGGGAATTATTCAACAGTAATGCAAACAGGGGGCTTAATGGGCACCAGGGATGGTCACCCCAATGTCAGAATACTGAATCATCTAGCCAGCACCAGGAATTGGGCACCCTGGTGTCCGGCTTATAGAACTTTGGCCGTGGATGTGGCAAATGACCACCAAAGGGCCATATACAGAAACATATTCACATACAGCTCCTTTCAGCGGGGACAAGGCTATGATTTGACAAGTGGCCCCACCCCTGCTGAATGAATGCTGTTGAAAATGATACAAATACTGCATACAGAATCAGGCTAGCTGTAGTGTGTTAAGGGGATGCAGGTTGTGTTGCGGTACTCTACAGAGAGGATATTCAGGAGCTCAGCTTTTCTATCTTTCAAGAATCAGTCTTCTCCACATAGTTTAACTTAGGGTTCAGAGTACCAAGCTGTAGAAAGCAGTCCCCCAGACTGAGGAGATTGGAGTCTAGAACTCATTCTGGAGGGCAAGCCATTCAAAATAATTCTGCAAAATCTGGCATGCTGTCTGCAATTAACATGAAGGGCACAGTGCTTAATAAGAATGTGCACAGTGCTCCATGTGGCAGCCCTGCAGATCTCTGCAATTGGTACTGGGCATGAGTAGAGCTCAACTAATGAAGTGGCTACTGCTGTCGTGGTATGGGCATGTAGCGAACCATCTAGCTTTGTCCCCACCATGGAGAAGCAGTGTTGTAACTAATTCACGGTCCAAACAGACAGGCACTTAACAGTGACAGGGAGGCCATCTTGATTAGGATCAAAAGAGATGAAAATGCACTTTGCCTGTCTGTAGTTCTTAGTTCAGTCCAGGTAGAATCTGAGGACTGTCTTGACATCAAGGGAAGGTACAATCCCCCATTTAGATGGTTGGAAAAGTATGTAGGAAGAACCAAGGGCTTGTTCAACTGGAACTCTGATACCACCTTAGGTAAAAACTTGGGGTGTGTGCACAGGACCAGCTTATACTTATGGGAGGCCATTTACAGAAGATCTGTGGCCAGAGAATGGATTTCAGACACTCTGCATGCAGAGGTAATGGCCACCAGAAAATACTGCATTCCAAGTAAGGAATTTCATGTCAGAAGTCGCAACTGGCAGGAAAGGTTTGTGGGTGAGCATGTCTAGCACAAAATTGGGGGTCTCATGTGTAAGAGTCCCCTGAGAAATCTTTTGAACAGTGGCATCTGACCCATAGTCAGGGTACCCAACAGTTCATGATATGCTGAAAGAGCCAATAGGTGGACTTTGACTGTGTAGTGTTGCATTCCTGAGTGTAAACGGTCCAGCAAGTATTCCAAAATCTTCTCAGGAGGACTCTTGAGTGTATCTGTGGGAATTTTGGAACACCAGATGGAAAAATACTTCCATGTGACTCTGTAAGCTTTACTTGCAACAAGTGATATCTTAGAGACCTGCTGAGAAAAGTTTAATCTGCTCATTTCTATCTCTTCAAGAACCAGGAATGGAGATGGAGGGAGGGCAGATTGGGATGGACTAGATGGCTTTGAGCCTCAGTTAAGAAGTCGATCCTGAGAAGCAGAGCTCTCGGTTTGCTGACTGACAGCTGGTTCAAGATAGGTACCATATTTGCTGAGGTCAATAAGGGGCCACTAGAATAATTTTGTCCCCTTGAGTCTCCAACTTAAATAGCACTCCCTGGATGAGAGGGATTAAAAGAAATGCAGACAAAAACAGATTTTGCAGGTGCAGTTTGAATGAATCTTGTGAGAAAGCATCAAATTCTGGATTTCTGGAGCAGACTTGAGGCAGTTAATGTTGAGTGGATATGCTAAGAGGTCCTCTTCAGGTGTCTTCCACTCACTGAAATGTGGTTGAAGTAGATAAAAGGACCACTCATGTCTGCTGCTGTTCTACTAAGCTTGTCTGCCTCAGTGTTCCTGACTCCTTGCAGATGAACTGCTTGGAGTAGGACCCCCTGCTTCAGGCACCATTCCCACACTCTCATTGCCTCCCTGCAGAGAGGATAACAGCATGCTCCTCTATGCTTGTTGACGTAATAAATGACAAACTTGATTTCTGTCTGGAGGAGTAGTCTTTTGGGAAACTAGATTTGCCAAAAGACAGTTGAAGGCTAAAGGGTGGAGGTTACAGCATTGTTGGAGGAGATCTTAGGATTTGGAGGGAAAAAGGATCTGAAGATACATTATAATGAATATTAGAGAGCAATCACTCCAAAAAAGGCATTTTTTCTCTCTAGGGTGATTGTGGCTGGGAGGAACTAACCAGCTCAGCTATTCCAGATTGTAGACAGGTTTCTTTGTCTGGCCTGTCAGGAGTCCATGAGAGTGTTGTCAGCTTCTAGATGTGAAGAGTTTGCTTTGTTCTTCTCAGACAGCATGTCCTACATTCAAGCTGGGATCTCCCCTAGCAGACTGAGGTGGACCAGTGGCGTTTAGCCTGCATATCAAGTAGGCATTCAACCTGTCTGGCAAGAGTTCTCCCGAGTTATGGTGATGGAGGTATGTGAGGTGATTTCAGAGTTGCAGACCACCTTTTGTGAACTAGATCAAGACCTGATGTGACTACAGTGGGCTGTGAGAAGCTGGGTACAGTATTTGCTGGGATTATTCACTGTTCCCTGAAGGAGGGGTTGTTTCCAAGTGCATTAAAAAAATGCCTTGGTTGCCGGCCAGGTGGCGCTGAGGGCTGAGGCACTAGATGCCTTATCTCGCACCACGCCAGCAACCCGTGTTTGGGAACAAGCACAGGCCACCAGGGGTCGGCAGGGGAGGAGAAGGATCAAGCATCCAATGGATTGCTCTACTTCTCCGGGAAGGGGGGAGGTCGCCAGTGATTGGTGTTTGACTGGTCCCTAGTGGAGGCTGGGGGACAGTGTGCTGACACTGTAGAAAGGGGGAGGAGATGGGGCACATGCTAGAAGGGAACACATGCAGATGCGTGCATGCTGTCCTCTGTCATTGTACGCCTCATCTCCTAGGGAGAAACCAGGAGAATGGATGCCACAGTGAATGATGGAGGGCACCTTGCAGGCTCCGCTCCCAGCTAGCCACAGCACTAGCCACACTGGATCCGGTCTCCGGTGGCGGTTGCGGAACCCCGCCAGCCCTGCCGGGGGGGTAAGCCCTGGGGTTATTGGCCAGCACCAGCTGGTGGACGCCAGGAGACAGGGCTGGGGGCTCCCTCCAGAGGAGGGCCACGGCATCAGGAGAAGAAAGAAAATTAAAAAAAAAAGCCTTGGTTAGACCCCCTGCTGAAAAAGCCACCACTGGATCCAGACATCATATATATGTGCCCCTCCGATGTGGGTTTAGGTCCAGGCATAGTACAGAAACTACACTAGTCAGGATCCACAATGACCTACTCAGGATGAGGGATACAGGGTGGTCAGTTCTGGTTCTCCTAGATCTCTGCTAAGCATTTGACACTGTGGACAATGAATTGTTGTTGCGCCACCTGAGGGAGCACTTAGGGCTCACTGGCTTGGTCATCCACTGGTTTGAGTCCTTTCTCAGGTAAAGGTCAGAGAGGACTGTAATGGGGAATTTCTCTTCTGCCCTATTCCCCTGCCTTGTGGAGTGCTCCAAGGATCAGTGCTCTCGCCTATGCTGTTTGCAGTGTACATGCTACCCCTGGGTAGGATCATTAGACAGTATAGTCTGAGTTTTCACTGTTATGTAGATGATACTCAGCTACACATCTTTTGCACCTGGGACACAGAATACAGTGGGATGTGCCAAATAAATGTCTGGCCGAGATTCAGGAATAGGTGGCTTGGAGCATGTTGTGGATCAACTCCAATAATACTAAGGATCTAGTGATTGAATCAGGTCTAAGAAGGGGAGCAGTGGCAGCTGATAGGGTGATGGGGCTTAGGCTTGGTCCTCTCTGGCTAGAATCTTCCTCCCTAAAGGTGAAGCAATTGTAGGTTACTCTGGATGAGCAGCTGACACTTGAGGCTTTGGTGTTGGTTGTAGTACAGAGTAGCTTTTACCATCATAGAAACATCAGCCAAATCAATTCACTTATCCCCACTGAAGACATGGACTCCCTGGTTTACACCTTTGTGATAGCCAGGCTTGATTACTGCAATGCTATCTACCTAGGGATCAGTGGAGGTGTCCTGCAACGACTACAGCTGGTACGGAATGCAGCAGCGCAGTTGTTGATGGGTCAGTCTAGGTTCTGTCATTAACCCTTATTTTGCATGATCTGCACTGGCTGTTGGTGACATGGTGTATCACCTTCAAGGTTGGCTTGTTATACTACAAGGTCCTATATGGATGTGGGCCTGGCTACCTGATGGAACTCCTGACTCCTCTCGCCTATGACTGTCCCCTCTGCTCTTCTGAGGAGGGCCTCTTCGCTGTGCCCAGGGCTAGCTTAAAGTCCTCAGGAGTTTGGGCTTTTGAGGATGCAGCAATGATTCTGTGGGCCTCATTCCTGGGGCCCTGAGGAAGGCTCCCTTTTTTGAAGCCATTAAAAGAGGAATAAAATACCATGTATTTGCTGGTGTTTGGGACATGAGTAAACTAGTCCCTGGTTGACCTGCATTATATCATGTCACCCTGACCTTTCTGTAAGGTTTTAAATATTTTCTTTTATGTGATCGATATTTATTTATTTATTTATTTATTTATGTATGTTGATGCATCCTGCTGTGTTTATATGTACTGGAGATTGTACTGTACAGCACCCTCAGCCTCTGTGGAAGGGTGCCCTGCTATATAAAACTACTACTACTAATAGGTCCAATAGTGCCTGTAGGCCATCAAGAATTGTCCTCATCTTTATCACATTGATGTGGAGATGCATTTCTGAACTGTCCCAGATTCTACCCCACCAGGGAGGCATCAGTGGTATCACCTGCAGATCTGGAGGGGTGAAGGGGAAGACCTGGAGAAGATTTTCCTCCACTGACCACCATGCCAGGTACCAACCACACTAGTGGTTTTGTCATCTGTAGGGGGTAAGTAAGTACGAGGGTGGGATGCCTGTGACCAGTGGGTGCTGAGCATTCACTGCATTGTTCTCAAGTGCAGCAGTGCCACGGGTACTGTGAGCAATGACGATGCCATGAGTCCTAGCATGCATTGCATGGAGTGGACTGGCACTAAGCAGTGTTCCATAATGAAGTAAGCCATCTGAATTATTTGCTCTCCAAAAGAAAGACATGAGCCTGGGTAGTGTTTTTGATAGCTCCACTGAACAGAAGTCTCTAGGAATGGATTAGCTAAGATCCAAACAAACACAGTCACTCAGCTGGAGCCGTGGTGTAGCCGGTAGTATTGCAGATAGAGGAACCAGAAAGCCATGCACACACACACACACCAGCAAAAGTAGCAAGCTGCTACATGGATTCAACCATGAGGACAAGGCTATTGTGCTGTGGCTAAAATGCTTTTATTTTAAAAAAACAGCAAACAATACAGGAACAACTTGGTGTACAGCTAGACTCAAATTAGCCCAGACTTGAGAGGATTCAGCAGGACTCCCATTGAGGTGAGAAGCTGAGAGGTAGTGGCCACTGGCTTTTCTGTCTCAAGTCTGGAAGGACCTTTTAGAAGCCAATCGTCCAGATATGGAAATACATGGAGGCCCAGCTTTCTCAGATGCGCTGCGAGAACTGCAAACTCTTTGTAAAAACTTGCGGTGCTGAGGGAAGCACAAAGGGTTGTACTCTGAACTGGCAATGCCCCCTACATTCACATATTCACAGTCACATGTGGTGTTTGGGGTTAGCCAGTATGTACTGGTATGCATCCTGCATGTCCAGTGCAGCCAGAGCCAATCTTGGGGTTTAAGGTATGGCAGCACAAATCCCAAGAAACCATTATGAATATTTCTCGATCCATATACTTGTTTAGTTTTGTGAGGTTGAGAATGTTGTGCTTTCTTTGTCTGCTGAGGGGGCTGAGCCTTGTTTTGGTAAACAAAGAGTCCAGTACACAACACACACACACACACACACACACACACACACACACACACACACACACACACACACAGCAAATCTGAAAAGTAACACATTTTTACTGCTTAAATTGGCCATTTCTTACTTTTTTCTCCATGGAAAAGGGGTCCTGTTAGTTTTCAGACTGGAATTCCAGTGTAAATAAGTCAAATTACCAGATGCCAAGGTGGAACCCCATGGTTTGGTCCTAACCATGAACTGCGTGCAGTGGCTGCTCTTAAGTAGAGTGCTTTCCACTTAGATAAATCATAGGTGATCAAACGGAGCATGATAAAAGGAGTACCACAAGCTCAAAACTCTAAACACATGGAGATAAAAGTAATAAAATAGCCAGTTTAGTCAGTTTATGCTTGGTTTGTTTGTTACATGCCACAAAAGCAGTAGCACCTCAAAGCAGAAATGTGATTTTAGCTTTGTGAATAATGCTGCAGCATGCTAGTCTTAGAATGGGTTTAGAGTTTGGGAGCTTGTGGTACTCCATTTAGCATGCTCCCTTTGATCACCTGTGAATTACCTAGGTGGAAAGCACTTTATTTTAAAGGAGCTAATTTAGGCAAAGCATTCTATTTCACAGTTTACAATGGGATCCGAGAATGGGACACTCTGATTGGCTGACTGGCACCTTTCTGCCATGGTAAATCCTAGCATAACCACTGCAAAAGGTGCCAGTCAGCCACACCTCAAAACCAGAAGTAAATCACTACTCCCTCTCTACTGTTCTAAATTGCCTTCATGCTAAACACCATGGGAAAAATCCTACATGCTTAGCAAACCAAACCATCGGTATGTAAAATAAAACACAGCAAAGACTAACAAAAGAAAAAAGATTACAATCCCAAAACAGTCCCACCATACATCTAGTACAGTACTTAGTTTGCAATAAATGTGCTGTGACTCCAAAACGGAATGAAGGCAAAACTCAGACCATGGCTTTCGCTTCTCTCCCTCCTGGCTTCAGACAGCTGCTCTACCTGCCTGCCATTTTGCCTGGGCCCTGCATCTCAGTATTAGCTCTCTTCCCATTGCAGCTGATCCCTGCCTCATCTTTTTGTACAAGAATCAGTGGGCAACAGATCACTGTCTTCCTTTCTCCAGACAATGACCCTAGCTCCCACACTTGATCTAATTAAGAAGCCGCTTGGACCCATGCTCAGAGTTGCAACACCCCCCATCCCCCACCCCGACTGCAGTTCACTTAACCTCCAGAAGTAACCTGTGGAGCACCTGGCTGCACTTCAATATGGGCCCAACGCTACCAGACTCCTAAAGTAAAAATTAAAAAAAGACAAAAAAAAAACGAAACGTCTCCCGATTCAGCACCAGCTCTCATAGTATTGAACAGGGTCAACATGCTGCCTCTCTGTCTTCCAGTTGCTCATTTCTACTAGCATACATCTCTAGTGCATGTCATATAAAAAAAATGTAACTAAAAAAAAAAATACAACACTAACACTGTATTCCTGTAACCATATGACTGTCTCAGTTGGTGGTGGTGTTGTGGGGAGGGTCTCCTTAACATTCTACCTAGCAACTGGGAACTATTTTTTTCTGCCACAACAATAAATTTAATAAACATTATTTATACTGGCAAAAAATATATGTTTCTTTATTTTTTGTTACAAAAAGTGAAGGGATACATGGTATAATCACAATCTTCCACTCCAGGGTGTGGGTTATGATGGGATTTACCCACTTCTGGTGTGGTGTAGTCACTCTGCCTGCATCCTCGTGACCAAACCACACCTGGCATGGGTAAATCCCACCATAATCCACACCCTGTCATAGAATATTGCTTAAGTAGCCACTGTAGGCAGTTCATGGTTAGGACAAAACTGTGGGATTCCACCTTGGCATCTGGTGTTTTGGTTTATTCACACTGGAATTCCAGTCTGAAAACTAAGAGAGACCATTTTCCATGGAGATAAAAGTAAGAAAATAGCCAATTTAGATAGTAAAATTTGATACTTTTCAGATTTACCATGTGTGTAGGGGAGGTGCACTGGACTCTGTTTGTTTGTTACATGCCACAAAAGCAGCAGCATCCCTCAGCAGAAATGTTATTTTAACTTTGTGAATAATGCAAAGGTTAGAGCGTGCTAGTCTTGGAATGTGCCTTGTTTCGGTAGCTTCCTCGGCTTTTGTGTCTAAAGGGCTGTTTACCTTGGTGGTAGCCCACAAAGGATTTGATTTGCCAGGCCTAGAACATTTAAGGGTAGAAAGTTTCTTGCTAGAGTCCTTAACAAGCAATTCAGTTCAGTCTTTCTCTGTCTCTGCTCACTGAAATAGAAACCTCCTTCTCTACCCTCCACCCTTAATTAGGGTGGGGGGGGTTACTTGTTAACACTCCTCCTCGGAGGGTGTGTGAAAAAGATGGAACTGGAGAGCTGGGCTCTGGAGTTTTGGGCACAGAAAAGATGGATCAGGAAAGTTGGGCACAGGAAGCTGTTTTTCAGAAGTTTGGGTGTGGAAATTTGGTTATGGTTGTTGTCCTGTGCTGTCAGGAAGCCGAATAGTTTGAGTTCAAGAGTGTGTGCTGCCAAATTATGCTGTCAGCTTATCATAGAGGTTAGAATCACAAGCTTTGAATGAGTTTGTTACATCTAGCAGACCTGGGTTTGATTCCAACACCTTCTTTTATTTTTTCCTTTGCTGTGGCAACATCAAGTAGTTTCAGTCCATGAGTGTGCACTACCAAATAGAGCGGACTGCTTGGTTTAGAATTTAGAGTCAGAAGCTGTGAATGGGCTTGTTACATTCAGCAGACCTGGGTTTGATTCTGAAAACCTCATTTGTTTTTTTTTTTTTTTCGTTGCCCCCTCAATTGCATCCTCTGGAATCTAAACCTCCGACTCCCTCCCCAAGATGCACCCCGGAGTTGGAATAGTAAAATCCCCCTCCTGACTCTTTCTCCTCCCACAGAGTTTTATCCCTCCTCCCAAGTTACGTCACCCCCGACAGTAAATCACCCCTACCCCATGGCGATCCATAACTCATGCTGCATGACTGATTATTTCAGTGGACGGGAGTAAATTTCCAGGTTAGACATAGTGCCTAATTCTCCAGTTCCATGATGTCCAGTGCTGAACTCTCTGGGGGTGAACTTTCTGGTGCCAGACTTTCCAGTTCCATGTTTTCCTACCCCCCCCAAGGGACAGCCAAGGCCCAGAACAAACAGAACAGTGAGGTCTTAAAAGGCCAACTTGAAAGCATTAGGGGTTTTGTTCAAATCCCACCACAGCCACAGTCAAAACCTGCATTGCCTGTGTTGCAGGGCTGTGAAGCAGTTTACGGGTAAAAGGACCATGATAGACACACACTCCATCACATACTCGCCCCATCAGAGTCGTGCCCGTGGTGTGCTCTGTAAAGCCATCACAGACCTACCTCCAAAGAGAAAAAATTGGCATTACCATGGTGGGTACCTGCCCAGTGATGCACATCAAATGAAAAAGACTGCAATGCAAATACCATCTGGCGACTCTAGCATTGGTGTCCCGCATAACATGTAACCACTTGTGGGGGGTGTGGTCAGTGATGAGGGTGAACTTCCACCCCAAAAGGTAGTAGCGTGGGTAAACCACTGCCCACTTTACTCCCATACACTATTTGTCCAGCGTGGCACAGCACTGCTCCTGGGAAAGAAGTTTATGAGATAGATACAGGATGGGATGAATCCCATCCTCAAAGTCTTGTGATAAAACTGCCCCCAGCCCCTTCTCAGAGGCATCTGTGTACAAAATAGTCAGTTGAAATATGGACTTCTTATGACTGGCCCTTCATATATCACATTTGTGATGGTCTGAAATGCTGTTTGACACTCAGGTAGCCAATGGACCTTATTCGGGGCAGTTTTCTTGGTCAGGTTAGTCAGTGAAGTAGCAAGAGTTGAGAATTCTGGAACAAAATGGCAGTAATACTCTGCAAGTCCAAGAAAGGACCTAACCTGCTTCTTAGTAATTTGGATGGAGCAGTACACTAGGGCCTTTACTTTGTCAGTAACTGGGCGTATTTGACTGTTCCCAACCATATAACCCAAGTATTTTGTCTCTCGGCACCATAGGGTGCAGTTTGTGGCATTGGCCATGAGACCTGCCTCCCCATGTGACTGAAGTACCGTGGCCATATGCTGCAGGAGGCTGTCCCAATCAGGGCTAAATATGAAACATTGTACAGGTAT
The DNA here is from genome assembly GCA_016271365.2 of Neoceratodus forsteri. Taxonomy (NCBI): domain Eukaryota; kingdom Metazoa; phylum Chordata; order Ceratodontiformes; family Ceratodontidae; genus Neoceratodus; species Neoceratodus forsteri. The sequence continues at coordinate 1,845,314,944 of CM057456.1, forward strand.
GCTGCTGCATATAGCTCGTGTGGACAGAGGATGCAGTCCATTATTCTGAGGAATATGGTCATGACTTCATGTAATCCAAAGGGAAGCACAGTAAACAGATGAAGGCCAAATGTGGTGACACAGGCTGATTTTCCAGGACAGTCTTCACTATTCATTCAAACTAAGGGGTCTTAGTTAGAGGCACTAGGACCCCACAGGAGCCAAGATTTTTGCAGCTAGAAGGGGACCAATTTTAGCTGGCAGTGCTGCTTATGAGGTCGACATACTAACACCATGCAGGTAAGCCAGCCAGTAACGGATACTGGCCCCTTCCCTTCCTCAGTTCTTATTTTCCCGCCACAGAGTGCACACTGCAGGATCAGTCAAGTCTCTAGCTGCACCAGCAACTATTCTTCAGTTTGCTTTTGTCATTATTGCTCTTTTCAACACCAAACTCTATTTCAGCACTGAAATCAGCTCAATTTGTTACTCTTTTTTTTTTTTTTTTAATTTTTCAGTTCGGCACCAATTTGAGTGCTTTTTCTTCTTTTGTTATTGTTGGCCATCAAGATGCCAAGTTTAAGAGGAAAAAGAAGAAGAAAGGCTGCAACTCCACCATGCATCAGTGCTCCTGAAGAGGCTATCTCGTATCGTCAGACTAGCATCCCAAATGCCACACTTGTCTTCGCCTGACTATGACATGAACTGGTGTGATGTCTGTTTCTGCATGGACAAATGCACCCCTGAATTCCACGTGATAAAGTGGGGTTGTTCACCCCCAATTTCAGAGGCCGGCAATGCACCCATGATGCCAAGGTGAGGTCTCTGGCCTTTCCCCTGGACCTCTTCCAAGTATCTCTGGTACTGAGGAAGACCAAGATCCTTCCCATGCTCACCTCACTGAGATGTTGGAGTTCCGGGGGGGGGGGTGGACAGTTGTCTCCTTCCGAGGAGTCAGCTGAGCACCCCCCAGTCCCTCTGTCCTGGACAGCAGAAGCCCTTGTGGGTCAGGCCAAAGCTATACACTTGGTCTATACTTGTGGGCACATTGGTGTGGCAGCCTGGTGCTTCCCCAGCTCCTGGTACTGCTCATGGTACCAGTAAGCAGGGTAAGTTCAGCCATGTGGCAGACTCCCCTTCTGGCACTGTTCACAGCACCAGAAGAAGGGTTGGTTCAGGAACTGCCCCCAACACTGAATCTGAGGTGGCTGTCTTCTCCTTCCCCAAGCACCCTTGTGACTTTAGAAGGATGAGAGCACCAGTGCTCGGCACAGGGATGGGGACAGCAATGATGCTGCCAACTCTGGGCCTGGCTTTGAGTGTAATGCTGGTGATGGTGCCCCTGGTTTTGTCCCTGGGCCTGGTGACAGGAATGGTGCTGAGACCAGTTCTGGTGCCATCTGCAGAGTTGGGTCCAGATCTGGTGCCATATACAGTGCCAGTTCAGCTCTCAGTGCTGTACACAGTGCTGGGTACAGGGCAGGTCTGCATCCAGCTCTGGGGATGGCACTGGTCCTGGTGAGGGGATGAAACCCATCACTGATCCTGCTGCTGACCCTTTGACAGGTGCAGGAGACAGCACCAGTCACAGTTCTAGCAGTGGCCCAATGGCTAGTTTTCCCCAGAACCAGCCAGCATTGTCACTAAAGAGGACTGGAGCTGCCCAGTGGGAAATATATGGCTCTGCTTTCCTCACCTGGGGGTCTTCCCCAAGGACATCATCTGGTTGCACCACTGAAGTTGGTCAGCTCTACACAGGAGGGTTTGCCAGGTCCTCCCTTGGGAGACTTGAGATCTCCTGAGTGCTCCCACAGCCCTGGCAGAAATCCTAGAGCCTCTGGCTTCTTATCTGGACCTCTGCCATCCCTCCTCGAGTTGCCAGGTATATGAAGTCTTCTCAGTCTCCTCACCTGGCACCAGTACAGGAGGACAGCTGGTGCCATCCACCAATTTCTTGTGCAGTCTGATCAGGTCTCATTCAGATCCACGGCTCTGGTACCACCTCTTCCTGAGTCCAGCTCCTCCTTTCCTACTTCCTCCTGTGAATATGAGGACTTCTCCCTCCACATGTCCACGGATGCTGGTTGCTGTGCATACCAGTAATTCCACAGGGAGACAACCATGAAAAGGAATGCTGGCAAGCGCAATTGGTTTGAAACAGTGCATTTAATAATGGGTTGGCTAGCTCCAATATTACAGCAGATCCAAAGGGTTTTTAAACACATTCAGACATATGGAGACTTAAAAATAAAAATATGCCACAAAAGCATTATTGTGCAAATACAGAATTTTATGCAATAGATCCTCATGTAAAAGCCTAAGAGAACCCCTGGTCTCTTTAAATAGGCAGGCTCTGCTTGCTCCATTTACTGCCAACTCTGTCATCTGCCCGATTGGTGGAAAATCAATACCGTTTCAATCACTAGGAGCTGTGCTACAGACACTCGCTGATGTGGGTCTGCCATGCAGGAGAAGGAATGATCTTCACAACAAAGCGCTCACCTCCCATTACACAACTCTGGAATCATCTGGTGTGAGAGCCTGAGAGAGTGCTTGGTCCTTTTAAAGCAGGCAGGCTCTGCTAACTCCACCCCAACCCCCCACTGACTCTGTCGTCTGCCTGACTGGCGGAAAACCAATTCCCTGTTTCAAGCATTAGGAGCCATGTTTCCAAATCCAGCGTCGTGGGTCTGCCGTGCAGGAGAGGGAGCAGTCTTCATAACAAAGCACTCCCTCCCATTCCACAACTCAAAGCGGCATCTGGTGCTATCTATTGTCTAAGCTGCACACCACATTTGCTTCTAAGGCAGGTGTTGCACTGTCAATGGAGGGAGCTTTCCACCAATAAGCTCCACATGCAGTAGCAGTGTAAAGACTCTTCACTTGCCAACGTCAGTGGCTGAATCCTAAGCTGGAATTCTGCTTGCCAGTGGGAGTGGCTTATTGTGGGGACAATCTATAGTAAGGCACAGCTAAGGCTCATTCACCTGTGTGGGTGGTTAAGATTCAAACCCTGGACTTTGGATGTAAATTTGTAACTTTCTAAAAGTGTAACTGCTTGGATCCTGAGACTGGTTTTCATGTGCCAACCCAGGAGAAGATATCAGAATTAAATCAAAACAAAATGGTTATATTAAATGCACGCTGAAAATAGAAAATAGAGTTAAAAATCTACGTTTCGACCTTAGGTCTTCTTCAGGAAATATCTAAAAGAGAAAAATACAAGTTAGTGTCAGAATTAAATAGCTTTTTGAGCTCTCTTTCATTCCTCCACTCCGGGACTGTCTCGGCACAGTTGGAAGGGCATGATGCCACGGCTCTTGTGTGTTTTATTTATTTATTTCAAAGTTTGGAAATACTCCTTTGAGCAGAAATGCTCATTTACAAAGATTCCTCATCAGAATAACAATTTGTTTACACCATGTCAAAGACAGTATTAAGAACTGATTAACAAAGGCTGGACAATATTAATTCAGTGACATAAAACAGAATGGGTAACGTAAGTACCGTTTTGGCAATACAGAGTGAACAAAAGTTGACATTAAACAGGTCAAATAATACAAAGCATCACATAGGCACTAGGAGCTATACAAAGGTAGTGGCCCATCTGGGCATTGTCAGAGGTTAAGTCTGTGCACTTTTATGGCACATTGGAACTGAGGAGAGACACTGCTATGATTGAGCACTCTCTTTGTGCTTCACATTTATTCTAAATAAATTTGTTTAACTGACAGGTGTATGGCTTGCCACTATTAACTTAAGAGCCCATGTTTAATCATGCGGGAGGTTATTGTCATGTCTTTGTGAATCTGTATGGTAAAAGCTACCCAAACAACCACAAAGGGAGCAGTTTCCCTACAGACAAATAGGTTTTCTTTTACATTCATTAAGTACAGTGATTTTTTTTTTACTTGCTATGGGTTCTGTATTGGTTGATTGGGGGTTGAAAATGTACAGTGAACTGTTCTGCTCTGCTCTGGCTTGTAGGGGGTATAATTCCCTTCAATTAACAGTGATTTTTATTACCTGCTTTTGTTTTTGCATACGATGTTTGTGGGTTGTACTGCAAATTCATCTACTCTGGCTTGTGTGTGTGGGGGAGTTGTATTGGTGGTTATGCATTCCTTACAATAACCAATGGTGTTTTATTTTTTACCTGCACCTGATTCTGCATACTGTATGTTTGGAGGCTGATGATGTACAGCAAATTTATGTGTTCGGGGTGGGGGGGGGATGCATTTCTTAAAATGGACAATTTTTTTTTTGTTACATATAGGCTACTCTTGTTGTGCATGTATTTGTTGGGGCAAGGAAGCAAAGTTACCTGTCCTGGTTTGTTTGTGGGGCGGGGAGGGTGTCGAGCTTTCCTTATTGTTGCAATGACCAATGATTTATTACCTGCAATCTGCTCTGGTTCTCCATGTATTGGTTGGAGGCAACTGTGAGCTACTACGGTGAAGGTTGTAATGTCTGGTTAAAAACTAATTCCCTGTGTGCTGGAGCAAAATAATAAATAAACATTTTTAAGTAATTTTGGGGTTTGTTGGGTGTGTGTGGTGTGGCCGTTAGCTCAGATTTTTTTTTCTACATTACTGAGATTTTACCTGGAGCTTAGCCATTCCCTGAGCTGCTAGTAGTTTTTTTCCCCCTGGTCTGTGTTCTGCATGTATTAGTTAGGGTCTAAAAATGTATTGAGTTTTAGTGTGTGTGTGTGTTCGCGCGCGCGCGCATTTGTGATGATGTGCTTTCATTGGTCATGTTTATGAACTTTACCTGTGCCGGGTGTGTGCGTGTGTTTATGTTTTCTGCTTACAGAATGTTAGAATTTATTTTACTGCCATGTGTTCTACATATGTCTAGGTCAAATAAGGGGGCTTTGGTTCCCATGGATTCAAACTGAATGAGAAGGTCAATTGAAGGATCCCAGTTTCAGAGCTGTGCAAGGTTTCCAAAAGTCCAGTACTATCCTGCTAGTTGCTAAGATGAGCAACTAGCATAGTCTTCCAAGTTTTTCTATATTAAGCTGGTAAACTGGGGCCAGGGTCCTTACAAGCACACAATTTTCAAAAGTAGTGTTGGTTTATAATGTGATGTGCAACTCCCAGGGGTGGGGGGATGTTAGTGCTGCAGGATTGGACATGATGATACATCATTCCTCTAGAAGTCAGTGGGACCTGGAGATAACCCTTACATCATGTCCTGCCACATAGCCCTTTGAATTACACAACATGAACCTTGTTTTTGCAGCTGGTACTGTTCTACAAATAGACAGACAGACACACAGAGTCAATTTACTGACATACTGCAACACACAGAACATGGCAAATTGTGCTAGTCTTTAATCATAGTGACTAGGCACTATTAGGGCAGTACATTTGAGTCCTGTTTTGAAAAGTGGATCCTTCCGTAAATGCTGGTACATGTCCAGGCATCTTTTGTATCTAGACTGGGCATGGGGTTCCAAATGAATCCAAAAGTTTAAGCTCAGTTTCCTGTCAGGCACCTCCTTCTCAGCTGAGTCCTTAGTGTCTCTGAAAACATTGTGCTCCAAATTAAATGTTGTACAAAAAAAATCAAAATAACTTGCAAAAACTGCTGCCATCATGAAGGTTGTTACCAATTATTGAAAACATAAAAGGATTTTTAAGTGCTTTAGGCTATGCATGTGTGTTTGCCTTGGGGGGATAACAGTGGCTCTAGCTTGTGTTATTGGGGGGGGGGGCATAACCTGTATTGTTTTGTACCATTTTTAGTGATATTTTCAAATTTGTGCGACAGTGTGACTTCAAGGGAAATCTTCATCGAATATCCTAAGCCTGAAAAACCATTTTCAGTTTTTTAAATATTTTCTTAACATAATTTAAGGAGACTTTTTGTAAATGAGCATTTCTGCTCAAAGGTGTATTTCTAAACTTTGAATTAAATAAATGAAACACACAAGAGCCGTGGCATCATGCCCTTCCATCTGTGCTGAGACAGTCCCTGAGGGGAAGAAAGAAAGAGAGCCCAAAAAGCTCTTTAATTCTGGTATCTTCTGGGTTGGCACATGAAAACCAGTCTCAGGATCCAAGCAGTTACACATTTAGAAAGTTCCAAATTTACATCCGAAGTCCAGGGTTTGAATCTTAACCACCCACACAGGTGAATGAGCCTTAGCTGTGCCTTTCTGTAGATTGTCCCCACAATAAGCCACTCCCACTGGCAAGCAGAATTCCAGCTTAGGATTCAGCCACTGACTTTGGCAAGCAAAGGGTCTTTACACTGCTACTGCATGTGGAGCTTATTGGTGGAAAGCTTCCTCCATTGACTGTACAACACTTGCCTTAGAAGCAGATGTGGTGTGCAGTTTAGACAATAGATAGCACCAGAAGCCGCTTTGAGTTGTGGAATGGGAGCGAGTGCTTTGTTATGAAGACTGCTCCCTCTCCTGCACGGCAGAGCCACGGCAGCTGGATCTGGAAACATGGTTCCTAATGCTTGAAACAGGGAACTGGTTTTCCACCAGTCAGGCGGACAACAGAGTCAGTGGGGAGGGGGGGGGTGGAGTTAGCAGAGCCTGCCTAATTTAAAGGGACCAAGCACTCTCTCAAGCTCTCACACCAGATGATTCCAGAGTTGTGTAATGGGAGGGGAGTGCTTTGTTGTGAAGACCATTCCCTCTCCTGCATAACAGACCCACAACAGCGAGTGCCTATAGCACAGCTCCTAGTGATTGAAACAGGGGATTTATTTTCCACCAATCAAGCAAATGACAGAGTTGGCAGGGAGTGGAGGTGGCAGACCCTGCCTGTTTAAAGGGACCAGGGGTTCTTTTGGGCTTTTACACCAGACGCTACTGGATGAGTTGTGGAATGGGAGGAGAGCACTTTGCTGTGAAGACTTCTCCATCTCCTGCATGGCACACCCATGGTAGCTGAAGCACAGCTCCTTGTGTTTGAAACAGGGGACTGGTTTTCTGCTAATAGGGCAGATGACAGCATCAGTAGGGGGAAGGCAGAGGTAGCAGAGCCTGCCTGCTTTAAAGGGGCCAGGGCCCCTCTTGGGCCTTCACATCAGATGCTGCCAGATGTTGTTGAAAGGGATGGGAGTGCTTTGTTGTGAATACCAATCCATCTCCTGCACAGCAGACCCACAGCAGCTGGAGCCTGTAAGCATGGTTCCTAGTGCTTGAAACAGGGGATTGGTTTTCTACCAATTGGGTGAATGACAGAGTCCGCAGGGAGCAGAGCTAGCAGAACCCACCTGCTTTAAAGGGACCAGAGGCTCTCACACCAGTTGCTGCTGGAGTTGTGGAATGGGAAGAAAGTGCTTTGTTGTGAAAACTGCTACCTCTCCTGCATGGCAGACCCACAAAAGCTGGAGCCTGTAAGCACGGCTCCTAGCGCTTGAAACAGAGGATTGGTTTTCCTCCAGTCAGGCAGATAACAGAGTCAGTGGGGGGGGGGCAGAGCTAGCAGAGCCAGTCTCCCACTATATCAGTCCTCAGTGCCAAGTGGCCCTCCCGCTAAGAATGAGGGCAAAGGACATAGACTGGAGTCTGCCAGGAGTCAGCCAGGAGAAAGCCAACATCCAGGAACCCTGTTCATCTGTACCCAGATACACCTGTATTGTTTAAGGTTTTGTCGGTGTTTGTGGGTGTTTGTGGGTGTGCGTTGCATTGTAGCTGACAGGTAGCAGGCTGTGGTTTGGGGAGTTTGCTGCTAGATTAATATCTTGGTAAAGGGATATGATCTAGTCTTGGGGGAAACATTTTTTAGTGTTATGTTTATATCATTCCTGTATCTGTTACATACCTAGGGTAGTTTAACTCCAAGGGTGTATGTTGTACTTTAGTAACTCATACTGTGGTCAAATTAGCCTTTACAGGGAAAGCAAGAATAACAAATGTGGGGAGTGGTGCAGTACAGTGGTTGTGGGGCTGCAGTCTTCAGGGAGACCCTCTGGAGACTGTGGTGCAGCCCCATCTGCATGCACCTCTCTGGGCTGAGGAAGGAGGTTGTTAGACTGCAGGCTGAGTTGGCTGAGAGTTGGGGGACCTTCTCCCCACCCCAGGGCCACTAAGTCTGACACAGTTACCGCAAAGGATGCCAGACAGAAAGAAGCAGCTGAACTACAGTGGGCTCAAGGAGGGTAAGCATGGTGGGATCTGGAAAGCTGGGGGGTGGGTCACAAAATGCATTCCTCATCCAGTGCCACTACAGAATTCCTACAACACTCTGTTGGATTGGGACTGCCAGAAGCAGGCACCTGTGGTAGTGGCAAGGGAGGATGTGGGGGCCCTCCCTAGTGGAGACCCCAATGAGGGTGGAAGATGACCCCAGAGGAGGGGGAAGCAACTTCTGGTGGGGGACTCTATTGTCAGGGGGATAGACTTGGAAATAGGAAAGGGGCAGACAGGAAGATCAGGTGCCTGCACAGTGCCATGGCCCATAGGGATAGAAAGCATATCCTATGGATAGCAAGGTCAGCAAGAAGTAAGGGGAGCAGGATGTTATTGTCCATGTGGGGAAAAATGACCTGGCTAGGGACAGGGCAGGAATAGTGCAGGTTAAGTTTAGGGAACTGAGAAGAGGTCTGACACGGCACACTCAGTAGCCTTTACAGGGGTGCTGCCTGTCTGTGATAGGGGAAGGAGAGGGATCTTTGCACCAAGACCTTCAACTCATGGTTGAAGGAATGGTGCAGAGTGGAAGGGTATGGCTGCACTGGGGACTGGGGGCACACCACGGAGGATAAGAGCCTATACAGAGGTGATGGCCTGCATCCATCCAGGAGAAAAGTTACTGTGTGTCAAGGTACTAGGTGGCGAAAAAACAAGGGAGGGCAGAATCTGCCCCCCACACCCAGGGGAGAAAGCCTCACCAGGGTGTAGATTAAGCAAAGAAGCAGGAGGTTAGCAAAGAAGGAAGGATAAATATAGAAACTGAAATATAGATTTTGTTGGCAGAAAAGGACCTTTAGGCCCATCCAGTCTGTGCCTTGTTCTTATCTATTCCATCACCACTGACTCTAGCTGGTCATAGGTGTCACTCCCTCCCTCTGTTCCTCTACCTAATATGCCCCTGTGCCTATCCTACATATGCTTGAAGCTCCCTACAGTCTTTGCCCCCACTACCTCCTCTGCAGACTGCTCCAGGCAACCACTACCCTTCAGAAGTATTTCCACACATATCTCTTAAATTTTCCCCTTTAAACGTCATTCATGCCCCCTTGTTCTAGTACCTTTCTTTCTCTGAAACAGACCCTCCACTTGCACCTTGTTCACTCCAGTGAGGTACGTGTAGGTTTCAATCATGTCCACTCTTGCTCTCCTCTCTTCCAGGGAGTACATGTTGAATTCCTGCAGCTTTCCTTATATGGTTTCTCATACAACCCACTCACCATTTTGGTTGCCTCCTATGTACCACTGCCACCCCTTCAATGTTCTTGCAAAGGTGCAGCCTCCAGAACTGGATACAGTACTCCACGGGGGCGGGGGCTCACCTAGGTGTTAGCATGGCTCAGCTGGTTGCACATCTGCTTCTGGGCCAGAAGGTTATGAGTCCTAGTCCCACATCAGGATTGGTCTCATACCCAAATGCTGGCAACTGAGTGCAGTACTGGGCTGGTGTTATACTGTCACGGTGTGCCATCCTTTGGATGAGACGTTAACCGAGGTCCCATGTACTCATCTCTGGTGCTGTCCTGGTGGGTGTCCAGGTGGAAGTAAAAGAACCCATGGCACTTTTCCTAAGAGATGGGAAATCTGTTTTTATTGAAAATCACACAATAACAGTCATAAAGCACTTTAGTTATAACAGAAATTTCAAATTAAACATGGAAAAGGGAAAAGGAAAATAAGCTATAAATAGGTAATAAATGATACTTGATCATACAACACTTTGTTATCTTCACACAGGGGTAACCCAAAAAAAAGAAAAACAATTCTTTTTCTGTTGTCTGCAGTTAATCCACGATACTATCAAGTTATACAAATTCTCCTAACCTAAGTAATGGGTATATCAGAGTTTGTAACCCATGCCAAATTACACCAGGCTTTATTAAAAAAAAAACCATTAAGAACAGTCAGAAAAAAATATACTTCTTAATTCATATGTGATTTTTTGTAATAGTTCAGTATGAGAAATATCTTTCTGCTGTAAAGTATATGAATACAGTTTGCTCCAAATATACCACTTTACTGTGGTAAGAATTACTAACAGAGGCCTGGATATCCAAAGGGGATGCGTCGTAAAAAAATGAGTTGCACCAGCGCATCCCCAAAATGTGCCCCTGAGCTATGTTCAACAAGGAGTGATGCACCGTTGACATCCGGATGTGCTGCAGCACAAAGACAATGTATGCGGCACATCCAGAGGGGGAGTTCCCCTGCATATATGGCACATCTCCATATTCAGCCAAGATGTGCGGTGCAGCTGCTCGCACATCTCAGAGATGTGCGGCACAAAGATAGGCATGGAAAAAACATGCCTAAGTCATAGCCACCCACAGGCGGGCTGCTGTATTACACAGCACAGCACAGCAGCTGCAAGCTCATGGGTGGCTACCCACCTATCCATTCCCCTTCTGTGAATAGCACAATTGTAGCCCACTCCATGTCCCTGGTAGTCCAGTGGTACCCCCCTCCCATACCCATCCGTGATTGGAATAGTGACTGCCCCCCTCATATCCCTGGTAGTCTAGTGGTACCCCTCTCCCTACATGAGCACAAACACAGTCCAATAGCATAAATCCCTGTAACCCTGGTGGTCCAGTGGACTATTATTTGCTGAGGCAACTTCAAACTTCACCGCTTCTCATCCAGCATGGGCATGATACGCGAGGGCAGCAAAACCCACCTGCACACCTCCACAGCTGCCCACCGACTGTGCTGTCACTGAATGATGGCTTACAGTAAGCTCTGCAACACCATTGGTCGACATAGTTGACCGATGAGCTTGCAGTGAGTACTGTAAGCATATGTTCACAACCTAGTTTCATTCACAAAGTTGTGAATGAATGCTTACAATACTCACTACAAGCCCATTGGTCAACGATGTCAACCAATGGTATTGCCGAGCTTACTGTAAGCTGTCATTCAGTGACAGTGCAGTCGGTGGGCAACCGTGAAGATATGAGGATAGGTTTTACTGCCCACCAGCTGTCATGCCCATACTGGGATGGGGGGAGTGGGGTGGGGTTTGCTTGCCTCAGTGGGTGGGAGGTGGGGTGTCCACTGGACTACAAGGTGATTTCAGGTGTAGGTTTTGCAGCAATCAGAGCTGGGAGGGGAGAACCACTAGACTACAAGGGTGTTGTGATAGCTTTTAATACTACAGATGGGCTTCGGCAGCAAGGGAGGGAGGTAGGTCACTAGACTACCAGGGATGGGGAAATGAATCTTAATTGCACGGAGCAGCCACTTGCGCCCTTTCAAGGTGCAGTTTGAATATCCTGCCTAGAATACTTTCATTCCACTTAGCCCATCTTTTGTCTAAGTCACCAGAGATTAGATTTATGTAGGTTAAACTAGAAAAAGGTGTAATTTTCCATTGAGTAGCTAAGTATGTCCAGAACCCTGAGATGTAGCCGCATTGAAAGAGCAAGTGTTCCAGCTATTGATAACAACCAGATCTTGAACACAATCTTTCTGATGCCTGCTTGTGTTTTTGGTTTGCTTTTACATTGTCATTCATGGCAACATAACCAATTGGTATCTTTCATTTTTTTAGGGATTCTTTTGTTATTTAATACTTCTAGGCAGGAAGAGAGCAGGTGTGCAGGGCATTTGGGGATGGTAGCCTCTACACTAAAGTTTGGGGTTATAATTTATTTAAGTAATAATTTCCTATCTATGGTAAGAACCATTTGACTTGATACTTGCCATGTATTCATTTTTACAAAGACTTCTCTTGATTATTGAGGAGTGTAATGAGATGCTTTTGTTCATAGAAGTATGTTCCCTATCCATAATGGAAGCCAGGCACTGCTAGATTTTCTAAAAAATGGTATCCAAGAATGATCTGATGCAAGCAACAAAGGCCTAAAATTAGTTACTATATTATATATGGTATAGAAAAAAAAATGGGATTTACCGTATTCAGCTCCCCTTCCCCCGTTTTAAGGGCAAATATAAGATATTCCTTTTTATGGGTTTCAGTCTACTCCCCCCTACTGCTTGAAAAAAGATGCTATAAAGTGATGTTTCTAGGTTTTTTCTTAATGGAAATATGTAACTAATGAATAAAAAAACTGGGATTAAAAAAAGTTTTGATTAGATAGATCCTTTTTTCTCTGGACATTTGCCACTTGTTCCATCGTTGTACCATCATTTTACCTTTTTCTGTTTTAGGTTGCCAGTTAAGCACATCCAAAGGGTCAGAACCAGATTGTACTCTCAAAATAGTAAATGGAATGTTTATTAACTGTATTCCCTCTATATCTGTGCTAGTACTTGTACAGCTCTTTTAACTGTCAACCTTTGCTTTTATGAATGTTTAAGCAGAAATCTGCACAGAGGCTATACTCTGTGTTTATTTTGAGCGCTTGTTTTGCTGAAGCTTCATCTTGTACTAAGATACAAAGGTTGTCTGTGTAAGCCATAGCTAAATATGGAACTGGACGGCCATCGATCTGTATGTTACGTAGTGTTACAGAGGATTTTAAGGCTCGTAGTAAAGGGTCAGTATTAAAGGCATACAATAAGAGGCTGAGAGGGCACCCATGTCTAACTCCTTTATGCACCGGCAGCATAGGATCATTCCAACCACTAACCTGTGGGCTAATAGTGGCTGATTTATATAAGCTCTGCATTCATTTTATAAAATCATGGGGAATACCATAATATTGTAAAACTTGCCATAAAAAGGTATGGTTTACCGAGTCAAAGGCTTGCTTTTGATCCAGTGATAATACATATCCCTCTAGTCCTTGCATGTTATCTTGTTCTAGGATTTCTTTTAGCAATATTAATTGGTCTGTCATTTTCCTATCTGGTAAACAAGAAGACTGGGCAGGAGAGATTAGGTATTTTGTGATCTGGGTGAGTCTTGTATGCAAACTGTTAGCTAAAATCTTGACATCTACATTCAGGATGCTTATTGATCTCAAGTTTGAGATATTGCTTCTATCCCCTTTTTTATATAAATAAAATAGACTATCTTTTGCCATTTGAAGAGGGATGGCATCCTCCGTTAGCATTATGGTAAAAACTGCTTCTAATTCATTTGATATTATTGGACTTATAACTTTGTACAGCTCAGGGGTAAGACCATCCAAACCTGAGGCGGTATTATTTGATAGAGAACTGGTTGCTAATTCTTCTTGTGGTGAAATAAAGTACAGTTATGTAAGAACTTACCATAACAGTAGATCTTCGAGAGAAGTGCTTGCAGCAGGTTCCACAATGAGGACTGACGCCACCTGGTGATGGTCCCAGCAACTTTTTCTTCCAACAGTACTGACGTGGGAACGCCCCCCCCCCACCACCAACATCAGCTCCACCTCCGGCATTACCCTATATAAGGGAGGAGTTCCCCACATGCTCCAGTTCTTGTATGCCCCCCCATCAAGCAGAAAATGGCAACAGGCAGTAGTCAGAAGTATGAATATTGAACTATAATCCCTCAAAGGAAGGAAGACCACCTGCAAAGGACCTGATCCATGTGGGAAGGAGGGTGGGAAATATACCTGCTGCAAGAGCTTCTCTCGAAGATCTACTGTTGCAGTAATTTCTTACTTAACTGTACTATCTTACTTTGAGAGGAAGCTTTTGCAGCAGGTTCCACAATGAGGACCGAGTCCCAAGCAGTATAAACACATAACAATGCCTGGGAGGGGGAAACAGTAAGGAAAGGAACAGCAGTATAAGGGAAAATCCCTCAGGAAACCAGACCTTGCAGAACTGTGAGGCTAAACCCTGCTCTGCGACTGGAAATAATGTCATGGCTGTAATGCCTGATGAATTTGTGAACAGAAATCCAGATAGCAGCAGCACAAATGTCTGCTGTTAGTACCCTCTTCAGTGCTGCCAAGAAAGCAGCAATAGCTCTAGCAGAATTAGCTTTAAGCTGCCCCAATGTCGACCGTTGTGCTTCTCATAACATAAAGAGATACAATGAACCAACAAGTGCGAAAGCGTCTGTTTGATAACCGGGCAACCTACAGACCGTTGAGCAAAGGACACAAAAAGCTGTTCAGATTTCATGTCCCCCCTCGATTCTAGCCAGGTAGCGTCAGAGATCCCTGTGGACATCCAAGGAATGAAGCAGGGTCTCCCCCTATTTGAATGCTCTGGGTAATAAACCAGGAGCTGAACCGACTGATTCAGGGTGAGCTCCAAAACAACTTTCGGTAGGAACGTCAGATTAGTATGAAAATTAACCCTGTCCTTGTGGAAAGCAAGGTGGGGTTCTTTACACATGAGGGCTTGAAGCTCTGAAATGTGCCTCGCCAAAGTAATGGCCACCAAAAATAAAGTATTCCAGGAAAGGAAACGGAGCTCGGACTCCATGGCCGGTTCAAAGGGAGGAAGAGTAAGCCTCTCCAGTACGAACCGGAGATCCCAAGGAGGAACAGGGTCCCTGATGGGAGTTCTGATATGGAGAATACCACACAAAAAGGCCTTGGAAACCTCCATCTGAGCCACCATCTTGTCCGCCACAGTGAAGTGATAAGCGGAGATGGCGGCCAGGTGTACCTTAATGGAGGAATAGCTGAGACCTTTCTCTGAAAGAGAAAGTAGATATTCTAAGACCAAATTAACCAGACAGACCAATGGGTCCACCCTCTTGTCTGTGGCCCGTATACAAAAATGTTTCCACTTCATAGCGTAAGTGGCTCTGATGGCAGGTTTGAGCACCTCTACTAGTACTTGTGCAATCTGATCGGACACCCCGAATCTAACCTTAGCTAGGTCCTGAGAAGTCAGGCATGCAGGTGAAGGGAACACAGATTCAGGTGTATCAGAGACCCACTGTCCTGCGACAGTAGGTGAGATGACAGTGGAAGAGGCAGCAGAGGCTCAGCTGATAAACGCTGCAATAAGGGAAACCAAATCAGATGAGGTCATAGCGGAGCGATCAGGATGAGGGTGCAGGATTCTGACTGTGCTTTGAGGAGGGCTTTCCATAACAGAGGAAAGGGAGGGAATGCATACAGAAACCTTCCTTCCCAGCACAGGGGCAAGGCGTCTTGACAAAAAGCTCCAGGCTCTGGACCTAGCAAGCAGAAATTGGGCAGTTTTGTGTTGAATCATGACGTGAACAGATACGCGTCTGGTGTCCCACCACTGACAGAAGATGTGATCTGTGACGTCTTGAAGCAGCTCCCACTCATGGGATTGCAGGAAATAGGCTACTGGTTAACTAGAATCTGCAGCTTATCCAATAGGTAGGGGACATGGACAGACTGGGTGGGCCAAGTGGTTCTTATCTGCCATCAGAGTCTGTGTTTTTATGTTTCTATTGCAATTTCATCCTGCTGAGCAAATCGACTAGTATATTTTGTTCCCCGGAAGCATGTACTGCCATCAGAAAGAGCTGGTGCTCCAGAGCCCAGTCCCACACTTGCATGGTCTACCTGCAGAGGGGCTAAGTGTGTCTGCCACCCTGTTTGTTGATGTAGAATATCACAGAAGTGTTGTCCATCTGTATCAAGAGATGGCCTGGTGCTAGGACCGAGACCAGGGCTTGGAGGGCATAGAGGACTGCTCTCAATTCCAGGACATTGATGTGCAGATGTTCCTCTGTTGGGTACCATGAATCTTGGGTGTGATGAATCCCCAAATGAGCACCCCACCCCTCAGACGATGCATCCGTGGTCAGAATCTGGGATGGTGCCCCTGTTTGAAAAGGGATGCCCGCCAGCAAATTTCCAGACATCCATCAGCGCAATTCACGGCAGACTGGCTCTGAGATCCCAATCAAGGCATCCAGACTGTCTGATGTCTGATCCCATTAGACTCATAAGAACCACTGAATGGTTCTCATGTGCAGGCATGCGAAGGGAACCAAAACTATGGTGGCAACCATATGTCCCAACAGCCTTAGAAGGAGCCTTGCTGGCACCTTTGAGGCTGAAGAGATCTGAGATGCCAGGACGTGAATGCCATCCGCCCTGTCAGAGGGAAGAAAAACCTTCCCGAGAGTGGTATCTAGAAGAACTCTGATGATTTGTAGAATCAGGGCCGGGAGCAAATGAGACTTATCCCAGTTGACGGTTATCATCAATCACTGAAACAGCGATATGGAGTCTGTGATCATTTCCAACAGGCAGGACCTGGAGGGGGCCAGGAGAAGCCAATCATCCAGATAGGGGAACACAAAGTGGCTCCACCTCCAAAGCACTGCAGCCACTACAGCCAGGCACTTGGTGAAGACTCTGGGAGCTGAAGAGAGACCGAAGGGTAGGACTAGAAATTCATATCCTTTCCCTCGAATCTGAACCTTAGGAATCTTCAATGGTTCCTGGCAATAGGAATATGCAGGTAGGTGTCTTGCATGTCCAGACATGCCAGCCAGTCTCCTGCCGAGATAAGCAGAAGGAGAGTGGGAAGGAAATCATCCTGAATCTCTTGTAAGAGACCCACTGGTTTAGATTGCTGAGGTCCAGGATGGACCTGAGCTCTCCCAACTTTTTCGAGACTAGGAAGAAATGGGAGAAAAACATTCTTTCTGTTTCGGCCAGGGGCACCAGCTCAATGGCCTTTTTGTCTAGAAAGGAAGAGATCTCCCATCTGACCATCGCTCTGTGATCCCTTGGGTAACGGGATGGGGTGGTGGTCTGTCCGGAAGAATGGAGTTGAACTCTATGGAGTGCCCAAACTCCACGAGATTGAGTACCCACTGGTCGGAAGTTACTTGACCCTATGCATGCACATAAAGGGAAAAGTGACCTCCGACTGGCTCTTCCCACTGGACGTCTAGGGAAGGAGGGCAGCCTAGATAGTCAGGTGGTGGAAGGGGGAGGGAGGACGGCAGTGGTTGCTTTGGCCTGTCGAGAGTTGGAGACAGAAGTTCCTCTGGCTCCTCCTCTGCGACTAAATCCACCTCGCTGCTGATGCTGCTGAAAATGAGGCTGCTGAGGCTGATGTCCCCCATGACCATGAAACTGAGGCTTATGAGCTTGCCCCTATTTCGGGTGGTACATGGACTGCACGGATTGGATAGCCTTGCCTGAGTCCTGCAGCCTGGTGATTATTCGCCCCGTGTCCTCGCCAAAGAGCATGGAGCCTTTGAAGGGCACATCCAGCATGTTGATCTGTACGTCTAGCTCGAACCCAGAAACCTGAAGCCAAGCATGGCCAGTGGCAGCCACCCTAGAGAAGGTGTCCACAGAGTCATAGGCTGAGTGCAGAACGTGGATGCCCATGTCTGAGCCGGTCTGTAAAAGCTAGCCAGCTCTGCCCATTGAGGGCAATCAGGCATGCTCTGCACAATGTCCAATCCCTGTTCCCAAAGGACATTCTGGAATTGAACCATATGTGTCAGGAAGTTAAGACTCCTGATGCTGCAGGTAGCAGTGGAGTACACCTTACGGCCCATAGAATCCAGCTGCTTCAATTCTCAATCAGGCGGCTAGGTGCTCAGATGTTTGGGCCTCTTCGAATGACCATGAACTGCCAAAATCATGACAGAGTCTGAAGTGGGTGGCTTGGCCATAAAATGATGGTCCAAAGGTGCCCTGTAGAGTCAGGGGGCCTTGTTAGGCACTGCAGAGGAGGAATGAGGCTGCTTCCATGTCTCCCGGGTGACATCTTGGAAGGTGTCGACCATGGGAGGGATGACCACCGGCTTCGGGTCTTTTTGGTGGAGGTATGTAGCCAACCGCAGTTGCTCGGGGTCCAGGGCCTCAGTGTCCCAGCCCATGTTGGCCTGGATTTATCTCATTACCTCCATGAAGCTTGGGTCATCGGGGGGGATTTTGGAAGCCTCTTTGAGTCCCCCAGGTCAAGTTCTATGTAAGAGTCTGGACTCGAGGAATCCGAATCTACATTGGAGTCCAATGTGGAACAGGGAGAAGGGCTACATCACTTCCTTTCGCACCTCCTGTCTAGAGAGGGAGAGGAGAGTGGGAGGAACTACAGGACCTATCCCTCCTAGATTTCTTGGAGCATTTCTCAGGAGGGGGAGTCTCTCTGCCATCACCCCCGGTTCGACATTGACAGGGTCAGGAACCGGGACTGGAGTAGGTAGGGGCACACCCACTGATAGGTCATTTTTTGCTGTGTCCCACCAGTGGGAAAAAAGCTCCTTCACTTGGGATAGGTTCAATTTGGGTGAACCCGGTGCAGGAGGAGGAGGAGGAATGCCCAAACCTGAACCAGTACCAGAGCCGTCATCAGGGGGAACCAGCGTCGGGTTCGCACCTGTGCCGACCGGCATCAGCCTATTGGGGGACATCGGGGTGGTGTCAACTTTCCCTGGTGTCAGGCTCCGGTGTCAGTTGAGCTGGTGACTGGGAAGAGGAGGTGTCCAAGCTGACGTCGGGTGGTGCTGGAATAACTGGAGCAGTATAATCGTCATCGGGACGGGGCCAGTGGAGCCACAGGCGAATGTCACTCTGGTGTTCCCTTCTCCTTGTGCATCGGATGCCTTTCAGAGGTGTGAGCCTTGTGGTGGTTGGCCTTGTGGCCTGCGGACTTCTCGACTGAGTGCTAGTCTGGAGCCTGGTGCAGGTGCCGGTCAGAGTCCCTGGATTTTGGCAGTAAGGAAGCAGCCCTTCTGCCAGAATACCTGGAGGCCTTACTTGACACCCAGGAGTTGGCCTTTGAAGAAGAGCTGGAGCAGGAAGAGACCTTACCTGTGCCCGATTTCTCGGCGGGTGAAAGGACCTTCAATGGCTGGAGGGTGGATCCAGAAGGTTTAGAGACAGCAGAGGAGGGTTTAAGGGCTGTGAGGCGAGACTCGTGCCCCCGACAACCCTGACTTTGAGCCTGAAGACTGATGTTTAGAGTGAGACCTTCATCTGTCTTGCTCCCGATGTTTATGGGACTTGTGGGCTGTAGGCTGCTCAGATTCCCCCAAGGAGGAGGCCTGTTCCATGGCGGCAAGTTTTGTCTCGGTGAGGAAGGCCACGAGCAACTTCTGGCACCCGATTCACATCCGCGAATTGAAGGCCTTACAATGGGGGCAGGTGTCAGTGTCGTGGTCGGGCCCCAGGCAGTAGAGACATGCCAAATGATCATCTTTGGCGGATATCTGACACCCACAAGTGCACTTGTTTAGATGAGAGGACATAGAAGCAAAAAAACTATCAAATTTACGACTTTCTGTCAGTGGAGTAGAAGTGATCAATACTGAGCCAAAACTGAGTGAACTAACCCTGACTGTGCAGCAGGAAAGAACTGGAGCATGTGGGGAACTCTTCCCTTATACAGGGCGATGCCGGGGGTGGAACTGACGTCGGCGGGGAGAGTTCCTACGTCGGTACTGCTGGAAGAAAAAGTTACCAGAACTGATGCCAGGTGGTGTCAGTCCTCATTGTGGAACCTGTTGCAAGACCTTCCTCTCGAAGTAAGATCTGGCATTAGAGTAGTTAAAACATGGTCTGGACATTTGGAGAGAGTAAAAGAATTTAAGAACTCAGGACTTGTGTCAGTTTGGTATGATCCCAGACAGCGACACCATTACAGCAAACAACGTCAATGCCAACAACATCAACAGTTCATTGTAATGGTGCACCCGAGACCCCAGCACTCTGTCTCCCAGTCCTGTACCCCTTCCCTGAATCAACTCTGACTTGGAGTTGATTATATTTAGTATGGTGGTGCAGGGAAGAGCTCACGTGGGCGGTTGGAGATGAAGCCCCTGATAGAAAAAGGACCAGGTTTTACGGATTTATGTCGCACTACAACTTGCGGTCAACATAAATCCGTCACTGTGATGCCGGTTGACGAACTAGTTGTCAAACCGGCATCGTAGAACGTGTCAGTTTTAGCTGAGTGTTTTTTAAATACTGCTTTGTGTGTTGGGTGACAATCTTTAATAAATTTTGTCGGTCTATATACTCTGTCCCATCTGTATCTAATAGGCTGTGTATGAATTTATTATTTATTAATTTTTTTGCAGCTGAGAAATGGACATATGACATTTATATTCCCTTGAGTACCAAAAAACTACAGTTTTTGTAGGCTGTCATGTTTTTTTTTTTAAGTAGTAGTTTATCATTTCATTTTTTAATTTCTGAATTTGTGGCATGAAATTATGACTTGTTTGCCTAGCTAGAGACTGTATTATCTGTAACTGTTGTCTATTTCGTAAGTATTGAAAACATTCTTTACGTCTAAAAAATGTACTATTGTGTTTCAGTAAACTTTGAAAGTCCATTTTTAAGTCCATTCACTAGAAATCTGGAGCATCATACATCTCATTTCCAAATAGTTATAAGATAGTGGATGTTTTGAAAAATTTGTAGGTTGGAAAGTAAAGAGGAATTAAATTTCCAATACCCTGGGCCATTTTTATCAATACATACATCCCCTAGGATAAGTTGTAATAACTTAGGAGCAGAATATTCTACTTCTTGTACAGTAGCTTTGGAAATAAGGATGGAGTTAGACCCAAAAGAAAAATCAACACAGGTTGCTAGGTGGCCTTTTTGAAAGGTAGGGTCAGGTTGATTGTTAATTGCTAGGTATGCATCTGTTAACACTGCATCTTGTACCATATTTTTATGTTGTCTTGTGCATGCGCAAACAACATCTTCTGGTAGTAACAGCGCAGTGAGAGGTGTGTCAGTGTTGATGAATGCAGGGCACACTTTAACAGGTGCGTCCCTTATCCTCCAGTAAGCCAGCATGCTGGTGCTGATTCAAAAAATATGTAAAGTGCCACCAACTTGAAAGGAATCTGCCGCTGCAATCAGAGACACGCTCATCATGCAGCAGCAGAGATGACACACCTCCTGTATGTGCCTTTACTGGTGAAACATTTCAATAAACATGGTGGTGGCTCCTGTCGCTGCCACACAATCCGCAAACAAAGCCGACAATGGGGGTGCAATCTCCATGTCAGTATGTCCTCCACCCCCCCCCACATTGTTTGGCACACTGGGAACCCACCCCAGTGTGCTGCCGGTCACACAAAGCAAACAGTGTCAGCATGTTCCTCCCCACCGCTCTTGTTACACTTGCTCCACTCCAATGTAATAACAGAAACCATGTGGCGATGTCCATTTTTTAACCTGTAAAAGAAAACGCCCGCTGTCCATGGTGCCTTCACTTCCCCAACCCGCACCCATCCTCTGAGCACCCCACCTCCCCACACTCCATACTTACCTCCTGAGTTCTGGCACTGCGATCTTCAGTGGAGCAGGAACATGTCTGGACTCTTCTAAGCCAAACTGAAAAATGAGGAAATGCCAGTAAGCTGTATAATGGCATCGGGGGGGGGTCAATTTAGGTGGATATCTCAGCCACATTTTTGAATTTTGGCTCCAAATTTTCAGTATGGGGTTCTTGGGATCCCACCTCCTGAACACATGCACTGTCATCTTGTTATTCAGTACTGAAAGGTGATTTTGCGGTCACTGTGCAGAATCACCTTTCAGTACTGATTAACAAAATGTCAGTGCCACTATTGACAAATGCTTGTTTAGGACAGTCATGTCATTGTAAACTTTTGTGGTTTTAGAGTTTTTCCCTCTGTCTTGTTTTGATAAACCACAGTTGAAATCACCACCTAAAATCACAGGGTGTGAAGAAAAAAATATATGATTGGATGGTTTTAAATACATCCATTCTGTCTGCCTTTGATTGCGGGGCATAGACTTTAATGAATCTGTAGTAGACATTATCAATTTTAGTATCCAAAATTAAAAACCTTTCTGATATCAAACCAATTAATTTGATAAATTGGAGATCGACCAGAGTTTTAAATATAAAACCTACTCCAGAACAGGCCTCCATGCCCAATGACCAAAAATGGGCCTGCTATACTAGTCTTTTGTGGCTGTGGCGATATCCGAGACTGTATGTAGCCTAGTGTCTTGTAAAAACACTATACGGCCAGGAGCTGAAAGTGTGAAAAAAATGCCTGCCTTTTTCTGACATTCTTAAAGCTGTTAACATTAGAGGAATAGATACAGAGGGAATTATCCATTTAGAAAAGATAGAGTGGAAGGGAGGCCCATTTGTTTAATTAACTGGGGGGGGGTTGACTGTTTCTACATGATATTTTAGGTTTCCCCTATTTTTCTAGTGGAAGAGAGGAACGATCTTGGTTGGAACCTTAACAGCGTGAATCTTAGTCACTTATATCCATGTCTTGTGACAAATCTGGTTGGGATGATACAGTAGAATTTTCTGACACAGAGTTCGAAACTTCTGAAGTATTTTGTAAAGCTTCAAATCTGTTGGACAGGGGGAGCTCTGTTGTTTTGGGGGCTTTGGAGATGAGTAGGGGTGTTTCTATTGAAAACAAGCTCCAAATAATACATACAATACAGAAGGAAAAAAAAAAGGAAGAACATTTCTCAACATAACCTATATTTCTGGAAACCAGTCTTCTGCCTACCTCCTCCTCCCTACTCACTTTCCCTTATGCATATTTCTTAATGAATGTGAAATCCCTCAACCACATCAACACATGTGCTCTTGGATGAAACTTTAAATAATTTTTAAACATCTTTCGCAAGGCTTTATTTATTTATTGAAAATGTTTCACCAGGAAAGGCACACTGAGCAAAAAAGATGCTGCGTCTCATAGTGCGCGGGTCAAGAGGAGGCAGGTATACATACAGTAGTTGAACTTACAGTAGCATAATATGGAAAATGTACATAGTTGGGAGGGATTACATTTGAACTTATTACATAGGCAGTGCAGTTCAGCACAGCGCAGGCACAGCAAGTACAGGTTATACAAATCGTGGTTAGCCAACGAGGTAAGAACAGTACAGAACATGATCGTAAGGCATGGTATATAATACAAGGGTACACATCGAGGCAAAACATGAAATACATAAGTGCCAGTTACAGAACAGAGATAGTAATAGCAGAATTTGAATGTCAGTAGCGGAGGTTGAGCTTCAGGGAGATGCATCAAATAGAAAGGAAGGATTTGGAGAGCAAGATGGGGGGAAGAGATGGAGGGTGTAGAAACGTAGGTGTATAGGGGAGAGGTCTAGGTGAGGAGGGAGGGAGTGGGGCTGGGGAGCTTAGGTTGATTAGGAAGGGGGGAAGGGAGAAATTGAGAGTGTGGGGTAGGTAATAGAGAGGGTATAAGTGCGCAGGATAGTATATAAGCCAGACAATTAAGCATGGCCGGGCCGCTGGTCAGGTGCAGGGGGAGCGGGGGGAGGAGCTAATGGGAGGGTGGTCAGGGGCAGCAGCAATTAGGTGCAAGGAAGTTAGAGATGGCATAGGAAAGGGAGAGCTTGGATGAAGAATGACAGACTTGGGTGGGCAGGCCGTTCCAGAGTTTAGGGAAGAGGTAAGAGAATGCAGATTGGCCGGTGGTGGTTCTACAGTGAGGGATGAATAGTAGTCTAGGGTCAGCGGATCTGAGGGCGTGTGAGGGTGTGGGTGGGGAGGTTAGGGTGGATGCAAGATAGGGAGGGAGGGAGCTGAGCTAGAAGTTAGAAGTGAATTTAGTGCTATGAATTAGGCGCCGGTTACTCAGAGAAGGTAGGGACAGGGGACGATAAAGCGTGCAGTGATGTGATCGAGGGGGGCATCGAGGGCAAAGCGGCAAAAAGCATTGAAGAGGGGATCTAATCTGGCTAGGGTGGTCTGTGCAGCGGAACTGTAAACTACATCACAGTAGTCGAAGGAGGGTAGAATCATTTTCTGAACAATTTTGCGTCTGATAGGAAGAGGGAGACTAGTGCAGTTTCTATAGAGGGCACCAAGTTTTGGGCACAGTTTGCAAATGATGACATTGACGTGAGTGGAAAAGGAGAGATGGTGGTCAAGCCAAACCCCGAGATACCTGAAGGAGGGTACTTCTTCGAGGATGGTGTTATTTAGGGTGTGGAATCTCAGAGGGAAGGTGAGTTTGGATAGGCGCTGTCTGGTGCCGAAAGTCATAGAGTTGGTTTTCTTAGCATTTCTTTATCTTTCTCCACCAATAAACAATATTTTTTATAAATCATATATTTCTGTTGAAATAAGACCCGACATCTCTCTTGCCATAAATAATCAATTAATGTCCTCAATTCACACAGTCATCCCAGCTGGGTAAAAATCACCAAGTGCCAATATTTCATACAACATGTTTCAACCAAGGCATCTTCTACTGCTTAGCCGCAAAGTTCCACAAACCTGCTGTATAAGAACATTCTAACAAGAAATGTTCTTGTGTCTCCAATTGATCCACACAGTCCAGGTATAGACATTTTTTATCTTCCAAAGCCTTATGCTTATGGTTTGCTCGGACTCCTGTCCTATCATGTGCACACAGCCATTGTGTGTCCCACATTTTAGTGGGTATCCTGTTATTTCCTAACATTTTATATACCAAGTCATTTTTATTTGCTGAATAATGCTTAAACTGTGGATCTTCAGGTCCTATATGCTTCAGTACGTGCAGATAGAGCTGCTGTCTGTTTTTTTGCAATAACGTTTGCTTTGTAATATTTTATTTAAACATTTTTTGAAAGGTAATTTTTTAATGCTTTTCTATTTTTACCATCCCAGTAATTATTATAGGCTCATTTCTCCACCTCTCTGTTATCCCCTAGAAAGGCTTCCCCAACCAAGCCCTGACTAGTGATGCCTTTGCCAAGAATATGGGTTTTATATTCACATTCCAAAAGAGGCAATGAAAAAATACAATGGGATTTATCATCCCTAATCCCCCTTTTGCTCTTGGCAAATATGTCCTTTCCCCTTTTACTGGGTTCAGGCGACTGCCCCATAATAATTGAAAGAAAGTACAAAATACTCTTGTTTCAAGACCTTGCGGTAAAGGGAGCATAGCACTTATATACAAATAACAGGGCAACAAAAACTGTTTTATCATGTGAATCCTCTTTATTTTGGATACATTCCATCCCTTCCATCTTGCCACCTTCTGTTCACCTATTTGAATAGCCTTTTCCCAGTTCTGGTATGCAATGTCTCCCCCTCTCCCTCCGAACTGTACTCCTAGGATATTAATTAGGTCATCTGATATTGTTATCCCACTTATTTCCCTTCTTTGTATTCCTTCTTTTCCTAACTCCAACCCTCTACACTTCTGTAAATTTAAACTAGAGCCAGCTACTTGCCCATACCTCACCATCCCCCTTAGCATTACTGCAATGCTTCTCTAATTTTTTACAAAAATGCAGATATCATCTGCATATGCCAGAACTCAGTCTTCATCCCTCCCAGTCTAATCTGCAATACCCTGAAATTCTGGATGCTCCATTATTTTTCTTAAAAAAGGGTCAAGAGCAAAGATATACAGCAAGGGGCTTAGTAGGCACCCCTGCCTCACACCTTTTGAAATCTTAAACTTCCTCCCTTGCTTCTCTGCTAGAGCTGAAGAAATGACTGTATTGCCATACAGCAGCTGTATCCACTTCACAAAGAAAGATGGCAGGCCATACTTTGCCAATACTTTTAACAAAAAAGCATGATTTACTTGGTCAAAAGCTCTCCTTTGGTCTAAAGAGAGTACCAGCCCTGGCAAATCATGTCTTTCATAATAATAAACCACATCTCATATTATACTCAGATTGTGTTGAATATTCTGACCTGGTAAGGCACAAGTCTTTATCAGATGTATCAGGTCTGTTGACAGTGTTTTTAATGTTTTTTGCAGTAAAATCTAAACTTAAGAGACATATTGGTCTCCAGTTCTCTAATTTTGTTTTTTCCACTGTTGTGAATAAATATATGACCAATCCCTTGGAGAATTCCACAGGTAATGTTAGCAATGCTAATAAGTATCAAAACACTCTGACCAATATGGCTACCATTTTATCCAGAAATGTTTTGTAAAATTCATTGGTTATGTCATCCTCTCCTGTCATTACCCCTAATTTCAATGTTTTAATGACTGCTAATACTTCTTTTTCTTCAGTCTCTGCCGCCATGGAGTGTAACCCCTCAGGTTCTATTCCTGGAATGCATAACTCATCCAAAAATGTATTCATCTCTCCTTTATCCAAAGGTTCTGATTTGGTAAGTTCTTCCAACTGCCCCTCTACTATCTTGCAATATAACCTTGTGTCTGACCTTAATATCTCTTCTTTATCCCTTACTTCATTAAACTGTGAAACATTTTTACATTATTTACGTGCTTCACAAGAGTCCACATAAGGGTGTTTCCTTGTGCTGAAACTCAGTTCAGTTTGCAGAGTTTCTGCTCTATCGTACTGAGCATGTCTCATTTCTTGTTTGATGTTCGAAATCTGTTCTGTCAAATCCCCGTGTGTTGTATATGTTGCTATAAGCAAATGGTACAAGTGTGATTGCAGCGATAAGTATCTTAGCCTTTTCTCATTGGCTGCCTGTTTCCCATAGGCCTGCATTATCCTCTGGATCTCTCCCTTCATTTGTATCCACCACTCCCCTACTTCGCCATACAAGGACAGTACCAAGGTCCTTGCGATCAAGCCATCCAATATTCCTGTTTGGACTTCTAAGTTTGATAGGCTTGCTGTATTCATCTTCCACCTTTACCTTGGTATTGACCTCCCAGTTTCTGTATGAATACATGTCACCACCCCCACGTGGTCATAGAACTCCACTGGCATGATCCTAGCCTGTAACACTTGCACCTGTTTAGTAACAAAAATGTAATCTATCTTTGATGTTAGATTTCCCCTGTTATAGGCATATGGTATCTCTGGTTTCACAGAAACACTGCAGTCCACTAACTCTGCCATGTCAATACATTTTTTTAATAGCTGCTGAATCACAGTATACTTTTTTTTCCTTGTGCCTTCCGGTATTGCGTATTCAAAACACAGTTAAAGTCACCCCAAAATATACATTCTTAGCAGTGGCAAAATATGGCTATATAGCATCTCCAAACACTATACCATCTCTGCTTTTACTTGTACCCCATAAATAACCACAAATCTACTTGGTTTATCACACAATATCTTGCCTAGAATCAGTGCTCAACCTGGTCGTATATCAATTATTTTATGAAAGTGAAAACCTGGTCCTGAGAACAGGAACCCTCCCCCCACCCACCCATCAGCTTTATTCCTCCTGAAGGACCAGTACAGGTCCCCAAACCCAGTCTCATTTAACTTGGCTAATTTGCTGTGTGTAGAGTTAAACCATGTTTCCTGCAGGAATACCACCCTAACCCCTAAATATCATGAATTAAAGTAAACACCACATTTTCCTTCACCCCATTCATAATGCTATGTACATTCAAAGATAGAAGAGAAAATTGAGCCATGTCAGTTTGTCTGCTGGTCTTCTATGTTCCTCACTATTCATGCATTCATTTCTTCTTCTTTCCTTTTTTTTTTCCTCTTCCCCTGCACCTTCCCTTCCCAAAGGGGTCAAGTGGGAAGAGGAAGTGTTTAAGTCCAAGTCCCCCATTTCTGAGCTGCCTCTACTAGCATTAGTTAGGGCTTCAAATAGATTATTCGCTCCTGCTCCTGCAGGTGGTAATTTCTGCTGCCACAGGCTCCTCCACCTTGGCATGGGTGTTTTCCATTGAGGTGACCCCAAAGGTTTTGCATCTCCTGACTCTCTGATGCTGTCAGTCCCACAGTGGTGATATCCATTGTGAATTCTGTTATTTTGCCAGCCATTTCAGCCTTTGCCTGTGTATCTTGAGGCTGTGTGGTAAGGGTTTGCTCCCCTTCTGCTAGTGGACCTGAGGTTTGTGTCTCCCAGGCTTCTTCCCTTGGGGCCCTGTCAGAGGCTGATCCATCCTTTCTGGTTTGGGCCTTCCTAATCAGGTCATCCTGATTAATTGTGTACACTTTATTATGAGTTTCCCAAGGTCTTTTCTGTAAGTCATGGCCATATTTATCACACAGGTTGCACTTGACATGATTTACACACTGCATGCTTACGTGGCCTAGTTCA
Organism: Neoceratodus forsteri; assembly: GCA_016271365.2. Lineage (NCBI taxonomy): Eukaryota > Metazoa > Chordata > Ceratodontiformes > Ceratodontidae > Neoceratodus > Neoceratodus forsteri. The sequence continues at coordinate 1,845,342,884 of CM057456.1, forward strand.
CCACATAACCCACATTTCAACTTGCCACAGAAGCTTGCCAGGTGTGTTTGGGCTCCACACCTATGGCAAGCCTTTGGCTGGCCCAAACAGAAATGCACACCTTTATCACGCCCTAAGAAAAAGCTGTTTTGCAAGTGCAATTGTCCTTCTGGGGACTGTCGTAATTTAACTTTAAATTTCCAGGCCCCAGTCCAAAATTTTTCCACATCTAATATTGCTTCTGGCATGCATAAAACTTTGCACCTGTGCTGTAGCTAGTGTATAATGTTACCCACATGCACCCCCTCATTCCAAAACTTTAGGGTTATGTTCTTTTTTCATAGGTTTGGTAAGGGATATACAAAAAAAAAAAGGTGTCCAAAGAGAAGAGAACTTTAACCGGTTTTATTTAGTCCAGAATCTGTCAAGAGAATATGGGGAGTGATAACTCACATCAAAGTTATTCTCCCCCCGATATGTGGATCAGTGCATATGTTTCGGAGGCCATAAACCTCACTGAGTCTTTTAAACAACAATCTACTGACATATAGCCTGCCTGGCCTAGTTTAAATCCCCTTTCATATCTGATCCTGGCCGCATTTTTCCACAGTGCTGGTTCTGCTTTATTAAAAAGGTCAGCAAATCTCTGTCGAGCTCTGGGAGGGGGGAGCTTGGGCATTGTCATTTCTTTCCCCTGCCCCAAGGTCATGCCCCCTGCCCATCTCCATATTTTCCGCTGCTGTCTGGGTATTTTCTTCATTTTGGACTCATTAATGTTGGTTTCAGTAACATTATGTACCACCTTAGTACTATCCTGCTCATCCCTGTGTCAGTCTGCACACTTTTGAGCTGTTACCTCATGCTACCCTTCATTGAGGTTTTCAGTACTCCACTCAATGCTTTTTGTTTATTTCTTCCTGTCTTACTTCTACTAATCCTGTTTCCATGGACCCCTGCACCAGCATGTCCTGGGTGCCGCCACTCACAGGAGGTTGCCCTTGTACAGGAATTTCCTGGTCCATCCTGCATTCCTGCTACATTTTGGTCTGTTCCTCTAGAGTTCAAAAATTCCACATCCAAGTCCAGCAACCATTTTCCTTTGCAATTTTGACACCAGCCTATGTCCAGCAGGACCTTCTCTGGAGACCAGTTTTGTTCCATTTCATTTGTGTCTGCACGGTCTGTTCAAAATGCTTTCTGAATCAGCTCCTTTGCTGATAACATTTTCAGTAAATCCCTCACCAAGGTATTCCTTCCAGGTCTCTCATTGCTCTGTTCCTCACATCCTGCCAACATTCCAGAACAAGTTCCAGGTGCTTCTAAATGCTCTGGTCCTGTAGCCTTTCCTGAGGATTTATGAACAGAAATCTTTCTAGTCTCGTGCCTTTCTTCATCATCCACCAGCAGTTTAAACAAGGTAGTTCTGCGTTCATCCAGTTCTTTTTCTGATTGAGCTTCGACCAAGTTGATATCCTCCTCTGTAGTTACAGGTTTGCCATTTTCCTGAGATTGTGCTACATCCATTAAATCTGCATCTTACTCCTCCAAAAAATCTGTATCCTGCTCTAAATTTGCCATCCTCATGGACTCCTCATCCTCTTCTCTGTCTTCCCTTGCTGCACTATGGTTCTCAAAAGAGGTGGAAGGGAAGGTTAAGGAGAAAAGGATAGCATTCAGGAAATATAAGGAAACACAGAAGGAGCAGGACAGAGAACTTTATCAGTTAAAGCAGAAGGAGGCAGGGAAGGCAGTCAGAATAGCAAAGGCACAAACAGGAAAAGATAGCCAACTCTGTTAAGAAGGGGGATAAAATATTTTATAGGTACATTAGGGAACGAAGAAAGACCAAACGAGGGATACAGAGACTTAATAAAGGGGAGGGAATGCAGGCAGAGGGTAACAGTGAAAAAGCAGGGATACTGAATTAATATTTCTGCTCAGTATTCACAATGAAAGAAGAGGGGGAGATACCTAAACCAAACAAGAGAGGAACTCTGAATGGGGGGAGGGGTCAATACTAGTCCATTCACAGAAGAAAGGGTTTTGAAAGAACTCTTGAAACTGAGGTTGGACAAAGCAATGGGGCCTGATGGGATTCTCCCAAGAATTCTAAAATAACTAATGGTAGAACTAGTAACACCACTTGCTACTCTCTTTAACAAATCGTGGGAGGATGGGGTGGTAACCGAGGACTGGAGGAGGGCAAATGTGATTCCACTTCACAAAAGTGGGAGCAGGGCAGAGGCAGGAAACTACAGAATAGTTAGTTTGACCTCAGTGGTAGGGAAAATTATGGAATCACTTCTGAAGGAAAGAATTGTTCAGTACCTAGAGGCTAGTGGGGCACAGGACCCAAGGCAGCATGGTTTCACAGCAGGAAGTTCATGTCAGATGAATCTAATAGATTTCTTTGACTGGGTGACCAAAGTAGTAGACCAGGGAGGGGCTGTGGATATGACCTACCTAGATTATAGCAAGGTATTTGACACCGTCTCACACAAAAGATTAATATACAAGTTAGTCAGCCTTGGAGAGGGTCCCAAGGTGGTAGCCTGGATAAAAAACTGGCTGGACAACAGGATGCAAAGGGTAATAGTGAACAGAGTCCACAGTGAAGAAAGGAGGGTAACTAGTGGGGTACCGCAGGGTTCGGTACTGGGACCAGTCTTCTTTAATGTCTTTATAAGTGACATTGGAGAGCACCTGGAAGGAAAGGTATTTCTCTTTGCAGATGACACACAAAGATCTGCAACAGGGTTTAAACACAAGGTGGGGTGGAAAGGATGAAAAGGGACTTGGCAAGGTTGGAGGAATGGTCAAATATGTGGCAGCTCAGATTCAATGCAAAGAAGTGCAAGGTACTGCATCTTGGAAGCAAAAACCCAAATGAAGAGTACACAATGGGGGTGAGTTAATAACAACAACAAAAGCCAGAAAAGACCTAGGAGTAATTATATCAGATGACCTAAATGTGGGCAAGCAATGTGAGAAGGCAGTAAGGAGGGCTGGGGGGATACTGGGATGCATAGGGAGAGGCATCAACAGTAGAAAACAGGAAGTTGTTATCCCTCTGTACAGACAGTTGGTGAGACTCCATCTGGAGTACTGCATGCAAGTCTGGAGACCCCCATCTCAGCAAAGGCAGACAGAATGGAGGCTGTTCAGAGGAGGGCAACCAAAATGGTGCAGGGTCTGCACCAGAAGACATACAATGAGAGACTAAAGCAGCTTAATAAATATACCCTCGAGGAAAGGAGGGAGAGGGGGGACATGATAAAAACTTTCAGTTATCTCAAGGGAATCAAAGTGCAAGAGGGTAGCATCTTTCAGAAGAGGAGATGTGCAAGAACAAGGAGGCACAATTTGAAGGTAGAGGGGGAACGGCTCAGAGGTAATGTTAAAAAGTATTTTTCTCACAGAAAGGGTTGTGGATGCTTGGAGTAGCCTTCCTGAGGAAGTTGTGGAGTCAGGAACAGTGGGAGAATGCAAGAATGCATAGCAAAGACATAAGGCAATTCTAGTGGGGGATAGGAGGAAGTAAGCTGTTGATTAACTAGAATCTGCAGCTTATCCATCAGGTATGGAAATGGGCAGACTAGGTGGGCCAAGCAGTCCTTATCTGCTGGCAAATTCTATGTTTCTACCAGGACAGAGGAGCTGTTCCCATCCTGCTGCTTCTCCACATGCTTCCCCAGTTCTCAGACCTCCATCGCAGTGGGCCAACAGCGCCCCCTCCTGACACAGAGTTGGGGAAGTTTTTATTGAACATCAACTGAACAGAAAGGAAAAACGAAAATGATACAGAGAAAAATAAAACACAAAATAATTATGTAACAGGAAAATCAGAATCAGTTATCCAAGGTAATAGTGTCCATAATTCCAACAACGAGTCAGATGGCAAATGCTCTGCCTCTGAAAAATATATGGCCTTCAAATCATGTTCGATCCTTCGAATAATGGTAAGAAAAGGCACATCCTGATTCTGTAAATTAAACAGACAACGAGCATTCCACACATGCCATTTGATTATTACAAAAATCAAATTTAACGTATTAATATTCCAATGAGACCAAGTGAGGGGGAAAAAAACATACATCAAATTGTCATAAGTAATGAGAGCAAACAAGGGTTCACGCCATCTGGCAGCTAATAGAGTCCAAAAAGAAACAATAAATGTACATGAAAAAAGGTGTGAAACAGTTTCTTCTTGTTGCTGACATTCAGGTCTGGAACAAAATCTGTCCAGTAGTGATTTGTGTTTATAGGATTTACATTTGGCGTTGATCAATGGCAGCTAAGCCAATGCAAGTCCCACATCTTTTGGGAACCCTAAATTACAGTAAAGTGAGCAAAGCAGGAAGATGTTGCGTGGGACATTTGGGAAAACAACAATCTCCAAACATACACGATCCACTAAATACTTATACAATGATTTTCTGGAGACAGTTATTAGCATATGGCTAGTAATCTGCCAGTGTTTCAAATGAAAAAAAACTATCCCTAACATAAGCAGAAATCTGGGGAATGTTTTAAAACCGTCAATTTGTTAAGTTCTCATTTATGAAACCAAGGACCACAAGATTCAAGAAACCAAGGTTCCCAACCTCGATCTTGGTTAACCAGTAGGGGTCTAATATTATGAAACAAGAAAAAACTAGTATAAAAAAAAAAACAGGTTGGACCATAGCTAGGCCTCCATCCCAAATAGGGAGATAGGTGATCTGACGTTTAATGGGGTTCAGGCGGCTACCCCATAGGGCTTGAAAAAAGAGACTAAGCAATCTGGTTTCAAATTGCCGGGGAGGGGAAATATAAGCCAGAAAGAGAAAAGGGAAGCAGAAAGGTTTTAATCATGTAAATCCTTTTTTCTTACTCATCTGCCATGAATTCCAATGTGCAACCATAGTTTGAGCATAATCTAATTTGGGAGTCCAGTTAAGGACATCTAAAGGAGCATTACCGTATAAAATGCCCCCAAATCCTAATACGGTCATCACAAAGTCTAATGTCAACAAAAGACTCAGCTACAAAAGGGGAACCTAATCTATGGCCTACACATTTATCAAGATTAAGGGCTGTGCCAGAAACAGCCCCAAACTTGGAACAATGCCACAATGCAGCACGCACGGAGGCAACATTAGCCACCATGAGACTCATATCGTCTGCATAGGCCAACACGGAATATGGGGCTGAGGGAAGTGGAATAATTGTTGGGGCCGAATTAATAGAATGAAGTAAGGGATCCAAAAAAAAAACATATAAAAGTGGACTAAGGGGACAGCCCTGTCTAACCCCTCTGTGTAGAGGAAGCATAGGGCCCTTCCATCCATTGACCAGTGGGACAACAGTTGCAGACCGATATAGCAACTGGAATCTAGTCAGAGTATAATCAGGTACTTTATAATATCGAAGAGCAAACCATAAAAAATCATGATGTAGAGAATCAAAAGCCTGCCGTTGGTCCAGTGAGAATATGAAACCATGTAAAACATTAGAATTTCCACGTTCAATCATTTCTCTAAGTAAAATTAGATGGTCCTGTATACATCTACCAGGGACACTGCAAGATTGTGCAGTAGAAATCACATATATGGCCAATTTAGAAAGTCTGAGGGCCAAAATTTTGGTCAATATTTTAAAATCAGTATTTAACAGGCGTAAAGGTGTCCAATTGACGAGCAATCTTCTATCCCCTTTTTTATGTAAGTGAAATAAACAACCCATGTTAAATTCTAAAGGAATATGTTTACACTGTAGAATAGAATTATAAACTGTAGCCAATTCAGAACTCAGGTCAGCAGAAAACAATCTATACAGCTCACTGGAGAGACCATCCAGGCCCGGTGTCACTCTTGGACGTAAAGACTTGATTACTGCTTCAATTTCATGTGCTTGTATCTCAGTATCTAACATATCTACAAACAGAAGAAGGTACATTAGGAAGTTGTAAAAAGGAAAAGTAGTCCATTATGGATGCAAATGAGGGGGGCATGGGACCAAACAGTTTTTGTGTATAACAGGTAACACGGTGCCTGATATTCAAAATATCAGTGAGCTCGGTGAAACTGTCATCAAACAGCGTAGTAAAGGTTTTACTCTCTACTGTTCGCCGAATAGAGGCATATGGACATACTGTGTCACGGGTACCAGAGGTCCCAAAACGCTGTTGATGCTGAACAGAACTAGCCTTCAGAAGGTGATAATCCATCATGCCCTCCTTAAGAGTACTTATTTGGGTGGAAAAATCATGGCCAGTTTCATGAGATAAAGTAAGTAATTTTTGAAGTCGTCGTCTGTTAGTGTAATAAAGGAAATACAAGGAATCATGATGATGTTTACTAACATTTTTAAATAAAGTTTGGAGTCCAGATTTCGTATCCCGCCACCAATCCAAGGGGGCATCATATAAAAAAAATACAGTCTTTTGATTCTGTATATACTCAGTTAAGTGACTCAACAAATGTGAATCAGATAACAGGGAAGCATTCAGTTTCCAAATGCCAGGGCCAAAACGAGATGTCAAGGAAGGGCCTAAAGAAATAGATAATAAATTATGATCCGAAAATTCCGCAACTTGAATTACAGCATCAGAAAGTTGGAGGTGGTAAGAAATTAAAAAAAATCAATACGGGTTGCAAGGGGGCCTTTGTGAAAAGTAGGAGTATGCTGACCCGTAAAAGATAAATATGCATCCTGTAAACCTGTGGAATGGAGCAATTGTTTCAGAAAATTTGTGTCACAAAACAACTTAGTAGTCTTTGAAGTAGAAGACTAATCTTTAGTGGATAACCTACAATTGAAATCACCCCCAAAAATCACATGCATTGATGTGTATAAATAGGGTTGAATCAGTTCCAGTAGTTCAGTTCTGTGGGATTTCAATTGAGGGGCGTAAATATTAATAATCCGGAAAGGGACAGAAAAAATCAAAATATCCAACAACAGAAGCCGACCCGGGTAGACATCCAACAGTTTAACAACAGTAACATCAGGTATAGTAAATAAAATACCCAAACCAGAGCAAGAGTCCTGTCCAAAGGACCAAAAAGAGAGCCCAGAAGTCCAGGCACGAGTGGTCCTGGAAATTTCTGGAAGAGCATGGAAACGTACATCTTGCAAAAAGATGAGACCTGCTGTCAAGCCAGATAAAAAGGAAAAAAACTGCATCTCTCTTAGCATGCTTCTTTATACCGTTAACATTAACAGTATGCACTGAGAAAGCAGAAGACATGAAACGGGAAAGTGAAAAGAAAAACACAAAAGTCACCTTGGCCTACCTTTCCTAGGGGTACCTTCCCTATGTTTCAGTTTTGCCTTAGCTTTCCTTTTTTGAGAACCAATATTATCAATGGGTACTTCAGTGTCCGTAGTCACATCAGGGTGGGAGGAAAGAACAGAGGACGTATCAGAGTCCGTGTTGTCCTGAGGGTGGCGTAAAACCTCAAATGTATTCACATGAGTCACAGTAGAGGATTTCAGGGCCTTAGAAGAAGAAGTCCCCTTCTTAGATCCTCATGTAACTCTAACAAAAGGTTCGGGGGGGGTCCATGGAAGACCCAGAAATACTAGGCAAGACAGGAATAGGGACCTGTTCTGAGGTAGAAATAGCAAGATCAGAGGAAGGGGGAGAGAGAGCTGTAGTAAAGGTCTGTGGTTCCAAAACAGGAGCAGACCGGTCGTGTAAAGTAGAAGAGGAGTCAACAGCAGGTACAACAGGGTGAGGGAAGGTTACGCATTGAGGTCTAGGAAGAGTGTCAGATAAACGAGAACGTTGTGCGACAGTAATAATCAAACGTTGTTTTTCCCCATTAGCAAGAGTCGGGGAGTTGTGAGCTGCCCAAGTACAAGTCTGGAAAGTGTGCCCCAATTCGTCACAAAGGACGCAGAGAGGTTCATCCACAGATTGGGAACCTGCATGGCCAATGTTACCACAAACAGAGCATTTAATCTTGTCACAGACACTACTTATATGATTCTGAGAGCCACATCTGTGGCAAGCTTTAGGCTGGCCGGGTTAAAAAAGAACTCCCCTGTCTTTCCCAAGTATAAAGCTTTTTCTGGAGATGCTGTATTCAAACTCCAAGTACTTAAGCATAACCTCGCTCTTCACCCACCTGTCCAGATATTCTCAGAATCAAAGATAGCCTCTGGGTCAGAAAAGGACAGTACATCTTTGCTTTAACCAGACAGTAATATCATTAAGACTGACACCTTCATTACGAAACAATATAGTAACAGTTTTCTGAGTAGGTTTAGTTAAGGGAATGGCATTAAACGGTGACCATAAGGAGAAGTTTTAAGCTCCTGATATTTTCTCCAAAACTTTTCTAAACCAGTGACAGTTTTAAAACTATTATCAAAATGAGACTCTGAAGAAACATGAATTAAGGCATGAATCTCAAAAGCAGCAAATTGCATAGAATCCTTCAAAAGAGTGCGACCTACAAAAAAAAAAAAATCGGTCAAGAAAGTCAGGTAACCCCCCCAAATAATGCAGCCGAACAGCGTTGTGTCTTTTAGCTTGATGTACAGGGGGTTGAAAGCATGCAGCATAAGTTTTAGGGGATGAAGCAGTAGAAGTAGCAGGAACTGGACGAGACTCAGGGTCTCAAAGAGTCCATTGTTCTTGAGGCGTCGAGGAAGCAGGACCAAATTGCAAAGTCAGGTTCTGAGTCAGAAGGAGTTCAGTTGGCAAAGAAAGATCAAGAGAAGCAGCAGAGTCTTTCAAAACAGGAGAGGCCAGCAGTTTGTCAGTGTCAGATGGTCTAGTACAGATCGGGGAAGAACCAGAACTCCAAGTCCCAACAGTAGGATCCTTCTCCCACCCAGCCGCTTCCAGGGCCGACTCAACAGACCAGTCCGTCGTGTGCAAGGCATCAGGGAGAGCAGAAGCAGGCACCTGTACAGAACAAGTTTCTGGAGAAAGCTGAGCAAGAGGTGCAGTCAGTACAGGTGGTAGGGAGTGAGGAGGGTCCGTAGCAACAGGCAAAGAATGCAGAAGTGTCAGAATCGGTGAAGAGACAGTAAAACAATCTTTCCCAGACGGTGAGGCAGTAGCAGCAGATACAAAACCAGACTGAGGCTTAAGGACTAACAAACGCTGTCTAGCAGTGAAATAACGCTGTTACACGATTTTAAGTAACACATCTACATCCATAGAAACAGGAGGAGAAGACTCATGTATATCCATAGTAGCAGGGCTAGAAGATGTTCTAAGCACAGTTTGAGGAATAAATGAAGGATCCACAGGCAAATACTGCACACAAGTATCCACAACAGCAGCAGGGGAAGTATCCAAAGGCACTGAAGAACCATATTCAGTAGATTGCAGCACAATAGGCATAGAAGATGGGTTCTCTCTCAGAACAGAGACAGGGGAAGAGACCAGCTCTACTGCCTCCAACACCTCTATGTCCTCCACAGCATGTCCAGAGGCAGCCATCTTGGTCCCACATGAAAATGGGACCCCCCTGCTTACAGGAAGCAGAGTAGGGGACTTTCCCCAGTGTCCTGGCTAACATTCCCCTTCCCACAAAACCAATTCATGCAACTGTCCAAGGCAGTGTGTGGGTGTTGATATACAAAATGGCTGCCACTACACTTTCAGCCACTTCACTACCAGTCTGGCATTGCTTGTAAACACTCTGGCATACAATGTGTATGAAAAGTCCATACAAATGTTGATTCTTCTTTTTCTCCAGTGAGTGATGCAATGGCAACACCACCTCCTTTCTCCTGCTAGACATGCCTCTCCCAGTGCACCCCAACATGCTGCTAGCCTTTCCCACTGTTTTGTCACACTACCCAGCTACCCTGAAGTCATCAGATATGATGTCTCCTAGGTCTCTTTCTTGCTTGGTGACTGTTTCTTTGTAGAACTGTAATTTTTCTGATAAAGAACTCTGTGTAAGTTTGAAAGCTTAAAACATTCTGTGAATCTCCTTTTGGTCCAATAAAAGGTATCAAATCATCCATTTTGTTTGTCTTTTTTTAAATCAAGCTATTAGGTCCCCGTCACCTCCTCCCACCAACTGGTGACAGGGACACATAGGTGTTTATGCAGGTTTTCTCCCCCTGACCCCCTCCCCCACAAGGCCCAGGCACATGGACGTGTGAGCATGTGAAGGCACGCTATGCACCCCATGGTGCCAGCGCAGCCCCTTCCACCTCCCATAGCTGTTTTGCTACCCCCTCTCTGCCTACACTACCCACCAGACCTCCACATGGTGGGAGCGGAACTATGGGGGGATGCCAACCCACCCTCACCACCCTCGGGAGAGGACAGCTGCCCATCGATATGCTCAATCCTGCTCTGCCTTCCCCCCCCATGCCAGCACCCTGATGACCTGAGGTTGTTCCTAAACCCTGTCATCAGCATAGTGTGAGGTGTGGCATTCAGCGCCTTGACCCTCAGTGCCACCGGGCCAGCCTATTTTGTTCATCTTTTTTGCTTGGTGGCTGTAAGCTCCACTTTCCCGATCTTATGCATGGCTCCTAGATTCTGCAGCCCTAACTGCATAACCTTGCACTTTTTGGCACTGAACCCCAGCTGCCACACCCTAGACCATTCCTCTGGTTTCCTCAGATGACTTTGCATTTTCTCCACTCCTTCCTGAGTGTCAACCCTGTTGCAGATTTTTTGTATCATCTGCAAAGAGACACATCTTACTCTCAAGTTCCTTGCAATGTCACTTATGAAGACATTGGAGAGGCCCAGTCCCAGCACCAAACCCTGTGGCACCCCCCTAGTCACCCTGTTATCTCCCGAGTGGCTATCGCTTACAGCAGTCAAAGGACAAGTTAGGGGGAAGGGGAACAAAAGGAAAAAGTGTGGGGGGGGCAACAAGCAAAGAGGTAAAACAACCTGGACGGCCATGTGCTAATGCCAGAAGTCTGGGATATAAGATCCCAGACCTAGAGGCCATTAAGTCAGGGGCCGACCTGGATATTGTGACCATTACCCAGCCATGGTGCACTGACAGCCATGATTGGGCCTGGTCATACCAAGCTACACGTTGTTCAGAAAGTCAGGGTAGGATGGAAAGAAGAGAGTGTGGTGTTTTATGTGAAGGGAAGCATAAGAGGAGAAAAGCTTTTGCTTCAGCTTACTTTGAAACATAGAAACATAGAATTTGACAGCAGAAAAGGACCACTTGGCCCACCCAGTCTGCCCATTTCCCTACCTACTGGATAAGCTGCAGATTTTAGTTAACCAACAGCCTGCTTCCTGCAACCCCGCACTATAATTGCTTTGTGTCTGTCCCAAGCATGTTTGAATTCCCCCACTGTTTTAGACCCAACGACCTCCTCATGAAGGCTGTTCCATGTATCCACCACTCTCTCCGTGAAAAAGAATTTCCTCACATTACCCCTGAGCCGTCCCCTCTATCTTTAAACTGTGCCCCCTTGTTCTTACACATCTCTTTTTCTGAAAGATGCTACCCTCCTGGACTTTGTTGATTCCCTTGAGGTACTTGAACGTTTCTATCATGTCCCCCTGTCCTCCTTTCATCCGGGTATACATATTAAGCTCTCTCAGTCTCTCTTCATATGGTTTCTGATGTAGACCCTGCACCATTTTAGTTGCCCTCCTCTGGACTGCTTCCATCCTGTCTATGTCCTTGCATAGATGAGGTCTCCAAAACTGCACACAGTACTCCAGATGGCGTCTCACCAACTGTCTGTATAGAGGGATAATCACTTTCCTTTTTCTACTTGTGATGCCCCTTCCTATGCATCCCAGTATCCCCTGGCTCTCCTTACTGACTTCTCACATTGCTTACCCACCTTTAGGTCATCTGATATGACTACTCCCAGGTCCCTTTCCATTTTTGTTGTTGTTAGTACCTCCCCTGCTATTGTGTACTCTTCTCCTGGGTTTTTGTTTCCCAGGTGCATTACTTTGCACTTCTTTGCATTGAATCTAAGTTGCCTATGTCTGACCATTCCTCCAACCTTGCAAGTCCCTTCTCATCTTTTCTACCCCTCTTGTGTATCAACTCTGTTACAGATCTTTGTGTCATCTGCAAAGAGGCATACCTTTCCTCAGACCCTCTGCAATGTCACTTATAAAGATGTTAAAGAGGATTGGACCCAGTACTGAGCCCTGAGGTACTCCACTAGTAACCCCTTCTTCAGAATGTGTTCCATTCACTATTACCTTCTGTGTCCTGTTGTGCAGCCAGTTCGCTACCAGGCTACCACCCTGGGACCCACTCCCAGGCTGGCTAACTGATTATTAATCTTTTGTGCAGGACTGTGTCAGATGCCTTGCTAAAGTCTAGGTAGGCCATATCCACAGCCCCTCCTGGTCTATTACTTTGGTCACCCAGTCAAAGAATCAATTAGATTAGTCTGACATGACCTTCCTGCTGTAAATCCATGTTGCTTTGGGTCCTGTGCCCGCCTGGCCTCTAGGTGCTCAACAATTCTTTCTTTCAGAAGTGATTCCATCATTTTCCCTGCCACTGAGGTCAAACTTACAGGTCTGTAGTTTCCTGCTTCTGCCTTGCTCCCACTTTTGTAAGAGGAATCACATCTGCCTTCTCCAGTCCTCAGGTACCACCCCATCCTGCCATGATTTGTTAAAAGTGTGGTCAGTGGTGTCACTAGGTCCCCCTTAGTTCTTTTAGGATTCTGGGGTGAATCCCATCAGGCCCCATTGCTTTGTCCACCTTGAGTTTTAGGAGTTCTTTCAGGACTCTTTCTTCTGTGAATGGACTGGTATCAACCCCCCTACCCAGAGTGCTTCTATTGTCTGGTTTAGGTAACTGCTCCTCATCTTCTTTTGTGAATACTGAGTAAAAGCATTCAGTATCTCTGCCTTTTCACTGTCTCCCTCTGCCCACCTCCCCTCTCCTTTATTAATCTTCACTATCCCTCCCTTAACCTTTCTATGCTCCCTAATGTACCTATAAAAGGTTTTATCTCCCTTTTTGACTGAGTTGGCTATTTTTTCCTCGGTTTGTGCCTTTGCCATTCTGACTGCCTTTCCTACTACTTTCTGCTTTAATTGATACAGTTCCTGTCGTTGCTCCTCTGTGATTCCTTATACTTTTGAATGCAGCCTTTTCTCCTTAACCTTCTCTGCCACCTCTTTTTGAGAACCATGGTGTTTTTTACTCGCTTTGTTTTCTTTATTTGTTTTACACAAGACTTGTTGCCTCTATGATGGCAGTTTTGATTTTCTCCATTGTTCTTCCACCCTCCTATTTGGCCATTTGCTAGTGCATTCTTCAGGTGTTCACCCATTTTGCCAAAGTCAGCCCTTCTAAAGTCCAGTATCCTTGTTTTGTATGGCTTATCTCCATGGTTGTGCTCATTGTGAAGCACACTGTGCAGTGTGCTTGTTCCTCCAGATGTCTACTGACTTCTAAATTTGTGATCCTCTCTCCATTTGAGAGTACCAGGTCTAGTATTGCTCCCTCCTGAGTGGGTTCCAGCACTAGCTGTCTAAGGTCTGCCCCTGCGAGGCATCGAGAATGACCCTGCTCTTGGATGTGGCTGCAGACATGTCCTCCAGTTAACATCTGGCATATTCAGGTCCCCATCAACAGTATCTCCCTTTTTCAGCCATTTTGAGAATGTCTCTATCATTTTCTTGTCCATTTCCTCCCCTTGAGACAGGGGTCTGTATACAACCCTGTGCGGATTGCGATGCCATTCCCCATCTCCAAGGTAACCCAGAGTGCCTCTTGTCCTCCCTTTACTTTTTAGTTCTGTAGCTTTGATCCCTTCCTTATGTATAGAGCTACTCCACCTCTCTTGCCTTCCTGTCCTTCTGTAGATTGTGTACCCTGGTATGTTGACATCCCATTCATGGTTCTCAATGTACCATGTTTCTGTGACTGCCACAATATCCAATTGTTCATCTTCCATCAAAGCTACTAGCTCAGAAAGCTTGTTTCCCAGACAACGGGCATTAGTAGTCATTGCCCTCCATTTAATGTTGGCTTGATCCTTTTTTACCCCATCCCTGCTCTTACTGCTCTTATCTATTTTACCATTTACCCCCATCCTGCCCTGTGTTGAGCTCTGTACCTCAGTGTTTACCCTACTACCTGCCCTGTTTTGTGGGGGGAGGTTTGACTTTTCCTGCCTTTTATCAGTACCTCCCCCCTTATCTAGTTTAAAAGCTTGCCAAGGAAGCATTTAAACCTGTCACCTAAGGCTTGGTCCCTTTGGCAGACAAATGCAGACCATCATACCAGTATAGACCTTTATCTCTCAGGTGGACCCCAGTCCCCAATGAAGCCAAAGCCTTGTGCTCTGCACCAGTTTTGCAACCATTCATTAAACTGCATGGTGTGCAGTACGCTAGCCTCATTCCTGCCATGGACTTGGCTTGGCAGAAGGCACCAGGAGAAAGGACTGCTGTGTGACTGAACTTCTCTGCTGGGACTAAAGTAGAAGAACTTTTGTATTTGACCTTTAATTTAGGGTAAAAAAACTAACATACAAAAAAAAAGTGTGTGTTTGGGTTAACTGAACTGAATGGGTATCTGCAGAGTTATCTAGGTGTAAATCTCAGGTGACTGAAAGGACTTAACTGCTGTGAGGTTTAAATTACTTGTAGAAAGATCTGGTAAGTAGGGGAGTAGCTCTGAAGGAAGCTACATTTAAAGACTGCCTTAGAAAGTTTCAGCTAATAGCTTGGCAGAAGGCACCAGGAGAAAGGACTGCTGTGTGACTGAACTTCTGCTGGGACTATATTGCTCTCCTTCCATCCCTCCACCCAAAGCTAGTTCTATTTTTATAGGCACAGGATTTGACTGATAACAGGAACTTCCTGTTTAGGGGCAGGAAGTGAGTGATCACAGAACCATCAAGGACCCACCATCCTAGAAGGGCAAGAGTAAGCTCACTGGCCCCTCTAGCTGCTGGAGGTCTGCCTCTGAGCAAGTAAGTGGTCTACTGCGAAATATAGGATATTCTTGTCTCAGAACAGGACAATCAGGAGCTTAAAGGCACACAGGCAGAAAGTAAGGAAAGAGAAAAAAACAGAGGAAAGAGTAAGGATTGCAAACAGTTAAAGGGCCAGAAATAAGACATGATTGGAGTGGTGCAGTGCAGTGGCTGTGGAGCAGCAGTCTTCCGGGAGATGTTCTGGAGGATGCGGTGTTGTCCCATCTGCAGACACCTCTCTGGGCTGAGGGAGGAGGTTGCTCATCTCCAGGCTGAGTTGGCCAGGATTTGTGGGACCTCCCTTCCATCCAGGGACCACCAGTGCCACTGCCGTTGCCTCAGAGGTTGCCAAGAAAAAGAAGCGGTTGGACCACAGTGGGCTCAGGAAGGGTGAGGGTGGTGGAACAGAGGTGCATCCTTCCATTGTACCTCTCCACAATTTCTATGCCATTCTGGAAAAGTGTGGTTCCTCTATGGAGGCACCCACAGTGGAGACCAAGGAGGATGCTGGGAACCTCCACAAAGGAGACCCACAGGAGGGTGGCATGGGACCCTGCAGGAGGAGGAAACAACTCCTGGTGGGAACTCCATTGTTAGGAAGGTAGAACTGGGGAGGAAGGGAGAGGGAGGTGGGGTGCCTGCCTGGCGCCATGGCTTGGAGGGACAGGGACGAATCCTCAGGATTGCGGAGCAGCTGCACAGGGAGGAGCTGGATGTCATTGTCCACCTAGGGACAAATTACCTGGCTAAGAAAGGGATTAGGGAAGTGCAGGAAGAGTTTGTGGAATTGGGGAGGGCCTTAGTCAAGTAGCACTCACGGTAACCTTCTCAGAGGTGCTACCCATCTATGGCATAGGAAGAGCTAGGGTGTTCCTACCATGGGATTCAATCAGTGGTTAAAAACTGGTGTGAAGCTCAGGGGTTTGGCTTCATTGGGGACTGGGGGTCCACCTGGAGTGATGAAAGCCTATACTGGCATGATGGGCTGCATCTGTCCGGGAGGGGAACCAGGATCCTAGGTGATAGGTTTAAATGCTTCATTGGCAAGCTTTTAAACTAGCCAAGGAGGAGGCACTGGAAAGGAGCAGGAAAATCCTAGCCCCCCCCAAATAATCACGATAGTAAGTGCGGCAAACACCAACATAGAGGTGTCGATAGGGAGAAGGGCTGGGGTAAATGGAGAAAGTGACAAAGGCAAGAAGGACAGGGATGGGGCAAAAGGAGTAAGGCCATCAGGAAATAGAGGGTAATGAGTACCAATGCCCGTAGTCTGGGCAACAAGCTCCCTGAGCTAATGGCCTTAATGGAAGAGGGATGCCTGGATATCGTAGCAGTCACAGAAACATAGTACACAGAGCACCATGACTGGGATGTTAACATACCAGGGTACATAACCTACAGGAAAGACAGGCAGGGGAGAGAGGGGGAGTAGCTCTCTATGTAAAGGAAGGGATAAAGCAACTGAACAAAAGAGTAAACAGGGAGGAGAGGAGGCACTGTGGGTCACCTTGGAGACTGGAAGGGCACCACAATCTGCACAGGGGTTATGTACAACCCCCATGTCAGGGGAAGGAATGGACAAGGATATGATAGAAGGCATTCTTAGAATGGCAGAGAAAGGAGATACTGTTGATGGGAGACCTGAATATGCCAGATGTTAACTGGAGCACATTTGCTGCAGCCACATCCAAGAGCAGAGCCATTCTTGATGCCCTACAGGTGGCAGGCATTAGACAGCTAGTTTTGGAACCCACTCGTGAGGGAGCAATCTTAGACCTCGTACTCTCAAACGGGGGCAGTGAGAGGATCTCAGATCTAGAAGTGGGTTGCCATCTGGGACAAGTGACCATCAAACAGTGTGGTTCACGTTAAACTCAGCTACAGAGTCAAGCCATACAAAAGTGAGGGTACTGGACTTTAGGAGGGCTGACTTTGGCAAGATGGGAGAGTGCCTCAGAAAGGACTAGCAAAACAGGCTAGAAGGAAGTGTGGAGCAACAATGGGGAATTATTAAAACTGCCATCACAGAGGCAACAAGCCTTTGTGTGAAGCAAATAAACAAATCAAAACAAAAAAAAAGCCACTATGGTTCTCAAAAGAGGTGGCTGTGAAAGTCAGGAAGAAAAAGATAGCATTCCGGAAGTATAAGGAAACACAGAAGGAGCAGGACAGAGCTGTACCAGTTAAGGCAGAAGGAAGCAGGGAGGGAAGTCAGAATAGCAAAGGCCCAAACTGAGGAAAAGATAGCCAACTCAGTTAAGAAGGGGGATAAAACCTTTTATAGGTACATCAGCGAGCGTAGAAAGACAAAGGGAGGGATAGTGAGGCTGAATAGAATGAACGGTGGGTGGGCAGAGGGGGACAGTGAAAAAGCAGGAATACTGAACGAATATTTCTGCTCAGTATTCACAAAAGAGGAGGAGGAAGTGTCTAATCCAATTAACAGAAGCACTCTTGATAGGGGGTCGATCCCAGTCCTTTCACAGAAGAAAGGGTTCTGCAAGAACTCCTAAAACTGAAGGCGGACAAAGCAATGGGTCCTGATGGAATTCACCTAGAATTCTAAAAGAATTAAGGTGGAACTAGTGAAACCACTGGCTACTCTTTTTAATAAATCATGGGAGGATGGTGTGGTACCCGAGGATTGGAGGAAGGTGGATGTGATTCCCCTTCACAAAAGTGGGTCCAAGACAGAGGCAGGAAACTTCAGACCTGTCAGTCTGACCTCTGTGGTAGGGAAAGTGATGGAGTCACTTCTGAAGGAAAGAATAGTCGAGTACCTAGAGGCCAGTGGAGCACAGGACCCAAGGCAGCATGGATTCACAGCAGGAAGGTCGTGTCAGACGAATCTAATAGATTTCTTTGACTGGGTGACCAAAGTAGTAGACCAGGGAGGGGCTGTGTACATGGCTTACCTAGACTTTAGCAAGGCATTTGACACAGTCCCACACAAAAGATTAATAGTCAAATTAACCAGCCTGGGAGTGGGACCCAGGGTGATAGCCTGGGTAAAACATTGGCTGGACAACAGGACACAGAAGGTAATTGTAAATGGAGTCCACTCTGAAGAAAGGGGGGTTACTAGTGGGGTACTGCAGGGTTCAGTATTGGGTTCAGTCCTTTTTAATGTCTTCATCAGTGACATTGCAGAGGGACTGGAAGGAAAAGTATGCCTTTTTGCAGATGACACAAAGATCTGCAACAGAGTTGATACACAAGGAGGCATGGAAAGGATGAAAAGGGACTTGGCAAGGTTGGAGGAATGGTCAGAAGTATGGCAGCTTGGATTCAATGCAAAGAAGTGCAAAATAATGCACCTGGGAAACAAGAACCCAGGGGAAGAATACACAATGGGTGGGGAGGTAGTAACATCAACAAAAAGGAAAGGGACCTGGGGGTAATCATATCAGATGACCTTAAGGTTAGCAAGCAATGTGAGAAGGCAGTAGGGAGGGCTGGGGGTATACTGGGATGCATAGGGAGAGGCATCATCAGCAGAAAACAGGAAGTTGTTATCCCTCTGTACAGACAGTTGGTGAGACCCCATCTGGAGTACTGTGTCCAGTTCTGGAGACCCCCATCTCCGCAAGGACATAGACAGGATAGAGGCAGTCCAGAGGAGGGCAACTAAAATGGTGCAGGGTCTGCAAGAGAAGCCATATGAGGAGAGACTAAAGGAGCTTAATATGTATACCCTTGAGGAAAGAAGGGAGAGGGGGGACATGATAGAAACTTTTAAGTACCTCAGTGGAATCAACAAAGTCCAAGAGGGTAGCATTTTTCAGAAAAAGACTTGCAAGAACAAGGGACACAATTTAAAGATAGAAGGAGGGCGGTTCAGGGGCAATGTGAGAGTATTATTTCACAGAGAGGGTAGTGGATGCATGGAACAGCCTTCCTGAGGAGGTTGTGGGGTCTAAAACTGTGGGAGAATTCAAGAATGCATGGGACAGACATAAAGGCAATTCTTGTGGGGGGTAGGAAGAAATAGGCTGTTGGTTAACTAGGATCTGCGGCCTATCCTGTAGGTAGGGAAATGGGCAGACTAGATGGGCCTAGCGGTCCTTATCTGCTGTCAAAGTCTATGTTTCTATGGACTGGTAGCACCTCTGAGAAGGTTACTGTGCTTGCTACCCGTCTGAGGCCCCTCCCCAACTCCACAAATTCATTCTGCACTGCACTGATCCCATGCTTAGCTAGGTCATTTGTCCCAAGGTGGACAATGATATCTAGTTCTCTCTCCTGTGATGCTGCTTCTACAATTGTGAGGATTCGCTTCTTGTCCTCCAAGCTATGGCACCAGGCAGGTAGCTTGCTTCCTTCTCTCCCTTCCCCAGTTCTACCCCCCTAACAATTGAGTCCCCTATCAGGAGCTGTTTCCTTCCCCTGTGGTGTCCTTTGCCACACTTTTGTGGGTCTCCCTTGTGGATGTCCTCAGCATTCTTCTGGGTCTCCACTGAGGGTACCATCATAGAGGAACCTTGCTCGGCCAGAATGGCATCTGATTTGTGTAGAGGTACAACTGGGGGGCTTCGCCTCTGGTCCACCACCAGCACCCTCCCAGAACCCACTGTGGTCCTACTGCTCTTCATACTCCGAAACCTCTGACTCAGTGGTTGTGGCAGTGGTGCTCTTTGGGAGGGGGAGGGCTCCTTAGTCCTTGCTAGTTCAGCCTGGAGGTGGGCAACCTCCTCTCAGAGCTGACAGTTGCCTACAAATAGGACAACAACGCAGTTTCCAGAATGTTTCCCGGAAAACTGCTGCCCCACAGCCAGTGCATTGCACCTCCCCACATGTCCGCTCCCTTATTCTATACAATATGTAATTATATATGTATTATTATTTGTTTTGTGTAACTACTCTTTATACGTTGCAGGGTTATTAGGAATATGACAGTTCTGCCCCAAGACCTATTGAGGAAGTGATGTCAGAACTGTGGCTATAAAGGAAATGCCACGCCTGGGGTGGTGGGGTGCACAGCCACTGGTGACTGTTAGAAACAATCAGATACACAACTGCTCCACCACCCTGGTGAGTACTGTCCTTTATAGTAATACAACTAACACCACAATTTACTAGACCACGGCTCCAGCACAAACCAAACCACTCTACTGAGTCCAGAGATAAAAATGAACTCACTCCTCAGCAAGCAGGACACTTAAAATGTTACAAAAATATCCTTCAAAATGCTAGGCCTCAACCCCCGCACTCAAGCAAATTCAGTTGTATCTCACTCTGGTTATAAAATTACTACCCTTTTAAAGGAATCCTGCAATTCTCTGCTTAATGCCAATAAGGAAAAATACAAATAAAACTTTTTGTAGAAAGTGTATCTCCCTTCTTACCCAGTGCTCTGCAGTATTATGCCTTAATCAGGTATCCAGGTCCTAAATGGAGTTGCAGTTTGTTCTTTGCAATAAGTTTGAGCTTCCAACAGACACTTTAAAGTCAGTGTGACTGGCTTCTAACTGTGAAGGATGTCTAAGATAAGCACAGAGCTGAAACCCCACCCAGAGCCAATTGATCGACTAGTGACACCTGTGATGTAAACAGGCCTTTTCAATGCAGGCAGACTGCTATGTCTGATTCAATACACAAAACCTTTCAGTGAAACCAGGGCTAAAAAATTAACTTCTCAGCCAGCAGGACACTTAAAATGTTACAAAAATATCCTTCAGAATGCTAGGTCTCAACCCCCGCACTCAAGCAAATTCAGTTGTATCTCACTCTGATTATAAAATTACTACCCTTTTAAAGGAATCCTGCAATTCTCTGCTTAATGCCAATAAGGAAAAATACAAATAAAACTTTTTGTAGAAAGTGTATCTCCCTTCCTACCCAGTGCTCTGCAGTATTATGCCTTAATCAGGTTTCCAGGTCCTAAATGGAGTTGCAGTTTGTTCTTTGCAGTAAGTTTGAGCTTCCAACAGACACTTTAAAGTCAGTGTGACTCTTTGGTTATCACAAGCTGGAGGACTTCAAAAGGGTTTACTTCTCAGGATTGATATACAAGTCCCTTCTTGTTCACAGTTCATGAGCCCTCCAGGAGATCAAGTTCAGTTGGTCCCTGGTTTGAGTTCTTTTGGTTCAAAACTCTCTTCCTGGTTTGAATCTGTCAGTCCATATTGAGTGACTGTTTTTAAAGTTCTTCTAGCTGGGAGGGGGCACAGCCTCAGATCATTTCCTTTCCACCTACAACAGGTCTTCTTCGGAAGGTATGATGCCAGACTGTTAATTTCAACAACTCAAAAACACAGCAGTAGAGCATGTCAGTCTAATTAGTAAATGACATGCAGGTGTTCATATATCTCAGTAAAAAAACAACTCCTTCAATTTTTGAGGCCCAAACCCTAATTAAATTTACTCCATTCAAGGAAGAGATTATCATGCTTATATATGAGTCTGAAGGCTACTGACTTAGGTTCATTACATCATTCTACTTGGACATTTCCATTTCAGGCTAATATTCTGCATTAATCAGACTATCTTACTTCGAGGAAGACTCTTGCAGCAGGCCGCACTGGGAGGACTAAACCAACAGGTGCCAGGACCATACGGAAAACTTCTACCTAGCAGTCTACCACAGGGGCCCTTCCACCGCTGATGTCAGTCAGCTGATATCATCCTAGCCAATACAGGTGGGCAGCCCCCCCACACCTGCCTCAGTTCTTTTCCACCATCAACCTGCACACGTCAGACCCTAGTGGCTGCTGCAGGTACAGTCGACCACCATTTCTCAGGCTTCTCATGTTTTTTTATTTTTCTTTTTCTTCAGTGTAAAACATTGAACTGTCAGTGTTCTTTCCAATAAGTTTATGTCTTCTCCACCAGCCTCACCTTCTGACCACTCCTTGAAATGTGCCTGCAGCAAACTGATCCATTAAAAGGATGGCCACTCTGCGTGTCTTATCTGCTCAGGTCTCAGACACTACACTGAAGCCTGACAGTTTTGTCAGAAATTCAGCTGGACTACTCAGAGATGTAATTTACAAACTCTGGAGAGCCACCTTTTGAAGCAGAAGTTGGTCACAATGGAGAAGGAGCTGCAGGCCAGGAGCACTTCAGCCTCACCGGCACAGTCCTCCAGGGCCTCTTTGTCTTCTCACAAGGAGAAATCCGGAAAGCATAAGCACCAGGTTAAACACCAAGACCAGGACCGATCAGCTTCCCATTCGGGGTCACCTCACAAACCTGTGACCCTGATGGGGTTGTTCCCCCACTGGTGGTTGGCTCCTCCAGCCCAACCAGCCCTCTCTTCCTCCAGGTTCCCAGTGGCTTTGCTGCTTGCCTTTATTGCCATTTCAGGTGGCAGCTCTTCGGGACAGGGGACTTTGTTTCCTGCTCCCCAAACCCTAACGCTTAGGCCCATCTCTTCCAAGGGCTCTCAGCCAAGTGGCTTGGCTGGTGTTGGTTCCTTGGGCATCAGCTCCACAACTGTCTCCCTCCCCAGTACTGCCTTTGTCAGTTCCCACTACTGGGACTGATGTCAGTCCTGCCAGGCAATGCCCACAGCAGGCTACCACTGTTTCCTCCTCACTGGCATCGCCTCTGCCTTTGTCTTAGTGGTCTCCATCTCCTCAGGCGCCAACTTCCCCAGCTGGGCTAGTGGCAGCAGATCCTTCCCCTGGGTGCTCCAAGCTATCACCCGCTGGGCCACTGCCAGTGCTGCCCCAGCCCCAGCCTATGGGCCTGACTCCGTTGTTGCCCCATGCCTCAACCTATGCCACAGCTGATGCCTGCTGGACTGATGCCAGATCCTCAACCAGTGCTGGACATACCTCCACCTGGGTACCCTTTGCCGGCTCCTCAGCCGTCATACCCATCCCTGGCACCTTCTTATCCATTCCTACCAGTGTACAATATACCACCCCTGGTGGATTATAATGCCCTTATTTCAGCATGTGGTCCTTCATGCAAAGGCAGACCCCCCCCCAGGGCCATGTCCGGCATCTCCCCTCCACCCTCCCCAGGACCCCCAGCCCCAGAACCCAGACCAGGCTGGTCCGAGCAAACCCCGCATGTTGGGGTCTTCAGGGGCTCGTTCTGATGTCAGCTCAGGTTTTTGAAGGTACATATGCCGGTTCCTGGCGTCAGTCCCAGATAGTGATTCTACTGAGGATGACTCCGATTCTTCGGGGTCTTCCTCCTCACCTGGGGAGTCTTAGGACAGGGATGACCAGGCTGAGAAGGTACCCAAGATCCCCCCAATGATCCATCCTTCATAGATGTCATGCGCCACATCCAGTCCATTATAGGCTGGGAGACTGAGGAGCAGGACCCAGAGAGACATCAGTTGGCCATCTATCTCCAGCAGCAAGATGTCCTCCCCATGGTCGTGCCCCTTCTCCTATGAGGATGTCACTAGAGTAGCCCAGAATCATCCTTCTACCACCCCTCCTCTGCCACAGAAGGCGGACTGCCTTTACCACTCCCCGGTTGGCAAGCCCTTTCTGGGGAGTCACACTAAGGTGGATTCAGTGGTAATTAATGCAGTGCATGACTTTACTAAGAAGCCCAATCACCTCAGTGCCCTTCCCTGGACCAGGAGTCCAGGTAGCTGGATCACCTTGGCAAACATGTTTTTGCCTCTACTACTCTGGCTATCTTGGCCATAAATTATCTGGCCCACATGGACCAATTTCAGAATGTTCTTTGGGACCAAGACAGGGACCTGGTGCAGACCTTACCAGAGGACTCCACTAAGACGAAGCTCACCCAACTTATGAAGTCAGGCTAAACACTGGCAATCACATCCTCCAGGCAGCTTATGATGCTGTGGACACCTCCGGTCGTGGGGCAGTTGTGGGGGTTTGTATCCGGTTTTACCTCAGATGTGCAGGCCAGCATTTTGGACACCCCCTTCTGGGGTTCTGTCCTTTTTGGGAGGATGTCCAGGACATCATTTCTACCCTGCAGGAGTTAGGGCGGGACCTCAAGTCGATCCATTCACTTTATCAACCCAACCTAGAGCAGGCCAAGGTCAGCCCTTTTGCCAGTCCTCCCACAAGCAGTCTAGGAACCAGCCTGCCAAGGGTCAGCATAAGCATAAGGTCGCAGTGGCCCCTACTGCTGCTGTTTCCAGAGCCCCCATGGCCCACATGCCTGCACCTGCGTCTCCCTCCTGACTCCTTAGCTGACCCTCCCTGGCCAAGCATCCAAGGGAGGCGGTTGGGGGTCAGGTCTCCCTCCACCTAGAGGGATGGAAGGCGGTGACCACGGACAACTGTGTCCTCCAGATCATAGAACACGGTCACACTCTGGAGTTCATAGAGTGGCCTCCCGACCCCCCCCCATTCACTACATATATCCCCCTGCACACCTGTCTCTCATTTGGGAGGAAATTCAAGCTCTTCTTCAAAAACTAGCCATAGAGTCCATCCCTCTGGCTCAGTGGGGAAGGGGACTTTACTCGCACTTCTTCATTATCCCCAGGAAGACCAGGGATCTTCAGCCTATCCTAGACCTGAGCCATTTGAATCTGTGCATCAAGCATAGGTGGTTCTGGATGGTCAACCTCCAGGGCCTGTTACCCCTTTTGCACCAGGGGGACTGGCTCTGCTCTCTGGACATGCAGAATGCTTTGGGGCGGGTCTCTTTTCAATTCTCAACTTCCTGGCAGAGTCTCATGATAGATGCATCTGGTCTGGGTTGCGGCACTTATCTGGTTAATCACCAGACCCAGGGTACCTGGACAGATGTAGAACTGGGTCTTCATATCAACATCCTGGTGATGCGAGCGGTTCTTTATGCCCTGTAGGCCTTTCAGACTCATTTCCCTCCTGGGTCTACTGCTGGTGCAGACAGACAACAGGTGTGTGGTGTATTACATCAACAAACAGGGGTGGAGACTTCCAGTGACATCATGCCCACCGAAGTATCCTGAGCTTGTGGTTCCTTCTCCTCTAAGGTTGAAAAGGTACTCATTTCAACTATAACATTTCCAAATCTGGGGAAAAACCAGTCTAGCCTACCACCAAGATGCCTAGAAGAAAGCCCAAACTCTCAAAATTGCCATCGGACCATCTGGATCCTGATGGATTGTGTTCAGACAGTGACAGCTCACAGATTTCAGGCCACAGTGAGCTCCCAAAGGCTGACGTGCTAAACGCTCCCAATATTGCCATACAAATGGACATGGTCCTTCAGGAGCTTTGGGACTTCAGAAAAAAAGAGACCTGCTCTACCTTTTCAGCTCTCCAAACTGATGTCAGAAAAACAGAGCGGAGGCTCGATTCCTTGGAGAAGGAGGCCACTCAGTCAGGCGCCCACATGGACTGCACGGAACGCACTATAGTCCAACTGCACCAGATAATTCAAGATCTCCAGGAGAGGGCTGAAGACGTGGAGGCCTGAAACCACAGAAACAACCTCAGGGTCTTGGGCTTCCCAGAGGGCTACAAAGGCAGCAACCTAATCCAGTTTTTACAGCAATTCTTCAAGTCCAAGCTGGATCTTCTGGAGAGTTGTACCCTGGAGATTGATCGAGCACACCATGCGTTGGGCACATAGCCAGGCCCATCTAACTGCCCACACTCGATGGACATGCAGTTTCTGCACTTTCAAGAAAGGAAATGATCTTACACAAGTCCTGGCAACAAGGGGATTTAGCATACCAAGCTCACCGCATCTATGTGGATAACGATTACCCCTCCTCAGCTGCTGCACGTCACAGAGCCTACGCCCCCATCCTAAAGAAGCTGAAGGAGGCCAACATAAAATTCAGGACCCCATATCATTTAAGCTGATGATGCAATTTGCAGATGGCCCCAAAACCTACTATAACATCAAGGAAGCTGCTCAGAAACTTTGTAGATGTGGCCTGGAGGTCATGCTGGGGCAGAAGCAAGCCAACACATCCCTAACAGCCAAACTGACACAGAACGTCTGGAGCCAAATACCACAGAAGGAGCAACATTGCAGAGAAAGAGTCTCAGCTATCCAGCAGATCATGGCGGGTCTGAAGAAACAGGCAGCCAAACAATCCCTGAAAGAGACAGCACCTCAGACTGTGAAATGAATGGACTCCACTAACTTGTTTACCTTTTCATTCCTAATAGGTGAGCCAGTTCTATCTTCCCCCGCCAGACAGGCCTTGCTTCTGTGGTTCCTGGGTCCTCTGTCCCTCCCCTGATTACCTCCTTCCCCCACTCACACCATGTGGACTTTGTCTGGGGGCTTATCCCCCTACATAATTCAGTAGTCCTACAGACCCCCTTTTGGGCCTGATGGCACTGGCTCCCCCCTACATTGGGGGCAGAGCTTGCTCTGTGGGCCTCTTCAGGGGGTATGGATACTCCCTGGTATGATATTGGGTTAGATGGGGGGAGGGTCAGGGTTGAGGGAAGGGATCTGGGGATCTGGGGGACTGCAGGGTGTAGCTAGGGACCAGTATGGTGACTCCCCCCCTTCTTCTCCCCCCCATCGAAGACAGAGGAAAAAACCTGGGCAAAACCCCTACAAAACAGTTTCTTATGTTCATTAACAGATATGTGAGTTTCTTGAATATAAACAATCTCAGCCTGACTCTTCTTAAGCATGGATACCATTCTAGATCTCTTTATAGGGCTGCCCAGTCCATTAACATTTAAAGAGTACACTTTAAGTGGTGTGTTAGCCATTTAAAAATGTGGGAAATATGGTGAAAATCTGCACAGTCCCAATCCTAAACTCTGGGTCTGACTCCGTTCCAGGAACCGAGTCCTGTAGTGACACATCATGACTGCCTGTGGAAATGTGAGGAAAAAACCCTCCAACATAGACCCCCATTGGTCCTTGGATTTCACATCAAATTAGAACTTGGAATGCGATCCACAGAGATTTCTCACTTTATCCATATCTGATGTTGTTTTGCCTGGTTGCTTTTTTGTAAAACTTCCCCCCAGCCCAAACTGATCACACCTTTCGCACCTGGGACCACCTCTGGCTCACAGCTCTCCCACAATTTTTAAATGGGCCTAATTTTAAATCATGTCAGAAGATCCGGCAGACCCACGGGCTAAGACAAACAGATTTTTTTAGGTATCTCCAGCTGAGACACTTTTTTACTCCATTCCACCTGGAGCACACAGCCCTGAGATTTACCCAATAACACTGCTCCAGAGACTCTTCCTTTCCACAGAGCTGCCACATGCAATCTCTGTCTTTTATAAGGCCCTTATTGAAACAACAGGAGAAGGTACAGAGAGGATACTCTGGAGAAATGGAATACAGAACTGGGCACAAGTATCACCCACAACAGTGGAATAACAGCTGCCTCATGACCTCTAAACTCACTTACTCTCATAGCTGGCGACTTTTTTCCTGGCAACTGCTTATAAGATATTTCTGTGCACTGGCCATAATGTCCCACTTCCTTGCAACTAGTACAGGTGAATGCCAGTGCCAGTGTGGTGACCCAATGGCACACCATTCTCATGTATTTTGGTCGTGCCCAGATTACAACCCTTTCTGACATCCCTACAGCTGGAGCTGGAGGTCCTATTTGGACACCCAGTACCCCTTACTGCTGAACTTTTTATATTACACATTCTTCCCCGGGGACTCAGGGACTCTCATACTCGCTATCTCCTAGGGATATCCCTCACGGTGGCAAAGAAATCCATTACCAGATGCTGGCTCACAGTGATGGTCCCCACAATACCTGAGTGGAGAGAAATAGTTAATCTTATCTATAGAACAGGAAAGATCTCTTTCCATCTAAATGATTGTCCCAAACTCTGCTTACTGAAGTGGAACAGATGGATTCTATACATTATGTCCAAGGACCCAAACTTTGTCCCCTAAGATTAGATACTCCCTATAAATGTAAATGCGGGGACCATTCTGAGCTGGAGAGGTTGGGAGGGAGCACAGCACCAAATGCATCTAAATGGGGGGATATGAGTTTTTCCTGTATGAACTGTTGTATTGATCGGTTTGTTTCTTTCCCCAAGGACTGAATCTTGTGAACTCTATGCTGACATGACCCTTTGAACTATAGTTCTGTATACTTATTTATGTGCAAATGATGAATTTGTAACTGCCAATACCATGTACCTTGTTAAATAAAGTTAATAAAAATATTTACAAAAAACAAACAAACAGGGGTGGACCCATTCATACCCCTGTGTTGGGAGGCAATGAGAGTCTGGTATTGGGCCTAATTTGTGTAATTTCTTTAGTACACTTAATGTGTGGTTCTTTTCTTGAGCTTTAAAATTGCATGCATAGCAAAAAGTGTCACATACACAGTAACATCTGCATTATCCAATTCACAAGAAAATAGCAACACATTTGATTTATTCTTTTTTATATCACTGCAGGTTGCAAGTACTAAGTAACAGTCTTCAAGCTAATTACCAGTGTGTTAGACACATGGCCGAAATTTGACAGAGAGTGTGAGCATAGGAATGGTGAGGGGAGGGATGGGATAAGAGTGTGCTTTGCTTGCTATCTGAGACAAGTTTCTGTGGCAACTAGGACTCCTGCCCCCCCCCCATGCCCTAAATACACACATGTTGTGGAGAGTAGGCAGCAGCTACCTATTCTTAACAGAGTCTCTCTGACAGCTGGGATCCCTCTGTCCACCCATGCTCCAAAAGCAAGCACGTAAGCTGTGGAGAGTAGGCAGCAGCTACCCAGTGAAAGCTAGACAGACAGAGAGCAAAACATGTCACAGTCCTTCTAAAGAAGTAAGAAGCTAAAAGAATTCAAAGATAAGACAGCAATTACAAAAGACTGTCTGCCCTGGCAAGTAACATAAGTGTTAATTACAGCACTCTGAGCTGGGCAGGATTAAAGCAATATTATACAGCTGATGATGGCAGGCAGCATAGCAGAAGACATAAGGCACAATTCTCAAAAGGGGCTTACACTGACGCAAGCTGCGGCAAACAGCAGCTTGTGCTGAAGCCCGGTGTGCCAGGAACCCTGCACCAGATTCTGGTACAGGAGGGGTCTCAGTGCCTAAGTACCCACATTTGTGGCAACCTTTCCCATGAAACAAACACCTGGCACATGGGAGGGATTTGACGCAAGCTCCTGTGACAAAGGCAAACATCCTTGCTCATTTCCCTTGTGGTCTAGTGGCCCTCCCTCCTCACTCCCCAACGGCTCTGTTAATTGTAATAAATTAATGTTCCCTTCCCTGGTGGTCAAGTAGCCCTCCTTCCCTAATCCCTGATGGCTCTGTTAATTTTAATAAAATATTGTTCCCTTCCCTGGTGGTCGAGCAGCCCTCCCTCCTGGATCCCTGATGGCTCTGTTAATTATATTACAATTTTGTTCCCTTCCCTGGTGGTTTACTGGCACCTCCCCCACCCTGATCCCCAATGCTGCTGGTGTTGGAATACAATATCTATTCACCCAACCATGGTGGTTTAGTGCACTCCCCGATCCCCGATGTCACTTGTGATTGCAAGCAGACATATATTGCCCTTCCCTGGTGATCTAATGGACCTCCACCCACCCCAGTGGGTAGTGCCCCCTCGCTCCCCCTATCTTAAACCCTGAGTCAGCAATCAGCGCAGCCCTCATCTCACCACCATGGCCGGCTGCCGACTGACCTGTCAGTAAACATGTACTGTATAATACAATAAAATACAGTATGCGCTCACTAACAGGTCAGTCGGCAGCCAGCTGTGGTTGTGAAAGGAGGGCTGTGCTAGTTGCCAGCTCAGAGTTTAGGATTAGGGGAGCATTGTGGTGGGTACTACCTGCTGGGGTGGTGGAGTGGGAGTACTCTCAACCACCAGGGAATGGGAATATATGTCTATTTGCAATCATGGTCGACATTGGGGATTGGGGTGTGGGGGCTGCTAGACCACCAGGGTTCGGTGAATAGATACTGTATGTCAACAATGACAGCACTGGTGATTTGTGTGGGGGAGGGCCACTCCACCACCAGGAAAGGGAGCAATATTTATTTTTATCATAGCAGGAGACATCAGGGATTGGGATGGGAGGACCTCAGTATATTGTCGCAAACAGGTAACTCTCCCAGAGGAGAATTTCTAAGTACCATTAGACCAGGCCTGGCTGGTCTAAGGATACTTAGAATTTCTCCCCTCTGGGACAGTTCTGAGAATCCCACATTAGAGAATGTGGCAGCTTGTGATTGCCACATGCCCCCTAGCACCAGGTCGCAGTCTATTTTTGGATGCATAGGCAGCGTAAGCCCTGTTTGGGGCAGTTAGCCTGCAGTTGATGCAGGCTGCTTTTCTGAACAGCTCAGGGGGCAGTTTTTGATGCAAGGTGCCACTTGTGCCATTTATGTTTGGTGCAGCCACTTTGCATCAGTATCAGGACTTTTAGCATCAAGCCCATATGTACATGATCAGCGTGTCAAGAGACATCAAAGTCACTGCTGCAATATTCATTGACTGAAGAGCGGAGGAGGGAGGAGGTTCTAGCCAAGACAGTTCAGACAGCAGTTACTGGTAATCAGCACTCCCAAGGTTAAAACTTAAAACAAAAAAAGTGCTAGAGTCAGGCCCTATGTCTTTTTAAAGTGGTAGGGCAATGACCCTAGTGACTTCCCCTAGTTCTTGCACCAGTGCCCACAGGGTCCTAGCACCTCTGGCTAAGAACCATTAGTGCGAATGGATGGTAAAGATATTCTGGAAGATCAATAATAACAGTGAGTATGTAATTTTCATTTTATTCTTGGGACGTGGGGAGTTAACGAGATTTGCCAATACTCCTTGGTCAGGTCCAGGTACTAATGTAACAAGCTTTCCCCAGTTGGTCCAAAAGTTTTTCTACCCTTGGCAGAGGGTACACATTGAACTTGGGTGCAGCATTAACTTTCCAAAAATCTGTGCACAACCAGGTGGCCCAGTCTGGTTTTGGGACTAGAAAAATAGGGCCAGACCACTCACTCTGGGATTCCTCAGTGACTCTCAACTGTAACACAGACTGATTTTCCTCCAGTACTGTCTCTCATATTCTTTCTAGTAGTCTGTATGGTTGTTGTCAGATTTAGACACCTGGGTTTGTGTCTTTGTGGTGCTGGATCATATGGGTTCATCATGGCTTTGGGGAGAATACATCCCCAAAAGTCTCTACCAGCCTCTGGGCTTCTTGATTTTGGATATGGTTGAGCCAGTCATCCACTGGAACAGTGCTTGGTTCCGTTACAATTTTAGGTATCTAGTCCAGGGTTCCATCAGCAGTGTTCTCATTTATCACCAGACTTAGGGCCGCTTTTGGATTTTTTGGGTCTTTGAACAATACCTCCATCTTTCCAGGGTTTCAACAAATTAACATGGTAAACTTGTTTTTCTTTTTTTCCGTCTGGTTGTAAGACTTCATAATCAATCAGCCACCCCGAGGACCTCATATGTTCCCTGACATTTAGCTAGGAGTTTACTCTCAGAGTTAGGCAACAGAGGGAGTCTGTCATCAGAATTAAACTCCCATAGCCTGGCCCTTTGGTTATAGTGCCCTGCCTGGGTTTGCTGTGCTTTTATTAAATTTTCTTTGGCAAGTCTGCCAACCATGTCTAATCGTTGTCTCGTAATATATACTGGAGCACGTTAGGTGGACTATGGGCCTGTTTTTCCCACATCTCTTTTACAAGATCAAACATCCCTTGGGGTTGCTGCCCATACAACAAGAACCCAGTGGATGACTGTGGCACCTCCCGAATGGCAAACATTAAATAGGGTAACAATTCATCCCGGTTTTTTACCTCAGGTGACATGAATTCAGACAGCATATCTTTTTAATGATTTATTAAAGTGTTTCAGTAAGCTGTCAGTCGGTGTGAGACATACTGATGTCTGGATAGACATAATATTTAGTAAAGCACACACCTCCCTCACAAGTGTTGACATGAAGTTGGTGCCCTGATCAATTAAGATCTCCGTCAGCAGCCCAAATAGGGAAAACACTTTTATCTTGTCTTTTGCCACTGACAGGGCTGTATTGGAACATGGGGGAATAGTCTTGGGATAATGGGTGGCATAATCCAATTATAAAATGAGTAGGAAAAATTATGTTTGCTGATTTGTTGGAACATATCACATGACCATGCGAATATCAGAGCATGACCACACACCTCAGAGTGGTTTATCTATTATGTAACCAATACATACTGATACGCAGATGTACTTTTTATCAAGGGTCCCACCATATCAACCTCAGTTCTTTCAAACGGTGTGTCTGTTATGGACATAGGGATTAAAGGGGGCATTTTTATACTTCTGGGGGCCATCAGCTGATACTCAGGGCAGGAAGCACACATGTCTGTTACTTTCTTCCATATACCTGGCCAGAAGAATTGGACAAGTACGTGTGCCTTGGTTTTCTCCCTGCCAAAATGACCCACAATAGGCATCATATAGGTCAGTCTCAGTATCTCCCCTCTTGCAGACCCAAAAACCACTAACTGGTTAGGTAAAGTAACAATTTGTTTTTCAGATTCTACCCACTACAAAATACGTTTTCAGTTCAAATATTGAAAAACATTGTGCTTTTTGTTCATCTACCACTTTACCATTTACCACAGCTAAGTCTGCGGTAAATGGTACAAACAAAAACAAACAAAAGCAATGCCGAATGTTTGCTTGCTGGCATTGGCATTGGTAGTGTAGAAGTTACAGAGCTGCATAATAGGAATGGCAGCGAAGTATTGAACTGAAGCCAACCCCACCACCACCCTGCAGAGAGTGACAGGCATTGGGGTGTGCCTTTGGGTCGTCAGGCATAACAGCCAGGCCATTTCACCACACCCTACCCTGCAGACACTGACAAGTGTCACAGTGTGCCTTGGGGTCTTCGGCCCTTATGCGCACCCCATTCCATCAGGAAATATGGTGAGATGGGTGTGGTATGGGAGAATGGGGTAATGTTTGGGCCCGAAGAGTCCGAGGCACACCCTGAAGCCTCTCACTGGCTGCAGGGTGTGGGTGGGGGTGGAATGGTATGAGCATTACAGGCAAGAATCCCAAGTCACGCCCCTGATGCCTGTCATTCTCTACAGGGTGGGGCGTTATGGTCGGAAACCCTAACGCCTTAGGCATTCGTTGGTATTTTCACTCCAAATTTTCAACATGTTTTTTTTTGTGACCACCACCTCATGAACAGTGGCAATATCAGTTTGTTAGCTGAAAACTGCTTTTGCACAGTGACTATGGCATTTGGCACCACAGGTGCAAAAACACATTCCGAACAGGATGTGAAAAATGACAGCGGTACTGTTCATGGGGAGGTGTAAAAAATGGCAATGTTGAAAATCTTAAAAAAACTGGTGAAGTCACGAGCGTGCATAGAAACTGTGCAGCGCACACCCGTAATGTAACTAGTTTGGGGATTTTTTTACAGCAGATTGTTAACACAGGCATTTTGGGACCTCCGATCATGAACAGTGTCAGTGTGATTTTTCTTTATCTGTCCCGAACAATGATTTTCCACAGCGACCATGCATTTCTGCGCTGAAAGTGTGAAAACACATTTCAGCCATGTTGTGGAAAGTGACAGCCGTACTGTTCATAAGGAGGTGTGGAAAAATGCCACTGGTGAAAATCTGGACTGAAAATATTACAAATTCATGAACTTACGAGGGTGCATGGAAACTGCGTAGTACTCATTCGTAACACAGTCATTTTATGGAGTTTTGTCACCAAATTTTCAACATAGCCATTTTAAGACCTCTGCTTATTACCAGTGTCACTGTGATTTTCTTAATCTGTCCCAAACATTGTTTTCGCACACCAACTGTACCGTTGTGCGCTACACATGCGGAAACAAATTTTGGGCAAGATGTGAAAAATGGTAGCTGTACTGCTCATAAGGAATTGTGGTAAAATGGCACTGTTGAAAATCTAGTGTGCAAATATTACAATTCAAGAACTTGCCAGCGTGGAGGAACCGCTCAACGGCGCCCTAAAACAGTCATTTTGGGAATTTTTCACCAAATTTTCAACATAGCCATTTTAACACCTCTGCTCATGACCAGTGTCACTGTGATTTTCTTAATGTGTCCCAAACATTGATTTCGTACACCAACTATGCCATTGTGCGCACCATGGGCGGAAACACATTGTGGGCAAGATGTGAAAAATGACAGCTGTACTGCTCATAAGGAGGTGTGGTAAAATGGCAATGTTGAAAATCTGGAGTGAAAATATTGAAAATTTGCAAACTTACTAGCGTGTGTAGAAACTCTGCAACGCATGCTCGTAAAACAGTCATTTTTAGGAATTTTTCCCCCAAATTTTCAACATAGCCATTTTAAGACCTCTGCTCATAAACGGTGTCACTGTGATTTTCTTAATGTGTCCCATACATTAATTTCACACACCAACTGTGCCATTGTGCACTACATGGGCCGAAACACGTTTTGGGTGAGATGTGAAAAATGACAGCTGTACTGCTCATAAGGAGGAGTGGTAAAATGGCAATACTGGAAATCTGGAGTGAAAATATTGAAAATTCACGAACTTATGAGCGTGCATAGGAACTGCGCAATGCACGCTCATAAAACAGTAATTTTTTGGAATTTTTCCACCAAATTTTCAAAATAGGCTTCTTGAGAGCCCAGCTATGCACAGTGTTTATTCGTTGATCGGTCCCAAAAGGTGATTTCATGTAGTGACTGCGAAATCACCCTTCAGGCCCGAATAATGCCATGATAGTGACAGCATTCATGAGAAGGGGTCCCAAAAACCCCATGTTGAAAATTTGGTGCAAAAATTCCAAAAATTGCCCAAGATATACAGCAAAATTGAAAAAAACCCTATCTATTACATTATATAGCTTACTGGTATTTCCTCAGTTCACGGTTGGCTTTGAAGAGTGCAGACATATTCCCGGTCCACCGAAGATCATCACGCCGGACTCCAGAGGTAAGTATGGGGTGGGGGGTGTAGGGAGGCAGGGTGTACAGTGGGTGGGTGTAGGTGGGGGCAGGGAGACTGCGAGGGACCGTTTTTCTATTTACAGTTTTTTTTTTAATGATTAAGACGACACAAGACGTTTGCCACGCTGGGGTGGGCTCCCAGCGTGGCAGCTGGAAAGAATGTTTTGGGGGCTGGAGCCGATGGGGATTGGGCACCCGTTGTACTCTCACAGGCTAGTGCCACACTGGGGTGGGCTCCCAGCGTGGCAGCTGTAAGGCACTGTTGGGGGCTGCAGCCGGAAGTTGGGCACCATGACCCATGCCGACATGCGCCACGCTGGGATGGGCTCCCAGCGTGGCAGCTGTAACTTTACTGTTTGGGGGGCTGGAGCCAGCGAGGGTTTGGGCACCCCATCAGGTATACTGTATGTGAGTGGGGAGCGAGTCGGCAGCATGGCATATCAGATGCGTCGGGTTGCTGGGGGCTCTGCTCACCTGAAGCAGAGCTCTCCTTCAACTGTATGCCACTGCATTTTCTGCTGTCATAGACAGCTGGAGCAGTGATTGGCAAACTGCGACCGCACCTGCAAACACACTGACTAATTGGAAGAGGCTGACACACCTCTGGAAAACTCGGATGATGGCACTATGTTTCTTGCACATGCGTGCAAGCAAACATAATTAAATAAATAAATAAAAGTTCTGGTAGGCATTCCCAAGAATCTTATCAGCCTTTGTTCAGAAATTATTTTGGCTGGCCTGACCCCCAGAAGGATATCATAACCTCCTGTAGATATGGATGCCATGTCCTCATCTGAGTCACCCCAGACTTCCATTGAACCTAGGTCCTTGTGGTCCCCAAACACAACAATTTCAGATAGTGGGGCCCTTCCTTTTTCTCCCTCCATTTCTGACCCTGGGATTTCTTTGGCTTCCCTTCTGGGCCAAGTAGGTCAGAGTCAGTAAACAGAAATACATGTCCCAGACCCTCTATCTGTGTGGTGTCCTATGGACATGAACTTACAGTACTGCTCTGCAAGAGGGTATGAAACCGTTCCTAGTCTCAGACCAAGAGTACTGGCCAGGGTAAGGTTTTGGAAATTCCCACCTTTATTATTCCTGCCCAGTAGCCTACTTTTAACCATACTGTGGCCGTAGGGTATTTATGGGTATCCCCATGCACACATGCAATATTTAGGGGATTTCTCCACTGACCCAGGTTGGGTCCAACCACAGATTATTTAATCAATGTCTGCCCACAGCCTGAATCTACTAGAACTGTAACTGTTTGGTTCCTCACTTCCACAGGCATTGTATGCAGGTTTTTGACTTGGGACTTATGTGTGTGGGCGATAGCTATGCATTCCACAGAATCACAGTCCATGCAGTCACAAAACTTACCGATATGCCCACTTTTCCAGAATCAAAACATACAATGCTACTATTAGGTCTATGACTTCTGCACCTCCAGTTTGGGTCACCAGAGAACAGGATCTTGGGACTGGGGGAATTACACCAGGCCTGAGGGTTATACCATTTTGAGGTAGAGGGGTAAGCAATAGTTCACCACTTGACCACTTACCCATGTCAGCATGTATGGTCCCATCTCCCAAAGTTCTTTCTCCCCTCTTGTACGGGGAACTTCTCCACCCAAGGTTTGTCGTGTGTTTCTCTCTTCTTAGCAACCTCTGGTCTGTCAGCTTCCAGGTACTGTTCTGTGATTTTTCACAGTGGCAGCCAGAGTGGTCTGCTCATGTGGACATATCCAATCACGGACTCAATCCATTAAAATGTTCTGGTACTGCTCCAGTATAATCAAATCCATAATGCCCTCTTTAGTGCATACCTCTAGTTTTAGCCACCGAGTAGCCAAGTCTTGTAATTTGTGTGTCATCACTCTAGGTCATGTTCCAGACTTGAAACCCAAGGTGAAAAACTTCCATCAGTGACTCCCTTTCACTATTCTGACTCAATCTAAGAAAGCTGCCTTTACCTGATCGTAGTCTCTGCCGGTGGCATCAGTTAGGCTTCTGTATGCAGCTTGGGTATCTCCAGTCAGGTACAGTGCAATGTGAGTAGCCCAACCTTCTTGTGACCAGGCAATGGTACTAGCAACTCTCTCAAAAGTCATATGGTAGGGCTGGGGGTTGTTTTCAGGACCCAGTTTTGTTAGCATGGGGTGGGGTCCTACAACGACTTGATTCCCTGAGATCTGGAACTGGGACACAGTTTCTTTCTGTGTTTGTAATACCCGGTTCATAAAACTCCTGCTGCTGCTGGTTTCAATGCACCTGTAGTTGTGCTTGCTGGGTCATCCAGTATCTTTGCTTCTGGACTGGTTGTGCCAGTTGTTGGTGTCTCTGAGTCTGCTGTTGGGACAGCTGTTGGTGTCTCTAGGCCTGCTGCTGGCTATCTGAACCATCCAGTTCCTTTGGATCTGGGCCTGTTGTGCTTGCTGCTCTGCCAACCATTTCAGTACTTTGTCTGAGTCCATCTTACCCCTATTTAAACAAGGGGGAGTTCAATCCCACTGCAAAACTCAACAACATATAACAGGGTAGCAAACCAGGCAGATTCTTGGGGAACACTCTCAAGTCTTTCTATGACTCTACTCGCATTTCATTGAAAAAGAAACCTCCTTCTCCTTGTTCACCCTTCCTCCCTTATTGGGCTCAGGTGTTGTTTGTTAACACCCCTCCCACAGAGGTTCATCCAACACCCAGAACAAGCATGAAAGTGAAGTCTTAAAGAGCCAACTTGAAAGCAGTAGCGGTTTGGTACAAATCCCACCATAGTCCCAGTCAAACCCTGTGTTGCAGGGTTGTGAAGCAGTTTACAGGTAAAACAAGTATGATGGACACACACTCTGTCACAGGTACATTCATTATCTGCTGTTGGACTGTGGGGGCAAAACCAGCAGTATGCAACCAAGACCATCTCCAAATGCAGACCCCTGCAGCTGCATAATGCACTACTATATCGGCAGCATCCATAGAGACTTTTAACTGATGACTGTTAGACTCAATGCCTTGGGTGACAGTGATCAGAAAATATAAATTACTTAAAGGGGAACTGTCAGCAATAAGAGTCCCACAGTCAAATGTGAGGCTGATCCCAATTAGCCCTTTATGTGCAACACACTTTTTTTACTTACTGATTACCGCAGTGTAATAGATTGTATCAGGCTAACTTCACTGACTTGTAAGCTGACATTTCCTGTAACTAGAAATGCCAGACTCCCTTCCTGCTGACATCAGAGGAGGGCTGTAGCAGTGGGAGATTCAATAGCCTACAGTGAATGTCAGAGTTTTTTTATAAGCTGTAATCTTCTGTTGTCTTGTCTGCTGTTCTCCTGGGGCTAGGTACAGTCACTCAGGACTGTACTAAGCCTGTGAGCACAGAAGGACCAGTAAACATCTGATTTTAGCTTACAAAATCTTTAACATGTATACTGCAGGCTATTGAATCTCCCAGCTCTGCAGCCCTCCTCTGATGTCAGCTGCAGCAGATTCTGGGATTTCTGGTTTCAGGAAATGGTATCTTAGAAGTCAACAAAATTAGTCTAATGCATTCTGCTATAAAGCAGTAAACAGTAAGTAAAAAAAATTTTCGTACACAAAGGGTAAACTGGGATCAATCTCACACTTGGGTGTGAAGCTCTTATTGGTGACAATTCACCTTTAAATACCATAATTGTTGATCTTTCAGAGTATCTTTATCACTGATTCAAACTTATGGGTCAGAGGAGGAGGCACTAGGACCCTGTAGGAGCAAATCTTTCTGCCAGAGGGACCGAACATCGGTTACTGACGGAAACTGCACACCCCATGTGGTGGTGCAATTGCCAACCAGAATGCTGCTGGCTCCCTCATACACCTCAGTTCTGTTCATTGAGAGATACAAAGAGGAGAGAAAATAAATAGAGGACTAGATACCTTCTAGACCTTAGGGATAGTGAAAGGATATAGGAACTAAAATAAACAACAAACTAAAACCCAACTACGAACATAGTAGCTAAGGGTTGAGCCTACTAGGTTGCACAAGGGTAGTTGGGTTTAAAAGAATTAGTGCCTGACATCACCAGCCAGACAGGAGGTGGATAGTGACAAGAAAAAAGACCGGGCAGCAGCCCTGAGCGTATGGCTCTGGCAGAAGCAAAATGGCTAAAGTCTAAAACCGGAACCCTGAGAAATGGCATCTGGACTCCCCAAAAGGGCTAACTCCATGCTACCAGATAAGAACTGAGTAAACTGGAAAGAAAACCCATCTCCCTCTTTTCCTTATGACAGGTAGAAGATAAATAAGGCTTACAATCATTTGGAGTTACAGGAGGGGGCAGTGCCAGGGAGTCAAGATGTGGTAATCTCCTCCAGCATTCCCCAGAGCCAGTGGGCCAAGGCCCAGCTGCACAGAGAGAAGGAACAAAGGGTATGTCAACCATGAAATTCTAACATGGTTAGAAAATGAAAATTATGTACTCACGGCAGTTGTTCATCTTTCTGAATATTCATCACCATTCATTCATACATATGGGCCTTGGTTTGGAGGCACTAGGACCCTTTGGGAGCTTTACTCCCATAGGCAGGGAGCTGGCTCAGCTGCTGACATCACTCGCGTGGAGGACATACCCATGTGGTGCTGCATGCCAGCTAATAACCGTTGTTAACTCCCTTACGCACGTCAGTTCTGTTCACCAGGAGAGAAGCACAGTGGAAGAAAATAAAAGAGAGAACTAGAGACATTCTTGCCCAAAGGGACAGTAAAGGGATACAGAATATAGCATAAACAAATAAACAGAACCCAAATACTGACTTAGAGACTAAGGGCTGGTCCTGAAAGGGACACAAGGCTAATGGGTCTAAAAATAGAGCCAGAGTCTCTTAACACTAGCTGGACAGGGTCTGGGTAGTAATAGGAAGAGAGAAGGCAGTACCTGTGAACAAAAGGCTCTGGCAGAGTAGCAGAGGAGATACTCCAATTTGGAATGCCTGTGCAACTGAGATGACAAAAAAATGCCAAACGATAGGAAATGACATCTGCACTTCCAAAGGATAGTAACTCTGTGCTACAGGACAAGTTGAGTAAACCCATAACCCTGTATTCTCTAGAACAGAGAACCTGGCAAGTCAAGATGTGGGTATGTCCTCTGGCATGCTTCAGGCAGAGTGGCAACATTAAAACACAGAGAAGAGGAGAGGAGAGGAGAAGAGGAGAGGAGAGAAGAGGAGAGGAGAGGAGGGGAGGAGAGGAGAGGAGAAGAAGAGAAGAGAAGAGAAGAGAGGAGAGAGAGGAGAGGAGAGAGAGAGAGGAGAGGAGAGAGGAGGAGAGGAGGAGGAGGAGGAGAGAAGAGAAGAGAGAGAGAATGCAGCCCCCAACATGAGAGGAAAAACATGCCCTGCTTCTCCCCACAACCACAGGGATGTATCCTATGTCAAGCTACTACATTAATCCAGGCAAGTGCATCACACCCCACCATGGACCGAGCATCTATTCAGTGGAGCTTGATCGGATAGTGCCAGGGGCACATGTTGCATATAGTAAATAGCAGCGATATACCCTATAGGTGATACACCCCGGGCAGGGAGAATGAGAAAGAAAAAATGAGGGGAAGGCAGACACCTATCCAATCCATGAAGGAAAAGATAAGGGTCTCTTTTTTTTCTGGTTGACAGGGGGAGCCAGGGGCCCCTCCGCCCCTTTTTTTTATTTGATGAGGGTTGGCATCAGGGTTCCCAGCCTTTTTTTATTAAACAGCAAGTAATCACCTGTAAGGGTCATGACAGAGGAGAGACATACAGAGAGTTAGCAAAACCACCAGCACCCCCAGAGTGAGCTGCCAGAGATGCTGGCTCACAGCTGGATGAGGGATGGAGTGTGGGCATTTGAATCAATGGTGAAGATATTTAGAAAGATCAACAATTACTGTGCGTATGTAATTTTCATATCTTCCCTGAATCGATCTTCACCATTGATTCATACATATGGGTCTTGGTACCAAGCTTCACAGTTAGGGAGGAGCTGACTCACTCTGAGGGAAATAATTACTCTTAGCATTCTGCATGGGGCAGAACACCAGGGGGCAGGGACTCTTCATGGGCCTGGTGAGGCCCAAGAACATTCATAGTCAGCCAGGAGGTGATAGTACCCCCCCCCCCCGAGTTCCTGCCTGGCTCTCTGGGAGAAAAAGTGAGTCCCATTGAACAGGGAGTTTAGGATCTTACACCAGGTCAGACTTGCCAGTCAAGAATGGCAAAGCCACACCATCAGCCAAAAGCAGACTTCGGTTCCTACCAGCCCGGAGGCCACCTCATTGGCATCATAAGATACCCTCATCTGATATCTTGCCAACTTCAGGCCCTTGGCAGAAAGGCAGATGGCTTGCCCGATAAAATCCGATGTTGGCATGGAAGCGAGAAGCTGTTCTAGCTGCTCCTACAGGACCTATTATAAGCTGTCAGGTGTCCCTGATATGCAGAAATCCAGATTACAGCACGTGCCAAGATGAAAACCTTATTCCCTAATGCATCTGTCTGCAGAGTCCACAAAATGTGGTTGGTCATGCACTAGGCCATGGTTTTTCAACCGGGGTTCCGCTGCCCCAAGGGGGTCAGTGATCAACTCCTAGGGGGTCTGCGGATCACCCGCCGAAAATAGCAGTTGCGCTGAAAATGTCAGGAAATGTACAGAACCGCAAGTAACAGAAAGCAAAGCAAAGGTGCAGTTTCAGTTTTGAATGTTTGCCTGACAGCATTTAAGTATGCATTCATGTCTGCTCACTTTACTAATGAGGTCCTAATAGCCCCGATTAACTTTAACTGTTTACTGTGACACATAGTAGCTTGAAATTAACAGGTAATTAACCACAGCCATATCTCTGAATGATTCAGTCATTCTGTCCATGGTTTTGTCAATCCCTCCTTGTTAGTCCATTCTGCTTCGTCTGGCAGCTCAGTTTGTAAATCAGAACCTGCTGCTGCTTCAATGTGTGATTCCTCTGTTTCAATCTTACTGAGATCATAGAGACTGTAGTGACTGTGGCTGGTGCAAGTATTGCGGCTCCATTTGACAAAGTTCAGCTGCTCATTTTTTCAGTTAGCCCTGCTGCTACTTTAGTGTGCTCTGTAACCTCAGTAACTACGGAGAAAACTGCAAGGTAAAATAAAGTGATTTAAAGTTCTTTATAAGGCAATTGCTGGACTCGTAGTGTATTAATGCTGTGCAAAGAAATTTTCACCATATTACTCTTCAGTCAGTTTGATCCACTGCAGGTTTATCAAGGCAGGGTAGCATTTTAATTAAGTCAGTGTAATGGTGGAAGGTAAGCTCCCCCCCAGCCCTGGATGTAGCTGCCCAGTCAGTGGCAGGTTAGCAGTTTGATTCACTGCTTGTTTCTAATGTCATTCAATGCATTATTATGCACTATTTTATTAATTTTAAATAGTTGTATTAAAATTACAATAAAAAGCATTTCTTATATTGGTTTATAGTGAGGTGGTGTTTGTTTTTACACTGGTACATAAACTGGTACCACTACGCATGCTGCCACATAGTGTACAAGCCACAGCCAGTAGGGGTCTCTGACACTGCTGACATTTGTTCAGGGGGGCCTCAGACACAAAAAGGTTGACAATCTCTGCACTAGGCGACAAGACCCATCTGTGCTCTGCAGAACAAAAATCCTTGAAGTAGGGTAAGGTTTCATTTTCATTTTCATTTTTTATGCTTGTAAAACCAAATGAGCAAACTGCCCGTTTTCATTGGAGACAAGTTTAAAACTAAAAAACACACAAAATATTAACAAACAAACATAATACAAACAAAACATTCAATCAATAAATACAATGCATAAAAATACATCATGTTTCCAAAATAGCCGCTGTTTTAACCGTGTCTTAAAACCCTGACAGGAGTTATTATTAACAACTTCTGAAGAATTCATGTGAACCTGAAAAGAACTATTCTGAACAATTTCTAACGGAATTATATTAAAAAAATGAAGTGCTCTAAATAATAAAGATCTTTGCCCAAAAGTAGTCTTAAAAAATGGTATTTTAAATTTATAATTGTGCTGGGACCTAGTAAACAACGCATTAACTAATCTAGGAAACATTAAAGAAATAGAATGAGGAAAAAAATGACATTTAACTTTAAATAAGAAAATGCCCATTTTATAAAGTACTCGATTTTCAAAAGATAAGGAAGATGACTGATTGTACAGATCAGAGCAATGGGTTTGAAAGGGTAAATTTAGCCAAAACCTCAGAGCTGAATGGTAAATTACTTTAAGAGGATTCAAAACATTTGTACATGAGGATATATAAATCAGTATACCATAATCGAGTATGGAGAACAGAAAGCTATGAACTAAGAACTTTCTGGATTCCAAAGTCAAAAAAGATTTAACTCGATAAAGCATACCCAACTTCTGATGAAGGATTTTCCTAAGATTCTGAATGTGAAGTTCGAGAGAAAAATGTGTGCCCAACGTAATACCTAAGTATTTAAAAACAGATACATTTTCAATTATGTTTCCTGTCCTATCAGAAATTGGAAGCAAATCAATTGGTACATTTTTCTTCTTAGAAAACACCATTACTTTGGTTTTCTGGGAATTCAAAACCAGGTGACTTAAGGATAACCAATCCTGCAGAAAATTAAAATCAGTTTGAAGATAGGAAAGGGTGACATTGGGTCTGGGATCTGAACAAAAAAGAACAGCGTCATCTGCGTAAAGAATCATTTTAGTTTTTGTATATATATCAGATACGGAATTCATAAATAAGGAAAAAATAAGTGGTCCCAGAATTGAACCCTGGGGCACACCACAAACTAAGGGAAGGGAATGGGATAAAGATGAACCAATAATAGTTCTAAATTATCTTTCAGACAAAAAGTTTTGATACCACATATTTACTTCATCAAAAAAATGAAGACCTTGAAGCACACCGGGAAGAAGATCAAATTCAACCAAATCAAAAGCCTTGGTGAGATCCACGAGCAGTGCCGCACATGAAAGTCCACTATCAAGTGCTCCATGGACACTGCCCGTGAACCCCTTCAAGGCTGTTTCAGTGTTATATCCTGGCTTAAAGCCATGTTGGTTCTCTGATAACAAAGAATACCTCCCAAGAAAATCCAAGGTTTGGTCCATGACAATCCTTTCCAGAATTTTTGAAATAGGCGATAAAAGGGAAATAGGATGATAATTAGTAACTAAAGAAGGATTTCGATTCTTTAGGATGGGTTTTATAACTGCTCGTTTCCAGCTACTCAGAAAAACATTATGATATAAGGAAAAGTTAAAGATATGAACTAATGGATAAACAAAACAGAGTCTGAGGGTGCACAATACCACTTGTAGACATACCTGGGGCTGGAGGAGGAGGAGCAAAGGGACTTCTCCAAACTGTCCTAGAGCATTTCTTGAAAGCCCTTGGCCAGGGAGGGATGATGCTATGGTCATTGACAAAAACTCCTAGGAGTCCTAGCTGTATGGACAGGTTATTGTGCATGGCAGTCGTGCCAATATCCAGCACCTGCAGCATGTATGTCAAGTATCTTTGGTACACAGAGTACTTAGAGGTCGAGGACAGATATTGGGATGATTCCATACACTCTGAGAAGGACGCAGATGGAGAAGAGGCACTGAAGTTTTAAGTGAGTAGCAGCTGGTGGCCATGCAGAAACTGAACATGGCTGGTAATGGTATCATACTGGGTCAGCATACCAGTCGCGTTTCCATAATGACCCCAGGTGAGGGGCCCAAGAGGACCCATGATACCAAGGATTTCACACAGAGGCGGAAGAGCCCCAGGACGAGGGTGGGTAGAGCTAGAAGCTCTAGGGCCTATGCCTGATATGCAG
The DNA here is from genome assembly GCA_016271365.2 of Neoceratodus forsteri. NCBI lineage: Eukaryota > Metazoa > Chordata > Ceratodontiformes > Ceratodontidae > Neoceratodus > Neoceratodus forsteri. The sequence continues at coordinate 1,845,387,450 of CM057456.1, forward strand.
GATCATGCAGCAGGCCTTGCACTAAGGGAAGGCATGACAAACCCGCCCACAGAGGGTCAACTTACAAAAGAGGTATGACCTCGATGGTACGTGTCAGGGAAAATCCTCATGTGAGGAGAGTGGAGCTGTTCAGTCCCCTCATGGCAGCACTGGTCCTCACCAGAGACAGGATCAGCCATAGGGCCAGGAGGGAATTCTGCAACTGGGTCCCTCCCTGATCCCAAGTCGGCACTGCCTCCAGCATTGAACTCAGGATCAGAAAAAGACCTAGTCGCAGGACCCCTCCCAGCCCCGCAGCCGGCACCATCCTCAGTGCCTGGCCCAGTGCCAGCCTGTGATCTGTTCCCACCCCCAAAATAACAAACTGTGTCAGAAGCCAGCACAGAGCCATGAGTGGCACTGGAACAGGGACCAGCTCTAAAGGCAGCGTTGTCACCAGCACCTTACCCGGTGTCAGGCCCAGAATCCAACACTGGAGTCGATGCCACCCCCATCGCAGGGTTCTGTGCCACCTTCCTTTTCAGAGCCACAAGGGATACTTGAGTCAGAGAAAGACACATCCACCTCCACAACAGGGTGCCACCTGGCTCCAGTGCCAATCACTCTCCAGACACTGCAAATGGTACCAGGAGGGGCTCTGACATCATGGCTGACATCACTCCACTCACTGACACTGTGAGTGGTGTCAGGAGCCAGGGCACCACCAGTCTGTGACACCAAGATGTCCTTCAGTGTAGACTGGGTGTACAGCTTCAGCCCTATCACTGGGGATGTCCCTTTCTCAGGGGGAGCGGACTGGGGGACTGGAGGGAGAGTGATCAGCTGGCCACCCAGAAGGAGCCAGCTGTCCACCAGATCCACAACCCAGGGCCTCCGATGCCTCAGAGAGGCAAGGCTGGGGACAGCCTTGTGCTTCTACAGTACCCCAGGGCACTGGTACTATATTTCCATGGCACCATGTGTTCTTGGCATGCCTCTGAAGAGTGAAATTGTACGAGCCAACTTCATTATGCAGAATTTGATGGTAGAGAAATCCATCAAAAAACAAGCATCAAAGGAATCCATATCATGTTCAGGGCTAAGACAGGTCCAGCAAACCTCATGTCACTCCCTTGTAGCGATCAATTTCCCACAGGAACATCGATGCATAACTGGGGCTGTTTAGTCCCCCTTACTCTTTTACTAGGAGTCAGTCATCACAGACAAATAATAACGCAAAGTTGACACTGTGAAAAGAAATACTTTGGCAATGTTCCAGTAGAAAAACAAAGTTCAACAATGGTTGAACTGAGGCACTGCTCCCAGGGTGTACACTCCATGAAAGGAAGAACAGAAATGAGGTGCGTGAGAGACTCGTCAACGGGTTTTTGGCTGGCATGCTGCACCACGTTGGTATGTGCTGCATGTGAGCATTGCTAGTAGTCAATGTGACTCCCATATTAATGGAAAAATGCTCCCACAGGGTCCTAGTGCTTCGGACCATAGACCCATATGTATAAATGTATATTTATACCCATGCATAAATCAATGGTGAAGACTGTTTCAGGGAAGATCATAACCCGCTTCTCCCTGCAACCACAGTGATGTACCCTGTGCGAGACTAGTGTATTGATCCAAGCCAAGTGCACTGCACCCCTCCACACACAGAGCAGCTGCTCCTTGGAGTTAGACTGGATAGTGCCCAGGGCACCTGTTGCATTTAGTAACTAATAGGAATATGCTAATTGAGGAGATATACTCTTATCAGGGAGAAGAAGGACAAGAAAACAAAAGTGGAAGGAAGGAGCTACCTTTCGCTCTCACAAAAAAGCATTTTATTTTTGGTTGGCTAGAGGGCCACTCGGAACCCTCATCTTTTTTTTTGTTTAGTTTGGTGAGAGTTAGCACCAGGGTGCCCAACTCTCATTTTGTAATTTTTTTGATAACCAAAACCAAAAAACAGCCCCTTTAATGGCCATGGCAGTGACGATGCTCACCAGAAACAAAGGCCAGTTGCTGCCAGCACCTACAGGGTGAGCTACCTAGGGGCCCTGGCTCTGTCTGAGCAGGTGGTGGTGCACGGGCATGTGACTCAGTGGTGGTGCTATTCTGAAAGATCAACAAGTACGGTAAGTACATAATTTTCATATCTTCCACGAATCAGTTTGCTTGATTCCCACTTATGGGTCTGAGTACCAAGCCTCAATGTTAGGGAGGAGCTGGCTCACCCTGAAGGTAAGAACTACCCTCAGCCCTCTGTGTGGGTGAGAACACCAGAGGGCAGGGGCTCCTTAGGGATCTGGCAAGATCTGAGACTGGTCAGGGCCAGACAGAGGCTCCTGTGGCACAAGAGCAGAAGGGTGCCATAAAGCTCTCCTGGCCCAGTGGGAGAATAAATGAGCACCTTGGAACTGAGAGTTACGCACATTACATAAGGCCAGAGTTGCCAGTCTTGAGAGGTTAAGCCATACCCTTCCACCAGATGCAAACTGCAGTTCTCCCCAACATGGAGACCAGCTCACTGGCATCATACGATGCCCTTAACTGGTGCCTCATGAGCTGCAGACCCTTGACAGAAAGTTAAATGACTTGTCCAACTTAACACGTGCGAGGCAGCTAGGAGCTAACCAAGATGCACCCACAGGCACCCGTTGTAGGCTGCCTATACAGCCTACAACAATCTGCAATACACATCATGGCACATGCTGAGGAGAAAACCTTTCTTCCTAGGGCATCTGCGTGGACACAGTCAGCCTCAGGAAATTGGGCCTCGAGCAGGGCGTTCAGGCCCTTTGGGGACTGCAAAACCTCAATCCCTGTGGTGGGATGAGATACTGCTCCTGCAGAATCTGTGGGCGCACAGCACTGAGTAAGCAATAATACCCAATGAGGTGGGCGATATTGGGCTATATTGGACCACCCAGGGGCATAACAAGGTCAGATGCCGCAGGCAGAGGGCCTTATAGACCCTGGAAGGTCCAGTGTAGCCCAATACCATCCACCCCAGAGGGTATTATTGCACTTAGAAAATGCACTTTGTGTTCCATTTTTGAAAAAGTTTAAGAATTAAAAAAAGATACCATAAATATAGAATTTTAATGAACAAATCCATTTGGTGTAAAATAGCCCTGCTACCTCTAATGCTGTTTTGACACAAGAGAGTGATGTTGTGTTTTGCATTCTGCCACTCAGCTGTGTACAGACAGAGCAAGCTGTCAAAGGAAGGAGGTGCTAAAAAATGTACATTTTTAACTAGTAAGATGAAGTACAGATGAAGGTAGTGCTGCTGTGCCTGTGAGGAGATTGCAAGCTCTGAATGAAAACAACTGGGAAAGGGGGAAGTGGAAGAAGTGTACCTGCGACTAGTACCAGTGAGCTGGGTGTTCAGTGAAACATAGAAGTTGACGTCAGATAAGGACTACAAGGTCCATCCAGTCTGCCCATTTCTTTTTCTACCTTATGAATGTGCCATCGGCCTTTGCTCGGTCAATGGCCTATCTATTCGTACTCATCTGTATTGTTCCCTTATGCCTATCCCATGCCTGTCTGAAGCCCTGCACGGTAGTCATATCCACCACTTCCTGAGGTAGGCCATTCCATGCATCCACCACCCTTTCTGTGAAAAAGCACTTCCTCACATTATCCCTTAATCGGCCTCCCTCTAATCTCATGCTGTGTCCTCTTGTCCTGCTATTTTTCTTATATTGAAATGTTAGACTCTTTCACCTTGCTGTATGAAACTCTCAACCCCCCACTCCCCCCCCCCACTGGAGAAAACGTTATGTGTTCTGCTGACATCGGGAATGGAGTGGGAAAGGTATGGAAACTACTCTTATGTATGTTTAAGTAATTAAAGATCATGTGCAAAGGTTTTGCATATTGTCAATAAAGCTTGAATTCAAGGCCCTGTGTCATGATTAGAGTTTCCTGAAAATGTCATGCTGTTTGGTTTTATGGTTTTCTTTACATCAGCATTTAACTTGCTCTGCAGTGGCTGAAAACGGTGGAGTTATTTCTGTCTCTTCCGATGCACCATGTCTCTTCCCCACAGTTGCGGCAACTGCACTCTACTGCCACCTGTCTCCTGCCCCATAAGTCCCCTGCTCTCTGCTCCACATTCAAGGTTGCTACACCCTGCTGCCCACTGTCTTCTTCCACACAGTTGGAGACTGTGCAAGCTGCTACCTCCATCCCCTGCATAAAGAATCAGGGCTGCTGCACCCTGCCCAAACAATTGGAGTCGCTGCACCCTGCTGCCCTCTTCCCCCCACCCCAGTCAGGGACATGGCATCTGTTGCCCCCCGTTCCTGTTTCCACAGTCAGAGTTGATGTGCTCTGCTAAGCCCTAGAGACCTAGGTCCCCTGCCTCCACAGTTGGAACTGCTGCACCATGCTGCCCTAGGCCACCTGAGGTGGGGCTTTTGCTGCACCCTGCTACCCACTTTCACTGCCCCAAATGGGCAGGGCTGGTGCACCATGCATATCCTGTCTCACAGTCAGGGCTGCTGCAACCTGATGCCCCATTGTGTCCTGTCACACACTCGAGGCTTCTGCACTATGCTGTCCTCTGTCCCCTGTCACCACAGCCAGGGCAGCTGCACCCTGCTCCTGTCTACACAGTTGGGATTGCTGTGGCCTGCTGTGCCCTAGAGTATCATGCCTCCACAGTTAGGGCTGCTGCACCATGCTGCCACTTGCCACAACAGTCAGGGCATTTGCTGCACCCTGTTGTGTGCCTCCACAGTTGAGGCAGTTGCACCCTGCTGCCCCCCTGCCACCTGAGTCAGATTCTTTGCTACACCCTGCTGCCCACATCCCTTGTCACAAATAGGCATGGCTGCTGCACCCTGTCCCACAGTTTGGGCTGCTGTACCCTGATGACACCCCTATCTCCTGGCTGAACAGTCAGGGATGCTACACCCTGCTGCCCTCTTTCCCCACCCCACAGTCACAGCCACAGAATCAGTGTAAATGGTTTGTCAAGCCCAACCCCTGCATTTACAATGCATTTTCATAAAATCTGTGGGGAGGCACCTGGTGTGTGACCAGTCAAAATCATGTAGGTAAGGTACCAGTGCTCACCCCCCCCCGCTGCTTTACTGCCTGCAATTTTTTCAAATAACTCCAATATTCTTGCTTGTTATAAATCATTGAAAGGGTTCTTAGTCTCATCATCTAGCTGAATTATAATCAAGCCTGACCACCACAACAAGGTGACTGCCTCAGGTGGCAAGGGGGCAGCAGGGTGCAACTGCCTCAACTGACTCTTGTGGCAAGTGGCAGCATGGTGCACCAGCCCTAACTGCAAAGGCATGGGGCTCTAGGACACAGCAGGCCACAGCAACCCTAACTGCAGGACACAGGGGTGCATCAGGGTGCAGTAGCCCTGACTGTGAGACAGGGTGTGCATGGTGCAGTAGTCCTGCCCATCTGGGGCAATGGAATTGGGTAGCAGGGTGCAGCAAAAGCCCCACCTCAGCTGGCCTAAAGAAGCATGGTGTAGCAGCCCCAATTGTGGAGGCAGGGGACCTAGGACTCTAGTTCTTAGCAGAGCACAGCAGCTCTGACTGTGAAGACAGGAACAGAGGACAATAGGTGCAGTGCCCCTGACTTGGGGGGGGGTGCAGCAGGGTGCAGTAGCCCCAACTGTTAGGGCAGGGTGCAGCAGCCTTGATTCTTTAGGCCGGGGATGGAGGCAGCAGGGTGCACAATGCCCAACTGTGTGGGAAAAGACAGTGGGCAGCAGGGTGCAGCAGCCTTAAATGTGGAGCAGAAAGCACGGGACTTGTGAGGCAGGGGACAGGTGGCAGCAGAGTGCAGCTGCCTCAGCTGTGGGAAAGAGACACGGTGCATCGAGATGCCATATAGTGTTTCTGTTTATACACATACATGATGTATTTTTACACAGAAACCACCAAAGAACTGAAATTTGTGAGTTCAGATAGTACATGTGCTTGAAATAGTAGACTCTGACAGGCACCTGTTCATCAATCCGATATGAAAAAATGTTCTTACATGAATGTATTTGTGAAGGCTACATCAGAAACAAACTATTTCTATAAATGAACAAAACGTATATTTATATTTTATTCATTAAACAACCCTGTGGTATATAGTTAGAAAAAATCAGAGTTTTGATGAGAAAGAACTGAGAGCTGTGATACAGACAGGCTGATTTCTCACAGAGAAAGATTTCCACTACTTCAATTCAGCAATGAAACTCAAATGATCAGCATTTTATAAGAAGAGAATGATAGACTTTAAACTTATCTATCTAAAAACAAGTCACAGACTGAGTTTGTAAGAAACCTGGTGGGCAAATCATTAACTCTACAGCCTGCTGTGATTGGGAATCTGAAGCAGCAAGCTACAGTACCTCAAAATGATGTTATTGCTCTCCAAGCCTGACTGAGAGAGACAGAAAGAACTCCACTGTTTTCAGCCACTGTAGAGCAAGTTAACAACGCTGATTTAAAGAAAACCACAAAACCAAACAGCATGAAATTTTCAGGAAACTCTAATCATGACACAGGGACTTAAATTCAAGCTTTATCAACAATATGCAAAAACCCTTGTACATGATCTTTAAGAAAGTGTTCCATTTTTCAGAAGGGACAGTGAATGGAATGGGGAGTGAGCAAAGCCTGGGTGAGTCAGGAAGCTGTGTCCCCTACTGCTGAGCTCGCCGACTCCAGAGTTAAGTTTATTTATTTTTATTTATTTACTGAAATTTCGGAAAACACCTTTGAGAACAAGCTCATTTCATAGGTTCCACGTCAGATGAACAATACATATTGGGAAAGTATGAAATGGAGAACAAACAAAACAAGGAATTATGCAAGACATTACAAGTTTGTAGAACTAGAGAAGTTCCAATACATGTGGCATTGTACAATGTATGCCATGATGCATATTTGACTAAAACCTTGAATTTAAAGGGTCATATTAGAGGGGGTGGGGTCTTATGAAATGACCATTTACAGGAAAATGAGAACAGACTCAGCCTATTATCTAATAATCAACAAGGTAAGTGATGGCATCAGTCCAGGGGCCTCATCAGAGGTGAGATGGTATGGGACAAAGCATTTCAAAATGAACAAGTGAGCTCAGGAGATATAACAGGGGGGAGGGGGGATGGGGGAAAGCCATAGATGGGTGAGGGGAAAGAGGGGAAGGGATCAAGAGGAGATGTGAAGGAGAATGATTAGCAACTTAGAGTAGTTATTTACATGCTGAGAACAGTTATGCATAAGGCCAGGAGAGCATAAGGTTAGAATACGTGCTGATCACAAGAGGGAAGGTTACTGGAAGCAGTCACAACTGGCATCAGCAACTAGCTGTTGCTTAAGTTTAACCTTGAAGGAGCCCAAGGTGGATGCTGAAGTGATGTCATGGTGCAGCGAGTTCATCCATAGTGGGGCTCGGTAGGCAAAGGACCTTTGTCCCAGAGAAGTGCGACAGCGGGGTATATTAAAAATCTGGCTAGCAGAGCTTCTGGTGCAATGACGGTTGATAGTGGGGGTAATAAGCTTTTGCACTCCTGGGTGCATTTTGCCTAAGCTTACTTTTTTGGACAGTAAACATGTTTGGTACATGAGTCTACCTTTGAATTGGAGCCAGTTAGCCTGAGCATACATGTCGCAGGTATGGGACAGACGGGCTGAGCCAGTAAGAAGCTGGCATGGTTTGTTGAGTGCAACTATGATGCGGTGAAGAGTTGTTTCGGTAGTTGATCCATAGATTGGTAAACCATAATCAGTAAGTGAAACAAGAGAGATTTGAATGGCCAGGTTAAGAGCCTCTGGGGTCAAACATTGCTTATGCCTATAAAGTAGCCCAATGTGGGTGTTAACAGCCTTAGCAATGTTGTCAATGTGATAGGCATAGGTCATTGTACTGTCAATAATAATCCCTAGAGGTTGGTGACCATGTGACCTGGGTTATGCAGGGAGGGTGGAGGTAGTAGAGCAGCGTGTTTAATTTCTAATGGACACCACAGTCACCATTAAGGATGGAACTTTGCAGACGTGCATTTACAGGAAACCCACAGACAGACAAGGATACTTGCATAGGAATATTAATCACCCAGGGCACACTAAAAATCTGTAATGTACAGTCAAGTGCTGTGATATCACTGTATCTGTTCAAGTGAGGCGGACAGAGAGTGACATTTGGCCATGTTGAAAAATACCTTTATTGGACAGGGGCATTCTTTCAGAGAATTTGACAGAGCAGTAGAACGTGCAATGCAGATACCAAGGGAACAACTGCTTCACTATAGACAGAGGACTGCCACCAACAGCACACTCTTAGTAGTCACATGTCATCCTGATCAGGAGTATCTACGTAAAATTGTTAAGGACCTCCAACCAATATTCAGTGAGGATGAGACCCTGGGGTGTATTTTTCAAGAACTACCAGTACTGTCTTTTAAGCAACCACCTAATTTAAACCAACCTGATTGTTAGGAGTAAATTTGCACCAGAACACAATAATAGAACAGGCACAAGACCCTGCTGTTCTGCTACATGTAAGACTTGTGAACACATTTCTACTTCTGATTGAATCAATACCTCACAAAACAGAGAATTAAGCATACAGGGGAACTACACATGTGCATCTCAAAATGTTTATTTTATTCAGTGCAAGAGATGTCCACACACAGGGTACACGGGAGGAGAGACGGGACAACCTCTCCGCACCCGGATGAACTCACACAGACATGCTGTTAAAATGAAGATGATGGAAAAATCAGTGGGACAACACTTCTTTCAGTCCGATCACTCCATCTCAGATATGTCAGTACTGGTTTTGAAAGGACATTTCAAAAATACACAACAGAGGTGGGTTTTTGAAGTCAAACTCATTTTACTTCTCAATACTGTGGCTGGGAGATGGAATGAACATCGATTTGGGTTTTATGTCACATTACACTGCCTAAACTTTCACCTGCTTCAGGAACAACGCATGGACATATAATAAGGTAGAAGGTGTTGTGTGTGGGGGGGGTGGAGGGGGGAATGTGGAGGTTATGGAGTAAGGCATTTATATGGACACATGTTGATACATGGACATTTTAGGATAACAGTATCTCAGTTACTAGGGAGTCCTTGTTGAGGCATGGGGCAGGTGGCAGATTCCCTCATGTTTTGTCTCAGATTTCTAGAACTGTTATTATATAAACAGAAGACTGAATATACAGTATCTCACTTACAAGGGAGTCCTTGTTAGGTTGGATTTGTAATTATACACAAACACTTGACATTGGGTACAGTGTTGCAGAGGGGTCATAGCTGGGCAGAATAGGTTTTAACTTTCATGAAAAATATTGACTAGCTGAGCAGAGGGCCTGGATATGCATCTCCTAATAGGAATGACACTTTGCAAGTATGAACAGCTAGTGAATGTTTTTTTGTTCATACTAGGGCAGCCTGTCTTTAAACCCATTAATTGCCGTACATAAAGGTAGTTTCTTATTTTAAAGACTTTTTAGCATTATAAACTGTGATTTCTTATTCTATTCTAACTTGCTTTTAAAAGTACAGCTATATTCAAATGTATGCACTGATACGCAGACATGGTCTTAATAGAATTTAGTGGGTCTTGTGTTTTCTCTCCAATAAAGAGTTATTCATTCTGCAACTTTGAAAATACAATGTTTTACTTTGACTGTGACTCTGTCTTTAATGATCCTCTAGTATAGTTTATTAGCACTTCTTAGAAGGGAGTCTCTGCTGGGTGACATCTGACATTGGAATGTTTTTCTCTGAGACTCACAGCCTGTGTTCTCTATATGGCCTTAGGCTGAGTTGTGAATGTAGTTTTTTGGCCAGTGGGATCCTTTACAATCTACTTGTCTGCTTTTTATGAATGATCTGGTCTTTAATAAGATACATTTTTCCAAAACAACTGTCATTAGCTTCGTCACATGTTTTAGAGATATTGGGGTATATGCAGACGGATCCTGGTTGGAAATTAGTGACACTAGATGTTCAGGCACTATATGCCAACATATCCCATTACAGGGGGTTGTCAGCTTTAGAGGAAGCTTTATACCAATGTACCCATTTAGACCCAAATATAACAGGGATGGTTTTAACATTAGCTGAAAAAGTCCTTAACAGCAATTTGTTTACCTTTTTAGGGAAACATTATAAACAAATCAAAGGCAGAACTATGGGGGCAGCATTTTCCCCCCTTCCCCCCAATATGTGAACACCTATCTGGGTATGTGAGAGGACAGTGTTATCTCCTCACAGACAGAGAGCCGTTATTGTGAACATATTTATATGAATAAACGTTCTATTGCTGATATACTCATGGTTTGGAAGGGGACTGAAAGGGAATTGCAAGGGTTCGCAGAGTGCTTGGAAGGGAGTAATTCCAGTCTCAGGGTTACAGCTACTTGTCATGACAAGGAGATTAACTACTTGGATTTGCATATCATAGATTGGGACAGAAGGTTACAGACAGATCTCCACAGGAATGAAACAGACAGAAATTCAGTCTTACATTTTATGAGTTGTCACCCATGGCCGCTGGTGGAGACTATCTCCACAAGTCAATTTATCAGAGCCAGGAGAAATTGCTCCTCGGAGACCGACTTTGAGAACAGGGCTTTGGAGTTGGGTGAAAGATTCACTGCGAGAGGTTATAGTAGAAAGTGCATTACTAGAGCTGAGAACAGGGCCAGAACTCATTCTAGCTGAGTTGAGACAGAAAATGTGACTGCTAACTCGGAGACAGAGCACAGGCAGGTGGTGTAATTATTAATTCAGATAGAAATAGAAGCCCCATCTCAATTTTATTACAACTTTCACTTCCCAGGCATTTGCAGTGAAACGAATTTTGGAGAAACATTAGCATGTACTCCAAACAGGAAAGAAACTATAACACCTCACCACTACTTTTCCAAGAATGGTTTACAGAAGAGGTACCAACCTTCAAGACGGGTTGACATATAGTTATCATAAACCACATGACCAAAAAAATAAGCATTTTCCAACAGTATGCCATCCCTGTGGAAACTGTAACTTCTGCAAATGTATAGTCCAACCCCATTTTTTCAAACCGGCTGGGAGACAGAAATTATGTTCGGATAAACGGGAGAGAGTATATGAGAGAGATCAATGTTTAACGTAGGCGTGGCAACATATTAAGCTGATTAACTCATTTTAATAGTGAAAAAATACAAATTAGTGAAAAAAAAACATTGGAAAGATAAGATACAACAAATTTGCTAAAAAATCTTTCATTGACTTTTGTTTTAGGCTATCAAACATTTTGCATGCAGCACGCTGTTTCATGCTATGTAGCAGCATGACTTGAACAGGGTCACAGACCAGTTGGCTTTCTATGTATCAAATGCTTTTCTCCAGAATCACTACAGCCTCACTGTATGTGGGAATAACAGGGGATGCAGTCTCATCCTCTTATTCATCTGACTCCATAGCAGGTTCCTCCAGCTGAGTAACCAGGTCGACTATTGCATTGCCTGACAGCACTTTGTGGCCCTGATCTTCAGCATCACAGCTGACCCACTCACAAATTTCTTGCTCTGTAGCATTTACTGGTAGTGAGGAAAAAAGGGCTGTCAACTCTGCTGTTAGAACATTGGCAGCAGGAACATCTTGGTTAACAGCTGGTGTGTTCTCAGGATCACTGCGGCAGGTTTTTATACCAGACATAATCCACAAATTCTGAATGCTCTCTAGGCAGACATTATCCACTGCTTTGGAGGCTATGTAGAGAACATCTTTTGGGTTGATGGCCTTAATTATGGGGCTCAGTGGTGTTTATTGTTTTTCTCTGATAAATGAAAATTACGTAACTACCGTAATTCTTGGTCTTTTCTTATATCTTCACCATTCATTACTGCTGGGTGTAAGCCAGAGGCACACACCTGCACAGAAGCTTATTTTTGGAAGGGAGGAGTCAGCACTGATGGTACCACCCACAATGCTGATGCATTGCGTGGTACACAAGGGTTGGCCATTAGGTGCCACAGAACGGTACTCTACCACAGTTCTGTCCTGCCAGAGAGGACAAAACAAAAGGGGATAGGGAAAACCAAAGAGGAGGCAAGGGAGCCGAGGAATAGGAAAAGGAAATGATATAAACTGAAACAGGAATAAGCCAACCAGAGGACAGAGGGTAAATAATTTCTCTAACTGCCCTTAGGGCTACAGCCCATGGGCAGTGGCACAGGAAGAGGACAGTGAGAGAGAGAGAGAGAGAGAGAGAAAAGAGAAAGCTACAACATACGTAGGGGAAGAAGGAGGGCCCTCCGCCGTGCTGAGCTGGAAGACCATTGGCTTACATTAGCCTCAAAAACCTGAAAAGGTATGAAGACACAGGAGCAAGGATCCTGTAAACTTCAGGGACCACTGGATGGAGGTCACAAACAGTAGAATTTGAAATGGTCTTGGAGAATATGAGTATGGCTGAGTCAGCCCCCCTCCCCACCCCTAAACCCACATTTGGGATGAAAGTCCTAGAACATGGCCCTCTACAGTTTATCACCTGATGGCTAGTCAAGGGGGAAAATCCCTTAAACAGTAGAGGACTCTGTCCAGAATGACCTCTAAAAGTAGAGGGGAAATGAGAAAGGAGGAAAAGGGGGAGGAAAATCCCTACGGGTCTTCCCACGAGATGCACTGACACTGTCCCCTCTCCAAGAAAATGAAAACAAATGGATCAAGATCCATGTCAAGTTATGGTGGACACCACAGTGCACCTCCTTGAGAATCCCAGGGAGTTCCCTCCAAGGCCGGGGCAAAGACCCTACTCACCACCCTCCTAGGATGAGTGCACTGTGACTTCAGAGAAGGAAACAGAGGGCTCTGAGGTACTAGGGGGACTCTGCCCCCAGTTGGCCTCAAAGAGGGGGAAGGCAAGCATGGTGAAGGTGATGCCCAGGAGCGGAGGCCCAAGAGGGGAAGGTGGGTGGGAATCAGTAATGAGTAGTGAAGATACAAGAAAAGATCAAGAATTACGGTAGGCACATAATTTTCATATCTTCCTTTTGTCAGTCTTCACCATTCATTACTGCTGAGTGAGTACCAAGCCACCCAGAGGGGACCTGGCACTGTCCTGAGGGAACATATTCCCTCAGTCTCCTGTGGGGGAGACACGGGAGGGAGAGACCCTATTGCCATTCTAGGTCAATATGGCCTAAGGCTGGTCAGGCTGAGGAGGTGTCCTCTATGGCCAGGGGGACAGAAGACACCCCTGAAGATTCATCCTTGCACTGCAGGAGTAAAGACGGGTTCCCTGGAAAGCAGAGAAAATCACCCTATGCCGGGCAATTATTGACAAGCTAGACAGGTGAAGCCATGCTGTCCGCCTGATGTAGATCGCTGTCCCTGCTAGTCTAGAAGCCAACTCATTGACGTCACATGATGCCCTTGCTTGGTGTCTTGCAAGCTCCAAAGCTTGTGCAGAGAGGGCAATGGCTTACCTAGAGTCCTCTGAATCAGGCAGGGATGCTAAGACCTGCGCCAGCATCAACCACAGGTGCCTGTTGTAGGCAGTGTGGTGAGCCTGATGTGAGATGATGCAGAGTAACACACAAGTTGAAGAGAAAACTCTTCTTCCCACTGGTCAAACTCCACAGAATCCGGATCTGGCGGTCCATCGTGCACCAGTTGTTGAAGCCCGGAAGGAGTATCCAAAGTCATCAGCCCTGATGGTGGGTGAGGCAGAGAACCAAGAGACTCCTGGGGAGCACAATACCTCCTCCTGTAGTCCGCTGAGGCTTGGGATGAGGCAGATGGTGACTGCCACATGTGGACTGACACTTCTTGGAAGAGAATAGGCCAGGAAGGCAGTACTAGGTGATTGGCACTAAACTCATTCAGAAAAGAGCACATCTCCTGCTCGGTATTGCATCTTACCACATGGGAACTGTGGAACTCCTGAATTAACCTAGAGAGGAATCGCTTGATATTCAGTGAAATCAGCTTTAGAGGAAAGGTGGACAGATTGTTCCTCTTCCTCAGTTGAGGAAGCCGAGGAAGTAGAGGAGCTCAGGTGTTCAGAGCCCTCCTGTGGCGGGGAGACAGGCAAAAGACCTGCTCATCCATGGCTCTATTATACCTAGAGAAGGCTGCCACAATAGCCCTGATTGTCTCCCAGGTTAAAGGTCCTGTAGGGCCCACATGGCCTGGGAGAGAGGAAGGTGCCTGCAGAGGGATTGGGGAGGGGCACCTCAGCAAAAGTGCTGAACCTCTGCCAGGGGTCTAGCACCCTACAGCAGATCCTCCCTCGCAGGGGGATCCAGGGATTGATCCAGTTGGCAGACACTGCAAATGTGAAAACAAATCCTGGATGAGCCCTGAGGAAGAAACTCCCCTGTGGTGCAACTGAGATTGCATGGTTCCACAAGGGCAAGCCTCAGAGGAGGAAAAACAGGGCTCAGCAATGTGGCTCCTCCCAACCCCCCACAGGGTAGTGGATGAAGGCCTCCATACCTCACCCCAGCCTCTCAACACTTCCGACTCTGAGGCCACCCTCTTCCTCAAACCCAATGCTAAGGAGTCCCCCAATCCCACAGGCCCCCTGAGGGAGGCCGCAGAAGAGGAGGTCTCCATCCCCCACAAGCAGGCCATGGCAGCACCAGAGATGGCAGCTGCCCTAGCCCCCCCCGAGGATGAAACCATTACACCAGGTCCCCCAGAGCCGTTATCCACCATTGTACCCCCAACACCGGAGTTGGCGTGGGGGGCTACAGAGACCACAGACTCTGGGGAGCCCAGGAGGTGAACACTGGGCCACCTGGTGCTGTGTCCAAGAGGACTCCCTGACTCTAAGGAGTCAGGGTGCCAGTCAGGATTGGCTGGGGAGTCATCTGCCTCTGAAGAAGAGGAAACCACACATACCACCAGACTAGTGACCCCGGGAGCTCTCCTACCAATGGCACCATGAACTGCACTGCCGCAGGTCCCGGCACCACCTGTGACACCACCTCAATCACCAGCAAAGCGAATGGTGCCAGGATCCGAAGTGGCGGCGGCAGGAGGCACTGAGAGTCCACCAATGCTGGGCCCAACAGCTGTGGACTGCAACACTGGGTGAGTCTGCACCTCTGAGGAGGTGACTGCCTTAGTGGTGCTCTTGATTCGGCTCCACAGGGAACCGAGACATTCCTCTGGCACCACGGAAGAAATCTCCTTGATGGCAAGGCTGCAATCTGAAGAGGTTTCTTCCTCACTGGGCTGTGTAGACACAGGAGGAGAGGCATGGTCAAGAGATCTTGCCATGGCATTCCTAGAATGACACCATCCTCCGAAAGTTGGCGGGGCCCTGCCAACTTTAAACATGTGGATCTCAAGAACGTGGTGGTCCATGGAGAAACAGGCATTGCAGTTATCCATATCGTGGTTGGGACCCAGGCAACGCAGATAAACATCATGTCAGTCACTCGCAGAAAAATGCTGGCCACAGGGGCACCAATGCATGGCAGCATGGCCCGCTTTGGATTTTTTCTTAGCCCCCAAACCAGACATGACACAAAAGAAATGAAACAAAATTCACAGAAAAAGGACACAGTGCCATCGGTAAGTAATAAAAGGAATGGGCTTACCAGTTTCCAATGGCATCAGGAGTTATTCAGAACCAGGATGGAGCATGGAGATAGCAGAAATGGTGTCAAATTGGTGAAGGCCTAGTGCCATAGCGGTAAACTTCTGGAACTTGTGCAACAGGTGCAACCTCAATGGTGGGAGAAACAGAAACGGGGTGGAAGAGGAGTCTGCGGTGTCAATTTGCCAACCTTCATGCGCCATGCAATGTGTGTCAGCTCATGTGCACAGTGCCATCGCCACCACTCCTCCCAAAAAAGCTCCCTGCAGGTGCACGCCTCTGGCTTACACCCAGCAGTAATGAATGGTGAAGACTGACAAGGGGAAGATCACTGTCTGCTGCAATTTTTTTCTATAGCCATTTTTGAACATTTTCAGCACACCTTGGTCGTAAGGCTGGAGTTCTGAGGTAGTGTTGGCAGGCAGGAACATAACACAGATGATGGTATTCCTTGTTCAGACTTTGGGAATGTCAGGATGGGCAGGGAAGTTGTCCACCAACAAAAAGGCTTTCAATGGCAAACATTTAGACCGGAGATGCCGCTTAACCTGTGGCACAAAGTGTTCTGAAAACCATCTTGTAAAAATACGACCATCCATCCACATATTTCACTGGAATTTGTAGTGGACTGGTAGTGATGCCATGCCGAAGTGTTTAAAACATCTGGGCTCTTGAGACTTGCTAGCAAGTATTAATTTGATTTTGTGTCCCACAGCATTAACACAGCTAAGGATCGTAACATGATCCTTTTGTTTTTTAAAACCAGGGGCATCATGTTCTGGACCGTGAGCTAGTGTCCGATCTGGAAGGCATCTCCAATAAAGCCCAGTCTCATCAGCCTAGAGAAGTTGCTCTGGTACGAGAACCTCACTTTCAATAATGTTCTGTAGCTGCTCAATGAATGGGGAAATGTCTTCATCGGCAGCACTTAGGTGCTTGCCACAGAGCTTAAACTGTCTGATGCTATGCCTCTGCTTAAAGCGATTTGACCACCCCTCATTTGTTACAAAGATTTCCCTGTTACCCAGCCTTTAGTGGAATTGTAGATCTTTTTCCTTTAATAGAGGTCCAGAAATCAGGGTTCCGTTTTCTCGTTCTTGACAGAACGAAAGATAAATCGCAGCATCATGCTGGTCATCGTAACAGGTGGATATGTTTTTTCATTCATAGGAACCAGCAGCAGTTTCCATTGTGAAAGGAAAATCCCTCGGCTTTTCTTTAGATGCTTTAATGTCATTAATTGTGGATTTGCCCACACCATACTCCCCTGCCAGCACAACCACGTGTTTCCCATTCTCTAAGTGCTCCACAATTCATAGCTTATCTGACAATGTAAGGACTGCTCTTTTTCATTCTGATGCCATTCATGCTCTGGAATTGATTGTGTGAAACACTGCAGGTAGGATTTAATCCCTATTTATCCCATCCACATCACTTGTTGCATGTCTGTTTTGTAATTGCGATGTACCACATATCAGGAGTTAAGTGACTGCAAAGCCAAGCCAACAACAGGTGATAACATTCACAGCGGGGGACAATTGATGAGTTTGTTCAATAAGGAGGTTCAGTTAAGCAGAGGTCTTTTAAATAGGTTTGGACTGTATTAGTTAAGGTAACCAATTTTCTAGTCCAAATGTTGGCAAAATCTTTGACATCAAACAATTTTGATCACATGTAGCATAAAATCAGTGGTCTTTATGGCCACATTTTTTTGTTGTGGGTTTTATAAAGATAAAACTCTGAGACCATTTAAACAACGAATTGGAGAACATCTTTGTGCTATAGAAAACAGGAATGTGGAAAGGAATCTTACCAATGCCCTAGCCATTCATGTAAAAAATTAAGTTGCTGAGCATAGATTTAGATTCATAGGTTTGGAGAAGGTTTCCATAGGGCCTAGTTGAGGAGATTTCAACAAATGATTGTTACAAAGGGAAACTTTTTGGCAAAACAGATTAAGAGCCCATAGTTTGCCAGCTTTCAGTTGAGACCTTATCTGATGGTTTAATCTGTGTGATTTAATTAGTTTTTCGAATAATGTACTGACAGCGCATAATTCATATGACACTATATAGTTTGTTCATCTTGTAATTTTAACTAATATTATTCGCATGTTACCCTTCATCCCTGTTTTTTCCCTTTCCCTTGTTTTCCCTCTCCCCTGGTCATCTCACCCCTCCTTTCTCCTCCCTTCCTCTCCTTTTAGCATCCCCTTTCCATTTACCCCTCCTTTTGCACATTCTTTATATGATATTTATGAACTGGTGTGTGTGTGTGTGTGTGTATATATATATATATATAGATATATATTCATTGCAAAAAACTTTGTTAATGCATCAGTTAGGGTTGAAGTAACAAAAGTAGCAAAATGAGGTTGTAGGGTTGAGACCCTAACATCCTCCTACCCTACCACCCCAACATCCACAGGCCAATAGGCGACGGGGTGTGCCTTGGGGTTGCAGGCCCTAACTCTCGCCCCATTTAATTTGCAGAAAAGCTAACATGGTACAGTATAGGAGAATGGGGTGAGAGTTAGGCCCAATGGCTCCATGTGATAATGGCAATTGTGGAAAGGCAATTGCCATTAGGGCAAGTGTACATCACCAAAAATCAATTTCAGCGATGTACAAACCTGGGGCACAGCAAAAGGGCACCGGGGACTTTTTTTTTATGCAGAGGGCTGTGACCCCACATCCCCCAAGTGGGGGTTTCACCCCCTGCACACCCATACTAAAGGATTCTCGACTACAGAGGGGGTGCATTCCCTCAAATATTAAAAATGGCCGGGCCCAACAAAATGAATGTGCTCCCAGAACCAAACCCAGCACCCTCGCAACCGTAGCCTGCCACCCACCCACCATGCCACAGGGCCAGTTCAGCAGCCCACCACCGCACTATGCCTCACAAACCCTCCCTCCCCTTCTGCCTGTCGCACGGTGTGCTTGCCCCCCCCACGTGTGTACATATAGCAACATCTTGACGTTATATTCATGGACCCCCCACATCTGGTCACCCTCCTGCCTGGTGACCCTGTGGACAGGTGCATGAATTGAGTCACCCTTTTAGAAAGTGCTCGATCGCATGATCACCATTGTCATGGAGGCTACCAGTCCGATGACCCCAAGGTACACCCGTAGCCTATTGGTCTGTGGACAGTGGGGGTGGTGTGGTGTGGTGGGGTGTTAGGGTCGCAATCCTAATAACTAATTTCCCTACTTTTGTTGTTTCAACCTAACTGATGCATTAACAAAGTTTTTCAATGAATTTCCTTGCTTTTTGAGAAAGTGTAATCTTACATTTATACAGTTTTGGGCGCGAGGGCCCCTGGGCCCTGCACTCCCATGGTATCAGTTTTTTTTTAATGAACTGCCATCTCCCTGTGGGAGCACAGGTCCCTCTGGGCCCAGTACTCCCAACTATCTATAAGGGACCTGCGCTCCCATACTATCATCTATCAACAAGTGCACAGACATTGTAATGAGCTATCATCTCCCTGTGGCCCTGCACTCCCAGTATTGCATAATGGATGGCCCAGTAGTCTCATTACTGCATAATGGTATCCATATGTGAGAGTGCAGGGCCCTCTGGGCCCTGTACTCCCACCTACCTATAACTGTAGAGATGCAGTGCAGGCCTAGACACATTCCAAGTATAGCAAGCATTGAAAAAATTCCACTGCAGTTGTAATCATGGATAGATAACCTGCATGCGTGCTTAGTACACCTAATGTACTAAGCTGCACATAGCGAAAAATCTGTATTTGGAATCATTTTCAAGATATACTGTAGGCACCAAAAGGTTCACCACAATGTTATCCTATGAGAAACCTTTCAAATTTGCAATGTCATAAGTATGGAACCAATTACATTTTTTACACCAAACCAGCATAAGTCACTTCTGTGGGACAACCCCTTCGTACCCTGCACACTTCAAGTCAAAAGTCCTAACCCTTTCTTTGCATTGAACTGGCAAAGAAACAGCAACCTTTAAAAATCCCTGTTCGTGAGCTGTCAAAATCCCTGTTTGCGAGCCGAATCCCTGTTTGTGAGAAATACCTGTTCGCAAGGTAGGGTCATCTGGTCGTTCCCTCACAAACAGGGATTCTGACAGCTCATGAACAGGGATTTCTTATGAACAGGGATTTTGACAGCTCATGTACAGGGATTATGATACCTAATGAAAAGGGATTCCTTTTTATAATCCCTGTTTGTGAGCTGTCAAAATCCTTGTTTGCCAGATAGGGTCATCTGGTTGTGCCCATATGAACAGAGATTTTGACAGCTCATGAAAAGGGATCGGCTCACGAACAGAGATTTTGACACCTCATGAACAGGGATTGGAAGTGAGTTGTGAAAAGGGATTTTCTTTTTTTTTTTAACTCCATCAGGTTTATTGATTTCACAAATATCTGGTACAACTGTTCAATCTTAATAGTATTAGAACTAACATTCTAATAACAAGATTCCATTCTCCTTAATCACACTAAATTTTCTTTCCATTCTACTAATTAACATGTGTAATACCTTCCATAATCTAAAATACAATCCTATCAAGTGAAAGGTATAGTATATGGATACACGCTGACGGGAGCCTTAAGCTTTTGGTTAGTGATTACAGTTTGTCGCAGTGTGGCCTGTACTGATGTCCCAGTTTTTGGTTGGATTATTCTTTTCCATATTGAGGACATCCTTCCTTCCTGGGAATTTGCTTAATACTGAGAATGGCATCTGTTTCTAAATATTTCAACATTAAATGTAAACTTCTCAACAAACATTATATAACATTACGTAACATATGCACAGTGGCTATTACCATAAATATGGATTCCTAATGTTGTTTAAGGGTGATCCCCTTCTTTCTCCTACCTTTGATTCTTGACTTCACCCCTCTACCTCCCAGATACATAGATACATAGACAGTGTCGGCAGATAAGGGCCTATGGCCCACCCAGTCTGCCCATTTGAGCTTGTAAGTTCAGTTTGTTTTCCTAGAAGTCTGTTGCCCCTTACCCCTGACCTCCAGAATTCCTTTATGTCTATCCCATGCATTCTTAAATCCGTGATTGTTTCAGCCCCCACCACTTCCTCTGGCAGGGTGTTCCACTTGTCCACCACCCGTTCTGTGAAGAAATTCTTTCTCATGTTTCCTCTGAATCATCCTCCTCCAACTTCATCCCATGCCCTCTAGTCCTGGAACATCTTTTTGCTTAAAATAGTGTTTTCCTGCACCCTGTTCCTCACTGTAAGATACTTGTATGTCTCTATCATATCCCTCTCTCCCTCCTCTCCTCCAGGAGTACATGTTCAGTTCCTTCAACCTGTCTTCATAGGACTTGTGATGCAATCCATGCACCATCTTTGTTGCCCTCCTCTGAACCTTCTCTACCCTGTCTTATATCCTTACGTGGGTATGGTCTCCAGAACTGTACACTGTACTCCAGGTGGGGCCTCACTAGTGTCTTGTATAGCGAATTATGACCTCTCTTTTCCTGCTGGTGATGCCCCTGCCTATACATCCCAGCATCCTATTTGCTTTACCTGCTGCCTTGTCACACTGTTCCCTACCTTGAGGTCATCAGAGATGACAACCCCAAGATCCTTTCCTGCTTGGTGCATGCTATATCCTCACCCCCAACTGATATATTGTGCCAGGGTTTTGTGCCCCATATGCATTATCTTGCACTCTTTGCATTGAATTTCAACTGCCAAACCCCTGACCATTCTTCAAGTTTCTGCAGGTCCCTTCTCATTCTGTCTACACCCTCTGGTGTGTCTACTCTGTTACAGAGCTTTGTGTCATCAGCCAACAGTGAAATTCTGCCTTCTAGGTCCTGTGCAATGTCACTGATGAAGATGTTGAATAGGACCGGTCCCAGCACTGATCCCTGTGGTACCCCACTGGTCACTCTTCCCTCTGTGGAGTGACAGCCATTTACCACCACCCTCTGTGTCCTGCCGCCCAGCCAGTTACCTACCCACCACACTACTGTCCTGCCCACACCCATATTCCCAGTTTGTGTAATAGTCTTCTGGTGGCACAGTGTCAAAGGCCTTGCTGAAGTCCAGATAGGCCATGTCCACTGCCCTCCCTGATCCACCTCCTAGTCACCCAGTCAAAACATTCAACGAGGTTGGTCTGACATGACCTTCCCCTGGTGAAACCATGCTGCCTTGGGTTCTGTAGTCCATTGACAACCAGATGTTCCACCAATCTCCTTCAGTAGTGCTTCCATGATCTTCCCCACTACAGAGGTGAGGCTGACTGGTCTGTAGTTCCCTGCTTCCTCTTTGTTCCCACTTTTGTATAAGGGGACTACATCTGCTGTCCTCCAGTCTTTGTGTACCTCCCCTGTTTCCAGTGATCGGCTAAACAGGATAGCCAGAGGTTCAGCCACCACCTCTCTTAGTTCTTTAAGAACCCTGGGGTGCACCCCATCTGGCCCCATTGCTTTATCAACTCTTATTACTTCCAGTTCCTTCAGGACCCTTCAGATCTCCAGGCAACATCCATTAGGTTTTCCTACATTCCATTGTCCCCTCTCACTCCTCCCTCACTTGCTGTCCCTCCCCCCTGCATTTCCCTCCAGTTATGCCAGGATCCCTAGGTCTCTAGAAATTTGTCTTTTCTCAACTGGATGGTGTAGGTGATATTTTCTAGTCTTTCTATTTCCTCTACCTTGGAAACCCATTGTGTAAAGGTTGGGGGGGTCTGACTTTAACCATTTAATAGTAATACATTTCAGCGCCACGACCCGCAGTATCTGGCACAACTCTACAAATTTCCTTTTTTTGGAGGAGAGAGTGGGTAGTCCCAGGACTAGATCTTGAAATGTATATGGCAAAGATATACCCCACAAGTGAACCATAACCGCATGGATCTGTGTCCAAAACTGTTGCAGCTTCACACATCCCCAAAATATATGGTAATGTGTGCTTTTAGTTTCCCCACACATACACCAACAGGCAGATGATGCCTGCAGGTTAAAGTGCTGGGTGATCTTTGGGGAGCTGAAAAATCGAGTCAGGATTTTCCAATTGAATTCTCACCAGATAGTGACAGATGTTACTTGCCAACCTCTCTGCAGGCGATGGGCCTAATCCTTCGCAGAGATTGCACTTGCTAACTCCATCTCCCATTTCCTCCTAACATCCTCTAACACCAGAGTCCCCAGCTGCTCTGTGAGTACCCCATACAGAATGGAGAGGTAAGGTAGTTTATCCCTGATCCTAATGGCATCCCACCAAAATGTTTAAAATTGTGTTAAAGCTCTAGTAATCTTTTGCAAGTTTTCCCCTGTGTCAATGAAATGTCGAGTTTGGAGGTATCTGTAGAAGTCCTCCCTATGTAGTGTAAAGCATTCCTGAAGTGTGGCATACATGAGGCAGATTCCTCTGTCAGTCAATTGTTTGAAGGTGGTAAGACCTTTAGTTTTCCAGTACGCATACCCTCGGTCTGACCCCAGTGGAACAAAGCTCCCCGTGTGTCTGATCAGGGATAAAGAGCCTAAAGTGTTCAGGGTATGTGTTATTGTCCTTAACCTAAGAAGGATGTGTAAGGAATGTTTTACCTAGGGGTTAGAGACAGATGGCCAAATCCTAGGATTAATAAAGTTAGTAGGAAATGTCCATATTTTGCAATTGGGGATTGCCTCATTCTCAATGAAGTACCGACCTGAGTCGGTGCGCTGTTTGACCCATGTGATTAGCTGCGCCCCCTGAGCAGCTAGGTAATAATAATACATATGAGGCAGGCCCAAACCACCCCTCTCCCTTGATCTCATCAGGGTAGCATGGGCTATCCTTGGGCATTGACCAGCCCATATGAATTTAGAAATATCCTTTGTAAGGTGGTTCCAAAATTGAGATGGTAGGGAAATGGGAAGTGTCTGAAATAGGAATAGTAATCTGGGCAACACATTCATTTTTATAATTTGAATTATTCCATAAAGGGTGTGGGGTAGGAGCTTCCATCGGGCAAAGTCGGATCTTAAAGCATGATGCAGTTTGAGGAGATTGTTGCGGTATAGTTTGGATGTGTCTACTGAGACCTGGATCCCCAGATATTTAAATGTGTTTTTCGTAGCCCAGGTAAATGGAAAAGTTTCTCTAAGCTGTCTGGGGAGGGTGCCACTTAGCACCACCACTTCCAATTTAGTTAGATTAATTTTGTATCTTGCCAGGGAGCCAAACTTTTGCAATGCATCCAGCAGATGTGGTAGAAAGGTCTGAGGGTCTTGTAGGAAAAATAGGGAGTCATCTGCATAAAGTGCCACTTTCTGTTCTGCTCCCCCTGCCCAGATACCCTTGATGAGTAGGTTGTTGCGAATCCAAATTGCCAGCAGTTCCAAGGATAGGGTGACTATTAATGGTGATAGGGGATATCCCTGCCTAGTGCCCCTCCGAAGGGGCAAGCGGTTTGACAATAGACCATTCACTTTAACCCTAGCTTCTGGTCTGTGGTATAGTGCACCTATAGCAGAGACAAAATGCTCCCCCAACCCAAACCTTGACAGGGTAGATGACATAAAGTGCCAGTCTATCCTGTCAAAGACTTTCTCAGCGTCCATACTGATCACCAGTTGCTAGGCAGCTGAGCCCTTTTGGGCTGTGATGATATTCAGTAGGTGCCAGATATTGTCTTGTAAATATCTCCCTGAGATAAATCCTGTCTGGTCTGGGTGGATGAGGGTGGAGACGCAGTGCCGTAGCCTATCTGCCAGGATACTGGTGAACATGTTTAGGTCCA
The DNA here is from genome assembly GCA_016271365.2 of Neoceratodus forsteri. NCBI lineage: Eukaryota > Metazoa > Chordata > Ceratodontiformes > Ceratodontidae > Neoceratodus > Neoceratodus forsteri. Next base: position 1,845,411,756 of record CM057456.1, read on the forward strand.
TGGGTAACAGGGAGATCGGGCAGGAATGAACTGCAGAATTTAGGTTTTTTACCCTGTTTTGGGATCACTGATATCTGGGCCAAGTTCCAGGATGGTGGAACTAGTTTCTGATCTACCAGTATCTCGTTACAGGTCACAACCAGATGGTCCACTAAGAGTGGTGTGAAACCCTTGTAGAATTCTGCCATGAACCCATCCAGCCCTGGGGCTTTACCATTTTTCAGTTGTTTGATTTTATTTGTAATTTCATGGACAGTAATTGGGGCATTCAGTACTGTTCTCACAGGGTCTGCCAGAGTGGGTAGCAGGAGACCTTCCAAAAAGGATCCCACCACCTCATTATGACCCGGGAGGATCTCTGACTTATATAGATTGGCATAGAAGGTTTCAAATATTTGTAAAATTTCTCTGGGGGAGGTAATGGCTGGCTCTGTACCCTCACCCTGCAGGCGAACGCTGCCCTACTTGCCCTCTCCTGACGGAGCTGCCACACTAACAATTTCCTTGCCCGGTTACCCTGTTCGAAGTATTTTTGTCTGGTATACCATAACTGTCCCTCGATCTGGAAGATCCTATATCTGGTTCAGTTCGTGTCTTGTTTTATCTAGGTCTTGCCTGACCTAGGGATCTTGGCTCCCCTGATAAGAAGCTTCAAGCTGGATTGTCTTTTGTTCCAGTTGCACTCTCCACTGAATGTGCTGTCTTTAAACCCTAGAGGCATATTTTATTATTTCCCCCCCTACGGCAACATTTAAGGGCGTCCCATCTTATGCCATCTCCCATCTCTCCTCTAAGATTTTCTAGATTGAACTGTTGAATTTTATCTCTGATCAATTCTTTGAAATCTTCCTCGGTGAGGAGATTCGCATTGAGTCTCCAGCTGGATTGTGACACAGTCTGGGTAGTGGAAATGTTAAGGGAGACTGGGGCATGATCTGAAATGACTATCGGACCTATGACGCACCAGTCTACCCTCTGTAACCAGTTGGTGGATATCAAAAAATTATCTATTCTGGAGTAAACTCTATGCTGTGGGGAGTAACATGTGTAGTTCTGCTCTCGGGGGGGGGGGGTGCAGAAACCTCCAACACTCCAACAACCCTAGTTCCTGGTTTAATCTTAGGATGAGCCTTCCTGTTCTTGTTGCCCCTCCTTGGTTCCTCCCCAATCTATCCACTCCCAGATATATCACTTCATTGAAGTCCCCCCCAATTACTACCATACTGTGTGCATCTGTAACTGCTTCTTTAATAATTTTCTCTAGGAATACCAGCCTTGGGGTTTCTTCATTTGGGGCATATATGTTCATAAGAGTACAGTCTTGATCTCTATAAATCCCCCTGATCTGAACAAATCTGCCCTCTGGATCTCTTCTAACTTTTGAGACTACAGTGGGGTATCCCTTTTAACCAGTATTGCTACTCCCCTGTGGTGTGGGCTAGCTTCAAAGTGTGAAGCGTACACACTCCCTACCCATGCTCTCTTTAATTTGAGATGCTCCATGGCCATCAAATGTGTTTCTTATAGGAAAGCCACAGTAGCCCCCTGCCTCTTCAAGTCTTGCAGTATCTTGGCTCGCTTCACAGGGTTATTGATTCTCCTCATGTTTAAGTATACGATCTGTAGGTCAGCCACTTTCAGTCAGGCACCGGCCACTAGTAATCGAGGAGGAAAGGGGACACCCACATAAAATTCTTTGCTTAGCCATTCTGTGCATTGTTTCCAACATGTAAATGAATTTCTTCAAAAAGCAACCTTCATAACATAATTTTAAATCCATAAACTATATAACCCAACCTAACATCTTTGACTTCAAGATGTAAGTGCCCTCTTGCCACCCTATTCAAAACTCCTGCTTTTAGAGGTGTATTTGGATGACCCCAACACCATGGGACTTCTGTCTGGCTCCAGGCTAATAATGGCCTGATAACCAGAAAGGCAGATTTAAAGCACCGTGACTGTGAGCTCTAGGTACTTTACGAAAAATTTTCCAACAGGGAAAACGTGTGTAACAACAAAACTAAAATATGTGCCTTGCCCAACTTAGAAACCCACCCCCCCCCAGCTCTGCCACAACTTATAATTAGCATTTAACTCATGTTTCCTGCCATCTCTGCGATAGTTGTCTAGATAGTTCCATGATTTCCTCCAACAATAGGGATGGTCCAACCTCCTCCCCCCTGCTGCGTTCAGGGGGAAGCTCAGCATTGTCGACCCAGCTCCCCCGCGATGGAACAGGCAGGAGCATGGGGGGGACCCTGAAACCAAAGGTTGCACCTCCCACATCACTCCCCGTCCTGTCCCAATGATCAGCTTGCTGTGTATTGTTATGTTCACAGATGTCTACTGTGGTTAAATGGTTGACCACTCCCAGAGGCAAGTCTACTGCTCTGGCTCCAGGTAGGCTTCACTTTTGAGGGAAGGGTGCCTCCCAGCCTATGTTTCAGTTTTAAAACGGGGTCTTCATCTGTATTTTAATCAAATCCATCTGGCCTCAAGAACCCCAGCTCAAGAGAGATCTCCCCTGGTGTAGACTTGGGTCAGGACCCTCCACTAGTGCTAGCCCACAAAGGCTGCAAACTAGCCACCTGGTTCTGTATAGTGAGACTCAGACCAAGTTGCCCATGAGCAGGGGCTCTCTATCTGTGAGCAGGCACCCCCCCATTGCTTCACCACTCGAGCATTCCCAATCGCAGTCACCCATTTCGGGCAATTACCGTCTACCCCTCCAGAGCCAACCCCCCCCCCCAACAACACCAGGCTTTGAGCTCAGGAATCCAACTACAGAGCTCCCCTCCTTTATGCAGAGCCAAAGTACAGGAATTACCAGGAGCCAATCTTATTACCACCTTTAGCAAAAACCAAAAAAAAGGAAAATGTTTTTAAAGAGTTCTGTCTGTCTGTCCCATCTTCCCTGGCTGCTATGCAGGGTATATTAAACTAAATCCGCGGCAAGAATCATTACTCTTCTTCAGAAAGTCACTCACTGTTAACCTTCCTGCGATGACTGTGAGAAGAAAATTAGGTCATTCCTTTCAGGTCAACAATTCTTCCAAGCAGCTGTTCTGCTCCAAGGATTTCTCCATTGCGCAGTTTTGTTCAGCCATGTACGTGGGCGAGATGGCGCTGGCGTCTTTGTGGGTATTGATTGAGTCCCACATACTGGAAGTGCTCAGGCAATCATGCAACCCTTTTATTTTTGTTCCCACCTGTTGCCAGGCTCTCTCTGTCAGGCGCACCTTCTGTTGTTGGGCTCTGTTGTGGGGTATCTCCACCCCATGGAAACCAAAAACTTATGGGCCGCCAGCAGATCTGGGAACCATCTGGTACTGTTCTCCGTTATCACCTTGAGTCTCGCTTTCATTCCTTTTTGCTGTAGTAAGTACATCACTGTTAATATTTTCCTACGCTGGGTGAGGAGTTGAGGGGAATAATCTTGCTCAAAGAAAAGGTGAGTGTCACTGAACAAAATCTCTTTTTTGGACCAGGCCATTCTAAAAATCTCCTCCTTGGTATGGAAATCCAGGAAAGCTATGACCAGGAAGCGGGGCAAAACTTTTGAGTCCCGAGGCTTAGGTACCAGGGAACGATGAGCATGAATAATATCGAGTGGTTTGTCCAGTGGCCAACCCAGGATCTCTGGTAAAAATGACTCTAGGAATGTTGGCACTGGGCCCATCTCTACCCTCGGGGACCCCATGAATACGGACGTTATTTTGTCTGTTGCGATTTTCCAGCTCCTCCAATTTCACTTCCAGTTGTTGTTCTCTATGATGTACGTCTAACAAGGCTGTGTTGTGGATGTCCGTGGTGGTGGAACAGTCAGTCAGCAGTCTTTTGAGCTGATTCACCTTCTGGGCAGTAAGTTCGAGTCTCTCTCGATCCTCCGTAGCCTTTGCCTCCAGTCTCCCTAACATGGCATTCATCCTTTGGAGAGTACCACAGAGCTGTCTGGATGTTATACGAACATACGAAATTTGCCAGCAGATAAAGGCCTAGAGGTCTATCAAGCCTGCTCGAATGTGCAGCTAGCACCCCTTATTCTGCAGATGCCCCTCCCTGCCACCCTTCCCCTTCATTAACCCTCCCCCTTGTCCTGTCCCGTCCCCTTTTGAAGCAGTCCACTGTTCTACTGGATACCACTTCTGCAGGTAACATATTCCACCCAGCCACCACCCTCTCTGTAAAAAAGTGTCTCCTCATCTCCCTCCTGAACCTTCCTCCTTCCTCCCTCCGGTCTCATGTCATGGCCCCTGGTGGCCCTCCCTTCCCTTACTTTGAACAGCCCCTCTGTACCAGTCTTGTTTATTCCTTTCATGTATTTAAAGGTTTCAATCATGTCACCCCTGTCTCTCCTCTCCTCCAGTGAGTACATGTTCAACTCCTTCAACCTTCTCTCGTATGATAAGTCCCCCAGCCCCTTGATCATCTTTTTGTCGCTTCATGCACCCCTTACAGTAACTTAATGTCCCTCTTCAGATACGGTGCCAGTACTGCATGCAGTACTCCAGGTGTGGTCTAACTAATGACCTATACAGTGGCAGAATCACCTCCTCCCTTCACAAGGATATACCCCTTGCAATACAACCCAGCATTTTGTTGCCCTTTGCAGCTGCCTTCCTACATTGTGCCAAGTTGTTCATTGAACCTGCAATGAGCACATCCAGATCCTTCTCCTCCTCTGTCTGGGCTAGCTGCATTCCCCCCAGCTGGTAACTCCTCCTCCTTGGGTTCTTCATCCCAAAATGCAGCACCTTGCACTTTTTGGCATTAAAGCCCAGTTGCCAGGTGTCTGACCAGGTTTCAAGCTTTGCCAGATCATCCTGCAACCCCTGCCATCCTCCTAAAAAGTTCCACTGGGATTTTTGAACCCACAACCCTGTAGATCAAAGTCAGACACCCAATCCAATAAGCTAAAAACTCTGTTATAGTGCATTCCTGCTTCTCTGTCTCTTCCACAATGGTCCCATGATTCGGCGAAGCCGTTGCCGGGTGGGCCGCGCCATGTTGAGCATAGTCCAACAGTGTTTCATTATGTCCTACCCGTTGGGTGCCCAGTTTTTCTTTGGATTTATGCCTGGAAGACATTTTGCTTTTGATTTGTGTGGATTTAACAATTAGATGGTTCAGATTAACTGACAATTAAGGTGGATTTTCCTTGCAGCAGGTTAGGACGTCCGAGCTAGGCTGCCATTAGGTCGGTGATCTCACCGGAAGTCCAAAAAGGGATTTTCAGATTTAAAAATGACAGTTTTATGACTAAACTAAATGGAACCAAAGCCATGAGTTTGAAAAAAACCCATACTTCAGTCTCTACAGAAGACATCCCTGGGGCAAGTTACAAGGTTTTGTTTTTGGAGAAAATTAAAAACAAGATGGTGGCTCGTGAACAGGGATTTTTTCATACAAACAGGGATTTAATGAATCCCTCTTCATGAGCTGTCAAAATCCCTCTTCGTAAACCAAAATCCTTGTTCGAAACTGTGCAACTATCCAAAAGACTGAACTGAGCATGCTCAGAACCCAAAATTTCAAAATTGATTAACTTTGGAACAAATTCATATGTTTTCACCAAACTAACCATGGCTTGTTCTTTGGGGCAATCTCTTTCTACCCTGATAATTTCAGGCCACAGTTCTAAACAGTGTGGCCACAGCATGATGAGGTAAAATCAGCAAAAATGGGCAAAAAACAAAAAGTGATTTGTACACTTTTTTCACGATGCGCTGCATGAAAATCTGAACATCTGATCAAAATGAAACTTGGTACATCGAGAGATCTGTACCCACAGAATGGTGCATACCAAATTTCAGCAAATCTGTAGAATGGCTGCAGTTATTAAAGTGCAAAATTTGAGGTTTAACATTAAACTGCCTACTCAACCCTAACTATATATGTATATAGATATATAGATATATATATATATATATATATATATATATATATATATATATATATATATATATAGGGATACATGATGGGCGATTGTGCTAGTGCTAGCGGAGTGCTAATATTGTCCATATTCCACAAGTCGCACATCATGTGTGCGATTTATACAATAGGGTATGTGTGGTAATGTTTTTTAGGTGTATATTATTGTGCTATGGTGTTATTCAGTGTTGCTGTGTTATGTCACTGTTGTTTGGTTTTCATGAAAGAAGTAGTATGTGGGGGACGTTTGTGTGGTCTGGTTGGTTGCTGTGGTTTCATACTGTTCATTGGTTGATTTTAATGAATGGTGTGTATTCAGAGCTGTCATTGGTTCTTGCTCGTTTCATTGCATGATGCATTTTGTTGTATTGGTTGTTGTGGTTTGGGGTGGAGATGACATTCAGTGCAGAGTTTCAGCGTTTGCCGGAGGTTTGTGTGCAATTTTTATCACTTGTACTTTAAGAGTCCTTTCCTATCTATTTCACTGGAGTATGATATATTTTATTGCTGTGATCACAGTCATACATTTCTAATGTAGTGCACAGTTCATGTTTTAGATATTTTGTGCGCTGTAATCAGTTTAATGTTACATTCATGCAGTTTTCTGTGGGTGTAAGAACTGTCGTCGAGAGATCAGTTTTTCCAGGCGGAATGCAGCATTTATGATGGTACAGGTAGCACAAGTTATTTGTGCATTTCATGTTTTCAGGCAATATGTATTTATTTAATGGTCTTTTATTGGGGGAAGAAGTTCCATCGTGTTACGTTTGGGGTTTGCCTTAGTGACGTAGTCACTGTTGAATATCAGCAGCTGATGTAGACACTGTGGAATATCTGTTAAGACATTCCACAGTGTCTACGTCAGCTCCTAGATATTCAATAGTTGTGAAAATAACAACATTTATTCAGAATGTTATTCCTTCACCGCTATTGCATAAATATATATATATATATATATATATGTAACCCCCTTGTTACCCGGGGTTACTAGAATCCCAGTAAGACCTAATGGTAGGCAGGGAAGGCAGTTTGTGAAACTCCAGTTAAATGGATTTCACACTGTCTCACTCTGTTCTCAGTCTCAGCTGAGACTGAGAGATGACATCACCAATAGAACTATCGCAGCTGCATGAGCCACATTGGAATCTGCAGCAAGGGAGTTGGTATAGAACGTTGGGAAGTTTTGAATAGAGTCGGTCAGTGTGAGTCAGTTCAGTGTGGAGCTGGTGTTGGAAGCTTGCTGAGAAAGCAGCTCAGCATCTCAGTAAGGCTCTAGGAGCCTCAGCCCTGACTGAGGGCTACTTTTAAGTAAAAGGGTGTGTGCCTTCACCAAAAGAGAGACACAGACGATTATTGAAGTGGTGGAGACCGCTGTTTTCGGGTCTCAGTGCCCCTTCCCTTCAGGGATGGGGGGCTGGAAAGGGTCCCTGCAGATTCCTGGGGCAACCCCTTAGTTCTGCTAGTAATGGAGAAGCTGCCTGTTTGTTCCAGAGTTTATTTAGGAGAACAAGAAGACTTGTGAGTCGCCTGTGGGGCACCTGCAACATGAGGGTGAGTGTCTGCTCTTGCTAAAAGGGCCTATGTTTTTCACCCTGGGACTTGTGTGACAATGTGGGGATTGAACTACTAAATACTGGGAAGCCTAGAGTAATGGGCTAAGCAAATTAAAAGTAGGTTCACGTCCAGAGCTTGTTGGGATGAAAATGATATGTAGAGGAGATGTGACAGACGTCTACCCAGAATCTAAATTTGAAAGTTCAGTAAAGGAATTGTTCAGTTTCCAGAGAAATGGCCGGGTATGGGCTGTGGGAGCTGGAGGTGGGTGGCCCCCCCATCTTAAGTAACCAGGTCCACCTCTACAGATTTCTTCTGTAGATTTCTACTTTGCCTCAGGCACTTGGCAAGTGATGAGGGAAGTACCCAGACATGGGATTGTAAGGAAAATTCTCTCTAGGAGTCGAAGGCTCTAGTGTGGTTTGGGAAGCCACAACAGGATCATTGGTTCATTCCTCAAATGGACCGCAGATCAAGTGGCTGGTGGGGGGAGCCGGGCCAGTGGGGAAAACCCAAGTAGTGTACAGGTCGGGCTGTGTACCCAAAGCTACATGCAAGTCCAGGCTGTGTGCCTGGTGGGTTTAGAGCCTGAGGGCTGGAAATAGTGATAAAGTGTTCTGTTGTCTCTAATCTGCATTACCAGGAATGTAGCCCCGTGGGGGTCTGTCTATGCTTTATTTGTTCAGCTTGGATGTGAATAAAAGCCACACTGAAGAATCCCTTTCCTGGTTCTGGACATTACAGTTATTGCTACCTGTGTTCGGATTTACTTGGGTGCCCCTGTGCAGAGTAGCCAAACCTAGGTCCCCTGTGCCAAGTAACCTCATCCTCCCTGAACCCAGTCCCCACCAGGTACTGCTGTCAGCTTTAGCAGCATGCCACCTGTCATTTTGCTAAATAGGCAGGGGTGAGGGGTTACATATAAAATATTATTCATTGCAAAAAAAAACTCCATTAATGCATAAGTAAGGGTTGATATTACAGTGACTAAAGTGAAAGTTAGGGCCAATGGCCCTAAGGCACACCCCGAAGCCTGTTGGTGTGTGAAGGGGTTGGGTGGGGTGGTTGGGTTGGTAACCCTAACACTGAATTTACAAATTTGTGTCACTATACTATCAACCCTAACTGATGCATTAATGGAGTTTTTTTTGCGATGAATTTCCCTTCTTTTTGAGAAAGTGTAATGTTACTCGTATATGGTTCTGGGATCATGCAAGCATATTGTAATAGTCTCTGATTTTCATGTGGGAGCGTAGGGCCCTGTGGGCCCTGTACTCCCATCTATATATAAGTGTAAAGACACTTTAATGAACTGTCATCTCCCTGTGGAAGTGCAGGCCATCTGGGCTCTGCACTTGCAGTACTGCATAATGGAGGGCCTTGTGCTCCAACTGTTGCATAATAGTATCCATATGTGGGAGGGCCCTGCGCTTCCATCTACACATAAATATAGAGACATAGCCCAGCCTAGAGACATTACAAGTAACCCTTGTGCTGCAAGTGTGGAAATATCTCAGTAACCATAGGAACTATGGAAAAAATTCTACTACAATTGTAGTCATGACCTGGTATCCTGCATGCATGCTTAGTACACCTATTGTACTAAGCTGTGCTTAGCAAAAATCTGTAACTTGAATTGTTTTTGAGATACAGCTTCCGAAAGGTGGTATGGCCACCACAATGTTAAATTTCAAAACTTCAGAATATTAAAACTATGAAACCAATGTAAATGTTTTCACCAAACCACAAAAGGCACATCCGTAGTGCAAGCCCTTCCTACCCAACAAATTTTAGCCCAAAAGTCTTAACCATTTATTTGCTATGAAGTGGCAAAGAAACTGTTTTTAAGGGGGGTACTTTTGCAATTTTGTGAAACGTTTGCAAATTTTGTGAAAGTAGGCGTGCAAAACTTTCGCAAATATATGAAAGTTTCACAAACATACTTTCACAAATTTGCAACACTTCCAATGGAAAAAATTAAAAAACATATTTCTGACCATTACTTTTAAAAACTAATGTCAGGATTGTGTTCCTCGGGCTCTGATTAGGTAAACACAACTGTTGGTGTTTACCAAGGGGCAGTATTTTTTGAATTACAAAATTTTTTAGCCGTTGCTAACTGAAAACAAGATGGCGGATTTGCAAAAGTAAAAAATATTTATGAAAGTAAAATGGACTTTCACGAAAGTAAAAAGTACTTTCAAGGCATACATATATTTTTTTCCATTGGCTATAATGGGAAAATTTAAAGTTTAATAACTTTTGCATTAATTAATATTTTTTCACCAAACCTTCAAAAGGCACATCAATGACCCAGACCCCATATGCCCTGACAATTTCAGACCAGCCCCCTAAATCCTTTTGGCCATAGCACCGAGCAAGGAATTTGCAAAAAAAGTGGTATTTTTCACATTTTATGGCACTCTGCAGCTTCACAACCACACATCTGACTAGAATGAAACTTGCCAGTTCCAGAGATCTATGGTACCAGATGACACTTTCACAATTTCAGGCAAATTGGATGAACAGTTGTAAAGTTATTAAAGTGACAAATTTGGGGGTTTAACAAAGATGTGGCTGCACAACCCTAAGTATACCTGCACTATCATGCAGGTATAATATGTAGAACGAGAGATATACATACAAATATATATATATGTGTGTGTATATGTATGTGTGTGTGTGTGTGTGTGTATATATGTATATATATATATATATATATGGGATACATGATGGGCATGAATGTGATATGGCAAATATTGTCACTCCTGCAGATCTCATGATGCAGGAGTGACAATATTTGCCATAGGACACGATCTGCCCATCATGTATTCGATATATACTGTACAACAGGGCCAATAGTTTTAGAAGTTTTGTTATGCTGTCTTGTGTTCTTTTCCTGTTTATGTGTTTGCTCATTCTGTGTGTGAGCTTTTCTGAATGGGCTGGCAGTGTTATAAACTATGGGAGACACATGAGTGTGTTTTGCAATGAGTTAGTTTTAGGTAGGAGTGAGAAACATAATTTTGTGAGGCTGTATGGTTTAGAAGCCTGGCTGCAGTGCAGCTGAGAGCATCACAATAATTGTAATGAGCTGAGAGGCAGAGTGTCAGAACAGCTAATACTGTTTTTAGTGGTAATTACCTGTAAGTTAGCTGCAGGCAGAGTGCAGAGTGTTTTGTGAAATTGTGCTCTTTAGGATTCTGGCTGCAGTCAAGCTGAAAGTATCACAGTAATTGTAATGGATGAGAATCAGAGTTTGAGGAACAAGTGAGAGTGTGTTTCAGTGGTAGTTGAGTTAGCTGCAGGCAGTAGTTTAGACTGTTCTCTGAAGCTGTACTGTTTAGAATTCTGGCTGCAGTCACAGTAATGAGCTGGAAGTTGGGGGGGATAGGTGTGTTTTGTAATGCTCACTGAGTTAGCTGTAGGCAGCAGTGAGACCTCTGAAGTAGTTCTGCATTTGTGTCTATGGTAACAGCACAGGTGTTTCTTGCATGCTGAGGGGAAAGCTGCCTAGAGTGATGACCTTTTGTGACCTGTGTGTGTAAATAGCTGATATCATCACAGTAGAGCAGAGGATAAAAATATCACACTGCAGTGGATGATACACTGTTTTATCTCACTCATTTACCACTCACCCCTATTGTGTGTGTGTGTGTATATATTTATACAATGGGGGTGAGCATACCTCTCAACCTTTTGTCACTGAAATGAGGGACATCGACATTTTTGAACACTCAAAATGAGGGACAATGAGGGACACAGACCCTCAGAATGAAGGACACATCCTCAAACATAGAGATACAAGCTCAGAACACTGTGAAAACTGTAGTGTTTACTTGTACAAAGTTTATTTTGGATTTAGTATTTTAGACTATTAAGAGTTTCTGCTTTAAAATCTGAATTTACAGCACATTCTCTGTGTGGGCAGCACTTTTTCCATGAGGGACGGATGAGGAACAGAGCAATTTTAAGGGGCAAAATGAGGGATGTCCCTCGTAATGAGAGACACTTGAGAGGTATGGGGGTGAGTGATAAATGAGTGTGATAAATCATGCTATTTTCACAGGCGTTTGATAACTGTAAGAACCGACATTTATCACACCCCCGAAACCTGCGCTAAACCCACGCAAAGCCGCGTATAAGCTATGCACAATGCATAAATGGTACATTTGCAACACAATGAGGCCCCATTGATAAATAGGACACATGATGTGCACATCATGAAATATGAAAATATTTTCACTCCTGCCTTATGAGCACTGTATATTTCATTTGTGCCTTCGGCACTCGTGAAATATCCAGACTCACTCTGCAGGAGTGAAAATATTTTCCATATTCCACTCGTGCCCATCATGTATCCCCTATATATGTGTGTATATGTGTGTGTGTGTGTGTGTGTGTGTGTATGTATATATATATATATATATATTTTTTTTTTTTTATATTTATTTGTGCGTGTGTGTGTATGTAGAATATAGCATGAGTTCTGCTCAGGGTGTCCCCTGGGGTATTTGAAATCCCTGGAATGTGGACCACCAGAGTAAATGTCTCTCTGGGTCACCCAATGCCACACCCTTATGGACTCTCGGCAGAGAGGGTATGAATGGGTACTGCCTTGTTTGTTCAGGTAGTGAACTATCGTGGAACTGTCTGATTGCACTTGAAGGCACCCCTGAGGGAGCAAGGTCTTGAACATTTGTAAGGCATACAGAACAGTTCTCATGTTCAGGACGATGAAGTGAGGACAGGCTTCCAGCACTGTCCAAACCCCCCTTGAACATGGGCACCCCAGCCCATCAAGGAGGCAGCTGTCATTTAGGATGAGGTCCAGGACCCGAGGATGGAATGACATGCCCCACAGGAGATTGTCCTTGGACATTCACCATTGCAGTGTGTGAACTGATGGGGAAGACAAAAGGACTGTGGCATTGAAGTCATCCCATTTCTGATCCCACTGGACCCTGAGATTCCATTGAAGAATCCTCATATGAAGTCAGGCATGAGGGACAATGGGCAGGGTAGCCGATAAAAGACCCACTAGCCAAAGGGAGTCACTGGCTGAGACCTACCAGCAAGATGGGGAGAAACACCATGCCCAGGGAGGTGTCAAATACCTCTTCTATATGCTGGAGAGTTTGTGATGGGTACATCATAGACTTCGGGCAGCTGACCATGATGCTCACCATGGAGAACATCTCTAGGTTGCGGATCAGAATGCATTCCAGCATGGGGCATGTAGATGCCTTTAGGAGCCAGTTAGCCAGGTATGAAAAGATGGACAGTCCTGTCTGATGAAGGGCCCCCTGACACTGTCACCAGGCATGTGGGAAATACCTTGGGGCTGAAGAAAGGCTGAAAGGAAGGGATTAAAAGAGAAAATCATGGTCATGAAACTGGAATTATAAGGACCACCTATGGGTGGGTTGCATCAGAAAATAAAGGCATGTGTCTGGCATGTCGAGGGAACAGAGCCAGTCCCCTGTATCTAGCAAGGGGAGCAGCTGAACTTCTAGTACTGTATGCAGAGGTGGAGACCTCACAGCCAGAACAAGATGGAAATCTCCTGTCCATTTGGGAACCAGAAATAACCATGAGAAATATCCTGAGCCTCTGTTATGGGTGAGAACTGTTTCCAGAGCATTTAGCATTGCCTGTAGTATCAGAGCATAGTCCAGAGGACAATGTGATACCTGAGGGTGCAAGGGAGGAGGTACTGGCTGAAGACCAGTGTGGGACTGAACTGGATCAAGTGAAAGAGCCAGAGGCCTGACACAATCCTTTACTAAACTCTGAGGTACAGGGAGAACCTGCCTCCAATGTCCGAAAAGGGGGTCTATGCCCCATGTCCAGAGACATGCCCACAGGCCAAAGGATGTCCCTGCTGAGGAACAGCAGGGATATTCCATGATGGTTCTGAGGTATGTTGTGGGCTTGGCAGAGCTAACTTGAGCCTTACATTCAGTAGCATGTTGCCTTCTAAGTAATATGTCTACCTCTGAAGGAGCAGCTTCGAAAGGATCCCCTGCATGCAGGCTTCACTCAAGGTTGTGATATAGGGTTTCAAACAGACTGAAGGGTACGACCCAAGTCTTGCAGGGCTTTCAGAATGTTTTGGGCCCGTGGCCTGAAGAGTTTGTCCCCGTAAAAGGGAGCATAAAGGATGGATCGTTGCACATCTGGTGAGAGTCCTGAAAACCCAGTCATGCATGGCGTCCTAGGCAAACACCTGCAGAGGAGGCTCTAGCCAAGGAAATGACAACATCAGAGGTAGCCCTGTGTGGGTGGCAGGAGACAGCCATCATGGGGGTCTCCTGAGACTTGTCTAGTCGAAAGGGACTAGACTGAATCCAGAGTAACCTTAAGGAGCTCCTCCCAATATTTGAAGAGGTGGCTCATATAATACAGAATGCAAATGGACATAGTAGTGTTATCCATGGTATCCAACTTCTTGGAGTCAGCATCTATGGGTGGAGCACACATATGTATCGGCCTAACAGATCTATTGTGAGCCGCAGTTAGCAACCACAGAATCCACCTGTGGAGGCGGAGAAGATAGAGGTGGGCCACAGGAGCCCCAGAAAAGTCTGTCCGTCCTGTGTGGTATTGGAGGGAATCTGGAACAGTTGTTGCCAGGCTGCCAATATGGCCTCCCTGAAAGCATCGACAAGGGTTGGGATGGTATGTCATTTGGAATACCAAGGTATTGGATTGACTGTTTTCTGGAGGCATCCTGTTCCTGGAGAACAGGGGAATATCTGTAGAGGGTCTCCAGTCATATCCCATTCCGCTAAGAATGGGGCACCAAATTGTCCTGCCAGGGATGGAACCCCAGTGTGGAGGGGGCAGAAGCTTGGATCACAGTCACCCCAGAGGTTGGACAAAAAAAACCTGAACATCCACCATGGTCAAGTGACCCCAATATGAAGAAGGGGTCTGAGACCATAGGGGTACCACCAATGGAATGGTGCAAGGGACCCAGCTGGCTGTTGACATGAAGGGGTGCACATAAGTCCCCAACAGTGTGGTAGATGGAGGAGTCATAATAGGGATCCCCTCCAAGGTATTCCAAAGTGGAGCCTATGAATGGCAACGGGAACACTGTCGACAAGGCAGTAAGGCTGGAAGCCACTGTTGAGAACCATCAACAACAAGGCCATTGGTAAGACGGTGGAAAAGAGTCCACCATCAACAATGGCGATGGGATGACCATCAATGGGAGAGCCGACAAATGGCAGAAGCATCTCATCAATGGGAGAACCATCGATGGGAGAACCGAATGGCCCAACATATGTTCCGTCGCTGGGAGAACCATTGAAGGGAGACCCAAATGGCCCAAAATATGCTCCGTTGAAAGGAGAACTGTTGACAGGAAACTTGAACGTCCCGAGCATGCACCATCGACAGGAGAGCCAAACGGCCCAAATTATGCTCTGTCGATGGCAGAACCATCGATGGGAGAGCCGAATGGAACAAAATATGCTCTGTCAATGGGAGAACCATTGACAGGGAAGCGTCGGAGCAGCAGAGGCCATCATCGACAGATGATGGCTCAAAAGACATGTTGGCAAGGGCAGCAGTGGAAGCTGCAGCACAACAGTGGTCATCAACGGAGGAGCAGTCGGGTGATGGAAGGGACCCACCACTGTCGACAGTGGAGAAGACAGGGTGTCAGTGGGTCCCTCCAATGACATTTTGTCAAGCTCCCATTGGCACCAGATGATGGCTCAAAAGACTGTTGGCAGGCAGCAGTGTAAGAAGCCACACAACAGAGGTCGCCGATGGAAGTGAGGGACCCATGACCGTCAACAGTGGAGAAGGCAGGGTGTAAAGTGGGTCCCTGCCACTACTTATCTGAGCTCTTGAGGATGGGAAGAGGAAAAATGTATTGCGGAGGAATTGTACCTGGTGCTATGCATGCTTCCACCTGGCCCAGGCTCCATCGACGATGAGGGCTCACCCCTTGGAGACCCTGAGAAGGTAATAGAAC
Organism: Neoceratodus forsteri; assembly: GCA_016271365.2. Classification (NCBI taxonomy): domain Eukaryota; kingdom Metazoa; phylum Chordata; order Ceratodontiformes; family Ceratodontidae; genus Neoceratodus; species Neoceratodus forsteri. Next base: position 1,845,427,231 of record CM057456.1, read on the forward strand.
TCTAGGTGACTTCTTTGGCAAACGATCCGAAAAAGCTGGTAATCTTGGTCAGGAGAACTTGATGTTGACTCAGTCGCAGTTGGAAAAGAACTGAGAAGTATCACGGGCCTCCCCTTCATATATGTGCAAGAGCCTCTAACAGTAATGATGCAGAAATCCTTGGATCAGAGTGAGGTGCTTGAGGTGTGGAAGGAGGCAGAGGTGGTGCCCATTTACAAACAGGGCTCCAAACAAGATGTGGGTAACTACAGACCTGTCAGCTTGATGGCAGTGTTGGGCAAGGTTCTGCAAGGTGTGATCAAGAATAATATTACCAACTTTATGATACAGGCAGGGGACATCGATTCTACACAGCATGGCTTCACCTAGGGCCGCTCATGCCAGACTAAGATGCTGGAGTTTTATGGCAAAATTAGTGAGGCACTGGATAATGGGCACTCAGTGGATATCACCTTCCTGGATTTTTCTAAAAAATTCAACAAGGGCCCTCATGGAGAGCTGGTTGATGATCTTATAGACCACAAAATCCAAGGGAACTTATCCCGCTGGATAGCTTCATAGCTGAGCGGTAGAAAACAGAGGGTATGCATCAGGGGATCATATTCAAGGTGGTCAGAGGTGATGAGTGGAGTGCCCCAGGGTTCTGTACTAGGCCCCTGTTTGTTTAGCGTATACATACATTCAATGACAAATAAGCAGCATATATGGGTATCTAAATTTGCAGATGATACTAGGCTAGTGAGGGTGGTGGATAGCATTAATGAAGTCACAAGTTTGCAAGCAGCACTTCATGAGCAGCAGAATGGGTGGAAAAACACAAGTTATCGTTTAACGTAAATAAATGCACTATAATGCATTTCAGCAAGAAAAATATCCAAGCAATGCACACATTATATAGGAAAACTCTACGGGAGGTAACGGGTGAGAGGGATCTGGGCATTCATGTAACAAACGACCTAAGTTTCTAAAATCATTGTAGTCAGGTGGTGAAAAAGGCTAGTGGTATACTAAGCTGTATCGGTAGGCACATCAGGAGTAGAAGAAGAGAGGTGCTGGTACTGCGTATACATCATTGGTGAGACGGCACATGGAGTACTGTGCCCATTTCTGGTCACCTGGATACAAAGGGGAGGCACAAGCCATTGAAAGGGTCCAAAGGAGGGCCACAAAAATGATCTCAGATGTCAAAGACAAGTGATATAATGAGAGGCTGTCTGAACTGAGGTTGTACTCCCTCAAACACTGCAGATTAAGGGGAGATATGTGTGTAGTTTCTAGAGTAATGTCTGAAGAGGGACTACGGGAACAGCTTGGGCTGGATATAAGAGAGCTAAGTTAATGTACTATAGCACACCCTTTACAGTTATTGAGGAGGGGGTTCATACATTGAAGAAAAAGCACTGGTTTAATCTGACGGTGGTGCCAGTCTGAAACAGTTTACCACTAGAGGTGATTGCCAGTTTAAATATGAAGGAGTTTAAAACCAAACTGGACCAACACTTATTGTCAATGGGGATTCAAGAATATGGTTAGTACAATGCACAAGCTATATGGACTTCGGTCTTCTATGCTCTGTAAGAACCCATGAAACCTATGAAGAACACATCAAGTGACAGGAAGGGGATGCCCCTGGAAGAGACTGCTAGGAAATCATCCGGCAGAAGTGATGCCTGCGGCTGGATATCCCATGTGTTATGGCCTGCTGCAAGAGACTGACTCGAAGAAGACTTTTTTTAGTGAGGAGCTGAACAGCATGAACCTTGGTATCATAGAGGTAAATACTGAGTGAAAAAGGCTTGAGTGCTCACCAATTATCTAAATGGAAACTGGTTTCTTAAAAGCATCTAGTTTCAGTTTGAAACTTTCCATTGAAGGGCTACCTACCACCCCCTGAGGTAGTTCATTCCAAGATGACACCACCTTTTGATTATACCACATTTCCCTACTCCAAGTTCTGCAATTTTCCCTTTTTAATTGCAGTGTATGTGCCCTAGTAGAATATTGTTGGTCGTGGAATTCCAACCCTAGTCTCTCCCTTAGATCCTGATCAGCAAGTGCTCCAAACAGCATACACGTATCCCCCTCCATCTCCTGTACTTCAGAGTGTATAACCTCAATTCACCAAGTCTCTGGTGGTATTCCTTGCACTCCATGCCCCTTTATTGATCTTGTTTCTCTCCTTTGTATCCTTTCTATTCTTTCAATCTCAGTTCTATGGAAAGGAGACCAGACTTGTGCCCCGTATTCCAGAATGGGTCTCACCAGTGAAGTAAACAGCAGCATTAGAACCACCTTATCCGTGCTGGCAATGTGTCTCAAGATACAGTTTAACACACTGTTTGCCTTTCTGATAATTTTATTGTTGTGAGTTTCAAACTGAAAATCATTTTGTAATTACTATGCCTAAATCTTTTTCCTCTGTTACAATATTCAGTCTGTTGTTTCCTAACAGGTAGGGCCGCTTGGGATTATGTATACCCAGATGCACAACAGTGCATTTATCTGGGTTTAGTGGTAGTTTATAGGTGATATGCCATAATTCAATGTGGTCAAGGGCTTCCTGCATGCCTGAGTGTGGTGAATGGTGACCTGGTTCAACCCCCAGCCTGCAGTCATCCGCAAACTTGGTCATCCACACCCCTGTCTGCTAGCACTTAACTTGGGATACATAGATATTAAAAAGGCAAGGCCCCAACACTGATCCCTGTGGTACCCCACTCCATACATCAGACCAGTTGGAGTAAGCCCCCTTAATACTAACTCTTTGTCTTCTGTCACTAAGCCATGCATGAATCCATGAAACAACATTGCCATGTACCCCCATGGAAGTCAGTACTTTAATTATTTCATGATGAGGTAATTTTTCAAATGCTTTGGTAAAGTCCAAGAATATAATATCCACTGCTTTACTCATATACAAGGATTTTCTGACCCTGTTATAAAACTCCAGCATATTTGTCTGGCATGATCTTCCTTTGGTGAAACCATATTGTGTGTCATCTCCCAGGAGATTCTCTTGTATGTGTTCAGTTATATAAGTAAGCATTAATCACTGACAGAGGAGGGCTCTACTGGTGGATTAATGCCCTGCTGGGGGTGCACAAGGTCAAGGCCGAGTGCCTCCAACCACCCATCAGGCATTAATCCCCAGTAGAGCCCGACGCTGGAGGTGATTAATGCACTTGTAACATGGCAGGTGTGACAGGGATATTGTGCGGCCAGGATTTTACATCACAGTACACAAACATTAGATGATACTAGTATTGCTGCATCATACAGTACCCAGAAGTTGTTTCCGTGCAGTGCACTGAAATTATCTGAGACCGTGCCCATTCCCGCTTGCCGATAGACATTTATGTCGCTAGTGTCCGCTATTTTACAGTTCGTACAGGGACAGTACTAGTACATTTCTCACACAAACCGCAGTACAATTGACTAATTTGGGGCGGCCGTTTCAATTCTTACCGCTTCCCCGTGAGATCCTGATGGTACAGAGTGGCACTGCACTGTGGGTGATTTCTTTGCCTGCATACAATTAGCATTAAAAATCTTCATACTCTCACCTATAATTGTCTCGTGCCACTATCTCTCTCAATTTTGCCAGACTTCTACATCCGGTAGAGAAAGAGAGCTGGGCACAAAAGTCATGCTTTCACTGATTTTCCACAACCCCGATCCCCACCGTGCTGCACCTGATATTTTTAGATCGGGTGCAGATATGGACATGGGCACAACAGCAGGGGTATCACTGGTTGTGCGCAATCTCGATGCGGACCAGGTTGTGCATGAGCATTGCATCTCTATACACACTCGCTACATCCGGTAGAGAAAGAGAGAGAAAGAAAGAGAGCTGGGCACAAAAGTCATGCTTTCACTGATTTTCCACATCCCCGATCCCCACCGTGCTGCACCTGACATTTTTAGATCAGGTGCAAACCTGGACGTGGGCACAACAGCGGGGGTATCACTAGTTGTGCGCAATCTCAATGCGGAACGGGTTGTGCATGAGCATTGCATCTCTATACACACTCGCGTTCTCTGTTGCTGCTGCAGACTCTGGCCACTGCAGGTACTACACAAGTGGGCTCTAATGGGCTACTAGCAATGTGGATACTTTAGGTACTACACAAGCGGGCTCTACTGCTGTCTTAATCACTGCTCGTTTTCTGTCACATGACAGCTTTCCACCAATCTCTACTCTCCATTTGCCTGGTATCTTCAGAGCCATGTTACAATCTTTAATAATGCCCTCAATAATTTTGCCCAGTGTGCTTGTTAGGCTCACAGGTCTGTAGTTTGAAGTGTTCTTTTTATTACCCATTCTATGTTGCTTGCACGCATGTGCAAGAAACACATTGCATCACATTTATTTCACAAGCAGGTTGTGGAGGCACAGCAGTGTTTTGCCAAATGGAAGCAGCCCATTCAGGGGCTGGTCTCTGCCTCGGCCAATAGAGTAGCATGCTGTCATCACCAGCAGTTAACGAGCAGGCCACTACATCAAAGTAATTGAGCCACTGCAATCAGGGAGTACCCCTTCACTACGCAATCAGCTGTTTGTTTGCGGGCCTTCCTGACTGCAGTAGCCAATTACACAGCTCCATGGTGCTGTATTTCCATGGTGACAGGCAGCGGCTTCTCCATTGGCCTCTCACAGTCCTCACAAAGCCAACAGAAAGCTGCCGCCCACCGTTCAGTGTGCCTTCCTGGTGAAACATTTCAATTAAAAGTAGCTGATGGGGTAGTGCACTCCCCATCGGCATAATGCTCCTTCCAGTTTCTTGTGTGCCAAAGGGGGTGCCCATTCTCCCTCGGCTCTTGTCACTCCCGCACCTATATGTGCCAACAGGGGTGCCAAATCCCACTGTCGGCATGCCCCCTTCCTCATCATTTTGCTGATGGGGGAGCCCATTCCCCATCAGCATAATACTCCCCCCCAATTTCTTGTGTGCCGAGGGGGGGTACCCAGTTCCCCTCAGCTCTTGTTCCCCCCAACACTCGATATGTGCTGACAGGATTGCCCAATAACCCATCGGCTGCAGCCTCCCCAAACATTCAGATGGCACACTGGGAGCCCACCCCAGCATGCCAAAATGAAATGTCCCTGTAAAAAATAAAACCTTCCTGCAATATTTGTTTTTGTTTTGTTTTAAATAAACCTGTAAAGTAGAAAATGGTCCCTCGTCGATTCCAGTGGTCCCTTCCCCAACCCGCTCCCACCCTCTGCATACCCTACCTCCCCACACCCCCTCACCCCATACTTACCTCCTGAGCCCAGCACAACGATTTTTGGTGGACCGGGAACACGTCTGCACTCTTCAAAGTTGACCTCGAACTGAAGAAATGCTGGTAAGCTGTATAATGGCATAAATGTGTTTTTTTTAAACTTTAGTGCATATCCCAGCCATTTTTGGGAATTTTTTCACCAAATTTTCAACATGGGGTTACTGGGACCCCACCTCATGAAATTAGTCACTGTCATTTTGTAATTTGGTCCCAAAAGGTGATTTCATGGTCACTGCTTGGAACCACCTTTTGGGACCGATCAACTAATGATAGTGTCACAGTTCATGAGGTAGGCCCCCAAAAACCCTATTTTGAAAATTTGGTGAAAAAAATCCCCAAAATGACTGTTTTACAAGTGTGTGTTGCACAGTTTCTATGCACGCTTGTAAGTTCGAGCATTTTTAATATTTCCCTCCAGATTTTCAACATTGTCATTTTACCACACCTTCTTATGAACAGTACAACTGTCATTTTTCACATCTTGCTTGAAATGTGTTTTTGTACATGTAGCACACAATGGCACAGTCAGTGTGTGAAATCAATGTTCAGGACAGATTACTATCGCAGTAACACTGTTCATGAGGTAGGCCCCCAAAAACCCTATGTTGAAAATTTGGTGAAAAAATTCTCCAAAATGACTGTTTTACGAGCATGCGTTGCGCAGCTCCTACGCACCCTCGTAACTTTGAGCATTTTTAATATTTTCACTCCAGATTTTCAGCATTGCCATTTTACCACACCTCCTTATGAACAGTACAACTGTCATTTTTCACATATCACCCAAAATGTGTTTTCAAATATGTAGCGCACAGTGGCATGGTCAGTGTGCTAAATCAATGTTTGGAACAGAGTAAGAAAATCCCAGTAACACTGTTCATGAACAGAGGTCTTAAGCTGGCTATGTTGAAAATTTGGTGACAAAAGGTCATAAAATCACTGTGTTACAAGGGTGCATTGTGCCATTTCCACGCACCCTCGTAAGTTCACAAATTCGTAATCTTTTCAGTCCAGATTTTCAACATTGCCATTTTTTCACACCTCCTTATGAACAGTACAGCTGTCATTTTTCACACCCTGGCTGAAATGTGTTTTCTCACTTCCGGCGCAGAATAGCACAGTATCTGTGGGAAATCAGTGTTTGGGATAGATTAAGAAAATCACAGTGACACTGTTCATGAGCAGAGGTCCCAAAATGCCTGTGTTGAAAATCTGCTGTAAAAAATACCCAAACTAATTACATTACAGGTGTGTGTTGCACAGTTTCTACGCACACTTGTGACTTCACTAGTTTTGTTATATTTTCATTCCAGATTTTCAACATTGCCATTTTTCAAACCTCCTCATGAACAGTACAGCTGTCATTTGTCACATCCTGTTCGAAATGCGTTTATGCACATGTGGCGCCAAATGGCACAGCTGCTGTGCAAAATCACCTTTTGGCTAACAAGCTGATAGTGCCTCTGTTCATGCAGTGGGATCACAAAAAGCCCATGTTGAAAACTTGGGAGTAAAAATACCAAGAAACACCCAGGGTGTTAGGGTTTGCGACCATAATGCCCTACCCTGTGGGACTGACAGGCGTCAGGGATGTGACTTGGGACTGTCGACAGTAATGCTCATGCCATTCCACACCCTGTGGCCAGTGACAGGCATCAAGGTGCACCTTGGACTGTTTGGCCCCAGAGTTCATCCCATTCTCCTATACTGCACCCATTTCAGCATATTTCCTTATGGAATGAGATGAGTAAAGCCCAAACACCCAAGGCACACCTCGACACTTGTAAGTGTCTGCAGGGTAGGGTGAGTTGAAATGTTGTGACTGTAATAGGTGACAACCCAAAGGCACATCCCAATGCCTGTCCATCTCTGCAGGGTGGGGTTGGCATCAGTTCAGTACTTCACTGCCATTCCTATACGGCATGGGCCCAGTTCTCATAGGGGCCTACATCTGGCACAAGCTGTGGCAAACAGCAGCTTGCACCAATGTCTGGTGTGCCAGGGACCCTGCACCTGATTCAGGTACAGAAGGGTTCCCAGCGGCTAAGTCCCTACACTTGCGCTAACCAGAACCCTGCGGCAAACCCCTGGCACACCACACAGGTCCACCACAGGTCACCAGAGACTAACACAGGACCCCCGTCCCACTAGGTAATGGGCATGTGGACCCAACCTGGTGGACTGATGTCCCCCCACCATGTTTGGTGCAATTGGCACCTGGTCATGGAGGTGAGTGGTGGGAAGTGCCAGGCACTGAGGAGCAGTCAGAACTGGTGTATGGGAGAGTTTGGGCATCACCTGCTGGGGCATGGGTGGGCACTGTACCACCATAAGTTGGTGCTGCAGTAGCACCAATGGGGCAGGCAACAAGGGAACTGCTGCCAGTATGGGCAGCATCAGGATGGGGGTACCAACATGGTACATAGGTGGCATCAGGGAGTTGTGAGAGGTGCCATTGGACCACTAGGATGGAGGCCACACATACATGGCCACACTCGGAGGTGTATGGTGGGTGAACCATCACACATGGCATGCCACACACAGGCATGTCACCTAGGGGAGAATGTCTAAGTCCCTTACGCCTGCCTTGGCTGGTCTAAGGGCACTTAGAATTTTTCCCGCCGGGTGATGTCTGTGAATTGCAGGATGCAGCTTGCATCGGCTGCAGTCTCCCTACTGCCGTGCTGCAGTACACTGCAGATGAAAGCCCTGTTTGGGACAGGTGGACTGCGGTCAATGCAGGCCACCTCTGTGAATCGCACTGAGGGCAGTCATAGATGCAAGGTGCGCCTTGCACCATATCTGTTCACTGCAGGCACCTTACGTCCGACACAGGGCTTTGAGAATCTGGTCACATCTGTCTAACTCCTGCACTTCCACTGCTAATGCCTGCAAGCAACCATTCAGCATTGACAAATGTTTATGTAGTAAACTCTGGCCCATAAGAGGCTCACAGGTGACCAGTGGGAAGCTCATTAATTAGGAACAGACTGCATCTCCATTTTAATGTCTTTATAAGTGACATTGCAGAGGGACTGGAAGGAAAAGTATGTATCTTTGCAGATGACACAAAGATCTGCAGCAGGGTTGATACACAAGGAGATGCAGAAAGGACTTGCAAGGTTGGAAGAATGGTCAGAAGTATGGCAGCTTGGATTCAATGCAAAGAAGTACAAAATAATGCACCTAGGAAACAAAACCCAGGGGAAGATTACACAATGGGGGGGGAGGGAGGAAGTAACAACAACAAAAAAGGAAAGGGACCTGAAGGTAATCATATCAGATGACCTTAAGGTTAGAAAGCAATGTGAGAAGGCAGTAATGAGGGCTGGGGGGATTCTGGAATGTATATGGAGAGGCATCACCAGCAGAAAACAGGAAGTTTTTATCCCTCTGTACAGACAGTTGGTGAGACCCCATCTGGAGTACTGTGTCCAGTTCTGGAGAACTCATCTCAGCAAGAACATAGACAGGATGGAGGCAACCCAGAGAAGGGCAACTAAAATGGCGCAGGGTCTGCAAGAGAGCCATACAAGGAGAGACTAAAGATTAAGAGACTATACATTAATATGTATACCCTTGAGAAAAGGATGGAGAGGGGGGACATGATAAAAACTTTTCAGTACCTCAGTGGAATCAATAAAGTACAAGAGGGTAGCATATTTCAGAAAAAGAGATGTGCAAGAACAAGAGGGCACAATTCGAAGATAGAGGGAGGACAGCTCAGGGGCAATGTGAGGAATTATTTTTTCACAGAGAGGGGGTGGTGGATGCATGAAAAAGCCTTCCTGAGGAGGTTGTGGGGTCTAAAACTGTGGGAGAATTCAAGAATGCATGGGACAGACATAAGGCAATTCTTGTGGGGGGGTTAGGAAGAAATAGGCTATTGGTTAACTAGTATCTGCAGCTTATCCTTTAGGTAGGAAAATGGGCAGACTAGGTGGGCCAAGTGGTCCTTATCTGCTATCAAAGTCTATGTTTCTATGTTTCTATCTCTCCTGTCTGCAAGCTCAGCCCAGGCTAATGTACAAAGACTTTATCACATTTCTTATGAGTCTTTCTTAAACATGTTTTATCTGTTTACAGGAGTGCACCTGATTTGAGGCCAAAAGCAAATAATTATAGTAGCAGAGCCCCCCCCCACACACACACACACACATACACATATACACTCCCTGAAAAGCTGCTTAAAAGCCTGCAATTCATTCAAATCAATTCCATTTTCTTATTTAGTTGGGGTTAAATGCCAGCAAGTGTAAAATCATGTACCTAGGGCACAGGAACCCCGATGCTGAGTATAGGATGGGGGGGGGGGTACTGATACTCACTAGACATGAAAGGGTCCTTGAGATTATTATATCAGAGGACCTCAAGGTGGCAGTACAGTGTGACAATGCTATGAGCAGGGAAAATTGGACTCTGGGGTGCATAAGGAGTGGCATCTCCAGTAGGAGGAGGACGGATGTTGTGCTGCCATTGTATCACTCCCTGGTATACTCCCAGCTGGAGCAGTGTGTCCAGTTTTAGAGTCCACACTTCAGAAAGGACATAAGGTGGAGGTTTTCCAGAGGAGGGCAACTAAAATGTTCAGGATTTTCACAGGAATCCCTACAAGGAAAGGCTGAAGAATCTCAACATGTACACTCCGGAAGAGAGGCGGGCGAGACGTGACATGATCAAGACCTACAAAGTACCTCACAGGGGTAAACGGGGTACAGCTGGGGAGTTTCCTTCAAATGAGGATGAGCACCCAAACCAAGGGACGTACAATGAAGCTGGGGGGGGGGGAGAGTTCAATATAGATGTGAAGAAATATTTCTTTACTGAAAGGGTGGTAGACACCTTGGACAAACTGCCAGGAGAAGTGCTGGAAGCTAAAATAGTAGGGGGCATGAAGCATGCGTGGGATAAACATAGGGCTATATTAGAAAAAGGGGAAGGAGAGGTCAATGGAGATCAATAGGGCTATGGAGGTGGAGTAGGTTCAAGTTCATTGCAGGAAAAATCCATTGAGCAAGCTCATTCCCAAGGAGGTCCCGATGGACACAGGCAGAATATGACATGCAGTAACATAGATAGGCAGGAGTTACAAGTAGGTAGAGAACACTTGGGCAGACTGGGTGAACTAAGCGGTGCTTTTCTGATGACAAATTCTATGTTTGTATGGCATCATGTGTTCATTCAGGTGCAGTGTTTATTTAAAGTTGGGCCTACCATACATCTAGATGTAAGGTGTAGTAAATTACCAAATTAGATGCAGCCCACTTACAGTACAATAAACAGAACCCCAGCGCTTCGAGAAGCCTTTACTCTTCATAGGGCTGCTAAAACAGCTGGGGTTCTATTTGCAGTGTCCACACCAGTATGGTGATCTTTAAATCAACGCCACATCTGAATGAGTACTTGATTCTTGCTCACTCCATTTCTTCCCCACTTTGAAAGCTGCTTGTCCTGAGTTAGTTTTGGGCTGGCAGCACCTCGCCTGTGTTGGAAGATGACCAATAAGCGGCACTGAAAGAAGTCACACTTCACAGACTGTGAAGGCAGCTGCTCACCCACCATCTTGGCAAGAAGAAGACTGCAGCTGTGGCCACCGATTACTGTTGGGGTGTGGGGATGGGGGGAACAAAGGGGACAGACATAAGGAGATACAATCATAATAAAAATTGTGAGACCTTCACCAGCTTTCCAAAACGCTTACCAGTAAAAGAACACTCTATGAAGTTTTTCAAATGGCAACACAATCTGGTGAGCCCTCTGTCTGCTGTCTAACACCAGGCATCAGCCAACATAAAATCACCTAAAGAAGGCAGTGTGGTCATGTGGTTATTGAAATACTGGAGATTACAGATTTATAAGAACAAAAGAATATCACACAGAAGCTGGCACATGTGTCTATAGCAGCTGTCTCCTGCTTCTCAGTAGTTATACTTATACCCTTGAGGTATTTGAATGTTTCTATCATATCCCCTCTTTCCCTCCTCTCTTCCAGTGAGTACATATTGAGGTCCCTTAATTTCTCCTCATAAGTCTTGCATTGCAAACTCTATATTATCTCATTCGTCCTTCTCCGGACCATCTCCAGCCTGTTAATATCCTTAGGAAGGTGCGACCTCCAGAACTGCACACAGTACTCCATGTGAGGCCTGACCATGGTTGTATATAATGGCATCACTACCTCCCTCCTTATGCTCTGGTGATATCTCTGCCTATGCAACCCAGCATGTCACTGGCCCTCCCAGCTGCCTTACCACTTTGACATTTTCAGGTCCTCTGAAATAAGAACCCCCAGGTCCCTTTCCTTCTTTGTGACTGTCAGCAACTCCCCCCAATCCTGTAGCTTTCCCCAGGGTTTTGTGTCCCAGGTGCATAATTTTGTACTTTTTTGAATTAAAATTTCAGTTGCCAGTCCTCAGACCATTTTTCAAGCTTCCCCAGATCCCTTTTTAATTTTCTTATTAAACCAGCTTGGAGTTCTGGGCCCTTTATTATATTTCTTTCTATATGGTATATTGTGCAGTATGCCCTGATTTATTTTGTTAGCAAGTACATTATACATGTCCTCTAATCTTTTGTTTTTAAATTCATCTCTCCACCCCTATTGGGACATTTCATATTTAAAGTTAGTAAAGTTTGCTTTTTTGAAATTTAAAATTATTATTTCTCCAGTGTTATGCATAGTCTTTTCTTGGATGGTAAAAGTGACCATGTTGTGGTTGCTATCCCCAGGGGCATAGTCACCCTACAATCTTTTATATCAGCTTCCATGTTTGTTAGAATCACATCTAATATGTTATCCCCTCTTGTATTTTGTCTGACCAGTTGTTCCAAACCTATTTGATTGAATAGTTCCAGATAAACACGTTCCATCTTCATTGAAAGCTTGGGGGAATTCCATTTTATCCCTGGTAGGTTGAAGTCCCCTAGCATAATGATTCTATCAGCTGGATTTAAATTTGATATATAATTTAGTAAGATTTCATCATCTTGTTTTTTCATGGATGGTGCTCTGTAAATTGCCCCTAGCAGTATTTTTGGGGATTTTGGGGGAGTGATTTTTGGCCAGATTTGCTCTACGCTGTTTGTATAGTGACTTCTTCTGCTTGTATCTCATCAGACACACATACTGCAACTGTTCCAGCTCTTCTGAATTCCCTTGATTTAAAAAAGAGATTATAGACCATTATGTTTTGATCCCATTGATGGTTAGCATCCCACCAAGTTTCTGTTATCACACAGATTTTTATGTGATGCTGTTGTATAATGTGTCTCAGCTCATCACTTTTTTAGACAGACTCCTGGCGTTAATAAGCAAGCAGTTCCATACATCTATGCTATTGGCTAAGTTGTTAGGTGCCTTTGTGTTTTACTTACATTGGTTTTCCTCGTCCCTTGCCTCCCCCCCATTTAGTAGTTTAAACGGGCATCAATTTGGTCCCTAAAGGATCTGTCTAGCTTCCTTGTGCCTGCCTTATTTAAGTGCAGGCCATCATGGCTCATAAGTTTCTCATTATCAAAGCATACCCAGTTGTCCAAAAATCCGAAACCATTTACATAGCTCCATTCCTTTAACCAGCTGTTCAGCATCCTACTTTCTCTATTTTTTGTTTGGTGTCTCCCTCTGGTTGATAGTATTCCTAATAATATAATATCGCCTCCAACTCTTCTGATCTCCTTAGTCACGGTCTCGAAATCTTCAATAACATATTTTAGATTTCCTTTCCCCACATCATTTACTCTCACATGAATCAAAACTAGGGGTTTGATTTGGTTAACTAGCAGCCCTTTAAGCATAGTTTTTATATCGCTAATGTTTACCCCGGTAAGGTGCCTAATGAGTTTTTATTTTGTTTTTCGAAATGTTTCTCCAGGAAGGCACACCGAACAACAAGTTGCTCATCTCCCGGTGTGATCTGGGGGTGGGGGGTACAATTGGATGAAGAATTAGACATTCAGTTTACCATTTAACATATCCGAGAAATTAACCATTCAATTACATTTGTAACAAGACATACAAATAAAAAATATCATAAATAATACAATTACATGTGTGACATAACATACAGTTAAATATATATCATACCTGTGGAATATGCATTTAATTACAAGTGGTATATCTGAGGAACATAGTACAAAAGTTTAATGTAGCCTTGGAGCTAACTCCTTGCAGGAATGGAATCACAGCTAAGAGGCACATTATTTAGCAATTATTCAATGAATGAGGTGCAGTGAGGGGACATCAAGGAGGGTAGAGGCGTAGACAGGGGAAACCAGCTGGGGAAGGAGTGGATAAAGATGGGGGGAACATTATCAGAACAAAAGGAGCAAAAAATTAGTTGCGCGGGGCAAGTTAACACAGGGCTAGTGCAATCTGGGAGCACCTCAGATAGAACAAAAAGTGCAAGTTATTAGTTCAAGTGAACTAATTCCTTTGTTTAAGTGCAGGAGGTAGAGAGGGGGGCAGGAGAGAGGTGGGGGTAAGGGATATGGTAGGGAAGGATGAGTCATACCTGGAACTGGGTCCTTCAGAGTGTGGAGATTGCTGCCAGTGGCAGAATGAAGTGAGGACTTTGAATAAAGGAGAGGAGTAGGCAAGGACATGTTGCATAGAGATAGTAAAGGGGATGGTAAAGAGAAGGAGGAGGAGGAGTGAGAGAAACCTGCCTAAGACTAGGCCTCTTCAGAATGCTGAGAACCCTGCCAGAGAGCAGAGTCAGGCGATGACGAGTTAGGTAGAAAGGATGGAGGGGAAAGGGAAGGGAAGGAAAAGTAATTTCCCAGTGCTGGATCCCACCAGGATGCTGAGAACCCTGCCAGGGGGCAGAACTAGGCGAGGACAAGTTGGGAAGACAGAAAAGAAAGGATGAAGGGCAAGGAGGGAAGAGGAGTGAAGGGAGAAGCTTGCCTAAGACTACACCGCTTAAGGATGCTGAGAACCCTGCCAGAGCGCAGAATCAGGCTAGGACTAGCGGAGTAGAAAGGATAGAGTGGGAGGGGGAGTGAAGGAAGAATAATTTCCCAGTGCTGCAGCCCTCCAGGATGCAAAGAACCCTGCTAGGGGATAGAATTAGGTGAGGACAAATTGGGCAGAGGGAATGGGGGATAGAAGAGGAAGGGAACAAGGGAGGGAGGGAGGAGGAAGAAACTTACCTGAGAGTAGACATCGCCAGGGTGTAAGAATCCTTACAGAGGGTAGATATAGGCGAGGACAATTTGAGTAGAGAGAGGGGGAGGGAGGAGGCTTGCCCAGTGCTACACCCCTCCAGAATGCCGAGAACCCTGCCAGAGGTCAACTAAGCAGGGGAAAGTTGGTAATGGAAGAAGGTTAGGGGTAGGAGTGAGAAGGTAAGTGGTGATGGTAAAGGAGAGCATGCTGGGAAGCAGGCTCGGGGAAGGAATGTTTAATAGGGGACGTGAGTCATGGAGAGGAGCAGAGGTATAGAAGGATGGTTAATGAGGGTTAAAGCAGGAGCAGTTAGATGAGAGAAAGTTATGTAAGAGAGGCAAGGGAGTGGGGGGGAGGAGTTCCAGATTTGCAGGAAATGATGGGTGAAGCCAGTCTGACTGATGAGAGTGGTTTGACGGGGGGACCAACAAAGTGCGAGTGTCAGAGGATATGAGGAAGTGGTAGGGGAAGGGGGGGAGAGAGTGAGCACGAGAGGTAGGAGGGACATTCTCCTAACTAAAATTTAGAAGTGAGTTTGGCACAATGAGTGAGGTGCCTGTTGGCAAGCAGGGAAAGGACAGGGCATGGTAGAGGTCACAGTGATGAGTACGTGATGGAGCATCAAGGGCAAAACAACAGAAGGAGTTAAAGAGAGTGTCCAATCTGGTTAAGGAGGATTTGGGAGCGGCACCATAGACTACATCACAGTAGTCGAAAATGGGGAGGATCATGTTCTGGACTAGTTCACGCCACACCATAGGAGAGATGCAACTATGGTTCCTGAATAAGGCACCAAGCTTGGGGTGCAGTTTCTTCAGGATGGCGTCAATGTGGCCAGAGAAGTTGAGGTGCTGGTTCAACCAAACCCCAAGATATCTGAATGAGGAGGTGAATTGTCCCATCAAGGGTATGGAAAGAAGGTAAAGAGTGGAGCCTAGAGAGTCTCTGCCTAGTGCCAAATGTCATGGAGACAGTCTTTTTGGCATTTAGTTATAGCTAATGTGGGGCAAACCATAGCTGAACCTGGTGGAAGTCATGCTGAAGGGTGGTTGCTACAACAGTGGGGCATTTGCAAGAGGAGAACAGGATGATGTCATTGGCATACATATGGACAGAGGAGGAGGGGGAGCATACAGAGGGCAAGTAATTAAGGAAGATGGAGAAAAGAATGGGTCCAAGCATCAAACCCTGTGGGACTCCTGTGGAAGTAGGTGGGGGGGAGAGATTGTATCCTGGATCTTGACTGACTGTGTTCTGCCTGAGAGGTAAGCTCTAAATCAGTTTGGGGCAGAAGTAGACAACCCAGCAGCCATAAGGGAGTCAAGAAGTAGGGCATGGGAGACTGTGTCAAAAGCCTTGGCAAGGTTGACAAAGATGGCAGAGGTAATGAGGCCATTATCCATCCCAGTGAGGATGGAGTCAGTGAACCTGAGTAGGGAGGTGGTAGTGGAATGTTTCTTCCTAAAGCCAGATTGGAACAGGGTGAAAAAGGAAGAGTCATCGAGGAAGGAGGTTAGTTGAGAGAGGACCAGGTATTCTTGGAGCTTAGCAAGGGCAGGGAGGAGGGAGATTGGGTGAAAATTTGCAGGGGAGGAGGGGTCACCACCCTTTGGGACAGGGAGGATCACTGCATGTTTCCAAAATGAAGAGACAGATGAAGATGAGAAGGAGAGATTTAGGATTAAGGAGAGGGGTAGGCTATAGCAGAAGCTGAAAGATAGAGGAGTTTAGGGTCAAGAACATCCAGTGATGAGCCTTCAGAAGGATTAAGAGAAAGAGAAGGGCCATTAGTGTTTCCTCTGGGGAGACAACAGAAAAGGAGAAGGAAGAGTGGGCACGGAAGGGTTGAGTGCTGGGTGTGGGAGGATGAGGAGGGGGGAGGTTAGAGGAGGGAGGGACTTTAGAAGTTCTGTGGCACGGGAGTTATAATAGGAATTAAACTCTTGAGCCACTGTGCACGATTTGGAGACCAATGAGTTGTTTATTTTAAGCACTGGGGGAGGCGGATGTGAAGGGGGAAGAATAGGGTGTAGACCACTTTCCAGAATATGGAGGGGGAATTGATGTTTTTGAGAAAAGATGATTTAAAATATTCAGACTTGGCAAGTCTGGTAGCTTTTGTGCAGGCATTTTTTAACATGCACTACCTGGCATAGTCTGGGGGAAGCTGGGAGGCCTTATGTTTCCTCCAAGCTTTGTCATGCTCCCTGAGATAGGTCAGTATCTCGGGGGAGACCCTGGGATGATGGTTTCCATGAACTCTAGTGCATTTGAATGGAGCGTAATAGTAACATGTAGTTAGAAATTTATCTTTAAAATAATCGAGAGCTTGGTTATTGGAAGGGGCAAAGGGAATAGGAGACCAATCAGAACTGGCTAGTTTATTAAGAAGAGGATTAAGGTTTAAGGAGCTGAAGGAATGGAGATGCAGAATTTTGTGAGGCGGTTTTGGTCTATGGACTTTCCTGACTACGAAGATTGGATGATGATCACTGAGGGCATCCGAGAGGATGCCTGATTTAATGACTTGGGGGTGAGAGGTGAGAGCCCAGTCTATCAGGGAGTGGCTAAGGGTTGTTGGTGATAGCCAGTTAAGGTTTGCATCACCCAGGATGCATAGCTTGCCTTTCTGTGAGGGGGAGGTTATGGAAGTAATGAGATCTGAAGTATCAGATGCCTTGGAACCAGGTAGACAGTAGATGCCGGCTATGAAGATAGGGGAGGGAAAAAGGCAAGGTAACATTTACTACAAGTGCTTCATAGGTGGAGGGTAATGAGGATGATAGAATGGCTGTGAACTGAAGTGAGGACAGGACATACATGGCTACTTCGCCACCCTGCCAGTCCTATCCTGCCTGATTATGGAATAACCTGGGGTATTAATGGCGAGACTAGGTATTTTAGCGTTTAACCAAGTTTCCATTAAAATTAGAATATCAGGTGTGAGGGAGATTACCATAGGATGTAAAAGGTCAATTTTTGAGATGAGACTACAGATGTTTAAGTGGAGGATTTTCAGGCCCTGGGGGAGGGCAGAAGGAGTGCGGGAAGTTGGTACGTTAGTGGAAGGATTGCAACTGGCAGAGGTGGGTGTAGTGGGCCCAGGACTGGGATGAACATTTCCTGATGCTAGTAAGAGGAGTGCTATTATGAGGGAGTGGAGTTTAGGGCATTTGTGATGGGCCGAGGATTTGGGAAGTATTGGGGGGGGGCTAGGTGAGATGAAGATAAGGAGGTGAAGGAAAGTTAGGTGGCTAGGTGCTGAGAATAGAGTAGCAGGAGGGAGGTGAGGGAAGTTAGACCAGAGTATTTGAGGGGGTGTAGGAGTTAAGGCAAGGATAAAGGTAGGGGCTAGGAGAGCGGGTTCATTAGACTGAGGAGAGTGCAGAGCTGAGGTAGATAAAATTGATAGAAGAATTAGAAGGAGGAGAAGTGGTGAAGGAAGGGTGGACATATTGTATGGATCAGGGGAGCAAGAATAGATCAGGGTATACTAATCAGCAGTAGGGAATAGATCAGTGGCACTGGCAGAAGTAAAGTGACTGTGAGTTGTGGTGGACAGTAACAGTTGCCAGCAGCAGCAAGTTAATTGAGTTGTTGCCCTGTAGTGGCTTTGCAGTATAATTTGCAAATGAGAAAGTAGACAAAAAAATATGCAAACTAAGCAGCTTAGGGAGATGAAAGCAGTAAGATGGCAGGAGAAAGGTGAAGTGTCCAATCAAGGCTGAAGAACTGAGATACAGAACCAAATCAGCCAGTGGAGACAGAAAGCACCAAGAGTAACATAAGCACATACGAAAAGAGCATGCTACAGCCGTAGTGACCCACATAAGCAGGGGCACCAAATCTAGTAACACAGTGTCATGACAGCTCAAACCAAGTACAAAGGAGTGAAGACCGTATCACAATGATACTAGAGTGAGTCTAGGTGATGGTGGGTGGGTGTGGTAATCAGTGGTGAAGATATACTGGAAGATAGTACAGTTACGTAGGAACTTACTGTAGCACTAGATATTCAAGAGAATATCTTTCATTGGGCCACACCTTTGGAATATATAGCCATCAGGCAGTAGGGCCACATGTAAACTTTTGCAAGCAGTGCTGCCAGGGGCTGCCCACAATGACATCAGGCATCAGTGTGCCCTATAAGAGCATGTGACCCCTCCTGTCCTCAGTTCCCCGATGGAGACCATACTTGGGGGACAGGCTCTGAAGGAACCAGGAGAGAATGGAGCCCTCTGTGAGGCAGGTGAGGCAGAGGTAGGAAAGGTAGTTATGCAGATAGCAGCAACAGGATCCTTTGAAGCAGTGTCCAGAAGGGGAAAGGAGGGAGGGACGGCATGGCCTGCTGAAAGAGATTCTCTTGAAGATCTACTGCTACAGTAAGTTCCTAAATAACTGTACTACCTTCATCGAGGACATCTCTTTCAGCAGGCCACACTTTTGGAACCAGTACCAAGCAGTACCAAAAGGATGGGTGGTGGAATCAAGAGAGGAGGCCTCACAGGACTGCAAGTCCAAAGCCTGCACATTTGTGAGAGTGGATGTCCAATTTGTGATGTTTGGTGAAGGTTTGGACAGTACTCCAGGTGGCAGCTGTGCAAACATAAGCAGCAGATACATGGTAGAAACAAGCAGTAGAGGAGGCCATCTCCCTAGTGGAGCAGCCACAAACCAGACCAGGAAGCTCCTTGCTGTATGTCTGGTAACAAAAATGATATAATTTGCTAGCCACTTGGATAAGCATTGTTTAGACACAAGAGCACCTCTTTCCCAGGGGCAATTGAAACAAAAAGCTGAGAGGACTTTCTAAAGGCTTTGGTGCAACTGTGTTAGTGTCTCAAGATTCTGTGTACATCTAATGTATGGAGCAATGCTTCCCCTGCATTGGCATGCTCTGTGTAATAGACTGAAAGGTGGATGGTTTGATTCAAACAAACTCAGACACCACCTTAGGAAGAAACTGAAGATTAAAGTACAATTACTTTGTGAAAAATCAAATAAGAAGGCTCACACATGAAAGCCTGCAGCTCTGAAATTCTTTGAACAGAAGTAATAGTAACTAAAAAATAAAATTTTCTAAGAGAGAAAGCGTAGGCTGCAGCTCATGGCATGCTCAAAGGGACACAACGTAAGCTTTTACAAAACAAAATGAAGGTCCCATGGGGTAACAGATTTTGTATAGGAGACCTTAAGTGTAGAATGGGCCCTGAGGAACATCCATGCCACCTCTAGCTGCGCCACCAGACACACTCCAACAGGTGCATGAAAGGCTGATATAGCCAATGGATGATCCTGAAGGGTAGAGTATTGAAGACCTGCATCCAATTGTGTGAGCAGGTATTCCAAAACCTGATTAACTGGAGGAATGAAAGGGTCCAGGTAGTGAGAAGTGGCCCATATGATAAACCACTTCCATTTGATGGCATAAGTGTGTCTGGTGGAGGATTTCCTAGCAGCCACCAGAACACCCGCCACCTGCCGTAAGACTCTAATCGAGCAATGGCTATGTTATTAGGAGCCAGGCATAAAGTTGAAGTGACCTCAGGTCGGGGTGAACAGAATACCCTGGTTCTGGGTCAACAGATTGTGTTGGAGTGGGAGTGGTATTGGGGACAGTTGTTGTAGGAGTGGGAAACAAATCTGCCGAGGCCAGAAGGGGGCTATGGGTATTAGTGTTGCACTCTTCTGTTTAAGTTTCAGGAACACTTTCTGAATGAAAGGAAAGGGAGGGAAAGCATAAAAAAACCTCCCTGTCTAGCAGAGGGACAATGCATCTTGCCAGAAAACTCTAGACCCTGGCTCAAGTGAAAAAAAATGGGCAATTTTGCATTGTATGAAGATGCAAAGAAGTCTTGGTCTGTCTGGCCCACTTTGCGAAAAGATCTACTACCACAGAGGTCAGGAGTTCCCAGTAATGCATCACTGATTGGTATCTGCTGAGCTTGTCTGCCAATATATTTTGGATGCCTGGAATATGAACCGATGACAGGGTAAAGCTATGTTCCAGAGCCCAATACTACAGTCTCATAGCCTCTCTGTACAGTGGGTAGGAATGAGTCCCCCCTTGTTTGTTGATATTAATGCATCACAGTGGTGTTGTCTATATGTATTAATACAGGACCTGGAGACATATATGGTAGGAATGTATGAAGGGTGTATAGAACAGCACAGAGGTCTAGCATGTTGATGTGCAAGGTGTGTCCAGTGGGGTCCAGGTGCCCTGTGTTTGATAAGGGCCCAGGTGTGCACTCCAGCCCAAGCCTGAAGCATCTGTGGTTAGAATATACAGAGGGGGTGGAGTTAGGAGTGGCATGTCTTTGAGAAGGTTACCATGATCCATCCACCATAACAATGTTTTGCATAGAGGTGTTGTGACAAGGACTGTTTGGTTCAAGTCATCTGTCAGTTGATGCCATTGGACCCTGAGGGTCCACTGGAGTACTTATATGTGCAGTCTAGCTAATGGGACTGTGACAATAGATGCCGCCATGTAACCTAGAAGGTGTAGGAATGACTTGGCAGTGACATAATAACTAGTGTAAATTGAGCAGGCCTCAGCAATGAGGGGGTCGGCTTGGTCCTCTAGTAGAAAGGCCATTCTAAGGGAGGTATCCAATACTACCCCAATGTACTGGAGGCATTGACAAGGTAGCAGTACTGATTTTGGAACATTTGACAGGTACGACCTAGGGCATATAAGAGCTGATCCCTGGAGTTGGCTTTTAGAAGCCAGTCATCCAGGTAGGTAAACACATATAGACAGGCCTTCCCTGCAAAAAAATGCTGCCACTAAGGCAAAGCATCTGATAAAAAACACACAACATAAAGGATAAGCCAAAAGGCAATATCCTGACTTGATAATGGTTCCATTGAAGGAGCAATATCAGGTATTTTCAGTGAGATTTCTTAATTTTGATGTGGAGGTGCGCATCCTTCTTACCTATGGAACACTGCCAGTCTCCTAGCTGTAGTAGTGGAAGGAGCCCCTGAAGGGTGACCATCCTGAACTTTTTGTACTCTATGAAGTGGTTGAGACCCCTGAGATCTAGTATGGGGTGTGTGGTCAAGGCATAGGTCAGGGAGTATATGAAAACCAAAAGCAGTTATAAAATTCACAAGTAGCATTTTATTATTCTCAGTAACAATAGAATAAAAATAAAAAATATGTTTAGGATAAGTTCTGTATATACAAAGGCAGTACAAACAGACAAAACAAAAGTCCTTCGACTGAGGGTATCTCTGATTCCAAATTTCAGTCTCTCCCCAGCAAAGACTGCTGCTCTTTTTATAACAAGTCTTTGCCTGGTAATTAACTTCTGCAACCTCAGTTTGATGATAGACATCCTGTTTCTCATAAAATATATTAGAACTTTGTCAATTTCCTTGAGGTGCAACAAAATAGTACATGGTGTCCTAGAACTGACCTGTTGGTAGCCCTGCAAAAGTTTGTGCTGCATCTCAAGGTTAACCCTTTGACGTCCACATAACTTTTTTCAATCATTTCAACATTATAACTATATACAGTTTCAAACAAAGGGATCCCAGTATCACTTACAGTTTCACACAAAGATTCACATATGTTTTTATAACTGCAGATGTGCAAGGGGGAAGAAAATATAGAAACAGCAAGTGAAGGCAGAGAGATACGCAGAGGCAGAGAATCACAAGACTGTCAGAGTGATCAGTTCCTAGGTTTGGTTGTGCAAGCAGACAGACAAAAGACAGAAAAGGAGAGACTAGAACAGATCCTTGTATTTAACTCTTTCTGCATAAAAAAATGTGACAGGGCCTTATTCAACTTTGTCAAGTTCCCCCGGCCCCCCCAAGAGGAAACCTGTTTAAAAAAAACAGGTTTCCAAAGCTTTCTATTAATTCTCTTCTAACATTAGCTTATAACCTTTACAGTTCAGTGCATATGTAGTATAGCAAACAGAAGTTTAAACTCACACATTTTGTTTTTTCAACCTTTGGAATTCTCAATTATTGATCCATATCTTAACAGAAAATCAGCACTGACATTCTCTTTCACAGATTTTAGTATTACTTTAAATTTAA
This sequence comes from Neoceratodus forsteri, assembly GCA_016271365.2. Taxonomy (NCBI): domain Eukaryota; kingdom Metazoa; phylum Chordata; order Ceratodontiformes; family Ceratodontidae; genus Neoceratodus; species Neoceratodus forsteri. The sequence continues at coordinate 1,845,449,738 of CM057456.1, forward strand.
ATGACTATAGTGCCCTGGTACCACCCTGTGATTCCAGAATTTTCCCCCTTGATTTGGTTAAGCCAACAGAGAGGATTGTGATTTGTTATAAGTATGAAGTCAGCTCCTAGCAAATAAATCTTAAGGGACTCCATAGCCCACTTTATGCAAGGCATTCCTTTTTAAGGGTGGAGTACATCTTCTCTCTGTCATGCAACTTCCTACTGTTATATAGAATGGAATGTTCCTTCCCATCTATATTCTGACCCACGACTGCACATAGGTCTACCTCTGATGCATCTTTTTGTAACAAAAATTTTCTCAAAGTCTGAGCTTCTTAAAACAGGGGCTGAACATAATGATGTCTTGATAGCCCAAAAAGCTTCATCACACTCTAGGGCCCATTTCATACTATTTGGGAACTGTTTCATCATGAGTTCAGTGAGGGGAGTAGGCTAGCTGGGCAAAATTGGGAACAAATCTCCGATAATAACCAGCCAGTCCTAAAAATTTTAGGGATAGGACTGTTAGCTACAACATCTGTCTTAGAAATCTCTGGCTTTACTTCTCCATTTCCCAAAACATAGCCAGATATCTGGCTTCCTGCATACCCAATGCACATTTGGTAGAATTAATTGTCAGATCACCTTTTTGATAGATTGGATAACTACATGTAGGTGTTCAAGGTGGCTTTTCCAGTCTGGGCTGGACACCACAACATCATCCAGGTACGCAGAACAATAACCAGTGTGAGGGGATAAAATTACATCCATGTACTGCTGGAATGTAGCCGATGTGCCATGTAAGCCAAATGGCATGGGCGTGAACTGATAGACTCCAATAGGAGTGGCACATGTAGTTTTGTCCCTGGATTCTTTAGCTAGGGGGATTTGCTAGTAACCCTTAGTGAGACTTAGGGTACTGATGTACTTGGCACCCCCAATTTGTCCACCAAACCATCTGTCCTGGGCATAAGATAACTGTCAATTTCTGACACTTGATGAAGTTTCCTAAAATCAAGATAGATTCTTTCACCCCCTTCTTTATTTGCTGTTACCTTTGGTGATGACCAAGCACTTCTTTACTCTTCCTTGATACCTAATTCTTTCTTTTTTTTTTGCATTTCCTTAAAACATCTGCTCTTAACCGCTCTGGTAATCTATGTTTTTTATCTGATAAGGCATGCATTCCCTGTCACTATTATGTGCTCAACCCCTTTTGCTCAGCCTGGCACTATGGTAAAAGTACTGTTAAATGTCTACCAAGTTAAAAATTTCTGCAGTTTTTTCAGAAGTTAAAGAAACATTCACCTTTACAGCATCAGCAGTTACACTTTGTTCCAGTCTGTCATAAGCATATCAATATCTTCTTTATTAGTTTCTGGTAAAACTAGCAAAGTAGCCTTGGTATTTTTTAAAGAATTTATTCAGGAGGTTAACATGGTATATATTGGTAAGATTTTTCCTATTGGGGTCTCAGTCTCACAGTTAACTGACAGTTCATCTACGCACCTTATAAGGCCCTTGCCACTTCATTAACAGTTTATTTTCTGTAGTGCGTAACAGAAGTGTAATCCCCGTCCCACTGCCCCCCCTGTTTAATCAGCAGGGCTTCTCCTTTTACCACAAATGTCTAGGTGCAGCACAGAGGGGTGGGGGTTTACATGAATTAGTACAAGTCATAAAAAAGAGAGAAATGGCCACCATTAGACTCAGTGGACCAGACTGTTATACAGAAACAGTCAACCAAGTGTAGCAACTACCTGGAACACACCTGGTGGGACCATTAACCATGGCCATCAAACCAGGTCCCTGGGAGAAAACGTTTGCTCACAGTTATGATAGGTTTGCACTTCTGGACAGGAGCACCCAAGTAACTCCAGACACAGGGAAGCAACAATTCTGTCCAGACCAGGTTGGGATTCTACAGTGTGGCTTTTATTCATGTAACAAAGTAGGAATAATCACAAACCAAAGATGGACTCCCACAGGGCTACACATACTGGTATTGCAGATTCTCCAGGGTACAGAAATTCCTGAACTCCCATTTAGCATAGGTTGAAGTAACACAAAAGAGTGAACACTCCAGTTCTGAAATGGAGATTGGCACACACGGCCAAAAGTAGCACATTTCCCATCAACTAGGCACACACAGCCAGTACTAGGACACTTTGCCATATTTCATGAGGAATGAAGGTGGTACACATGACCATAAAGGAGCACATCCAGGCTCAGGACTTTCAGAACCCACTATACTGGGGTAAACTGGGAGAGAAACAACCCACATACAGGGTAAACACTTTTCTCAGGCATTGGCCAATTGCACTGAAAAAAAGCAATAGGTGCCCTTCAGAACCCGTAGCAGTAAACTGGTTACTCCAGGTGGGGGTCTCCCACCTTTTGTTTCCAAGCTTGCACTCGGCCATTCAACTGGTTAATAACACCACACAACTGTAGAAACACTGTAGATGCTGTCTTGAAATGTATATCACACTTAACATCCTACACACACACACACACACACACACACACACACACACACACCTCTAAGGTGTCAGAAAATTAAAAGCTCTGTACTTGGATGGTCACATGCTGGACTCCAAAGTAGGCAGACACTTCTAAACAGAAAGTCTAGGTGACAGGGTCCCTTTGTAAGAGAAATTCACCCCTAGGTATTGCAGATGCACCTGGGCTTACACAGAGAAATTGTACTCACAACAAATGAAGATATCCAAGGCAGCTTCCCCAAACAAGTGGATCAAGGGGGATTGCCCCTGAATTCTGGAGTTTGCCCCCATCCCGGGAGGAAACCTTACTGGCACAGGTCTCCACCTCATCAGAAAAACTGTCTTCTTTGCACTCCTAGGGTGAGAACAAACTACTACAAAAACAAAAGGGGTAGCTCTGTGTCAGAGCTAAACTGAGGAGCTTCACAGCAGCTGCAGCCTCCTCTTAGAACTCCACTCTAAGACTCTCACTGAACATTCCAATTCACTCTAAAGCCAGCTGAACACTGCGCCTTATGCTGCTGCGAGAGTTCTATGATTACATCATCACTCCAGCTCAGCTGAGACCGAAAACAGAGTGTGATAGTGTGAAACCCATTTACCTGGCATTACACAAGCTGCCTTCCCTGCCTGCCACTGATTCTAACTGGGATTCTAGTAACCCCTGGGAACAAGGGGGTTACATTAGCAAGATCTTGTCACCTGGCTCAAAAACATTTTCTTTTACTCCATGGCCATAATATGGCTTCTGCTAGATTTGGGCCTCTTCCTGATTACTATGGGAAATTTCAACATATTTTACCAGCTTCTTTCTCAGGCATACGTATAAGCTTTAATAGATTTTTCTGAGTGGAGTTATCTTCCCATGTTTCTTTTATTACATCTAGTGGCCCTCTAGGTTGTCTACCATACAGCATTTTAAATGGTGAAAAACCTGCTGATGCCTGTGGCACTTCTCTGTAAGCAAAAGTCAGGTAAGGTAAGTATTGGTTCCAATCGGCCCCGTCCCCTTTTACAAACCTGTTTAAACATGTGTTATAGGGTTTGATTAAAACGCTAAACAAGACCATCTGTCTGAAGGTGGTAAGGGGAGGTTCTTATGGTACTGATACCCAACAATCAGTACAGCTCCTTCAGCAGTGCAGCACCAAAATTACTACCTTGATCAGTAATAATCTCTTTAGGAACGTCCACCTTGCTGAAAATGTTGGCAAACTCTGCTGCCACTTTTGGGGCTGTCACAGTATGCATAAGAACTGCCTCTGGGTATCGAGTAGCATAGTCACATACTATCAAAATGAATAGAGTACCCTTTTGTCTAAGGGGCCAACCACATCCATTGCAATTCTCTCAAAAGGCACATCTACCAAGGGCAGGGGCACAAGGGGCAACTTGTTTTTTTTACTCACTGGAGCTACTTTCTGATATTCAGCACAAGAACTGTAATATGTAGCAACATCTTCATGAATTCCAGGCCAGTAAAATCTATACAGCAGTCTGGCAAGGGTGCGATCTCTCCCCTCAAGTGACCAGCCATAGGACTATCATGTGCTATCTGTAACATCTCAGATCTATACTTTTGTAGTATAACCAATTGTCCTACCTGTTCCTGTGTCTGAGGTTTAACCTAAACTCTGTACAGTAACCCATTACATTTTTTAAACATTGGTTCACCCTGTTTTGGTTTCAGCCCCAGCTGCTTAAAATAACCCTGGAGAAAAACATTGTTAGCTTGCTCTGAAACAAACTCACAATCAGTTATCAGCTTAGTTTCAGCATGTTTATATATTTACCCCTTATGTCCATCAGTCTTTTGTTACTCCTCTTTCTTCAGGCATCTTCTTTCTTTCCTGGACTTGCAGATCTTGGAGCTCTGTTCAAACAAGTCCAAGTTAAAAAAGTCACCAAAAGGAAAAGTGTCCCCACCATGTAAGATTTTCTTTTCCTGCACTCATGTAATCACAGCTGCTGAAACTACAGGTTTTACTTCCTCTGTGATTAACTCACTAAATCCTGGAAAGTCATTTCCAGTAATCACAGGTACAGGTAACTTAGGTACTACCCACACTTTCATTTGGTGCAATGCCCCATTAATATTCAAAGTCACTTGGGTAGTAGGATGGTGTAAAGTGTCCTCATGGATGCAGATGACACCAGTACCTGGTCCTTTGGCATAGTTCTTTTCAACAACTTCAACATGCAACAGGGTTTGTCTAAATCTGTAAGTTCCTGCACAGTTTTATCTCTCACCTTGACATCTATTAAGTACTTGCCCTGATTTTCTAAGGACAAATCTGCTTCAGTGTTATCCCCCTTAATACAGCAGTTTCTTGCAATATGGCCTGGCGTATTGCAGTTATAGCAAGTAAAGTCTTTGGGTGCAGATTTGTTACCCCCACCAGAGTTCTTATCAGACTTGGAGTTAAATTGGGGAAAAAGAAGGTCTTATTGGCGCTTGGCTGTTACCTCGCTGCTGTGGCATCTGTCTGGGCATCTGGCAGTCTTCAGCCAAAGAAACAGCCTTTTCTTCACTTTCTGGTCAGTGTTCTTTTACCCAAAGCTGCACATCCATAGGCACGATGTTGATGAACTGCTCCATTGTAAGTGTGTTGATAATCTGTGGGACTGTTTTGCCCTCTGGTTGGAGCCATTTAATAAGGAGTTCTCTGAGTCAGGTGAAGGCTTCTCAAGGATTGTTGAATGAGTTGTACTTCAGAGACAATAATCTTTGCCTGTAGGTCTCTACTGTGATGTCATACTTTTTCAGGATTTCTCTTTTCCTCAAGTCATAGTTTTCTGACTGTGCAGTGTCCATATTGCTATAAGCAAGTTAGGCTTTATGTGTCAGGTAAGGTACCAGCCTGATTGCCCATTGCTGCTTTAGTCATTGGCAGGCTGTGGCAACTGTTTCAAAAGTTGTCAGGTATGCTTCAATATCAATAAGTTTAATGTCTTTAAAGTTGTTTGTGTCTTGTTGCTATGCTGGATCTGGGCCAGATACTTCAGCTTTGATAGCTTGCAAGGCATCCAGCCATTTCTGCTCCTGTTGCTGCATCTCTTCTCTGCTTCTCAAGTTGCTGCATCTCTTCTTTTCTCTGTGCCTCTAAATGCTTAATCTCTTTTTTCACTCTGCTTCTCCACCTATTTTTGTTGTATAGCCCACCATTTGAAAAAGATAGTCAGGCTTTCAGGTTCTGTCACTGCCTGTTCTTTTTCCATCATTGGTGCTAGCTGTACTGTCTCAGCTTGGACTTTTGTCTCTAATAGTTTGGCTGCCATTCTTCTGATAATCACTCTTGGGCTTGCTGCTCCAGAGTCTATACCTTTTCTTCTGTGCTTTCCTGGTACCAGGTCTAGTACCATGCACAAAACTCCTGGCTTAGAGTATGTACAGTGTAAATACCACTACAAACACCATCTGTCTTTGAGGCATAGATCAGGAAGCATAGGGGAACCAATAGAAGTTACAAAATTTGCAAGTAGCATTTTATTATTCTCAATAACAAAAGAATAAAAATAAAAAAAATTGTTTAGGATAGCTATATACAAAGGCAGTACAAACAGAGAAAACAAAAGTCCTTCATCTAAGGGTATCTCTAATTTCAAGTTTCAGACTGTCCCCAGCAAAGATTGCTGCTCTTTTCATAATAAGTCTTTGGTAATTAACTTCTGCTATCTCAGCTCATTAACAGACATCCTGTTTCTCATAAAATGTATTAGAACTTTGTCAGTTTCCTTGCAGGTGCAAACAAAGTAGCACATGGTGCCCCAGAACTGACCTCCTGTTGACAGCTCTTCAAATGTTTGTGGTGCATCTTAAGGTTAACCCCTTGAGTTCTATATAGGTTTTCAATCATTTCAACAGCATAACTATATACAGTTTCAAAGGGATTCCAGTTTCACTTACAGTTTCACATAAAGATTCACATATATTTTTTATAACCACAGATATGCAAGGGAGAAGAAAAGACAGAAAAAGAAAGTATAGACAAAGAGACAGCGAGAGGTGGAGAATCATGAGACCATCAGTGTGATCATTTCCTAGGTCTCACAAGAATATTTGGTTGTGCAAGCAGACAGATAAAAGACAGAAAAGGAAAAGATAGAACAGATCCTTGGGTTTAACTCTTTCTACATAACACATGGGGCAGAGCCTCATTCAACCCTGTCACAGGGCACAGGTTGCCTGTCCACTTGGGGACTAGGAAGTACCTGGAATAAAGCCAGTGTTCAGTTGTTCTAGAGGAACTGGCTGGATGGCCTGTTTTTGGAGGAGAGACTGAACTTCCTCCAGTAAAAAAGCAATGTGTTCTGCTGAGTAATTTGTCTAAGCAGGAGGATGGTCTGGAGGATTATCCAGGAGTTCAAAAGCATGAAAGAGACAAAGAGCAGTTCAAACTGACTAAAGTCCTTAGTCCTGTCTAGATAAAACCTAAGGAGCCTCTTAACATTAAGTGTGGGAACAGCCCTTTCTCCCTCATTCTAGAAGATGACAAAGTAGATAGACAGGATTATGGCCTCATTAAGATGGAACCTGACACCATCTTAGGTAGAAACTTGGGGTGCATGTAGAGCACTACCATATCTCTGTGAAAAACTGTATACGGAGGATCTGTGACCAAAGTATGGACTTCAGATACTCTGCATGCAGAGATAATAGTCACCAGAAATGCAGCTTTCCAAGTTAGAAACTTTAATCCACAAGTTGTAATGGGCTTAAAAGGTTTATGAGTGAACATACAGCACAAGGTTGATGTCCCAAGGAGCCACAGTCCTCCTGATGGGAGGCCTTCTGTGCAAAATACCCTTGAGTAACCTCTTAAACAGCAGCAGCTAGGTAGAGGGTACCCACAGATTTGTGGGATGCTGAAATAGGAAACAGGTGGACCTTAACCATTGTATACTGCAGACCAGCATCAGAAAGGTCCAATAAGTATTCTAGAACCTCGTCAGGTGGATACCTAAAGGGGTCAACAGAGGGTTTGGAGCACCAGATGAAAATCTTTTCCATTTGGATCTGTATGTCTTCCTAATGAAAGATTTACACACAGTCAAAAGCATTTCACAGACCCTTTGAGATACCTTGTACCTGTTCAGTTCTGCCTTTCAGGTGCCAGGCCTGAAGATGAAGATAGCACAGGTTGGAACAGACCAGCTGACCCTGAGTCAGGAAGTCCATCCTGAGTGACTAAATCCTTGGTTCACTGACTGAAATTCAGTTCAATAGAGGGAACCATACCTGTTGAAGCCAGGATCATTTTCCACTCTGTGCCTCCAATTTGAACAATACTCTCAGGAGGAGAGGGATTCGAGGGAATGCATAAAGAAAAAGATTGTGCCATGGCAGTCTGAATGCATCCTGACTGAAAATGCCATGCCCTTGATTTCTGCAGCAGAGTTGAGGCAGTTTAGTGTTGACTGGGGACACAAAAGGTCCAGAACTGGGGTGCTGCACTCCTCAAACAGCAATCTCACATTGACTGGTGCTAGTGACCACTCATGAGGATCAGTCTCTGTTTGACTGAGTTCATCTGCCAGAGTGTTCAGGACCCCCTGGTAAGCAGATTGCTTGAAGCAGAATCTCCTGTTCCAGGCACCATTACCACATTCTCTTCTCTTTGCAGAGAGGGTAAGAGTGTGCTTCACCTTATTTGCTGATATAATAAACAACAAACTTGTATATATGAAGAAGAACTGTCTTTCAGCTGACCAAATCCATAAAGGCTTTCAGGCCATACATCACTGCTTGCATCTCTAGTATACTGATGTGGAGTTGTGACTCTGACAGGTCACAGACACCTTGTGTCTGAAGGCCCTGGCAGTGGGCTCCCCACCCCATTAAGGAGGCATCCAATGTGAGGACCACCTCTGGCTCCAGTGGGGAAGCCCTGGTGGAGGTTATCCTCCATTGACCATCAGATTCAGGACCTCATGAGGGGTTTTGATTACCCCAATTGGATACTTTTGAGGCTGTGATGATTGTGACCATTGTGCACTGAGCATCCACTCAGTTGTTCTCATGTGTAGACACACCAGAGGCACTGTGAACACTAAGGAGGCTATTAGGCCCACCAAGCATTGCATGGAGAGGGCTTACACAGTCTTGCATTCCATGATGTAGCATGCAATCTGCAGGATTGCTTGTAGTCTGCTTTTTGGAAGAAAGGCTCAAGCCTGTATTGTGTCCAGAACAGCTCCTATGAACAGAAACTCCTGGAAGGGTTCCAGCTGAGACTTCAAGGGGTTCAGCAGGACTCCTATTGATGTTAGGACCTGTGAGGCAATGGCCACTGCCTGCACTGTCTCCTGTTTAGACAGGCTTGAGATTAGCCAGTCATCCAGATATGGAAGGACTTGGAGTCCTGGCGTTATGAGCTGCACTACGAGTACAGCACACCCCTTTGTAAAGATCCACAGTGCTGAGCAAAACCCAGAGGGTAGGACTCTGGACTCATAGTCTTTCCCCTGCACACAAAACTGAAGGTATTTATGGTGGCTTGTGTAAACCACTGAAGGTATTTGTGGTGGCTTGTGTGCACACATATGTGCTGTTATGCATCATGCATATCCAGAAATGCTAGTCAGACCTGTTGCTTCAAGCAGGGTAGCAGAGAGCCCAAAGAAACCTTTGGTTCCAGGATGTAGTGGAAGTAGAAGCCTGTGTTCTGTTCTGTCTCTGGCATTATTTTCACTGCCTTGTTTCTCCAAAGGCCTGCAATCTCCTGTGTCAGAAGCTCTGACATGTGAGCTGACAAAGGGAGTTGCCCTCTGGGAGGATAGTCCAGAGGTGTTTCTGACAGTTCGAGGGAGCACACCTCTTAGATAATCCAGAGGACTCATTTGTCCATTGAGGTGGAGTCCCACTGCTGGTAAAAACTGATCAGGCACCCCCCCCCACTGGGGAGGAGAGGTCCACCATGAGCAGCTGAAATGGGACAGGGGACAGAAGTTCAGATGGAGACACTGAGTGTTTTCATTTTTTTATTTCTTTAGTAACTGGATAAGGCATACTAGGCAAAAGTGTCTGTTTTCAAGTGTGGCATGACAGCACTGGGGATGTTAAGTGACTTGCTCTGAGTCACACAGTATGCAAGTGGAGGTTGTGGGAATCAAATCCAGGTCTGCTGGATGTACCAATCTCATTCACATCTCATTACTCCAACCAGAAGGTTATACTTCTAGCCCTATGTCCTTTTGGCACCTATGCCTTTAGTTGCACCTTCTTTTCAGGCTGGGGATGCTGAGCACTATTGTTTTAGGTTCTCCTGCCCATTCCACAAAAAAATGTTTGTTGTGAAAAAAAAGCCACGTCCCCTACCTGACTGCTGGCCTGGAGGTCTTAAGGATCATTCTAGTCTTTTTATACTCTTTAAGAGACTGCTCCACCTGCTGTCCAAACAAAGAAGTGCCATCGAAGGGCACATTCATGATCTGTTGTTGGACATCCAGTGTAAAGCCTGCAGTCAGCAGCCATGAATGCCACCTGATGCAGATAAATGAAAATTACGTACCTACCATAATTCTTGATCTTACTGTATATCTTCACCATTCTTCACTGGTGGATACTACACTGGAGGTACTAGGACCCTGAAGGAAACTTTTTAGCTTAAAAAGCTTTTTTCCTAGGAGGAGGAAGGGCAACGTCAGGGATGGTGCCACCCTTGAGGCTGACGCATTGCGTGTCACTCATGGATTGGCCAGTAACTGTCGTCATCCCCTCCGCTACCTCAGTTCTGCTCACTGTAGAGGAAACAGACATAGAGAAAAAGAAGGGTGGAGGGTGGGCAAGAGAGTCCAAGGGGCTGTGACAGGGCTGAATACAGCCCTGTCTCAATTACTATGGAGAAGGAGTTTAAATGCAAGGATCTGTTCTGTTATCTCCTTTTCTGTCTCTTCTCTCTCTGGTTCGCAACAAAATTTTCTCATGAGATCTAGGACATGATCACCCCAATGGTCTTGCAATTTTCTGCCTCTTGCTATCTCTCTACCCTCACTTGCTGTTCTGTCTTTTCTTCCCCCTTGCATATCTGCTGGTATAAAAACATATGTGAATCATTTTGTGGAATGTAATTGATACTGGGATCCCTTTGTTTAAAACTGTATATAGTTACACTTTTGAAATGATTGCAAAGCTAAAACTGTATATAGTTATACTGTTGAAAAGATTGCAAAGCTATTTGGAACCCAAGGGGTTAACCTGAGATACAATTTTTAAGCCTTTTGCAGAAGAAGTAAATAAGAGGTCAGTTCTGGGTCACAATGTTCTTCTTGTTGTACCTGCTGAAACTGAGAAGAACACTGCATGAGAAGCATGCTGTTTTCTTAATGAGTTCCTGCACAGACTTACAAAAAAGAACTGCAATGTTTGCATACGAGAGAGACAGAGACTGAGAGTCTAAGATTGGAAATTGAAAGGAAAAAAGACTCTACTTTCTATGTTTGGACTGCCATTGTAAATAGTTATTCTGAACAATCTTTATTTCTTTTATTTTACTGTTATTAATAAAACTCTTGTTGCGAATTTTACAACTGCTCCTGGTTTTCTTATGCTTCCTGACCTGTGCCTCGATGACAGATGGTGTCAGCCTAAGTGGGATTTATGCCATGCATACTCGAAGCAAGGAGTTTTGTGCATGGGTACAGTAATGCTTAGCCAGCTGGTTATGATTATTGTATGATATTGGTATTATAAATACATGGTCTGTGTATGACATTTCAGTGTGTGAGGAATTTGACCTGTAACTTCAAGTGTCCGTAGCTGAAACCCAGGATGTAATTAAACAGATCAGAAGGAAACAGTTAATTGGAACATCATTCCAGAGAGACAGTTTATGGCCCTCATCACCTGCTGCTGCTTTTGAAGTTAGAACTTAAATACAAATTTTATTACATCAGGAAAGGATGTCATTTAGCTGATTCCTGTTGGCTATCTCACACCTGGGTGACAGACTGCAGGGTTGTAAACCTCAAAGGAACTGGTTAATTAAAGACTCATAATTTGGGAAATGGGTTTTTGCTGATGTTAACATTATTTAAAATACCTCCCGGTAAGAAATCGTATTTTTAATTTTATATTCTAAAAGGAGGAGCTAGATTACCCACAGAAGGGGTGTGGAGACATAGAGTTTAAACTGACACTTGTGTCTGAAATGTAGGTCATATTATTTTGGGACTCTGAGAGAAAACAGTTCTCTGATCTAAATTAAGCACTTCCAGAGGTAATACCTTAGACAGCAAAGGTCTAAATGTATTGTGGTAGGAGTTTTTGTTTTGTACTTTTCCCTTGTTCTTTTATGTGATTGTGAGCTCTTTGATATATTGTTCTGTGTTTACATTATTCATATTTTTATCATCTTTTAATAAAGAACATTTTCTTTGAAAGACTGCCTGGGTATCTGTCAGTTCTTTTTGCATGTGACGTATAGGTGGTTAAGTCTGACAACTGTTCAACAGCTTGATGGTGTAACTAAGCTTGGTAAAAGGTAAGAATATACCTAAGGTCTTTTATAGAGTTTTAAGGGTTCATTTTGGATACCTGGTTAGGTGCCCTTAGGCAAAAGATATATTACATCCCTATGAAGAGAATATTATCTGAGCCTGTACATTTGGGTATGCTAGCACAAGGTTCACAGTTTGAATCCCCCCAGAACTTGAGACTAAAGGTGATTCAGAACCAAAAGCAGACAGTAGGATTATCCTCTCTGTTACCTGTTCACACTATCACGCTCTGAGGTTGGCACTGTGGGAGCAGAGGGCCTGACCTGCCGAGTGCGTTTGTGACAGATTCGGTTGGCAGCGGTGCAATAAAATTGGGAACACAAGTTTTAACTGTTTAGTGTCTCAGCTTAACACTGTACAGCTCACTTGCAAAATAAGGCAGTGATTTATTTTTAAAAGAGAAAACAGAACAATATAATTTTGTTTACAGTCAAAGTTCCTACCTGTTTTATTTTTTTTTTCAAAGTGCAAGTTAGAGTTGCTGTAGTTAGGGAAGAAGATGGCTTCTAACTAAAGTGAGCACACTACAGTCTACCTGAAGCAGTTGTGTAAGGAGAGAGGAGTCCTGCATGAGGCTTGAGTCACCAAGCAGAACCTCATGGATGCTCTGATGGCCGCTGATGCCCAGAGTGTCGAGTCACAGACTGTGACTGTAAAGGACCAAACCTTGGGCATGGAGGGACCAGCAGCCAGTGCAATGTCCAGATCCGGTGAGGAGGGCAGCAGGGCCAGTGCAAAGCAAGGGCCACAGCAGCAGGGGGAGGTCACCAGCATTCTGGAGCCAGAAGCCATCAGGCTGCAGATGGAGTTGTGGAGGATGGAGCTGGAGTTCCAGAGAAAAGAGAAGCGAGAACAGCGAGCTGCAGAGGAGAAGAGGGACTGAGAACAGCAAACTGCAGAGGAGAAGAGGGAGCGAGAAGCTGAACACGAATAGCGAGAGGCTGACTGTGAAGAGCGTGAGCACCAGAGGTGACATGAACTGGAGAAGCTATGACTCCAACCACCAGCACCAGAGCAGATAAGTGGCTTGTGTTTAACTGGAACTACAGGACTGGGTTACAAATTAAATTCCAAATTGATAGCTGAATTTAAAGAGGGGGAGGAATTGGATGCCTTTTTAAATTCCTTTGAAAAAGTTTGTATTCAGGCAAAGATTCCTAGAGGGTCCTGGAGCTTCCAGCTATCCCTGCTACTTACCAGGAAAGCTCGGGATGCATTGGGTCAAATGGACAATGAGGACAGTAATGATTACAGCAAACTTAAAGCAGCACTTTTAAAAAAGTTTGATTTAACTGCAGAAGCATACAGAGCTAAATTCCGTAAGCTTAGGAGAAGCCCTGACATGAGATACGAGGAGCTAGCCATGAAACAACATCAGTGTTTAAAACATTGGTGGGAAGGAATCAAAGCAAACTCTGTAGATAAAATTGAAAATGCTACATTGTTAGAACGTTTTTTGGGGGCATGCCCAGCAGTGATGAAAACCTGGCTGGAGGACCAAGATCCCAAAACAGTGCAAGAGGCTGCTGAAGTCTCAGACCACTATGCCAAGAGCAGACCTGCTCTGAGAGCGAAAGGGGTGGGTGTGGCAGTGCAGAAATGGAAAAGCACACCTTCAGGGCAGCTAAAACCCTCCCTGCCTCCACCAAAACCAGTTAACCCTAGGTTTCAAAGAAAATATTTTTCTGAGAAAAGAAATGAATGTTGAGTTTGCAAAAAAACTGGGCATATTGCCAGACAGTATCCCAAAAGGATGAGCAATACACAAAATGGGGATAGGAAAGAAGTGGGTTGTTTGTATGTCCCTGGAAGCATGCCTGTAAACATGAGGGAACACATGCACCCAGTCACTGTGAATGGTGTACAGACACAAGGGTTAAGAGACACAGGGGCATCCCTGATGTTGGTAAAAGGGGATCTGGTAGAGCCAGGTTAGTTTATACCCAATAAACTGGTAACAGTACAAGGGTTCACTGGGGAGGAAACAACATTGCCACTCGCTAGTGTTCTCCTAAACTGGGGTGAAACAGGGGGAACTGTGCAACCGGTGGCTGTAGCCAAAACTTTAGCAGTTGACGACATCCTTGGCAACAATCTCAAACTGGGGATGGTGTGTGCAGTTACCCATAGCCAAGCGGGAAGGGGAAATTGCAGTTCCCTGGACCCCATAGTAGCCACTGTGGAAACCACTGGGAGGCTGGTTCCCCAGCCTGTCTTCCCTCATATGGAGACTAATGAAAAGTGGGTAGAAATTTCCCCAGTGGCAGTTAACCAAACAGCTATGGAGGGTTACTCCGAAGAAGGAGTGGCAACTCATTGTCAGAGGGTTAGGGATAACAGTGATCCAGAGTGCCCTGATGCTAGAGTTAGGGATCCTAGTTTAGATACTGATGGGGACCTGTCCCATGTCTTGGGAATGTGTAAGGAGTTTGCAGCTGCTCAGAAAAGTGACCCTAGTCTACAGAAACTGATGGCTTGGGCAGACTCTGATGGAGCACAGGGAGGTGATGGAAAACAAAGTTTATTGGGAAAATGGACTGATGTATACTCAGGATGCTAAGACAGAGGGAGGGGTGATAGGCAGGCAGCTTGTCATTCCCCAGGGGTACCGTGAACAGTTGCTCAAGATTGCACATGATATTCCCTTGTCTGGTCATTGGGGAATTGTGCACACTATGCAGCAGTTGGCCCACAATTTCTATTGGCCCAACTTCACCCAGCAGGTGAAGGAGTATTGCAGGTCCTGTCGCTGGTGTTAAGAAATAGGGAAGACGGGTAAGAAAACCCAAGCTGCCCTAATTCCATTGCCCATAGTGGAGGAGCCATTCCAGAGGGTGGGAATGGATATTGTGGGACCTTTAAATACCCCCAGCTCCTCCGGGAAGAGGTTCATCCTGACTGTGGTGGATTATGCCACCAGAGGCAGTCGTCCTATCTTCACTGAAGACAGACAAAGTGGCAGATGTCTTACTTAGGATTTTCTCCCGAGTTCGGTTTCTGCAGGAGGTTATCACTGATTGAGGGGGTTCCTTCATGTTGGACCTGATGAAATGTTTGTGGGAGAAGTGTGGGGTGGTGAAGAGGGACATGACACCTTATCACTCGCAAGCCAGTGGGCTTGTGGAAAGGTTTTAACAGTACCCTGAAGTCAATGCTCCAAGCATTTGCTGAACAGCATGGGAGGGACTGGGAGAAATACCTTCTCTACCTATTATCTGCATACAGGGAGGTGCCCCAAGAGTTGACAGGGTTTCCCCCCCTTCGAGCTCTTATATGGACGCCAGGTATGTGTGCCCCTAGACTTGATCCAGGAGGACTGGGAAGGCAAGCACACCACCCAGGGAACTCCCATAGTGGATTATGTCCTTAAGTTTAGGGAAAGGCTGAAGGAGCTTATGGGGACAGCCCAGAGCAACCTGGCATCTGTCCAACAGAAACAAAAAGAGTGGTATGACCACAGAGCCAGAGCTCGCTCGTACACGGTGGGTCAGGAATTCATGGTCCTTATCCCGGTCTGGAAAGACAAGCTGCAGGCTGAGTAGGCAGGACTGTACAAAGTAGTCAGAAAGGTAAATGACGTGAACTATATTATAGAATTACCTGACAGAAGACATACAGAAAGAATGTACCATGTCAACATGAACCCATATGCTAATAGGGCTGACATGGTGTTTGCAGTGTGTAGTCCTGGGGAGGGGACGGATGAAGGAAACCCCCTTCTGGACTTGCTGGAAGAAAGCAAGTGGGAGTCCTCTGTGGAGGCAGTTAAATTGTCACCCCAGCTGGCCCCTGACAAGATGCAGGAAGTAAGGGAGGTTTTAGCAGACTTTTCCGTACTGTTTAGCACCAAGCCTGGACTAACCCCCTTAGCGACACACGATATAAAGACAGGGATACAGACGCCCATATAGCGGACAGTATATCAGGTGTCAGAGGCTGTCCAAAAGGACATTAGGGGGAGGTGGAGGAAATGCTGGATTTAGGGGTAATCCAGAGATCCCACAGCCCCTGGGCCTCACCCGTAGTCCTTGTGCCCAAGCTGGATGGCTCTACTCATTTCTGTGTGGACTATCGAGGACTGAATGCAGTCACAAAGTCAGACACCCACCCGATGCCCCAGACGGACAAACTCCTGGACAAGTTGAGAGGGGTGACAAACCTTGCATCTACTGACCTGACAAAGGGGTACTGGCAGGTAGATTTAACTGACAGAGCTAGGGAGAGGTCAGCCTTCATCACTCCAATAGGCTTATTTGAATTTAAAGTAATGCCTTTCGGAATGAAGAACGCCCTGGCCACTTTCCAAAGGTTGGGGAACCAGGTGTTAAATGGTGCTGAAGAGTACGCTGTGGTGTACCTGGATGACACTGCCATCTTTAGTGCCAGCTGGGAGGAACACCGGTCCCACCATAGGGAAGTGATGGGCAGGATACAGAGGGCCGGGCTCACTGTCAAAGCTGAGAAGTGCCAGGAGGCCATGGCTGAAGTGGCATATCTCGAGCATGTTGTAGGCCGGGGACAGCTCCATCCTTACAAGTAACAATAGAGGCGATCAAGGCATGGCCCAGACCAGAAACACAAAAGCAGGTAAAAGAGTTTTCTAGGGACAGCAGGGTACTATAGGAAATTTTGACCCAATTACAGTGCCCTGGCCGCTCCCCTATCTGACCTGGTAAAGAAAAAGATGCCTGAGGAAACTACCTGGGAACCCGCCTGTGAAAAAACCTCTACCAGACTGAAGGAAGCACTGTGCAGTGCTCTGGTATTGACAAGTCCTGACTATAGCAGACCCTTTATAGTCCAGACCGACTCCTCAGATGTGGGTATTGGGGCAGTACTGAGTCAGACATCCAACCAAGGGAAAGATCACCCCATAGTGTACCTGAGTAAAAAGTTACTTCCCAGGGAGCAGGCATACTCTACTGTGGAAAAAGAATGTCTTGCCATAGTGTGGGCCTTAAAGAAGTTAGAGCCGTACTTATACGGGCAGCATTTTGAGGTACAAACTGACCACAACCCCCTGGTTTGGCTGACACAAATGGGAAAAACTAATGGTAGACTATTAAGATGGAGTCTTGCCTTACAAGGGTATGACATGACAATCTTACATAGGGCTGGAGCAACCAATCAGAACGCAGATGGCTTGTTGCGTCTATATGAAGAGTGAACTGATTTGTGGAGCTCATTCCATGCAGGTGATGGAGCCCCCAAATTCAGTCTAGGTGGTGAGGATTGTGACACTTCACCAGCTGGTTATGATTATTGTATGATATTGGTATTATAAATACATGGTCTGTGTATGACATTTCAGTGTGTGAGGAATTTGGCCTGTAACTTTAAGTGTCAGTAGCTGAAAACCAGGATGTAATTAAACAGACCAGAAGGAAACAGTTAATCGGAACATCCTTCTTGAGAGACAGTTTATGGCCCTCATCACCTGCTGCTGCTTTTCAAGTTAGAACTTAAATACAAATTGTATTACATCAGTAAAGGACATCATTTAGCTGATTCCTGTTGGCTATCTCACACCTCGGTGATGGACTGCAGGGTTGTAAACCTCAAAGGAACTGGTTGATCAAAGACTCATAATTTGGGAAATGGGTTTTTGCTGATGTTCACATTATTTAAAATGCCTCCTGGTGGGAAATCATGTTTGTAATTTTATATTCTAAAAGGAGGAGCTAGATGAATCACAGAAGGGATGTGGAGACACAGTGTTTAAACTGATACTTGTATCAGAAATGTAGGTCATATTATTTTGGGACTCTGAGAGAAAACAGTCCTCTGATCTAACTTAAGCACTTCCAGAGGTAATACCTTAGACAGCAAAGGTCTAAATGTATTGTGGTAGGTGTTCATGTTTTGTACTTTTCCCTTGCACTTTTATGTGATTGTGAGCTCTCTGATTTATTGTTCTGTGTTTACATTTTTCATATGTTTATATTCTTTTAGTAAAGAACCTTTTCTTTGAAAGACTGCCTGGGTGTCTGTCAGTTCTTTTTGCATGTGACATATAGGTGGTTAAGTCTGACAACTGTTCAACAGCTTGATAGTGTTACTAAGCTTGGCAAAAGGTAAGAATATACCTAAGGTCTCTTACAGAGTTTTAAGGGCTCACTTTGGATACCTGGTTATGTGCCCTTAGGCGAAAGATATATTGCAACCCCTTGAGAGAATATTATCTGAGCCTGTACATTTGAGGTACGCCAGCATAAGGTTCACAGTTTGAATCCCCCCAGAACTTGAGACTAAAGGTGATTCGGACCCAAAAGCAGACAGAAGAGTTACCCTGTCTGTTACCTGTTCACACTATCGCGGTCTGAGGTGGGCACTGTGGGAGTAGAGGGCCTGACCTGCAGAGTGCATTTGCGACAGATACTAGACCTAGTACCTGTGAAGCACAGAAGAAAGGTATGGATTCTGCAGCAGCAGGCTCAGGAGAGGTTAAAAGGAGAATGGAAGCCAAATTAGCAGAGACAAAAGTCCAAGCTGAGACTGTACAGCTAGCACCAGTGAAAAAAAAGAACAGGCAGTGACAGAACCTGAAAGCCTGACTGACTTTTTCAAATGGTGAGCTATACAACAAAAACAGAGAAACAGAGAAAAGAAGAAATGCCACAATTCGAGCAGCAGAGGAGAGAAGAGATGCAGCTATAGGAGCAGCAGTGGCTGGATACCTTGCAGACTATCAAAGGCAGAGGATCTGGTACAGATACAGATAAGCAACAGGACACAGACAACTTGAAATATATTAAGTTGTGTCCCTCTGATAATATCCAAGCATACCTGACGATTTTTGAAAGGGTTGCCGCAAAATGCCAGTGGCCAAAGCAGCAATGGGCAATCAGACTGGTACCTTACCTGACAGGGAAAGCCCAATTTGCCTACAGCAATATGGACACTGCACAGTCAGAAAACTATGACCTGGTGAGAAGCAAAATCCTGAAAAGGTATGACATCTCAGGAGAGACCTACAGGCAGAGATTTCAGTCTCTGAAGTACAACTCAGACAACAATCCTCAAGAAGCCTTTACCCAACTCAGAGAACTCCTGATAAAATGGCTCCAACCAGAGGGAAAAACAGTCCCACAGATCAACACATTTGCAATGGAGCAATTCATCAACACCCTGCCTACAGATGTGCAGCTTTGGATAAAAGAACACCGACCAGAAAGTGGCAAAAAGGTTGTTTCTTTGGCTGAAGACTACCAAATAGCCAAACAGATGCACAGCAGAAAGGTATCAGCCAAGCACTGGTAAGACACTCTTTTTCCCACTTAAACTCCAAGTCTGATAAGAACTCTGGTGGGAGTAACACATCTGTGCCCAGAGACTTCATTTGCTATAACTGTAATAAGCCAGGTCATTATTGCAAGAAATTGCCATAGCAAGAAGAGCGACACTGGAGCAGATTTCTCCTTAGCAAATTGGGGCAAGTACTTAACAGATATGAAGGTAGGAGATACGAATGTGAAGGGACTTATAGATTTGGAAAGCAGACAGACCCTAGGGTATGTTGAAGTGCTGGGAACACAATGTCCAAAAGGAACAGGTACTAGTGTCATCTGCATCCACGGGGACACTCAACACTATTCCACCAGCCAAGTTACTCTGTCTATTAAGGGTGTATCACACCAAATGAAAGTGGAGGTAGTATCTAAGTTACGTGTACCTGTGATTATTGGAAATTACTTTCCAGGATTTACTGAGTCAATCAAAGAGGGAGTAAATCCTGATGTTTCTGCTGATGCGGTGACAAGAGCTCAGACAAAGAAAATCTCATAGAAACATAGAATTTGACAGTAGATAAGGACCGCTTGGCCCATCCAGTCTGCTCATTTCCTTACCTAGTGGATAAGCTGCAGATCCTAGTTAACCAGCAGCCTACTTCTTCCTACCCCCACCCCCTAGAATTGCCTTATGACTGTCCCATGCATGCTTGAATTCCACCACTGTTTTTGACTCCACAACCTCCTCCGGAAGGCCGTTCCATGCATCCACAACCCTCTCTGTGAAAAAATACTTCCTTAAATTACCTCTGAGATGCCCCCTCTATCTTCAAATTGTGCCCCCTTGTTCTTGCACACCTCTTTTTTTGAAAGATGCTACCCTCTTGGACTTTGTTGATTCCCTTGAGGTACTTGAAAGTTTCTATCATGTCCCCCTCTCCTCCTTTCCTCGAGGCTATACATATTAAGCTCCTTAAGTCTCTCTTCATATGTCTTTCGGTGCAGACCCTGCACCATTTTAGTTGCCCTCCTCTGGACAGCTTCCATCCTGTCTATGTCTTTGCGGAGATTGGGTCTACAGAACTGCACGCAGTACTCCAGATGGGGTCTCACCAGCTGTCTGTAAAGAGGGATAATAACTTCTTGTTTTCTACTGGTGATCCCTCTCCCTATGCATCCCAGTATCCCCCCAGTCCTCCTTGCTGCCCTCTCACATTGCTTGCCCACCTTTAGGTCATCTGATATGACTACCCCAAGGTCCCTTTCCATTTTTGTTGTTGTTAGTATCTCACCCCCCATTGTGTACTCTTCCCCTGGGTTTTTGTTTCCCAGGTGCATTACCTTGCACTTCTTAGCATTGAATCTAAGCTGCCATACATTTGACCATTCCTCTAACCTTGCCAAGTCCCTTCTCATCCTTTCCACCCTACCTTGTGCATCAACTCTGTTGCAGATCTTTGTGTCATCTGCAAAGACACATACTTTTCCTTCAGTCCCTCTGCAATGTCGCTTATAAGACATTGAAGAGGACGTCCTAATACTGAACCCTGTGGCACCTCACTAGTAACCCCCTTCTTCAGAGTGGACTCCATTTACTATTAATCTCTGTGTCCTATTCTCCAGCCAATTCTTTAACCAGGCTGTCATCCTGGGACCCACTCCCAGGCTGGCTAACTTGTATATTAATCTTTTATGTGGGACTGTGTCAAATGCCTTGCTAAAGTCTAGGTAGGCCATGTCCACAGCCCCTCCCTGATCTGCTAATTTGGTCACCCAGTCAAAGAAATCTATCAGATTTGTCTGGCATGACCTTCCTGCTGTGAACCCATGCTACCTTGGGTCCTGTGCCCCTCTGGCCTCTAGATACCCAACAATTCTTTCCTTCAGAAGTGATTCCATCATTTTCCCTACCACTGAGGTTAAACTAACAGGTCTGTAGTTTCCTGCTTCTGCCTTGCTCCCACTTTTGTGAAGGGGAATCACATCTGCCCTCCTCCAGTCCTCGGGTACCACCCCATCCTCCCATGATTTGTTAAAGAGGGTAGTCAGTGGTATCACTAGTTCTACCCTTAGTTCTTTTAGAATTCTGGGATGAATTCCATCAGGCCCCATTGCTTTTTCCACCTTCAGTTTTAAGAGTTCTTTCAGAACCCTTTCTTCTGTAAATGGGCTGGTATCAACTTCTGTATCCAGAGTGTTTCTACTGTTTATTTTAGGTACCTCCCCCTCTTCCTTTGTAAATACTGAGCAAAAATATTTGTTTAGTATCTCTGCCTTTCACAGTCACCCTCTGCCCACCCTCCCTCCCTTTATTAAGCCTCACTATCCCTCCCTTGGTCTTCCGCACTCCCTGATGTACCTAATGTACCTATAAAAGGTTTTATCCCCCTTCTTAACTGAGTTGGCTATCATTTCCTCAGTTTGGGCCTTTGCTGTTCTGACTGCCTTCCCAGCTTCCTTTTGCTTTAACTGATACAGTTCTCTGTGCTGCTTCTTCTGTGATTCCTTGTACTTCCTGAATGCTTTCTTTTTCTCTTGAATCTTCACTGCCACTTCCTTTGAGAACCATAGTGGTTTCTTACATCATTTCATTTTGTTTATTTGCTTCACACAAAGGCTTGTTACCTCTGTGATGGCAGTTTTTATTATTCCCCATTGTTCTTCCACCCCTTCTTCCTGCCCATTTTCTAGTGCATTCCTTAGGCATTCACCCATTTTGGCAAAGTCAGCCATCCTAAAGTCCAGTACTTTTGCCTTTGTATGGCTTGACTTTATTGCTGTGTTTATTGTGAACCATACTGTTCGATGGTTGCTAGTTCCCAGATGGCTACCCACTTCTACATCTGTGATCCTCTCTTCATCTCCATTTGAGAGAACCAGGTCTAAGATTGCTCCCTCTCAAGTGGGCTCCAATACTAGTTGTCTAGGCATGCCCTGTAGGGCATCTAGAATAACCCCACTCTTCAAGTGGCTGCTGCAACTGCACTCCAGTTAACATCTGGCATATTCAGATCACCCATCAGCAATATCTCCCTTTTTCTGCCATTCTAAGTATACTTTCTATCATTTCCTTGTCCATTTCCTCCCCCTGAGAGAAGGTCTGTGTCTAATCCTGGCGGATTGTGGTGCCGTGCCGGTCTCCAAATTTACCCACGGTGCTTCTTCTCCTCCTCCTGTTTTCCCTTTTGTTCTGTTGCTTTGATTCCTTCCCTTATGTAAAGAGTTACTCCCCTCCTCTTTACCCTCCTGTCCCTCCTGTAGATAGTGTATCCTGGTATGTTTACGTCCCAGTCATGGTTTTGTGCATTCATGTTTCTGTGACTGCCACGATATCCAGATGTTCCTCCTCCATCAAGGCCACTAGTTCAGGAAGCTTGTTACTCAGACTACAGGCATTGGTACTCATTGCTCTCCATTTTTTGATGGCTTTACCTTATTTTGCAGCATCCCCCACTGACCTTTCTACCTTGGTCTTTTTCTCATTTAGTACCCTGTTTTGTAGGGAGAGGCTGGAATTTTCCTGTAGCTTATCAGTGCTTCCCCCCCTTGACTAGTTTAAAAGCTTGCCAATGAAGCATTTAAACCAGTTGCTCAAAAGACTTGTTCCCTTCCTGGACAGATGCAGACCATCCTGCCAGTATAAATACAAGGATCTGTTCTTTTCTCTCCTTTTCTGTCTCTTCTCGGTCTGGTTGCACAGCCAAATTTTCTCGGGAAACCTAGGATGTGATCACCCTGATGGTCTTACAATTTTCTGCCTCTCGCTACCCCCACTTGCTGTTCTGGCTTTTCTTCCCCCTTGTATATCTGCTGGTATAAAAACATATGTGAATTATTTTGTGGAAATGTAACTGATACTGGGATCCCTTTGTTTAAAACTGTATATAGTTATACTGTTGAAATGATTGCAAAGATATTTGGAACTCAAGGGGTTAATCTGAGATGCAATTTTTAAGCCTTTTGCAGACGATGTAAACAAGAAGTCAGTTCTCAGTCACAATGTTCTTTGTGCTGCACCTGCTGAAACTGACAAGAACACTGTGTGAGAAGCATTCTGTTTTCTTAACGAGCTCCTGCACAGACTTATAAAAAAGAGCTGTAATGTTCTGCAAGAGAGAGAGAGAGAGACAGAGACTGGAAATTGAGAAGAAAGAGGACTGTGTTCTCTATGTTTGTACTGCCATTTTAAATAGTTATACTGAACCAATTTTTTTATTTTTTTTTATTTACTGTTATTAATAAAACTCTCGTTGCAAATTTTACAACTGCCCCTGGTTTTCCTATGCTTCCAGCCCTATGCCTCAATGACACAGACAGCAACAGGAAATGATAAAAACTGAAAAGGGAATAAGCTGACCAGATAAGAAAAAGAGATTGGAGCCTAGTTTGTTCTGAGAGGAGGGCCCCAACCTCTGGGTAGGCTAAGGAGGAGAGAAGAGGAAGAAGATGAAGAAGAAAAAGAAAAGAAGAAGAAAGAAGAGGAGGAGGAGGAGAAGAGGTGGAAGGATAAGACTGCATACCCTCATGTTCCAGAAGTCCCTGTGGACCAAAGGGAGACCAAAACTCCACTGTCTGCATCCTCTTGTTGAGGTGGAAAAATGTCCCCTTTCGGTTGGGGGGGGGAGCCTGAGACAACAGGACTTTTCCAAGAGGAGCAGGAAATCTAAACTCCCACCAGCAAGAGGGATCCGACAGGAGAATGCTTGACAGGTCAAGCTAACCCCCAGGTCCACTAGAGGAGGATCATTTGGTCTTGCAGTCAGAGTTCACCTCAGTGCCAAAGGGGAAAGTCCTGGGGTGTAAGAGGGTAAAATCCTATATTTAGCACCACTGGGGAAGTGAAGTTAAAAGAAAAAAGAGGTTCCTGAGCCTTGAAGTCCGAAGGGACTTTGAGCGAACAAGGGACCCAGGAGAGGGTCTCTTGCAATTTGGAGAAAGAAGAAAAACAAAATGGAGTGAGTCCCCGACACCCTTTTCTCAGCAGAAAGGTTCGGATGAAGGCAGAACCCACAATGGTAGCCTGAGGCAGAATTCACAGACGGGGGGCCTGAAGATTTCCCCTACTGAGAAGAGGGTCTTGGGAGCCAAGGAATAAGAGGGCAAGACCTCCTGCTTGATCCCCCCAAAAGTGGGACCCTGGTGATTTAAAGAAGTGGCAGGGAGGAGCTTGGAGGTACCAGTGGGACTTGGCCCACAATTGGCCTTAACTGGGGGTGGAGCAAGCAGAAAGGAGGCATTTCCTAGAAGCTGAGGCCCAAGAGGGAATGCTGTGCAGGACACAGTGATGAATGGTGAAGATGTACAGTAAGATCAAGAATCATGGTAGGTACATAATTTTCATATCTTAACAGTATCAATCTTTACCATTCATCACTGGTGGGTGAGTACCAAGCCCACAAAGTGGACCGGTACCTATCTAAAGACTGGGCATCCTTCAACCACTCATGGGGGACACATATGGGGAGAGGAACCATCCCAGGTCTGGCCAGACCTGCTACTGCTCAGAGCCAGGATGAGGCTCTTGACCTGCAGGAGAGGGAGGGCACCCCTACAGTTCCCACCTGGTTCTGAGGGAGAAAAACTGGGTCCCCCAGAATGGCGATGCAGTCACCCTATGCTGGGCCAAGTGTGATAGCCAGGAGAAGCAAAGCAATGCTGTCTGCCTAATGCAGACTGCGGTCATTCACATATTGGTGCCTGTGTAGTACAGTATGGCCTGCAAGCCCATTGGTCCACACTGTGGACCAATAGAATTACAGCACACACTGTAAGCTGTCATTCAGCGGGCAGCCAGGTGGTATGCAGGAGGGGTGCAGTTGTCTGCTGATGACAGGGAAGGGGAGCTGGGTGGCATGGGGTCTTCTGTGAGTGGGAGGGCTGGGGGGTGCCACTGGACCACCAGGGATTACCGTTATGGATTTGTACCCATGATCGGGGCTACGGGGGGGCGAAGGGTTACACCAGACCACCAGGCCAGTTCATAGATGTCCTTTCGGACGACTAGGCATACGGGAGGGGTGTGGGGACTGCTAGACTACCAGGGATAGTTCTTATTATTACAAATACTGGCAATCAGGTTATGGGAGGGGTGGGGGGACCACTGGACTACCAGGGTTAGATAGTTGTCTTACAAATGCCTGCAATTGGGCATACAGGAGGGTGGGGGGACTGCTAGACTACCTGGCCACAGATGGGTGCTTCTGGACGGTGTTCTGGGTGGGTGGCCACCCATGACTGGTGGCTGCTGTGTAGCGCCTTGCAATACAGCCGCCCATCTGTGGGTGGCCAGCATTTGAGCAGAACTTTTCAGGCTCAACTTTGTGCCACAGTATGCAATGAATCTGGGGGTTGTGCCAGCAGTGCGCCACACATCCCAGGCTGAATATCGGGATGTGCCGCATATGCATGGGCACACCTGCACAGCATACATTATCAATGCGCCCCAGCACATTGGGACTTGTGCTATGCAAGGCACCCTTTTGAATATTGCACCAGGGCACATTGTAGGGTTGCACCACCACAACTCAGTTGCACCAGGCGCAACACCTTTGAATATCTCCCCCCAGTTTTTAAACCTGTGCAAATCAATTAGTTTGAACACTCAGCTTTAATGGAACTGATCAAGTCATTTGTATAAGCAGCTACTTTCTTAGACCTTTCTTTTTATTTAATTTGTTCCCTTTATTTTTTATTCTAGTCTTTTTTATTTTTTTGGTGTATTAATTTAGAGCTAACCTGTGGTATTTAACTTTAGCAATTTTATTTGTTCAATTGCTTACTTTGTCTATATAATCACAGGCTCTGTTAGCCTAATTTTTGTCTATGATCTATTTTTCAGGCCATTATGGCCCATTATGTACTTTATAAACATTTAGGTCTTTCTCCCTTGTGGTAACTTGTAAGTGCTTGATCTAGTTCCAGGTACTTAAATTTCCATGAACTTCCACTTCTTGCCAAAGGGGGCAATGTTCTGTCTCCGAGAGTTTATATGTATATATACAATTACTCACATCTATATTTCTTTAGGAATGCTGCAAGGTCGATGCTGTCATTCAGACCCTTATTATGGTGTGCCCCTAATTCAAAAACCCAATAACTTTCTCTCTGGCCCAAGATATTTTTCAAATCTCCCCCTCTTCCTCCCAAATTATTCAATTCTATACCTATGAAGCTGAATTTGTGGTTTTCAGATCCACTTTCAAAAGTGTGTTTTGCTATGGCATAAGACATGTCTCCTTTGTCCACTGCTCTCACATGTTCCCCAATCCTTACTTTAAATTTTCTCACAGTTCTCCCCACATAGAAGGCACCGCTACAGCAACTTAGTAGGTACATCAACCCACTACTGTTACATGTAATGAAGTCCTTCAGTGGTATTTCTTTACCTGAGGATGGATGATTAAACACTTTATGGGTACTGACGTACCTGCAATACATGCAATTACCATACTGGTGTGTGCCCACTGGTGCAGGGGCCAAAAGGGTTTGTCTCAAAGGCTCTGGAACAGGGACTATGTGGTTTACTACCATGTCTCTTATGCTTTTATATTTATGAAAAATCACTTGTGGGCCCTGTTCTACAACATCTTCAAGTCTTGTTTCCAGCTTTAGGATAGACCAATTACTATAAATGATCTGTTTTACTTGATTTGCCCTCCTAGAAAAGTTAGTGACAAATGGACAGGAAGTTATGCTGTCACTGTCCATCTTAATGCTCCATACAGTTTTGCCCCTGTCCATTTTTTCTGCTTTCTGGATTGCAGAGGCAATACATTGTTTGCTGTAGCCCTTGTCTAGGAACCTCTTTACTTGTATTGCACTTTTTGTTTAAACTCAGATGGTTCAGTACAGTTCCTGAGGGTCTGTACCCCCTGACCCTTAGGTATGTTAAAGCGTACAAGGTGTGGATGGCAACTATCATATCGTAAAAGACTGTTGTGATCTGCATTCTTTTGAAAAAGTGTAGTATAGATTTCTCCTATTTTGTCTTTGCACAGTTTTAAGTCAAGAAATGTAATCTCAGTTTGACTGAACTCATATTTATACCTCAAACAAATGCTGGTACTTTTCATCCACCCAATGAAATTGACAAATTCTTCACTTGTGCCCTTCCATATTATTAATATATCATCTATAAAGCACCGCCACAAATACAGCTTTGGCAGGAAAGGATTTGAGGCGCGCTGTAAAGATGATCTTTCTCCCATTTCCCCATGAATAAATTCGCAAAGTTTGGTGCCATGGCAGTACCCATGGCTGTGCCACATATTTGATGGTGGAGTTGGTTTTGAAACAGAAAGATGTTTTTCTGTAGAAAGATGTTTTTCTGTAGTACCATCTCTGCCATTTCTACAAAAAATTGTGTAGGAGTCTCCACACATTCTGCCTCCATTTTAGTGTACAGAAAAGAGGTTAAACATTCCAGGCCTTCCTGATGTGGAATAACAGTTGGACCTTAGGCACTCCTCATCTCACTACCACTTTAAACGTGGGCTACGTTGCTACTTAGCTACTACTGACCAGTGTACCTGTTTTGACCCTACCTAACCTACCCATGAAATCATGCCTCACACCTATCCCTCCCTACATATCTACTTTTCCTGGTGCCACACCCTCCTCCCTCCCCTCCTCCCTCTAGCTCACCCACTTACTTACTTACTTATTGCCTTGTTTGTAAACATTATGTCTACCTGTAGATCACGAAATAACCCTATTTTTGTAATCTATAACTACTATGTTTGCTCCACACTGTACTTAACAAAGCTGTATTAATGTACTGACCAGTGCAGTTTTACTTGGAATATGCCGTCAATGTTATCTGTAACTACTACGCTGCATGCCATATACTGCACTGAACAATGCTGTATTAAGTACTGACCAGTGCTGTCTTAATCAGAATAGGCCCTCACTGTTATCATAGCCAAACTGATGTATAATTTGTGTAATGTTACAACCAGGTGTTTCGCCTCTATTTCCGCCACCCTTGCCCTACCGGAGCCCACCATGGAACACCTGCTTCATACTTGGCTTCCCCTGGGGCGGGTGTCATTCCAGTAGTGCTCCGTGAGAGAGGGAGGCCTCCTCATTTCCAGCCAGATCAGCCTGGAGGTGGGCAATCTCCTACCTCAGTGAGGATAGTCACCTGCAAACAGGGCAGCAATGCAGATTCAAGAACTATCCCAGAAAACTGCTGCCCCACAACTTTTACGTTGCTCCACTCGCCCTCATCCCTCTCCCTTATAAATTACAATGTGCACTAAATAACGCACCCCAGAGCTCCCTTGGACCCTCCTCAGTAACCTCAGGGACCTGCCTTTTTCACCGCCTACCCAGCATCATCCATTGAAGACTGCGCCTTGCTCCTCCAAGGAAGCCTATGGACAGGGGCCGTCCGCCGCGCTCATGCCCTGAAGTAGAACCGGGAACCCCGCCGCTTGCTGGTACCCTGAGCCACCAAAGCCGTAACTGCTGTTAGGTCACTCCAAGCCCACTGGGGCTTAGGATCACTCCTCCGCGCTCCCCTGTGCTGCCATGGACCCACCTCTGTAGCCTTAAGGATCCGCCTTTTCAAACCACTTGCCCAGCAGTATCCAGCGTAAGTTGCGTATGGCTCCTCCAGGAAGCCTGATGACTGGGACCACCCGCCGTGCTCAAGCCCAGTTGCAGTACCAGGAGCCCGGCCGCCTGTTGGTACCTATAGCTGCCAAAGCCATAATCATCGATAAGTCCTTCCAAGCCCTTTTGAGGCTTAGGATCGCTCCTCCTTGCACCCAGCACTGCCACTGACCCACCTCAATAGTCTCAGGAACCTGCCTCTGGAACCGCTGGCCCAGCGGTATCCAGCGAAGACTGCGCCTTCTCCCCCTACTTATCCTGTTTACAGAGGCCGCCCGCCATACTCACGCCCAGAAGCAGTACCAGAAGCCCGGTCACTTGCAGGTACCTTGAGCTGCTAAAGCCGTAATCACCAGAAAGTCCCTCCAAGCCCATTTTCTGGGCTTCGGATCACTCCTCCTCGCACCCCAGTGCTGACGTGGAACCACCTCTGTAGCCTAAGGGACCCGCCTTTGGAACCGACTGCTCTTCAGCTAACACTGATGACTGCGCCTTGCCCCTCCTAGGAAGCCTGTTGTCAGGGGCTGCCCGCCGCGCTCACGCCAAGAAGCAGAACCATGAGCCCGGTCGCTTGCTGGTACCTCGAGCCGCCAAAGCCATAATCGCTGTTAGGTCCTTTCCCTCAAAGCCCATCGTGGCTTCAGATCTCTCCTCCTCTAGCATCTCCCCATACTCACCTACTTACTTATAACCCTCCCTCTCCTGCTTGCTTGCACTTCTTATCTGCCTGGTGAACATTGAATAACCCTATCTCTTATACTGTTAACCACACTGCTGTTATATACTACACTGAACAATGCTGTATTCATGTACTGACCAGTGATGTCTTACCTAGATCAGTGCCCTCACTGTTATCTTAGCCACATAACCTCGGCTCTACTGTCTAAACATTGTATTGCCATACTTATTGTATTGTCTATGTAAACACCCACAGTATGTATTGTCTTGTACTCTCCCGGGTCGTGCCTGAAAATAGTCACCAACTGGCTAGTGCACTTACCCGGTTAACAAAAACTAACTAACTAAATAAATAAATAATGAATTTACATCTACTACTGCCAACTACCACTGTGGTTCCACATAAACGTCTTCCATCAGTTTGACTACCTCGGTGGAGTCTTTTATATAGGACCTTAAATTCTGTTCCAAAGGTTGCAAAAACTGATCTAGGTAGCTCAGTTTACCACCCGCATCCCGAAACTATTGGTCTTCCCGGTGGTTGGACTGGATTTTTGTGGATTTTGTACAAAGCATAAATCACTGGGGTTACTGGACAATCAACAGTAAGAGTTCTAAACAGGACAGCAGTAATATATCCCATAATGTGGCTTTCCTTGAGCAGGGCATCACTTTCACCTTTAAATTGTTTTATAACAACTCTAGGGACCTTCCTTTAAAAAGATGTATTATCTAATAATCTCAGAACCTCTTTAACATAGTCCTCTGTATTTAAAATCACTACCGCGCAACCCTTGTTTGCTGCCTTTATGGTGATATTATTATTTTCACTCAATGCTTTTAAGGCACATTATTCTTTACTACGATTGTCCACACATGGACCAGGTAGTTTTTTGTAGTTTTTCTAGATCTAGTATACACTTGTGGATGAACGTAGAAACTAAGGGATTCAAAGGGGGACAATACTCTGATATAGGGCTCAAACGAGACTCAGCGGTAATGTTAGTAGGACCTTGTTCTTTGTCCTTGAAAATGCACCTAAACATTAAATTGCATCCAAATTTATGTACAGTAGATCAACACATGTATTGAAAAAACTGACATCTGTATTAGCACAAAATGCCAAACCCTTGCTTAAAACAGATATTTCAACTTCTATTAAGTTATGATCAGACAAATTAACAATAGGCATTAGGTTAGCGTTTTCCACACAATCATTATTTGAAATAGCTGAAGCAGTAATGTCTCTGTTAATAAAGTCATTTAATCCTGTAGCTGTAGAAGTGTTGATGGTGGGGGTGTGGGTCAGCGTGGAACACGTGTGCATTACTTAATGCCTGTTGTACTAATCATTTTTTCTGCCTCTTCTTCCATGTAGCCCCCCATCCTCCTCTTTGGAAATACACAGATTGAAGCCATGTTTTGCATTGTATCTGACTGTGTCTTGCCCCCTGGGTGTAACTGGAGGATTGTCCCACCTCCGATTCCCCCGACTCTCCTTCCGTGGAGGCCTCAGACTCATCAGTATCTGAGGGGCCTGTGGAATAGTCTAACATTGTTTTACCAACCATGCAATTATTGGGACTGTTGTTACCCTGTTTCAAAATGGATTTAAGCCCCTCTTTTTTTGTGTCTATCCAATTAAACACTTGATCATTCTGGTAGTCTCTTTCATCTCTTAAAAACATCTTTTGTTTTTGCTTCTTGATATTAACATCTTACTTTGTAACTTGTTCTAGTAACAGTCTGTTAAAGTCTACCCCATTCAACTTCATCAGCTTTTGACTTAAGCAATGCTTCAACTTTGCCAATTTCAATAGTGAGTTCATCCCTTACGGGCTGTGCAAATTCAAGGATTAACTCAATATTCTTAATAGAAGCAGTCTGCATATTTACTTGCTATCTTTTCATAAATGCAACATTTTCTGTCCCAAAGGAAGGTTTTTGGACTATGCGCAAACCCCTGGGTACTCTTTTAACAGCCAAATAGGCCTCAAGGATAGTTTTTTGCCAGTACATTCTATATCCTTTTAGGACCAATGTTTCAAGCTTGCGGTACAATTGTTTTATTTCAGACTCACTGCTTGGTTGTGCATTCAAATTCTCATCTCTCAACAACGTATCCATGCCCTCTGTGGCCTGGAATACCACATTTTCAAAGCCACCCACTGGAACTCCAATATCTGCAGATGTGCTCTGTGCTCCCTCCATGATCACCGTCACGTAGCAGTGTTCGGGCGAAACCAGCCCCTCTGGAACAAAACCACTAATGAGAAGGTGTTGCTCTGCTTCGTTCTGCTCCAGTGTTTTCTTTAACAAGCTGTCACCAGTGTTTGTGCACAAGAGGAATATTTACTGTGTTATTCCAAAGTCTTAAAGATGATTCTACTGTCCGTTTTATTTATTTTATTTGTTTTTGTTAACCAGGTAAGCACACTAGACAAGTGCCTATTTTCAGGTGCGACCTGGGAGGTTACAATACAGAAAACATGGTGCATAGTCAAGGTAGCATACAAGCCCACAATACAGGTGGACCAGAGAGATTTCAGTACAAGGAACATTGTACATTGACAGAGTAACATACTCGCCCACATACAGGTGGGGCCAGAGTACAATATATAGACTTGGTACAGAGTCAGAGCTAGTAAACATGAGTACAACTACAACTCGAATACGTTAAAACCACAAGGTAACATGGAGGTAGGAGACTAACAGGTAACTAAGGGGGGAGCATGAACAGTGCACAATCTGGGTGAGTTTCAGAAAAACAGGCAAGGGGGAAAGTAAACAGTGCAGTAGGTCAGTAGGGTACTACTGGGTAAGGAGAGGGGGAGGAAAGCAAACCTGGAGGACCACCACGGCGGAGTCTGGCTAGAACTGCAGGGAGAGAACTGCCCATTCCAGTTGCGTGCCCAGTGGGCAGGGCAAAAATAGTGTGGGGACTACTAAGTGCCACAAGGGAGGGAGCTAATGGGTAGAGGGGTAGGGAACGCCTGTCAGAGGAGAGCCCTGTGTATACCTCAGGGAGCCAGTGCTTTCAAATAACTAAAGACCAACTTGTAGAGACTTTTGTGAGCACCTGGAAAATTGATGTGGTGCTTTTATGGATATAGACTTACAAGAAACAAATGTTAGATCAATACCCACACTCCAGACAGAGGACCAGGACTCCATGGGTTGGTATGCTGAATCCTTTTATGTAAAAAATCTGAAAACAAATCACTGGCCAAAGTGGCTAGCAAACAGATTAACATTTCCCCTGGCATACTGCCAGGCTTCTTCAGAGTAATTTAAAACATAGAATAAGTGCTCTTTCTATTACAAATGGGTTCGCATCACATGTTGCTTGCAAACCTATCACCTCCTATAAAGCGAATAGTGCTTTAATCATCTTGTGCAATTTGTTAAACAACTAGTTTTTAAACCTGTGCAAATCAATTAGTTTGAACACTGAACTCAACTTCCATGGAACTGATCAAGCCATTTGTATAAGCGTATATATAATTACTAACATCTATAAGTGGAGCTGAAAACCATAAATTCAGCTTCATAGGTTTAGAATTGGTTAATTTGGGAGGGAGAGGGGGAGATTTGAAAAAGATCTAGATTTTTGAATTGGGGCATGCCATAATAAGGGTTTTAATGACAGCATTGACCTTGCAGCATTCCTAAAGAAATATAGATGTTAGTAATTATATATACACATGCAAACTCTCGGAGATGGAACATTGCCCCCCTTTGGCAAGAAATGGAAGTTCATGGAAATGTAAGTGCCTGGAACTAGATCAAGCACTTACAAGTTACCACAAGGGAGAAAGACCTAAATGTTTATGAAGTACATAATGGGCTATAATGGCCTAAAAAATAGATCATAGACAAAGATTAGATTAACAGAGCCTGTAGTTACATAGACAAAGTAAGCAATTGAACAAATAGAATTGCCAAAGTTAAATACCACAGGTTAGCTTTCAATTAATACATCAAAAAATTAAAAAACTAGAATAAAAAACAAAAGGAACAAATTAAATAAAAAGAAAGGTCTAACAAAGTAGCTGCTTATACAAATAGCTTGATCAGTTCCATGAATATTGAGTGTTCAAACTAATTGATATGCACAGGTTTAAACACTAGTAGGGCCCAGATATTCAAAAGGGTTGCACATGGCACAACAGTGTTGCACCATGCGCAACCCACTGATGTGCCCTGGCACGATATTCAAATGGGAATTGCACTTGGCACAAATCCCGATGCACCAGAGCGCATCAGTAATGTATGCAGGTGCAGGTAGGGTGTGTGTGCCCATGCATATTCTGCACATCCCGATATTCAGCCCAGGATGTGCTGAGCCATGCATGCGCAACCCTTACTTGCGCCGCACAAAGTTGATCCAAAAAAAAAAGGAGCAATGGCCAACCACCCATAGGTGAGCTGCCGTATTGCGGCAGCTGCCAGCTGTTGGTGGCCACCCGAGCTCCGGCAGCACCTCCGTGGTAGTGCCCCCCCAATGCCCGATCGTGGGCATTGGTATGAAATAATAGAATCCTATATCCCTGGTGGTCCAGTGGACCACTGTCAGCCCGATCGCGGGCTTCAGTAAAATAAAGATTCCTTTTCCCTGGTGGTCCAGTGGACAGCTGTCAGCCCGATCCTGGGCTTAAGTAAAATAAAAGAAGAATCCTATATCCCTGATGGTCCAGTGGACCGCTGTCAGCCGTACTGCGGGCTTAAGTAAAATAAAAGAAGAATCCTATATCCCTGGCGGTCCAGTGGACCACTGTCAGCCCGATCGCGGGCTTCAGTAAAAGTATAATGATTCCTATATCCCTGGTGGTCCAGTGGACCCCCTTCCCCATCAGCCCACTGATCCCCACTGCCCCGCTCCCCCCCAGGTCAGTGGCAAGCAGCAGCACCCCACCCGCCTGCCACCCGCCCCTGCCGACTGACACCATCAGTAGGGCTGTCGCCCGTTGGTCCGCGCGTGAGCCAATGGACTTGCAGCTCGTCATCGCATTACACATTCCACATATGTGAATGGATCCATTCACATATCTGGACTGTGTAGTCGGTACGGGCTGCACATCCATTGGCTCACGCCTGGGACCAATGGGTGTACAGCCCCACACAGTGTCAGTTGGTGGGCAGCGGGCGGCAGGTGGTAGGCCGCCACCGCTGACCGGGAGGGAGCGGGCGGGGCTCCAGTGGGTGGGTAGGAGGGGGTACCGCTGGACCACCAGGGATATTGACCTCTCATTTTATTACATATGCCCACGATCGGGCAGCGAGCAGTCCACTGGACCATCAGGGATATTGGACTTTCCTTTTACAACATATGCCTGTGATTGGGCTGCGAGCAGTCCACTGGACCACCAGGGATATAGGACAATAATAAAATCCTACATATGCTTGCCATTGGGCTGCAAGCAGTCCACTGGACCACCAGGGATATAGGACAATAATAAAATCCTACATATGCCTGCGATCACGCTGTGAGCAGTCCACTGGACCACCAGGGATATAGAACGATACTAAAATTCTACATATGCCCGTGATCAGGCAGTGGGGCACTTTGCCGCGATGTGCAGGGGGCATTGGTCCCCGATGACTGCAGCCTGGCAGGGCGCCAGGTGTAAACCGCTGGGGATCAGCGCACCTGCATGCAAATGGGGCCATAATGAAATGCAAATGGCCCCATTTGCACATTGTATACATATTGGCCCCATTTGCATGTGCACTTTTGAATACCATGGTTGTTGCACCTAGTGCAATAGAACTTGTGCTA
Organism: Neoceratodus forsteri; assembly: GCA_016271365.2. Taxonomy (NCBI): domain Eukaryota; kingdom Metazoa; phylum Chordata; order Ceratodontiformes; family Ceratodontidae; genus Neoceratodus; species Neoceratodus forsteri. The sequence continues at coordinate 1,845,485,022 of CM057456.1, forward strand.
GCGCATCCCCTGCTCCACTCTGGCCACTTGCGCTGGCACAGTGCCACTGCACCATACGCACTGCGGGTGGTCAGGGTGCAATATTCAACTATGCTGTGCCATGGCGCAGCTCCGTTGAATATCGCCCTGTCAACACCCCAGCGCGGCCAAGTTGCACTGCGCCCAGGCTTGCGCCACAGCCTGGCGCAGTCTGAATATTAAGGCCTAGTTGTTTAATAAATTGCACAAGATAATTAAAGCACTATTCACTTTATAGGAGGTGATAAGTTTGCAAGAAGCATGTGATGTGAACCCGTTTGTAATAAAAAGAGCACTTGTTCTATGTTTTAAATTACTCTGAAGAAGCCTGGCAGTACGCCAGGAGAAATGTTAGTCTCTTTGCTAGCCACTTTGGTCTGTGATTTGTTTGCACATTTTTTACATAAAGGATTCAACATACCAGTCCATGGAGTCCTGGTCCTCTGTCTGGGGTGTGGCTGCTGATGTAACAATTTTTTCTTGTAAGTCTGTATCTGGAAAAACACCACATCAGTTTTCCAGGTGCTTACAAAAGTCTCTACAGGTTACACATACATGATGTATTTTCACACAGAAACCCTCAAAGAACTGAATTTTATGAGTTCATACACTACATATTCCTGAAATAGTAGTGTGTGGCAGGCACTCATTTGTCAATCTGACATGAAAACAACATTATCACATTAACATATTTATTGAGTCTACATTAAATACACGTCACTTCTATGAATTAATGAAATGCAGATTTATTTTATATCCATTGAACAACCCTGTGTTATATAGCCAGAATAGAATGCAGAGTTTTGATGACAGAGAACTGACATCTGTGATACAGACAAGGTAACTTCTCAGACTTTCATTCATACCACTTCAGTTCAGCACTGAACCCCAAATGATCAACTTTTTAGGAGAAGAGAAAGACAGATGTTAAGCTAATCACTAAACACAAACCAGCTAGGTTAGTAATAAACTCTGAGTGAAAACAATTAGCTCTACAGACTGCTCTAACTAGGAACTGCAACAGCGTATTCAGGCAATCGGGGACTTATTTATTGAAGCAGCAGGCTGGATAAGTATGATGTCATTGCTCACTGACGGACAGAAAAATCTTCACAGTTTCATCACGGTTTTCAGTTACTGCAGAGCACATGAACAGATGCTGATTTAAAGAAAACCACAAAACCAAACGGCATGATATTTTCAGGAAACACTAATCATGACATAGGGATGTGAATTCGAGGGAATTCAAGCTTTTTATGAAATATGTGCATTTGATCTTTAACAGCTAGCAGCATCTCTCGTTTTATCTCTGTGTCTGGCAGAGATTTAAGCTTTCTCCAGAGGGTATACTCATACTTACAGAAGTGACCCTGACAGTTAGCTGTCCTCATGCCAAGAGCAGATGAAGCATAGATTCACTTAGTGGTGTCTACTTTGTGTGACTGCTTGCTAGTAGGACCTATTGTGACTTTCTTTGGCACTATGGCTTTGCCATTCTTGGCCATAATGACAACGGCAATGGCATCAGCTACAGGCTAAGCGAAATACACCGACTTAGTTGTTGCATATGTTTTGTCTTCCTGTTTGGGGATGGGGATGGGGACAGCTGCCACAGTAGCAAACCTCCTCCGAGTGTCTCTAGCGCTGGTGGGACAGGAGGATAATAGGCACACTTAAAAACTCCAGTTAGAGGTGCCAAGTCTGGTCTATTGCTGCTGACTTGAAATTCAATGTGATATTCACATTTCTGAGCAAAGCCTGGAAGGAGAGGTCCTCCTGAGGTGAAGACACAGCAAGGGATCTGAGATCTCTGGGCCAAAATATGAGTCATCTTCCCCACCATCAGAAAGTATGAGGTCAGGGTCTGACTTGTTTCTCTTTATACCATCCTCATTCAAAAAGTAGTAGAGAGGAGGAGGTCAAACAGATGACAGTTCAGTGTGTGACCACAGCAACACCGGTGACAATGGATCTGGCCTCAGGGGCCTGGGCAACTGTGCCAGTGGTGGTGCCACGGGCAACACCCCCGAGGGAAATATTTGTGATGCCGCAGGCTCATGTGACACCATACAGTGTGTCACAAGCAGCACTGAGGTAGTCCCAAGGGACTAGACCCTGATGCACACACACTGCTGCATATGGCATTGATGATGCACTAACACAAAACTGACCGGCTTCGGAATGTGGCTGCCCCATCCCCAGAAGGGATAGAGGCATCACCAGAAGTGGGGCAGAAGTCAGAGGCACCACAGACAGCCACAGACTTAAGTGGCACCGCAGATGGTTCCAGCCAAGCCTATCCCAGGGGATCAGGGGCTGTTGCCAGAAATGGCACTGCATGACTTATATGCCACACCCACTGCTCCGTAAGAGCTCCACAATGACTGATCTGCCCATCAGGGTCCTCCCTAACATACAGAGAGAGGCGCTGGGATTGAGACACTGACTTCACAGTTCCAGTGTTGTTGTTGATGATGGTGGGGAACACAGTCCCGTGGAAGAGGGGTATCTCGCAGAATAGTCAAAAGATGACCTTGACCAGTGCAGTTTCTTCACCTTCTTATGAGAAAAGAAAGAAGTCAAGGTCCAACAGTCCAAAGATCCCAATACCAAGTGTGTGCAGGATCTGGACTATTTGTTTTTGTGCTTGTGGGAGGACAGGGCCTTCTCCTGAGTGCAGACTTCTCATTGTCAGAGTACCCACCCAGAGAGAGGTCATGACCAAACACAGCCACGTTGCTGCAGCAACTTGCCTTTTCAGGTTCCACTGCAAAGGAAAATTAAATACTGGGCTCAGTCTCCAAGGACACACGACCCAGTGTTAGGATCCATACAAAATTTTTATTATAAGAGTAAAATACAGCAAGTAGCACCTCACTTATTACAAGTTTCACGTTGCACTGCCACTTTTGAAGATGTGGAACAAGTGTAAAGACATTGAATAAATCAAGTTGTCCCATGTCTTGAAAAGTGTCAGTGCAACGTGAAACATTGACTACATGTGAGGGGGTGCTACTTTGTGTTTTACACTGGATGCTGTATCCTTGGAGGCTGAGCCGAGTATTTAGTTTTCCTCTGAAAAGCTGAAGACTGAATGCTATCATCATATAGACAGTAAAGTTCTGGCCCTGAAGAGAAGACCGACGATGCTACTGATGCACAGTAGATAGCAGAGAAAAAAGGAATTGAGGCAATTGCAGACTGGTGCTGCTGCATACCACAGGGGATGTGCATTGATGTGCTCAGTCAACTGTGTAACTGGGATCCAGAAAAATTCTGGCTCCCACTGGGTCCTATCGCCTCCAGCACAGATCAGCAAGTGGGAATCAATGGTGATTATTGACTCTTGGAAGATCTGCCTGTTTCCTGTTCCCCTAGAAGGCAAACAGGTTAATTAAAGGTGTGCCCCACTTGGGGGGGGGGGCAGCTGTGTCACCACATCCTGGTGCAAGAGCCTCTCCCACATGACCAAGACCGTCTACCAACTGGTTGTACTACCCCACCATGTGCAATGCAAGCATACCATGACATATACTGCCATGCTTTGCCTCAATGACTCTGTGCAAACTTTTATTATTAAGTCTGTATTAATAGACTGTTTTGGTGATCTTGTCATGTAGTGCTGCTATTTCTCTGTATAAATTGTCCTTCTTCTCTGCCTGTGCCAATCTCAAATGCAATTTGTTCATCAAATGCTTGTAGCATGCCTGTACCCTCTTCCCTTGGGTCACACATGGAAAATGAGCCCCGACTCAGCGTGCCTTTCCTGGTAAACAAATGTTTAAATAAAAAAATAAATTAAATACCTACCTGCAGGCTGCACACCAGGGACCAGGTGCAGAGCGCCTGCTGACACAGGAAAAGGAGTGGGCCCCATCTTGCTTGTTCAGGTAGAACATGGTGATCATATTGTCAGTGTTGATCTACACAACCAGACTATGCATCAACAGAGCAATCTCCCTCAGTGCCAAACATACTATATGGAGCTCCAGCAGTTTGATATGCTGGTGGGTCTTGATCGGCGATCAGAACTCATGGACTTTTCAGACCAACAGATGGGACACCACTCTACCAATGCTGAATCCATCATATGTGAGGGATAGCTTGGTATGGAAGATGAGGATTTACTCCACAAGGTAATGGGGACACAGCCACAATTCTATAGTGTTCTGCATCGGATGTGCCACCCCAACTGGCTCATTCAGGTGGTCATGGAACTTGGACCACTGATGCCCTACATTCCACTGAATTGGACATATCCATCAGGAAGTCCAATGGACCACAGCCCTTTTAGACACCATGAATAACCAGAGGACTGCCCAACCTGAAATGATTGGGCAAAGGAGGTAAGATCCTCCACTTTGTCCAAAGGTGAGGGAGATTTGACTTGTAGGGAGTCCAATTCCTCTCCGATGAATAGGGTCACCTGCTTTGGTACCAGTTCTGACTTGGTTAGACTGACCATCAAACCTAGATCCTGGAACACCTGAATGGTCAGATCTCTGGACCACTCCACGGTTTCCCTGGTATTGCCCATGATGGCCAGTGATCCAAGTACAGGAAGACCCAACCAAGCACCTCTATGCCTATGAATGACCACCATGACCAACAGGAACCTGGTATATACCATGGGTTACCAGTCACACTGAGGTAGTTCTAAATGGCAAGGACCAGTGCCAAAGCAAAAAGGTACACTTACAGACTCTGAGGAGCTCAGCTCCTTGGTCTCCACCGAAGCAAACACACTGAGCTCTGTCCAGAATAATCACTTTATTGTCCAAACACAGCAGTAACAGGTAAAAGGACTGCTTCCTCCCTCAGCTAAATGTTGTTGCGCCTCACCAAGCACTTTCTCAAAGTTGACAGGTGCAAGGACCTAACTGCTGTGTTTGAAGAATAAAGTGATTATCCTGGACACAACTCAATGTGTTTGCTTTGGTGGAGACCAAGGAGCCAAGCTCCTCAGAGACTGTAAAAATATCCTGGGTGCTGATGACAGGCAGATGGGCATTTCCCTGAACTGGTGCAACACATTGGCTACTCTGAACCAGAGAAACTGCCAGTGGGACAGGCAGATTGGAATGTGAAAATATGTGTCTTAGAGGCCAGGGAAGAAAACTAAGCCCCGGGCTCCAGAGACGGTAGTATCTGGTTGAGCATGGCCATATGGAATTTCTGCCTGAGCACAAACTTGTTCAGGATGTGCAGTTTGAGAATGTGGCAACACCCCCCCCCCAATTTGTTTCGGTACTAAAATATGATGTGATAAAGAGATATGAATCCCTGTGAGGCTAGGGCATCTGGGAATACCCCAATAGTACTGCCTGTCCAGAGCTCAGTAACCTTGCTCTGAAGTTCTGTCAGCATGTCTCCTGGCACCATAGACTCCAACATCGCTTGGGATTGACATGGAGGGACAGTCTTGAATTCCAGAGACAGACTTGCCCACAGAACCTCTAGAATCCACCTGTTCAATGTAATGGTGGACCACTGAGAAAGAAAGTGTGATAGCTGACCTCCCGTCCTAACCCTGTCATTTTTTATCCTTAGAGAGGGGTCCAGAGGACTGCTCGTCAGAAGCACTACCACCCCACCTTTTTCTGCCCCGACATCCAGGCTTGTTTGGTTTAGCCAGACAGAAACATTGGACCTGCTGCTTCTGTTGTTGCTGGTGCTGGTAGCCCGAGCCATGAAAGGCACTTTGAAAAGTTATGAAAATTACGTACCTACTGTAATTCTTGATCTTCTGTTGTATCTTCACCATTCATTATTGCTTGGATAGTGCAGAGGTGCGACTCCGCTATGGAGATTTTTTTCAAGTCAGCTCCAACGGCGTCACTTCCTGAGAGTGACGTTACCACACCATGCATGAGGGGTGGCCTCAGGTGTCGCAGACCTCCTCCTCCTCCATCTCAGTTCTAGTCGCTGAGAGGTGAAACAAAGGGTAAGGAAAAAGGAGAGCGAGGCAAGAGAGCCAAGGGACAGAAAAAGGAAAAGATATAAACTGAAAAAGGAATAAGCCAGTAGAGAACGGACAGATGAGAGAGAATTCCTACCCTAAGGGACCACAGGGCCTCCCTTCTGGGGCAGCTCTAAGGGAGGAACAGATAGAGAGAAAGAGAAAAGGAAGAAGAAGAAGAAGAAGAAGAAGAGGAAAGGGAAGAAAACAAGGTATGCTGAGAGGGGAGAACACTGCCCATAGACGCATTGGTTGAGAGGCTTATAAGCTCAGAACCAAAAACAAGGGAGCAAGAATCCCTCCTGATAGGACTGAGAGAAGGTTCAACTGAACCGCCTGCACAGATTGGACACAAGGGGCAGATTCTCTAACCTCCCAACATGCCAACCCCCTACACTCTAGCTGAGAGCTCACAGACTGCCCGGGCAGAAAATCTGTTCCAGAAAGAGAGCGCCCAACTAGGAAGGGGATTAAGCCCCTAAGCACCCTGTTAAGTGCTAACACAGAAGTGTATGGGGAGGGGTTAAGCCCTACAAAAGGCAGCTTTGTATGAAAGTATAGAGTGGGAACTCAATCAGACTCACTGAAGGCAAGGCAAGAACAACCGCTCAAGGCTAAGAAGTGTCAGAAGCACCAGCCAGAAAGAGCTGACAATAATAACACCTGCCAGGGGGAAATCTACATTTTTGAGGCCGAGCCAAAGGAACGGTCTCTTAAGCTGTGAACTGAGCAACGCGGTTAAGGTGCACAGAGGTCACACCCTAGGGACAGTCAGAAAGAGTTCCCTCAGAATAGGTGAAAAAGACCCTACTCGTTCCTCTTTACCTTGAGGGGAAAAGATCCATTTAAGAAGAACGGGAAACAGAAAGATTTTTTTTTTTTTGGCATAAAGGCCAAAGGAAGGGAGAGAAACGAGATGGGAGGGGGAGATGCCACAGTAGGAGGCCACTGAGGGGAAGGTGGGTGGGTATCAGTAATGAATGGTGAAGATACAAGAGAAGATCAAGAATTATGATAGGTACGTAATTTTCATATCTTCCCTTGTCAATCTTCACCATTCATTATTGCTTGGGTGAGTACCAAGCTCCCCCAAAGGGGGGAAGAAACCCTGAGGGAGCAAGACCCCCAGCCTCCTGTTGGTGAGAAACAGAAGGGGAAGACCCTGGGCTAATCAAGAGAGAAGCCTATGGGGGAGAAGAGCTAGGAGTTGTCCCCCGAGGACGGGGAGACGGAGGAAGCCCCTGTAGAAGTCTCCTAGCTCTGGAGGAAAAGATACGGGTCCCCCGGAATGCAGAGCGAATCACCATACGCCAGGCCAGGGGTGACAACCTTGATAGACGAAGCCATGCCGTCCATCTAATACAGATCGCTGTCCCTGCAAGCCTGGAAGCCACCTCATTGGTGTCATAAGATGCCCTTTCTTGGTGTCTTGTCAGCTCCAGGCCTATAGCAGAGAGCGCAATAGCTTGTCTGGTTTGCTCCATATCAGGCATTGTTGCTAAGATTTGGGAAAGCATCGACCACAAATGCCTACTGTAGGTAGCATGGTGGGTCTGATGAGATGCAGTGCAAGACATCGTACAAGAGGAAGAAAACACTTTTCGCCCCCACCAGTCAAATTGTAGAGAATCTGAGTCCGATGGACAGTCGTGCGCCAGGTGGCGGCGCCCGGAGGGAGTCTCTAGGTATGCCAATCCCAAGGGTGGGTTGGGGAGATTACGTAGGGATTCCAATGGGGCACAATACCTACGTTGGCAGTCTGCCAGGGCTGGAGAAAGGGTGGCTGGCAACTGCCAGGAATGGATAGATGCCTCCTGAAAGGGAATAGGCCAGGATAGTACCACCAAATGCTGGGCACTGAATTCGCCAAGGAATTCACGTGTCTCCCATTCAGTACTGTCTCGCCTAACAGGAAATCTGAAGATCCTTCACCATCCTCAAAAGGAATCACTGCTATTCAGTGAAATCAGCATCGGAGGAGAGATGAGCAGTGGGTTCCTCTCCCTCAGAGGAAGGAGACGAGGATGATGGAGAGCTTGAGTGTCCAGAGGACTCCTGCGGAGGTGGGGATAGGTGAAAAACCCGCTCATTCATGTGCCTAACATATGAGGGGAAGGCCGCTGCAGATCCTCCGAATGTCTCTCAGGATAACTGGCCCGTGGGACCGACATGGCCTGGGAGAGCGGGGGGTGGCTGCAGAGGAATAGGAGAAGGGCACCTTCGGTGAGGCAACTGTCCTCTGCTGGGGCTCTGGAATCCAGGGAACGGAGCACGAGCTGGTGGGATCCCGGACAACAGACCAGGTCGCAAAATGGAACCCTGGGGATGCGAAGCCTGAAAGAGCCTAGAAAGGGATCCTCCCCTGTGACGAACCTGGGACTGCATGGATCCAGAAGGGCAGCCCACAGCAATAGAAGTTGATGTTGACGGCAGATAAGGACCGCAAGGCCCATCCAGTCTGCCCATTTCTTTTTCTACCTTATAAATGTGCCATCGGCCTTTGCTCTGTCAGTGACCTATCTATTCATAGTCATTTGTATTGCTCCTTTATGCCTATCCCATGCCTGTTTGAAGCCCTGCACTGTATTCATAGCCACCACTTCTTGTGGTAAGCCATTCCATGCATCCACCACCCTTTCTGTGAAAAGAATTCTCACATTCCCCTTAATTGGCCTCCTCTAATCTCATGCTGTGTCCTCTTGTCCTGCTATTTTCTTATATTTAAACATGTTAGACTCTTCCACCTTGTTTATGCCCTTAAGGTGTTTGAATGCCTCGATCATATCACCTCTCTCCTCCTTTGCTCAAGGGTATACATATTGAGCTCCATTAATCTGTCCTCATATGTCTTCTGATGCAGTCCCTGCACCATTTTAGTGCCCTTCTCTGACTGCCTCAATTTGGTTAATGTCCTTGTGAAGGTGTGGCCTCCAATACTGCACTGCAGTACTTCAGATGGGGCCTAACTAGTGTCTTGTACAGAGGATTATTACCTCCTCTTATGACTTGTGATACCCTACTAATACACTCTAACACCCTCCTAGCCTTACCTACTGCTTTAGAGGTCTGCTTGGATGATTTTAGGTCATCAGTGATGATGATGCCCAAGTCTCTTTCTTCCTTTGTGACTGCTAGCAACTCCTCCCAGCCTATAGGTAGCTTCAGGGTTTCTCTTCCCTATGTGCATGATTTTGCACTTCTTGCATTAAATCCCAGTTGCCACTCTTCTGACCATTCTGCTAGTTTATCCAGATCTCTTCTCATTCTGCCCACCCCATCCGGATCATCTACTCTGTTGCAGATCTTGGTGTCATCTGCAAACAGACAAGCCTTTACCTCTAGTCCATCTGTAAGGTCACTAATGAAGATGTTGAAGAGGACTGGCCCCAGGACTGATCCCTGAGGTACCCCACTTGTGACTTGCATCTCTTCTGACTGTATACCATTTACCACCACTCTCTGTTTTCTGCCCGTCAACCAGTTTGACACCCAGTTGACCAACTTCTGACCCACCCCAGCCTGCCAAGCTTATTTATCAATCTTCTATGTAGAACAGTGTCAAAAGCTTTGCTGAAGTCAAGGTAGGTGACATCAACTGCTCCCCTTGGTCCACCACTCTGGTTACCCAGTCAAAGAAATCTATGAGATTAGTTTGACAGGACCTTCCTTTGTAAACCCATGCTGTCCTGGATCCTGTGCCCCTATGGATTCCAGGTGTTGCACTATCCTTTCCTTAAGGAGTGCCTCCATAATCTTGCCCACTACTGAGGTAAGACTGACCGGGTCTGTAGTTCCCGCCTCTCCTCCCTGCTACCACTCTTGTGGGAGCGGGATCACATGAGCCCTTCTCCAGTCTTCTGGGACCTCTCCTGTGCTCAGAGACTCACTAAACAATTCTGCTAATGGCTCTGCTAGTTCCTCCTTTAGCTCCTTAAGTATCCTGGGATGTATGCCATCAGGTCACATTGCCTTATCCACCCTGAGCTTAGCAAGCTCTTGTAGGACCCTTTCTTTTGTGAAGGGAGTAGTGCTCACCTCCCTCCCCCCTGTGTCCATGATGCTGAGCTGTGGGCCCTGCTCTACCTTCTCTTCAGTAAATACTGAGCAAAAGCATCTATTAAGGATAGATGCCTTTACAGGGTCCTCCTCCTCACATGCTCCCTTTTCTCCATTAAGCTTAGCAATACCCCCTCTGGACTTTCTCCTTTCACTAATGTATCTATAGAAAGTCTTGTCACCTTCTTTTACTGTTCGTGCTAGTGTTTCCTCAGTTTGGGACTTTGCCTGCCTTACTGCCTTACCTGCTTCCCTTAGGGCAGTTTGGTATGCCTCCCTATCTTCATCCCGCTGTGTTCCCTTATATTTCCTGAAGGCCAGCCTTTTGGCTCTGACCTTTCTGCTACTGTATTTGAGAACCAAAGTGGTTTCCTTCTTCTTTTGCACTTCCTTTTCTGTCTAACACAATGGGATGTTGCTTCAAGTATTGCATCCTTAATGCTTGCCCTCTGCCTGTACCCCCTCACCTGTGTTTCTTTTTGCCAGGGCTAGCTTAACTCTGTTGGCCATCTTATCAAAGTCAGCTCCTCTGAAGTCCCATATTTTTGCCTTGGAATGGGATGATTTAGATGTAGTAGCCAAATTGAACCATATCATGTGATGGTCACTGGCCCCCAGGTGACCTTCTACCTGGAGATCTGTGATCCCTTCTTTGTTAGTCAGTACTAGATCTAGGATAGCCCTGTCTCTTGTGGGTTGCTGTACCAGTTGTTGCCACCAGACGGGTCCTTGGGGTTCAAGAGGGAAAGACGGGGCTCAGCGCTATGGCTCCGACCCATGGTAGGTAGAGACCGAGATGCCTGAACCCTGTCCCTTGACCCCTCAGACTCCAAGAATGCCCTCCTCCTCGACCCCAGTGACCCCCCACCCCGAGGGGGTGCAGCAGCACCAGGATCGGTAGCTGCCACGACCCCCTCAGGAGGGAGAGCCCCTCCCTCCACCCCCACTCCATCGCCCCCCAGGGACCCCAGACCACCCCCAGCCTAGGGGGCCTCAGGGGAGGATGGCAGCAGGGACAGAGGAATAGGCACACTGGGCCACCTAGCACCTCGTGCCACCGGAGACCCTGACTCCGAAGAGTCAGGGTGTCAGGACGGGTCCACATCTGAGTCATCATCCTCCGAGGAGGAAGAGATCAGCTGGACCACAATACTGGTAACCCCAGGGGTCTCCGGTGAAACGGTGCCGCAAATGGCGCCGGATGACCCCGGGCCCCCTGCAACACCTAGGCCCGGCCCGACTCCCCAACAGCGCCGGCTAAACCCACGGCACCGCCCTCGGCGCTGGGACCGTCAGAAGAGCCAACCTGGCCCACGGCGCTGAGAGCCAACACGGCGCCGGAAGGCGGCGTCGAGGGTCCACCATGCCGGGCTCAGCAGATGTGGGCCTCGCACTGGGGAGCCTGTGCACTGGAGGAGGTGGCTGCCGAGGCCGTGTCCACACTGCAGGCCCCAGGAGGACCTCGGCCTTCCTCTGACACCGCAAAAGAAGCTTCCTCTTCGGCAAGAGAACATGAGGAAGCCTTCTCCTCTACAGACCATATAGGCCTGAGAGGGGACCCGGAGGAAGGGCCTAGAGACCTTACCTGGGAATCCCTGGAGCAGCACCATCCCCCGAAAGTCGGTGGGGCCTTGCTGATCTTAAATGCTCGGACTTCTAGGACATGACAGTCCATCGAGAAATAGGCATCGCACACATCCATATCATGGTTGGGTCCCAGGCAACAAAGACAAACATGCCGGTCCATGACGGAAAACTGCCGGCTACAGGAGCACCGACGCATAGGGGCGCGGCCTGCCTTCGACTTACATTTTGCCCCCGAACCTGACATGATGCAAAAAAATTTAGACTAAAACAGCAAAAGCTCTCAGCGCCGTCGAAGAAAGTTATAAAAAAAAATGGTCTTACTGGTGACGGTGTCGAGAAAAGTAAGAGAAGGAGTCTGGATTGTGTGACGCAGAAGGCCTAACTGTAACTATCTGCGCAGCAGGTGCAGCCTCAATGGCAGGGCTCCCGTAGCGGGTGTGCCCCTCTGCCACTAACCCAAGCAGTAATGAATGGTGAAGATTGACAAGGGAAGATTCCTGCTTCAGCTTTGGTTGCTGGAATGATGCCACCAAGTCTAAGGTGACATTGGACGTCTCAATGAAGGTGAAATCATTTTCCACCCCTGGGTTAAACAGGTTGATGACCAAAAAGGGCAATTCTGCCAGCTTATGCTTGGTTTTGGTGTGAACATGGAGACACGCAGCCAGGCCTTCCTGTACAGAGACATAGCCATTGCCACTATGCAAGCCTATGACTTGCCAGAGTCCAAAGCTGTTTGCGATTGGTGCCTAAACAGGGAGCGTCCCAAGTCTCAAAGTTTCTGGGCTTCAGGCTGGCTATCCATCAGGAGCACAGGAAGCATGTCAGTGAGCTTGTGACCAAAGTAGGCCATCAAGGCTGCATAACTGACTTGCTGGATCCAAAGGGAGGTCACTGTATAGACTTTGTGGTCAAGGAAGTCCTGCTTCTTGGAATGCTTGTATGGCAGCTTGTGCATATCACCCTGGACCCGCAACTTACAGAAAACTGAATCGGCCACATGGCCCTCTGTAGATAGGTGCTTCAAGAACCTGGAGAGGCCACCAATAGGGACTGCACACTTGCAGTCTATTTGACATAGAACAGCTTGGCATGAAGCTGGGTGCTGCCATATGCTGAGCGCAGAGCCCAGAAGAATAAATTACTCACCATAGTAATGTTGTTTCTTCTAATGGAGTCCTGCTGTATTCTGACTATATGCAGTTAGCCCCAGCACTTGAACTGCCCCGGAGAGTAAAGGGTTAACTCTATGCAACATAGAACTTTGAGCTCGAGCTCAGTTTTTAAACCTCTGTCTGTGGTACTCTGAAGTGTAACTGTCAGATTCTTACGAGCACTAAACTAACTCAAAGGAAGAAAATGTTTCTGAAATTTTGTGTCAAATGGCAAAACAAAGCTTTACGGTCAGAAGACTCGAGTTGAAAACAACCAAAAAGAACACAACAGGTAGCAATTTACCAAAATGCTTAATAACAAACCAGAAGAAACCCACTAAGAGATGGAAGCTTGTCCAGTACACCTCTGGGGTGCAGCACTGTGCCTGCCCCACCACATCCCAAAACTACGAGGTTCCAGGAGGGGAGGCAGGGAGGGAGGTCAAAATATAGCAAGACTCCATTAGAAGAAACAACATTACTATGATGAGTAATTTTTTCTTCAAACAACATAAAGTCTTGTTTTATTCTTACTATATGAAGACTAACAAGCAGTACCCCCTTGGAGGAGGGAGTTAGAGAACCTGTTTTGGGAACAGGTTCTGCAGCACAGCTGTGCCAAACCTAGCATCACTTCATGACAGAATGTCCAAAGAGTAATGCTTGGTGAAGGTGTGAACAGATTTCCAGGTAGCTGATTTACATATTTCCACTAACAGTATATCTCTAACTGCTGCAACAGAAGCAGTTGTACCTCTGGTAGAGTGAGACCTCAGGCCTGAGGGAGGCTCCTTCCCAAGTTTAGAGTAGCAGAATTGAATGCAAGAGACAATACATATATGTAAAGGAAAAAAGGAGGACCAAAGACAGCCCCCCCTCTCCCTATCACTGGCAGCCCTTATGAAATTACTGATCTTCCTTTTGCTCTGTATTGGTAATGTAGAAATCAACCCTGGACCTCTTGAAAGCATCACCTCTCCATCAGACCTATCCTCAATTAAAGGCCTCAGTTTCCTGCATATTAATGTATGCAGTCTGTTGAAAAAATTTACATTGCTACAAGCCTGGGTTGCCCATACCTTGCCAGACTTTCTTGTGGTAACTGAGACATGGCTCAAGACCACCACAATGGACAGGGAAGTTAACCTACCTATCAGCTATTCAGAGCTGATCACCAAACAAGGGGGAGGCGGAGTAGCCATATATGTAAAGGCTGGTTTAATTGTATCCTGTACTGCTGCAACATCTATGCCCAAGGAATTTGAGTGTCTATCTTTAAAAGTCTCTCTCCCCGATACAGCAGCTTTCCATTTAATTCGATGCTACAGACCCCCCTCTGCTGAACACAAGCTCTTATCCCACCTGGGACACCTGGTCAAGTCCTGTACTGAAGAAGTCATTATCATAGGGGACCTGAATTTCAACTGGCTCACCCAGGCAGCTACACCTCTGGTATCATTCTGTGACACCTACGGGCTCACACAGTTAATTAATGAACCCAACAAGACTAAATGCAAGGAATAGTAGTAACAGTACTCTACTTGACATCATGATAGTGAGTAAACCACATCTATTCACACATGCTGGAGTGCTCCTATGCGACATAAGTGACCACTGCCCCATCGCAGGGGTAAGATCCAACAGCATTAAAACAGATCCTGCAAAATTCCTCATGAGGAGATTCAAGAAAAACATCAATATTGAAGGATATCTGCATGATCTAGCTTACTCTCCACACTGGCAAAAGTTCTATCTCACACATTCTGTAGAAAAAGCTCAGCAGGTGCTAAATAGCATTATATTAAGTGCCCTTAACACCCATGCCCCAATCTCTAGTATCCGAATAAAAAACAAATCCTGTCGCTGGTTTTCAGCTGACCTCAAAGCTGCACTGCTGGAGAGAGATAAACTTTGGAAAGTAGCAAGAAAACTAAGAATATCATGGACTGGATGATCTTTGGAAAGCCAGGAATAAATGCACTAGGAAAGTTAGAGATGCAAAGGCTGCCTACTACCTGGCCCAGCTCGACTCCTCCTACCATAATACTGTTAGATTTTGGGGCACCATCAAGGGTATGATGGGCCAGGATGTTAACAACCCCCTTCCAACCCAATTACACAGTTACTATGGCCCCATTACTGGCACATTGGAAATCCTGGATGCATTCAACAACCACTTCACAACAGCTGGCCTTGCCTTTGACTCCTCTCCAGCTAACCTATTAAGGGATCAATTAAGCTTCCACTACACTGGTGAACAAAGAGTTGACTCCTCCTTTAGCTTCAAACCTATACTGTTGAAACAAGTTGAGGATCTATTATGGCATCTAGATACCAAAAAGTGCAGGAGCAGATCTTTGGACCCAGTCTTTCTAAAGATTAGTCATGTCTTGTCCCCCTAACTCACCTCTTTAACCTTTCCCTAAACTCTGGCTCTATTCCACGCTGTGGAAGACAGCCCAAGTGGTCCCTTCTAAAATCAGGGGACCCTATGGATCTTAATAACTACAGGCCCATTTCCATCCTACCTGTGTTATCCAAGATGCTGGAGAAATTAGTGAGTATTCAGTTAAGGGAATATCTGGACAATGCTAATCTATTAAATCCAGCTCAATCTGGATTCAGGGCCAAACATAGCACTATCACTGCATTAGCCAAGGTCACCAATGATTGGCAAACCGAACTGGATAAAAGAACAATGTCTGTGCTGTATTTCTGGACCTGAGCAAAGCATTTGACACTGTGGACCATGAACTGCTACTCTCATCCCTACACTCCATTGGCCTAGATCCATCCTCCTTAAGTGGTTCAGATGCTACCTCTCGGTAGATCACAGCAGGTAAAGCTGAAGGTGACCTCTCCCATTAAGACCACTGTCAAGAGGAGTCCCCCAAGGCTCTATTCTGGGTCCTATCCTTTTTGCCATTTATATAAATAAAATTGATTCAACCCTTACCAAGTCCTCAGTACATCTCTTTGCTGATGACACTGTACTGTACGTCAGCAACCCTACACCCAAAGTTGCTCATGAAATCCTACAAGCAGAATTCTCCCTATTACAACATCAACTTCTAGAGAAAAAGCTTCTGCTAAATGCAAAGAAAACAAAAGCAATGATGTTCACAACCCAAAACTCCACCAACACATCCTCTTCAATCAGTCTCCCCCAGCTATGCACTATACTTGGAGAAAATCTGGAGTATGTTGAAAATTTCAAATACCTAGGTGTGTGGATTGACAACAGACTTGACTTTACTCAGCATCTAGAACAACTGCTGAAAAGCTTCGCCTAAAGCTTGGCCTCCTCTACAGATTAAAACCCTTCCTTAATGAGATTCAAAGATGAGATTAGTCCAGGCCATCTTTCTATCAGTCATTGACTACGCAGACTTCCTCTATAGTCACTGCCCCACTCCCTACCTTCAAAAGTTGGATACCTTATACCATAGAGCAATAAGGTTCATTACAGACCTGCCATACAATACTCACCATTGTTCTCTATGATGCAATTGGATGGGTTTCCTTCATGTCAGGAGGAGCAGAAATGCAGCTCTATGGATCTACAGAGCTTTATCAAAAACTTCCAAGCTATATCCTGGACTGCTTCAACCTGACCACTCCCAGCTCCATGCCCTAAGAAGCAACAATATCATTCTGCTCAAATTGCCCAAAGTCAACACCAAAATAGGGAGGGCAGTAATCAGCTATTCTCTAGCCATAGCATGGAACACCCTACAAAATCCCTAAACTGTCCATTATCATTCCATTTACATCCTTCAAGCAGCACTGTACAGCCTTCTTCACAGAGAAATGCAGTTGTTACCGCTTAGAGATAGAATAGTCATCCCACAAAACCATATTCCAATCACATATGGCATATTCCTTCCAGCCAGACACCGCCAGTATATGGCACCCAATATTCCCTTCACCATCCTTGTACTCATTATGTGAGTGACTGTCATGGTCTCATTGTGATACATATGTACTGTACATATTGTAGATGTTAGTTTAACTTTCTCTTGCAAGCTTTAACATGTGAATTCTCTGTATATTATTGTGTTATAAATAACATTTTCTTTTTTCTGTATGTATAACTGTCTCATAAGTATGTGATGTAATTGCTGTGCATCAACTCGAACCTTGACCTTATCAGGTCCATCTTGTAAATGAGCCTTGCTCAATGATGATCGTCTGAATAAATAAAGATTTGATTGATTGATTGATTGATTGAATCCACCTGGCAATAGACCTCTTGGTAGCAGGCTTGCCCTTTTCCACCTCACCATAACTCATTGTCTCCTAGCAGACGCCTGTAGTCATCAGTAAAAAAACACTGGTGTGTCCTGAGGATGTCTGCAGAAGTCGGCTACTGACTCCCAGTGTGCCTTTGCAACGTTTGGAGAAGTCACTTATATATTTTAATAAATAGTGTAACAGAATATAATACATATTTGACTGTATAGCACCGTTGGAAAGATAATTTTATTCTGTACAACTTTGTCACTGATATTTTGTGTATATCATGTATACTTTAGCAGTTATTTGCATTTGTTTATGGTATGGTGTGTATGACTGACATTTTCCATCAAGATTCATCTAAGCAGCTTGAATAAAATTCACTTTTTTGGCACTTCAGCAGGGATAAAATAAAAACCGTATTGATTACAACTGGCTGTGTAGCACTACTGGAAAGGCATTTTAGTGCTCATCAACTTTCATGCTAATACTTTGTGTGTATCATGTATACTTTTGGAGTTATATGCATTTGTTTATGATATGGTGTGTGTGGTTTAGCCCTCAGATCTCATCAAAGCACCTTGACTAAAATGGGGAAAAAATTACATTTTATAGTAAAAAGATATCTTTTTTTTAACAAATATATTAAAACACCATCTAATGTCTGTATGCTTAATTTGGTGTTGATAGTTTACATATTTTGCAACAAAAAATGGCTTATGTTGCCCTTTTTTAGTGAAAAAAATATTTAGTTTGCTCTTTCGACCAGCATAGAAAAAAAAACAAAATTACTTATTATTACATGCATGCCACCATTGGAAAGGCAATTTTGTGCTGAATAACTCTGCCACTCATACTTTGTGTCTAGCATGTGCAGTTATTGAGCTATTAGCATTTGTTTGTGACATGCTGACTATGGCTTGATTTTGCTTAGAAAGGCCCAGGATTCACTGTTAAAAGAATACAGGAGATTCAGGAGGCAAGTGGTGTAATCTCAGAGTGAGCCTGTGGAGGCAATGAGATAAGTGAGAAATAACTGAGAACAATCCTTCCTATGGGCTTTAATATGATCGATATAGTAACTGAGAGCCCATTTCACCTCTAGACTGTGTAGCCTGCTCTCTCCAGAGAAAGAATGATCAGTGGAAAAGACAGGCATGGACAAAGACTGGTTCAGATGTAAGTCTGACACCACCTTGGGAAGGAACTTTCTATTGGTATGAAGGACCACCTTATCTCTATGAAAGGAAATGAAATCAGGTTCCACTGATAAGGTCTGTAGTTCACTGATCCTCCTATCTGAGGTAATGGCTACCAGAAATACTGTTTTCCAAGTCAAATATTTCAGCTCAGCTGAAGATAAAAGTTCAAAAGGGGGCTGCATAAGCTGTGCAATACAGATGTTCAGATCCCAAGAAGGAGTAGGCTCCCGGAAGGGAGGGTTGGCATGGACCAAGCCTTTGAATAACTCCTTGAAAACTGGATGAGAAGCTAGGGAAAAGGCCTTACCAGTTGAAAGAAAAGCAGACACAGCTGCCAAGTGTACTTTAAGAGTAGTAGGCCGGAGGCCTAAACCGTTAAGAGTCCAACACAGTGGCAATGTCAGCCAGCTCTGCCTTACTATACCTACTGGAACACCAAAAACCAAACCTCTTCCATTTGGAGTTGTATGTCTTCCTAGTGGCAGGCTTTCTGCTAACTTTTAAAATATCCAGACTGATTGGGACAGATGCAAACTTGCATATTCTAGCTCTTCAAGAGCCAGACTTTGAACCTGAGAGTTTGAAGGTTGGGGTACATAATCCTCCCCTTAGAGGAGGTGAGGAGATTGTACTGCCTGGGAAGACACAAGGGCAGTGTTACTGACAGTGACAACAGAAGAGGATAACAAGGCTGTCTGGCCCAGTCTGGAGCCACCAGAATCACCTTACAAGGCCGGGACCTGATTTTTATCAGGACCCTGAATATCAGAGGAAAAGGAGGAAATGCATACAGAAACCTGTTTGTCCACTTTAGTAGAAGAGCATCCTGGGTAATAGAACCAAGAAGGGGTGGTCTGCAGCAATACAGAGGGAGCTGATGGTTGTCTGGGGCTGCAAAGAAATCTATCACTGGGGTGCCCCATCTCCTGAAAATGACGAAGAATGACAGGATTCAGAGTCCATTCGTGGTGACCCTGAGAAATCCTGCTGAGAGCATCTGCTAGAATGTTCTCCTTCCCTGGGAGGTGCACAGCCATCAGAGTAACCTGCAGGGAATAAGCTAGAGACCAAATTTTCATGGCCTCTGTGCACAAGGCCGAGGACCGAGTGCCTCCCTGTTCGTTGATGTACTGCATGATTGTGGTATTGTCTGTTCTGATCTGCACCACTTTCCTATGGACAACTGTTGAAAATGTCTGAAGTGCTAGAAAGACAGCTCTTAACTCAAGAAGATTTATGTGCAGAAGGGACTCCTGTTGTGACCAAGTTCCCTGAGCTGTGAGATGATCTAGGTGGGCTCCCACCCCAAGAGAGAGAGAGAGGTGTCTGTGGTGAGAATCACAGAAGGGACCTGACTGATGAAGGGGACCCCTTGTTGAAGACTGTCCTCATCCAACCACCACTGAAGGGCCTGGACCAAGGTTTTGGAGACTGGAACCAGTTTGGAAAGAAGGTCTTTTTTCTGAGACCAGAAAGATCTGAGATGAAACTGAATATCCCTCATTTGAAATCTTGCTCCCTGAACTACTGCTGTGGAAGCTGCCACGTGTCCCAGCAGCTGTAGAAAGTGCCTGGCTGGACGAGACACCAGAGGACAAAAAGAGGTGGCCAGAGTGACCAGAGACTGAACCCTTGAGAGAGGAAGAAATGCTCTTGCTTGAACTGTATCTATTTCCACTTCTATGAAGGTGAGAAGCTGGGCTGGCTCTAGAATAGACTTCTCCAAATTTAGAATGAAGCCCAAGGATTCTAGAAGTCTTTGGATTACCTCTAAGGCTGACTTGACTTGGTCTGAGGACTGGCCCACTAGAAGCCAGTCATCCAGATATGGGAACAGAAGGATGCTCTGCCTCCTGAGGAATGCCACCACCACTGCAAGACACTTGATGAACACCCTTGGAGCAGATGTTAGGCAGAAGGGCATGGCCCTGAATTGGAAATGGCCTGAGGGCAACTCGGACCTGAGGTACCTTCTGTGGGAATATCTGATAGGTATGTGGAAGTAGGCATCCTTGAGATCCAGGGAGGCTAGCCAGTATCCTGGTCTCAGAGAGGGAAGAATTACTCCCAGAGTCACCATTTTGAACTTCGGTTTTGTCAAATGTTTGTTCAGGTACCTTAAATCCAATATGGGTCGCCACTCCCCTGTCTTTTTGGGGGTAAGGAAGCATCTTGAGTACAGTCCTTTGCCCCTGTGACAAAGAGGTACCTTCTCTACTGCTTGCAGAAGCAGAAGAGAGGAGACTTCTGCCTCTAGGGCCTTTGTCTCCAAGGGAGAGGGAGGACTGAAAGATTTTGCTCTCATTTTTGGGAACCTTTCAAAACTGAGAGCAAGTCCCTGGCTCACTACTTCCAGGACCCATTTGTCTGAAGTAATAGACTTCCAGGCCTGGGAGTAGTGAGCCAGCCTGCCCCCTACTAGGATTAGGAAGGTGACCCTGACTGACACTTCAGGGTGTCGGCTTGGCAGGGGGCTTGGACTGAGTAGCTGATGGGGTCCTGGTTACCCCACGTCTACCTCTTCCATTAAAGAACCCCCTCTGCTGGAAAGAAGAGAAGGAGGAGACCTGAGCTTGGTAAAAAGGCCTGTAAAAAGGCCTGCCCCCGCCCTGAAACTGCTGCCTCTGAGGAGTGGTCTGCTTCTCTTTGGCTGCAGCACTCCTATAGGTGGTCCTACTGAGGAAGAGGGTAATGGGTCTGAAGGGAGTACAAGGGGTGAGAATGGTGCAGAAATGGACACAAGTCCCTTTACATGAGAAAGGGTATTGAAGGAACTGGAAGTAATAAGAGTTGATAAAGCAATGGGGCCAGATGGTGTGCACCCCAGGGTCCTTAAAGAACTAAGAGAGGTGGTGGCTGAACCTCTGGCTATCCTGTTTAGCTGATCACTGGAAATAGGGGAGGTACCCAAAGACTGGAGGACAGCAGATGTAGTCCCCTTATACAAAAGTGGGAACAAAGAGGAAGCAGGGGACTACAGACCAGTCAGTCTCACTTCGGTAGCGGGGAAGATAATGGAAGCACTATTGAAGGAGAGATTGGTGGAACATCTGGTTGTCAATGGACTACAGGACCCAAGGCAGCATGGTTTCTCCAGGGGGAGGTCATGTCAGACCAACCTCGTTGAATTTTTTGACTGGGTGACTAGGGAGGTGGATCGGGGAGGGCAGTGGACATGGCCTATCTGGACTTCAGCAAGGCCTCTGACACTGTGCCACATAGAAGACTATTACACAAACTGGGGAATATGGGTGTGGGCAGGACAGTAGTGTGGTGAGTAGGTAACTGGCTGGGTGGCAGGACACAGAGGGTGGTGGTAAATGGCTGTCACTCCACAGAGGGAAGAGGACCAGTGGGGTACCACGGGATCAGTGCTGGGACCGGTCCTATTCAACATCTTCATCAGTGACATTGCACAGGACCTAGAAGGCAGAATTTCACTGTTCGCTGATGACACAAAGCTCTGTAACAGAGTAGACACATCAGAGGGTGTAGACAGAATGAGAAGGGACCTGCAGAAACTTGAAGAATGGTCAGGGGTTTGGCAGTTGAAATTCAATGCAACGAAGTGCAAGATAATGCATATGGGGCACAAAAACCCTGGCACAATATATCAGTTGGGGGGTGAGGATATAGCATGCACCAAGCAGGAAAGGGATCTTGGGGTTATCACCTCTGATGACCTCAAGGTAGGGAAACAGTGTGACAAGGCAGCAGGTAAAGCAAATAGGATGCTGGGATGTATAGGCAGGGGCATCACCAGCAGGAAAAGGGAGGTCATAATTCTGCTATACAAGACACTAGTGAGGCCCCACCTGGAGTACAGTGTACAGTTCTGGAGACCATACCTACGTAAGGACATAGACAGGGTAGAAAAGGTTCAGAGGAGGGCAACAAAGATGGTGCATGGATTGCATCACAAGTCCTATGACGACAGGCTGAAGGAACTGAACATGTACCCCCTGGAGGAGAGGAGGGAGAGAGGGGATATGATAGAGACATACAAGTATCTTACAGGGAGGAACAGGGTGCAGGAATACACTATTTTTAAGCGAAAAAGATGTTCCAGAACTTGAGGGCATGGGATGAAGTTGGAGGGAGGACGATTCAGAGGAAACATGAGGAAGAATTTCTTCACAGAATGGGTGGTGGACAAGTGGAACACCCTGCCAGAGGAAGTGGCGGGGGCTGAAACAATCACAGTATTTAAGAATGCATGGGATAGACATAAAGGAATTCTGGAGGTCAGGGGTAAGGGGCAACAGACTTCTAGGAAAACATAAACTGAACTTACAAGCTCAAATGGGCAGACTGGGTGGACCATAGGCCCTTATCTGCCCACACTGTCTATGTATCTATGTATCTATGTCCTGTACTAGCCCATTTTCTTCATGTAGTTCTTTGTTTGCTCCCCAGAGAATTACCAGTTACAGGAAAATCCATGGCCTTAGCCTTGGTATCCTGAGAGAGGTTGGTACACCTAAGCCAAGCAAATTTCCTCATGGAGATAGATGTAGCCATGACCCTGGAATGAACATCATTGGAATCAACAGCAGTGTGGAATTGCACCTTAGATTCCTCTATACCATTTGCAGCCACCTACTCCAGCTCCGTGGCCAGCTGGGGAGGGGCATCCTTAACCAGTTCCAGAACCGTATCCCACATAGATTTCTGGTACCTGGCAGTGATTGCCATGTAATTAGATTGCCTGAGTCTCAAAGAGGATGCCAAGTACTGCTTTTTTGCCATGGCATCCACTTTCCTGGAATCCTTATCTGGGGGGTGAGATGCCAAAGGAATATTAGCTTTGTCACAGGTTGCAGCTTGTACTACCCCAACATGGCTGCTATGAGTTGAAAGAAATTCCATCCCAGGACCTGACAAAGCATACCTTCTGTCCATTCTTTTTTCACAGGAGGAATGGATGTAGGAAATTGTAGAATTTTTTGTGTCCGTTTCCCCAATGATTTCTGTAAAGGGAGAGACACCCTCTTTGACTCTGGGACATCCATAATTTCCAGATAGTTGGGTTCTTCCTGATCCTGTTCAGCCTTTTCCATAGGAAGTGAAGAGTCTCAGCTACTTTCTTTTAAAATAAAAAATGGGAAGGGGACTCAGAAAGCCTGGGAGGAGAAACCTGAGAAGGCCTGTCTGGGGAGATGTCAGGCTCTACTGGCTCATCTAGGCCCTCACATTATTCCTCCTCATAATCTTCATCCTCCTCTCAATCACCCTCAAAGTATGCCTCAGGATCCATTTCTGAAGCAGGTACCTCTCACTGAACCGATCGGCTCTGAACCGAGACCGGTTTGGTCGGAACTGGGCAAAGCGATTGAACAATTGAAATCGCTTTCACTCTTTCATTAGTTGTCGGACCATGGGGGGCCAGATCCGAACTGGCTGATTTCCTTTTTCTTTTACTTGGAACTGATTCCGCAGAATCGGCTCTCCATTTGCCCAAAGAGGTATTGCCCAGGTCAGTGGGCACCTCCTCAGGTTCGGCCGCAACCGAACCGGGCTGGTCATCCGGGTTAGCGGACTTCTCGGCCTCCCTCTCCCTTAGCCTACTCAAACATTTCTCCAGAGTCACTTTGGGAACATTTTTACATATTTGGTAGTCGTCCTTGAGGTGGTCAAACCCCAGACAATACACATATACGAGGTGAGGGTCAGCCTTTGCAAAGGCCTCCTTACACTCGGTACAGTGCTGAAACCCAGTGGGTTCAGTTTTCTTTTTGGGTTTTTCTGATATGCCTTCCAATATAAAGTCACCTCAGCAGTTAAGCTAGACGACTGCAAACTTATTGGTTCCAACTGTGTCACGGGTCGGTTAAAAAAATCCTAAAGCCGGATTTTTTTAGAAACCGATAAGTACTGGAAAGACCACACAATCAAACAATAAAATACTCAAACAGAATAGGTTTCAGTTCCAAATCGGACCGACCAGCAAAGAACAGAAAAACAAAACAATTTCTTAAGAAAACAACCACTACCTACAACTACCACTTACTGGTACCGAGACAGAGGCAAGAATACCGATTTTCTAATGAAATGGGTTGAAAGAACCAACCAATTCGAACTATTACCGAACCGAAGTGCAGGAGGGATCTCCGGAGCGACTTCACAGTTAGGCGGAGTAAGAAATCTGACAGTTACACTTCAGAGTACCACAGACAGAGGTTTAGAAACCGAGCTTGAGCTCAATGTTCTATGCCTTTGTATACAGTTAACCCTTTACTCTCTGGGGCAGTTCAAGTGCTGGGGCTAACTGCATATAGTCAGAATACAGCAAGACTTCATGTTGGTTGAACAACTCTGGCATACAGGAATGTTACCATGGGCAAGGCATCCTGCTCTAGGATGAGCAAACAAAATCTGGACTGTACACGAGTGTCAGTTCAAATATATATTTTTTTATAAACTTTATTTAAAAGTCAGCATTACAAAAATTAAAGAACAACTGAGTCCATCACGACAGTATAAAACATTGACAATTATCTTGAGGCACAGAGTACACACTAAGATTTGAGTCAGTAGTTACATTCCTTGGGGACAAGTCCTACAGCAGTACATAATGCATTATAGTAATGATTTACAATATGTCATCTGCTCCTCTATGACTACAAAAAGAAAAATGCTTTGCACACAAACCTTAAAAGAGGAAAAAGGTCAAAACTCTACTCAATAATCAGGATGGAATGCCAAGGGCCAATCAATTTGCAGTCATGGATATAGGCTGGATAAAATTATCACAAGGTTGGGAACTACGGCAAGCTCAGTGCAGCCTCTATGGGTGCCCAAATTTGAAGAAGGATATGAATCTGGTTCCATACTAGGTACTGGTGTATGTTCTAACTTCATACTTTGCAAAAGGGATTTTACCCAGTGGGCTATTGGGGGACCGGAGTCAGACATCCAATATTGTGCTAAAATCTGCTTACCAACCACAATGCCCAGACATCTGAGAGGGTGATTCAGTAGTTTTTCCCCCATTGCCCCCTGAGGGTAGGTCCAAAAGTATATCTATTGGGTCAATCTGATCGGTACAATCTAGTATTTTAGATAATAGATTTAATACTTCTACCCAAAAGGGGTACACTTTGGAGCAGGACCATACCACTTGGAAAAAGGTGTCTGGAGCCACTTTGCACTTTGGGCATGGGTCTGGGGTACTGGGATCCAATTTGTGTGCCAGAGCTGGAATGAAATAGGTTCTATTCAGAATGTTGTAATGGATAACTCTCAATCTATTATTTACTAAACATGTCATTCCTTTCTTCAAAATTAGTGCCTAGTCTCCCTCGGTCAATTTATCTGACGCCAGGCCCACAGTTCATTTTCATTTCAAATGTGTAAAGGGGTCTAAGCGGCCAATAATATTCTATAACATTGACGTAGAGGTTTTAAACAGCCAGTACATGATGGGTGCAAGAAAACCTCTTCTAATGGAAAGTGTCTGATTAGCACAGGGGCTTGCTGATTCTCAAGCAGGGACTGGAGTCTAGATCTAACCCTCAAACAGGTAAAATAATGGGAACTATTAAGACCAAACTCTGTGGTGAGTGCCTGAAAATCTGTTATGCTCCCTTCCCTATATAACTGAGAAATGCAAGATAATCCCTTTCAGTGCCGAACTGATAATAATTTGGTAATCTTGGGTGATGCCTTACCTTAAGGCCAAATAACTCCTATAAGGGATGCTTCTGGTGACAGAGAGGACTTGTGACTAGGATATCATGGGCCTGAACCCATGCCTTAATAGTAAAATGAGTAAAAGGATTTTTGGATTTTCCCAGCTCACTGCTAAAATACAGGAGCAAATAACTGACTATAAGGGGAAATCTCCCCTTGGGGTTTCCAATTCCACCCAAGCTCTTTTAGGAGATTCCACTGACTAAAGCCTGTATATGGGCCAACTGTGCCACCAGGTAATATAGTTTGATATTAGGTAGGCCCAATCCCCCCTATTCACTGGTTGCCACAGAATGGCTTTCTTTATATGCGGTCGGACCCCTTGCCAAATTAGAAATGCTATAGCTCCTTTGATTGCTTTAATATATTTATTGGGAATATGAACAGGTAATGTTTGAAACAAATACTGTATAAGTATTGAGGTAGTATATTCATCTTGACTGAATTTACATGACCTAAAAGAATAAGGGGTAATGTTTACCATCTTTTGCAGTTCTCCCATATTTTGCTCATCAGAGGTTTGTAATTCAGATCCTGTAATCTGGACAATCTTTGGGGGAGTCGTATCCCCAAATATTTAATATCAGTAGAAGGGGGGATATCCATCCTCACAACCCTAATATGAGTTTTCTTGTTCCCCAGAGGTAGCTATTCACATTTACCCCAATTTATCTTGTGCCCCAACAATGGTCCGTATTGATCAAAAAGTTTAGTTAGGGCTACTAGAGCTTTATCGGGGTGAGCCAAAAAAAGCAGAACATTGTCAGTTCAAAGAGATTTAATTCAAAATCTTCATATACAAAAGGTGCATCAGTGCATAAAATATCAAACTACAAACAAAGCAGAAAAGGGGATTTGATTGCATTACATTTTATATTTTATGCACTGCTACACCTTTTGCATATGAAGATTTTAAATTCAAGATCTTTGACACTCTTTTATGCGGTCTGAAGTTTGCTGGTTTTCTTCTGCAAGACCGCACCTTTTGACTAGCAGTGCAGGTGGAAGTTTGCTGTTTCCCATCCTGCTTCAGGATATCTGTCAAGGGGTAAGACACCTGCTCCTGGACCTCAATTAAGGGAACATCCAAGAATGCAGACATGCTGGAATAGGGATGCAAAGGAGGCTGAATCACCGGGGGTGTACCGGCTGTCCAAAGAGTCAATATCCATTTGACTCTGAGACAATACCATCGGTAAGTCCTGTGGTCAGAATCACGGTCCATAAATAGAAACTGGAGCCCTTGCTAGGGAGTTTGGCTGTTCACTTTGTAAGTGTGATGAACACTGACAGAAACTTAGGTAGCCCAGACTCAGGCCTAGAGTCTTTCGTCAGAGCACCCTCTCATGGCTGTGGAGGGAGTGGCTTCACTACAGTTGGCTGCTATGGCACCATCAGAACCACAAAGGGGGAAGACTGCTGGACGCTGCATTGAGGGCTGCATTGACAAAGGCAAACAATGGTGTCAAGGTGGCCAGTGGTTGACCTCGACCGTAGGCCACTGATGCAAGGGCTTAGTGTTGCCACAGTGCCTCTCCATACTTATGGTGCAATCGATGCTGATGTCCACTTGAAAAAAAAGGGTAAACTAGACAACAAGCACTTACTGTACTGGTCATGGTTGTAATCCAAGCCAGATCAAAACCTTGCCCGGGATCTCGACCTTGTGCACTGATCTGAAGGTTGATGTCGGCTGGTGAAGGTGAAGCTAAGTACTATAAATGACCTGTTTGGGCACCTGCACCACTAGGGGTGAAAGTGGAGTCAGTATCAGCATAGGTACCACTGGTGGAAGCTGTACAGGTGTTGGTTTACCCAGAGGCACTGTCTGAACCAGTTCTTTGACCAGAGGAGGCACTGGCATTACCAACGTCCAAGAGAGGGATGAGAACTTAACTCCCTCAGACTTCAGGTTGATCTAGTTGATGACAGTCTTGACTGGATCATTGACCACGGTCAACTCTGTCATCGACATCTTCCTGTGTACCGCTCTTGAGTCCTTTGCTTTGAAAAGACAATGTATTTTGAAATAGGCATCCTACATGGAAATTTATTTGTTTTTCTGAAGTTACAATGAGAAACAAAAATAATGAAATAATATACTATAAGGTTATGTCTCTAAGAAGTACCAAATTTAAGGTCCCAGACTGCAGCAGTTGGTAACCCTCTTGAGGAAGGGTCAGGGAGACACGGTATGTATGGACAGCCATGTTACACAAATGTCTGGTTACCATTGCATGGTTTTTCTTTATTGGTTGATTTTCAGCCAGTTCCCTGACTGAAATAAGTTTGACCAATGTCGACCATTCCAGGGACCCTTGGGATCGAGAAGAGTGGGAACATTACCCCTCCCACAATTGACAGCGATGGCGCTTCTTATTCTTTTTTCAATGGTATGGGCTTTTGTCTAATGTTTGCATTGAAAAAATAGGGCTCCACAGTTTGGGTGTTCCACGGCTGGCCCTACCATGACCAAGAAATGAAAATTACGTACTCACCATAATTCTTGATCTTCCAGGATACCTTCATTCATCACTGGTGGGTCAGTGTCGGAGGTGCCAGGACCCCCCAGGAGCATACAGCTTTAAAAGCTTTTAGAAGGAGGAGAGCCGGCATCAGGAATGGCACCGCCCACAAGGTGGATGTATGACATGGTGCTTGTGGACTGGCCAGTAACTGACACTGGCCCCCCATCCCCCTCAGTTCTGTCTACCTAGTAGAGTAAAAAAGGGTGAGAAAACAGGAAAGGGTGGGGCAAGGGAGTCCAAGGGATAGGGAAAAAGGATTTAGGATATGAACTCAACTGACTTGCCTTCCACATTAGCAAAGTATGATTGATACTCTCTGAGGCAGCTAACACAGCAAGAAGGACAGTACTGATCAGGATTTAGAAAAAAGAAAACTGCAAGGAAAGGAGTATTCTCTAAGTCAACGAAGAGAAAAATGTAGGAGCCCTGGGAGGAGCAAGTAGCTCCAGAAGTCCATTTCTGGATAAGGAGGAAGATTTTAAACTCCATACCACCGAGGGAATGTGGAGGTAGGCCTTGATCTAGTATAGCGCAGACTAACCCAGGGCTTCAAAATGTAGATCAGGCAAGCCAAAGGCAAAAGTCCAAGAGAATATACTCATAGGAAGTCTGAGAACCAAGAATCTGGAGAAAAATACAAGTAGAGGGATTCAGAAGGATTCCCCTCCCACACTCTCTTTGTCCCAGAAGAGAAATCACCAAGGGTAGAAAGATAAAGAGAGACATAACAGGCACAAGGCTCCCATCTTTCCCCGCCTTCACTACTCTCGACGGGGCAACTATAGATGCCACGGCGTCCTTCAGGTATCTGGGCGTTTGGCTAGATCAAAATCTCACTTTCTCTGACCATATAGATGCCATAATGAAAAAGCTTCGCACTAAACTTGGCGCCTTATATAGAAACCGCTCCTACCTCCTGCCCCAGGCAAAGCGTGAACTGGTCCAAAAGATGATTTTCCTGATCATTGATTACTGCGATGTCGTCTACTGCTCTGCTCCTGCCAACTCCTTAGCTAACTTGGATACACTTTTCAACTCCTCCTGTCGGTTTGGTCTTGATGCATCTCCCCTAACCCATCACTGTCACCTGTACTGCACTTTAGCCTTCCCATCCCTAGCAAATAGGCGGCTGCATCACTGTGCAAATTTCATCTCTAAGTACTGGCTTGGCACATTCCCTTCTTATCGTACTTCCTCAATCCCCCCACCCATACCTCTCTACCTTCTAAGATCCCATGACCACAGAACTCTGTCAGTTCCCCGGAGATCCACCTCAATTGGCCAGTCCTCCTTCTCCTACCATCTCCCTAAACTGCGGAATGCTCTTCCTACACAAATCCTATCCTTCTCCTCACCTGGCTCATTAAATAAAGAACTATATAATTTCCTCTCTGTTAATTGCACCTGCCCCCAGCTCCCCTCCCAGTCCAACATCCTGACTGCTGCCCGTATGTCTAAGCATTACCTAATCAATGCACTTATAGATTCAGAACTTAGTTTTGCTCCTAGTTGCTTTTCTTGTTGCAATCTCTCTCTCTCTCTCTAATGTCTATCTCCTCGAAGCCTGTGGAACTTGCCATGGCCTCTATTTCAATCTCTGTTACATTGATATTTTTCCTCACTTGATGCTTTTTACTATTTAGTCCTTGTATGTAGGCCATTGGGTACACTTGTAATACTTTAATAAACCAAAATTAGAAGCACTTCAGTAAAACACTGACCAGAGTTATCCAACTACCAATTGTTGATTTTATTCTGCCGCAGTGGGAGCCCCTAGAGCCTCGGCAACATGCCTTCCAGGGGGCGTCTGTCAGTGTTTTATTGGAGCGCTTCTAATTTTGGTTTATTTGAGAACAAAAGGTTTGGCAACCTTTTATGAAGCGAACCGACCTAAGACTGGAGCGCAGCACTCCCTTTGTGAATTTTACTTGTACTACTTTAGCCACTATTTGATTCACCCATAAGGTTACCTTATATGTTTAAACTATTCTACCTTGTAATCTATGCTTATACATTTTGTGTAACTTGCTTGTAAATAATAATATGACAACTCCCATTACCTGCTCCCCCAGGTCATACCGGAAGACGAGCAACTTGTTGTTTGGTGTACCTTACCTGGTGAAACTTTTCAATAAATAAATAAGGGAATATGGACTATACAAGGGAAACTGAACTAGACAGGAAGGACTACAGAGTGTAAAACAGGTAGCCCCCCCCATACCAGATCCCTCTGAGTTTTGTCCCAGGAGGCATCAGAAATAGTGCCACAGCAAAAACTATTGATTATTCCTTCTGAAGAACAACAGAAAGGGGGATTAGAAGTGGTAAGCCTGTTAAAGCTCTCTCTTAGTCCAATCTTTCTCTCTTCTTAAAAGAAAAAAGAGGATTTTTTTATTTTGGATTGGTGAAAAGAAGCCAACAATGACCAGAGGAGGTCCGTTCATTACTCAAATGTACCCCCCTCCCTTTTTTTTGGTGGAACAAAGAGTGCCGGAAAGAAAAGGTAAGTCCCCAGGTCATACCGAAAGACGAGCAACTTGTTGTTCGGTATACCTTACCTGGTGAAACTTTTCAATAAATAAATAAGGGAATATGGACTATATGAGGGAAACTGAACTAGACAGGAAGGACTACAGAGTGTAAAACAGGTAGCCCCCCATACCAGATCCTTCTGAGTTTTGTCCCAGGAGGCATCAGAAATAGTGCCACAGCAAAAACTATTGATTATTCCCTCTGAAGAACAACAGAAAGGGGATTAGAAGTGGTAAGCCTGTTAAAGCTCTCTCTTAGTCCAATCTTTCTCTCTTCTTAAAAGAAAAAAGAGGATTTTTTTATTTTGGATTGGTGAAAAGAAGCCAACAATGACCAGAGGAGGTCCGTTCATTACTCAAATGTACCCCCCCCCTTTTTTTTTGTGGAGCAAAGAGTGCCGGAAAGAAAAGGTAAGACTACCTTAAGGCAAGGGTGCTTGCCCCCTAACATTTTTGAGGGGGTCGCATTCAGGCAAACAAGAAATAGGTACCTGAAGAGTTTGCTTCCCGATAACTTCCCCCTATTTTAGTTGTTTTATGTTTTTTTTTTTTTTGTAAAATAAATAAAGGAGGAAGGCATAGAAGGGAGGAGGCTACCCCGAAGACCGGTCATAAGGGGGAAGGAGGGAGAGTTGCAGTGATGAATGGTGAAGATATCCCAGAAGATCAAGAATTATGGTGAGTACGTAATTTTCACATCTTCCAAACATCAATCTTCACCATTAATTATTGGTGGGTCTGAGTGCAAAGCCACCACTGAAGTGGTGTTGACAAACCCTAAGGGAAATGGCTGTTCCCTCAGTCTCCTGTGGGGGACACACAGAGAGATGGGGGCCCCTCATGGGCCTGTCAAGGCCCAAGACTGATCTGGAGCAGGGGGTGCTCCTGAGGCCTGGGAACAGCAAGGCGCCACACAAGTTCATGCCTGGCTCAGCAGGAGAAGAATCGGGCCCCCTGGTAATGTGAGGCAATCATCCTACATCAGGCCATGGATGACAACCTTAAGAGGTGAAGCCTGATGCAGACCACAGTTCCCACCACCCTGGAAGCTACCCCACTAACGTTGTAAAAGGCCCTTGCCTGATGTCTTGTCAGCTCCAGACCCTGGGAAGAAAGGCCAATGGCCTGCCTGGTTGCCTCACTGTCTGGCATGGATGCTAGGAGTTGACCCTGCATCACCCACAGGAGCCTGCCATAGGACGCCATGTGTGCCTGGTGTGCAGCGCTGCACAACATCATACGCGCCGACAAGAAATGAAAATGATGTAATCACCATAATTCTTGATCTTCCAAGATATCTTCACTGTTCATTACTGGTGGGTATAAGCCGGAGGCGCCAGATCCAATGGAAGCGTGTAGCTTCAAGACTTTCGAGGATGGGGCTAACGTCGGAGAAGTCACTGCTCTTAAGGCAGACATACAACATGGCACTTGTGGGTTGGCCAGTAACTGATGCTGCCCCCCCCCTACCTCCTCAGTTCTGCTTGCCAGAGAGGAAAACAGAAGAGAGAAAAGAAAGGGGTGGGGCAAGGCAGCCCAAGGGACAGTCAAAAGGAAAAGATATAAACTGAAACTTAAAGCTGACCAGAGGTGACCAGAGCCACTGGGCAGGCCAAGAGAGAGAGAGAGAGAGAGAGAGACACAAGGGTCTCTTAACCTTAGCCAGGGATGAGTAATCTCACTGACCCATCTAGACAGGAAGGGAGACTTCCCTGAAATATGTAGATGAGAGTCCGAAGTGACATGAGTGCCACACTGTAAGGCATAAGAGCAGTTCAATATGACCAGACAAGGGTAGGCACTCCACTAGCACCTTCCTCTTTTTTTTTTTAAAGAGACAGAGGATTTACCTGGGACTGAGGTAAGGGACCCTGGAGGACAAGTGGAGTTGTTCTCAAGACAGGAGGTCACAGGGAAATGCAGCTTGAATGAGAAGGCACCACTATCTGACCTACGAAGCGGATATACTCAGTCAAGAGGCTGAAAAGAAAAAAATACTCACCTTAGTAATGTTGTTTCTTTTAATGGAGTCTTGCTATATTCTGACATATGCAGTGAGTCCCAACCTTCGAACTGCCCCGGAGATGAAAGAGCTAACTTTCCATGCCAGGCATGGAACGCTGAGCTCGAGCTTGGTTGAGACTCTGATGTTCTTCAAACTCAAACCATCAGATCTTTACGAGCTAAACTCACTAAGGTCCTGTGTGGAAGCTGTAAACCTACACTAGCCAACTGGCTACTAAACATAAGAACACATTTTTTTGTCCCAACACAAAGACTCAAGTCAGGAGACCCAAAAATGAAAAACACAACACCTACTCACCCCAAAAAGAAGGGGTGAAACAAAAAGGGTGGGCACCTACTAAGTGCCAACACTGCACTGCCCACCCACATCCCAAAAACAGAGGTTCTGAGAGGGTCAGCCAGGGGGGAAGTCAGAATATAGCAAGACTCCATTAGAAGAAACAACATTACTAAGGTGAGTAATTTTTTCTTCAAACAACATGAAGTCTTGCTATATTCTGACATATGCAGACTACAAAGCAGTACCTCCAGGGAGGAGGGACAGAACCTACTTAGGAAATATGATCTGAAGCACAGCTGTGCCAAACCAAGCATCACTCCTAGCCTGGATGTCCAGGGAGTAATGCTTGGTAAAAGTGTGAACTGTTTTCCAGGTAGCTGCTTGACATACCTCTAGTATAGGGATGTCCCTGGCAGCAGCCAGGGAAGCAGCTGTACCTCTGGTAGAGTGAGCCCTCAGGCCTGAGGGAGGAATCTTACCCAGTTTTTCATAGCAAAATTGGATACAGCAGACAATCCACCTGGCAATGGATCTTTTAGTGGCAGGTTTCCCTTTACCAACCTCACCATACGTGAGGAACAGTTGGAGGGAGTCAAACCTTTGACCCTTGGTACGCTCTAGGTAGTAACTAAGGGATTTTTTGACATCTAAACTGTGCAGTCTCCTCTCGCCAGAGGAGGAATGGTCAGTGAAGTACACAGGAAGAGACATAGATTGATTAAGGTGGAAATCTGAAACCACCTTAGGCAAGAACTTCCTGTTAGTCCTGAGGACCACCTTATCTCTATGAAAGGAGATAAAATCAGGCTCCACTGACAAAGCTTGTAATTCACTTATGAATCTGGCAGAAGTGATGGCTACCAGAAACACAGTCTTCCAAGTCAAGTACTTAAGCTCTGCTTAAGATAAAGGCTCAAAAGGGGGCTGCATAAGCTGAGCAATGCAAACATTGAGGTCCCATGCAGGGGCAGGGTCCCTGAATGGAGGGTTGGTGTGAAGCAATCCCTTGAAAAACTTGGAGAAAATAGGGTGAGCTGAGAGAGAACAGGGCTTACCTGCTGAAATAAAAGCAGACACAGCTGCCAGATGCACTTTCAGCTGGTCTCAGCCCCAAGCTATTTAAGTGAACCATATAATCAAGGACTGCAGGCAGATCAGCAGATTCTGGGGAAATATGCTTCCCAGAGCACCATATGGAAAATCTTTTCCATTTAGAATTATAAGTAGCCCTGGTGAAAGGTTTCCTAGAAGCCTTCAGGATATCCATTACACCCTGGGAGAGGTGTAAGTAAGCAAACTCTAACTCTTCAAGAACCAGGCCTTGAGATGAGAGATTTGAGGTTCGGGTACCAAACCCTCCCCTGAGCACAGGTTAACAGGTTGTAATTCCTGGGAAGACACAGGGGAAGATAGA
Source organism: Neoceratodus forsteri (assembly GCA_016271365.2). Lineage (NCBI taxonomy): Eukaryota > Metazoa > Chordata > Ceratodontiformes > Ceratodontidae > Neoceratodus > Neoceratodus forsteri. The sequence goes on from CM057456.1 coordinate 1,845,519,704, forward strand.
CTGCTAAGGACAGTAGGCAAGGATACCAGGGCTGTCTGGCCCAGTCTGGAGCAATCAGGATCATCTTGCAGGGTTGAGATCTGATTTTGACTAGCACTTCGAACAGGAGAGGGAAGGGGGGAAAAGCATAGAGAAACTTCCCTTTCCAATTGAGAACTAAGGCATCCAGGGGGACTGAGCCCAACACTGGGGGTCTGCAGCAAAAAAGGGGAAGTTGGTGATTGTCTGGGGCTGCAAAAAGATCTATCTGCGGTGTGCCCCATCTGGAAAAAATCACTTCCAAGACCAGGGGATCCAGTGACCATTCGTGATGGCCCTGGGAAATCCTGCTGAGAGCATCTGCCAGGACATTGTCCTTTCCTGGTAGGCGAACTGCCATGAGGGAGGTGTTCAGGGAGTAAGCCAGAGACCACAACTTCATTGCTTCGGTGCACAAGGCCATAGACCGAGTGCCTCCTTGCTTGTTGATGTACCACATTGTGGTGGTGTTGTCTGTTCTGACCTGCACAACTTTGTTCTGAACAGATTTGGAAAAAGCTTGAAGTGCTAGAAACACTGCTCTGAGTTCCAACAGATTGATATGGAGCAGAGATTCCTGAGGGGACCACAACCCTTGGGCGTTCAAATCGCCCAAGTGAGCCCCCCACCCCAAGAGGGAAGCATCTGTACTAAGGATTAAAGAGTGAGACTGGGTGACAAAGGGAACCCCTTGTCTCAAATTGTTCTGATCCTGCCACCATTGTAGGGCCTGGATCAGGGTTCGAGTTACTGGGATCAGTTTGGTCAGAGGTCCTTTCTTTGAGACCAAAAGGCTCTCAAATGGAACTGAATGTCCCTCATCTGAAATCTTGCTCCCTGCACTACTGCTGTAGAAGCAGCCATGTGCCCCAGGAGCGGTAGAAAATGCCTTTCTGGTCGAGACACCTGCAGGGTGAATGAGGAGGCCAGAGAGACCAGGGTCCTTGCCCTGTCCATGGGAAGGAAGGCTCTGGCCTTCTCTGTGTCTAGGTCTGCACCTATGAAGGTGAGGAGCTGGACAGGCTCTAGAACTGACTTTGAAAGGTTTAGGAGGAAACCCAAAGAAGTGAGCAGTTGCTGAGTTATCTGTAAGTGTAACTTGACTTGGTCTGGGGACTGGCCTACTATGAGCCAGTCATCCAGGTAAGGGAAAATGGCAATTTTCTGCCTTCTTAGAGAAACAACTACTACTGCCAGGCATTTTGTGAATACCCTTGGAGCAGAGGTGAGGCCAAAGGGCATTGCTCTGAACTGGTATTAGCCTGAGGGCAGCTCGAACCTGAGGTACTTTCGATGGGAGCTTCTTATGAGAATATGGAAGTAGGCATCCTTGAGGTCCAGGGACACTAGCCAGTCCCCTGGCCTTAGAGAGGGTAGAATAATTCTCAGAGTCACCATTTTGAAATTTTGGTTTTAAAAGGTGCTTGTTTAGGTATCTGAGATCCAGGATGGGCCACCATTCTCCTGTCTTTTTTGGGGTAAGGAAGTACCTGGAATACAATCCTTTGCCCTGGTGTAGGGGTGGAACCCTTTCCACAGCTCTGAGAGCTAGGAGGGAAGAGACCTCTGCCTCTAAGGCAAGTGCATCTGATGGATTTGCAGGTGGAAAGGATCTGGTTCTCATCTTTGGAAACTTTTTGAAACTGAGAACCAGTCCCTGGCTTACTACTTCCAGGACCCATTTGTCTGATGTCAGAGATGCCCAGTCCTGGACAAAGTAAGCCAGCCTGCCCCCTACAGGTAGCTGAGAATCGGCCCTGGCAACCCCATCAGGTTGCCTGCTTGGCAGGGGGTTTGGGCTGAGGGGTGGAAGCAGGCCTGCTTGTACCCCGTCTGCCTCTCCCTCTGATGAACCCCCTCTGGGCATAAGCAGAAGAGGAGGCCTGGGCTTGTTAAAAAAGGCCTATGAAAACGCCTGCCCCTGCCCCTGGGAAGCTGCCTTTGAGGAGTTGCCTGCCTTTCCTTGGCCTGTGCACTGCTATAGGTGGTCCTATACTCGTCCATTTTCTTCATGTAATTCTCTGTCTGCTCCCCAAACAGGGAATTACCTGCAACAGGAAAATCCATGGCCTTAGTCTGGGTATCCTGTGACAGGCTAGTACATCTGAGCCAAGCCATTCTTCGAATTCTGATTTTGAAAGCAGCACAAGGAAATCACAGAGTTTGGAACTGTCTGATTTTGAAAGCAGCACAAGGGAAGTCACAGAGTTTGGAACTGTCTGATTTTGAAAGCAGCACAAGGGAAGTCACAGAGTTTGGAACGGTTTGATTTTGAAAGCAGCACAAGGGAAATCACAGAGTTTGGAACTGTCTGATTTTGAAAGCAGCACAAGGAAATCACAGAGTTTGGAACTGTCTGATTTTGAAAGCAGCACAAGGGAAGTCACAGAGTTTGGAACTGTCTGATTTTGAAAGCAGCACAAGGGAAGTCACAGAGTTTGGAACTGTTTGATTTTGAAAGCAGCACAAGGGAAGTCACAGAGTTTGGAATTCAGTGCTTTGGCTTCTCAGAAGGAACTAGAAGTGGGACAGAATCAGATCTACAGTACAATAGCTTATTGTTGTTTTACATTGTTTCTTGTGGATTCTACTTGGTAGAAGGTTATTTATTTTCTTTCTTACTACTAAGGGGCTAGCAGGGTATTGTTTGGGGCTGTTGGAATTTTGAAACCTGTTTTGGTAGCTATAAGTGGGCTCATTTGTTTGATTCACTGTGTGGCAGACTGCATTTAGGCTTGCTGATCCAACCGATCAGCAACTTCACTACTCCCTGATAGCCAACTACCAATATCTCTCTCATAATGGGGACTTTACTTTTGATACTCCTTTCACTGTCAGCCACGGGGTTCCACAAAGAAGACGTCCCTGTCACACAAACTAGGGTGATCCATCCACCCAGTCTCTCTGAACCATCCCCTTTGGCTGACGCTCAAACCCTCACATATGCTCTACCACTGCTGCATCGACTACAGTGGTGTGATCACCATAAAGAGACACATACCACCACACATGTATTTCAACCAAGGCTCCACTGCTGGATATACAGATCCTTCCTAAGCCTAACCACCAAACTGCTACTTGGTGTCTCGACACAATCTCTTAAACCCACAGGGAGTACCCCAAAAGAGTGGCAACAGAATAAAAGAAGGAGGACCAAAGACAGCCCCCTCTCCCTATCACTGGCAGCCCTCACGAAACTCCTGCTCTTTCTATTACTCTGTATTGGTAATGTGGAAATCAACCCTGGACCCCCTGAATGTATCACCTCTCCATCAGACTTAACCTCAATTAAAGGCCTCAGTTTCCTGCATATTAATGTATGCAGTCTGCTGAAAAAACTCACACTGATACAAGCCTGGGTTGCCCATACCTTGCCAGACCTTCTTGTGGTATCTGAGACATGGCTCAAACCCACCACAGCAGACAGGGATGTTAACCTATCTAACTACCAGCTATTCAGAGCTGATCGCCAAACAAGGGGAGGTGGAGTAGCCATACATGCAAAATCTGGTATAGCTGTATCCTGTATTGCTGCAACGTCTATGCCCAAGGAGTTTGAATGCCTATCACTAAAAGTCTCTCTCCCCAATACAGCAGCTTTTCAGCTAGTTGGTTGCTACAGACCCCTCTGCTGAACACAGCTCTTATCCCATCTGGGAACCTGCTCAAACCCGCACTGAAGAAGTGATTATTCTAGGTGACCTGAATTTCAACTGGCTTACCCAGGCAGCTGCACCTCTGGTATCATTCTGTGATACATATGGGTTCACACAGCTAATTAATGAACCAACAAGAATTAATGCAAGGAATAGTAATAACAGCACACTACTTGATATCATGCTAGTGAATAAACCACATCTATTCACACACGCTGGAGTGCTTCTCTGCGATATAAGTGATCACTGCCCCATCGCAGAGGTAAGATCCACCAGCATAACAACAAGCCCTGCAAAATTCCTCATGAGGAGATCCAAGAAAAACATCAATATTGAAGGATATTTGCATGATCTAGCTTACTCTCCACACTGGCAAGAGTTTTATCTTGCCCATTCTGTTGAAAAGCTCAGCAGGTGCTAAATAACATTATAATAAATGCCCTTAACACCCATGCCCCAATCTCTAGTATCCGAATAAAAACAAATCCTGTCGTTGGTTTACAGCTGACCTCAACGCTGCACTGCTGGAGAGAGACAAACTCTGGAAAATGGCAAGAAAAACAAGAATGCAAATGACTGGATGATCTTTAGGAAAGCTCAGAATAGATGCACCAAGAAAGTTAGGGATGCAAAGGCTGCCTTCTACTTGGCGAACTCGACTCTTCCTACCATAATCCTGCTAGGTTTTGGGGCACCATCAAGGGTATGGTGGGGCAGGACGCTAACACCCCTTCCAACTCAATTACACAACAGTTATGGCCCTATCACTGGCAAATGGAAATTCTGGGTGCCTTCAATAACCACTTCACAACGGCTGGCCTTGCCTTTGACACCTCTCCAGCTAACCTGCTGAGGGAACAATTAAGCTCCCATTACACTGGTGATCAGAGAGTTGACTCTTCCTTCAGCTTCAAATCTATACTGTTGAAACAAGTAGAGGATCTATTATGGCAACTGGATACTAAAAAAAGCACAGGGGCAGACTCTCTGGACCCCTACTTTCTAAAGATTGCATGCCATGTACTTGCAGTTCCCCTAACACACCTCTTTAACCTATCCCTAAACTCTGGCTCTATTCCCACACTGTGGAAGACAGCCCAAGTAGTTCCCCTTCTAAAATCAGGGGACCCTATGGATCTTAATAATTACAGGCCCATTTCCATTCTACCAGTGCTATCCAAGATGTTGGAGAAATTAGTGAGTAATCAGTTAAGGGAGTATCTTGACAATGCTAACCTCCTAAACCCAGCTCAATCTGGATTCAGGGCCAAGCATAGCACTATCACTGCACTAGCCAAGGTCACAAATGACTGGCAATCCGAATTAGATAAAAAGAATAATGTCTGTGCAGTATTCCTGGACCTGAGCAAAGCATTCGATACTGTGGACCACGAGCTACTACTTTCATCCCTGTACTCCATTGGCCTAGATCCATCCTCCTTAAGGGTTCAGATGTTATCTCACCGGTAGGTCACAGCAGGTAAAAGCTGAAGGTGACCTATCCCCATTAAAACCACTGTCAAGAGGAGTCCCAAGGTTCTACTCTGGGTCCTATCCTTTTGCCATTTATATAAATAACATTGATTCAACCTTACCAATTCCTCTGTACACCTCTTTGCTGATGACACTGTTCTGTATGTCAGCAACCCTTCGCCTGCAGCTGCTCGTGAAATCCTACAAACAGAATTCTCCTTGCTACAATATCAGCTACTTGAGAAAAAGCTTCTGTTAAATGCAAAGAAAACTAAAGCAATGATGTTCACAAATCAAAGCTCCACCAGCACATCCTCTCCAATCATTCTCCCCCAGCTATGCACTATACTTGGAGAAAATCTGGAGTATGTAGAAAACTTCAAATACCTAGGTGTGTGGATTGACAACAGACTTGACTTCACTCATCATTTAGAGGAACTGTTAAAAAAGCTTCGCCAAAGGCTTGGCCTTCTCTATAGATTAAAACCCTTCATAAACAGAGACTCAAAGATGAGGTTAGTCCAGGCCATTTTTCTATCAGTTGTTGACTATGCAGACTTCCTTTATAGTCACTGCCACATCTCCTACCATCACAAGTTGGATACCTTATATCATAGAGCAATAAGGTTCATTACAGATCTGCCATCTAATACTCATCATTGCTCTCTTTATGCTGCAGTTGGGTGGGTTTCCTTCACCTCAGAAGGAACAGAAATGCAGCACTATGGATTTACAGAGCGTCATAAAAAACTTCCAAACTATATCCTGGACTGCTTCACCCAGACCTCTCCTAGCTCCTATGCCCTAAGAAGCAACAACATCATCCTGCTCAAATTGCCCAAATTCAACACCAGGCTAGGGAGGACAGCAATCAGCTATTCTCTAGCTATAGCATGGAACACCCTACAAAAATCCCTAAAACTGTCCAATATCACTCCATTTGCATCCTTTAAACAGCATTGTACAGTCTTCTTCAAAGAGAAATGCAATTGCTACCACTAGAGCTAGCATTGTCATCTCGCAAATCTCCCTTCCAACCCATCTATGGCATATTCCTTCCAGACAGACACCCCATCTTATGGCACCCAGTAATACCTTCACCATCCTAGTATTACATTATGTTGAGTGTCTGCCATGTCCCCCCACTGGGATATGTATATACTGTACATACTGTAAATACTAGCTTAACTTTCCTGTAACCGTTTTTTATCATGTGAATTTACTGTACATCACTGTGTTTATAAACGTTATTTTCCCCTGTATGTATAACTGTCTTATATAAGTGTATGATGTATCTGTTGTGTATCAACTATTGAACCTTGACCTTATCAGGTCCATCTTGTAAATGAGCCTTGCTCAATGATGTTCGCCTGAATAAAAGATTTGATGATGATGATGATGATGATGAAGTGCCACAGATGTAGCCATGACTCTTGATGACACATCATTTGAGTCCACTGCAGCATAGAATTGCACCTTGGATGCCTCAATACCATCAGCAGCCACCTGCTCCAGCTCCTTGGCAAGCTGGCCAGGGACCTGTTTTGCTAGAGCCATGACAGTGTCCCATCTGGATTTCTGATATCTAGCAACATAAGCCATATAATTTGCCTGTCTGAGTCCCAAGGATGCAGCCATGTACTGTTTCTTTCCATGGCATCAATCCTCCTGGAGTCCTTGTCTGGGGGGTGTGAAGCCAAGGGAATATTTGCCTTGTCACAGGCTGTAGCCTGCACTACCCCAACATGGCTGCATTGTTGTGTAAGGAACTCCGTATCAGAGCCTGACAATGTTATCTCTTGTTCATTCTCTTATCCACAGGAGGTGTAGTGTGAGAAGTTTTTAGAATTTTAAATGTCTGTTTCCCAAAAGATTTATGCAAGGGAATAGACAGTCTCCTAGACTCTGGGATATCCATCATTTCCACATAGTCAGGCTCCTCTTGATCATCCACAGCTTCCTCCATAGGGAGCTGGAGGGTTTCAGCCACTTTTTTATAAAACATAAAATGAGAAGGGGACTCAGAAAGCCTAGGAGGAGATACTCCTGAAGGTCTATCTGGGGAGATGTCCGGGTCAATGGGCACATCCAGACTTTCAAATTCACATTCACTCTCCTCATACTCCTCTTTCCCCTCCTCCGGTTCATAATATTCCTCTAAATCATACTCTTGAACCGGTGGAACCGGCCAAACCGAGCGCGTACTTGGCAGTGATTCCGGTCAAATTCCAGAAGCGACTGGACAATTTTGATCGCTTTGGCTATTTCTTCAGCGGTTGGAGAGGAAAGTTTGGCTCCACACCAGCTGATTTTCTAGTCCTTTTTGCTGGAACCGACTCCTCAGAGTCGGATCTCCTTTTGCCCGAAAAAGTCTCGCCTTGGTCAGAGGGCACTCCTTCTGGTTTGGTTTGAACCGAACCGGGCTGGCCATCCGGTTCAGCAGACTTTTTGGCCTCCCTTTCCCTGAGCCTACCAACTCTCTTCTCCAGGGTAGCTGCAGGAAAACTTTTACAGATCTGGCAGTCTGCATTGAGGTGGTCAAACCCCAGACAGTAAACACAGGTGGTGTGGGGCTCAGCCTTGGCAAAGACCTCCCCACACACACTACAGTGTAGAAACCCAGTGGGCCCGGTTTTCTTTTGGGTTTCTCAGACATAGTGCCAATCCTATCCAAACTTACCCGTTTATGGCAATCCAACAGGTAAGACCCTCTTATCGGTTCCCAACCGTGTCACGGGTCGTGGAAAAAAACGTAATAAAATCCGTTTTTTTTAGAACCGATAAGAACCGGTAACCACACTCTAAATCACAGATTAAGATTTTTTAAACAACTTGATCGGTTCAAACCGAACCGATAAACTGTTTACAAGTTCCACACAGAATAGAATTAATGTAAAACCTATCTAGCACTCACAATTACCACAGACAGAGACTGAACCAACAGGCTGCGGTTTAAATTTGGTCGAAAACCGAGAAAGACGGTACTTTAACCGACAAAATGAACCGAGCAGAAGGAGAAATCTCCGGAGCGACTGTTCAGTGTGGCGGAGTAAAGAATCTGATGGCTTGAGTTTGAAGAACAACAGACAGAGTCTCAACCGAGCTCGAAGTCAGCGTTCCATGCCTGGCATGGAAAGTTAACTCTTTCATCTCCGGGGCAGTTCGAAGGCTGGGACTCATTGCATATGTCAGAATATAGCAAGACTTCATGTTGTTTGAAATCCAGTTTGCAAAATGTGAGACTGCAATGGTCTCACAAGCCCCTGTCAGAGTAAGGGAGCCCAAGGTGCCTCCAAAACCACTACAACGACTTACCCAGATAAGGAGAACTCCAAGCTGACCTGACAGTGTTTTCTCTCTCTCTCTCCCCCTTCCCCAAAAGAGCTCCAAAATGTGCTCCTGAAGGATTAGCTACCATTAAGGCATAAGGGGTAGAGGGAAAAAGGTTGAGAAGGGTCCCCCTTAAGGTACCCAAGAATAGGTAGTTAGATATGACGGTACCCATGGCTTGCGTTGGCTACTGTTGCAGGTCCCAGGAATACAGAGGATCCTGAAGGCAATAAGGACAAGTTCCAGAACTGGTCATGTATCTTGCAACAAGTGCCTACCGCAGGCATAGTGTGTCCTGAGCAGTACCATGGCACTATAGCTGGTCTGACCTAGACTTCAGAACCGACCCTTGCAAAAAGAACAAAAAAGGGGGGTGAACTGGCACCTCTAGAATCAGAGCTAACACAAGCTCTGGGAAGCTCTAGACGAGAACCTCTTCTCTATATGAAGGAGGAAAAAGGAGGTTCGCTGTCCGTGTCTTCCTTCTCCCTCTAGAACGTAAGGAGAAGGGAAAAGAATCCCCTCATCTCTGACCAAAATCCTAGAGCCCTCCAGGGGTGCCAGCTGGATATCAGCCCTTTAGTAAAGGGAGAAGGCAAAAAGGGAGGTGACACTGCTCAGAAACCTGGCTATGAGGTGAAGGTGGGTGGGAAAGCAGTAATGAATGGTGAAGGTATCTTGGAAGATCAAGAATTATGGTGAGTACATCATTGTCATATCTTCCAGAGATCAGTCTTCACCATTCATTACTGGTGGCTGAGTACCAAACTGCCACCTTAGATGGCACTGGCACACCCTGAGGGAGAAAGGTCCCTCACCATCTTGTGGGTGAAGCACAAGAGGGGGCTCCTCATGGGTCCAGCAGGACCTAAGACTAGTTGGGGCAGGCGGGCGCTCCTGAGATCTGGGAGAGGGAAGGTGCCCTGCTATTTCCAGTCTGACCCTGGGGGAGAAAATGTGTGCCCCCTTAAATGGTGAGGCAATCATCCTATGCCAAGCCAGGGGTGATAACCTGGAAAGGGGAGCCTAATGCAGACCCCTGTTCCCACAAACCTGAATGCTACCTCACTGGTGTCATAAGATGCCCTTGATTGCTGTCTCACTAGCTCCAGGCCATGTGTGGAAATGCTGATGGCCTGCCTGGCTGCCTCACTATCAGGCATGGATACCAGGAGTTGGCCAAGCATCACCCATGATGCATACCATAGGCAGCCTGATGTGCCGAAATGCACAAAAGAATGCACCCCGATGAGAACACCCTTCTATCCCAGTGATTAAACTTGGCAAAGTTGGAGTCGGGGGGCAGTCGTGCCTAGGGCCACAATGCCCAGAGGGGGTGTACAGAAGCTCCACTCCTGAGGTAGGATGGGGCATAGCACCTGAAGCCCCCACGGGAGCACAATACCTGTGCTGGCAGTCCCTTGGGGCTGGAATGGGGGCTGAGGGGTTCTGCCAGACACTATGTTATGCCTCCGTAAAGGGTTGAGGCCACGGAGGGATCATGGTGAATTCCAAACTGTAATTCCCTGAGGAATGATAGTGTCGCATGCACAGGGTTGTGACCTATGAAATGGGACAGGTGCAGCTCCTCCATCTTCTCCAGTAGGAAACCCTGACAGGAGGTAAGATCAGCAACAGAGTAAAAGTGAATGGCGGTATCCCCTTCCTCCGAGGAGAAGGTCAGAGATTCGGAAGAGCTGTGCTCAGAGGGAGATGGTGCAGGGGCCTGAGGTCTGAAGATGACCTCATGCAGGGCTGTAAGGTACTGGGGGTACGCAGCTGCCATTGCCCTGAACTGTTCCCAAGTCATAGGTCCCTCAGAGCCAGAAAAACCTGGGAGAGAAGGAATAAGAGACAGAGGTTGGGGAGGGGGAGAACGGTCATAAGAGACCACACCAGCACCTCTGCTAGGGCTGTGGGAGAAAGCAGGGAACCCTTCCATGGGGAGGGAGCTGTGCAGACCACCCACTGAAGGTCATCCAACCATGGAGGGGTGAACTGAGTGGCGCACTAGTGGGGAACCCCCAGGTGAGAAGATTGGAGCCATGCTGGTCCAACAGGGTGGCCCCTATCCCCACTGACTGCAGATCCTGCCTGACTAGAAGGGGGATAGAAGACCAAAATCTGTGCTCCTGCTTCTCCCTGAGCTTTCAGCTACTCTGGGAACAACACGGGGTGCCAACTCAGGCCTTCCGACCCCTGCCCCACCAGACAAGGACCTGCCCCTCGATATAGGCCTAACAGCAGCTGAAGAGTCCATGGGAGGGGGATAGGAAGCTTTGGCACCACTGGTGGCTCCAGAACTCCCCATGGTGATACTCATGACACCAGCACCTAAATCAGTGCCTTCCACAGCACTGGAGGTGGCACCATCCCCAGACTAAGCACCGTGCTGTTTTCTCCCTTGGTAGCGGGTCAGTGCCGGGAGATGAAGGAGGGGCGGCACCACAGTTGGCACTGAGCTAGGATGAGGGGAGTCCTGCAGATCCAAGGAATCAAGCAGCCGATCGGGATTATCCTGGTCATTGTCTGAATCTGAAGACAAAACTAGAGAGATCACCAGTGAGGCCATTCCAGGGACTCCCCCTCTCCTGACACCGCAAACAGTGTCAGAAGGGGACCCAGCTGCATGGCCGGTACCGCCCCACTCACTGACACTGGAGGTGTTGAAGGGAGCTGAGTCGCCATGAGGCCGGAACGCTAAGGAAACCACCAGCGCTGGCCCATGGTATAGCTGAGTCCTCGACACTGGGGGCGTTCACGCCCCCAGTGGGGCACTGGATTGTGAGGGGTGCTCGACCAGCCCAACAGAGGATGCCAACCATTCACCCGACCCCTCGTGCAGACCTCCAGTTTCCATGAGACTAGAAACAGCAGAGGCCTGCTCTCCCTTGGTATGTATAGTACAGGGAAGAGAACTGAGGAAGGGCCTAGGGACCAGACTTTGGTGTCTTTGGTGTGGTGCCAGCCTCCAAACATCGGGGCATCCTATCCCAACTTTAATGCATGCAACGGAAGGGTCTGGAGGTCCATCGAGAAGCAGGTGTCTCACTTGTCCATGTTGTGATTCGGATCCAAGCAGATCAAACAGTGATCATGGCAGTCGGAAACAGTCATTGAGCACTTGCAAAGGGGCATGTCATAGGAGCATGCCCCATTTTTGAATTTGATTTACCTGGCCCTGGACCGGACATGATCGACAGAAAATAAAAATAAAGAAAAAGGGCTCCCAAAGCCACACTGGAAAGAAATGGCACCAAAAACAATGATGAGAAATATAGCATTGACAGAAGTGGTGGAGGAATATAACTGATGCAGTTAGTCTTGATAAAAGTCTGTAAGTGAGGTTCCCACAAGATGCACACTCGACAGCGGAAAAAGCAGAACTGAGGAAATTGGGAGGCTGGCGTCAGTAAATGGCCAACCCATGAGCACCACACTGTACACTGGACTTGAGGGTGGCACCGTCTCTGACATTGGGCCCCCCTCCTCAAAAATCTTAAAGCTACACACTTCCACAGGGTCTGGTGCCTCCGGCTTATACCCACCAGTAATGAATGGTGAAGACTGATCTCTGAATGATCAGTCTATGACCCCAATGGTCAAACTCTACTGACTCTAAATCATGGGGATGGTTACGCTATGTGGTCCTATGCCCAGAGGGGCTATCCAGGATCTGAACCCCAGAAGTGGGGTGAGGCATGGCTCCTGGAGACTGCACAGGAACCAAATACCTGCACTGACAGTCCCTTGGGGTCGGACAGGGGGCAGAGGGATGAAGCCAGACATTTTGCGACATCCCCTCACATTTTTTAAATTTTTTTATTTATTTAGTTTTTGTTGACCGGATAAGTACACTAGCCATAAAATGACTATAGTGATTAGTTGACCATCCATGGCACTCCAGACATTACCTCATGGGTTTTAGCCCACCCGATAGGCTAGTGATGCACATGACTCTAGGATCAAATTTCTAGTATATCCAGGTCCCAGAAACCCCTGCTCTCCAGTTCGAATCATACATCTGATCAGGCTACAAGCATACCAGGATCCCTGCTGTACAAATTTTCAAGGTAGGCTTCTTTATACTTAGCATTTTAGTTCACCTTTCAAGAAAATGCATCCTACCATATATACTGCCGTATCTCAATAATATTAAGTATTTCCCATTGGGAGTATATCTCTGCAAGGTTTCCTTTGTTGACTGATAGTTCCTTGTACTGTTTCATTGATTGCTTAGTTTCTCCTAGTATGTGTAGCTAGCGATAACATCAAGTAATAAGAAAAAAATCCACTCTACTGAACTAGGTAAACTACACTCTGTGATTTCATAGTTAGCTCACGCTTACACTGCCATTTTTTTGCGATATTTGTGCTGTTATAGATCTAAATGACTTGTGTTTTCTGCTTATTGCGCTTTGAAAGTACAGTGCCACTTGTTATTGCAAAGCCGATTTGTATTGCTGGAGAGGACAAGTTCCTTAAATCCAAAAAAATGCTTAGGCACACAGCCTGTATCCCCCCCATGCTTGTGGGCCTCTCCCCACGCATCCCTTGCCTACATGTCCGCTTCTAATGCACTAGGCAGCACTCAGCTGGCTTCACTAAGCCTATAGGAGGATGAGCGTTGGGTCCTCTGCCGCCTTCTAAGGCCTTGCGCTCGTTTTCTCTCTCCCCACACGACAGCTGTCCCTGGGCCCGTGCACCTCCTCCTCGTGGTGCGGCGCGAGCTCCACGCCACAGGCTTTTGGCCTTCCTCTCGCTCACCTCGCTCGCTTCTACCACAACCAGACACCACAGGCCTCTTGGCCCTTCCTCCTCCAGTGATCGCGCGACTCCTCGTGAGCGCCCACAGCTGCCCTCTCCACATTGTGGGGATTTTTTCCCATTTTAACCAGGGAAGCAATACAGGTGGAAATTAAGGCCTCCCATGTAGCACAATGAGAGGCGCACCCTCGCTTAATCCACCTCGTGGTGCTCCTACCCCTCCCCCCGGCCACATGGCCTGGCCCTTCAGCCCCCTACTGACCTAGCAGACTCAGCAAACAGGCGTGACTGCATCCCGGACAGCGATGCAAAGCCCAGAGGTGCTGGCTTCCATTTTCTGAAGAGTTCCTCAACAAATCAACTGCCAGCCAAGGTCCAGGGCCTACCATTAGACCTTCGCAAAAAGGGGGAGGGGGTCGAAGTGCATTTTCTGCTGACCGCACATGTGCAGCCAGCATGATCTTGAGAGCACAGCTGCATCGCTAGGGTACTAGCGAGGCAAAGAAATTCCCTGTTGTTGTTAAGATTACAGGAGGCTGGTAGGCAGATTACAAGGGGTCTATCTAGCCAATCCGCAGACTGGACCCTTACCTCCCTATGGGCTCCCCCCTTTTTTTTCCTCTGTCAGCAACCCTATACTCCGAGATACCCCCTCTCCTTAGGTCCATATGGGTTCCTGTCTACAGCAACCCCTATAGCCAGAACCTTACCTGCTGATGTACTGGTGGTCCCTCTCCATAGTGACCTCCAGACTGCTCATCTCCATGCGGGTCCCTCTCTATAGCGACCCCCATGAATAAGACAGCCTTACATCAGAGACATTTATCAGCAGCAATAAACAGATTTGGGGCAACCACGGATTGGAGTCCCCAGGTTACGCAACCCTAACAAATACGCATCCATTTTTTTGTCTTCCCCAGATGGTCAAGGCCAAGAAATGCACCGCCTGCAATGCTAACCTTCTACCCCACGTCCCAGGCCCCCTATGCACCACCTGCCTCCACGACGATGACCTATCAATGTAACAACCTGCTGGCTTGGGCCCCAATAACCCGGGCCCCAGCGATTCCACATGGATGGATCCGGGTGCCTTCTTGCTCCAGAACCTACAGGCCACCGTTGCGGTGATGGAGAGCCAACAAAATTTCATGCTGAAGGTGGAGAAGTTAGAATCCCTCATGCAGTACAGGACACCAACCGAACTACTTCCGGGGCCAGACATGTCGGGGAGGGGTCAATGAGGATCACCTGGATCATGCAGAACCAGTACCGGATAGCCACAAGCCAGACTCTGGAGAGGACAAGGACATGCCAGATGAAGATGGGACTGACACTGATGACGAAGACATGGAACCTCAATCCATTCCATCCCTCACGTCCAAACTACGCTCCTTCGACATGGTGCCAGGCCTCATGAAAATTGTCAAGGCCACTATGGGGTTCGAAGTGGAGGAAAACAAACAGAATCAAAGTTGGACCCTATGATTCAGCAGAGGGCAACCGTTAAGGAAACATTCCCGGTATGTCCAGCGATCGAGGACATCGTCACCAAGGAGTGGCAATCCGCAGAGCCTAGCAGGATGTCGAACAAGAGAAACTTGGACCGCATGTACCCGGTCCAAGAGGACAAGGCCAGCAACTGGTGCACAGCACCGACCACTGATCCTCAGGTAGTTGCACTTAGTAGAAAGACTATCTTGCCATGCGGGACCATATCTTTGAAGGACCCCACAGACAAAACAGTGGAAGATATGTTAAAGAAGGCTTTTGAGACAGAGAGAATGGCTGCAAAGGCATCTACTATGGCCATTTATACAGCAAGGGCCCAGATACGCTGGCTAGAAGAGCTTCTTGAGCAGGCCAACCCAAAATAGAGAGAGGCGGAACTGTTGGAATGCACCCTCTATGCAGCAAAATACTTAGCTGATATAGCAGTGGACTCACTCAGACTGAACACACAGGCCACTGCCATCACTAACCGTGCAAGAAGGGCATTGTGGCTCAAACTATGGAAGGCTGACAATTAATCCAAAACTTTACTACAAAATTTGCCCATGAAGGGAAAACATACATTTGGGAGGGCCTGCAGGAGTTCCTAAAACAAAAGGAGGAGGAGGGCAAAGAACTCCTCAAGAATAAAAGTTGGCACTCCTATCTACCCTCCGCTAGGCAGAGGTTTCGGGGGGGGGGGACAAGTCTTACCACACACACAGAGATACCTCATACCCAGCCAGTACATTTCAAGGCCGAGGTACACACATATCACAATGTACCCCTTTCACCCACTCCTACCAGCCCTCCTCCTTCAGATCCCGTGGGTCAAGGTTCGGAGGAAGAGGTAGAGGTCAGCGGGGAAAACAGCAATGACTACCCACACAAACCCGCTTGCAGGCCAGACCGGTGTTCCCTGTGGGACAAAGATTATCACTCTTCAGCCACCAGTGGTTCTACACCACCTCAGACAAGTGGGTTCAAGAGGTGGTGTCCAGAGGATACTCGATAGAGTTCTCCGATTCCCCCATCACACACAGGTTCATCACCTCCCCCATTGCCAAGAGGAAGGCAACAGCCCATCAGGTATAACAAATCCTGTGGGACCTGACCCAGAACAGAGCTATACAGCCCGTACCTCTGCACGAACAGAAGCTAGGAGTATACTCCACCTTCTTCCTCGTGCCCAAGAAATCAGGCGAGCTGCACCCCATCCTGGACCTCAAACACCTCAACCAGCACGTAGTTCCCTAGAGGTTCAAGATGGACACACTAAAGTCGACCCTATGGAGTATCCGTGTAGGAGATTTCCTGACGTCCATAGATCTACAGGATGCGTACCTCCATATCCCCATCAGACCGAAACACAGGCAGTACCTCAGATTCCACATCCTAGGCCAGCACTTCCAATATCAGGCACTACCCTTCAGGCTTACCTTGGCACCAAGAGTTTTCACCAAGGTGTCAGTAGTGCTAGTGGCCAGGCTCTGAGAACAGGGTCTCGACATCATCCCCTACCTGGACGACTGGCTGATTCAGGTGCGCTCCAGAGAGCAATCCCTCCAACACACCAGGCTTGCCCTAAGGGCTCTTGAGGAGCACGGATGGGTGGTGAACCTAGCCAAGAGCCATCTGGTGCCCATGCAATAGATAGATCACCTAGGGGCAAACATCAACACGTTACAGA
Organism: Neoceratodus forsteri; assembly: GCA_016271365.2. Lineage (NCBI taxonomy): Eukaryota > Metazoa > Chordata > Ceratodontiformes > Ceratodontidae > Neoceratodus > Neoceratodus forsteri. The sequence continues at coordinate 1,845,536,126 of CM057456.1, forward strand.
GCTGGGCAAAACCTTCCCACACGAGGGTGCTCAACCTGATCAGTTTGTCACGCCGACTGCGGAACTGCCATCAGGCGACTATGGGATGACTATCCCAGCTACTGGGATACATGGCATCTTGTATCGACCTGGTACCTTGGGCCAGGTGGCACATGCGACCCCTACAGACTTACGTCCTCACATGGGGGTCTCCAAACGAATACAACCTGCATGTCACAGTCCTGTTACCACCGTCAGTGAGACGATCACTAATATGGTGGACGGTGCGCACCAATCTCACTCGAGGGGTGCCACTGGAGGCATCTTACCATGCCTCCATAGAGACGGATGCCAGCCTTCTGGGATGGGGTGTTTGCCTAGGCGACAGGATGGCACAGGGTCAATGGATGCCATCAGAGGCCCAGTTGTCCATCAACATCCTGGAAATGCAGGCAGTATACCATGCTCTCAAAGCCTTCAAGACCTCCATCACAGGACAGTTGGTCCTGATACGTTCCGATAACCAGATCACTGTGGAGTATATCGCAAAACAGGGAGGCACCAGAAGCAAAGCTATGCTGAGAGAGGCGGCAACGGTCCTCAACTGGGAACAGAACCACCTTACCCATCTCGGCACAGTTCATCTCGCAGGCAAGCTCAACATTCGCACAGACTGGCTCAGTCGACAACAAGTCCACCCAGGGGAGTGGCATCTACACCCCAGCCTCTTCGACCTGATCCAGGAGACTTGGGGACCAATATTCATGGACCTCATGGCCACGGTAGAAAATGCACAGGTCAGGAGATATTACTCAAGATACAAGGAGACTCAGTCCCAGGGGACCAATGCCCTGTCACAACCTTGGTTCCAGGAGCAGTCGTACGTCTTCCCACCCATACCCATACTACCACAAGTTCTAGCCAAGATCCGATCTTCAGGACGGACCATCATTCTAGTGGCTCCTTACTGGCCACGGAGAGCATGGTTTGCCACAGTGTTGGCAATGACATTGTCCAGTCTCAGGTTACCCTACCAACCCAACATGTTGACCCAGGGACCGGTACGACACCTGGCCCCACGGACGCTAAAGCTCACAGCCCGGCTCCTGAGAGGAAGAGACTGATGAATGCAGGATATCACGACTCAGTCATCTCCACAATACTACAGTCCAGACAGTCATTGACCACTTCTACTTATGATAGACAATGGTCGCTGTTCGGGAAATGGTGCCGGAATCAGGGCAAGGATCCGGAGCTAGCAGACATGTCCACGATACTCTTATTCCTTCAACAAAGAGTAGAGAAGGGATTGGCCCACTTGTCCCTTAGAGTGCAGCTATTGGCCATCGGGGCAGCCATTGGTCCCATAGGGGGACACAGCCCAGGTGCTCACCCGGACGCTTTGTGTTTTCTGAGAGCTGTCGAAATACTGTGTCTGCGAGCCAGACCATCCATCGCCCCCCTGGGACCTCCCACTGGTACTAGACTCCCTCAGTACAGCCCCCTTCGAACCGCTACAGGAAGTAGACCTATTCTGAGTTGGTCTGAAGACTTGCTTCCTTGTTGCAATATGTTCATCCTGCAGGATCAGGGAATTAGGGGCACTGTCCTGCAGGGAACTCTGCACGGTGTTCACCCCTCAAGGGGTTTGCCTACGCACGGTTCCAGCCTTCCAACCAAAGGTCTCCTCCATTTTTCACAGGGAACAACCCATTGAGTTGCCCACATTTACTGAAAACACTCAACAGGGAGACAAGACCGTCCCACACTACCTAGACATAGGGATCACCCTGTCCATGTACATATCTAGGACGCTACCTCTACGCAAGACGGAGAGGTTGTTTATTGTCAGAAGGGGACAAAGACAAGGAAAGGCTGCATCCAAGACTACCATTGCTGGCTGGCTCAAAAGAACCATTCAGGAGGCTTACAAAGCAAAACAAATGATGCCCCCCTAGGGTATCAAGGTCCATTCCACCAGAGCAGTAGCTACTTCCTGGGCGGAGAGGGCCAATGTCTCGGCAGAAGACATCTGCAAGGTGTCAACTTGGACTTCCATCCATACGTTTGCCGGGCACTACAGATTACAGCATCTATACCGGCTACAGCCAACCTTTGCAACTCAGGTGCTCTCCGCCGCCAGCTCTTCCTCTCACTCCTAGACCACTCTGTCTCCCTCCCACAGGTACAGTACTGCTTCTTATCTACCCATGAGGTAATGTCTGGAGTACCATGGATGGTCAACCAATCACAATGGGTGTTTACTCACCTGGTAAAGGTGATCGTGTTGGTTGACATCTATGGCACTACAAGACCGACCCGACACAGTGCCAAGAAGTGATCAGGATTAGAGAATATAGACTGTCTGGGAATAACTGATTCCGTTCTCTCAAAAGGACATTCAGGATGTCGACCATCGACCCCCTAAGGGCCTAGTTTTAGATTGTGTCACTAGGAAAATAAAATAGGGGCCTACGGCCCATTTCTTATAACATGTTAACTCACTCTGCATTATTTCTATGGGATGGTTTCTGTCTTTTCTCTCTTTTTGCTAGTAGTGGCTGTGTCATTAACCTTACTTTCAGCTTTGGAAGATTTGAACTGGAGAGCAGGGGTTTCTGGGACCTGGATATACTATAAATTTGATCCTAGAGTCATGTGCATCACTAGCCTATCAGGTGGGCTAAAACCCATGAGGTAATGTCTGGAATGCCATGGATGTTAACCAACACAATCACCTGTACCAGGTGAGTAAACAGCCATTTTGAGGCATGACCTGGGAGAGTACACAACACATCATCATACAACAAACCAATAGTACATGCCATAACAAGTACAGTCAATGATGAACAAACCTAAGTTACATACACCAGAATACGCAAATCATGACAAGAGACATTACATGAACATGACTAACCTAGCACATATAATCATTCAACAGTCCAAGAGTACATGGCATAACGAGTACAGTCAGTGATGAACAAACGTAAGTTACATAAGCAGGAGTAAGCAAATCATGACAAAGAGAAATTACATAAACATGACTAACCTAAACAATGTGGAGCAGCAGAGTAAGATACATATGCAATTTAAATAAGCAGTGTTAGGGAAAGGGGGGGGGTAGGAATGGTAAGGGCCACAAAGGTATGTCTACAGAGTCACAGCTGTACTGTCCAAGGAAGGACAGTCTCAACTGGGCAGGACTGTGAGCAGAGAAATGGGGTAAACCAAGCTTTCTCATCATCCCTGACAGGTAGAGCTACTAATGGGTGGTATTAGAGGAGAGGTGGACCTTAGTTTCTTCTTCAGAGGAGGAGGAAGATGGAAAGGATGAGGAGCTGGTCTCGGAGGGAGGCGGTGCCAGAGTTTCAGGCTCAAAGATGGCCTGGTCCATCACCCTCAGGTAAGCTGGAAAGGCATTCACTGACACACTGAATTGTTTCCAAGTCAGCAGGCCTGAAGGCCCACAAATGCCTTGGAGAGGAGGGGGGAAAATCAGAGGAAGAGGAGAGTCATAGTGGACCAGGTCAAGTCCTCTGCCAGGGCTGCAAGAACATACAGAGGACCTCTCCTGTGGGAGGCAGCTATGCAACTTGCCCACCTGAGGACTCCTAACCATGAAAGGGTGAATGGGGTGGTACCCTTGGGGGATCCCCCTTGTGGGGAGGTCGGAGCCATACAAGTCCCATAGGGTGGCCCCTTTCCCTACCTGCCACAGGCCCAGTTGGTTCTGGAAGGGACAAGAACGCAGAGTCAGCACTACTGCTCCTGCCAGAGACCCCAGCTACTCTGGACACAGAGGACGGCACTAACCTAGACCTTCCAATCCCCACCTCACCTGGAAAGGTTCTGTCCTTCGAAGTAGACCTAGAAGCAGAAGTAGGAAGCCAGGGAGACTTGACGCCATGGGTGGCACCCCCTCGGCACTGCAAGCGGTACTGGAATTGAGCCCAGTGGTGCCGTACCTCAACTTGGCACTGGGTCTGGCACAGTTTTCCTCTTTGGCACCGGGCCTGGCACTGCCATCCCATCCAGCACCAGGCTGACACTGCCATCCCCTCCGGCACTGGAGTCAACATTAACATCTCCAGTGCTGCAAGCAGCACTATGAGACACAGGGAAGGCAGCACTGTGCCTAGCACCAGAGGACTTCCAGCTCCTGAAACTACCAAAGGCCTTGGACTAGGCCCAAAAGGGTCCCTATCCTCCGAGAGATTGTGGAGCCGGTCAGGATCATGCTGATCATCATCCTCTGATTTGGAGGACAATATTAGGGAGCTCTCCAACTGGGCAACCACAGAGAAGTCTTTGTCTCCTGGTGCCACGACTGGCAGCAGGAGGGGGCCAGGCCATGGGGTTGGCACTGCCTAGTTCACCAGCACTGCCCTTAGTGCCGGGAACCGAGACAGCACCAGACCCTGCTGCCACAGGACTCACTGGTGCAGGCCCAGCATATAGCTATAATGTCATCACCAGGGTGTCTGAACCTCTGAAAAGGTACTGGACTAGGACGGCTACGCAGCTAGCCCTCTAGAGGAGGTCTGCTGTCCCACAGACTCTCCCCAGGCCTCACATTCTGGTGAGAAGGACTAACTGAGGCCTAGTCTCCCTCAGTACATACAGTACCAGGGAAGGGCTCGGGGAAGAGACCAAGGAGGACCTGTCTCTGGAGTCCTGAGTGAAATGCCAACCCGCAAATGTGAGTTGGGAGTAGGTCCCACGGGGGGTCCCACCCCAACCTCACTGCGTGCAACTGAAGAGTCTGGAGGTCCATACTGAAGCAGGCATTGCAATGATCATATCGTTGACCGACCCCAGGCAGGCCCAGTAATGACAGTTCCAAACGGTCATATTCCTCCCTCAGGGGCACTGACGCATTGGGGAAGACACTATCCTCTTTCAAGTCTTTTTATGTCCCAAACCAGACATAACTGTATTTCACTTGGAAATTACAAAAAGAGGCAAAAATAGCTCCTGACACCATATTAGGGATTTGAGAAACAAACTCTATAATGCGTGTCGAATAAAAGATGTCACACTAGGCATCACTGAGAAAATGGTGGTGGACAGAATCTGTGATGCAGCAAAGATGACAGACACTCCCATGGAGATTCTTCCTCTATGGTGGAAAAAACAAAACTGAGGGGGAAGGAGGGCTGGCATCAGTTACTGGCCAGTCCTGAGCACCACATCTTAAGTCCTGTCTCTGTGAGGCGCGCTACCCCTGGAGTTGTCCCTCCTCCTAAAAGCTCTTAAAACAACATGCTCCCGCAGGGTCCTGGAACATCTAGCACAGACCCACCAGTGATGAATGGCGAAGAATGAGCTTTGGAAGATCAAGACAGATGAGACCCGCCACCTCTTCCTCCATCAACTAGAGCTGGGCTACTGAACCCACGTCTGCTGAGGTCTTCTATTCCAAAGGCCTACCTTGGAGTAAGGGTGCCCTATGCTCACTGATGGACAAAGGATGCACTGCTTGGCAGCAAAGACAATTTCTCACACCGTCTGGAGCCCTCTGGTCATCAGACGGATGCATCATGCCCAACTGTAGCAGACTATTTCTGCCTGCACGGAACCCTGGTTTCTTCTGTTCCAAACTGCAATTATCAACACAGTGGTAACCAGAAGAAGAGACACAAAAAAGTCAAAAGACCAAACAATATTTTGAAAGAATAGATAAAAGTTTGAGAATCCTCTAATCACAGCAGGTGCTGAAAAAGAGGGGCCCTGTTTCTTCCAGCACAAAGAAAGATCCGGCATCAAGCATGAGAGAGTGGAAGGACAACACCATGGTTGGTGTGAGGTGTCAAGCTTGAACACTGTTCCAATAACAAAGTTATACCCAGAAAACTGTCAAAAAGTGGATAGAAAACTGAATCCAGGTTGACAACATGGGTGCCTTTGGAGGCATTTTTGTCAGGAACATTTTGAGGAAACTTTATCAGACAGGAGCAGGACAAAGGCTCAGATGGATCAGGTCAGAACAGAGGTAGATTTCCTGCAGGTAAGTTGCTAAATGATTACGATCATAGAAAGTCACATTTATTGTGAATAATGCTCCGTAAATTAACTTGTAACTGTAAAATTACTAGAACTGTGCTGTTAAATTAGTGAAAGATATTCTCATTGGTTGTTATGGTCAATATTTATGAATAAAGCAGTTACAAAAAAAATAAAGTTAGCTAATCTTCCAGTGGAATGATGATCTGGGATGGCCACTCTCTTAAGCGGAAGGTAAAAAGCTGATGTCAAAAAGTGGGGAAGCCCATGACTGGCATGCAGAGTGCAGACAGTGGGGCACATATTCAGAGTTGGCCGGATGCGTGCGCAGATCAGTGTGTTGCACCAAGATGCGCTGGCTGACTCTGTTGCAATATTCAAACAGAATGTGTGATCAGAATGGACCCTACATTCTGTCTGAATATCAGACCCTGGATGCGCGGCACAGAGCAGGGGGCCACCATGTTTGATGCAGTGCATCCAGAGTGCGGGGTTGAAGACCGCTTGTAGGGGAATGCATGGCGCATATCTGGATGCACCGCATCTCCCATGGGCAATATTCAGTTCAAACATGCAGATTAGCTCTTTGGGCATACATGATGCAAAGGGGCCTCATGCATGCCCATTATGGGCTCATTTGCATGGCTGTGTCCAGCGGAACGTGCCGGGCCAGACACTTCCCCAGCCCCGATCTCCACTGCAATGAAATATGTGGAACAGAATCCATATTTTTCATAGTGTAGTGTCCCCCCCCAGCCCGGACCCTGTTGAAATATAATACAGCAATGCAAACCCTTTTTCCATAGTGTAGTGTCCCCCCTCCCCTGCCCCAATGCCTGTTGAAATAAAGTAATGCTGAACCCTTTTTCCACAGTGTAGTGTCCCTCCTCTCCTGCCCTGATCCCCGTTACAGTATAATAAAGTAGCACCAAACCCTTTTTCCATGGTGTAGTGTCCCCCATTTTCTGCCCCGATCCCTGTTGAAATAAAATAAAGTAACTCTGAACCCTCTTTTTCCATAGTGTAGTGTCTCCCTTCCCCAGCCCTGATCCCTGTTGAAATAAAACAAAGTAACACCAAACCATCTTTTTCCACAATTCAGTGTCCCCCCTCCCTAGCCTCTAATCCCCATTGAAATATAATAAACACAGAACCCTCTGTTTCCATAGTGCAGTGTATCCCCCATAATCCCTGTCATACTGCATAAAATCCCTGAGACCCTATTTCCATACTGTAGGGACCCCCCACCCCGGTAGTCAGTAACCCACCCCATTCTGGGCGGTGACTGGCACAGCCCTCCTTCACAGCACGGTTAATATCGATTTGTCATTATCTCTTTTCACAGTATATAGTACGTGCTCAAGACATGAGCGTGTACTATTTACTGTATGTGAGCAGATATCGATCAGTCAGCAGCTGGCCATGGCAGGGTGAGGAGGGCAGTGCCAGTTGTCAGTACAGAACAGGATGGGGTGGGGTGGTGGGTTACTGCATACTGGGGTGGGGAGTTCCTACACTATGGAAATGGGTTCTTGGGGATTTTATGCAGTATGACATGATTGGGGCTGGGGGCCCTTGGTGTTTATTATATTTCAATGGCTATCGGAGCTGGGGGCACTGCACTATGGAAACAGAGGGTTCGGTGCTTATTATCTTCATCAGAGATTTGTGCTAGAGAGGGGACACTACACTATGGAAAAAGGTTTGGTGTTTTGTTTTTCATATTCAACAGGATCGGGGCTGGGGGTTGTGTATTCAGTACTGTGTTCAGGCCGGGGGGGGCTATGTACCTGGCCCTTGACTATGCACGGGGCACCAACCTTCCCCACGCATAGTTAAAATTGGGTGTGGAAAGCATAACTATGTGCTGGTGCAGCTGGCCACAGTTACATTTGGGGGGTTTTGAATACTGCAATGCGAGGAGTATGCATGAAGGACCCCTCATCTGCATTCCTGCATCCCAACATTCTTCCCCACCATACATACTTTACGTCTCCTTCAGCACTGGCAGGTGGCTCTAGCCCCTCCCTTAGAGGGGACTCATCTCTCTGGCACAGCTTTCCCTGTACCCACCCAAGCCGACCATCCCCCATGGGTTGCCCCCTCCCCATGACAGGGCTGCTGGTGAGGGGTGCCTGGAAGCCAACAAATAGATTGCCCGGGGGAGGCATGGGTGCAGCCTGCCATCATTGAGCCTGCCAGCTCCAAACCCCTTTTCCATTTTCTCCCCGGACCCACGCATGTGCAATGGGTGGGGTGACTGTCTCCATCTCTGTGGAGGCAGTCTTAAGCCCTGTACGTGGGTCCACCCTTTTTTAACATTGTGTCAGTCCACAGTGTGATGCTGAGTCCCCCCACCCCCAAGGAAGGAGAGCTGTTGGCAGACACTCAATCCTTCCCTGCCCTGGCCAATCCCCGAGCCTGTTCCCGAACCCTGGTCGCCGGCATAGGACGAGGTAAGGTGTCCAGCACTTCAGCCCTATGTGCCACCAGACCGGCTCTGCATCGTGATACTCTGTGCAGTTGGGTATTCAGGGTGCATCGGGGGTTTCTGAATATTGCCACACTCCTGACGGCCCTTGCAAATCAGGGATGCATGGACACATCTGGGGTTGTGATTCGCATCTCTTCTGAATATGTGGGCCAGTATAATTTGAACATCACAGGTTCTGAGGCATCCCACATGTGTAGAATACACAGGTTACAGTGTGACATTTTCCATTAGATTTACTTTGTTAGAATCTCTGCTGTCCTCGGTCTAGGATAAATACCTCACCTGTCCAAATTCCTCCCCTTCTTGAGGGTCAGGGGCTCTGAGGAGTCTACCACTTCTATCTCTTCCTTTGATGGTGGAGAAAAGTCCTTTCTTCTTCTTCTATGGAAGATGCTTTCCAGGTACTTAGGGACATGCAGTATGTTTTAAATATTACTTTTGCTTCAGAGAACAATCCTTAAAAAAAAAAAAAAAAAAACTGGATCACCTCGATATGCCCTCTTCTGATTCAGTGGTTGTACATGCTTTCCAGCCAGCCCTGCAGTTATCCACCCTAGCTGGTGGAAGCATTTCTTGTACTGTGAGCAGCTGTTCAGGCTATGGAACAGAGATATCTTGCCCCAAGATGTGGGGCAGATCTCTCAGAAGATAAAGACCTGTGTCATACGGCTCAGTGCCATTTACAGATGTACACAGGATTATGCCATTATAGTTGAGCATCAGTTTGCCTACCTACTGTACTTAAAAGTTTTCTATCAGGTTCTAAATCTCCCCTCTCAATATAGACCGGACAGTGGGGATAGAACAGTTAAGTAGGAACTTACCGTAACAGTAGATCTTCAAGAGAGTCTTGTTCATCAGGCCACATCTTTGGAACACATAGCCATCAGGCAGTAGGGCCACATGGAAACTTTTGCAAGTAGTGCTGCCAGGGGCCACCCATGACGACATCAGGCATCTGTGTACAATTAAAAGTAGGTGGCCTCTCCTCAGTTCCCTGCTGCAGATCATACTTAGAGGATGGGCACTGAGGGAACCAGGAGAGAATGTAGACCTCTACAAGGCAGGTGAGGCAGAAAGCCAGGGAAAGTAGCTATGGAGAGAGCAGAAACAGAATCCTTTGAAACAGCACCCAGAAGAGGGAAGGAGGGAGGGATGGTATGGCCTGATGAAAAGAGATTCTCTCAAAGATCTACTGCTACGGTAAGTTCCTACGTAACTGTTCTATCTTCCTTGAGGATCGTCTTTCATCAGGCCTTGCGATGGTATCAGGAAAGGAGGTCTTGCAGGACAGCAAGGTCAAAGCCACCATGTTTGCGAGAGTGGATGTCCAGACTGTAATGTTTAGTGAAGGTGTGCACAGTACTCCAGGAGGCAGCTGCGCAAATCTCACCAGCAGACATATTTCTGAAACAAGCAAAACAGGTGGCCATCCACCAGTGGAGTGGCCACGAATTGCACCAGGAAGTTCCTTGTCGTACTTCTGGTAACAAAAAAAAAAAAAAGAGACCATTTGCTAGCCACTTGGATAAGCATTGTTTAGAAACAGGGGTGCCCTCTTTTCCAGGAATGAATGAAACAGAAAGCTGAGAGGACTTGCTGAAGGCCTTGGTACGGTTGACATAATATCTCAGTAGTCTATGTACATCTAAAGTATGCTTCCCCTGGATTGGCATACTCTTGGTAATATACCGGAAGATGAATGGTTTGATTTAAAGAAAACTCAGACATCACCTTGGGAAAAACTTAGGATTAATGTGCAAAGACATCTTGTCTTTGTCAAAAATCAAATAAGGGGGCTCACACATGAGAGTTTGCAGCTTTGAAATTCTTCGAGCAAAAGTAATAGCAACTAAAAATAACACTTGCCAAGATGGAAAGAGCAAGCCGCAGCTCACGGCAGGGTCAAAAGGAACCAACATAAGCGTTTCCAAAACAAAGTTGAGGTCCCATGGAGGCACAGAATGCCCCTGAGAAATGTACATGCTTCCTCCAGTTGAGCAACCATACGCCCGTTAAGAGGTTCATGAAAGGCTGATACAACCGATAAATGTACCTTGAGGGTAGAATATTGAAAGCTTGCATACGCTAGTGTGAATAGGTGTTTCAAAATCTGATTAACTGGACATGTGAAAGGGACCAGATGGTGGGTGAGAAGTGGTACATATGGAAACCCATTTCCACTTGAGGGCATAAGTGTGTCCAGTGGAGGATTTTCTAGCAGCCACCAAAACATCCACTACTTTCTGTGAAACATCAAAGGGGGTAACAATGACTATGTTTTCAGGAGACAGGCATGAAGGTGAAGGGACTTCGAGTCAGGATGAACCATGGTGCTGCAGTTCTGTGTTAGGAGATCGCGGCACAGGGGCAAAGGTAGTGGCAGTTCCATGCAAGTTTTTGCAGGATTGGGAACCAAATTTGCCAAGGAAAAAATGGTGCAATGAGTATTAGTGTTGCACCCTCCCTGTTTCAGTTTGAGAAGCACTTTCTGAATGAGAGGAAAGGCATAAAGAAACCTCCCTGTACCGCAGAGGGACAATGTATCTCACCAGAAAGCTCCAGGCCCTGGATCAAGCGAGCAGAAATGCAGCAGATTTGCATTGTGTGAAGATGCAAAGATGGTCCCAGTCTGCGTGACCCCACCTTGCGAAGAGGTCTTCTACCACAGAGGTCAGCAATTCTCACTTGTGCACTGTGGACTGTGATCTACTGAACTTGTCTGCCAATACGTTTCAGGTGCCTGAAACATGAATGGCTGACAGGTGAATGCCATGTACTAGAGCCCAGCACCGCAGCTTCATGGCCTCTCTGCACAGCGGATAGGAATGAGTCCCCCCCCACCAATTTGTTGATGTAATCCATCACAGTGGTGTTGTCCATCTGTATTAAAAGTGGACCTGGAGACAGATATGGCAGGAATGCACAAATGGCGTACAAGACAGCGCACAGTACTAGCACACTGATGTGCAAGATGCATTCCAGTGGGGTCAAGGTGCCCTGTGTTTGATGAGCACCCAAGTGCCCGAGGCATCTGTAATTAGAATATTTTATTTAGTTTATGTTGACCGGGAAAGGAGGAGTTGACAATTTTGCCCATTTTCAGACTCATCTTCAGGGACGGGGGAGATACAGATGGATGCCTACTGAAACTGAGCCAGATTAAGCTGTTGGTGATATTTTTAGTGAATGCAGAGGGGACGAGTGATGAATGGTGTGCCCTTGAGAAGGTTGCCATGATCCATCCACCATATCAATGCTTTGTGATGTTACGAGGACTGTTTTTTCCAAGTCATCAGTTGGTGCCACTGGACTTGGCAGGTCCCCTTGGGGCAAAAGCACGTTCAGTCTGGCTAATGGAACTGTAACAAAGGATGCCACCATGTATCTTATAAGGCACAGGAATGACCTGGTGGTGACATAACAAGTGGTATAAATGGAGCAGGAGTAAGCAATCAGATAGTCAGCCCAGTCCTCTGGTAGAAAGACCATTCTGAGGGAGGTATCCAACACTGCTCCAATGTACTGCAAGCATTGGCAAGGTGTAAGTACCAGTTTTGGAATACTGACTGATACCTAGTGTATCGAACAACTGTCAGGTTCAAGTCAGAATTTGTAAGAGCTGATCCCTTGAGTCGGCTTTTAAGAGTTTTTTTTTGACTAATTCTTGAACCACAGCTGCTTTTAAATCCCAGTCATGCTGCTTACTTATAATTTTATCTAACTTCTAGTTACATTCCATGCTTTAAAGCTCATGTAATGCCTCAGTACTGAAGCAATTTGTATTGAAAGCTAGCGTAGCAGAGTATTTAACATATTCCAGACCCACTGCAGCTTTTACATTCCAGCCGTACTGTCTACTTAAATTTTATCTAATTTTTGGCTATACTCCATGCTTTACAGCTCGTGTAAGCCTGAGTGCTGTAGCAATTCGAATTACAAACTGTGCTTGGGAACTAATTTCCTCTGCCCTGCTGACTCTGTGCTTAGACACTCGGTCTTTTGCAGCCCCTCCCTAGACATTCGACCCCTTCCCCATTGTGTTGCAGCCCCTCCCCAAACCTCCCTATTAATTTCTCCTTCTTTTCTCCTCCACCTCCACAGATTGCGCCCCGAGGGTCGTGAGGGCAGAAGGAAAAAGCCCTCCCCCACAGCAGTCCCACAGGTAGGCAGTTGACTAGATTCAGCTCTTTTCTGCACTCAGCTGAGGTGGTCCCCGCCGACGCTGTGTGTCGGCTCCTCACCACCCTTAGCAGACATTGATCTATATAGTAGCAGACACGTGACGTTCAGAACCAATCAGCTGTGTTTCCCATTAGCAAGCAATCCTGCTTTGCCACTAGAGGCTGCTACTGCATTTAACACAGTTTCCACTACCTGCCTCTCTAAACCACCATGCTCCAGTCCCTTCCACTGTGCCGCCTTCTTTTAATTCCATTCTCCTCTCCCCCACTCTGCTCCCCACTCTGGCAACCCCTCGCCACTCACCCTCCCATCCACCACGTTTCCTTTACCCCTGCCTGGCCCACCCCTATACTCCCACTTCCACTCTATACACCCTTCACTGCTCCACTCGAACCTACTAAGTAATAATAATAATAAATTCTCCGGTACTTAAACCTCTGTGCCCCACCCTCCAGGAGCAGATCCAGTAAATGCAAGCAATCCCCCTTCCTCACCATACCACTTCTACTCCTGGTTGGTGACATATATCCAAACTCAGGGCCTTTAGCACCCAGACCAACCTCACCAGGTTCCACACCCCCATCCACCCTGCCCCCTGACTCCCTCTCCAAGGGCCTCCATATATTTCACCTCAACGCCAGAAGCCTCCTTCCCAAACTTGATGCCCTCACTGTCTGGGTCACCCAATACCAACCAGTCATACTCTGCATCATGGAATCCTGGCTATTCTCCAACCCCACTCTTGACATCCCTAACTATATCCTGTTCTGCCAGCACCACGGGAAGCGCGGCGGGGGCGTAGCATTGCACATCAGGCACTCCATCATATGCTCCATAATATTTAAAGAATCCTGTCCTTCCTCTCACGAATCCATGGTTGCTCACCTATCCTTTCTATCGTCCACCCCCACTATGTTGGAGTTCTGTACGCCCCACCAAAATCCTCACCCGACTCCCTTGTCAAGGCCATCTTGGCAATTTCCTTGAGTACCTCAAATGGTGAACTTATTCTACTAGACGACTTCAATCTCAACTGTCTCTCCTCCTCTGCCAAACCCACTGCCCTAAGGATTGAGGCCCTAAATCTCTCCAGTTGATCCAGAAACCTACCCGTCTAAACCACAGGTCCCAAAGCCATACCCTCCTGGACTGCATTCTATCTGCCCATCCACACAGGATCACATCCTCAGCGACCACTGTATAACTTATTGCACCCACAAAATCCACTCCCTGCACTGTCCTCCCAAATTCATCTGGTCTCGCCCCCTACACCTCCTAAACGAGGCGGCCCCACAGCATGACCTAACAATAGCAGACTGGTCTCCAGTCTTTTCCATGACAGATGTGGCCCTCACCCTATCCCACTTCTGCGACACTCTACACAGTACCTGGGACACCCACGCTCCCCTCAGGAAAGCTAGAGTTAAATGGCACCATCACCCCTGGATCACATCTGACCTCACTGCCCTGTGCCGCTTCAGGGACAACACATGGAGGCTATATAAAGTCTCCCTTGCCAATTGTGACCTCCAAGCTTACAAACACATGTACAAAAGCCATTCAGCAGTCCAAGTCCTCCTACTTCACAGCACAACTTACATGGAACCAAAATTCCCCTGCATCCTTCTGGAAGGTGATCAACTCCCTCACCAACCCACCCTCAAAGCAGACCTGTCCTGTCCTAAACATCGACAGCAAACCTGTCTTGGATCCTGCCTCAGTAGCAGAACTTTTCAACTCGTTTTTCGTTTCATGTGCCCTGCCCGACCCCCCCCAATATCCGACTACTCCGAATCCTCCCCCACCTCCTCTGGCTTCCACTTTTCTCCTTTCACTTCCTTGGAAATCTACAATGCTCTCACCTCCCTAAACCAGTCCAAATCCAGCCCTGACAGCATGCACCCCAGTTTGTTCCACATCTCGGCCCCAGCCATAGCTGCACCCTTAACACACTTGCTCAACCTCTCGCTCACCACAGCCACAGTTCCTTCTGCCTGGAAATGGGCCAAGATCCTCCCTCTGTACAAAGGCGGTGACCCCTCCCTGCCAGGTAACTACAAGCCCATCTCACTTCTCCCTTTCCTCACAAAAATCCCTTATGCTCTCAAAACTGTATACTTTTCTCTCCTCCAACAGCTCCCTCTCACCCTTTCAGTCAGGATTTAGAAAACACCACTCCACTATCACTACCCTTCTGCGAGTTACCGACTCTATCCTCACTGCCATGGACAACAGCCAAACCACCACTGCCATTTTCATCGACTTGGCAAAAGCCTTCGACTCTGTCTCCCACCCCCTGTTGCTCTGCAAATGTAGCTCTTTTGACCTCACCCAACCCACCATCAATTGGTTCCACTTATCTCCAGAACAGACAGCAGTCTGTACAAATTGGAGACACTCTCTCCCCATCTTCTCAGGAGTCCCCCAAGGCTCCATCCTTGGCCCCATCCTCTTCTCCCTTTTCATAAATGACCTCCCCCTTGCCTGTCTCTCCTCAAATGTGCACCTGTATGCCGACGACACCATCATTTATGCCTCGGGCCCCTCCCACAACAGTGTCCTCTCAATTCTTCAAAATGATTTCAACAGAGTCCAGTCCTGGTTCCTGAAAAAACAGCTTAAACTCAATACCAAAAAAACTGTAACCATGGTCTTTGGCTGTAGACAAAAGCTTGCCTCCCTACCTGCCCCCCCCCCTGCAATCACCACCCTGGACAACTCCCCCCTCGAGTTGGTCCCTGCCTTCAAGTACCCGAGAGTCTGGCTGGACAGCCACCTCTCTCCACCCACATCGAGGCCATCTGTGCCAAACTCTGTCCGAAGCTCGCCATTCCCTATCATCACAAAGCCAGTCTTCCCCTTTCCACCCGTAGTGAACTTGTGCGGAAAACAATCTTGCCTGTGCTGGACTATGTGGACATCATTTACGGAATGGCCCCAACCTCATCCCTTTCCAAACTTGACATACTACTCAACTCTTTCTATTGTTTTGCCACTGCCTCCCCCCCCCAACTTACTCATCACTGTCTCCTCTACACCACCCTTTCCCTGGCCCCGCTCTCACACAGGAGAACCATCCACAGTGCCTCCCTCATAGCTAAATACTGGCTAGGATCCCTACCCCCCCACCTCACTTTCCACCTTTCACCAGCCAATTCCCTAGACTACTCCCTCTGCCACAGGGACGCAAGCACTTTTCACCTCTCGTACCCCCACAACGCTGCTGGCAAAGCTGTCTTTTCATACAATCTCTCCCACCTATGGAACAATCTTTCACCTTATCTTCACCAGGCCTCCTCCCTTTCAGCCATTAAACAACTCTTTAGGCTCCTCCCCCCACCTCCATGCCACAGATGCTCCATGAGACCCACCCCTACTTGGGCCTAAATCTTGGGAGGCTGCCATGGCCATTACAGTACAGCAGGTTCCAAAGTGAATTCATGCCTCTCTATCGTATAATTCCAGGCCTTGTTTTACCATACTGCAATTGTTTAAAGCCTGTACTGTTTTTCTGATGTTGTACTTACTGCCTGTATTCTGTAATACTGTTTATACTTTTTTTCTGATGTTGTACATACTGCCTGTATTCCTAAATAATTTTGTACATCTTGTATAACTCAGTGTACACTTGTACCTGGGTTGCACCTGGAAATGAGCCTTGGCTCAGTGTGCCTTTCCCGAAAATCACATTTTAAATAAAATAAAAATAAATAAATAAAAATGTCTAGGTATGGGAACACATACAGGCCTTCCTTGTTAAGGGCTGCAGCCACTGTGGCAAAGCATTTGGTAAAAACATGTGGCGCCAAGGATAAGCCAAAGGGTAATACTCTGAATTGGTAATGGTTCCCTTGAAGGAGAATCTCAGGTATTTTCTGTGAGATTTCCTGATGTTGATGTGGAGGTATGCAGCCTTCAAATCCAGGGAACACAGCCACTCTCCCTGCTGCAGTAGCAGAAGGAGACCCTGAAGCATGCCATTCTGAACTTGTTGTACTCTATGAAGCAGCCGAGACCCCTGAAATCCAGAATAGGGGCAAGTCACCTGCCCACACAGGGACTAGGAACTACCTGGAATAAAAGCCGGTGTTCCACTGTTCGAGAGAAACTGGTTGAATGACCCATTTTTGGAGGAGGGATTTAACTTCCTCCTATAACAGAGGAAGGTGTTCTGTTGAGTAGTTTGTCCGAGCAGGCAGATGGTTTGAAGGACTGTCTAAAAGTTACAGAGCATGGCCTTTATCAATAATTTCTTGAACCTATGCATCCGAGTTGATCTCCCACCTCTGGGGTAAATGGGTGGAGATATGACCCCCCAACAGCCACTCCTGGAGGTAAAAGTGGCTTGGTGAGAGTGAGGGACTCAGGCTGTACTGGTGGGGGCTGCTCCCTCTGCTCCAGCTCCTTGAAGTGCTCTGGAGTGAGCACCTGGAGCATGTGCCTGAGCTGGCAATCTAGCTCCTTTTCCTTTACACCCTGCTGTCTGGAAGGGGGACACTGGCCCTGGACTCCTGCATGATGGCAGGAGCCCCAAAACCGACCCCTACGTTGGGTGTGATAATAGGGAGTTGACAGATTTTAAGATTCTACCAGTTGCTTGGAGATCCCTTAGCATTTCCTGCACATCAGGGCCAAATAGTTTGGGGCTTTTGAAAGGAGCATTTAGTACAGCCTGCTGGATATCAGAGGAAAAACCTGTAACTCTTAGCCAGGAGTATCTCCTAAGGCAGATATCTGAAGTAGCCACTCTCGTAGAGGCATCAGTAATATAAGCTGCTTGAAGTAGATGCTTGCCCACATCAGCACCTGTAGTGAGAAGTTTGAGTAACTCTTGCTTCTCAGAGCTGTCAGGTAAGGACTGAACAGTGGTCTTGACCTTACATCAGATGGGATTTTGATATTTCATCATATGGGCCTGGTAGTTGGCAATATGGAGGCCTAAAGACGCTAAGGCACACGTACGTTTGCCTAGGACATCCAGCTTCCTAGACTCCTTATCAGGAGGGAGGGAGGTGAGGTGTTTAGGTGCCCTAGACCTGTCATGGGCTGCAGTAATAACCACTGAATCCACTTCAGGCTGTGTGGCATAAGAGGGTTTCCAGGATGGGACAAGATACAGTTTATCTGCCTTTCCGGGGATGGCAGGGATATTGTTTGGCCTACGCCAAGCAGCACAAGAGGCATCCTCTAGGGCTGGTAAGAGAAGAGGCACAGCCATGACAGAAGACTCAGGGAGCTCCAGAAAATCTAATAAATTATTTTTGCTAGTGTCCTGTTCCTCCAGGGCAAAGCCCATGGCAGCCTATAATTGTTGCATCATGGGAAAAAAGAAAAGGTCTTCTGGAGGTGACCTGGGAGTGTTAATGATGGAGTCCTCATGACAGGCTGAGATAGCAGGTGACTCACAAGATCCTACTCCTTCTGCATTATAAGATCCGGATTCCATTCACAGATATCGTCAAGATGGGCAGGAGGAAGCAATCTGACAACAAAGGCAGCTGCTGTGGCATAGATTGACCTGGCGTCATCATGGGGAGAGGTGTCGGCATCCCAGTTGACAGTGGCATAGTGTTAGGTAGGCCAGGAAACAGGCGGCGTAACATTTCAGAGAATGCAAGGAGAGCTGCTTGGGCGTCGGCACCATGTTCGTAAATTTGCATGTTGGTAGGAGCTGACAGTGTAGTTTGTGAGACCATGGGCGTTAGCAAAGAACTGGAGTGTGTAAGGCTTGTAGCATGCATGCCAAACCCTGACCTTCATATGTTAGTTCGACGGTTGGTGAGGTGAGTGCTGTCGCCGCTGAAGCAGTCAATGATGGCAAGGAAATGGTACCTGTTAAAGGTCTGTGGAGAGACCTGGAATGGAGCAGGGATGATTTATCCTTGTCCCAGTGTTTGTGCTTATGGCTGCTGGACTTATCCTTGGATGTCGATGACCTGGAGGTGGTTGATGAGGCCAGGGACATGGACGTTTCATAGGACTGCTTCAAAGCAGCCGGTTCTTTTAGCTGCTTCTCCATTTAAGCTACTTCTTTTGAAGGAAAAATTGTCTCTAAAGCACTCTTGCGATGTTGCCTTTTCATAGAATTAAAGCCCTTGCAGATAGCACAGGCTCCAACATCATGGTAAGGGTCTAAGCAACAGATACAGGCATCGTGGGAGTCGTTGGAGTAAATTTTGCCACTGCACTCACAATAATGAAATCATTTTGATGGCCCCTTCGATGACATACAGGTCACTGATGAATCACTTAAAAAATAATTACTCTGTAGAAGAGAAATAAAGAAAGTGGTCTAAGTGATGATGTTTCCATGTAGCTGTACAACGACTGTGACCAATGGCATGGAAAGAACTGAGGAGAGGAGGGGCCACCCACTTTTATACATATGCTGACACCTGACAATGTCTTGGGCTGCCCCTGGCAGCACTGCTTGCAAAAGTTTCCGTGTGGTCCTACTGCCTGACGGCTGCATGTTCTAATGGTGTAGCCTGATGAAAGAGATAGCCTCGAAGAAGATCTGCAGTATCAATAAACAATATTCTGAAAGAAATGCAGATTACAAAAAAGATGAAAAGCATTTTAATTGAGAGAATGTTAACACAAAGGACAATCATCAGAGCAAAGCAAAAATTTATTTAAAGTTAACTGGGTCATAATAAATAGAACACACTGACATATGGACATTCTCATGCGTTTTAACACAGCAACAGGTTTACAAGAGGGTTGGGCTGGCATTACAGTTGGATACACTGAGAAAAGAGAAATCTGGCAACACTGAACAACTGATTAGCTTAATTAGAGGGTGCAGCAGTTTATTTTTTGTTATGATATCACTCATAAGCATTTCAGTTTATTTCTGATGAACAATTTTAACTGGATATTAAAAAGAAAAACTAGCTAAACATCTGAAGCTTGCTTTGAAGGAAGTGCCAGACAGCTGAGTCACTTAACTGTATTTTTTCATTAGATAAGCATCTGATCTTGTACGTTATTCCATAGTGTAAAGGGTGCAGTGCAATACTCTCAACACTTTAGTGAACGTTCACTGTTGAAACGTAAACAATTTTACAATACAGTCTAGACTGGGAATATACATGGCAACTAACTAAAAGTTACTCTGCTTGTTGTGCTGCACGTTTTACTGTTGGAAACTAAACAGTCAATGTTTTGAATGTGTAAACTAGAAGAAGCCAAAAGAAATAATGTAAAAAAATATTTTATTTTGAAATCAACCTATACCTAAGTAGGGATCATGCAATAACTGAATATATCTGAAATATTCATTAATGTAGGAGGATGCATACACACAAGTGAAGTCTAAGCATGTTCTTGAAACCAAGACTGCTTAGCTGCCAGCTGTTGTTTCAACCAGTGTAACAACAACTAGTCACCCAATGATGCAGAAATGATAACTGATGGAAATACATTAAAAAACATGGTACAATAAAGTAAAACACAGTGCACTGTCATTTTAAATAATGTATTCCTGGATAGCGTTTTATAAAATCACATGTGCCCTTTGTACAAACACCTGTAATCTTCACTCGCAACTCCTCAAAGGTGATAGTTTGTAACCCTACAAAAAGTTGGCTGAATACCACATTTTGTTCAGCAGCAAATTCTTTCACCTATTACAGCAGTAAATATTATATTTTATCTGGAAAACAAACTCAGCCACTTTAATTTAAAGAGGGAGATCGATCAGTGCTCCACAGTAGTTCAATGTATGGCCATTTAGTTTGCAGGCAACGTTTAACTGGGGTGTCATCTGTTCGAACCATGGGGTCCTCAAAGCCCATAATGACTGCAGTGCCTTCAACATACATGACCTGTCAAAAGAAAATACGTTAGAAAATGGCATGCAGTGCAGAACATTTTTTTCATCAGTTCAAGAAGGCTGAAATTTAAGCCTTAAGTATTTAAAAAAATACCCCACTCCCAGAAATTAAGTATATAACACAGATGTACCATAATAGCAGAAATGTAAATATTAAAAGCTTAAAGGGAGAAGGAAATCTGAGCTGACAACAATTTATAATATTCCCATTTACAGTAATAAAATTCAAATCTCCAAATGATTCACAGGTAACTGTACCTAAGAACCGTTGATGTGAAAAACTATATTTTCTATTGTTTTAACAGACATAGATCGGTGAGCACTTCTAATGAACTGGAGTGCCCCTTTTCTCTGCATATGTGACATGCTTATTCTGTGAAGAGTGTTGCACGTGCAGCTGCCCTGAGAAACAGGCACGTTTGGGAAAGGTTTTTTAAAATTTTAATATATTAATGATCAATGACCAATAATATATTAAGCAACGCATCCATAGGGTAATAGTACCACCCACCTCATGGTTCTCATATCCTAAGAATGCACATGAGACCACTCATAAAACCGCAAGAGTTATCTTAGCAACAAGATACAGCATTCTGTACAGTTCCTTCTGTGGAACCAGAAGTTTTTAATTTGTACCATGACACAGTTTGTGAACAGAAAGCTAAGCAGAAGCAGTTGTCCTATCCGAATACAGTTCAAAGTTCTGTACACTAACCGTGACACAGTTATTTTATCATTTATTTGTTTGAAAGTTGGTAACTGAGAAAGGCACACTGAGCCGAGGTGCATTTCCAGGTACAATCTGGGGGGAAGGGAACAGGAGATACAATAAAACATACACAGTGACAAAATAATGTGCAGTTAAAGTACAGCATGACACATAACAAGTGCAAATAAAGCAGAAAGGCACAATGAGCAGGAATAATTTACCAGAAGCAAGGCCTGTGCGGTGGAAGGATGGCAGTCCTGAGGAAGAAAGTTTGAGAGCCTGAATACAGGCTTTGGTAGAACCCAGAGGAAGCCAGATAGCAAAGAAAGCAGGGTCTCCAAAGCAAGGCAGTGTCAAGGAGAGGGGCGGTGACAGGAATAGGTTGGGGTGGGAAGGAGTTTCAGTGATAGTGGAGAATAAGGGACCACGCCGGACCTACGGTGTTAGCATAGAGTTCAAGTTACTCTACTCACTCAAAACTATATTTTGGCTATTTTTTGTATTAGTTTATTTAAGTTGGAGGGCATCGCCCCCCACATCCCCCTTTAAAAAAATAAAAGGGTGCGTTGGGGCGCAAAGCCCCCCAACTCAAATAAACGAGTACAAAAATTAACAACGAGCCCACGCTGTATTTACAAACACTTTACGCTATGCAAGTAGCGGTGGTCTGGTATTCTCCACTATCGCTGGAGTTTCAGCTTGTGCCTGAGGGAGCCATGGGAGGTGGAGAGGTAGAGGGAGGAGGGGAGCAGGCTGCAGATTGAGAGAGTGCAATAGGAGAAGGCTGACTGCCCAGCAGAGGAGCGAGGATGTGGAATGAAGAAGGTGCAATGATCCCAGGAGCGAAGGGAGCATGAGGCAGGGAGGATGGGAGAGAAGAGTGAGGTAAGGTAGGAGGGAAAGGACCCAAACTAGTATTTGGAAATGAACGAGGTGCAGTGGGACTGGCGGTGTGAGGGTAAGCGGAGGATGAACAGGAAGAAGAAATTTCCTCATACTTACTGTAATTTCCTTTTCTGTTAGCTCCATTTGTCAATGGGTATTCATTACATATGGGTATAGTGCACCCCTACTATGGGAAGTGGCACAGCCCAAAGCTTTAGAACACTGGGCAATTGAGGATTCCAGACAGCAGCAAATCTCCAGTCACCACTGTCCTCACAGTGCCTCTAAATATGAAATAAATGCCATATCGTTTGACTTGACACCATAGCACATAATTAACAGTCCATACAGATATGACTTTAGGCAGAATAAAACATAGTGAACAGTGGTCTACCTTGACTGCTGAGGAAAGGTGATTGCTCAAAAATCTGTCTGTTGCACAGTCCGAGAGGAAGTGGCAACTGGAACAAAACCAAATAGTAACAAGACAAGGACTGCATGCAATGTAAGCACTCACCGGCAATAAAGGAAGCACCCTTTACTAGCATCAAACTTAAACCTGTTGAAATCTATGTAGCAGCAGTCAACATTCTGATGGGGAACTGCTCCCCTTATTATTATGTGTTGTTTTTATTTGTAACTTATATCCAAACAAACACAGGCGCTGCAGGTAAACTAAAGAGGGATGTCCAGATAGGCTTGCAAAACACAGATTATAACAGTATAAGGACATTCCCATGCTGGTATATTGGACAATATTCTCCCACAGAAGTGAGGCTCCCGGGTGGGCCTCATTAACAATGCTGGAGCTAACAGAAAAGGAAATGACGGTAAGTATGAAGAAATTTCTTTTTGCTGAAAATCCAAACTGTAGTGCTTGGTGAAAGTGTGGACAGATGACCCTTACACTACTCTTAAAATAGACGCTTCATGTCTCTCCACCCAGGAGAGTCTACAGCCCTGGTGGAATGAGCCCCAATGAGGGCTGGAGGCCTTGTTTTTTACTGCAACATAAGCCTTGGCAATGCAAGCCCTCATCCACCTAGTGAAGGTGGCCTCTGGATGCTTTTTTTCTTGCTGATCCATGTTTGGTTGCTCTGAAAAAGACAAACAGCCTATTCCAAAAAGCGGAACTCAGTAGTCTATCTAAGGAATGTCCTGACAGCTTGTCGCAATTCAACTTGTGCCACTACCTCTCTGATGGGAGAGAAGGTTGCAGACAGACAAGACGGTGGACAGTTCTTTCAGGTTCACATGGAAGGCCGTAGAGCATTTATGATGGAGAATGGGAATGATCCGAGCACTACCTTGTCTGTATGCATGACAAGGTACGGTTCTTTGTTGGACAAGACCTGGAACTCACCAAATCTCATGGCTGAGCACATATCGACTACCAAACACATCTTGTAAGATAGCACATCCAACAGTACCTACAAAAGTGGTTTGAAAGGTTCCTTACAAAAGCATTTGGAACCAGACCGAGGTCCCATGGGGAACCAGAAATTGTAACATAGTTTGACTCTAGCTGACAACCCATAGAAAACAAAAAAAACTCTTGGTTAGACCATAGGGAGACACCCAATGAGGCTCCACACATCGACAACTGACCTCTCAGGGTGCTCAAGGCCTAAGCCTTTTTTTTCTTCTTCCTACAGGAAAATGAAATCTGCAGGACTGGAGCTTTAAAAGGCCGAATATTTTTATCTCTGGGCCAGGTCAAAAAGTGGTCCATATGTGGAGATGAGCTGCCAGCGTGGAATTCTACTTTGCAGCCATCAGGGAGACCACCATCTTTTTGAAGAAATCTAGATTAGGTGATTGCTTTATTCAATAGCCAGACCTCGATTTGTAGAAGCTTCATTCCTGTGACAGGGTGTCCACTGCTCTTAAAGTTCCAAGCATGTTCATCTGCACACAGGAACGAGGGTAGTGCGCTAAGTATGGGTGGCTAACCCAGAGCAGCAGAAATCCAAAGCAACAGCACTCAAACCAAAAAAGCAGCCCAACAACAAATGTTGAATTCAGTTCAAATAATTTATTCACTCCACCACTGTACTTAGCCCCTAGCGCCTCAGCTTAGTGCCTTCCAGGGGACATTCGCTGTTGGATGGAGATGAGGATATATGCATCCCTCAGGCAAGGACCTGAGTTTTCTGTGGAAATTTGGGTCTAAATTCTGCAAGTCCCCCTGCTGCTGCAGAACTTCTGCGGCATTAGTTTCCTATTTCAGCAGAAATTCTGCGGTGGCAGTTGGGGGCTTCGGTAGCAGTCAGCAACCCCCAGCAAGCACCCAGGTAGGGGAAAAATGTTCGCTTTTGGGTTGGGACCAACAAACCAGAGAAGGCTGTCAATTAACTCCTGAGTTCTTAGTATTAGAAAGTAAAATATCCATCTCATCCATGCCAGTCCCATCACCCTCCCCACCCCAGCCGGAGAGTCCCCAGGGCAAACAAATTTGAATGAGTAATATTTTTAGTGGCTACCACACTGCACAGTGATAGTCATCCTTCTAGTTTTACCACTAGGCCAGTATGCCACTTTCTCATTCCAGTTGTGCTCAAAGCACTTCTGGGACAAGAAACCAGAATTTGGGCCCGGTGGTGAAATTAGAAGGATGAGGATAGCTGCACAGTAAGGGACCTGATAAAAATATTTCTACTTCAAATAAAGGGACTCAAGAAGGTTCTCAGGGTGTGGTAGGGAGGATGGTGGGGCTGAGCTGGATTGGGGTGGGGGTGGTGGGTTACCTGTTTTGATTTTTAAGGTAAAGCCCTAGCAGACAAACTAATGGGCAGGGGCTATTCCAAAATGCTTTCCAGATTTTTGTTTTTAAATTCCACAGAATGCCAAAAAGCATTCTGTAGAATTTAACATAAACCGCATAATAGTTTTCTGTAATTTATATGAACCATGGAATAACTGCAGTTTATATGATGCATGGAATAATTTTCTTTGGTCAGAGTCAATGTAACCTGCTGATTTGTTTTACTCACAGGTTATACTGACTCTTAATATTTTTTAAATGTATTGTGTTTTATGTCCTCATCCGCTGACCCCCCAACGGTCTGAGTTACACACACTCCGCCCCACAACACCCCCCTGGACCTACCTCACTCCTGTACATCCCCTGCTTACCCCCCCAATGGATGAGGCTGCCAGAGGGTCCCCTTCCCCCAGCAAAGTCTGAACTGTAGAACGCGAGCAAGAACCCGGTTGGTGGCACGGGTTCTGCAACGTGGGGGTGGATGTCACTGTGTGGCAGCAGAACCTCCATTTTTCTGTTTTCTCCCTGGGAGGCGTGTCATGCAATGATGTTGTGGCGGCACGCCGAACGTCTGACACACCTCCCAAACATACTCAGTCCCAGCTGTTGTACCCCAGGCTACCATGATGGGTTACCTGAACACCAGCGACTTCCCCACCCTTCTCCCTGAGGAGGAGAGCAATCCATAGGACACTCGATCCTCCTCCCACAGGCTGGCCCTCCAACTTCCAAGGCTCGTTCCCGAACCTGGGTTGTTGTCATCGTGAATGGTACCGCTGTGGCAGCAGGCCAGCTAACTACTGACTCATCAATATAAACTGCCGAATAATATTCTGCATTTCATGTAAATTGCTGAATAATATTCTGCAGTTCATGTAAACCGTGGAATAATATTCTGCAGTTCACGCAAACCACGGAATAATATTCCATGGTTCATATAAACCACGGAATAACATTCCACATTTCATTTAACCTGTGGAATAATATTACGCAGTTCATGTAAACCACATAATAATATTCCACAGTTTTCCATGGTTTATATTAAATTTCACGGCAATCTCCGTGGCCACAGAATCTTGGAAAAATCGGGGCCTTGCCCTCAGGTCTATGAAAGTCAGGAACTCCCCGGCTGGACAGCTCAGGAGATTGAATGCAGGGATTCTATCTTAAAGGTCAGAACGCACAGACTCGTTTAGGTGCATCAGATCCAGAAGGAGCCAAAGACCCCCGACTTCATGGGTGAGGTGGCCTGGGTCTCTGACACACTTGTCTCTGCATGGGTTTCTCTGTAACTGGGGGCAGCAGAAAAATTTCTCTGAGGGGTTTTTTTTTTTTAAAACCTACTACAAACCTAAGGCCAGAATTTCCCAAACTCAGGAAACTGAGATTATCTGGGCCCATTTTGAGTAAATAATTGTACAGTCTTCCACTAAAGGAAGGAAAGTAGAGATGGGCTTGGGTACCTTCAGAGTGAAGTGCTATTCCCCCTCTCTTTCTTTTGGCCCTGGGCCTAACTTGTGTCTTAGGGCAATGGCACCTCTGTTACTATTGGTTTAGTAACCTGAATAGGTTTCATTTTCTCCTGGATATTTTTCAAACTGACATCCAAGCCAGAACCGAATAACAAATCTCCCTCAAGGGTAGAATGAACAGCCTGTACTTTGAAGCCTGTTCAGCCACCTAATGCCTGAGCCACACGCCTCACATAACCTGCAAAATGTGATAGTTGGAGCAGACAGACATATGTAAGTTTTCCACCGTGGCATCCCCTAAGATGAAGGCCAAGGATATCAGCTGCAAAATGCTCGCGCCCTCTAAATCCAGGGGAATGGAGCTGCCCAGGGCTATAATCCACAGTTTAAGGCTCTGAAAGCAACAAAGAAGGCACAGAGGTGCACAGATTTGCGCCGTTAGAAGCAAAGGCTCTTTTGCACACAGCATCCACTCG
Organism: Neoceratodus forsteri; assembly: GCA_016271365.2. Taxonomy (NCBI): domain Eukaryota; kingdom Metazoa; phylum Chordata; order Ceratodontiformes; family Ceratodontidae; genus Neoceratodus; species Neoceratodus forsteri. Next base: position 1,845,562,930 of record CM057456.1, read on the forward strand.
CTGGTTGTGCAATTCCATTAAGACCAAGGACTCGTCAAGAGGAGTAGTGGTGTACTTGATGGAATTATGATCCGCCTTGTATGGAGCGGAGAAGGGTGTGGACAGGACAGAACTGATATCCACTGCCTCCATGGATGGCACCTCCTTGTGCTTATAAGGGCCTACATGCCTCAGCTATCAGGTAGGGCAAGGACTTGGTATCAAACAGAGGCGGGATAGGAAACCTCCTCTTTGGCTCTGTTCCTTCCCCTCCCTCTGCCTCTTCAGTAGCTTTGTTCTCCTATTCATCAAGTAGCTCCTAGGGTCAGGGTTTTCCCCAAGATCCTGATATCCTCATCCTGACCCTCTAGATGGTTAGGGTCGGGGTCTGCCTGCATATCCAAAAAACACAACTCTGTCATGCTGCAGCACATCTGGACATCCCTGTGTGGGCGCCACCTGATCTGAGGGGCCTGGTTTATGGTTGAGTGTGTCTGATAGGATGTCCTGCAGGACATGGCTGCTCAAAACCTCTCCTAAGAGCAACAACAAAGATTTACGCAATTCTGCTTGCCACTGCCAACTGGTACACCAGGTGCACTCCACCAACTCAGAGGTCCAACTGGAGGGAACCACAAGAGACATATTTGCTTTAGGAAATACAACGGATGCAGTAGGAAATCATGTGAAAAGGTTTCATTATCTTTTTGCTGGTCTTGCATCTCCAGAAGTAAGAGGTCTCCAATATGCCATGGTGCCAATGAAAAATAGCCCAGCAGCGTATCCAAGGAAAAGGGATCTGATGTTGCTCTGGAAAGAAAAGATAGAGGACTGCATACAGCATGGGAGGTCACAGTAAAGCTTCACACAGCCTAGAGAGACTTATGAAAAACAATCCTATTTTAGACTGTTTGAGCCCAGAACAAAAGGCCACTATCACGAATCTCCCTTTTGGACTCATTCTAGATGTTGCAGGGAAGAGAAAATACTCTGGAAACAGAACCATCCAAACACTGGGGACCAGATGTGTAACACCTTGAAGTTTTAAGCCTTGTATCAGATTGTTAAGGCTGGCATCATATCATACCACAACCACTACAACTAAAATGGGTCTAAGAGGTGGAAGATGGATCAGATACAGCTCCCGCACCAAGATGGGACAAAGTGGCTGAGAAAAGCTTCCAATCAGCAGCGCCTAGTCAAAGAAGCATTAAAAAAACCACAAATGCTGCATCAAGCACTGCAGAAGCACAGATGCACGTGTGTACTCCCTGGAGACCACGTGCATGACATCAATGGCTGCACGCACACCATACAAGTGTAACCCCTAGATGGTGCTATCCCAGGGGCTACTACCCCTGCCTAATTTGCCACTAACAGGTTGAGGGGCCTCGATCCAATGGCGGGTGCCTCCACCCAGAGGTCAGGGTTTGCAATAGTTAAACTTACTTGGTCACAGCCCTCTGGGACACTGCAACCCCCCTTTCTTCCCACTAGTGGCCCACACAATATATCAGAATTACCTTCACCGTATACACTTACCCCCAGGACTAGTTCGCACTGGGACCTCCTGTGAAATAAGATACAGTGCAACAATCACAGTACAGTACTTTAACATAACCAAATACCTCAGGCAGTATAACTTTGCTGAAACAAGCAGCTCTGATTTATTTAGGGGGATATAACAAGGACAGGGGGAAATCAGGTTAATTAGCTTATCACTTTACTATCTACCTATGGCTCTGTGCACAGGCCTATCCCTACCAGTTACTGTCCCTGGGTACCCAAGCCCTAGTGGCTAGTCCAAACCGTGGCAGCTGGTAGGGGCTCTTTCACACAGAGAAAAGGAAAATTAAACAGTCAGCAGTACAGTAATTCCATTTGGATTTAATGTGGCAATTCAACAGGGAGCGACCCCGAATTAGTACTCACGACCTCCAAACAAGATAGGGTCCTTCAATGTCAGCAGGGCTACTCTTGAGCTCAAGAGACTCCTCACACATTTATATGGTAAAAAGTACTATACCAGGCAGGCTGCTTCTCTATCCCGATCGTAATTACTGCACAATACCGGGAGAACACACAGCAGATTCAGTTCCTGACAGACCGAGTGCAATTCAACAATTTCTCCAGTCTTCTACAGGGTGAGCCTGGTTTCTATTCTTCAGAGATCCTTTGATTCTTTTCACAGGACGGATTCAGTCCTAAAAAGCAGTTACACAAGCTGCAGACCGGAACTCTGGGCCTTACACACGTTTTTTGACTGAAACTGTGCACTGAAGGAGCACAGGGTTTCTTTCCCCTTCACTGCTAGATCTAAACTGAAACTCCCAACAGACAAAACCGGGCACTTCCTTTGAGTTCCTCCCAGTTCTTGACTGGATTGGCTGTCACTCACAATAGACTGCTGCTGTTGGTCCAAAAAGGCACCGAAGTCTAAACTACATCTCCCACAGTCACTGCCCATATAATCCTCTTGTGGCTGGCTCAGATTATGAGTCCAAGTTCTGATTCGTCCAAGGCACCATTTTAGAGCTAGCTTACCCCACACTGATTGGTCCAGTTCAGCAGTTCAAAACCAGAATGGGGAACTAGGCATACACAGTTCTGACTGCAAAGAAAGCAGGTTAGACAAACTGTAATTTCATTATTACTCTAAATGGTTTCTGGCAAACAGTTACATCTTTCAGATAGGTTCCCTTTGCACTCCTAGTGACTGCAAAAATGGAGTGAATTGGCAGCAGTTTGAGTGGTACTCAATCAAAGAAACACACAGTCCCCATACAAACTAATTATGTCTGCAAGCAGACAGCTCTTAAAGAGACAGTACCAGAGGTTCTAAAACACTCACTGATAAATGGCTTAAGCACGCAAACACCACTCAGGCTTGGAGCATTCAAGCAAGCTCCTGGAAGTCTTTTGGGAACCCCCATTTGCAGGAGGGTTACACTCCTGGCCTGGGAAAGCTTGGCGTCCGCGTCAAGCAAGTACCCATAAGTTTTAACTGCAACCATATACATTTGCATTAGGCTCACACATGTAATCATCAGTCAATACATCATTTTACCAAGAACACATTTCTGAAACATTGCAGTACGTCACTCTTTACACAGTATAACACACACATTGTACCATAACTCAAGTTATTACCTCTTGTACATGAAACCTGAAGAGAGGGGGCCCTTCCCTATCAGTTACCTTGGGGCTGGACGGGGCAAGGGCACCATAAGTAACTTGGAGTTAACACTGACGCTCAGTTTGGGCAATGAGCTCGGGGACACATACACTCCTTTATGGACAACATTGAGAGGCAAGTCCACAGGCCTCCCAAGTGAATCATAACTGAGGTGCACCACAGGCTTTACAGCTCGACCAGTCTTTCTAGGGGGAACTGTTACAGTCTCTACACTCTGAGCCTCATTTTCAGCATTGTCCTCACTAGTCAGGGGAGTCTCCATGGGGGTAGAGAGGCTAGAACTTGGGGCACTTTCAGCTCCAGGAGTTACAGTTTCTGAGTCCACAACATTTGGCTCACATGGAGAGCTTTCGGACACTGGCAGTGGACTGTCAGGGCACTCAAAATACTCTTCTTGTTGGGTTGTATCACCAGTCTGCCCCAATCTATAATTTTCCTCCCTGAAAGCTCAAACAGTTCAACCATGCACAATGATTCCATTTCATCTGATCTGATGCTTTGCACTTCACTTTCTGGGAGCATTGGCTCCAGGGATGAAGCTGGGGCTTAGACAGTCCAGAAGGCCCAGCTTTGTCTCCAGTATTGACTAGGGGATTGCCCGAAACAATTGACTCAGTTTGTAAGAAGGATAGTATTCAAAGTCACTCTCACTTTCTTCTGATATGGACTGACAGTCATGCTCAACTGGGACTTGTGCAGGGGAACACTTTAACTCTGCTTCTGTAGGTGCAGACTTCCTTGATCTTTCTTGCAGCAGCTCTAGTCACTGGTCCAGAGGGGCATCTTCTGGGGGCTCAGACTCAATCAGGATTTGTCCAATGGGCAGTAAATGATTTCTATGCATTGTTTTACATCTTTTGAATTGTTCTCAGGCCTTACTTTGTACACTGGCAGATCATCTAGTTTGCCCACTACAATGAGGGAGATGGTGCCATCTGTCAGCAATCTTGTGTTTGCCATGCAGTCCCAGATTTCTTAGCAATACCCGATCTCCCTCCTGGAGTTCCTGTGCTTTCACCTTTTATCATACCGTTCTTTGTTGGCCAGATTTCTTTTGGCAGCCATGGTTTGAGCCAGTTAGTACGCATGAGTTAGCTGGGCTTAACTTTTGCACATACTGTAAATAGTTGTCAGCTTGAACCCCATCAGGAGACCCCAAACACACATCTACTGGTAGTCGAGCTCTCTTCCAAACATCAGGCGGTAGGGGAGAACCCAGTGGCATCACTTTTGGTGCAGTTATAAGCATGTACCAGGGTGCTAATTTGTTGGCTCCATCTAGTCTTGTCTTTTGGGTGCAGGGTGCCTAGCATATCTAGCAAAGTGCGGTTGAAACGTTCAGGCTGTGGGTCCCCTTGGGGGTGGTAAGGAGTGGTTCTGGACTTTCTCATTCCCCACAGAGAAAGCATCTCTTTGATCAGATGACTCTCAAAGTCTCTCCCTTGATCAGAATGGATTCTTTGTGGAGCCCCATAGTGAACAAAAAAGTTTTCTACAAGTACTTTGGCTACAGTGGATGCTTTCTGGTCTTTGGTGGGGAAAGCTTGGGCATATCTCGTGAAATGGTCAGTGACCACCAGCACATTACTGATATTTCTTTGATCTGACTCCAAACTCAGAAAATCAATACAGACCAGCTCCATGGGTGCACTGGTGGTTATGTTAACAAGGGGGGCAGCCCTCTGGGGCAAAGCTTTCCTCTGTAAGCAGCAACTACAAGTTCGAATGTGTTGCTCCACATCAGCCCCCATCTTAGGCCAATAGAATCTGGATCTCACCAAGTCAAGTGTTCTGTCTATACCAAGGTGCCCCATGTGGTTGTGCAAGGACCTCAATACTGAGTCTCGAAAGGCAGTGGGCAGCACCAGTTGTTGTTTGTCTACTTGTCCCCCTCTGTCTACTGTTTCTCTGTATAACAGTTTATTGATCAGTTTCAACTTAGGACCTTCTTTGTATAACAGTGCAGTTCTCAAATCAGTGGGCGTAATTTGGACACATCTTTTCCTGCATAGAGGGCTTCTAAAGCTGATTTGATCATAGGATGTGGATTGAGCCACGAATACTGTCATTGTCCAGCTGAGGCAGTGCACCAATGTCTATTGCAGAAAAGTGGCAATAAGCAGCAGGTATGCAATTCTCAGAGGGTCCCAAGCAATCCACCATGCAGTCTACTGCAGTCCGTGGACATTGTTCCTCCCTGTCAAACTTCTGTCAGAGTGCCCGAATGTCAGGTTCTGCCAATCGGACCCAATCATTCTGGGGAACAGGCCTCCGGGAGAGCATCAGCATCTATGTGGTTCAGACCTGCTCGGTATTCGAGAGCATAGTCATATGTAGATAATGCAGAAAGCCACCTGTGGCCAGTGGCATCCAGCTTAGCTGAGGTCTGCACATAGGTCAAAGGATTATTGTCAGTTTTACTAGTATTTTAGCCCCATACAAGTACTCATGGAATTGGTCAACAATAGCCCACTTCAAAGCTAGGAACTCTAACTTATGTACAGGATAGTTCTTTTCGGATGGGGTCAGGCTTCTACTGGCAAAGGCCACTGGTCTCAGGCCATTCTCGTGCTCTTGGTACAACACAGCCCCCAACCCTTGCAAGCTAGCATCAGTGTGCAGGACGTAAGGTTTTCTTGGATCGCATAGGCAGCACTGGAGCATGGGTAAGTCGATATATGATCTCATGAAAGCAGTCTCACAATCAGAGTCCAGTGGGCCCCAAATACTTCACTCGGATGAAACTACACTCTTCAGTCTTGAGGGACGCTGACTTTTGGTATTTTTGTGGGTTGGGGATACCCTTGAGTAAGGTTAAGTAAAGGGCGAATCACTCTTGAATAGTCCTTGATGAAATGCTGATAATAACCACAGAATCCCAGGAATCTCTGCAGTTCTTTTAGATTTTTGGGCTGTGGCCAGGTGGTCAAGGCCTCAACTTTACTTGGGTTGGTCTCTATTCCTCGGTGGATACTATGTGTCCCACATACTTTACTGATGTTTGAAAGAATTGACACTTATCAATGGACAGTTTAAGGCCAAAGTCCTCCAGTCGGTCCAATACCTTAAATAATCTGCTCTCATGTTCCTCCAGTGAGCTGCCAAACACAATAACATCATCTAGGTATACTAGGCACTCTAGTAAGTTCATGTCCCCACTGCACGCTCCATCAATCGTTGAAAAGTGGCTGGGGCACCTGAAATCCCTTGAGGCATCCTTATGAATTCATAGAAGCCAAGCGGACAGATAAAGGCTGTCTTCTCGCGGTCCTCTGGGGCTATTGGGATCTGGTAGTACCCACTGCGGAGATCCAACACAGAGAACCACTTGCTCCCGTTTAGGCAGTCCAAAGCATCCTGAATGCGGGGCATTGTGTACTGATCAGGGATAGTCCGCCGGTTTAAGGTGCGATAATCCACACACATCCTTACTGTTCCATTCTTCTTCCTCACTACCACAATGGGGGAAGCATAAGGGCTTCTGGATTCTTGTATTACACCAGCAGCTAACATCTCTTGCAGATGCCGTCTCACATCATCTATGTCAGCAGGTGTCAGGCGTCGAGACCTCTCACGAAATGGTCTTTTCATACTGAACGGATATTGTGCTCAGCTCCTTGCCGCATCTACATCCCATTCCTTTAAAGAAAACACCTGGTCTCTCTGGCAAGCTTCTCACTGATCCTCACTTTCCATTCAGCTGGCAGCGGAGTCGCAAATCAAACAAGTCAGGCGTTACTCTGTCATTCTTCCTTGAACTCTTGCTGCTGGGTAGCACTGCAGTGTCTGCACAATGCACATTAGCCAGGATGCAACCTCTATTTACTCGAATGTCTCTTTCAGACACATTATGAACTTGGACCATTACCCTTCTGGCATAAGCATGGGCTCTAGCGGGCAAAATACTAGGCTTGACCAGCAGTCCCTCTTGCAATTTTCCATCGCCTGGTGCATCCAACATTAATATTTTATTCTTAACATCCTTTCTGATACGGACCTCTCCCTGTAAGGTACACTGGGCATTTGGCGCCAGGATCAGAGACTCAGGATCCTTCTTCCATACAATTCCGACCGGTTCCTCTGGTTCTATTTTTCAGCATCTCTCTGTGCCTCATAGGCCTTCTTAATTAAAGCCGGAACTCTTAAAGCTCTACTAGTCTTTGACCCCTGTTTTTCATAACACAACTGTGCCAGCCTTCCGAACATATGAGCATTTGTTCCAATCAACAAAGGACACCATCATACAGTCCAGTGGGGGACACACTAAGGCTAGGGTCTCTACTTGTTCGGCCACTCCAGCCACGGAGGTGGGAAAGACAGCCAAATTCGGATATACCCGGAACAGGGGTAGGCCTTCTCACTTAACCCTCATACATGCAGTCCTTCTAATGGTTGTAAGGGTACATCTGACAAATACTTCTGATACCAATCTTGGAACATAATTGTCACTTGGGAGCCACTGTCTAATACAGCTCTTGTAGACACTCCATTCACCTTTACAGTGGTCTCCATGGAGGGACCCACTATTCTGGACCAGTCTGGAGAGCGTGTAGGGGGCCTGGGCAACTGACCTTGCCACAAAAGGACGTGAGTTAGCATTTTGGTGCCCTCACTGGGATCATTTCGTGCACCTCTTAACCACTGATTTGTTCTCCAAGCTCTCCTTGTAGCCTATATGCAACTTTGTCAGTGTCTTTTGGGACCCATTCCTTTTCATGTGCCCATCTTTCCCACAATTATAGCAAAACATACTTTCTGGAGTTTGAGCTGGCTGAGGCGCCACACTGGGAGCCAGGGCGGGGTATTACTAACTGGAAACCTTGGTGCCATCTCTGTCTCGGCGTGATAAGCATTTGGAGACATCTCGTCAGTTTCTCACTTCCATGGTCAAGGAATCGAGTTGGAGCTGTTATCAGCAGGAGATACATGGGTGGGTACCCCACCACCATAGCAGATGCAGTCGGATATAGGTCAGGGCCCATACTTGCAGGCGTGGCCTTCATAAAGGACTGTTTTTGAATTCCGGATCTCTCTCAACAGTTCGCCCCATTGTGACATATCTTTTCCTTGTCAGAGCACTCATTGACTGTCAACCTCTGCCCTGAACTTCACTTGATGGGTCACCCTCAGTCACTCGGTCGTAGCCACAGCTGTTGGTGCAGGTCCCTCCTGAGGTCGCCTTTTCTCAACTCCTCAAATTTCTCTCATTAACTCATCATAGGAGGGTGGGATTCAGTCCATTTGCCAGGCGTAACTGAAGCAACAGCAGTTCTGAGAAGGGCAGACTTAAGGATTCTGTCCAGTCTGGTTGGTCAGAGCTGGCAAACTACCCTTTCTGAGGCATTCTTGCAACAATTTTTCCAGCCGAGACATACACAGACAACAACTCCCCTTGGTACTGTTGTGCATTTCTTACTCTCCACCATAGGTCCTCATCAGAATCTGGGCTCCCATACACATTCTCAAGGCCTCAAGATAGGCCTGTGCAGTCGCTTCAGGGTTACTGGCCCATTGCTTACGGATGGTGAGCCAGGGCAGGACCTCGGAGGCTCTCACTAACCCTCTTTCGCTTTTCGGCTTCCGAGCATTGCCATTCTAGCACTTGGGGGGCAACATAGTCTATCCAGGTCTCCCAGTCATCCTCCCCTTGGGGGGTGGGGAGGGTGCCAGAGAAGATCCTCAACCTTCGGTAAGAGTCGTGACTAATGGCAGGTGCAGAAATAGGAGTCTGCATTGGTTCAGCCACCATTACGGGTACTGGAGCGGGAGAGGGTGTTGGGGAAGGAACACCCCCAGGTGGCAAGAATAGTTTCTTCAAGTCCTCCACAGTTTTCCCTTCTCCCAGCAACCATTTAGCAAATTTCTCCTCAAAAGTTTCAGATAGTGGTGGGGCTCATTCCCTTGGGTCTTTACTGTCCTTAGTTATCACTCTCCAAGCAGTGAGGGCTCCTCTGGGGTAATGGTCTGTGGCACTTTGGAGCTATCTATGGGATCCTTAAACTCTACTAGGCCAGGAAAGTGTGGGTGAGCAGATTAGCATGCCGACCCACCACCACAGGGTTTTGTAAACCTTCCACCTTGAAAGTACTCCTGCACAGTGTCCGTATTGATACGGGGATGTCCAGAAAAAGCATAGCATTTTGAGGTGATCTCCTCCCCAGCACACCAGTCCACCAGCGGTGCACAGCCACTTCTGTCAGGTACCCATTTATTATTATTATTTTTTTCTTAACAGTGGTTTGTAAATATGGCCACTAGAGGACACACAATCCCAGCGGTGAGCCTCAAGATGTAACCCCTAGATGGCGCTATCCCAGGGCTACTACCCTGCCTGATTTGCCACTAACAGGTTGAGGGCCTGGATCAATGTGGTGCCTCCACCCAGAGGTCAGGGTTTGCAATAGTTAAACTTACTTGGTCACAGCCCTCTGGGACACTGCAACCCCTTTCTTCCACTAATGGCCCACACAATATATCAGAATTACCTTCACCGTATACACTTACCCCCAGGACTAGTTCCGGCACTGGGACCTCCTGTGAAATAAGATACAGTGCAACAATCACAGTACAGTACTTTAACATAGACAAATACCTCAGGCAGTATAACTTTGCTGAAACAAGCAGCTCTGATTTATTTAGGGGGATATAACAAGGACAGGGGGAAATCAGGTTAATTAGCTTATCACTTTACTATCTACCTATGGCTCTGTGCACAGGCCTATCCCTACCAGTTACTGTCCCTGGGTACCCAAGCCCCAGTGGCTAGTCCAAACCGTGGCAGCTGGTAGGGCCCTTTCACCAGAGAAAAGGAAAATTAAACAGTCAGCAGTACAGTAATTCCATTTGGATTTAATGTGGCAATTCAACAGGAGGCGACCCAATTAGTACTCCGACCTCCAAACAAGATAGGGTCCTTCAATGTCAGCAGGGCTACTCTTGAGCTCAAGAGACTCCTCACATTTATATGGTAAAAAGAAAGTACTATACCAGGCAGGCTGCTTCTTATCCCGATCGCAATTACTGCACAATACCGGGAGAACACACAGCAGATTCAGTTCCTGACAGACCGAGTGCAATTCAACAATTTCTCCAGTCTTCTACAGGGTGAGCCTGGTTTCTATTCTTCAGAGATCCTTTGATTCTTTTCACAGGATGGATTCAGTCCTAAAAAGCAGTTACACAAGCTGCAGACCGGAACTCTGGGCCTTACACACGTTTTTTGACTGAAACTGTGCACTGAAGGAGCACAGGGTTTCTTTCCCCTTCACTGCTAGATCTAAACTGAAACTCCCAACAGACAAAACTGGGCACTTCCTTTGAGTTCCTCCCAGTTCTTGACTGGATTGGCTGTCACTCACAATAGACTGCTGCTGTTGGTTCAAAAAGGCACGAAGTCTAAACTACATCTCCACAGTCACTGCCCATATAATCCTCTTGTGGCTGGCTCAGATTATGAGTCCAAGTTCTGATTCAGTCAAGGCACCATTTTAGAGCTAGCTTACCCCACACTGATTGGTCCAGTTCAGCAGTTCAAAACCAGAATGGGGAACTAGGCAGACACAGTTCTGACTGCAAAGAAAGCAGGTTAGACAAACTGTAATTTCATTATTACTCTAAATGGTTTCTGGCAAACAGTTACATCTTTCAGATAGGTTCCTTTGCACTCCTAGTGACTGCAAAATGGAGTGAATTGGCAGCAGCTTGAGTGGTACTCAATCAAAGAAACACACAGTCCCCATACAAACTAATTATGTCTGCAAGCAGACAGCTCTTAAAGAGACAGTACCAGAGGTTCTAAAAACACTCACTGATAAATGGCTTAAACGCCAAACACCATTCAGGCTTGGAGCATTCAAGCAAGCTCCTGGAAGTCTTTTGGGAACCCCCATTTGCAGGGGGGTTACACAAGCATGCAAAATTCCACGCTACACAGAACAAAGGGAAGGAAGGGCATGCATGCCCAATGGCCAAGAACAGTCAAAATGGCAGAGAATCACACGATTCAAAGTAGCCAAGAAGAAAACCGCCTAAAATACTGATCAAAGAGGAGACCATGAGTAGCCAAGACAAAAACGTCTCACCATACCATTCAACCCTGTCCCCCAAAAGCAACAATACTTCTCCTGAAAACGAGACACAAATAACCAAAAAGTGAAACTGTTGCTGCCAAACAAATGATACATGTTTGCAGTGATTGCTGAGCATGCTTGAATTCAGCTTGTCCTTGAATGAGGGACAAACTCTCTCAATGTGAAACTTGGGGCTTCTGTGAAGGAAAAAGTAAAAAAAAAAAGAGAAACTGCTCCTCAAAATGTGGAACAGTTGAGAGGTATGCTCCTCACAAGCAGGCCCCACTTTTTTTTTTTAACTGGTGTAGAATTATGAGGGAAATGTCCCTTACAAGGAGCCTGAATAAAAAGGGAAATGCCCCTTACAAGGAGCCTGAATAAAAAAGGAAACATCCCCAAATGAAAACAATTACTTGAAAAACAAAGTGGCAAAGGATGGGGGGGGGGAGCACCGATGCCCAAAGATGGGAAGGGGGAGACCCCAGGGAGCCCTAATTAAACAGAAGAGAAAACAGGCACCATGTTGAACAAAATCTGAGACCTCTCAAAAATAACACTCTAGAATAATGTGGCAGATGTGGCACCTAATTCAAGCACATGCAGTGGAAAATGGGAGAGCAGGTTAGCCAATTTGAAAGCCGTAGCTTAACAGGCAGGATTTTGATTTAGGGTACTCCCTGTCACCAGGAAGCCTCAACCTGCTATGCAGAACTGCAGCCCCAAGGCCTGGAAGCTAAAAGTTTCTTCAGAAAAACTTGAGAGATGTTTCTGCTTTTGATGGCACAGCTAAGACTGGAGAGTTGCTGCTGTTTGAATCCTAATATGCCCAAAATTCTAAAGTTCAGGGCTGTGCCTTTTCCCCTAGTAGGGGTGCACTATACCCACACGTAATAAATACCCATTGACAATGTGGAGTGCTACAGAAAGGAGTAGAGGGTGCAGTAGTGAGTTCGAGGGGGCAGTTGGTAGCACTGTGGCAAAAGGCATTACAGAGGATGTCCAGTCTGGCACGGGAAGTGGAAGGGGCAGTACCATAAACAACATCTGCATAGCTGAAGACCAGGAGCACCATTTTGGTAACAAGCTCCCAGTGAAGCTGTGGAGACAAACATTCTTTGTTGTGGTGCAAGGCACAAAGTTTGGAGTAGATCTTGGTGTGGATGGCGTCAGTGTGGGCACAGAAGTCAACCTCACTGTCTAACCACACACCAAGGTACTTGAAGGACTGAACTGCTTCCAGGGTGGTGCTGTCCAAGGTGGAGAAGACAGGGAGAGTAGGAAGTCAGGCCAGTTTCTATCTGGTGCCAAAGGGTATGAACACTGTTTTTTTTACTGTTGAACTGGAATCTGTTGGTGTGGAACCAACACAGAACATTGTGGAAGTCTTGTTGTAGCAAAGCCTTCCACAGTTGCAGTAGAGGGAATGGAGGTAAAAATGACTATGTCATCTGCATGTATGTGATGGTGAAAGTTGGCACAGGTAGTGGGAAGGGGTCATTAAGAAAAACGGAGAAGAGGATGGGGACCCAGGACAGAGCCCTGTGGGACGGACTGGATGGGAAGTAGGGTGGTAAGACACCTCAGAAATATACCAACTGCTGATGGCCCTTGAGATATGAACAAAACCATTCAACAGCAGGAGCTGAGAGGCCAGCAGTACTCAGTTTATCCAGGAGGAGTGGATGGGTCACCGAATCAAAGGCTTTGGCCAGATCAATGAAGATGGCAGCCGTGATGTGCCCCTGATCCATCTCAGAGAAGATGGGAGTTAAAAACGCAGCACGGATGAGACAATGGAATAGTACTTCCAGAAGCCAGACTGGAAGGCAGAGAGGAAATGAGGAAGTCAAAAAGTCTGGAGTAAACAAGTTTCTCTTTCAGCTTTGAAAGAGAGGTGAGGAAGGAGATAGGAAGAAAGATACCAGGGGAGGAGGTGTACCCCTTTGTGAAGTGGAAGAACTTTAGCAATCTTCCAGGACTGAGGAAGGGCACAGAGGGAGAGGGAGAAGGAGAAGTTGAGGAGCTGAGGGTGGGATGTAATGGCAAGAGCTGAAAGGTGGAGGAGTTTAGGATCCAGCCCATGAGGGCTTAGCTTGGATAGATTGAGGGAGGAAAGGACGAGCAGGGTTTCCTGGGTAGTAATGGGGGGGAGGGAGGGACAGAAACAAGCCAGGAGGGAGGGAGGGCACTAGTAGTGAAAAACTCACTGAAGTGAGCTGCAATAGCGGTGGGGTCAGAAACATTAACCACAAGGAGTGAGGGAGGAAGGGAACTGGGTAGGAGGGTCAAAAAAGAAGTGAATTACATTCCAGAATTTAGCTGGGTAGTTAAGGTTGTTCTGGAGGTTGGCCTTGAAAGAGTTTGATTTCGTAGCCTGTACAGCCTTAGTACATGAGTTTCTAAGAGCACTGTAAGAGAGGAAGTCAGGGAGGGAGTGGGATCATCGGTAGTGGGCCCAGGTGAGATCACCAGACTTGCAATGGTCTATAAGTTCGGGGGTAGTCCAGAGGCGGTGGAAAGATTTGACCATGGATTTTCTGAGGGGGGCATGCTGGTCCAGGACAGGAAAATTTGGAGAGAAACAGGGAGAGGGCCACGTCAATATTAGGGGCAGAGAGGATGACTGACCAATATTTTGCAAGAAAGTTATGACAGGGTTGGGAAAAGACCCTGTCCCATTTGTTATGCAGAGACAGTTAAAAGCAAGGATCTGATCTATTTTGTCCTCTCGTTTTCTGCCACTTGTCTGTCTCTTGCCTGTCTGGTCGCACAATGAAATTTTCCTTGTGGTACCTAGGAAATGGCCTCTCTGATAAGCTGATACTTTCCCCCTCTTATCTCCTTTTCTTCACTTGCTGTTTTTATTCTTTCATTGTCCCCTTGCTTCTCTGTTTAAAAATATATACGTGAATCTTTATGTAAAACAGAGATCCCTTGGTTTGCAAATGTGCACGACTATTGTATGTAAAAAAAACTTTGTTAATGCACCAGTCAGGGTAATGTAATGCCACAAAAGTAGGGAAATGTGGTGTTGGGATTTCCAACCCTAGCTCCCCACTCCCACAGTAGCAAAAGGAAAAAACATTAGGGTTTTGGGTCACTGGAGTCTTGGCGAAATCAGTGGTGGGGTCTTCCTTGGGGTTGTCAACCTTAATGGTACCCCATCCCCCCAGCCCATAGCCTGTTGTCTAAAGTAGAAAGAACAGCTCCAAGCTAGTGCCGCATAGTGATGCACTCTTCAAAGGTGGAGAATTATGCCTCACTACATGCTGCCAATACAATCTGTTGTTGCTTTCTTCACGGAGATCATGTGTGATGTTGTTTGCTCAGGGAACGGGGTGGGCATTTGGGTTGAGAATCCCAAGGAAGACCCCACCACTGATTCGCCAAGACTCTGGAGACCCAGAACCCTAATGCTTTTTCCTTTTGCTGCTTGGGGGGAGAGTAAGGGCTGGAACCCCTAATGCCACACTTCCCTACTTTTGTGGTGTTAAGTTACCCTAACTAGTGCATTAATGAAGTTTGTTGCAAAGAATTTCCTTTCTTTTTGAGATAGTGGAACTGTATCCTCATTCATGCAGAGATGCAGATGCCCTGTGCCAAGGGAAGACTGTACACCTACAGAAGTGCAGGGCTCTTGTGGGTGAGAGTGGGAGCAGGATTGAGCACTGGCTCTCCTTTTCTAGGAGGGGGGTCACCCGCCCATAGTCCCTGACACCGGATGGAGGTCCGGTGACAGATGCAGGTGGTAACGGCATGACAGATAGGGTGGGGCATCCCATAGTGCTTGGCGCTCGCGTGCCTCTACATGCACGCATGACGCTGAGATGCACGGGGTCGGGGAACAAAAGCTGAAAACGTACAACCTACTTATTGGGGGACTTTGTCCGTTTCTTTCCTGCAGCTGAACAAAATAGAAAACGGTGTCCCAGAACCTATCCCATGCCGACAACTCTGTAAATTAACCTGTGAAGGTCAAACTGCATCTCAAGGTTAAACCCGGAGTCCAAATTGCTTTTTGTAATCATTTCAACAATATAACTACATACATTTTCAAACCAGAGAAGCCAGTTTCACATATAGATCCACATATATTCCTACAACCACAGATAACAAGGGGGAAGAAAAGACAGAAACAGCAAGAAGCAGCAAGTGAAGGCAGGGAGATAGCGGAAGGGGGGAGAACAGTGAGACTGTCAGAGTGATCAGTTCCTAAGACTCACAAGAAAATTAGATTGCGCAGACAGACGAGACAGAAAAAGAGAGGATAGCACAGATCCTTGCTTTTAACTCTTTCTGCATAACAAATGGGACAGGGCCTTATTCAACCCTGTTACACAGTGGTAAGTTTATAGGTTACTCCTTTTTACTGTGTTATAGTAGATAAATAAACAAAAACATTAATCTGAATGAGAGCAGTTCCTCTCTACTCAGACCCCCCAATCTGAGGAGTTAAACAAGACGACTGCAAGGTCACTCTGGATGGCTCTGCACCTGCCAACACAGGAGCTTACCGTCATCTTTGTGCAACACGTTCCAAACGAAAGCAGTTGCTGACGTTCCTGCACACTGAGATCACTTAGACGCCACAGCTTGGCTAGTGCCTCAGCAGCCCGCATTCTTTGAATGACGTCACAATCACCGGCCAACACAGGAGCTTGCTAACACCTCTGCACATCGTACTCTGAATGAAAGAAGTTGCTGTAAGTACTACAGGCTTTCCCTGCTAGCAGTTTGCGTCAGTTGACAATGAGAGAAAATCAAATGACTGCCCAGACATAAAGCTTGAGTTCCCAAAACCAGTAAAGGGAAGGGTTAGTACTAACAGATGACAGGGGAAAAAACAAGATGGAGGGAAAAAAAAGGACAAGATAGGAGAGCCACCCCACATAACTATCTGATTAAAAATCCCTTCCAAAACAAGAAATAATAGTTTATTTACCTGAGGCACCAGGCTAGATATTTTAACAACAGACCAACAATAAACACACCCTACAAAGGTCAGTGGTCTCCATCCAGGCACTGCAGGCACTGAGATGGAAATTAGCTAGCAGGTTAATCAATTTGAAAGCCTCAGCTTAACAGGCATGATTTCTAAATTTAGGGGTGCTCCCTGACACTAGATAGCCCCAACTTGCCTTGGAGTCTCACAGTACTTGGAACAATATAGCAAACATTACACAAATATTACAGTGAGGGTGGTGGCTGGGTGGAATGCGTTACCTGCAGAAGTGGTATGCAGTAGAACAGTGGACTGCTTCAAACGAGGATGGGACAGGACAAGGGGGAGGGTTAATGAAGGGGAAGGGTGGAAGGGAGGGGCAGCTGCAGAATAAGGGGTGCTAGCAAATTTCGTATGTTCGTAAAAGGATCAATCTTCCAGAGAGCTGTGCATGCCTGCTATCCCTTTCAGTGGCACAGCTGAAACTGAGCGGCTGTTACGACCAGAATCCTCATGTCCTCAGGGTTCTATGCAGAGGTCAGAGCTTTGAGCTGTACTACTACCGCAGTGGAGGAGCCCATTACCCATATGTAATTATTCCCTATTGACAATGTGGATTGATATAGAAAAATCTATAGCACAGCTCTTATCTAATTCCCCTTATTACCGAAAGAAAACAATCAAGTTAGTTTGACAAGACCTCCTTGACACAGAGTTGTACTGCTTACTATACTGGGGGCTGTTTCTCTTCAAGTAGTCCACAAGGTCCTCTTTGACCAATGACTCCATTAGCTTCCCTACAACAAAGGTAAGACTGACAGACCTACAGTTCGCTACTTTGTCCTTGTCCCTTCCCCCCTTTATGGAATGGAACTATATCAGCCATCCTCCAGCCCCTTGGAAATACCCCGTCTGCAGTGAGCTGCTGAAAAGACCTAGCAGACATTCAGCCAGTTCCACTGTCAAGTCCCTGAGTATTCTCAGATATTAATATTTGTAGCTTGAGCCTGGTCTCAAATGTTTCCAGCTGCACATACAGAAAAAACAGGTTACTCACCTGTAACAGTAGTTCTAGGAGTGGTATTTGTTGTTCATCCACACTCTTTGGCATGTTCCTTTCCCCTTTAAATCTTGCCAGAAGTCTTCAAGCTGGCTCCTCCCACCCACCTGGGTGGTATATACCTCGGCTCCACCCCATTACGCCAGATCTTAGCCCACTGGAAGGAAGGTGATGCGCCTATAGCCGGGGAGGTCGGGTGGGTGCGTGTGGATGAACAACATATACCACTCTTAGAACTACCGTTACATGTGAGTAACCTGTTTTTCTAGGAGCGTGGATATGTTGTTCATCCACACTCTTTGGCAGACTCCTAGCAGTTCTCCAGGAGGAGGGAGGCAAGGCGCACACCCCCTACTTAGGAAACAGAGATTAGAGAACCGAAGCCCCAAAACCAGCATCCCGATGTGACTCAAGGTTGATGTGGTAATGGATAATGAAGGTGTTTGCTGACTTCCAGGTAGCAGCCCGACAGATTTCCTGGATAGGGATGTTCCTGGAAGCAGCCACCATTGCAGCAGTATAGCAGGTAGAATGAGCTCTTATCACTCTGGGAGGCTCCTTGCCCGCCAACTCATAGCACAGACCTATGCATGATGTAATCCATCTTGCAATGGTCCGTTTGGCTGCAGGTCTGCCAGAAGCAGCTTCAGCGTAGGTGACAAACATTTCCACCGTTCTCTCCTTGTAGTAGGAGAGAGCAGGTCTAAGGTCGAGGGTATGAAGCCTGTACTCGGCGTCTGAGGTGTAGTTAGGGTAATATACTGGCAGAGTCAGCACCTGGTTAAGGTGAAACTCTGACACCACCTTCGGAAGGAATTCCGGGTGGGGGCGCAGGACAACTTTGTCCCTGTGAAAGACCAGATAAGGGGAGTCCACCGAAAGCACCTGGAGCTCCCCTGTCCTTCTGGCTGACGTGACAGCCACCATGAAGGCAGTCTTCCATGACAAGTGTGAAAGCTCACACTTGTGCATGGGTTCAAATGGCTTGCCCATGAGCTTTGCCAAAACCAGCAGAAGATCCCACGGAGGTGGAGGTTCACGCACCGCAGGGGATATGTGATCCAGGCCTTTGAAAAAGCGCCCGACCACTGTCTCCTGTGCCAATGTCGACTGACCGGCCCACGCCTGGTAAGCAGAGATGGCTGCCAGGTGCACCCTAAGGGTCGATGACCGAAGACCCCCTTTGGAGACAGACCAAAGGTAGTCTAAAATGTGAGACACAGAGCAGGATAAGGGGTCCAGACTCTTAGACTGACACCAAATGGAAAACCTTTTCTATTTGAAGGCATAACATTTCCTGGTCAATTTCTTATGAGATGCCTCTATCACAGTGTAGACGTCCTCGGAAAGACCCAGAGCCTGGAACTCTAGCCGCTCAGGTACCAGGCTGTGAGGTGCAGGGAATGAAGGTCTGGGTGGAATATCTTTCCCTGGTTCCATGCTATCAGGTCCAGGTGTGTACAAAGCCGCTCTGGGGCCCTGCAGCTGAGGCTGAGGAGATCTGGATACCAGAACTGGTGGGGCCAATCTGGGGCTACCAGGATCACCTTTGCCTTGTCCTTCCTCACCTTGAGTAACACCTCGTGGATCAAGGGAAATGGAGGGAAGGCGTAAAGGAGGCCTGGGGTCCACGGCCTTGAAAAGGCATCCCCCTGCAGCGAGCCCTGCTGAGGTGGGCGGGCATGGTACAGCCTCAGCTTGGTGTTCTCCCTGGAGGCAAACAGGTCCACCAATGGTTTGCCCCAATGGGAGAACAGATTGTAAGCTACCTCTGGTTGGAGAGACCACTCATGGGATGTCTGGCCTATGCGGCTGAGAGCATCCGCCAGTTGGTTCGAGACTCCTGCCACATGGATCGCAAGGAGATCCGCCTCCAACCGGCTGGCGAAGGTCCAGATCCGGAGCACCTCCTTGCATAGCAGATGGGAGTGCGTGCCGTCCTGTTTGTTGAGGTAGTACATGATCGTGGTATTGTCTGTCTGGACTTGAACCACTTGACCCCAGAGCTGAGAGCAAAGCTGACAGTGCCAGTCTGACTGCTCTGAGCTCTAGCAGGTTGATGTGGCAATGGGACTCCTCGGGGGTCCAGAATCCGTGGGCTCTGTGGTCCCCCATGTGGGCTCCCCAGCCCATTAGAGAGGCATCGGTTGTGAGGACGACTGTCGGCTTGGGGCGGACAAACGGGATCCCTTCCTGCAGACAACTTGGGACGGTCCACCACTGGAGAGCGTCCCACATCTTCTGGGTGACAGTGACCAGCTGGTTGAAAAGACCCTGACGCTGAGTCCACTCAGCAGCCAGCTCCCAGTGGAGGGGGTGCATGTGCAATCTGGCCCAACGGACCACTGAGGTGCACGCCACCATGTAACCCAGGGTGCAAGTGCCCAACCAGAAATTATTGGGTAAAGGAGGAAAGACCCTCCACTCTGTCCGCCGGAAGCCGAGCTCTGGCTTGACGAGAGCCAAGCTCTGCCCCAACAAAGCCTATCACCTGAGAGGGCACGAGTTCCAACTTGGCCTCGTTGATCAGGAGGCCTAATTGGGAACAGGTTCGGAGGGCCAGGTCCCTGGACCTCTCCACTTCCTGCAGGGAGGAACCCACCAGGAGCCAATCATCGAAGTAGGGGTATATCCGAACCCCTTGATGCCGTAAATGGGCTGCCACCACTGCAATGTATTTGGTGAAGACCCGAGGGACCGATGACAGGCCGAACGGCATAGCTCGGAACTCGTACAGGGTCCCTTCGACCCTGAAGCAGAGGAACCGCTGGTGGGACGGACGGATTGGGATGTGAAAGAACACGTCCTGGAGATCCAGTGAACAGAACCACATGTTTCGCTCCAGAGACAGTATGATCTGGTTCAGAGTTACCATCCAGAAGGTGCGAGACCTGAGATATTGATTCAGGTCGTGGAGATCTAGGATGGGGTGTCAACTCCCCATCTGCTTGGGCACCAGGAAGTACCTGGACATGAAGCCTGGGTCAGTAGGAGGATCTGGCAATGGAGCTACCGCCTCCTTGCGGAGAAGCTGAGCAATGTCGTCCCGAAGGGCCGACTGAGTGCCAACTGAGATCCTTTCCTCCCGTGGGGCACGGGCTCGGAAAGGAGGGTACTGTTTGAACTCTAGAGGCAGTATCCGATCTACCACTTCCAGGACCCACCTGTCCAAAGTGATACCAGACCAGGCGGAAAGAAAGTGGTGGAGCCGGCCCCCCACTGGAGAATCCAGAACTGGCGTGATGGGAGTAGGGGTGGCCACCCTGGCCTGTCACTGCTCAAGCTTAGAGGAGGAGGAGGAGGCTCCTGGACTGACACCTCGGCCTCCTTTATGGGGCTGTTGGGGACCCTGCTTGGGCCTAGAGCACCAAGCTTGAGCCTGCTGATGCTGCTGGCCTCCCTGGAAGGGGGGCAGTCTAACCACAGGAACAGAGTGCTGAAAAGGCTTCTTCTTGCGCTTCTGCTGGTTCTTGCCCAAAGAACCCTTTGCAGAAGTGGCATCCAAGGTGACATTGGACTGCTCTATGCGCTGGAGGTGATCTACCACTCCAGGACCAAAGAGGTCGGTGCCAAGTAAGGGACGTCAGCTAACTTGTGCCAAGTATCCGCCGGAAAAGAGGATAATCTCAGCCAGGCCCTACGGCGAGTGGCCACTGTGGCTGCTAGTGAATGGGCACAGGAATCTCCAATGTCGAAAGCCATCTGGAGCTGCTGTTCTGCAACAGCATGGCCCTGGCCACAGACTTGCGTAACCGTGGTCTGCAAGTCCACTGGGAGATGAGGGAGGACTTCATCTAGCGACCTCAAAAGGGCATGAGAGAAGTGTGCCATGATCACTGCCGAGCTGGCCTGACAAAGGCCCAAGGATGAGGCCGCATATACCTTCCGGGCAGAATGGTCCATATTTTTGAACTCCTTGTCCGGAAGGCAGTCAGTATCCGCTGTGCTACCCATGCGTCTAAACACTGAGGCAGTCACAAGGCTCTCAGCTGAGGGATGCTCAGTGAAGCCTGCCAAGGACACCATGGGTATAGTGTACTTGCGAGTCATGCGGGCGGGCAGACAGAACCAGGCAAGAGGCAGGGCGCTGCCATAGTTCAAGGGCCGGCCAACAATGGCTTCGGCCACTGGGAAGGCCTCTGTCGGGGTATCCCCCCTCTTAAGGATATCTGTGAGAGGATATTCCACCTTCTTTTGGATAGGCTCCAAGGGCATACCGGTGGACTCTGAAATAATTTGAAGGATGCCCTGGAAAGAGGAAGGACCTTCCTCCAGGCCTGTCACTGACAACTCATCATCAGGGTGTGAGTGAAGACCAGTGGTATCCCGAGTCCGAGGAGTCGGGACACAGGGGTCTCCCGCCTATGTCCCCTTCAATACGCCGAGGGTGATCGGGGACAACAGTGATGGACAGACGACGGGGCAGGCCCGTATCTGTCTGATCCTCCTTCATTGGTGGGGAGACCAGAACAGGCCGAACAGGAATGCATGCTAGTCCTACTGGAGGTAGAAACCGGAGTCTTTGGTTCCGGAGGAGTCGCGCCGCCCAAGAGGCTGGGGCCAAGTAATGGCCGGTGGATCCGGCTTTTGACCGGTCAGAATTAGCTGTTGCCACATGAGGTCCTCATAATGTAGACGGAGCTTCCGTTGAAGTCTCTCCTCGTCCGAGGAGGATGAGGATTGGTGTCGGCGCCTCTTCTGGGAGTGTTTGTGACCCTTTTTCGGTTTTTCGACCAACGGGGTCCTAGTCTTCGATCGAGACCGACTGTGTCGGCTCTGTCGATCGGGAGAGGCCGGATTCGGTGAAAACCGAGGTGCCGGCTCCTGTCCCTTGATCGGGATACCTGAAGGACGGGTCTCCTTGTCAGAGAAAGAAAGAATGGGTGTCCTCTCCAAGGAGTCGTTGACCGGGGTCGGTGACAACGGCTCGATCGGGTCGAGAGAAATCTCGGCCGGTTTTGCCGTATCCTCGGCCTTGGTGCCTTGGCCTGACAGAAGGTTCACGAAGCCAGCAGCTGAGGGAAGCTTATCTCACCAAGGTCGAGACTGCCAGGTCCTGAGAACTGACCGCCTCGGTCCCAGGAACGCTCTCTTCGGGCAGAAGATGATTCAGGGTCCTTGTTCCTTTCTTAGAGCGGGAGGACCCAGTGAAAGTGGGGCCCAGGTTAAGTGGCACGAAAAAACTTCGGCTGGCCGAAGCTTGAGCAGCTTCCTCTTCGAAAGCCATCTGTTCGAGCTGATTGGCGGATCCCACGGCCGTGGAAACCGCCCACCTGGCCTCCTTCGATTTCACCAGTGGATTGCGAAGCTCCGGTCTCCCTAGCTTTAGGCGTGCCTTGCGGTCATCCAGGACGTTGAGATGGAAGGCCAGACAAATGGTGCAAGAGGTTGTGTCATGCACAACACCCAAACAATAAACGCACGAGAGGTGGGGATCGGTGCGCAACATTTTCTGTCCGCAAGGACACCGGTGAAACCCGGGGGATGACTTGTCCTCCATGTCCGATGTGCTCGGATTGGAATCGTAAACTCTTACGAGTTTCAAAGAAAGTAAATCCGGCGAAACCGTCGATTAGAATCCAGGGCCTACGGTACTGCAGAAGTAGCACGAGGGAACCTGAATCTTCCAGCGGAAAGAAAGATCTGGCGTCATGGGGTGGAGCCGAGGTATATACCACCCGGTTGGGTGGGAGGAGCCAGCTTGAAGACTTCTGGCAAGATTTAAAGGGGAAAGGGACATGCCAAAGAGTGTGGATGAACAGCATATCCACGCTTCTAGAACAGCAAGCTACAGGTTGGGGGGAGAGCTGTTGGCAGTTACAAAGGAAGAGGGGGACTTGGGGGCCATAATCACAGATGACCTGAAGGCCACAAAGCAGACGGCCAAGGTGGCGGGGAAGGCCACTGGGATGTTGAGGTGTACTGGAAGGGGAATCGCAAGCTGAAGGAGGGAGATGATAGTTCTACTGTACAGAACCCTGGTGAGGCCTCACATTGAGTGCTGTGTTCAGTTCTGGAGGCCACACCTTCGTAAGGACATTGATAAAATAGAGATAGTGCAGAGCAGGGTGACCAGAATGGTGAAGGGTCTACATCACAAGCTTTATGAGAGAGACCTCAATTTGTACACGCTGCAGCAAAGGAGGGAAAAGAGGTGACATGACAGAAACGTTCATATTCCTCAAGGGCATGAACAAGTTAGAAAGGGGACAACATATTCCAGTTTAAAAGTAGTGCCAGAACAAGAGGGCAAGATATGAGACTGATGGGTGGCCGCATAAGGGATAATGTCAGGAAGTTCTTTTTTATGGAGAGGGTGGTGGATACATGGACTAGCCTGCCCCAGGAAGTGGTGGCCACCTGTAAGGTGGCAGGCTTCAAAACATGCATGGGACAGGAAAAAAGGAATATTAGACAGGAAGAAAAAGCTAAAGCCAGTGACCAGAGAGGGTTGCTGGCCGCTTTGTCAGGTAGCATAAATGGGCAGACTGGATGGGCCTGGCGGACCTTATCTGCCGACAGTGTCTATGTATGTATCTATGTACAGGAGATTGCTTTCTTTTGCTTTTAGCACCATGGTGCTTTTATGCTCCTACGAGCTGCAGGCCCCCTTCAGGTCCTGGTCACCCAGCCCTATTGCCCACCATCCCAGGGACTAACCTGGTCTTGATAGATTTTCCCCCATGACGAGGTCAGGATGGCGGGGTAAGCTGTCCCCCCCCCCAATGGAAGCACAATCCAGAAAGACAAAAGCCCTGTCTGTGGTGCAGGGCCTACGAAAACTGGGATTCCTTATCCTGCTAGGTGGGCAGTTTTCCCTCCAGCTTTTCACCTCGCCCATCTCCTATGACCTTGGGTCACCCATGTGGCCCCTGAGTTTGCTTTTTTGTGGACATGGGCCATCTCAGTTTTAACTCCATCTACTTTAGTTTCCACAATGCTAACCATTGATCCTAGAGCATACAGTTGCAATATCAGTCACCAAAGAAACCAGACACTGCATTTTCAGACCCAGAGATTGTGTCTTCTCTTGGGCTTCCTCAGCCTCTACTCAGTGCAGCCCAACTCCCTACCACATGAGAGATTCTCCTAAATGAAGTTTGCATATGTCTGGTTTGTTAGTTCCACGAGCTTTCTGAGGACTGCCCATGTTGTTGTCACTGAGGTCCTCTATCTACCACCAACAAATTGTCTAAATCACTGTGTTAAATGTCAGATTTACAGTATGCCTCTTATAAGATAGAAATATAGACTCTGTAGGCAGAAAGAAAAAATTACTCACCTTAGTAATTGCTTTTCTTCTCATGGAGTCTTGCTATATTAGGACTTATTGCAGTTAGCCACTGCACTTGAACTGCCCCGGAGAGGAAAGAGTTAACTCCAGAGAATCTGGAGTTCTAAAGCACGAGGGCGCTATACCAAAGCTCTATCTGGGCAGTTTCAAATGAAACTGTCAGATCTTTATGAAGCTAACACTAAGCAACAAGTCTGTGTGGAAA
The DNA here is from genome assembly GCA_016271365.2 of Neoceratodus forsteri. Taxonomy (NCBI): domain Eukaryota; kingdom Metazoa; phylum Chordata; order Ceratodontiformes; family Ceratodontidae; genus Neoceratodus; species Neoceratodus forsteri. The sequence continues at coordinate 1,845,587,675 of CM057456.1, forward strand.
GCTCTACACTAGCCAAATGGCTACCTACTAGTAGTAATAACAACAATATAAACAACAATAGGAATAACAATAATAAGAATGAATAATGGTATTATTAGTTTTCCCCTGACAAGCACTATTAGGACCCCCTTCCCCAAAGACTCAAGTCCAGGAAGGGGCCAACAAATCACTCAACACAGAAACCCTAGTTCCCAACCCTAAATAAAAGAGGGTGAAGGAAGAACTACAATGGCATGACACAGTTGCTTGCACTTGTAACCCCTGCAAATGGGGGTTCCCAAAGACTTCAGGAGCTTGCTTGAATGCTCCAAGCCTGAATGGTGTTTGGCATTTAAGCCATTTATCAGTGAGTGTTTTAGAACCTCTGGTACTGTCTCTTTAAGAGCTGTCTGCTTGCAGACATAATTAGTTTGTATGGGGGACTGTGTGTTTCTTTGATTGAGTACCACTCGAGCTGCTGCCAATTCACTTCATTTTTGCAGTCACTAGGAGTGCAAAGGAACCTATGTGAAAGATGTAACTGTTTGCCAGAAATTATTTAGAGTAATAATGAAATTACAGTTTGTCTAACCTGCTTTTGCAGTCAGAACTGTGTGTGCTAGTTCCCCATTCTAGTTTTGAACTGCTGAACTGGACCAATCAGTGTGGGGAAGCTAGCTCAAAATGGTGCCTTGGACGAATCAGAACTTGGACTCATAATCTGAGCCAGCCACAAGAGGATTGTATGGGCAGTGACTCTGGGAGATGTAGTTTAGACTTCAGTGCCTTTTGGACCAACAGCAGTCTATTGTGAGTGACAGCCAATCCAGTCAAGAACTGGGAGGAACTCAAAGGAAGTGCCCGGTTTTTGTCGGTTGGAGTTCAGTTGAGCTTTGGCAGTGAAGAAGGAAGGAGCCCTGTGCTTTTCAGTGTGCAGTTTAGTCAAAAACGTGTAAGGCCCAGAGTTCCGGTCTGCAGCTTGTTAGGACTGAATCGTCCCTGTGAAAAGAATCAAAGGATCTCTGAAGAGTAGAAACCAGGCTCACCCTGTAGAAGACTGAAGAATTGCTGAAAATTGCACTCGGTCTGTCAGGAACTGAATCTGCTGTGTGTTCTCCCGGTATTGTGCAGTAATTGCGATCGGATACAGATGCAGCCTGCCTGGTATAGTGCTTTCTTTATATGGATGTGTGAAGAGGTTTGTGTACCTCCAAGTGAGCCCTGCTGACATTGAAGGACCCTATCTTATTTGGAGGTCGTGAGTACTAATTCAGGGTCACTCCTGTTGAATTGCCACATTAAATCCAAATGGAATTACTGTACTGCTGACTGTTTAATTCTCCTTCTGTGTGAAAGGGCCCTACCAGCTGCCACGGTTTGGACTAGCCACTAGGGCTTGGGTACCCAGGGACAGTAACTGATAGGGATAGGCCTGTGCACAGAGCCATAGGTAGATTATTAGAGTGATAAGCTAATTAACCTGATTTCCCCTGTCCTTGTTATATCCCCTAAATAAATCAGAGCTGCTTGTTTCAGCAAAGTTATACTGCCTGAGGTATTTGTCTATGTTAAAGTACTGTACTGTGACTGTTGCACTGTATCTCATTTCACAGGAGGTCCCAGTGCCGGAACTAGACCTGGGGTAAGTGTATACTGTGAAGGTAATTCTGATATATTGTGTGGGCCACTAGTGGGGAAAGGGGGTTGCAGTGTCCCAGAGGGCTGTGACCAAGTTAGTTTAACTATTGCAAACCCTGACTCTCGGGTGGAGGCACCCGCCATTGGATCCAGGCCCTCAACCTGTTAGTGGCAAATCAGGCAGGGTAGTAGCCCCTGGGATAGCGCCATCTAGGGTTACATCTTGAGGCTCACCGCTGGATTGTGTGTCCCTAGTGGCCATATTTACTAACCACTGTTAAGAAAAATGGGTACCCGACAGAAGTGGCTGTGCACCGGCTGGTGGAGGGTGTACTGGGAGGAGACTTAACTTCAAAATGCTATGCTTATCCTGGACATCCCCCTGGTATCAATACGGACACTGTGCAGGGAGTACTTTCCAAGGTGGAAGGTTTACAAAACCCTGTGGTGGTGGGTCGGCATGCTAATCTGCTCACCCACACTTCCTGGCCCTAGTAGAGTTTAAGGATCCCATAGATAGCTCCAAAGTGCCACAGACCATTACCCCAGAGGGAGCCCTCACTGCTTGAGAGTGATAACTAATGACAGTAAAGACCGGGGAATCAGCCCCACCACTATCTGAAACTTTGAGGAGAAATTTGCTGAATGGTTGCTGGAGAGGGAAAACTGTGGAGGACTTGAAGAAACTATTCTTGCCACTTGGGGTGTTCTCTCCCCAACACCCTCTCCTGCTCCAGTGCCCGTAATGGTGGCTGAACCAATGCAGACTCCTATTTCTGCACCTGCCATTAGTCACGACTCTCACCAAGGTTGAGGATCTTCTGGCACCTCCCCACCCCCAAGGGAGGATGACTGGGAGACCTGATAGACTATGTTGCCCCAAGTGCTAGAATGGCAATGCTCGGAAGGCGAAGTGCAAGAGGGTTAGTGAGAGCCTCAGAGGTCCTGCCCTGGCTACCATCCGTGCTAAACGGCCAGTAACCCTGAAGCGACTGCACAGGCCTATCTTGAGGCCTTGGAGAATGTGTATGGAGCCCAGATTCTGATGAGGACCTATGGTGGAGAGTAAGAAATGCACAACAGTACCAAGGGAGTTGTTGTCTGTGTATGTCTCGGCTGGAAAAATTGTTGCAAGAATGCCTCAGAAAGGGTAGTTTGCCGGGCGATTGAACTGGACCGAACCAGACTGGACAGAATCCTTAAGTCTGCCCCTTCTCAGAACTGCTGTTGCTTCAGTTACGCCTGGCAAATCGACTGGAATCCCCACCCTCCTATGATGAGTTAATGAGAGAAGTCGAGAGTTGAGAAAGCGACCTCGGGGGTACCTGCACCAACAGCTGTGGCTACTAACCGAGTGACTGAGGGTGACCCATCAGTGAAGTTCAGGGCAGAGGTTGACAGTCAATGAGTGCTCTGACAAGGAAAAGATATGCCACAATGGGGCGAACTGTTGAGAGAGATCCGGAATTCAAAACAGTCCTTTGTGAAGGCCACGCCTGCAAGTACGGGCCCTGACCTATATCCGACTGCATTCAGGTGGGGTGGGGGTACCACCCATGTATCTCCTGCTGATAACAGCTCCAAACTCAATTCCTTGACCATGGAAGTGGAGAAACTGACGAGATGTCTCCAAATGCTTATCACACCGCAGACAGAGATGGCACCCAGGTTTCCAGTTAGTACTACCCCGCCCTGGCTCCCAGTGTGGCGCCCGGCCAGCTCAAACTCCAGAAAGTATGTTTTGCTATAATTGTGGGAAAGATGGGCACATGAAAAGGGAATGCCAGTCCCCAAAAGACACTGACAAAGTTGCATATAGGCTACAAGGAGAGCTTCAGAGAAGAAATCAGTGGTTAAGAGGTGCACACATGATCCCAGTGAGGGCACCAAAATGCTAATTCACGCCCTTTGTGGCAAAGTCAGTTGCCCAGGCCCCACTCACCGCCTCCAGACTGGTCCAGAATAGTGGGTCCCTCCATGGAGACCACTGTAAAGGTGAATGGAGTGTCTACAAGAGCTGTATTAGACAGTGGCTCCAAGTGACAATTATGTTCCAGGATTGGTATCAGAAGCATTTGTCAGACGTGACCTTACAACCATTAGAAGGACTGCATGTATGGGGGTTGAGAAGGCCTACCCCTATTCCGGTATATCCGAATTGGCTGTCTTTCCCCACCTCCGTGGCTGAGTGGCCGAACAAGTAGAGACCCTAGCCTTGGTGTGCCCCACTGGACTGTATGATGGTGTCCTTTGTTGAGTGGAACAAATGCTCATATGTTCGGAAGGCTGGCACAGTTGTGTTATGAAAACAGGGTCAAAGACTAGTAGAGCTTTAAGAGTTCGGCTTTAATTAAGAAGGCCTATGAGGCACAGAGAGATGCTGAAAAACAGAACCAGAGGAACCGTCGGAATTGTGTGGAAGAAGGATCCTGAGTCTCTGATCCTGGCGCCAAATGCCCAGTGTACCTTACAGGGAGAGTCCGTATCAGAAAGGATGTTAAGAATAAAATATTAATGTTGATGCACCAGGCGATGGAAAATTGCCAGAGGGACTGCTGGTCAAGCCTAGTATTTTGCCCGCTAGAGCCCATGCTTATGCCAGAAGGGTAATGGTCCAAGTTCATAATGTGTCTGAAAGAGACATTCGAGTAAACAGAGGTTGCATCCTGACACGTGCATTGTGCAGACACTGCAGTGCTACCCAGCAGCAAGAGTTCAAGGAAGAATGACAGAGTAACTCCTGACTTGTTTGATTTGGCGACTCCCGCTGCCAGCTGAATGGAAAGTAAGGATCAGTGAGAAGCTTGCCCAGAGAGACCAGGTGTTTTCTTTAAAGGAATGGGATGTAGATGCGTGCAGGGCTGAGCACAATATCCGGCTGCATGACGAAGACCATTTCGGTGAGAGGTCTCGACGCCTGGCACCTGCTGACATAGATGATGTGAGACGGCATCTGCAAGAGATGTTAGCTGCTGGTGTATACAAGAATCCAGAAGCCCTTTATGCTTCCCCATTGTGGTAGTGAGGAAAAGAATGGAACAGTAAGATGTGTGGATTATCGCACCTTAAACCGGCGGACTATCCCTGATCAGTACACAATGCCCCGGATTCAGGATGCTTTGGACTGCCTAAACGGGAGCAAGTGGTCTCTGTGCTGGATCTCCGCAGTGGGTACTACCAGATCCCGATGGCCCCAGAGGACCGTGAGAAGACGGCCTTATCTGTCGGGCTTGGTTTATGAATTCATGAGGATGCCCACAGGGATTTCAGGTGCCCCAGCCACTTTTCAACGATTGATGGAGCGTGCAGTGGGACATGAACTTACTAGAGTGCCTGCATACCTAGATGATGTTATTGTGTTTGGCAGCTCACTGGAGGAACATGAGAGCAGATTATTTAAGGTATTGGACCGACTGGAGGACTTTGGCCTTAAACTGTCCATTGATAAGTGTCAATTTTTCAAACATCAGTAAAGTATGTGGGACACATAGTATCCAATCGAGGAATAGAGACCCACCCAAGTAAAGTTGAGGCCTTGACCACCTGGCCACAGCCCAAAAATCTAAAAGAACTGCAAAGATTCCTGGGATTCTGTGGTTATTCGGCGCTCATCAAGGACTATTCAAGAGTGATCGCCTATTTACTAACCTTACTCCAAGGTATCCCCAACCCACAAAAATACCAAAGTCAGCCCCTCAAGACTGAAAGAGTGTATTTTCATCCGAAGTGAAGTATTTGGGGCCCGCTGGACCTCTGATGTGAGACTGCTTTTCATGAGATCATATCCATCAACTTACCCATGCTCCATTGCTGGCCCTATGCTGATCCAAGAAAACCTTCAGTCCTGCACACCTGATGCTAGCTTGCAAGGGTTGGGGGCTGTGTTGTACCAAGAGCACGAGAATGGCCTGAGACCAGTGGCCTTGCCAGTAGAAGCCTGACCCCATCCGAAAAGAACTATCCTGTACATAAGTTAGAGTTCCTAGCTTTTGAAGTGGGCTATTGTTGACCAATTCCATGAGTACTTGTATGGGGCTAAAATACTAGTAAAACTGACAATAATCCTTTGACCTATGTGCAGACCTCAGCTAAGTTGGATGCCACTGGCCATAGGTGGCTTTCTGCATTATCTACATATGACTATGCTCTCGAATACCCGAGCAGGTCTGAACCACATAGATGCTGATGCTCTCTCCGGGAGGCCTGTTCCCAGAATGATTGGGTCCGATTGGCAGAACCTGACATTGGGCACTCTGCGGAAGTTTGACAGGGAGGAACAAATGTCCACGGACTGCAGTGGACTGCATGGTGGATTGCTTGGGAGCCTCTGAGAATTGCATACCTGCTGCTTATTGCCACTTTTCTGCACTAGACATGGTGCACTGCCTCAGCTGGACAATGACAGTATTCAGCGGCCCAATCCCGCCGATCCCATGATCAAAGCAGCTTTAGAAGCCCCTATGCAGGAAAAGATGTCCAAATTACGCCCACTGATTTGAGAACTGCACTGTTATACAAAGAAGTCCTAAGTTGAAACTGATCAATAAACTGTTATACAGAGAAACAGTAGACAGAGGGGACAAGTAGACAAACAACAACTAAGTGCTGCCCACTGCTTTTGAGACTCAGTACTGAGGTCCTTGCACAACCACATGGGCACCTTGGTATAGACAGAACACTTGACTTGGTGAGATCCAGATTCTATTGGCCTAAGATGGGGGCTGATGTGGGCAACACATTCGAACTTGTAGTCGCTGCTTACAGAGGAAAGCTTTGCCCCAGAGGGCTGCCCCCTTGTTAACATCACCACCAGTGGACCCATGGAGCTGGTCTGTATTGATTTTCTGAGTTTGGAGTCAGATCAAAGAAATATCAGTAATGTGCTGGTGGTCACTGACCATTTCCACGAGATATGCCCAAGCTTTCCCACCAACAAAGACCAGAAAGCATCCACTGTGGCCAAAGTACTTGTAGAAAACTTTTTGTTCACTATGGGGCTCCACAAAGAATCCATTCTGATCAAGGGAGACTTTGAGAGTCGTCTGATCAAAGAGATGCTTTCTGTGGGAGGCAAAGTCCAGAACCACTCCCCACCACCGGGAACACTACAGCCTGAACGTTTCAACCGCGACTTTGCTAGATATGCTAGGCACTCTGCACCCAAAGGACAAGCCTAGATGGAGCTAACAAATTAGCACCCTGGTACATGCTTATAACTGCACCAAAGTGATGCCACTGGATTCTCCCCTACCGCCTGATGTTTGGAGAGAAGCTCGACTACCAGTAGATGTGTGTTTTGGGGTCTCCTGATGGGGTTCAAGCTGACAACTATTTACAGTATGTGCAAAAGTTAAAGGCCCAGCTAACTCATGCGCACTAACTGGCTCAAACCATGGCTGCCAAAAGAAATCTGGCCAACAAAGAAAGGTATGATAAAAGGAAAGCACAGGAACTCCAGGAGGGAGACGGTGTTGCTAGGAAATCTGGGACTGCATGGCAAGCACAAGATTGCTGACAGATGGCACCATCTCCTCACATTGTAGTGGGCAAACTAGATGACTGCCAGTGTACAAAGTAAGGCCTGAGAATAATTCAAAGATGTAAAAACAATGCATAGAAATCATTTACTGCCCATTGGACAAATCTTAATTGAGTCTGAGCCCCTAGAAGATGCCCCCTCTGGACCAGTGGACCAGAGCTGCTAAGAAAAGATCAAGAAAGTGTGCACCTACAGAAGCAAAGTTAAGTGTCTCCACAAGTCCCAGTTGAGCATGACTGTCAGTCCATATCGGAAGAAAGTGAGAGTGACTTTGAATACTATCCTTCTTACGAACTGAGTCAATTGTTTTGGGCAATCCCCTAGTCAATACTGGAGACAAAGCTGGGCCTTCTGGACTGTCTAAGCCCCCAGCTTCATCCCTGGAGCCATTGCTCCCAGAAAGTGAAGTGCAAAGCATCAGATCAGATGAAATGGAATTGTCTGCATGGTTGAACTGTTTGAGTTTTCAGGGAGGAAAATGATAGATTGGGGCAGACTGGTGATACAACTAACAAGAAGAGTATTTTGAGTGCCCTGACAGTCCACTGCCAGTGTCCGAAAGCTCCATGCGAGCCAAATGTTGTGGACTCAGAAACTGTAACTCCTGGAGCTGAAAGTGCCCAAGTTCTAGCCTCTACCCCCATGGAGACTCCCTGACAAGTGAGGACAATGCTGAAAATGAGGCTCAGAGTGCAGAGACTGTAACAGTTCCCCTAGAAAGACTGGTCAGAGCTGTAAAGCCTGTGGTGCACCTCAGTTATGATTCCCTTGGGAGGCCTGTGGATTTGCCTCTCAATGTTGTCCATAAAGGAGTGTATGTGTCCCGAGCTCACTGCCCAAACTGAGCATCAGTGCTAACTCAAGTTACTTGTGTTGCCCTTTAAGTATGGTGCCCTTGCCCCATCCAGCCCCCCAAGGTAACTGATAGGAAGAGGCCCTCTCTTCAGGTTTCATGTACAAGAGGTAATAACTTGAGTTATGGTACAATGTGTATGTAATACTGTGTAAAGAGTGACGACTGCAATGTTTCAGAAATGTGTTCTTGGTAAAATGATATATTGACTGATGATTACATGTGCGAGCCTAATGCAAATGTATATGGTTGCAGTTGAAACTTATGGGTACTTGCTTGACGCGGACGCCAAGCTTTCCCAGGCCAGGAAGGTGTAACCCCTGCAAATGGGGTTCCCAAAAGACTTCCAGGAGCTTGCTTGAATGCTCCAAGCCTGAATGGTGTTTGGCATTTAAGCCATTTATCAGTGAGTGTTTTAGAACCTCTGGTACTGTCTCTTTAGGAAGCTGTCTGCTTGCAGACATAATTAGTTTGTATGGGGGACTGTGTGTTTTTTTGATTGAGTACCACTCAGCTGCTGCCAATTCACTTCATTTTGCAGTCACTAGGAGTGCAAAGGGAACCTATGTGAAAGATGTAACTGTTTGCCAGAAATTATTTAGAGTAATAATGAAATTACAGTTTGTCTAACCTGCTTTCTTTGCAGTCAGAACTGTGTGTGCTAGTTCCCATTCTAGTTTTGAACTGCTGAACTGGACCAATCAGTGTGGGGAAGCTAGCTCTAAATGGTGCCTTGGACCTAATCAGAACTTGACTCATAATCTGAGCCAGCCACAAGAGGATTGTATGGGCAGTGACTTGGGAGATGTAGTTTAGACTTCAGTGCCTTTTGGACCAACAGCAGCAGTCTATAGTGAGTGACAGCCAATCCAGTCAAGAACTGGGAGGAACTCAAAGAAGTGCCCGGTTTTTGTCGGTTGGAGTTCAGTTGAGCTTTGGCAGTGAAGAAGGAAGGAGCCCTGTGCTTTTTCAGTGTGCAGTTTTAGTCCAAAAACGTGTGTAAGGCCCAGAGTTCCGTCTGCAGCTTGTTAGGACTGAACTCGTCCTGTGAAAAGAATCAAAGGATCTCTGAAGAGTAGAAACCAGGCTCACCCTGTAGAAGACTGAAGAATTGCTGAAAATTGCACTTCGGTCTGTCAGGAACTGAATCTGCTGTGTGTTCTCCGGTATTGTGCAGTAATTGCGATCGGGATACAGATGCAGCCTGCCTGGTATAGTGCTTTTATATGGATGTGTGAAGAGGTTTGTGTACCTCAAGTGAGCCCTGCTGACATTGAAGGACCCTATCTTATTTGGAGGTCGTGAGTACTAATTCAGGGTCACTCCCTGTTGAATTGCCACATTAAATCCAAATGGAATTACTGTACTGCTGACTGTTTAATCTCCTTTTCTCTGTGTGAAAGGGCCCCTACCAGCTGCCACGCGGTTTGGACCAGCTACTAGGGCTTGGGTACCAGGGACAGTAACTGATAGGGATAGGCCTGTGCACAGAGCCATAGGTAGATTATTAGAGTGATAAGCTAATTAACCTGATTTCCCTGTCCTTGTTATATCCCCTAAATAAATCAGAGCTGCTTGTTTCAGCAAGTGTTATACTGCCTGAGGTATTTGTCTATGTTAAGAAGTACTGTACTGTGACTGTTGCACTGTATCTCATTTCACAGGAGGTCCCAGTGCCGGAACTAGACCTGGGGTAAAGTGTATACTGTGAAGGTAATTCTGATATATTGTGTGGGCCACTAGTGGGAAGAAAGGGGTTGCAGTGTCCCAGAGGGCTGTGACCAAGTTAGTTTAACTATTGCAAACCCTGACCTCTGGGTGGAGGCACCCGCCATTGGATCCAGGCCCCTCAACCTGTTAGTGGCAAATCAGGCAGGGGTAGTAGCCCCTGGGATAGCGCCATCTAGGGGTTACACACTAATTTGCCACCCCCACCCCAGTAGAAGTTCTGAGAGGGGCAGGTTGGGGGGGTGGTCCTAACAGAGCAAGACTCCATGAGAAGAAAAGCAATTACTAATGTGAGTAATTTTTTCTTCAAACACCATGAAGTCTTGCTATATTAGGACTTATTGCAGATTACACAGCAGTACCTCCATGGAGGAGGGTCAGAACCTTTAGGAAATAGGCTCTGAAGCACAGCTGTGCCAAAACGAGCATCTCTCCTGGACAGAAACCAGGAATAATACTTGGTAAAAGTGTGAACTGTCTTCCAAGTAACAGCCGACAGATTTCCAGAATGGGAATATCTCTAGCAGCCTAGAGATGTCAGCTGTACACCTGGTGGAGTGAGCCCTCAGTCCTGAGGGGGCTCTCCTACCTAGTCTTTGATAACAAAAATGGATACAAGAGACAATCCACCTTGCAATTGTCCTCTTAGTGGCAGGTTCCCTTTGCCAACCTCGCCCTAGGTAAGGAAGAGTTGGAGGGATTCAAACCTGTGACCCTTGGTGCGTTACAAATAGTAGCATAAGGCTCTTTTGACGTCCAAGCTGTGCAGTCTCCTCTCACCTGAGGAAGAATGCTCAGTGAAAAATCCTGGGAGAGAGATGAGTTGGTTCAGGTGGAAACCTGAAACCACTTAGGGACAAACCCTGTGTTAGTCCTAGGGACTGTCTTATCCCTGTGGGGAGAGAAAATCTTCTTCCACTGCCAGGGCCTGTAGTTCACTTATGCGTCTGGCAGAAGAGAAACCACCAGAAAAAAACATTTTCCAAGTGAGAAGCTTGAGCTCTGCTGGGGACAGAGGTCCAAAGGGGTTTGCATTAATTGAACAATGCAAACATTCAGGCTCCATGCAGGAGCTGGTTCCTAAAAAGGAGGGTTGGTGTGAAGCAACCCCTTAAAAACTTGGAAAACACAGGTTGAGAAGAAAAGGAAGCAGGCTTCCTGCTTGCAGAAAAAACAGAGACAGCTGCCAGAGGAACCCTAAGGTGCTGGCCCAAGACCTAAGGAATTTAAAATGGACCAAAAGTCCAGAAAATGGGCAGATAAGCAGACTGTGGTATAATCTGCTTCTCAGCGACCAGACTGAAAACCTGTTCCACTTAGAATTGTAAGTGGCCCCAGTGAAAAGCTTCCTTGAAGCCTTTAAAATATCCGCGACACCTTGAAAAAGTGTAAATCAGCAAATTCTAACTCCTCAAGAGCTGCCTTGAGAAGGAGGAATTTGAGGTATGGATACCACACTCTCCCTTGTGCAAAGGCCAGTAAGTCGTGGACTCTGGGCAAGCTCAGGGTAGGGTGGACTGTCAGGACAGAGACAATGGGTACCAGGGCTGTCTGGCCCAGTTTGGAACAATCAGAATCGCTTTGCAGGGCTGAGATCTGATTTTACTAGTACCCTGAAAGAAAGGGAAAAAGGAGGAAAGGTGTGCAGAAACTTCCTTTCCAATCCAAGTGAAAAGCGTCCAGGGGGCTGATCCCAGCACTGGAGGCCTCAACAAAACAGAGAAGTTAGTGGTTATCTGGGGCTGCGAAAGATCTATCTGAAAATGAGCCCCATCTGGCAAGGACTGAACCCAGCACCTGAGGATTCAGAGCCCAATGCGTGATGGCCCTGAGAATCCTGCTGAGGGCATCTGCCAGGGCATTGTCCTTCCTGGGAGATGAACTGCTATCAGGGAAGGTGTTCAGGAGTAAGCCAGAGACCACCACTTCATTGCTTCGTGCACAAGGCTGATGACCGAGTGCCCCTGCCTGTTGATGTACCACATTATTGTGGTGTTGTCTGTCCTGACTTGAACTACCTTGTTCTGGACAGAAGCTGAAAACTCCCTAAGAGCTAGAAGACAGCTCTGAGTTCCAAAATTGATGTGGAACAGAGATTCCTAGGAGACCACACTCCCTCGTGGACAGGTCGCTTAGCGAGCTCCTCACCCTAACACAGGAGCATCCGTGGTGAGGGAATGAGGAGGACCCCTAGTTTAGATTGCTTTGATCCTGCCACCAGTGTAAGGCCAGGATCAGGATTGAGTCACTAGAACCAATTTGGAAAGGGAATCCCTCCTTGGGACCAATAGGCCTCAGATGGAACTAAATGTCCCTCATCTGGAATCTTGCTCCTGCACTACAGCTGTGGAAGCAGCCATGTGCCCTAGTAGTTGTAGCAAATGCTATGCTGGTCAAGAGACTCTCAGAGTAATGGAAGATGCTAGGGCAAAGAGACTGCCTACCCTTTTCAGAGGGAGAAATGCCCTGGCTAACTTTGTGTTCAACTCTGCCCCTATGAAAGTTAGTACCTGAACTGGTTCGAGAACTGACTTTGGTAAATTCAGCAGGAATCCCAGAAAGGTGAGAAGCTGCTGGGTGACTTGCAAGTGGGATTTACCTGATCTGGAGACTGACCCACTAAGAGCCAGTCATCCAGGAAAGGAAACAAAGCAATCCCTTGCCTTCTTAAAAGAGCCACTACCACAGCTAGAATTTCTTGAATACCCTTATGAGAGGTAAGGCGAAGGGCATTGCCCTGAACTGGTAGTGGCCTGAGGGTAACCTGAGGTACTTTGGTGAGAAGGCCTGATCAAAACATGAAAAATAGGCATCCTTGAGGTCCAGGAAAGCTAGCCAGTCCCCTGGCCTCAGCCAGAGTTAACATTTTAACTTTGTTTTCAAAAGATGCTTGTTCAGGTACCTTAAATCTGAGATGGGCGCCAATCTCCTGCCTTCTATAGGGTAAGAAAGTATCATGAGTACAGCCCTGCCCCGTGGCAAGGAGGGACCCTTCTACTGCTTTGCAGTTCAGAGGAGAAGAAACCTCTGCTCCCAAAGCAAGGATTCGAGGATTTGCAGGACCTGTCTGGCTCTCATCTTTGGAAACTGTTTGAAGCTGAGAACCAGACCTATTACTTCCAGAACCCACTTGTCCGAGTTAGGGACACCCATTCTGGCTGAAATAAAACCAACCTGCCCACTGGTATAGGAGAATCGGCCCTGGGCACCCCATCAGGGTGCCTGCTTGGCAATAGTCTTAGGCTAAGGGAAGGGGGACGGTTTACTTGTGCCCCGTCTATCTCTGCCTCTGAAGAGACCCCTCTGGCGAAAGCAGAGGAGGCCTGAGCCTCTACCTGGGCACTTTTGTAGGTAATCATCCCTGTTTTTCATAAAGCTTTATGTTTGTTCCTCAAACAGAGAATTACCCACAACAAGAAACAAATCCATAGACTTTGACAGAGTATCTTGGGACAGATTAGTGCATCTGAGCCATGCCAACCTACGGAAAGCTACAGAAGTGGTCATGACCCTAGAGAAAACAAGATTAACACCAACAGCAGTATGAACTTGAACTTAGAGGCTTCAGTGCCATTAGCAGCCACCTGTTCCAACCCGCTAGCCAGCTGGCCATGGGCCTGCTTGGCTAACTGCAATACTGCGTCCCACCTAGATTTCCGAAATCTAGCCACATAAGCCATACAACTTGCCTGTCTGAGTCCCACAGAAGCTGCCATATACTGTTTTCTTGTCATGGCATCAATCCTCCTGGAATCCTATTCAGGAGGATGTGAGGCCAGGGGAACTAGCCTTGACACAGGCTGCAGCTTGTACCACACCTACATGACTACACTGCTCAGTGAGGAAGTCTGTAACAGAGCCTGACGAAATACACCTTCTGTCCATTTTTTTATCTTACAGGAGGGATAGAAAGAGGAATCTTATAAAATCTTTGTTGTTTACTTCCTAAATGACTTATGCAAAGGAAAGACAACCTCCTAGCCCATCATTCCTACATAATCAGGCTCCCCTTTACTCATCCATAGCCTCCTCTAAAGGAAGCTGGGGGGATTCTGCAAGCTTTTTGTAAACATAAACTGAGAAAAGGACTCAGACAGAATAGGAGGAGATTCTAAAAGTCTGTCTGGAGAAAATGTCCGCTAAGTGGCACGTCCAGACCCTACCAGCCACACATGTATTGATCAAATTTCCTCCTCCCACTCCTGTGGTTCATACAATTCCTCAACATCATAAACCTGAACCACTGGAACTGAACGAGCCACCTTTACCAACTGTAGATGGTTAGACAGGACCTAGAAACAGTGACTGGACAATCTGTATGGCTTAACTACTTCTGCAGCAGTTGAGAGACAATCTTGGACTCCAAACCTACTGATTTCTCTGTCATATTCATTTTTTTTTTAAACTGGTTCCTCTGAACCATCCTTTTGCCGAGGAAGTCTAGCCCTGGTCAGAGGGCACTCCCTCCGGTCCAGTGGGTACTGGACCGGGCTGGCCATCCGGTCAGCTGGACTTTTGGCCAATAGTTCCCTGAGCCGCCCTATCTCTTTTCAGGGTGGCTGCAGAGAAATTTTAAACACCTGGCAGTCTGACAGGAGGTGGTCAGCCCCCAGACAATAAACACAAGTGGTGTGTGGGTCAGCCTTGGCAAAGGCTTCCCCACAGCATCACAGTGTTGAAACCCAGTGGGCCCGGTTTTCCTTTTTGGGTTTCTCAGACATAATGCCAGCCTAACCAAAAACTTGCCCTTTTTATGGCCGTGCCAGGCAAGACACCCTTATCGGTTCCTAACCGTTTCACGGGTATTTGAAAAAACCCTATTTAAAATCAAGGTTTTTTTAGAACCAATAAGAACCGGGTACCGCACTCTAAAAGCCCAAAACTTTAAACGTTAAAATAAGAAACCGATCGGTTCAAACCGAACCAATAACTAAATTTCACACAGACTTTACATTTTGTACTTACGGTTTACCAGATAGAGCTTTAACGAAATGCGGTAAAATAATTACCTTTTGCGGTTCAAATGAACCGAAAATACTACATGAACGAGAAATGACCCGAGCTGAAGGAGCTGATCTCCGGAGCGACTGTTCAGTGAAGCGGAGTAAAGAATCTGACAGTTTCATATGAAACTGCCCAGATAGAGCTTTGGTATAGCGCCCTCGCGCTTTAGAACTCCAGATTCTCTGGAGTTAACTCTTTCCTCTCCGGGGCAGTTCAAGTGCAGTGGCTAACTGCAATAAGTCCTAATATAGCAAGACTTCATGGTGTTTGAAAGAACTGCTTGTCCCACCCATTCTGCCAAGATATTCCCTACTTATTCTGTCTCTGCAAACCCCATCTGGCCTCCAGCGACCCTCCTGGTTTCATGCCTCTTTTCTAATATACCCCAGTGTTTGTATGCATGCTTGATGCCCCCCATGTTCTAGCTTCCACCATTTTTATTTTTTTTATTTGTAATTTTCACCAGGAATGGCACACTAAGCTAATATAGCTTGTTTCCAGGTGTGTTCTTTGGGGGCTGCATGGATCTATCTTAGTGACAGGGAAAGCTGACCATGACAACAGGAAACTCCCCTGCTCTTCATCGATAAGCGCCATAGGAGCATTTACTTCCACCTGGATAGTGACCAGAGATAGGCAGAAGGGACCTCGGTTTAACGTCTCATCTGAAGGACGGCACCTCACCAGTGCAGCACCCACCTTGTACTGCACTAGTGTAAGTTATAGGTATAACCCCAATTACTTGGTGTAGGACTAGAACCCTTGACCATCTGATATTCTGCCCCAGAGGCAAGTGTGCTACCTACTGAGCCATTGACACTGATGACCATATCCACTGGAAGTCTGTTCCACGCGTCTACCACCGTTTCAGTGAAGAAGAATTTCCTCGCATCTTTCTTGAGCATCTTCTCCTCCAGGTTCATCACGTGCCCCCTGGTCCTGATGCTCATTCTCATTTGAAAGAGACTCCCTGCCTATACTCTGTTTACCCCTGTGAGGTACTTGTAGGTCTTGATCAATCCCCTCTCTCTCCCAGGGTTGCATATGCTGTGATTCTTCAGTCTCTCCTCATTGGGTTTTTCATGGAAACCTTGCACCATTTCACCTGTCCTCCTCTGGACCACCTCCACCCTATCTATGTCCATTCTGAGGTGCAGCATCCAAAACTGGACACAGTACTTCAGGTGGGATTGCACCAGCAAGCAATACAGTGACAGCACCACCTTCCTCCTCCTACTGGAGATACCCCTCCCTATGCACCCTAGCATCCACTCGCATTGCGCACTGCCTTGTTGCAGTACCCTGCTACCTTGAGGTCCACAGTATGACAACCCCAAGGTCCCTTTCCTGTCTAGTGACTGCCAGTACCCCCCCCCCCCCAAATAAAACATCTCAAGCTGGAGTTGTGTAAAACCGCTGCTACTCACCTTGAGCTGAACAGCAACACCCTACCAGAAATTTCTTACTGGTGCACAGCACAAACGTGTCCTGATGGAATCCACACAGATTGGGTCAACAGCAACCAGAAGAAAACATTACTTATCATAGCAATCTTGTTTCTTCCAGAGGACACTCCAATATTCATAACTCTTATGCAGTATGTCTTTAAGTCAGATCATCCCGGAGGTGGAACGTTATACTAATGATGGAATCATTGGCTCATGTCACTTTTTCAAATGCTACCACCTATCAACTGCCTACATTCTAACCCTCAGATTTCGTAGACACCTGACAAGACAGGGCCCGAGAGGAATTTAATGATTATCTATAACAACAACAAAAACACCCAGAAAAAAACTCCAACTGGAGTGAAAAAAAAATTAACAAAACACCCCCAATGTCAGAATCACCTGAAGAGGGGAAAAACCATTAAAGCACAGTTCTACTATAAAAACCAGAGCATGGCACACATACCCCTGGTATTACAGCATGGAGTGTAGAGGCCACCGGTTCTAGCAGGAGAGGCAGGGTGTAAGAGTTATGAATATTGGAGTATGCCCTGGAAGAAACAAGATTACTGTGGTAATTTTTTCTTCTCACTCCAGGAATACTCCAATATTGCTAACTCTTATGCAGACTAAGAAGCAGTACCTTTGGAGGTGGGCACATGACCTACTTTGGAAATAGGCTCTGTAAGACAGCTGTGCCAAACCTGGCATCACCCCTAGCCTGTGTATCCAGGTTATGATGCTTGGTAAAGTTGTGCACTGTCCTCCAGGTGGCTGCTTTGCAGATGTCCACCAAAGGAACATCCCCGGAAGCTGCTATAGTAGCAACTGTACCCCTTGTGGAATTGGTTATCAGCCCTGCTGGGGCCTCCTTCCCAGCTTCTGAATAGCAAAACTGAATACACTGGAATATCCAGCGAGAAATGGACCTCTTTGATGCTGGATTTCCTTTTTCCACGTCCCCATAAGTCAGGAACAATTGCTTCCTGTCCTGTCTATGGGCCTTGATGACTGTCATATAGTAGCTAAAAGCTCTCTTGACATCAAGACAGTGCAGTCTCAATCAATTAATCAATCAAAATCTTTATTTTGCCAGGTGGAACATCATTGAGACGAGCTCATTTACAAGATGGACCTGGGGCAAAACAATTGCCAACAGGGTTAAGACATCACAGGTTGAGTGAACGTACATAATAATAACATAAAACCATCGCATGTGACAAGATGCTTGCACTAGAACATAGCAATAGGTTCAACAGGAGGCAGTGCCATTTAAATACAATTGCATGGATACAGATATATGGACGCAAGGTAATGAGCTAAAGTTTATACAGTAAACATCATTGGAGGAGTCATAGTGAGCAGAAGTGGCAGTTCCTCTAGCGTCAAAGTGCGAAGAAGATTGAGATGTAAGAATCCTTTGATAAGTACTGTAGGCATGGCCTGGCAAGTGGGGTGGGAAGGGGAGGGGGGTATAGGGAATGGAGAGGGAAGGACAGCCGAGATAGGAGAGGGTTGGGCATGATGGCCTAGGGAGGAAGGACTGTTCAAAGGGAGAACACGGCAGATGCCACAGGCAATAGTTGGGGTTTAAGTCCAATATTTGAAGCAAAGACAGACCGTGATGTTGGGACCTTGATTTGGACAATGACAGAAGGGAGGACTCAAAAGAAGCCTCAGGAAATGGTTGAGGTTCAAAGCAGCAGTGCAATGAAAATGGGCTAAATTTTGGCCCCACCTTTTTTCTTCCTAATTGATGCCAGATGTCTTACAGTCTATTTTGGTGGTAAAATCTTCCACTTTCATTACTCAAGAAAAAAAGATGGCCACCTAATTTTTGCACAGAAATAATACTGAGGACCCAAGGAGGGTAAGCAACCAGACAAAAATACAAATGTACACTACACAGCATAAGAAGCATCCAGAAAACCCAACTCAATAGTTATGCTAATATTTGGCATAACCATAGAAGAAAATTATCTTTTTGGAATAACTTTTTTCGTTGCACTGCTGCTCCAAGTCCAGAATTTAAAGCAGTAACAAATTGTGATGTTAAGACCTTGACATGAAACAATGACAGACCTTGGAGAAGGTCCTCAGGACCAAGGATTTGAAGAGGGAGAACGTGACAAGGGTAGCGAGCCTTAAGATTTTCTGGATCTTATTCCAGAGTGTAGGAAGACTGAAGCTTATTGAGGCTCTACCAAAGCGTGTTTTAACTTTAGGGATAGCCAGAGATAAGATGGTAAGACTTCTGAAAGAACAGGCACTAGGAATGCAGGGAGTTAGGCAGCTTGTGAGGTACTGAGGTAATTTATGAATGACTGCCTTATATGTCCACAGAATAGCATTCTTTTGCCTCCTGAAGCTAAGGGAGGTCCAGCCTATGGAAGAATAGAGGATGCTGTGGTGCGTGTCATAAGGGGCATCCAAAATGAACCTAAGGGCTCTGTGGTATTGGGTATCAAGCTTGGAGAGAGCTGTGCTAGTGCTATGGCCATATAGAAAGTCTGCATAGTCTAGGAGAGGCAAGAAGGTAGCTTGGACTAGGAGTTTTCTAGCCTCCTGGGTTAGTGAGTGATTGATCCTGAAGAAAATACAGAGTCTTTGATGCAGTGACTTAGTGAGCTCATCAATGTGATCAATGAAGGACAATTTTAGTCAATCCAGACCCCCAGGTATTTGAATTTTTCCATGAACTCCAGGGCTTCTCCCAAAAGGGTGCTTATGTGAGGAACCTTATCTGTTTTTTTTTTTTTTGAGATGAGGGGCCAGTGGAGAGAAAATCATGGCCTTAGTTTTTTTGGCAATGAGCAGGAGTTTCCAGTTGAGTAGATTTTTTGGAGGATGTTGAAATTGTTCTGAAGGTCCAAAATGGCTTGATCCAGAGTTGATCTGTCAATATATAGCACTGTATCATCAGCAAAGAGATGGATACTAGATGACTTTAAGCCAGTGTCATTTTGATTAATATAAATGGCAAAGAGAAGTGGACCAAGTATGGATCCTTGAGGGACACCTCTAAAGAGTATTTTTTTTGGTGATAAGTCTCCCTTTAGCCTTGACCTGCTGCTCTCTGTCCACAAGATAGTTTGCGAACCAACTTAGGGCCAAGGTTGTCCACCCCAACTTTCTTCAGGATCACTGGGAGTAAATCATGGTCTACCGTGTTGAAAGCCTTGCTAAGGTCCAGAAACAAGGCAAATATGTATTGTTTGGACTGCCAGTCATTTATAACCTTAGCAAGGGCAGTGGAGGTACTATGCATGGACAGAAACTGGATTGAATCAGGTTTAGTAGATTAAAACTTTCCAGATGAGATCTGAGCTATACATTTACTACCTTCTCCAATAGTTTTGACAAGGCCGGTAGCAAGGAGATTGGGTGGTAATTATTTAGGTTGCAGGGGTCTCCTGATTTGAATAGAGGGATAACATGGGCCATCTTCCAGACCTTGGGGAGGCAGCCCTGATTGAGAGACAAATTGAAAAGATGGGTAATAGGGGAGCCAAAATATAGTAGGCCAACTTTAGGAAGAAAGGCTCAATCATATCCGTGCCCGCACTTTTCTTAGTATCAAGTTGAAGAAGGAGATCCTCAACCTGTTTGACAGTGACTGAACAGAAGGAGAAAGAGTGGTAAAGGTCAATAGATTCTGGACCATGACAATCAGATGACTGACAGAGGAACTGTGCCCTGATGGCATTTGCTGAGGAGGTATCAAAAGCCATCCCTGCTGTGGCAAAGTGATTGTTAAGGAGGTCAAGGATCTCATTTTTAATTGTAGTGTGGGTACCACCAGTCGAAATTTTGTGGGGAAGCATGCCAGCGCTTTTATGGCCTTCTATCTCCCTTCAAGTTTTCCAAAACTTAGTAGCAGAGTTAGTGGATACGTTAAGCTCAGAGAAGAAATAACTAGACTTCACAGCTCTGATAGCTTTTGTGCAGAAATTACTTGCGGTTCAGAAAGCAGACCAGTCTGTGGCCAATTTAGACTTTCTGTCTCTTTTCCAAAGAGTATCCCTATGCCATAAGGCAGTCGTTAGGTTATCCATGAACCAGGGACAGGATTTTCTTTTGGTTCTGCTTTTGGTAACTGGAGCATGGCGGTCTAGAGTTCCGGTGAGTATTACATGAAGTACCTCATGTGCCTCTTCCACAGAAGATACGAGGTAAAATTTCTGCCAGTTAGCATACTGGAGGTCGTACAGAAAAACATCTGGGCAGAAGTTCTGTTTACATCTCTTACGGATGTACTTAGAGGAAGAGGAGGTTTGGAGTTGCGCTGACCTTATGCATGCAATGGCACAGTGGTCGCAGATATTACTAAAGAATACACCTGAGTGGGAGAAGAGGTGAGGCTTGCTTACAAGGATTAGGTCAAGAAGGGAGCTGCGCTCCGGGTTTTTGGTGTAGGTTCATTAATGATCTGGGTAAGTCCATGGGCATCACAGAATTCTTTCAATGGTAAGAAGACTGGAGAGGGCCAGTCAAGCTTGAGGTGACCAATTATAGATACTTCTGATGAGGTGATAGCTAGTATGTCACTTAGGTGTTTGAGCAGAGAGAGGCCAGCTGAGGGGGGCCTATAGCACCCACTAATGCAGAGGTTGATTTGGCTGGTTGAATTCTTAGTGTGAGGCACTCGTACTCCTTATGGACTCTAGTCGTGTCCAACATAGTTGCGGTAATCTTGTCCCGGACAACATTAAGTGAGTCTACGTTCACCAGTGCTTGAATACTCAGTAAAGAAAACAGGTAAGGTGATGGACTGGTTCAAATGAAAGTCCGAGACCACCTTTGAAAGAAATTTTCTGTTAGTTTGCAGGACCACTTTGTCCCTGTGAAATGAAATGTAATCCTGCTCCACACAGAGAGCATGGAGCTCACTGATCCTTCTAGCAGAAGTAACTGCCACTAGGAAAACTGTTTTCCATGTGATATATTTCAAAGGAGCTGAAGACATGGGCCCAAAGGGGGGCCCATGAGCTTGGCAATACAGACATTTAAGTCCCAAGCTGGCATTGTTTCCGTTTTGGGGGGGTGCAGGTGGGCCAGATCTTTAAAGAACCATTTAAAGATAGAATTTGATGCCATAGAGGCATTCTTCCCAGCTGAAGTATAAGCAGACACTGAAGCTAGATGAACTTTTAAAGCAATGGGCTGCAGGCCCAATGAATGCAAATGAGTAAGGTGGTCCAGCACAGCTGGAACCCCTGCCTGAGTTGGCACCATATTCTTGTTGGAACACCAGAGAGAAAACCTTTTCCATTTAGAGGTATAGGTTTTCTTGGTGGATGGTTTCCTATACCCCCTTAAAATATCCAGAACACTGTCAGAGAGAAGCAGGCCTGCATACAAGTCTTCAAGAGCCATGCTTTGAGTCTGAGTGACTTGAGGTTTGGGTACAAGAGTCTCCCTTGTTTGAGGTTAGCAGATTGTGCCTCCGAGGAAGGTGTACTGGTTCAGCCACAGACATGGAGAGCAGCAGAGAGTACCATGGCTGCTTGGCCCAGTTTGGGGCTATCAAGATCATTGTGGCTGACTGGGGTCTGAGCTTGAGTAACACCCTGTGCACCAGAGGGAATGCATACAGGTACCTCCCTGACCAATCCAGAACCAGAGCATCCAGGGGGACTGTTCCCTGACCTGTGGGTCTGCAACAATACTGTGGCAAGTGGTGACTTTCGTGGGATGCAGAGATCTATCTCTGGGGTGCCCCACCTTTTGAAGATCACTTCTACCACCCGTCTGTTTAAGTCCCATTCATGGTGGGCCTGGCTGATCAGACTCAGGGCATCTGCTAGGGTACTGTCCTTGCCTGGCAGATGAATCGCCTGAAGAGAAACTCCAGGGAGTAGACCAGAATCCAAATTCGCATAGCTTCTGTGCAAAGAAAACCCAACCTTGTTCCTCCCTGCTTGTTTATGTACTACACAGGGGTGGTATTGTCTGTTCTGACCCGTACTACCTTTCCCTGAACTAGTGGTGTGAAGGCTTGGAGTGCCAGGAACACTGCCCTGAGCTCTAGAAGGTTTATGTGTTGAAGCAACTCTGCACTGGACCAAGTGCCATGGGTAGTGTGAGGTCCTAGGTGGGCACCCCACCCTAGTGGTAAGGCATCTGTTGTGAGAATCACTGATGAAGGCTCCTTTTGAAAGGGAACCCTCTCTCTGAGGCTGGCTTCCTCATTCCACCACTGAAGGGCCAGAAGTAATGTCTGTGTTACTGGGACCAGCTTTGAAAGAGAATCCCGTTTTTGACACCAATGAGCACTTAGGGGGAACTGCATGTCTCTCATCTGAAAACTGGAACCTAGAACTGTGCTAGTGGCTGCTGCAATGTGGCCCAGTAACTGCAGAAACTGTTTAGCAGTTTTTGGTTTGTTCAGGCTGAAAGAACCTGCCATCCAGATCTAGGTAATCCCTGCCTTCCTGGGTATTAAACTCTGCTCCTATGAACTGCAGCACTTGTGCAGGTAGAAGGACTGACTTTTTGAGATTTACCAGGAAACCCAGAGACTCCATGAGTCCTTGGGTGAGCTGCAGATGTTCCTCTACTTGCTGTGCTGATTTTCCCACCACTAACCAGTCATCCAGATAGGGGAACACTGTGACACCTTGCCTTTACAGGTGTGCCACAACCACTGCCAGTCACTTTGTGAACACTCTTGGAGCTGAAGTGAGACTGAATGGCAGGGTTGGAAACTGGTAATGGCCTGATGGGAGTCTGAACCTGAGGTACTTTCTGTGAGACTCCCTTATGGGGATGTGGAAATCAGCATCTTTTAGGTCCAGGAATGCCAGCCCATCTCCTTTTTGGAGAGCTGGCAGAATCAGTGACAAGGTTACCATTTTGAACCTTGGCTTTAGTAGGTGCCGGTTTAGCACCCTTAGGTCTAGGATAGGCTGCCATTCCCCATTCTTCTTTGTTGTGAGGAAGTATCTTGAACAAAACCCTTTTCCCTTTTGCTGTGGAGGAACAGGTTCTCCTGCTTTTGACAACAATAGGTTCTGAACCTCGTTTTTCCAACAGCTTTCTTTCCACATTGGAAGCTGGCTTGAACACTCTAGTTCTAGAGAGGGAAGGGATTTGAAGCTTAGGGACAATCCCTGACTCACTACTTCCAGGACGCACTTGTCTGTGGTGATCTGTTTCCAAGCCTGGAAATACTGAGTCAGTCTGCCCCCTACTGGAAGTGGGGAGGCAGCCTGGGAGGACAAGTCAGGGGTCCTGTTTTGCCTGGGGCTGAGACTGGGAACCATGCCTGGAACCCGTTCTGCTCCTGCCTCTGAAGTACTCTTGCTGAGGGTACTGTTGCATCTGGGGTACAACCATGGCCTGATAAAAAGGCCTGGAATTTAACTGTCTGCCACTGCCTCCCCTTCCATATGGTCTTGTGGACGGGGGGAGCCTTCTCTTTGGCAGAGTTACTTCTATAAGAGGCCTTGTACTTGTCCATTTTCTTCATGCAGGGTTCTGTGTGAGTTCTGAAGAGAGAGTTACCCTCAACTGGGAAATCCAGAGCCTTGTTTTAAGCATCTTGAGTAAGGTTTGTGGCTCTTAACCAGGCAAAGCTTCTCTGGGCAATTGTACTGGCCATCCACCTGGCAGCAATGTCACTGGTGTCTTCTGCCATCTGAAACTGATATTTGGCAGCTTCAAAGCCAAATCTGGCAGTCTCAGCAAGGTCTTCTGAAAGACTGGAAGGAGCCTTGTCCCCCATAGCCATGACAGACTGTTAGAGGGATTTTTGGTACTGGGCCACATAGGCCTGGAAAGTAGCCTGCCTTATGGCCAAAGAAGTTGATAAATAGCTCTTTTTGGCCACACTGTCTATTTTTCTCTAATCCTTCTCTGGAGGGTGAGAAGCAAGAGGTACTTTTGCCTTGTCACAGGCTGCAGCTTGTACCACCCCCTGGTGGTCAGGGTGGGAAAATAAAAATTCAGCCCCTTCCCCATCAAGCTGATACTTTTTGTCCAGCCTTTTATCCAAAGGTGGGACAGACCCAGGTGTTTGGAGAAGTTTTACTGCATCCCTTTTAAAAAACTTATTTATTGGGAGCAATAACTTTTTTGGTGGGTATTAATCCCATCATTTCCAAGTACTCTGCCTCCTCCTCATCCTCTTTCACCTCAGTAGTACAGCTATCCAGAGTATCTACCATTTTCCTAAAAAAGGAAAAATGAGATGAATATTCCTCTGATGACCTGGGAGGAGAGCCAAACTCCTGCTCAGGAGAGACTTCAGGCTCTATAGGCCCTCCTTCATCCTCTTCTTCATATTCGCCACAAGACCTTAAATGCCTGTGCAATCTCCAAAGGAGTAGGCATGTTTACAGGCACAGCAGAAGTCTCCATAGACTGACCAGCAGGGGGTTCAGTGCGTTTTGTTTTCTTGGTCTTTTTCATGGGAAATGGAGAGCCAGCTGGTTCAGCAGGCCTTTTTGATGTGATGTCCACTGTACCCTTACCAGGGGTAGAAACTGTAGCTTCTGCGGTTTCACCCATAGCCACTGAGGGTGTTGGCTGGTCACAGCCTGAGGGACCCTTAGGTGGAGATAATTTCTTTTTAAGTCTTTGCAAGCATTTTTCATGCGTGTTTTCTAGAAAGGTTTTACAGATTTCACAATCCTTCTTTAAATTATCATAACCAAGGCAAACAACAAAAGAAGTGTGTTTATCTGCCTTGGCAAACGCTTCTCCACACTGCAATTTTTGAAACCAGGTTCACCAGTCTTTTTCTTAGGTTTTTCAGACATTTTACACAAAAGAACCCAAAAATTGCAGCATGATAAATTTAAACTTTTAGAACAAATATTGGTTAGCTTCGGTTCAGGAACCGATCGAGACCGAGAAAGAAAGGAACCGGGACTAGCGGTTCAATAACCGATATTAGCGGTTACCAAAAATATAGTTTAAATAAAAAATTTACCACAAATAGAAGAAGAAGAAGAATAATCAGCATTTATATAGCGCTTTTTCATACACTGTATCCCAAAGCGCTTTACAAGCAATGCTAGACTGATAGTGAAATGACTGAATGTGTGGTGGCGGCCATATCGCACATCATCACCCACAGCCTGGATAATTGCATGAACCAGTTTATGGGAAGGAGAATGTTGGCCAGGACACCATGAATGTTCCCTGCTCTTTGCGAAGAGTGCCCTGGGTTCTTTTACTTCTACCTGGACACCCACCAGGACAACACCAGGATGGGCAGAAGGGACCTTGGTTTAACGTCTCATCCGAAGGACGGCACACCCCAGCAGTACAGCACCCCCCAATACTGCACTCGGATGCCAGCAATTTTTAGGTGCAAGTCTTATCCCGGTGCGGGACGAGAACCCACGATCTTCTGGTTCAGAGGTGGATGTGCTACCGACTGAGCCATGCTGACACCTGACACAAATAAAGGAGTTTTAATCAGAGAAAAACTCTGCTAAGACTAAAAAACCTTGGTTCCGCACCGGTTATCCCAAACCAGGAGAAACCAAGGAAAAATTAAGCAATTTAGCTAAAATAAAGCTAACTGTTTGCTACAAACAAAAGATAAGGGCAGCAAATAAAACAATATTTTTTTTTCCAAATTTCACAGAGACAGGATGAGGAGAGAATCTCTGAGCATCTAGTCTTGTCAGGCAGGAAGAGAAATCTGAGAGTTAGAATGTAGGAAGTTGATAGTTGGCAGCATTTGAAAAAGCGGCACGAGCCAATGATTCCATCTTTAGCATAATGTTCCATCTCCGGGCAGATCTGGCTTAAAGGCATACTGCATAAGAGTTAGGAATACTGGAGTATTCTTGGGGTGAGAAAATCCATTTCCTAGACAGGTAACCAAGGTCACATGTTGCCAGAGGCTCAAACGGTTTCTCTGTAAGCATGGCCAGGATCAGAGAGAGATTCCATGCAGAAGGAGGCTCGTAAAGAGGTGGGAACATGTGCTCAAGGCCCTTGAACAAGCTGTGAACCACCTGCTCTGAGGTTAAGAAGAAACCCAGGTTAGTTTGGTACACCGAAATGGCAGCTAAATGCACCTTCAACAAAGTCGCATAAAGGCCTGTGGTGGATAAAAACTCAAAGATGATTGAGAACAGAACCGACTGTGTACTCTGTGGGAGCCAGACCACACTCCTGGTATCAAACTGAGAACCTGATCCACTAAAAAGCATAGGTCAGTTTAGTGGAGGACTTACCAGACACCTGCAACATCTTGCATGCCTCCTTCAAAAGGCCAAGGGATGAAAACTCCCGTCAAGCCAATAAGGAACCATGCCACTAGATGCAAGGACACTAGGTCCATGTTATAAATCCTTCTCTACTGAGTGAGCAAGTCTGCCCTGAGAAGGAACTTGATGAAATGCTTGTTGCTGAGGTGAAAAAGGTCCGGTTACCAGAATTGTTGAGGTCACAGCGGGGCTATGAGAATCATACACTCTCCTTCGAGGTGTGCCTTCAGCAAGACCTCTTGCACTAGGAAAAATGGTGGGACAGCAGTAATGGTGAGCTAGCAGTATAGCCTAGAGGGTAGAGTAATGAGCTGTGAATGAGCTTGGTACATACAGCAGACAGACCTGGGTTTGATTCCCACAACCTCCACTTGCATACTGTACAACCCTGAGCAAGTTACTTAACCTACACAATGCTTCTGGGTCACCCCTGAAAACAGGCACTTGCGCCTAGTGGGCCTTAACTGGTTACCAAAGAATAAAATAAAAAAAAAGTGTAAAGGAATTTTCAGGTCCATTTCAGGACAGATGTCAATGGTTCAGGCACGGAAGTGTGGCAGCTTAAAATTCTTCTAGGATATAAACAGTTCGATGTGGGGAATACTCCAGTCTTGCAAGATTCTACACACCCTCCTATCATAAAGCCCACTTGTGGGACATGTCTCCCAGGTGGCTGAGCCTTTCTGCCAACTCGTCCAAGTCAGCAGCATGATTAGCAAACAACTAGCAACTGAGACTACATGCCAGTGACCATGTCTCCAGAGCTTCCTCATACAGTCTGAAGGAATGGCCCCCCCCAAAACTTGTTCACACAGAACATAGCTGTGGTACTGTCCATGTAAAAATGGAGTGGATAACTTACCAATACCGAAGACTATGCCAAACAGATTTCTCTCAACTCAAGCACACTGATGTGCAGCCGTTGCTCCTGAGGAATGAATAGCCTGTGTGCCCACAAGTCCAGCAGATGCACACACTGCTGAAAGGAGGAGGCATCCACGGTCAGGACTAGCATCAGGTTTGGTTGCACAAAGTGTGCTTCCACTGACCACTCCACAGCCAGACAACATAGTTTAGCCATGAGGCCTACCACCCTTCTCATTACCCCTTTTTTATAGAAAAATTTACTGCCAACAACTGGAATCTAGCAATGAGCAGGGGCACTGGAAAATCGCGGGTGTGATTTTCGCACCATTTCCGCGATTTGTGGGGCCCCCTGTGACCCCAGCATGATATTGTGCATACTTGCATAGCTATGCACTTTTAGTGGGAGACACGCTACTTTCTTTTGCTCCCTGCAGCGTGTTTCAGTGTCCTGCAGCGCCTCCCTGCTGCCTTGTTCCACCCCCGCCCTCAGGTTGTTCTGTCCTAGCCACTGACATCACAAAAGGGGCGGAACACCTCAAGTGAATGTTTAAAAAAACTTTTGCACCCTTGCTTCATGTCCCCCTCAGGTCCACTTAAGCCCTTTAAATGTGGCTTGTTAGAGGGGGTACAGGTACTTCACCTGAGCAAACGTCCAGAGCCACACATCGTCAGAGCAAGGAGAGTGAGTTTGCAGCAGAACCGACGACCAAAGAAGAGGATACTGAATCTCGCATTTGTGAGAAACTGAGCTCTCACAAAGGGGCTGTAATAATTTATTTTGCACTTTTGGTGCTGCAGTGGTTAAGCGCTTGGCTGTGGGGATCAAGCTGAATCGGTAGCCCTGATTTCAAATTTGTCCTGCCTGCTTGCCCACCTTGCTAAGTCCACTGTGTGCTGTTCCTGCTTTCTGCTTTATGCCTGCTGACTTGTCTTGCCTGCATCCAGCCACCTAAGGAACTGAAGGACTGCCCAGAGTGCCTGCCTGAGCTTGTGAGTTAAAAAAGACTATCTGGCTAGTTTGGCATGGGAGAGTAAGAGAGGCACAGGAAGGGTTGGGAGAGGGTATGGTACAGAAAAAAGTATATAGACTGGTGCATTTGCTGAGTGTACTGTACTGCTTGTATTTGTTTTTGTTCTACAAGGGGTGGATCAGTTTCCTGTGGTCATTCATTGTGGTTGGCTTAGGGTTAGGCCTGGCCAAGTGGTAGACATGCAATAAAAAAATTATTCTGGCCTCAGGAGATGGTGGGCAGAGTGCTGGACAGGCAGGCTGGCACAGAACAATTTTTTTCTGCACGTATACCAGTCCAACAGGTCCATGCCAAGCTTCAGTCTCTTATTGTTGAGGGTCGGGCCTGACAGACTTGGTACACATGCAGCAAAAAAACTCTTCTGGCCTCGGGTGATGGTAGGCATGGGGTGGATGTGTAGGCTGGTCCAGAACAATTTTTTTCTGCATGTATACCAGTCCAGCAGGTCCATGCTAAGCTCCTGTCACTTGTTGTTGATGGTCGGAGGAGGGTCGGGCCTGGCAGACTTGGTACACATGCAGAAAAAATTGCTCTGGACTTGGGTGATGGTGGGCAGAGAGGCGGACAAGCAGACTGGTCCAGAACAATTTTCTTCTGCATTTATACCAGTCCGCCAGGTCCATGCCATGCTCCTGTGGTCTGTTGTTGATGGTCGGTGGAGGGTTGGGCCTGGCAGACTTGCTACACATGTAGAAAAACATTTTTATGGCCTCAGGTAATGGTGGGCATTGGGCGGACATTTAGGCTGGCCCAGAACAATTTTTTCCCACATGTTTACCAGTCCACCAGGTCTGTGCCGAACTCCTGTCACTTGCTGTTGATGGTCGGTGGAGGGTTGGGCCTGGCAGACTTGGTACACATGCAGAAAAAAATTGTTCTGGCCTCAGGTGATGGTGGGCATGGGACGGACATGCAGGCTAGCCCAGAACAATTTTTTTCTGCATGTATACCAGTCCACCAGGTCCGTGCCAAGCTCCTGTCGCTTGTTGTTGATGGTCGGTGGAGGGTCGAGCCTGACAGACTAGCCCACATGCAGAAAAATTGTTCTGTCCTCGGGTGATGGTGGGCAGGGAGTGGCCAATCAGGCTGGTCCAGAACAATTTTTTTCTGCATGTCTATCAGTCTCTAGGTCCGTGCCAAGCTCCTGTCGCTTGTTGTTGATGGCTGGTGGAGGGTCGGGTCTGGCAGATTTGGTACACATGCAGAAAAAAATTATTCTGGCTTTGGGTGATGGTGGGCAGAGGGGCAGATGAGCAGGCCCCATGCGACGCCATCAATATTTACAATTTCTAGAGGCAAAGGATGGCATTGTGCCAAAGATGCCTGTATATACTGTGCTTGACTCGCTGGTGCTCCTGGGTAAAGGCAGTCAATTATCTGGTTGACTATCTGCCTTTCGTGGCAGACTTCATAAACAATACTGTATCTGATGCAGCTTCATTTAAAAAACTCAAAATGTTATTGTCGAGTAGACTTGATGTGCTGCTAGCACAAGCCACATTCATGTCAGAACACTCCAGTGAGCTTGCGCAACTCATTGAGGAGCTGCAGGCAACCACGGTACCCCGAGGGCACAACATTTTTTCCAGACTGAATCACCTCCACTTATTTCTGGATTTCTGTGCCACAGCTGGCATGGACGAATACAGGCCTAAGACTGTGGAAAAACTCTCAGTGTGCCAAGAGGGGGAAGACAGCTGCTTGTGTCGATTTGTTCCAACAAGTGATGTTGGACAGCAGCCAAAAACTGGACAATGTGATCAAAGGACACCTCTCAATGCATGTTTTTCAGGCAGCCTGTGTCTTTGGTCCACTACAACTTCCTATGCTGGACAAACAAAAAGACAGATATATCACTGGCATACCGGGGCTTGCAGACATCTCGCCCTTTGAGTGACATGCTTACACTAATGCTGCCAAGTCAGTCCCACCAGACTTTGACATTGCAGCCTGGTGGGAGTCTCAGTCACCATCACTGAGCAAACTGGCAGCCTTGGCAAAACGCTACATTTGGATGCCTGTCAGCACTGCTGACATAGAAAGAACATTTTCTGTGTACACAGACCTTCTAAAGGACAACAGAACTCTAAAAGAAAACAATGTAAAATTGTTGTTGATGCTAAAATACAACAAAAAATTTTAAATAAATATTGCTGAATATTATGCTTGAATTATTTACGTTGGTTGGCAAACCAAACAGAATTCCTGGTCTCAGAAGGAGGTTAAATGAGTAGTCCAGGGTCACACAGTATACTAGTGGAGATTGTGGGAATCTAATTCATATCTGCTTGATATACCACACTCTAGGCTATACAGACAGCCCAATATGTACTTTTCTGTAACTGTTTTCTGCTAGTTCAAGATAGGGGAGCCTCAGTGACAGCAAACAAGTAGGTAGGGAACACATTATGTAACTTTTTGTGCGTGTGTAAATGTGTACATTCATTTTCATATGTGTTTGGGTGGTGCTGTGCATTTGGGACGGTGCATCTAATAGTTTTTTTGTTATAGTTTTATGGTGGGTTGATTTGGGACGAGGAACAGAGCTGAATAATCTTGTGTCTGGAATGGGGGTTGGGAAGCGAGTGTAGAAATATTATGTCACTAACAAAGGTCTTTTAAGACTGCCATTTGTGCAGTAATTGTGTAAAACGTATTGTTTGCAAGGACTAAAAGTGTGTTTACTTTTAAAATAGTGTGTGGCTTTTTGTATATCAAAAACTGAACTAGTGACTAGCATAAATGGCACCACGCATGCTCCGCAACTTTCTGCAATTTTGGCCCCTAAAGTTCCGCAAGTTTGGCCACATTTCTCTTGAATTTTCCAGTGCCCCTGGCAATAAGGCTTAATACAATGACCCTCTCCCCTCACTACATAAACCAATGTTGGGAGGCTTGTGACAAGCACACTGCAGAGGGCATCCTTTGAATTCCTAAAGAGTTCGGGAGCGTCCCGCAGGTGTGGACTTAATGCAATTAGTGTGACACATACATGGCATTTCTTTAGTTAGAAAATCCATATTTTGAAATGTAAAACAGACAACCTGCCATATGTGGTAATCAGTAAGTTTTATAAGATCCTAACACTGTTTGTTTGCATTTGTTGCACTGTACCACCGTGTATTTTTATCTCCCTGCTCTCCTCCCCAGGGTCGCACTTGGAAACAGGGCTTGGCTCAGTCTGCCTTTCCTGGTTACTAACTTTTAATAAATAAAGAACTAAAGAGCATCAAAACAGCTATATTAGGTGTGGGATATTAAGTTTATTACAACTGAATTTGTGGGGGGTGCTCATATGGGCACTCCAGCCTTGAAGTGCTCCTTGTCACCCTAGTATGACCAAAAAAAAACAAATGTAGAGAAAAAAATGTAATTAGGCAGAGATGTCTCCAACATGGAATGGAACAGTCTCAATCAGAATGTGACTGTCTGAAATAAATGTAGTACTGTGCTACTGTATATTTACTATGCTGCGGTAGATGCATTTTAACATTTCTGTTTTGGGATTTCCTTTCCTTAGCAATATCCGAGAACATTTGTTTCAGTTCAGTTCACATACTGTACATCAGTTGAACATTTAGCCACATCCCATTTCAGTCCAAATTATGTTTCGCGTAACTGTGGTGAAATTTTGAAATTTCGCCTGCAAATTTTGGCAGTCCACCAGTCCAGCACAGATGGTGAAATTACGCCCATGGGAGGTGCAAGTTCACCCTCGAATGGCGTAATTCCACCAGCAGTGGTGAAATTTCATTCACAACTGTGGGCGAAATTTCACATTTCGACAAGCGAAATATTTTGTGTAATGTGCTAATTATACCTAAATATTCCAGTTTCGTACAACACTAGTCCAAACTCCTTTTTTATTTCAAATAGAAAAGTACCATACCTTTTCATTGTGGTTAGACTGCTTTAACCCATTGTAGTGAAACACAGGAAATGCCTCCGGAATACCAGAATCCTGTATGTAAAAAGAAAGAATTGTAAATATTAGGTTAACACTAAATCAGCACACTGAACTTGATCGGTCATACATGAAGATTAAAACAGTGCTCGACAAACTACTGACTACACTAACAAGCTACAGTCAGGGCCCCTAGTGCTTTGAAGCAGAATTTTCTGATTTCTGCAGCAAGGCTCCTAGGCTTCTGTGGCAGCATTTTCTGATTTCTGCGGCATGATTTATTCATTTCTGTGGCAGAATGCAGTCCTATCATTGGCTAAAATATGATGTGATGTCATAGATGACATCACCTGCCAAGCATATAGGAGGGGCTTCAGGGTAAACAACATGGACACGGGAGCCTGGCACTATGGAAAACCTGTATATCTGAATGACAATTCACCAAAAACAATGAATTCTGCGGCACTATATGAATTCTGCGGCATGATGCAAATTCTGCGAAAAATTCTGCAACCGCAGAATCGCAGAATTCCAGGGGCCTTGGCCACAGTATATGAAAAAAATTACCGTAGTAATGTTGTTTCTTCTAAAGGGATCCCTCACAATGCTTAACAACTGCAATTATTCCACTGTAATGAGCCGCGCCAGAGCATTTAGAATTTTATGTTAATTACGGAACTTGGAATGAAATTAAACTCTGCTGTGTGGTTATGCTCACCCTACACTCTAACGTCAGATTTATTCCTAAAGCTAGAGTGAGCAGTGACCACTGAAGCTAGCTAAATGACTAGAAAAACATACTAAAACTGCTTCAAATTTTGAAATATAGTTCAAACATGGCAGAACAATTTTAATTGTTATGAAAAACTAGATGGTTGAGATCACTGTGCAAGTAACGATCATGCAAATAGAAAGAACGGATTCTTGTCTGAACCCAGGTTCTGGAAAGAGAGGTAGGAATCTGGGATTGTTAAACATAGTGAGGGATCCCTTTGGAAGACACATTACTATGGTGAGTCATTTTTTCTTTAAACCTCAGGAATCCCTCACTTATGCATAAGAACTAAAGACTCTACAACAGTACCTTGGCAGGCTGGGAACAGAACCTACTTAGGGAAAAGGTTCTGCAAGAAAGAAGCGCCAAAACATCCCTTCTGGATTGTATGTCCAGACAGTAGTGCTTTGTGAAAGTGTGTACTGTTTTCTGAGTAGCTGCTTTACAGATTTCCTGAGGGGTAAACACCCCTTGATGCTGCCACGGAGGCAGAGGTGCCCTTTGTGGAGTGTGTCCTAAGGCCTTTAGGTGGCAACCTGCTAGCCTTGTCACAACAAAACTGTATTCAGGAAAAGAACAGTTCATACTTACCGTAACAGTCTATCTTTGATAGAATCTCTTTCATCATGCCACACCTATGGAACTATGAGCCACTAGACGCTGGGACCACATGGAAACTTCTGCAAGCAGTCCAACAGGGGCCACCCACGACAATGTCAGACACTGGTTGCTACATAAACATGGGCGCCCTTCCCTCCTCAGTTCCCCGATGGAGACCATGCTCAGAGGACCGCTCTGTAAGGAACCAGGAGAGAACCTAGGGCTTTGCCAACCAAGCGAGGCAGAGAGCTATAGGTAGACCATCATGGAGAAGGAGACAGCACTGATCAGAGTCTCAAGACGCTGTAGGGGGAAGAAGGGTCGGACAGCATAGCTCGATGAAAGAGATTCTCTCAGATAGTACAGTTACGTAAGAACTTACCGTAACAGTAGATCTTCCGAGAGAGGCTCCTGCAGTAGGTAATTACATATAGGACTGACGTTGGCAGGCGGCAGGACCCCACGGAAATATTTCTAGCAAGCAGTCCCTGGCGAGGGACCGCCCCCACGTCAGGTGACCGGCGTCAGGAGACGCCGGTATAAAGGGGCGGTCCCTGGCGCCCACCCTTCCAGTTCTTTCCTGCCATATAGGCCAAAAGAGGCCGGATGAGAGAGAGTGGATATTCCCCGAAAAAGTAGCTGAAAAGCTTACGGGGATGGAGGGCGGAGAAGGTTATTTATTGCAAGAGCCTCTCTCGAAGATCTACTGTTACGATAAGTTCTTACGTAACTGTACTATCTTGCTTCGAGAGGGCTCTTGCAGTAGGTAATTACACATAGGACTGAATCCCAAGCAGTCTGGAACAAGGAGAAGCACCGGGAGGAGGAAAACTACTCCAAGAAGCTGTTCTAGCTGTGCACGCTTCAAGATAAGAGGCCTTGCAGAACAGCCAGCCTGAAGCCTGCTCTACGGTGAGAGGCAATATCCAAACTGTAGTGTTTAGTAAAGGTATGGACGGAAGTCCAGGTGGCGGCAGCACAGATATCTGCAGCTGACACATTCTTGAAACAAGCCGCTGAGGCAGCTACTTCTCTGGTGGAGTGGCCTCTTACTTGACCTGGCAGGGTCTTGTTGTATTTGTCATAACAGAAAGTGATGCAATGAGCCAACCATTTAGATAGGCATTGCTTAGAAACAGCATAGCCTTCCCTTTTATGAGCAAAAGAGACGAACAGTTGATCAGTCTATCTGAGATCCTTCGTCCGGTTGGTGTAGTATCTCAGAATCCGGAGAACATCCATAGTATGGAGTAAATACTCCCCCTGTTTAGAGTACTGAGTGAAAAAGGCGGGTAACTCTATGGACTGATTTAGAGTAGACTCCGCTACTACCTTAGGGAGAAACTTAGGGTTAGTATGCAGAGCAACACGTTCCTTGTGAAAAATTAAGTATGGAACTTTATACATCAGGGTCTGAAGCTTGGAAATTCTCCGAGTGGAAGTAGTGGGCACCAGGAAGAGAGTCTTCCACGAAAGGAACTTCAATTCTGCGGAAGCCGCCGGTTCAAAGGGAGGCAGAGTAAGTTTCTCGAGAACAAAGTTCAAGTCCCAAGGGGGAGCAGGAGTACGTATAGGAGGTCTCAGATGGAGGACACCCCTGAGAAAGGTCTTAGAGACCTCCAGTTGAGCAAATGTCTTGTCTGCAAAGGGGACATGATAGGCCGAGATGGCCACATTGTGGACTTTCAGAGAAGAATGACTGAGACTCAGGTCGAACAGATGGCGTAGGTACTTCAGCAGAAGCCCCGCTGAGCAGGAAAAGGGTTCCACGTCTTTGGAAGCAGCCCAGATCGTGAATCTTTTCCACTTCATGGCGTAGGTGGATCTAGTAGAGGGTTTTCTAGCCTCCACCAAAATCTCCGCCACTTGAGAAGAAACCCCAAAACGGGATTGAGCTAAATCTGCAGGAGCCATGCATGCAGCTGAAGAGATTTGAGGCCTGAATGGATCAGGGTCCCCTGATCCTGGGTCAGTAAACCTCGTGATAGAGGAAGAGGAAGAGGATGAACCTCTGAGTATTGTTGTAGAAGAGAGAACCAAACTTGCCTGGGCCAGAAAGGAGCAATCAGAATCATTCGTGCTCCTTCTGAAGCTAGTTTCTGCAAGACTCGTGGGATAAGTGGAATTGGGGGAAAGGCATGGACGAATCTGTCCTTCCAGTTTAGAGAGAGTGCGTCTCTCCAGAAAGCGCCTCGCTCTGGAATGAGTGAGCAGAAGATGGGAAGCTTTGCGTTTGGAGGGGATGTGAACAGGTCAGCCTGTGGTGTTCCCCAAAGTCGGAAGATATTGTCTAGAACCCCTTGGTCCAGTTCCCACTCGTGAGTCAGAACAGATGAGCGACTTAGCTTGTCTGCCAGGCTGCTGACGACTCCCAGAACATGAATTGCCATGAGGTGAAGGTCGTGTTGTGTTGCCCAATCCCAAACCCTCATTGCTTCCCTGCAAAGAGGGTAGGATCGAGTCCCCCCTTGTTTGTTGATGTACCAAACCACACACACATGTTGTCCGTCTGGACAGCTAGGTGGCTGGGAAGGATGTATGGGTGAAGGGCTTGGAGAGTGTACAACACTGCCCGAAGCTCGAGCACATTGATGTGGAGAGTCTGTTCGAGCTTGGACCAAGAGCTCTGGGTCTGATGGGGACCTAGATGGGCTCCCCAACCTTCACCCGAGGCGTCTGTGGTTAGAGTCTGGGAGGGGGGAGGATGAAAGAAAGGAACTCCCCGAAACAGGTTCTCTCGAACCATCCACCACTGCAAGTCTCGAAGCATCGGCGAGGGGACTAGAACTGGGTGATCTAAGTCATCCACTAACTGATCCCATTGGGAGCGGAGAGTCCACTGAGAAACTCTCATGTGGAGTCGAGTACGAGGAACTGTCGGGATAGCAGCTGCCATGAGCCCGAGAAGGCGAAGGACTGACCATGCACTGACCCACCTGTGGCCAGACAACAGACTTATCTGAGTCTAGAGGGTGGATGCCCGGTCCGGTGGCAGGAAGGCCCTGCCAATGGTCGTGTCTAGAATCGCCCCGATGAACTGTAGTCTCTGGGATGGGATCAAGTGAGACTTGGAATGGTTAATGGTAATACCCAGGCAGGCAAAAACCTGCTGGGTAAGTGTGAGGCAGCGCAGGAGTTCCTCCCTGGATGAGGCCACCAGGAGCCAATCGTCCAGGTACGGGAAAACCTGCACCCCCCTGGTACGCAGGTAGGCCGCCACCACTGCCAGGCATTTGGTAAATACTCAGGGTGCCTAGGATACACCAAACGGAAGCGCCTTGAATTGGTAGTGATCCCCCTGGAATGCAAAACGAAGATATTTGCGATGAGATGGGCGAATGGAAATGTGCAGGTAAGCATCCTGCATATTCAGGGCACATAGCCATTGACCCGACCGGAGAAGGGGCAGAAGGCTCTGCAACGAGAGCATTCTGAACCTTTTGTATTCCACAAAAAGATTCAGGGAACTGAGATCCAGACTAGGTCTGAGATCTCCTGTCTTCTTTGGGACCAGGAAGAAATGGGAATAGTACCCCGTCCCTTGAAGATGAAGGGGGATGGGTTCTATTGCTTGTTTCAGAAGTAGAGCTGAAATCTCCTCCTGGACCAAGAGAAGGTATTCCTGTGAATATGACGACTTTTGTGGGGGGGGGGTGGCGAGGTGGTTTCTGTAGAAACTCTATCGAGTGTCCTTCTGCGATCAGCTGGAGCACCCAAGAATCTAATGTTATCCTCTCCCATCCCGGAAGGTGGAGGGACAACCTACCTCCTACCGGTTCCTCCGGGGAGTCTGGAGGCAGTGGGAGAGGGAAGGAGTCAGATGGTGTGGGGCAGCGCCGCAGGTGAAGCACCCGCTGCTTTTTTGGGCGGGGGGGCTTAGCAGCTGTGGGGGCCCAACGTTTTGTGGCCCGCCTTCCCTGGGTTTCGCTTTGGCCGATTCCATCTGCAAGTGCTGACAGTAGCGGCGGCTGGGGTGGTACATGGAGTCAACGGACTTCAGTGCCATCCACTTCTCCTGCAAATCGGTGATGATGTCCTTGACATCACCACCAAAAAGCACCAACCCCTGGAAGGGCGCTTCCTGGATAGCGGATTGCACTTCTGGTCCATCCCCCCCTGCCTTTGGCACCCCCTGCTTGCACTTACCATTGTCACTGCTACTGTTTACGCACAGTGTTTTACTTTGTCCTAGAGCTAGCCTTGTAACGCCTGTTGTGCTAGGTTACCTTCTTTTTTTTTTTTTTATTTAGTTGTTTAACCAGGTATAGCACACTAAGCTGAAAGCTTTTTTACAGGAACGACCTGGGAGCACAAGGAGGTTAAGTGACTTGCTTGGGGTCACACAGTATGCAAGTGGAAGCTGTGGGATTCAAACCCAGGTCTGGTCTGCTGGATGTCACCAAATTTGCAGCTCAGAGCCTTAGACCACTGCGCTATAGTGCCTCCCTTCTACCTTCTTGTCTCCTCAAACTGACTAATTGTGAACTCTACCAATCCGCGTTTTTGAGTTATTTCCTATGTTATTACCTGTATTCCTCCCGTGTATTTTCACAACTACAGAGCCACCTTTGTAATGCCTGGCTCTTCTATGGACTTTTCCCTTATTTCTGTAACTGTTAATTGTATGATGTCTGACTCCGGTAACTCTCCCGGGTCGCACCCATTTCTGTAACTGTTAATGTACAATGTATGACACCTGTAACTCGCCCGGGTCGCACCTGAAAATAGGCACATGGCTGTCTGGTGTGCTTACGCGGTTAACAAAGCAAATAAATAAATAAATAACCCTGACACACGGAGCCAAGCATGACGACGTAGGCCTACGGCAAAAGCTGAGCTCCGTCCAGCAGTGCCCACTGCATCGTAGGTTGCATGAAGCATGTGTCGACTGGCCAAACATGCAGAGCGGACAAGATCAGCCAACTCCTGCTTGACTTGGGAGTCTGGCAGGGAGTCCAGTTTGGTTTCCACCTGAGTAAGAATGGCCTTCTGGTAGTCCCCCCATATGGCCGACATAGTTCAGGGCCCTAATCCCCAGCGTGGAGGAAGCAAAGATCTTCTTTCCATACAGGTCCAGTAGGTGGGACTCTGTCAGGTGGCGATGAGCTAAGATGTTTTGGGTTGGCCGACCGGCCGTAAGTGGCGCTAATCATGACCGAGTCAGCACGAGGGTGAGAATCTAAAAAATCAACATCCTCGGAAGCCTGGTATAGTCTATTCAACTTCCGCGGAAGTGGGGCTAGAGCTGACGGCTGTTTCCAGATGGTGGTGACAAGGTCGGCATGAGGCTGTATCCAGGGTGGCACCAAAGTAGGAGCTGTCACGGGCAGATCCAGATGCTCGACGAGATTCAAACACTGAGGGTCTGGTTCCAAAGAGTGCCACTGATGAACCTCCTGGATTTTCCTTAGCAACTCCATAAAAGAAGGAGACTTCGGAGGAGTCCTTGGCCTGGGCTTCGACGGAGAGCGTGGCTCGTCGTCCCTTTCGGAGCAACCGTTGCAGGAATCCGAGGAGTCCGAGGGTGAAAAGAAAGAGGAAAAAGACTCCCTTTCCCGACCCGGGGGAGGAACGGACCCCTTGGGAAGCACCCGAGGAAGCGTATCCTGCCCCTCTCTGGACCCAGACGTGAGAGCCCTGGAGTACGGAGGTGGTGAGGGAGTGCGCCGCCTCGGACGTACGGGAACCTGAGACGGCACCGTCGTCAGTAGGTGGCTCTCCACCTCCCTGGTGAGCTGAGCCTTGGTCTCAGCCCACCAGGAGGCCAGAGTCTCCTGCAAGTCCACTGGCGGCTGTGGGGGCAATGGAGGAGGAGGAGGGGATAAGGATATGGGTTGAACCCATATGGAGAGTATCCAAAACCTGGCATCGGGTATTGTGGCGTTGGAAAGGCCGCGCCAGGTACTGCGGCAATCGATACTGTGGTCCCGGCTACGTCGGAGTCGGATAGGACGGAGGGTACCCGGGAGCCGGAGGAGCTGCCAGAGCAGACGGTCTGGCCGGCGGTCTCACGGGCAGATCCAGATTGGAGGGCCCAGTGGTGGGGTGACATCCGGAAGTGGGATGTCGGCTGGAGTTGGTAAAACCGGTGTCGGGGGCCCTGGCGTCAGAGCCGGCATCTGGGGAGCCGATGTCAGATCCGGCACACCTATAGGAGGACGGTCTGATGGAGAAAGTTCCCCAGTGTCACCCGGGGATGGAGGGTAAAAATGCCCGGGGTCGGGCTGGGGGGACTCGGGGTCCCCGGATGGCAGCGAAGGCTGTGGAGAACCGGGTACGACGGACGTGGGTAGGTCTGTCATTGGTTCTTTCGCCGACCAGATGTTGGACGAACCGACATGCGGTTTTACAGCGGGCGGCGGAGGAGCTGGCATCCGACTTATGGGAGCCTTCACTGGAGGCAGACCGAGGAGGAGGATCGGCCTGGTCTGGCGGGAGAGGAGCTGCGCGCATCCGAAGGGTGTCTGCGCCTTACCAGCTTTCTCCGCGGGACGTCTGAGTAGCCGACCGGCTTGCTACCGGGTTCGCCATGCCAGTAGGCCACGGTTACGCGAATCTGGGGCGGTGGCCTCCACTGCCCGGAGGCGCCCAAAGGCCCGAGCGCGAAGCCAGACAGGCGGCTGACGCCTCGAAACCTCCGGCGGCCGCCGAGGAGCGGTCCTCGGAGGGACGTTACTGAACCCCGCTGCTCCCGAGGGAGACGCGGTAGAGAGTCCTTGTCTCTGTGCCTCTCCTTGTCTTTCTTCTTCCGATGGCCTTCGGGGGAAGTGGACGCCTGCCTCAGTTTTTTGAGCTCCTTCTCCATCGAACTCATCTTTTTCTTCAAAATGTGGGCTTCCAGGGATTGCTGCCGCCTTTTCTGGGTAGCCGCGTTGAAGCTGAGGCAGTGCTGGCACTTCTCGACTGGGTGATCGGGGCCTAGACAGAACAGGCATAGGGAATGGCCATCCTTGTGCGGAGTTAGGCCGTGACGCAGTCGCACTTATTTTTGTGCTCGGAGGGTATAGGGGACGACATACACCGACGATGACCTGACGTTGTTCGAAAAAAATCAGAATAATTCGCTAAAAACCGACGAAGGGAGGCTGACGAAGCAACAAACTTTTCTGCGAGGTGCTGCACAAGCTAACGGCGGGAAACAACTGGAAGGCGGGCGTCAGGACCGCCCCCTTTATACCGACGTCTCCTGACACCGGTCACCTGATATGGGGCGGTCCTTGCCAGGGACTGCTAGCTAGAAATTTTTCCGTGGGGTCCTGCCGCCTGCCGACGTCAGTCCTATATGTAATTACCTACTGCAAGAGCCCTCTCGAAGTAAGATCTACTGTTACAGTAAGTATGTAACTGTTCTATCTTTTTGGATAATAACTCTTTCATCAGACCACACCTATGCAACAAGTACTGAGCAGTACTGTCAAGAGAAAAAGTCTGGGTGGCTGGAGCCTACATGCTTTAGAATGCAGCCCTTGAAGCACAGCTAGGCCAAAGCCAACCCTTTTGTGAGAAGCAATGTCCAGACTATGGTGTTAAGTGAAGGTGTGGACAGTACTCAAGGTGGCACAAATGTCTGCAGAGACACATTTTTGATACAAGCAACAGATGTGACCATGCCTCTTGTGGAATGACCACAAACAACCCCAGGAAGTTCCTTACCATATTTTCTGTAACAGGAAGTAATACAGTTTGCTAACCATTTGGACAGGCACTGTTTAGAAACTGGGGCGCCGTCTTTCTCAGAGGCGAACAAAACAAAAGGCTGCAAGGACTTTCTGCAGTACTTTGTGCGGTGTATATAGTACCCGATTATTCTATGTATATCTAAAGTATGAAGCAATGCTTCCCCAGGATTGGCATGTTCAGGAAAATAAACTGACATGTGGATGGTTTAATTTAAAGTAAAAACAGACACACCTTTGGTAAAAACTTAGGATTAGTACACAAAGACTGTGCTGATTATGTGCTTTTGGCTAATTGTTATGCTTGTTGTCACCCAATATAATCTTTGTATTCAATGTTGTTTTCCCACCCATTGTATGTAACCTCCTGGGCTGTGCCTGAAAATAGGCAGCTTTGTGGTCAAGCACACCTACCCGGTTCAACAAAAACAAAATAAATAAAGACACCTTGTCTTTGCGAAAAATTAAATAAGGAGGCTCACACTATAGAGCCTGTAGCTCAGAAATCCTTGAAGAAGAAAAAATTGCAACTAAATAATGAAAATTACCATAATTCTTGTTCTTCCAAGAGATCTTTACCATTCATTCATTACTGGTGGGTATAAGCCGGAGGCACCAGACCCTGTGGGATTGTTTAGCTTTAATTTTTTCAGGAGGGGTGCCGACATTGAAGACGGTGCCGCCCTCGAGGCCAACATACAATGCGGTGCTCACGAGTAGGCCAGAAACCAAAGCCGGTCCCCCAGCCTCCTCAGTTCTGCTCATCAGAGAGGAAACTAGATAAGAGAGAAAAAGGGAGGGTGGGGCAAGGAAGCTCAAGGGACAGGAAAAGGAAAGGATATAAATGGAAACCCAAAGTCAATTAGAGAGAGAGAGAGAGAGAGAGAGAGAGGGAGAGAGAGAGGGGTACTAATTCTAGGAGGGTCTTTAAGGCCAGGGGTGACCAGAGCCACTGGGCAGGCCAAAAGAAAGAAAGAAAGAGAGAGAGAGAGAGAGAGAGAGAGAGAGAGAGAGAGAGAGAGAGAGAGTTGGGGGATGGAGAAAAAGAGACAAGGGTCCCTTAATCACAGCCAGGGGCGAGTAAACTCACTGTCCCATCTACACTTGAAGAGCTGAAGACGGTCTGCAAAGGGACTCCTCCGTGGAGCCACACTGTAAGGCCTAAGCAGTTAGACAGGACCAGACAATGGTAGGCACCCTACTACCCTACTAGTGCCACACCTTTCTTTTTCTTTTTTTTATATATATACAGAGAAGGATTTACCTGGGACTGAGGAAATGGACCCTGGAGGACAAGAGGAGTTGTCTCCAAGGAAGGTCATAGGATGCAGCTTGAAGGGAAGACCTAAGGGGCAGATATTAATGGACAAGAAGAGGGTGAATGGAATTTGCAAAATAAGAGACCATGATGGGCCTACCAGCTCCTGACAGAGTACAGTAGTCCAAGGTGCCTGCAAAACCACCAGCATTACCTGACCTGGAGAGGGAGAACTACAAGTTGACTCCAGAAGGTGTCTCTCTCTCTCTCTCCCTCCCTCCCTTCCCCAAAAGAGATCCAAAAGGTACTCCTGAAGGATTAGCTAACCCTAAGGCATAAGGGTTAGAGAAGAAAGGCTGGTAATGGTACTCCTTAAAGGTACCACAGAATAGGATTTTAGAAAAGACGACACCCCCCATGGGTCACGCTAGCTAATGTTGTAGGTTCCAGGGAAAAAACAGGATTCTGCAAGGTAATAAGAACGAGTTGCAAAACTTGTCCAACCTTGCAATAAATGCCTACAATAGGCACAGTGTGCCATGGAACAGTACCATGGCACTGAAGCTGGTCTGATCCAGAATTCAGCATCAGTCCCTGCAAAAAAAAAAAGAAAACACTACGTGAACTGGCACCTCTGGAATCAGAGCCAACGTGATCCCTGGGAGGTCTAGAGAAACCTTTTCTCGAAGGAGGAGGAAAGGGAGCTAATCTGGCCAGGTTTACCTTCTCCCTCTAAAATGTACGGTGACGGGAGAACCTCCTCCTCCCTGATTAACCTGATTAAAATCAAGAGCCCTCAGGGGGTGCCAGCTAGATACTGGTCTTAGTGAGGGATAAGGCAGAGGGAGGTGGCACTGCCCAGAAGCCTGGTCACGATGGGAAGGTGGTTGGGAAGCAGTAATGAATGGTAAAAATATCTTGGAAGATCAAGAATTACGGTGAGCATGTAATTTTCATATCTTACAAAGAACAATCTTCACCACTCATTACTGGTAGGTGAGTACCAAGCACCACCAAGGTGGTGTTGGCACATTCCTAAGGGAAAAAAGTCACCCTCAGCCTCCTGTGGTGGACAGCACAGTAGGAGGGGGCTTCTTACAGGTCTGGCGGGAGCCGAGACTGATCAGGGTCAGGCGCAGGCTCCCGTTGCATGGGAGAGGGAGAGCGCCCTGACAGCTCATGGCTGACCCTGCGGGAGAAGAAATGGGCCCCTTGGAAAGGCAAGGCAATCACCTTACACTGCGTCAAGGTGGACAACTGGGAAGACAAGGCCATGCCGTCCACCTGGTACAGACTGCTGTTTCCACCAACCTGGAGGCTACCACGTTGGCGGCGTACGATGCCCTTGCCTGGTGTCTTGCTAACTCCAGGCCCCGTGTAGAAATGGCAATGGCTCGTATGGTTGTCTTGCAATCAAGCATGGCCATGAGGATCTGCCCCAGCATAGACCACGGACGCCTGGGGTAGGCTAGCTGGTGTGTTGAAACAGACAACAGGAGACATGCCAAGGAGAAAACTTTCCTACCCCAGTGATCGAACTCGGCCGAGTCAGATTCCGGGGGACAGTCTTGTTCGGAGTGACAATGCCCAGAGGGGGTGTCCAGCCACTCCAGGTCTGAGGAGGGGTGGAGCACAGCTGCTGGAGACCAAGGGAGGGTGCGCAGTACCTGCACTGGTAGTCCCTTGGGGCTGGAACAGAGGCTGAAAGGAACTGCCAGATGCTGTACAACTCCCTCCATGAAAGGTTGAGGCCATGGAGGCATCACAGTGAATTCTGAGCTGTACTCCCCTAGGAAGTACAGCGTCACATGTGCAGGATTACCTCCAGCATTGTCAAGAGGAACCACTGATAATTAGAGTAAGCAGCATCTGAAGAGATGTGGGTGTAGATGCCCTCTTTCCCGGAGGAGAAAGTCAACAAGTTGGAGGAGCTTTGGCCTAGGGTGCAGTTGCAAAAATTACCTCAACAATGGACCTGAGGTAGATGGGAAATGCAGATGCCATAGCCCTGTACTGTTCCTACATCAAGGGCCCCAGGGGACCTGAAAGACCTGGGAGGGGGAGGAGGCAGAGGAGAAGGAGAATGGCCATGGGAGACAGGGTTGCGGGAGCATGCAAGGGACTCAAACGCTCAACTGGCGAGGAGTGAACACAGTGGCGCCCTTGGGGGGAGACCCCTGGTGAGGAGACCAGAGCCGTTCTGGTCCACTAGGGCGGTCTCTGTCCCCCCACACTGTACACCCCTGCCCACCAGGAGGGGGAAAGGAGGCTCAACTGGGCACTCTGACTGTGCCCAGAGACTCCTGGTACTCTAGGGACAGACCAGGGCATTAAACGCGACCTCACCACCTCCAAACCTGCAACAGAGATCTACCCCTCAAGAAAAACCTTCCCAAGGCAGCAGC
Source organism: Neoceratodus forsteri (assembly GCA_016271365.2). Lineage (NCBI taxonomy): Eukaryota > Metazoa > Chordata > Ceratodontiformes > Ceratodontidae > Neoceratodus > Neoceratodus forsteri. The sequence goes on from CM057456.1 coordinate 1,845,632,609, forward strand.
ATGCAGAGGAGAGGGCAGAGAGAATTTGGCACCAGGATCGGCACCAGAACCACCCTGGGTGTTGGATGAGGCACCGCCAGCTGAATCAGCACTAGATCCAGCATGAGGGACAGCTGCAGCACTAGATCTGGCACCGTCTACTGATCTGGCACCAGACACGGCACCACCATCTGACCTGGCACCAGAGTTGGCACTGGGAGGCCCCACAGTGCTGCAAGTGGCACCAGAAGACACAGGAGGAGCAGCACCACCATCGGTGCTGGACAGAAGAGGAACAAGCTGCAAGGAAGGCCTTAGGATTGGCCTAGGAGAGCTCTGAGGCTCCACAGAGCCTGGCTGCCAATTGGGATCATCCCAATCCTTGTCCGAATTTGAGAATAAAATTAGGGAGATCTCCAAAGAAGCAACCCTGGCAACTTTTCCTCTCCTGGCACCAAGGACGGTGTCAGAAGGAGACCCAGTGGCACTAACGGTACCACCCTGCTCACCAACACCAGGGGCAGCATTGGCAGGGTTCGACCTTAACATTGTTTTACTAGCCCTGAACCTACTGCAAATTGGCCAGGGCTAGTGCAACTAACCTTCTATTTGTCCGTCTTGACTAGTGCAGGTTTTTCATGGCTGTTAATGAAGTTAAAAAAGTCCTTGCTTTAAAAGGCTATAGTCCTTTTGCTAATCTCCCTCAGTGTTCCAGGTGGCCTGGTGTGATTAGCAGCTCATTAAAAGCTGCAATTATCTGGCAGTTCAAGAGGGGGATCCAACAAAAGACTTGATGTGAGTCATTATCACTCCGTTGTTAGGACATTCAGCTAGTGTGCATGCTGTGATCAAAGGTAGAGTGGTTAAGTCACTAGCTTTCAGTTTGCTGAACTTGTCTTTGATTTGTCCCACAATATTAAGACCAGTGTGTCTCATCTCCTAACCTTTTGAGTGTCTGTATCCAGCACTGCAGTGACATACTGCTTTGATATATACACAGTCTGCCCAGCCAGGTGGTCTGTCCACTCTATACTTTCTCTGAACACCACTGCAGACTAGGTAGATTCTGAAGTGCCCTCCATAGACCCATACAGTAGCTGCCATTACTGACTGGTGTAGGGGTCCACAGCTCCTCTTAATGGATCACACCAGTCAATGCCATCCATGCAGTCCCACCCTTATACCACCCAGCATGTCATTTCACCCTAAATACAATACTTTGGAGCATGTATGGTACAAAGCAAAACCTTAGTAAAATATATAATGTGAAAGGTTAAAAAGGTATTCCTGGTGTGCATAGATCATCCTATATGGAAAGAGAGGTAGTACAGCATCATGCCTGTATATTGCTTAAACATAGAATTTGACGGCAGATAAGGACCGCTTGGCCCACCCAGTCTGCCCATTGCCCTACCTGATGGATAAGCTGCAGATCCTAGTTAACCAGCAGCCTACTTCTTCCTACCCCCACCCCCTAGAATTTCCTTATGACTGTCCCATGCATGCTTGAATTCCACCACTGTTTTTGACTCCACAACCTCCCTTTGACTGATGAAAGGACACTGTTATGAAAAATCTGTTGTTAGGGCAGAGCATGTTAAATCAATACTTTTGTACCTCACTTTGCAGTGTAAGAAAACTTCCAGAAGTGCAGGCCTGGTAAGCTCAGGGTCTGGGTTGAGAGTGTATTTCTCTGCCTGACTCTGTTCATTGCCTTGCAGGTCAGGGTGGGACTGTGGTGAGGTGCACGATGATGATGATTATTGTGTGCGCAGAGCTAGAACTGCTTGATTGAACATTTGCTATTATTGTATTCTGTAGTTTGGTGGGAAGGGGGTGAAGGAAGAGGAAGCAAGGGGCACATGGTAAAAAAACAGTGGGGGTACACACTGCATGTGATTGTTTTGTAGTCTTTTTTTGCTGTGGCAGGAAGCAATGTAGGAGCAGGATAAATATGCAATAATTAGAGTATTTCTTGGCGTGCATCTTTCCTGTATAACTGATCAAAATTTACCATTATTATTGTGGGTTAGTGTAACCATCTGCGGGCTAATGCAATTTTTAATCAACTTGTCCGGCTGACTAGTGCAAAAAAAAGTTAAGGTTGACCCCTGAGCATTGGGAATGGCAGCAGTGCTGGTTGACACAGCTGAGGGTGCCGCCAGTGCAGGTCCATCCCTAGGAGGCACCGGACAGTGAGGGGTGCTCAGCCGACTCCCCAAGGGGGGCCGATTGTCCACCTGACCCCTTACGCAGGCCTTCAGTCTCAGCGAGACCTGAAACAATGGAGCCTGGCTCCCCCTCAGTATGTATAGTACTGAAGAGAGGACCAGGTGAAGGGTCTTGGCCTTGGCATCCCTGGTGCGACGCTGCCCTCGGAAAGTCGGGGTCCCACCCCAACCTCGCTGACAGAGGGTGCGAAAATCCATCAAAAAGCAATCATTGTAGCTATCCATGTCATGACAGGGGCGCAGGCATGAAAAACAAAAGTCATGCAGATATGTAATGTTCATCAACTTGCCGCAGGAGCACTGATGCATGGGGCAAAGTGCCGTCTTTGAACCAACTTTTTTAGGCCCCTGACTGGACATGATTGCAACAGAACAAAATAACAAAATGAAAGAAAAACACTCGACGCTGCAGTGATAAAAGAAATAAAAGGGAGTACGGCCTGACTGGAATGGACTGGTATGGCTCTGAGTGAGGTATAACGATGAGCAGACTGTGATGCAGTAGATTCGATTTCGCTCCACATGAGGTACTGCCTCGACAGTGGGAAAAGCAGAACTGAGGAGGCTGGGGGGCTGGTGTTGGTAACTGGACAACCCACGAACATCACGTTGTATGTCGGCCTCAGGGGTAGCAGCAGTCTCCGATATCAGCCCCTCCCCCCCGAAAAAGCTTAAAAGTTACATGCTCCCATGGGGTCTGGCACCTCCGGCTTATACCCACCAGTAATGAATGGTGAAGATTGATCTCTGGAAGATCAACGCTTTCCAAGAAAGAAAGTATAAGTCACAAGTAGCGGCTGGCTCAGAAGGAGCAAAAATAAGACTTTCCAAAAGAAAATTCAGGTCCCAATCTGGGACTGGATTATGGATAGGAGGTTTCAGAGGTAGAATGCTTCTCAAGAATGTACAAGCCTCAGCCAGCCCGATGGCACAGAGGGATGAGGCGCTGGACGCCACATCTCATGTCATGTCGGCGACCCGGGTTTGGTAACGACCTCGGGTCATTGGAGTGCCAGTGGAGGGGGGGGGAGGGTGGAGCAGGATTGAGCACGCTGATGGGCAGCTCTCCTCTCCCGAGGGTGTAGAGGGTGGGATGGCATCCCCCGCAGTTCTGCTCCCACTGGGTGGAGGTCAGGTGGGTAGCACAGGTGGAGAGGGGGTGTCAAAAAAAAGTTACGGGATGTGGAAGGGGCATGAGCAGGTGCCACGGGTGCATGCATGCCTTCACACACTCACACACCCATGTGCTGGGGCAAAGGGAGGAGAAATCTTCAAAATACCTATAGTCCCTGTCGCCAAGTTGGCGGGAGGAGGCGACGGGGACCAAACAGTTGAATTAAAAAATAAAATTAAATAACGTACAGCCCTTCTCCAGCTGGGCAACTGCACAACCCTCAATAGGCACATGGAAAGCTGAAACAGCAGCCAAATGTACTTTGATTGAGGAATACTGCGGGCCTGAATTCAATAAGAAGAGCAGATACTCCAGAATCTGGTTAACTGGACAGGTAAATGGGTCCAGGTGATGAGAAGCGTCCCACACAGCAAACTGCTTCCACTTTTCCCAGAATAAGTGGATTTGGTGGAAGGCTTTCTGGCAGCCATCAGGACATCAGCCACTTTTTGGGAAACCTCAAACCAGGCAATGGCTATGTTTTCAGGAGCCATGCATGAAACTGAAGAGATCTGAGGTCCGAATGGACCAGGGCTCCCTGTTCCTGTGACAGGAGGCCCTTGCAAAGGGGCAGAGGAACTGGTTGTTCCACTGCCAGCTGTTATAGTAGGGGGAACTGTGACAAGTTTGAATAGGACCCTGTCCCCGCTGTTATGGAGAGTCTGAATGCAAGGATCTGTTTTGTTCTTTCCTGTCTCTTGTCTGTCTGGTTGCGCAACCACATTTTCTTGTGAGACCTAGGATTTGATCACCCCAACAGTCTCGCAATTCTCTGCCTCTCGCTATTTCTCCACCCTCACTCACTGTTCTGTCTTTTTTCCCCTTGCATATCTGCTGGTATAAAAACATATACAAATCATTATGTGGAAATGTAACTGATATTGGAATCCCTTTGTTTAGAAATGATATAGTATTACTGTTGAAATGTATATAATTATAGTTTGAGATGATTGCAAAAAAGCTATTGGGAACTCAAAGGGTTAGCCTGAGAGCAGTTTTTAAGCCCTTTTTCAGAAGCTGTGGAGAAGGGGCCTCAGTTCTGGGACACTGTGTTCTTGCTGCACCTGCCTGAAACTTACAAGAACATTTTAGAAAAAAAACAGGATGCTTGTTAAGGAGGGGGATTGCAAAGACTAATAAGAAAGAGCTGCAATGTTTTGGGGGAGACACAGAGACTGAAAGAAAACTCAGATGGATCTTCTCTGTTTATTCTGCCTTTGTAAATAGTTATTCTGAACAATTTTTTTTATGTTACTGCTAGTACTAATAAACAACTTTTGCGAATTCTACTACTGCTCCTGGTTTTTCCTATGCTTCCTGACCTGTGCCTCAATGACAGGAACCAGATATGTCAAGGCCATAAGGGAGCAATGAGGATCAGAGCTGCCCTCTCTATCTGGAGCTTGAGCAGCGCACTCTGAATTAGAGGGAAGAAAGGGAATGCATACAGGAGCCTTCCTTTCCAAGACAGGGGCAATGCATCTCACCAGAAAGTGCCAGACCCTGGAGCGAGTGAGCTGAAAAGCAGCAACTGTGCATTGTGTGGGGATGCAAAAAGGTCCAACTCTGGATGACCCCATATGTTGGAGGTCAGCAGTTTCCACTCATGCATCCTGGACTGAGACCTGCTTATCTGGTTTGTCAAGACATTTTGGATGCCTGGAACATGTACTGCTGATGGTTCTAGACTGTGTTCCAGAGCAAAATACCAGACTCTCTCTGCTTCCCTGCACATGGGTAAGAGCGAGTTCCCCCTTGTTTGCTGATGTAATGCATCACACTGACGTTGTCCATCTGTATAGCAGAGGACCAGAGGACAGACGAGTCTGGAAGGCTTGCAGTCCATACAGGACAGCTCACATTTTCCTCTCTCCTTAACCTCCCCTTTCTCCTTTGCTCCTATCTCAGCTGCTGTTGTCTTTAAGGCTCTACTAGCCCTCAACACTCACAAGTTAAGAGCCCTGACGGGTTTGACACAAAACTTCTCCATCTCTCTGCCCGCATCATTGCTCTCCCCATCTCCTCCCTTATAAACCTCTATTTTATCTTTGCTACTGTCCCTGATGCCTGGAAATATGCCACAGTTATTCCACTCCCTAAAGGTGGTGACCCCTCTAATCCAGGCAATTATTGTCCTATTTCTCTTCTCCCCATCCTTGCCAAACTCCGAGAAGACTTGGTGTTACCTCAGCTCCCCCCTTCCTTGACTCTTTCTCCTCCTTCACCCCTTACCAGTCTGGGTTCCAAAAATCCCACTCTACCTCTTCTTCCCTTATCCAGTAAACTGACTCAACTCTCACAGGTATGGATCAGGGCCAATTCACCTCAGACATCTTTGTCGATCTGGCCAAAGACTTCGACACAGTCGCCCACCACCTTCTCTGCACTAAGCTCACAGCAGCAGGGCTCTCCACCTCGACTACTCATTGGTTCTGAACCTACCCTGAAGGCAGGTCACAATCAGTTAGAATTGGTACTCCCCACAATCTGTACCAGTGACCCCCAAGGTTCTATCCTTGTCTCATTATTCTTGATCTTCCTAAATGACCTGCTGCTTGCACCGCAGTGTCCATTCATATGAACGCTGATGACACTGTCCTATTTACCTCTTGCCCCTCCCCCGCTGATCTGCTGACCAGACTCCATGTGGACTTTGACAACATTTGGCTCTGGTTCCATTCTTTTTTTTTTTGAAATTTAAAGTTTATTACGACAACGCACATGTCATAAGCATGGTACAGAATACACAGACCATTTTATAACTTCTCAACAAATGACTTTAATTAAACCAAGTACCCAACAGCCACCCCCTCCCCCACTTCCCCCAAAGAGAATCTCCCTCCCTCCCACTTTACCACCCCATACCAAACTACAACCCCCCTAGGAAGATCCACTCACCCAACATCCTTTCCACCCTACTTAACCACTATAGCCTATTCCTGGGGGAGGTATAATGCTTGGAAACGGCTCCAAATCTTCTCATATGTATGAAACCGATTATCCCTTCCCGCTCCTAATTTTTCCATGTTTAAATTAAACAACATCTCTTGTAACCATTCCGTGCACGTGATAAGGGAGTCTGACATCCAGTATCGCAAGACAACCTTTTAGCTTAACCAGAGATCAGAGCCATATAAAATTCACGCCCTTGACAGTGATGCCAGAATAGTCACCTATCAAACATATATCCGGCGTGAAATATTGATCAATACCCAGCAAAGGGTCTGCCCTCTGTTTAAATCTGTGTCCCACAACCGCTTTATTGGTGGACAGTCCCAAAAATGTGATACAAGTTCCATTTGCCTGGTGGCACCGATAACATTTTTGATCTGGTCTACTACCCACTTTATGTAATTTGGAAGGGGTCCAAAATAGGTTATTCAAGAAAAAAAACTGCATCACCCTCAATCTATCCTGTTTAACATATCTGTACACGTGACTCCAAACAGTCTCCCAGTCCCGCTCCTGCCCCCCCCAGACATCTAGTCCAATACCTGGGTTCAAAATCCATGTCGGGCTCTGGTTCCATTCTAATCAGCTGGCTCTTAATGCTAAGAAAACAGTCTTCTTGACCTTTGACCCAAGGCAAAAAACCCACTAGGATTGCTGATCTCCCCTCCTTCCGCACCCTGGATAGGTCCACCATTGAAGATGTATCATCATTCAAGTACCTCAGGGTCTGGCTTGACAGACACCTCGACTTTAATGAAAATGTGGATGCCATTCACAAATACTTCACCCCAAATTAGGAGAGTTGTACTGTAACAATGGCTGCATTCCTCTGCTGACCCGCAGAACTGTTGTTCAGAAGAGGATACTCCTCCTATTTGACTATGGCAACATAGTCTACATCACTGCTCCTAAATCCACCCTCGCCAGACGGGACTCTCTCTTCCATTCCTTCTGTCATTTTACCCTGGACTGTCCCCATCATACCCACCATAGCTCTCTCTTCACCTCCCTCTCCTTTCCCTCTCTTGAAGCCAGGCACCTAGCTCACTGCTCCTCTCTTGTAGCCAAATACTGGCATTGATCTCTCCTTTCCTACCTCACCACTATCCTTTCCCAACCCCCCCTTACTCCTATGCCCTTCGCAGCTCCAACTCTTGCTGCTTTGCTCTCCCCCAGAACCTCAGCAGCCAGACAGGCTGCTTTCTCATACCACTTCCCTACACTCTGGAACTCCCTCCCTTACCCATCCATTCTGTCTCCTCCCCTCATTCTCCATCCTCCCTTCTGCGTAACTTCAGCCTCTCCTTCTTGTACCTGCAACTGACCCCCTTATTACCTCATCTGCTTCCCCTACCACCCATTCCAACTCACCACACCTTGTACCTCTGCCTTTTCCTAACTCTTCTCCCATCCGCACACTTCTACTCTGCTCTTTCACAAACTATACTCCCTTCCCTGTCTCCCCTCTGTCTCACATCTCCACCTTCCCCACACTCAATTTTCCTTTCTTTCTTTTTAGCTGCTCCCCTCTTTCTCAAATCTCACCCTTAAAAACTCCCATGCTTTGCACATACCTAGAGAATCGTCAATTATTAGTGAGCCCTCTAGTGATGAAAATAAACAATGAAGATGACCTGGGTTTGATTCCCACAATCTCCACTTGCATACTGTGTGACTCTGAGCAAGTCATGTAACCTCCCTGTGCTCTTGGGTGGCCCCTGAAAATGGGCCTTGAGCCCAGAAGGATTTACTGGTTACATGCTGTGGGAGTGCGCATACCACCATGTGTGTTAGGCACAGGTGGTGCGTGCCCCAAATGTTCTAGTCCCCACAGGGTACTGCAATCTCCATTTCTAAGACAAAACAGTGTGGCTCTATGGAGAAGATGTGAACTATTAGCCGAGTCATAGGTCATCGTCGTAAGTAAGTTTCCCTCAAGATCATTGTAATGTTGGAAGTTTACACAATCAGAAACTATTTGCAGTTAGTTTGAGTTTGTTTCACTCTTGGTAGAGTGCAAAAGCTAAAAAAATGAGGCCGCATGAAGATCATATCCACACATGATGCATCTTAAATCCGACCAAGCTTATGTGGCATGCTTTGAGTTTCCAGGAACTGATTAAAAGCAATGGTAATTGGGCAACAGCTTTTATACACTTATAATAACTGGGTCTTCCTTTCTATCAAAGAAAACCTGTGGTGTTATTTGCCGTAATAAAGGGGTGTTTATTATAGCAAACACGGGCATGGTTTTTCCTCAGTCTATGCATAAGCCCGCAGCAGCTCTTCTTTCCAGACCGCTGACCTCCTCTCTTTGATGGGAGACATAACCACCATTCGAATTCAGTGGCAAGTGAAAAGAAACACCGACTTTAAAAAAACAAAACTTTAAGCTGAGGGCAGAAATAAAGAAAGTATAAATAATAAATAAAAATGACAGCGGGACCGTGCACTGCAACCAAAGCGGACCGCAGCTGCACAGGACTCGGGGACGTCATTTTTACTTAGTTTATACAATTGCTGTGTCCAAAACGAAGACTCCAGCAATTATATAAATAAAATATAGTGCTGTGTAAATTAAAGTTTACACACTTGGGGCTAGATGCTTTTTATAAACCTCTTGAGCTTTGCTTTCGGGGTTTATATAGCATCTAACCCCTCGGGTGTGTGTAAACATCTCGTTACACACACCACTCCATACTTTATTCTACATATCTTATACACAAGTAGCCATTTTTATCTGTACTTAACTGTAAACACAGGTTACTCACCTATAACAGCAGTTCTAGGAATGGTATATGGTGTACTTCCACATGTTCTGGCAGTGTCCTTTCCCTTTAAGATGTACCAGAAAGTCTTCAAGCTGGTTCCTCCCACCCACCTGGGTGGTATATCCCATGGCTCCACCCCATGATGCAAGATCTTGCCCACTGGAAGCAGTGGTTGTGCGCCTGAACCAGGGGAGGTTGGGTGGGTCCGTGTGGATGTACACCATATACCACGCCTAGAACTACTGTTACAGGTGAGTAACCTATGCTTCTAGGGACATGGCTATGGTTTACATATCCACATGTTCTGGCAGACTCCTAGCAGTTCTACTGGAGGAAGGAGGCAAGGCCCACACCCCCTACTTAGGGAAAAGAGATTGGCGAACTGAGGCCCCAAAACCAGCATCCCGGTGTGACTCGAGGTCACTGTGGTAATGGGAAATGAAGGTGTGTGCTGACTTCCAGGTAGCAGCTCTGCAGATTTCCTAGATAGGGACATCCCTATAAGCAGCCACCGTCGCAGAGGTATGGCGGGTGGAATGAGCCCTTAGCCCTCCAGGAGACTCCCTACTCAACCTATAGCTGAGGTCAATGCAGGATGCGATCCACCTGCTAATCGTCCAGGCATCAGGTCTGCCAGGTGCAGCTTCAGCGTAGGTGACAAAAAGCTGACGAACCTCTCCCCGAACTCAGATGTGTGCTCTTTATAATAAGTGAGCGCTTGCCTTAGGCCCAAAGTCTGGAGCCTGTGTTGGGCCTTCGAGGTGTGATTCGGGAAGAATACTGGAAGAGTCATCACCTGATTCAGGTGAAACTCCAACACAACCTTTGGGAGGAACTTCGGGTTGGGATGCAGGACAACCTTGTCCCTGTGGAAGACCAGGCAAGGAGACTTCACCGAGAGTGCCTGGAGCTCACTAATCCTTCTGGCTGATGTGATGGCCACCAGGAAGGTGGTCTTCCATGACTGGTGAGATATCTCACACCTGTGCACTAGTTTGAATTGCCTGCCCATGAGCTTTGCCAAAAACAGGCAGCAAATCCCATGGTGGTGGTGTTGGTGGTGGTTCACGCACCGGAAGGGGAAATGTGATCTAAGCCTTGGAAAAAGCACCAGATCACCTTTTCCTGTGCCACTGACTGCAGACCAGCCCATGCCTGGTAAGCAGAGATGGCTGCCAGATGCACCTTTAAGGGTCGTCGACCAAAGTCCCCCTTTGGAGAGAAAACACAAGCAGTCCAAAATGCTAGCTACTGCACAGGTCAAAGGTTCCAGCCCCTTGCCCTGACACCAAATGGAGAATCTCCTCCATTTGAAGGCATAGCACTTTCTGGTTGATTCCTTCCTAGATGCCTCCACCACAATGAGGACATCTTTGGAGAGACCAAAAGCCTGGAACTCTAGCCGCTCAGGAACCAAGCTGTCAGGTGCAGGGATTGAAGGACCGGGTGGAGTTCCTTCCCCATACTGATGGAGAGCAGGTCTGGTCTTATGGGAAGATGCCTCAGGCTGAGGAGATCGGGGTACCAAAACTGGCAGAGCCAGTCTGGAGCCACCAGGATCACCCATGCCTTGTCCCTCCCAACCTTGAGTAGCACCTTGTGGATCAAGGGAAGTGGAGGGAAGGCATAGAAGAGGCCTGGGATCCATGGCCTTGAGAAGGCATCCCTTTGCAGTGAGCCCTGCTGAGTGGGGCGGGCACAATACAGCCTCAGCTTTGTGTTCTCCTTGGAGGCGAACACATCCTCCTGAGGGGTGACCCACTGGGAGAACAGACTGTGAACTACCTCCGAATGGAGAGACCACTCATGAGACACCTCGCCTACCCGGCTGAGGGTATTCGCCAGCTGACTGGAGGAGGCTCCTGCCACATGGATGGCTAGGAGATCCACCTCCAGGCTGCGCATAAGAGTCCATATGCGGACAGCTTCCTTGCACAGAGGCAGGGAGTGCATCCCGCCTTGCTTGTTGAGATAGTACATGGTCGTGGTGTTGTCCATCTGGACTTGGACCACTTGACCTCGAACAGAGTAAATGTGGTCAGTGCCAGCTGCACTGCTAGAAGAACCAGCAGGTTGATGTGGCATCGGGACTCCTTGGGGGTCCAGAGCCAGTGGACTCTGTGTTACCCCAGATGGGCACCCCAGCCTGTGAGACAGATGTCGGTCATCAGGATGAACATCGACTCAGCACGGACAAATGGGATCCCTTTCTGCAGATGCTCTGGGACTAGCCACAACTGGAGGGCACCCCTCATCCTGTGGGTCACAGTGACCAGCTGGTCGAAGTGACCCTCGTGCTGAGACCACTGGCTGGCAGCTCCCGTTGCAGGAAGCGCATATGCCAATGGGCCCATCGGACCACGCTGGTGCAGGCCACCATGTAACCCAGAAGGCGCAGGATGTACTGGGCAGGGCGCAAGTGCCCAACTACACATGGCTGGGCAAAGAGACCTCTGCCCTGCCTGCCAGAAGCCGGGCTCTGGCTTGGCAAGAGTTGAGCTCTGCCCCAATAAAGCTGATCACCTGCGAGGGCACGAGTTCCAACTTGGTCTCACTGACCAGGAGGCCAAGGTCGACGCAGGTCTGGAGGGCCAGATCCTTGGACCGCTTCTCCTCCTGACTTGAGGGACCTGCGATCAACCAGTCGTCCAGGTAGGGGTACACCCAGACCCCTCGGCACCTCAGGTAAGCTGCCACCACTGCTATGCATTTGGTGAAGATCCTGGGGGCTGAGGAGAGGCCGAATGGCATGGCCTGGAACTCGTAGATGGTTCCCTCAGCTCAAAAGTGGAGGAAGCTTCAATGGGATGGACAGATCAAGACATGAAAGAACAGGTCCTGGAGATCCAAGGAGCAAAGCCACATGTTTTGCTTGAGAGATGGGATGATCTGGGACAGAGTTACCCTCCTGAAGGTGCGAGACTTGAGGAATTTGTTCAAGTCCTGCAGATCTAGAATTGGGCGCCAGCCCCCCGTGGCACCAGGAAGTGCCTGGAAACAAACCCTGGGTGTTCCAGAGGATCCGCTACCCTGACCACAACCTCCTTGTGGAGCAGCTGGGCTATGTCATCTCGAAGAGCTGACCGAGTGTCAGTGGATACCAAGTCCTCCCACGGGTTGTGGGCTCGACTCGCAGGGTACTGCTCGAACTCCAGAGGCAGACCCTGACTGACCACTTCCAGAACCCACATATCTGTGGTAACAATAGACCAGGTGGAAACAAAGCGGTGGAGCCAGCCCCCCACAGGAGGACCCAGGGGAGATGTGACGGGCAAAAGGAAGGCACCCCTCATCCCATCACCAAGCATTCTTGGAGAAGAAGGACCCAGCTGAGGGGCCATCAAGTGCTTTCCCTCTGGGCTTTTGGACCACCGAGGCCACGGACATTGCCCAGTGTTGCCAGGACTGAGCCTGCTGGCCAGACTGATGCTGGGCTGGTTTTGCCGCAGAAGTGGAGGACAAAAAGTGCTTGTGCTTCTGCTGCTTAGAGTCCTTGGGATCCCTCTGGGAGGATGTAACAAGGTGGCATTGGACTTTTTAATACGCTGGAGGTGACCCTCCACACCAAGCTCAAACAGGTCAGTGCCTAAGAATGGAATATCCACCAGCTTGTGCTGGGTGTCTGCCGTGAAGGTCGAGATCCACAGCCAAGCCCTACGGCGCATGGCAACTACCACCACCACAGAGCGTGCACGGGAATCTCCAATATCATCTGGAGTTCCTGTTTTGCCACAGCCTGGACCTGGTCATGGACCTACTTGACCGTGGTTTGGAGGTCTGTGGGAAGGTGAGGAATCACCTCATTAAGGGAACCAAAGAGGGCATGGGAGAAGTGTGCCATCATGATGGCCAAGCTCACCTGGCAGAGGCCGAGCGAGAAGGCAGCATAGTTCTTTTTAGCAGAGTGGTCCAATTTCTTGGGCTCCTTACCCGGCGGTCTATCGACATCCCCAGTATTGCCTGAGCGCCAAAACACAGAGTCGGCCACCAACCCCTCAGCCAAGGTGTGCTCTGTGAACCTCAAGTGGGTACCAGTGGGCACCGCATATTTTCGGGCCATCACGGCAGGAGGCGGTGCGCTGCCAAAGCTCCAGGGCAGGGCCGACAATGGCCTCTGCCACTGGGAAAGCCTCCATCGGAGAGTCCCCTTTATCCAGAATTTCTGTGAGGGGATAGTGATCCCACTTATGCAACGGGCTCTAGTTTCATTCCCGTGGACTTGGAGATGAGACGGAGGATGCCCATGAAGGAAGTGGGCCCTTCCTCTGTTGAAAGATCCCCCATCAACTCCATGGTGACAGGCTGGGAGTGTAGCGAGGAATCCTCAGACTCTGAGGAGTCTGCATAAAGCAGGCGACCACCCGAGTCACTCTTGACCCGCCGCAGGCCCTCAGATGTGAGAGTGACTGACAGCTGATGGAGAAGCCCATTAGCCAGCCGAGACTCCTTAGATGGAGCCCCATTCGGCGGCTGCTTGGGCGGTGGCACCACCACAATCGGTGGAGAAGTCAGCTGCGGCCTAACCAGAATGGTTTGAACAGGCTCCGCTGGAGGAGCATTGGTGTCGACCTGCGGGCGACAGCCAAGTGATGGTCAGTGTGGAAGCCGGGGTCAACTTCGGATAGCTAACACCAACTGTTGCCACATGAGGTCTTCGTATCATTGATGCAACTTGCGCTGAAGTCTCTCTTCACCCAAGGAGGATGAAGACAAAGAAAAGTGGCGGCACCGCTTCCCGTGGTGCTAAGAGTGGAACCGCAAACTCCGGCGGGACCTGCTCAACCCAGAGGATGAGGAAGACCTAGATCTCAACCGCTGGGGGTGCCGATGGAGGATCTCAGTAGGAGCTGGGGAGATCCGTGGCTCCTCCTGGTCTAGGTCGATGACTGGAGGGTCCGACTCAGCAGGCTTCAGTGGTCACCGGCAGGGCTGGAGTCCTGAAAAGAGAGTTGTTAGCCTCTTTAGACGACAACTGGTTGACAGGGTGAAGAAAAATCTCAGCCGCATCGTCGGCCGGCGTCTCAGCCAACTGGCCCGATGGGGTCTCCGTGAAGCCAGCAGCCAAGGCCGCGGTTTCAACTGTTGTCAAAACCGGAGATTCCTGAGACCAAGAACGTTCCCAGTCTCAGAAACAACAATGGTTGAGTCTTTTTTTTTCCTTCTTGGACTCCTCCTTGCGTGAGTGGGAGCTGTGCAATTCAGAAGGGCCCTGCCTTTTCGTTGGGAGGGACTGGCATAGCTCCTTGAAGAAGCCCAAGTAAGTGGAGCCCAATTTGAGTGGAACAAAGGCCGAAACTGAAGAGGACTGCATGGTGGCCTTAGCTGCCACCTCCTCGAAAGCCGTAAGTTGCTTCAACTGCTTGGTGGACCCTGCAGCCGCAGAGACCACCCAGTGGGTGTTCTTGGATTTGACCGGTGGATGTCATTTTTCTGGGTGGCCCAACTTCAGGCTGGCGAGGCGGTCCTCAAGGACCGTTGCATGAAATGACCGGCAAATGTCGCAGGCCTGAGTATCATCATCGTGGCCAAACGGTAAATGCACATGGTGTGGGGTTCGGAATGCAACATCTTCAGCCCGCATGGGCACCAGCGAAATCCGGGCGTGGACTAGTCGTCCATAGCAGTCGCGATCGATGATCAAAGTGAAGACAAAACTCGTTAAGAATTTTATGATTTTGGAAGTAAATCCAAAGATTTAAAATGCTAGGGCCTACTCAACGCGGGAGTGGTAAGGAGGGAACCTGCTTCTTCCAGTGGAAAGAAGATCTGGCGTCATGGGGCAGAACCAAGGGATATACCACCCGGGTGGGTGGGAGAAGCCAGCTTGAAGACTTTTTGGCACATCTTAAAGGGAAAGAATACTGTCAGAACATGTGGATAAGTATACCATATCCACGTCCCTAGAAACTTGCATTACAGCTATGGTATATTTCAGATTATGAGCAGCAGTAATACTTTAAAGGAATGTGACTGCTGTATAACTTTGGTATCATAGTTAGGCCTATCAGTTTAATTGCTTTCTGACCAGTACAGCAGGTGTTTAACAACTACTAGTTTCTTTGGGAAGAAAAAGCAGTACATACGGACCCTGAAACATCTTTATTCTGATCTGGAAGTGAACCTGCATACTTAGTAGGTTACAAAACTTGATTAATGTGGCATTTCGGAGTGTTTAGACACATTTGGCCGTGGTTCTTCTAGTAAATATATTTAAGTCCTATGATGCAACATTCAGAAGAAGCAAAGAAAAGTACCATATAAGTAAGAAAGAGGAAGTTAGTTGCAATTTATATTTCACTTAGTAATGTCACTGACTTTAAAGAGGACATGTTTCTCAAAAATTGCTGAACCACTGCCATAACATTGCAAGCATTACCTGTTCTGGGAAAAATTCTTGTAGAAATGTGCCTAGCAATATGATCCCCAAGCCTTCAGGGTCTAATTTGGTCTTCATAATGTTTACACTGAAACACAAAAATACTATAATCAGATTCTGTTCAAAATTAATACAATATACTTGAGTGCTTTCATGCTTAAGTTATGTGGTACCACAATACTGCTTTATGCCAAGAATACAGAACGATGTTCTATATTTAGACTTCACGATAAACACACAGGAATGGCAAGTTTTATGCCAAAGTCTGGTTAGTTTTTTTTGCATGTATTGTCAGACACTATTTTTAAACATAAATTGCAATAATTTGGAAAGAGTGTTCCTTATTTGGTAAAATATTTCATTTTAGCAATATAGTACAGGGCTGCAGTTGTAAATGCACTGAGAAATACAACAGGTGTTAAATATTTAGGACTACATTCAACTCTTAGGAGTTTAAGATTTACTATATTGTTATGAAGATAACAACTGATAATTCTTTTGAATTTGCAGCACATCCATCTAAAGTTTCTTGTAAAATATCTTCACAACTCTTTCTTTAGGATAATTAAACATTGCATCTAACAGCACAGTCAACAATGCATTAAATTCTACCACACTTTGATTATGCAGACTTATATGGGGGCATTGTAGAAACCAGTGACTCCCAGTGAGAGACTACGTTTTACAGAACAGAGAAAGCAGAATCATACTTGGATACAAAGTAAGAACACCTAGGAGACATACATTTAACCAACTGTGCAGGCAACCACTAAATACAAGATGAAAACAAGAGTTAAATTATGATATACCACAGTCTTAATGGTTTAGTCCACGATTACCTGACAGAACCTCTATCCCCTGCCGAGAAACTAGAAGCAGTATAAGTATCATTCTATAGTGTACATCCATAAAGTTAGAATGAATTATGGCAAAACATAATTTCTGTATGTAGTTCCTGCACTGTATGACTCAAACCCCACAGATACTAGAATGGCTCCTAGCCTTGCTACTTTTAAAAGAATGGTCACTAAACACGCTGAAACAGGAACCATCTCGGTTTAATCCTGGAATCATAAAATAGTGTGTGAATGTATTTGTGAGTAATATGTACTCTAACCTGTTGACATGTATCACTGCCTGTAAAACTGTTAGCCACTGTAGGCTTACTAGGCTATACTGTAAAATATTTTCACTTATGAACTAGACATCGTAAATACGGGAAGCTGAATGGCTGAGAGGTCTTTGAAACTGTGATGATATCGGGCTACATCATCAAGGCTTCTGAAAACCTCCGGCCAGCAGCCTCCTCACTGACAGTCTTCTTCATCTCCAGCAGTCCGCAGCGAGTCAGACTTCCAGTTGGCAGCTATTTAAAAAAAAAAAAAAAAACAGAACTGCCACCAGCTGTGCACACAACAGAATTCAGCACAACGGAAGCCGCTGGGAGCAATATTTTCAAAAGCAACATATCCAGTAGCATGCGAGTGACAGCAATGGATGAATCATTTTTTTTTCTCTGAAAAGGACAAACGACAGACCCGTGCATTGTAGTCATTCACACGCAAACCGCGGCTCCCCCACAAAAAGAAAGCTACGTCCCAGCCACATAGAAAAAACTGCCAGTCTTGTCCCAGACATTCCTAACCATTCTAATAGTAGCTCTTACAATAACAGTCCCGAGTGAATCGCACCAAGACTCTGCCTTTTTCTCGTTCGTTCATCATTGGCTCGCCTCTCCAACTTCTCTCTCAGCTTACCAGTCCTCAGCATCCAATTCCAAGAACAAAAATAATAAAAATAAAGTACACTGTAAACGGAGAACACTTTAAAAAGGAAAACTGCAATGGTAAGGAGCGGGTCGTCCAGTCACAAGAGCTCTACTTCCTCTACCACAGCTAACAGCGCCACCGGCTGCCCAGAGCCCTACAGGAACTATTTTATTTAAAAGTATTCCTCCAACACCCCCAAAACACATTTTTAAAATGTTTCTATTTTTTTTTTATTTTAAAAAATATTTAAACCACTTCATAATAGCAATAATGCACTCCAGGGTGTGGTATCTGGAAATGTCGTCATATAGGAATTGGGTTGGATGCATGACGCATGGCCTGCGTGCCCAACCACCTGAGACATGGCGATATCCCATGATATACCACACCCTGACGTGCATTATTGCTTAATTATACTACAGGCATCTGTTCTAAGCCAATCTAAGCCAATCAGAACACAGGAAAACTGTCAGTTATTATCCCATAAACTACTACAAACACATTTTAGACACACCCACAGTAGGTTATCCACATTCTGGCGATGCCCACAGTTGGTTATCCACATTCTGGCAATGCCCACAGTAGATTATCCACATTTCAGACACACCGACCTATCCATTTAGCCCACAGACAAAAAAGGGGAAACAAAGGCATGTTCCTCTTCAGCTGTTTCCTGCAAGCAGAAGAGATGGTCACTAGAAAGCTGCTATCCAACTAAAATCTTTAGCTCACAAGTTGGAAGAGGCTCAAAGGGCTTGCGGGTGAGCATGTCCAACACAGTGATATTCCAGGCAACTACCAGCTTCTGGATGACAGTCCTTGTTTGTAAAATGTGATAAAGGAACCTCTTAAAAAGAGGTGGTTGAGTCAGGTAGAGGGTACCAATGGGCTCAAGGTATGCAGATATAACACACAAGTGGACCGTGACTGGAATACTGCAAACCAGTATCATGAAGGTCCAGCAAACACTCCAGAACCTTGTCAAGTGGGTACCGAAAGGCAACCATGTGGATTTTGGAGCACCAGATGGAAAACATTTTCCATTTGGCTGTGTAAGTCTTCCTAGTGGAAGGTTACAAGCAAAAAGCATTTCAGAGATCTTCTGAGATACCTTGTTCCTGTTCACTCCCATCTCTTCAGAAGGGCATGGGGTCATTATGTTGTGGACGACATCGCGCAAGACAGCAATGATGCAGAGAAAATGCTGTGCGCCAAAACAAGGTTGGGACAAAACATCAGCCATAACATGAAGAGCACACACCGTTAACAAAAATAGTAATATTTGTGTTTTTGTGTGGAGGCTCCGCCCCCACACCCCTCGGAATAAATATAACTAACTCAGAGTGGGTGTGGACTTCGGAGAAGGGGCGAAACACTGGAGAGGGTATACATTTTTTTAAATAAAAAAAAAAAAGTCACAATACAGTGGGACCTGGCATGAACTGAACTGCGGTCCCAGGTCCCTTACGCCACCAGGTGCTGGTGCCCAAGCCACTCCCACCACAGTAGTGGGTCAATCAGGTACCGCACCAGCAGCCTACTTTATACTCCCCCAAAAGAGCGTACAGTGACAGGGGTAGCGGTTGTAACTGTACACTCAGAAACCCCTGTCACTGTACAAACCTTTGCACCTTCTACAACGCGGTTATTCTTGCACTGTTTCGTTCGCAACATACTCATTCGGTACCTTTCAGAAGCCAGGCCTGAAGGTGAAAGAGCACATGGTGGATGGACTAGGAGACCCCGAGTCAGTAGGTACAACCTGAGTAGAAGGATCCTCGGTTTGCTGACTGATTGTCTGTTTAAGGAAACTATATCTGTTGAGGCCAACACAGTGCTAGCAGAGTGACCCTGCCCCCGTGTGCCTCCAGTTTGAGCAATACCCTCTGCACTAGGGGGACTAGAGGGAATGCATACAGAAAAAGATTTTGCCACAGCAGTCTAAATACATACTGACAGAAAATGCCATATCCTGGTCTTCTGGAGCAGACTTGAGGCAGTTTGGTGTTGAGTGGGGACGCAAAAGAGTCTACATTTGGGATGCCTCGCTTATTGAACTGTGATCTCACCAAGTCATTCGTGAAGATGGGTAAGCTCACCTGCCAATGTGTTCTAGACTCCTGGCAGACAAATGGCCTGGAGTAGGATCCTCTGTTCCAGGTCCCCTTTCCAAACTCTGATAGCTTCTCTGCAGACAAGGTAAGGGTGTGCTCTTCGTTGTTTGTTCATGTAATCACTGTCTGTCTGGAAGAGGACTGTTTTGTAGCTGAAAAATCCACTAGGGCTCATGGACCATACAAAAATGAAAATTACGTACCTACCGTAATTATGATCTTTCTGTGTATCTTCACCATTCATTACATATGGGTACTGGCCGGAGATCAGGACCCTGCGGGAGTTTTTTTTTTTTTTTAAAGGATAGAGCGGAGCTGACATAGCATTGGCGCCACCCTCGAGGCCGACGTATTGCGTCGCGGGCGCCGAGGGTTGGCTGCATCGACTCCGCCTGCCTACCAGTTCTGAGTCGCCGGAGAGGTAAGAGGAAGGGATGGAGGGTGGGACAAGAGAGTCCAAGGACAGCAAAGGAAAGGAAAACTGAACTAAAAGGAGAAATAACGACTGAGAGGACAGCAAAGAAGAGAAGAGACTAAGGATTGGTAGGGGCCCCAATCTCGGAAGCGGAAGAAGGGAGGGAAGGAGGGAGAAAATTTAGGAGAGAGTGAGCGGTAACAAGTTATCCGAGACCCTTGTCCGTCACCAGATTACACAGGAACTGTCAGGAGTAGCAAAGCTCTCTGCCAGAATTCAAGGCACAGAATAACTGGCAAATACTCCAGAAGCAGAGTCAGCTATTCTGGAGAAGGACAGGGTACAGGGACTTAATACTCTCTCAGGAAAGATGTTTGGTGAAAAAAGGGGATTTCCCGTTTTTTTTTTTTTTGACAGTTGGATGGAAACCAGAAAGAGAAGAGGAGGAGGGCAACCACCAACTCCCACCCCATCGGGGTGGAGACATGTAGTAGAGAAGAAGTGCAGCTAGAGCTGTACTCCTTAAAGGAGAATACCCCCCCTGTGTGTCCCTACTTTATCCCGCCCCAAAAAGAGAGGGGGAGCCACAGAGGGAGGGGGGCTCAGAGACTGAGGCCACAGGGGATGGCGATGTTAGATGAATGGTGAAGATACACAGAAAGACTGGCAATTACGCAGGTACGTGTACTTTTCATATCTTATCTGTGTCAATCTTCACCATTCTTCACATATGGGTGAGTACCAAGCCCCAAGAGGGTTGATTCATTACACCCCAAGGGACAGAGTCCCTTAGCCCCCGTGGGTGACACACTGGGAACCTTCCGGCCCGAGGAGGCCCGAGAGTGGGAGAGCGGCGGGTCCTCTCGGAGGGGGAAGGAAGTTGCCCCGACAAACGCTGTCTCGCCCTACGGGAGAAGAGGTAGGTTCCCTGGTGGGCGGAGCAAATCACCCTACGCCAGGCCAAGGGTGACAACCGGGAAAGATGAAGCCACGCCGATCTCCTAGTGCAGATCGCTGTCCCTACGACCCTGGTAGCTACTGCTGGCGCCATAAGATGCCCCGCTAGTGCCTTGCTAGCTCCAGGCCACGTGCAGAGAGCGCGATGGCTTGTCTGGTTTGCTCCGAGTCAGGCAAAGCAGCTAGGATCTGACCTAGCACGGACCACAAGAACCTGTTGTAGGCTGCATAGTGGGCCTGGTGAGCAGAAATGGACAGGAGCAACCGTGCCGAATAGAAGGTCCTCCTCCCCCAGAAATCAAAATCTGAGGAGTCTTGATCTGGGGGCCAGTCACGGTGGAGGGCGCGAAGCCCATCAGGGGTGTCCAGGTGCATCAAGCCGGACTGCGGGTGAGGCATAGAACCTGGAGACTCCGGTGGAGCGCAATACCTCTGGCTGAGGTCCCTAGGGGCAGTAACTCCAGAGAAGGGCCTCTGCCAGAAACGCAAGGACGCCTCCCGAAAGGGAGTAGGCCAGGGCGGCACCACAAGGGTGGCCCCGCCAAAATCGCCTAGAAAGGCGTGCGCTGCATGCTCAGGATTGCTAACAGACAGGGGTGAAAGGTGAAGGTCCTCCATCATCCTCACGAGGAAGCGCTGGTACTCTGAGAGATCAGTGGCCGGAGAGATATGGACAGAGGGTTCCTTTCCCCCAGAAGAGGGGGATGAGGAGCTGGAGGTCACCATACGTTCAGAGGGTGGCTGCACGGGGGGAGGTTGAAAAACCTGGCTGTCCATTGCCCTAACGTAGGCAGGGAACTGAGCAGCGACCGCTCTGAACTGCTCCCAGGTGAGAGGGCTGCTAGGACCAAGAATGCCCAGGAGCGCTGGAGAATGCGGCAGAGGGACAGGGGCAGAGCCGAGAAAAGAAGTCGGCTGACCTCTGCCAGGGCTAGGGAGCGGACCATGAGCACCCGAGGAGGGTGCCCCGGAAGACTCCACAGCTGACAGCTGTACAACCACGTTGGTACTGCCTAGGCTGCGCCCAGAAGAATCCCCCCCAGTGAGCCGACCGGGGCCGTAAAAGTCCAGAAGGATGGTCCCCTGCCTCAAAAGAATGGGACCCCCTCAAGGAACTGGAAGGGGAAGGGTGGAAATCCGCACTTCGGCTTCGCCCAGGTGGACCCCAGAGAAAGGCTGACGTGCCGACCCCACACCCCTCGACCCTTCAGAGTCCAAGAGAGTTCTCCTCCTTGAGAGGGCCAGCCTAGGTGGCTGGCAGCTCTGGGCTGCCCCGGAAGGGGAGACCCAGGGAACAGCACCTTCCCCTCCTGTAGGCTTCTCGATGGGCCCCAAAGTCGGGCAATCAAGACACACTACTGGAGGGGGTACCACCACCGAGGGTCAAGAAACCCCAAGGCCAGGTTGCAGAGCAATGGTGGCACGCACCACTGCCTGCTTGTCAGCACCACTGACCAACCTCGGGACCACCTGACGCCCTCAGAAGGGGCTGGCTACGACTGCCGACGAGACCACTGATCGCTCCTCCTCCGCAGACAACCCCAAAGGGTGTGATCATTATCTGACTCTGAGCCCGACTCCGACGAGGTAGAGTCTGAGGCTCTGAGCCAAACAGTAGGAGGGCGAGAGAAAACGACTTTACCAGAGGGCCCGGCAGCCAGAGCAGTGCCCGAGGCGGCACCTGTGCCCTCCGCAACCCCGCGGCCGGGGCTCACAGAAGGTGCTAGGGCAGCTCGGGCCGAAGGTCCAGAGCCAGGGCCAGCCTCGGCGCCGTCAAGTCCACTAGCACCGGGGGCGGTACCAGGGACAGAGACGGCGCCAACGGCAGCCCCAGTAACAACCTCGGTGCCGACGACACCGCCAGGCCCCTCGGCGCCGACCATAGCGGCGCCGACGGCCCCGAGGGCAGACTCAGCGCTGAACGAGACACTGTTAGGCTCTCGGCACCGCGAGCGGCACCGAGAGCATCGACGGCGCCGAGGACTTGCCACCGCTGCCGAACCACGCAGCCTGTGCCATGCTCAACTCCTCGGAGCGCTGACGCAGGCGAGACATGGCTAAAGGCGACGCCAGATCCAGGCTCACGACACGAACGGCACCGGCAGGGCCCATGCGGCGCCGAAGCGACGAGTCGGCGCCGACAGGGCCCACGGCGCCGCGAATGGCCAAGGCACCGACCAATGGTATCGAGGGATGGTGCCGACCTGGGCTTCAAGCCGCGGAGCGACACCGAATGGAGCCTTCTACCCTGAGGCGACAAGCTATGGCGGCGTTTTCCCCGCCTGGCCTCCGGGGAGGAAGCGGGACGGGCCTCCTGCGCCATGGGAGGAGCCTCGGCAATGGCCAGGCTACAGCAGCAAGCGCTCCTCCTCGGTCCGAGAGAACCGGAGGGGACCCGGAGGAAAGGCTCGAGAGCACGGCTTGGCCCCGACGAGTGCAAACCCTACCCCCGAAGTCGGCGAGCCCCACTTTCAATGCGCTGTTCGAGGATCGCGGCGGTCCATGGAGAAGCAGGCGTCGCACGAATCCATGTCGTGAAGCCGGCCAAGACACACGAGAACACCGTCATGCTGGTCGGTAACGGAATATTGACACCGCATCGGGCATCGACGATAGGGGCCAGACTCACTTTAGGGAAACTTCGTCTCCGACCGAGACATGACCTACGGAAAAAAACACCAAAACAGACTCGACTTTGCAATACTTCAAATAAAAAGGAAAGATCTTACCGGCGACATCGAGTGGAGGCAGAACCCAGAACTAGTAAGTTACCGACGGACTGAAACTTCGAACGAAAGGCTGAAAGGTCTAAAATTCTTCTCTGACAGCTCCCCACGAGGCGACCTTGACGGCGGGAGACGAAGAACTGGTAGGCAGGCGGAGTCGACGCAGCCTAACGGCCAACCCTCGAGCGCCACGCAGTACGTCGGCCTCGAGGGCGGCGCCGATGCTGTGTCGGCTCCACCTATCCTTTGGGAAAAAGCTCCCGGTCCTGATTCCGCCAGTACCCATATGTGATGAATGGTGAAGACTGACACAGATAAGATCAGATCACATCTCCAACATGCTGATGTAAAGATGAGTCTCACATGGGTTCCAGACATCTTATGTTTGGAGCCCTGATGGTGGGCTACCCAACAGGGAAACATCCATAGTGAGAGTCACCTGAGGATCAGAAGGGAAAACCTGGCTGAGATTTCCTCCACTGACCACCATGCCAGGATCACCTGCTATAACACCTAGCATGCGCTGCATGGAGTGGGCTTAAACAGATTTGCACTCCATAATGTAGCATGCTATCTGCAGGATCAGCTGTATTCTGACTTCAAAGGGAAAGCTGGGCCTTGATCATATCCAGAAGAGCTCCTATGAACAACAGCTGCTGTGAGGGTTAGAACTGAGACTTCTAGATTCAGCTCAACTCAGTGGCGGAGTTGGGGGGGAGTGGGCTGGGGGGCGGTCGCCCCTCCTGGCTGCCCCAGTGTGAGGAGTGGCGCCCCACCACCATCTTTATTCACTGTTTAGTGTCCACTGTGGAGCCCGTGATTGACTGAATGGCCCCTCCTGGCTCCCAAATACTCCCAAACCTAGCTAAGCCACTGGCTCAACTCCAATAGAGTGAACAGAGACAGGCCCAATAGAGGCCGTGGCCATTGCTTTTTCTGTTTTGTGACTGGACAAACTGGCTATCAACCAACTGTCCAGATATTGGTAAACCTGGAGTCCTAATTTTCTCAGGTGCGCTGTGAGTAGAACAAGCCACCTTGCAAAGACTTGGGGCGCTGAGGAGAGAGCAAAGGGCAGGACCTTTAAGCCTGAATATCCAGGGAGCTAATCAACCCTGGAAGAAATAACTAGAACTGGCTGCTTGGACTAAATTCTGTATATGGAAGCAGAAGCCTTTTTTTCTTTTCTTATTATTTTTAAATCTGTGCCAGAGACTAAGTGAGCTCCAAAGAGAATATACATAAAGGAAAAAAATACCCTTGGAGCTACCAAACCACAAAAAGCATGCCTTGAGGCATACAGCAGTAAGGCCTGGGTCAGAAGGGTCCAGGCTATGATGTCATCACCACCACCTTCAGAAAAGATGAGGTCGGGGTCAGACTCATTCTCCTCTATAACCTGCTTTGAAGGAGGCGGGCAGCGAGGAGCTTCTAAGCCAAGAATCTCCAGCTTTGACCAGATGCCAGACACGGCACAGGTCACTGTGCCAAAGACAGCACCTGCACCAGTGCCAGTGCTGGTGATGATGCCTGCAGCAGTCCTGGTGAAGGTGCCTGCACTTGAGCCAGAGATGGTGCCAGAGACATTGTCTGCATGCAGGACATGACTCCAGACACATGGCACCCACACAATTTCAGACACAGTGTCGAAGCCAGCACTGCAAGAGGCAGCACCAGAAATGGACTGAATGTAGCGCCAGGAGGTCCCTAGCACCAATCTGGTCGACAAGGCTCCGGAACTAGCACAACCAGGGGCAGTGCCAAGAACAAATCTGAATCTGGTGCCAGGAATCTCCAGTGGCGACCTGGAGTTGACATAATAATGACTCAGCACAGGGACCAGCACTGGAACTGGTGCCAGGCTAAGCCCAAGGGCTAGAGAGGGCTGAATCCAGCACCAGGAAATTCCAGTGACCTGGTGATGGCATGGTGTTTACATGACGCTGACATGGTGTCGATCCTATGCCAGGACCAGCAGTAGAAGCGGCACCAGGTTGAGCCTCAAAAGGCCCAAGCCTAGCATCGACACCAGAACCAGACCCAGCACCAACAACCCAGCAAGCACTGAAGTGACTGTTAATGGTACTCAGCTGGCCCAACCAATTGACACAAGGTAGGGGGTGTGGCCAGTGGGACAGGAGTCAGCGGCATGGTCACTGGCAAGGACTGAAGACTGCTGCCAAAGCCAAATGCTCTACATGGCTTGAAGGTTCTGTCTGCGGGTCCAGTGCCACCAACCCCAAAGGACCAGGGACCGGATCCACAACAAGACACACCCAAGCCTGACACTACATCCACTGCTCCAAAGAGCTGCCCAGTGGTGGAACTGCCCACCAGGGTCCTCACTTAAGGACAGAAGGGAACAACAGGCCCGAGACCTCAGTAACCCAGTACCAGAGGCCCCTGGCAACGCAGATGTCGCCTACGAGGGACAGGGTCCCAGGAGACTGAGGGTCTTGTGGTAGACCTCCCAGAGGGCAACCTTAAGTAGTACCGTTTCTTCCCCTTCTGAAAGCAAGAGGAAGAATTCGAGGCCAAGTGGCACCAAGAACCCAACCAGAATTGGGAACAGGCCTACCCTTTTGTACTTTGGAGGAATGACCTTCCTCTTGGGCAGTGGTTAGAACCCTACTTAACAGGAAAATGGACTGGACACTACCCCAATGCTAGAGCAACCTGTCTGAAAGTCTCCCTGCTATCATCTTGCACAGCTGCTGAAAGCAGACTTAGTAGGGCTGACAGAAATATTTACATAAAATCACTAAACTGACACAAACATAACAAACACAGGCTTTAAAAAATAAAACTGATGTAACTCATGCACCATGTAACAATTGACTACTACCCCTACCTGTTGGGCTCCAAACAGGTTGATGGGGCCTAGGCTCTGTTTTGATGGTAACAGGGGGGTTCTTTCCCATATAACAAGATAAATAGAGCGGTACCTCCACCCAGAGTTAAAATATTGTGGGCTAGATGTTTGTATAGTACAACCCCCTGGGATGCTGCACCTACCCACATCCCCTTGCAGTCACCCCACATATGGAAAACCAGAACTTAGGTAGCTGTTTCACTATGCATGCAATTATTGATTGCCACTAATAATATTCTCATCAATAACTGCATCATGAGACAGATCTGTATAAAGGTTAACCATAAATTTATTTACAAAGGAGTAGGAGTAGGTGGGGAATTCAGAATAGAGAAAAAATAACTTAGCAATTCAATAAATGAGCAATGCTGTAGCAATCCTGAAAGCATTGATAACAACAACTATGGTACCCTCCCCCACCAACATGTGTATAGTACACAGTAGCCCCAAAAGCCCAACTGTACTGGGGGCCCTACCTACTCCTGTCTGGTACCAGACTAATCTCTACCCCCCTCCCCCACCGAGTTCTAACTGGGTACCCAGAATTAACCTGTAGCTGAACTTGGTAGCTACAGTAAAAGCTGACTTTTACACCTGAGATTACTCACGGTTCTGGAGAATACTCAGGTCTGTGAGGTGCTGTTCTTTGGGGTCTGCAACTCTGAGGCTTCAGCAGATTTGCAGTCTTCAGATACAGGAATGGATCTGCAGCTCTAAGAACTCCATCAGCTTTCTGGGGACTTATGATTGGGATGCAGCTGGGTCTGCCTTTTTCTCTGCAACTTTCAGGATCTCTGGCAGCTTGCCACCTCCTTCAGGCATCTTCTCAGGAGTGGAACAGGCCAGTGCTGGGGACCTGGGCCAACATGCCTCACAGGGAGACTATGAGTAGTGCCGGACTGTGACACTACCTGACCAATACCCAGACCATACTCTGCTGGCTGTAACTCTTTTTCTGGAGCTCAGGACCTCAGGCTGTAGGTTGCTTCATCCACACTGTGGGCTGCAGCTGTGGCTCAAAGTTCACAGGAACACAGTCTCTAGGCTATCCCACCAGATTTTAGTAGGAATTAGTATCTCAGAATTAAGCTGTTCAAAACTCTAGATTTGAGATACACAACACAGTTTTCACCCTCTACTGGCTTCTATATTGGAAACAGGCTAGGCTTTCCCTGGGCTGTTGGCTGTGAAAGCCCCAAGCAGGCTTCCAGACTTTCTTCAGAGATCACAACAAAGCCTCCTAACACTCTGGAAACTCCTAGACAACTGTTGCTAGCTGGATTTGCCCCCCCAGATCTCAGGGAATCAGAGTCCCAGTTGGTTAATCAGGCTGTCAATCACGCAAATTAGTAAGCGGAATGTTCATTTGATGCCAGACTGGCTAGGGGGAAAAGGCGCCAAAACACAGTCCTCATCTCCTCCCAGAAGCCCCCTTTCTGTAGTCTTTTGGGCTCCTTGCTTTCTCATTGGCTGCAGAGCACATCAGAGGCAACAAAGATGGCTGCAAAACAGTCAATGCAGTTCACACAGAGTCCCAACTTCAAATGTCTGTTGCAGGCAAACAGTCTTGTTTTGGGTTTTAAAGAGCAACTATCCAGGTGCTGTCCCCCAGAATCATAAGGAACCCTTACCTTTCTCAAAATCATATAGTGCATATACTTCTTTTTATATATGCCCCGATTTACGAAGGGAAGGGATCATATTTTGGCTCCATGGAATTGAGCTGTGCTGATCCCTTCCACTTCGTGGTACCTTCTCCGTAAGTGATCCACCTCCACGCTTGCACATTTTGTAATGTCACTATACAGAGAGTGCGAGGGCGCACTCCACAGGTATCAATGGGGCTGTTTTTTAAACCTACATTTTCGTACTTTAGATGGCCGTTCATAACAAATCGTGGCCAACCCTTAACAATGTCCTTGTTAATTAAGTGGTGGCCACGATTTGTTCTAAATGGCCATCTGAAGTACGAAAATTTAAGTTTAAAAAATAGCCTCACTGATATCTATGGAGCACCCCCCCCAATGCTCTCCATATAGTGACTACACAAAATGTGCTAGCGTGGAAGTGGATCACTCTTGGAGAAGGTACCAGGAAGTGGAAGGGATCAGCGTGGCTCGGCTCCACAGAGCTAAAATACAATCTCTTCCCTTTCTAAAATCGGGGCACATATAAACAACAAATACATGCACCATATGATTTAGAGCAAGGTAAGGGTCCCTCAATTTTCTGGGGGGAAATTTTGTAAAAGAACAAGTTAGTTGCTCTTTAATGGCCCAAGAATTTAGTAGCTGCCCCTGTGCCCTATTGTCCGGTGGCAGAGAGAGGTATGCCAAAGTCTCCCCCGCCTGTCACTAGCACCGTAGCGCTGTTCTCCCTACATGACGGGCAAAGCATTCTGTTACAGTGCAGCCTTGGCTACCCTTAAAGAGATAGTGTCCAAAAATACTTTTGCAGAGTTTACCTTCTTTTATTCCTCCAGTGTGTCTCTGGACCCCCACTTAAGTCTTGGGGCCCCAGAGGTCAGAATACACTAAAGAAACACAGTTCTGAGCTGTCTGGGCAGACTCAATACTAAGCGCCACAGTGCTAACAAAATACTGCATGCAGGGCTGCCAGCTCACATGTTTGAGCAAAGAGCTGGGCAGTGTTTTTTGGCATTTACTGCCGAGCTGGCGATTTGAAACATTTACACACAACTCCTCTAGACTCTCAGCAAACCAGGGACATAGCAGCCAGCAGAAGCAATAAAGGGGAACCACTGGACTCAGGACTGGCAAGACCAGAAGGCTGGGAGGCAGACCAGGTAAGACCCACCCGTGGGGGCGGGGGGTTTACACTGAGAAGAACTGAATGCAGCTGTCATATAGATGTGACGTTCTGACTCCCGGTGGGCGAGCAACGTTGTCACTGAAGTGCACCTGATGAGGGGGAAAAAGAACTGAAATGATTGGGGGCTGGTGCCAAGGTAAGCCTGGTGTTGCGAGCCACTCTCATGGTGCTGTGCGTGTGCACAACTTGCCTCTGTGCCAGCCCTCCTGAAAAGTTCTGGCTCCCGTAGGGTCCTAGTGCATCCAGCACAGACACATTAGTGCGACTCAAAGGTGAAGATTGATTCCTGGAAGATCAGAAGGTTGATCCTCATGGAGAAGGAGCGAGCACTCACCTTAGTCTCAGAATCCTAAATGGGAAAGAAAGGTGGGACAGCATGGCCTGATGAATGAGGTTCTCTCAAAGATCTACTGTTACGGTGAGTATGTAACTGTTCTATCTTTTTCGAGGATGTCTTTCATCAGGCCACACCTATGGAATGAGTACCAAGCAATACTGATCATAAACTGCCTGGGTGGCTGGAGCCTACAGGCCTAAGAAAGTAGGCCTTGAAGCACAGCTAGGTCAAAGTCAGCCCTTTTTCGAGAGACAACATCCAGAAGAAAAAAATACTTACTATAGTAATCTCGTTTCTTCCAGGGTATTCTCCAATATTCAGAACTCTTGCAGACTCCCTTTAAGTAGAGCTGCCTGGAGATAGAATGTATGCTACTGATGGAATCATCATTGGCTCATGCTAATTTTCAAATGCTGCCCTCATCAACTGCCAGTGTTATAGTGCTTCAGATTTCATGGAGAGCCTGCAAGGACAGAACCTGCCAAAAACTACAGCTATCTAATAGTAATAATAACAATAACAGTAAATTAACCTAACCAAATTCCTCAAATGGGGTAGGAAAAACACACTCCTTGTAATGTCAGATTAACCTAATGAAGGGGAAACCAATGCCCAACAGGGCTCAAAAACAGACATACCAGTATGTGGCACCCTCACACATGCTTACTCAGTTTGGATTGCAGAGGCTAAAGGTTCTAGAAGAGCAGGAAGAATGGCAAGTTCTAAATATTAGAGAATACCATGGAAGAAACAAGATTACTGTGGTAAGTAATTTTTTTTCTCAGCACCCCAGGAATTCTCCAATATTCATAACTCTTGTAGACTACAAAGCAGTACCTTTGGAGGTGGGCACAAAACCTACTTTGGAAATAGACTCTGCAGGACTGCTGTGCCAAACCTGGCATCACTTCTGAACTGTGTGCCCAGGCTGTAATGCTTTGTAAAGGTGCGTACTGTTCTCCAGGTAGCTGCTTTACAGATACCCACTAATGGGACATCCCTGGCAGCTGCTATGGTATCAGCTGTGTCTCTTGTAGAATGAGCCCTTGACCCTGCTGGAGGCTCTTTTCCAGCTTTGGAATAGGAAAACTGAATGCACTGAACTATCCAGTGAGAAATTAACCTTATAGATGCTGGCTTTCCTTTTCCCACATTACCATAAGTCAGAAACAGCTGCTTTCTGTCCTATGGTCCTTAGTAGCTGTCATGTAGTAACTAAGTGCTCGTTTGCCATCCAGACTATGGAGTCTGCTCTCACCTGAGCTAGAATGTTCAGTGAAAAAGACTGGTAGAGTAATGGACTGGTTTAAATGGAAATCAGAAACCACCTTTGGAAGAAATCTCCTGTTTGTTCATAGAACTACCTTATCTCTGTGGAAAGAGATGTATTCCTGATCAGTGCACAGAGCTTGAAGCTCACTGATCCTTCTTGCAGAAGTTATTGCCACCAGGACAACTGTTTTCCACGTGACATACAGTATTTGAAATGAGCAGATGCCATAGGCTCAAATGGGGGACCCATGAGCCTGGCTATACAGACATTCAGATCCCAAGCTGGCACTGGTTCCCTATTGGGGGGGGGTGCAAATGGGCCAAACTCTTGACAAATCTCTTGAAAAATAAGATTTGATGCCAAGAAGGCATCCTTTCCAGCTGAAATGTAGGCAGACACTGACTCTAGGTGGACCTTTAAAGTAGTGGGCTGAAGGCCCTAGGAATGTAAATGAATAAGATAGTCCAGCAGTGCTGGGATCCCTGCCTTACTGGTACCACATCATTGTTGGCACACCAAATGGAAAATCTTTTCCAATTTGAAGCATATATTTTCTTAGTGGATGGCTTTCTGTAACCCCTTAAGATATCCAAAATTCTGTCTGAGCGATACAAGCCTGCATACTCTAAGTCTTCAAGAGCCATGCCTTGAGTCTGAGATATCTGAAGTTCGGAAACAGAAACCTCCCTTGATTGGAGGTTAAAAGGTTGTGCCTCAAGGGGAGAGTGTATAGGTTTGGCTATGGACATGGAGAACAGCAGAGAGTACCGTGGCTGCCTGGGCCAATCTGGTGCTATCAAGATCACTTGATGTTGGTTGGGATCTGAGCTTGATCAAAACTCGGCACCAAAGGGAATGGAGGGAAGGCATACGGGTGCATGCCTGACCAATCCAAGGCCAGAACATCCAGGGGAATTGTCCCCTGGACTGGTGGCCTGCAACAGTACTTTGGCAGGTGGTGGTTCTCATGGGATGCAAAGAGATCTATCTCTGGGGTTCCCCACCTTCTGAAAATCACTTCTACCAACTATCTGTTCAAGGACCATTCATGATGGGCCTAGTTGATCTGACTCCGAGCATCTGCTAAGGTATTGTCCTTTCCTGGCAGATGAATGGCCTGAAGGAAGACTCATAGAGAGTAAGCCAGGCTCCATAGTTTCATAGCCTCTGTGCAGAGAGGGTTCGATCTCGTACCTCCCTGCTTGTTTATGTAATACATTGTAGTGGTATTGTCTGTTCTGATCTGTACCAGCTTTCCCTGCAAAAGAGGTGTAAAGGCGTTCAGTGCCAACAACACTGCTCTGACCTCCAGTAGGTTGATGTGCTGAAATGACTCCGCACTTAATCATAAACCGTGGGTGGTGTGATCCCCTAGATGAGCCCCCAACCCTAGCAGTGATGCATCTGTTGTGAGAATCACTGATAGAGGCTCCTACTGGAAAGGAACCCCTTCCCTTACACTGGCTTCCTCTTTCCGCCACTGGAGGGCCTGGAGTAATGTTTTTGATACTGGAATCAACTTTGAGAGAGGATTCCTTCTTTGACTCCAGTGAGTCCTGAGGTGGAACTGAATGTCTCATCTGGAATCTGGACCCTGAGACTGTGCCTGTTGCTGCAGCCATGTGGCCCAACAGCTGAAGAAATTGCTTTGCAGTTTTTGGCCTGTTCAGGCTGAAGGAACCTGCCAACTAAACAATGCTTCTTACCCTGTCTGAGGGCAGATAAGCTTTTCCCTCCAGGGTATTTAACTCTGCTCCTATGAATTGCAGCATCCGTGCAGGTAGGAGGACAGATTTTTGAGGTATATCAGAAACCCTAGGGACTCTAAGAGGCCCTGGGTGAGCTGAAGGTGTTCCCTTACTTGTTGTGGTGAGTTTCCTACCACCAACTAGTCATCTAAATATGGGAATACTATGACACTCAACCTTGGCATGTGTGCCACCACGACTGCCAAACACTTTCTGAACATTCTTGGAGCCGAAGTGAGGCCGAATGACAGTGCTGAGAACTGGTAGCGACCTGAGGGGAATCTGAATCTGAGATATTTTCTGTGAGGCTCCCTTATGGGGATGTGGAAATAGGCGTCTTTTAGGTACAGGGATGCCAACTAATCTTTCTGGAGTGTCGGCAGGATCATTGCTAATGTTACCATTTTGAACTTTGGCTTTGTCAGAGGTTTGTTTAACAATCTGAGGTCTACAATAGGCCGCCACTCCCCATTTTCCTTTGTGGTGAGAAAGTACCTTTGAGTAAAAACCCTTTCCCTTTTGCTGTGGAGGAACAGGTTCCACTGCTTTTGACAGCAGCAGGTTTTGAACCTCCTTTTCCAATAGCTTTCTTTCTGCTAGGGCAGCTGACTTGAATACTCTAGATCTTAGGTTTGGGAAGGATTTGAAGCTTAGGGGCAAACCCTGACTCACTACTTCCAGAACCCACTTGTCTGTGGTGATGTTTTTCCAAGCTTGAAAGTAATGAGCCAGTCTGCCCCCTACTGGTAGTGGGGAGGCGGCCTTGACAATGGAGTCAGGGAGACTGTTTTGTCTGGGTCTGAGCCTGGTTAGTCCGGGAACCTTGACTGGATCCCTTTCCGCCCCTGCCCCTGAAGTACCCTGTTTGTTGTGGGTACTGCTGGTACTGTGACATAGCCTGGGCCTGGTAAAAAGGCCTGCTGTAGGGAGATCTGCCCCTGCTTCCCCTTCCATAAATCACTGTGGAAGGAGATGGCCTTTCTTTAGCTGAGTTGCTCTTATAGGTGGCTTTGTATTCATCCACCTTTTTCATGTAAGCCTCTGTTTTGTCCACAAAGAGCAAATTATTTTCTATGGGGAAATCCATAGCTTTATTTTGAGTGTCCTGAGTGAGGTTTGTGGCCCTGAGCCAAGCAAACCTCCTCAAACATACAGAATTTGCCATCCATCTGGCAGCAGTGACATTTGAGTCAGCTGCCATCTGGAACTGGTACTTAGCAGCCTCCAACCCACACCTGACAGTCTCAGCCAAATCCTCTGAGAGACCAGATTGTGCTTTCTTGGACATATCTAGAACAGATTGCTACAGTGACTTCTGGTGCTGTGCTGTATATGCCTGATAGCTGGCCTGTCTACTTGCCAAGGAGGGAGACAGATACCCTTTTTTAGCCATGCTATCCATTTTTCTAGAATCTTTTTCTGAAGGGTGGTAGGTTAAAAGCACTTTTGCTCTGTCACAAGCTGCTGTTTGTACCACTCCCTGATGGTCAATATGGGTGAACAGAAATTCAGCATCATCCCTGTCAAGTTGGAAAAGGAGGTTCAAAATAGGCTGTTGGTTAAATAGGATCTGCAGCTTATCCTCTAGGTAGGGAAATGGGCAGACTAGGTGGGCCAAGCGGTCCTTATCTACCATCAAAGTCTATGTTTCTATGTTTCTCTGTTTCCAACCTTTTATCTACAGGGGAGCTAGAATGAGTAGTTTGCAGAATTTTAAAAGCATCTCTTTGGAAAAACCTGTAGATAGGGAGCAACAGCTTTTTTGTAGGTGTGAGTCCCATCATTCTGAGGTACTCAGTCTCCTCTTCATCTTCTACTGCCTCACTTGTTGTGAGGTCCAAAGCATCAACCATTTTTTTAACAATAGAAAAATGTGATTAAAAATATTCTGTTGTTCTAGTAGGGGAACCAAACTCTTGTTCAGGGGAGACTTATGGTTCAATACCTTCTTCCTCCTCCTCCTCCTCATAGTCCTCAGCCCCTAGGTATTCCTGGGTTGAGAGCTGTGCAGAAGGAGTGGCTTGCTTAGAAAGTGTTTGTTCCTGGATAGGGGGACAGAGACTGGCGAAAAGCCCTGTAAAGCTTGAAAGACCTTCAGGACTTGAGCAATTTCCTCAGGTGAAGGCATTAACACAGACTCAGTTGAAGTCCCCTTAGGCCGACTGGCCGGGGGTTCAATATGTTTTGTCTTTTGTGATTTTTTCAAAGGAACCAGGGAGTTAGCCAGTTCTGCAGGTCTTTTGCCTTGTGCACCCTTATCAGGGGTGGTATGAATAGCATCTGCGGTTTCACCTGCTTGCTTAGAGGGTGTAGGCTGGTAGAGACTGAGGAACCCTTTTGCAATTTTTTTCTGCATACTCTCCAAACACTTTTCCACTGTTTTAAGCAGAAAGGTCTTACAAATGTCACATTCTGCAGATAAATGATCCTGGCCAAGGCAGACAACACACAGACAGTGTTTGACAGCTTTGGCAAAGACTTCCCCACACTGGGTACAATTTCTGAAGCCAGGTTCACCGGTTCTCTTCTTTGATTTATCTGACATAATATAAACCGGTAGAAAAAATAAAACCGCAAATAAGATTTTAAATTGTAAAGTGTTTTTTTTTGCAGTTTGCGGTCGGTTCCAGAACCGATTAAAGTTCCGATAAGAACCGAGAACTGGTACCAGATGAACCGAGGTTATCTGTTACTTTTTTACAACTTAACAGTACATTTTAAAATAATGTATATAAACTAAACAACTAAGTGGAGTTTTACCTTCACAAAAACTCCGGAATTAGAGACTAAGGTTCTGTTCCCCCCCCCCCCAGTTATACCGAACTGTGAGAAACCAACAAAATAATACAAAAAAAACTAAAAACTAACTTAGCGGTTGACAAATTAACAAAAAATAAAGGCAGCAAATGAAAAAATATGATAAAAATACTCAAGTTCTTTGAATTCAGCACGACAGAACGACTGATGAGGAGAGCACTCTGAGGCATCTGTACTTGACAGGCAGAGAATGAAATCTGAAGCAGTAGAACACTGGCCAGTTGATAAGGTCAGCATTTGAAAATTAGCATGAGCCAATGATGATTCCATCATTATCATACATTCTATCTCCAGGCAGCTCTACTTAAAGGGGTAGCTGTAAGAGTTATGAATATCAGAGAATTCCTGGGGTAAGAAAAGTACAGTTACGTAAGAACTTACCGTAACAGCAGATCTTCGAGAGAGGCTCTTGCAGTAGGTAATTACATATAGGACTGATGTCGGCCGGCGGCAGGACCCCACGGAAAAAATTTCTAGCTAGCAGTCCTTGGCGGGGACTGCCCCCACGTCAGGTGACCGGTGTCATACGACGTCGGTATAAAGGGGCGGTCCCGGACGAGAGAGAAGCAGATATTTCCCTCAATGGAAAAGGAGCTGAGAAAGCCTAGGGGAGATGGAGGGCGGAAGGTAGATATTTACTGCAAGAGCCTCGAAGATCTACTGTTACGGTAAGTTCTTACGTAACTGTACTATCTTACTTTGAGAGGGCTCTTGCAGTAGGTAATTACATATAGGACAGAATCCCAAGCAGTCTGGAACAAATAAAAAGGCACCGGGAGGAGGAACTACTCCAATAAGTAGTAAGAAAACTTGCAAACCTCAAGAAAGGAGGCCCTGCAAGACCACTAACCCAAAGCCTGCTCTACGGCGAGAGGCAATATCCAAACTCTAATGTTTAGTAAATGTATGGACAGAAGTCCAAGTGGTGGCAGCACAGATGTCTGCCGCGGACACTTTCTTAAAACAAGCTGCAGAGGCAGCAACTCCACGAGTGGAGTGACCTCTGACTTGACCCGGGAGGGTCTTGTTGTACTTGTCATAACAGAAAGTGATGCAATGGGCCAACCATTTTGATAGGCATTGCTTAGAGACAGCATTGCCTTCTCTTTTGTGAGCGAAAGAGACGAACAACTGATCAGTCTTTCTGAGATCCTTCGTCCTATCGGTGCGGTATCTCAGAATCCTGTGAACATCCATGGTATGGAGCACGTATTCTCCTTGATTGGAGTACTGCGTGAAGAAAGCAGGTAATTCAATAGACCGATTCAAGGTAGATTCCGCTACCACCTTCGGAAGAAACTTAGGATTCGTGTGAAGAGCTACTCGTTCTTTGTGAAAAATCAAATAAGGGATTTCGTACATGAGGGCCTGGAGCTCGGAAATTCTGAGAGCAGAAGTAATGGCCACCAAGAAGAGCGTCTTCCACGATAAAAACTTCAAGTCTGCGGAAGCCGCAGGCTCAAAAGGAGGAAGGGTGAGTTTCTCGAGGACAAAGTTTAAGTCCCAAGGCGGAGCAGGAGCCTGGACAGGGGGGCCTGAGATGAAGGACCCCTCTGAGGAAAGTTTTGGATACCTCCATCTGGGCAAATGCCTTATCAGTGAAAGGGACATGGTAGGCTGAAATAGCCACCATATGGACTTTCAAAGAGGAATGACTGAGACCCAGGTCGAAAAGATGACGCATGTACTCAAGCAGAATGGTCACAGGGCAGGAAAAGGGCTCCACGTTCCTGGACGCAGCCCAGATAGAAAATCTTTTCCATTTCATGGCATAGGTGGACCTAGTGGAGGGCTTTCTAGCCTCCACCAAAATCTCGGCCACCTTAGGAGAAATGCCAAACGAGCTTGAGCTAGGTCTGCAGGAGCCATGCGTGAAGATGAAGGGACTTGAGTCCCGGATGGATCAGGGTCCCCTGATCCTGGGTCAACAATCCTGGAGATAAAGGAAGAGGAAGAGGAGGAACCTCTGAGTGTTGTTGTAGAAGAGAGAACCAGATTTGCCTGGGCCAGAAAGGAGCGATCAGAATCATTCTCGCTCCTTCTAAAGCAAGCTTCTGCAGCACACGAGGGACCAGAGGAATTGGGGGAAAAGCATAGACGAATCTGTCCTTCCAGCTTAGAGATAGAGCGTCGCTCCAGAAAGCGCCTCGCTCTGGAGTGAGCGAGCAAAAGATTGGAAGCTTTGCATTTTGGGAGGAAGTGAACAGGTCTATCTGAGGAGTCCCCCAAATCTGGAAGATGCTTTTTAGAACTTTTTCGTCCAACTCCCACTCGTGTGGAAGAGCCGACGAGCGACTTAGTCTGTCTGCCAGGACATTGTCGACTTCCGGAACATGGATCGCCGTGAGGTGAAGGTTGTGGAGCGTTGCCCAATCCCAGACCCTCATCGCTTCTCTGCACAGCGGGTAGGATCGAGTTCCTCCCTGCTTGTTGATGTACCACACCACGCACATGTTGTCCGTTTGGACAGCTAGGTGACCGGGAAGGATGTATTGGTGAAGGGCCTGGAGCGCGTACAGCACTGCTCGAAGCTCGAGCACGGTGATGTGGAGAACTACCTCCAACTTTGACCAAAGGTCTTGTGTTCGATGAAGACCCAGATGGGCTCCCCAACCTTTGCCTGAAGCGTCCGTGGTCAGAGTCTGATCGGGGGGAGGATGAAAAAAGGGGACCCCCCCCGGAAGAGGTTCTCTTGAACCATCCACCATTGCAAGTCTCTTACCATCGGTGAGGAGATCAGAACCAGATGATCTAGGTCGCTCACTGCTGATCCCACTAAGATCAAGAGTCCACTGAGAGATTCTCATGTGGAGGCGCAAGGCAAGAAACCGCTGGATGGTCACGCCATAAGCCCCAGTAGACGGGAGCACCGACAAGCCGCGGACCCTCCTGTGTTCCGATAGGAGGAAATTCAGACTGGAGGGAGGCCCTGTCCGGAGGCAGAAAGGCCTTGCACAAAGTTGTGTCGAGAATTGCTCGATGAACTGGAGCCTCTGTGAAGGATCCAGGTGGAGACTTGGAATGGTTGATGGTAATACCCAGGCCAGTGAAACCTGCTGGGTGAGGGAGAGAAATGCAGGAGTTCTTCCTTGACGGGCCCCAGGAGCCAGTCGTCCAGGTAGGGAAACACCTGGCTCCCAAAGAACGCAGGTGGGCCGCTACCACCGCCAGGCATTTGGTAAAGACTTGGGGGCTGAGGAAAGACCAAATGGGAGCACCCGGAATTGGTAGTGGACCCCCTGGAATGCAAACCTGAGGTACTTTCGGTGCGAAGGGCAAATGGGGATGTGCAGGTACGCATCCTGCATATCCAGTGCACAAAGCCATTGGCCCGGCCAAAGCAGGGGCAAAAGGGTTTGAAGGGAGAGCATCCTGAACCTCTTGTATTCCACATATAAGTTCAGGGAGCTGAGATCGAGAATAGGTCTGAGATCTCCAGTCTTCTTTGGTACAAGGAAGAAGTGGGAATAGTACCCCGTCCCATAGAGGTGAGGGGGGACGGGCTCTATAGCCTGTTTCGCAAAGGAGCGCCGAGATTTCTTCCCTGACCAAAGGAAGATGGTCCCTTGAGTAAGCGGAGTTCAGAGGGGGTGATGGAGGTTTCTGTAGAAACTCTATGGAGTGCCCCTCTGCTATGATCTGAAGCACCCATGAATCTGACGTTATCCTCTTCCAACCCGGAAGGTGGAGGGAGAACCTCCCTCCTACTGGTTCCTCCGGGGCATCCGGAGGTGGTGGGAGAGGAAAGGAGTCAGGTGGTGTGAGGCAGCGCCGCAGCTGGGGCACCCGTTGCTTTTTTGGGTGGCGGGGACCTGGCAGCTGTGGGGGCTTGACGCTTAGTGGCCCGCCTTCCCTGAGGTTTTGCTTGAGGCCGCCGCGCCTGCAAAAGGGACGGCGCTGTGGGGGATGGGGACGGTACACTGAATCAACGGATTTAAGGGCCGGCCCCTTCTCCTGCAAATCAGTGATGATGTCCTTGACATCACCACTGAAAAGCACAGAGCCCCTGAAAGGTGCTTCTTGGATGGCTGACTGCACCTCCGGGACCAGACCTGACACACGGAGCCATGCGTGACACCGAAGACTTACGGCGAACGCAGAGCTCCATCCTGCAGTGTCCACTGTGTCGTAGGTTGTCCTCAGAATGTGACGACTGGCCGAATGAGCAGAACGGACTAGGTCGGCCAACTCCTGCTTGACTTGAGAGTCAAGCAAAGAGTCGATCTTTGATTCCGCCTGCGTAAGGACGGCCTTCTGGTAATCCCCATATGTCTACATAGTTCAGGAACCCTAATCCCCAGTGTGAAGAAGTTATCTTCCTTCCATACTGATCCAGAAGGCAAGATTCCTTATCCAGAGGAGACGAGCTCAAGTGTTTCGGGTGTGCTGACCGGCCGTGAGCGGCGCTAATCACAACCGAGTCTGCACGAGGGTGAGAGTCTAAAAAGCCTACACCCTCCGGAGCCTGGTATAGCCTGTTCGACTTCCTGGGAAGTGGGGCTAAAGCTGACAGTTGCTTCCAAATAGTGGAAACAAGGTGGGCGTGAGGCTCGATCCAGGGTGGCACTAAGGTAGGAGCTGTAAGGGGCAGGTCCAGATGTTCGGCGAGTTTTACCCGTTGAGGATCTGGTTCTAAGGAATGCCACTGATGGACTTCCTGGATCTTCCTGAGCAACTCCGTGAAGGAAGGAGACTTTGGAGAAGTCCTCGGCCGGGGCTTGGACGGAGAGCGTGGCTCGTCGTCTTTCTCGGAACATCCATCGGAAGCGTCCGAGGAGTCCGAGAGAGAAGGGGAGGAAGAATCTGAAGCAGAGTAAGACTCCCTAACTCGTCTAGGGGGAGGAAC
The DNA here is from genome assembly GCA_016271365.2 of Neoceratodus forsteri. Taxonomy (NCBI): domain Eukaryota; kingdom Metazoa; phylum Chordata; order Ceratodontiformes; family Ceratodontidae; genus Neoceratodus; species Neoceratodus forsteri. The sequence goes on from CM057456.1 coordinate 1,845,672,798, forward strand.
GGGTTCCTTGGGAGGGATCCCAGAACGCGTATCCTGCCCCTCTCTGGATCCCAAGGGCAAAACCTGGGAATCCGGAGGAGGACAGGGAGAGTGCCGTCTAGGGCGTACGGGAGCCGGGGTTGGCACCATCGCCGTAAGATGGCTCTCGACTTCCTTGGTGAGCTGAGCCTTGGCCTCAGCCCACCAGGAGGCAAGAGTTCTGAAGATCCACCGCGGCCTAGGGGGCGTGGAGGAGGAGGAGGAGGGGGATAATTGTACGGAGGAAACGAGAGAGCATCCGTAACCCTGCCGCGGGTATACCGAGTTAGTACTAGGCCGGGTACTGCGAAGGCCGAAGGAGTCGGCACCAGTACAGCGGCGCAGGATACTGTGGACCTTGGAAGACCGGCGTCGGATATGACGGCGGATACCCAGGCACTGGAGGAGCTGCTGGAGCAGACGGCCCAGCCGGGTACTCCATGGGCGGATCAGCCAGGATAGGCCTGTGGGATGGAGGGCCCGAAGGGAGAGGAAAATCCCCCGCTGGCGTCGGAGGGGCCGGTGTCAGAACCGGCGTCGGAGGAGCCGGCGTCGGAGCCAGCGTCAGGGGGCCGGCGTAAGATCCGGTTCTTCAGTAAGAGGATCGGACGGTAGCCCAGGGTCCCGAATCTCATCCGGGGACGGAGGGGAAAAATCCCCGGGGTCAGGCAGGGGGGACTGGGGCTCCCCTGATGGCAGCGAAGGCTGCGGGAAGCCTGGTACGACAGGGTCCGCCGTAGGCTCCGAGGCCCGGCGCACGTTGGAGGAGCCGACGTGTGGCATATGGGCCAAATCCCGGCGGACGCCAGAGGAGCCGGCGTCCGGCTCCGGGGGTCCCTCGTCGGAGGCGGGCCGAGGATGAGAGAAGGCCCGGTCTGAGGGAGACACTGCCGCCGCCCAAAGGTCGAAAGGCCTTAGCGCCTTCTCCCGGCGATGTTGAGGAGCCAACGTCCGGCTTAAGGGACGTGCCCACACCAGTAGGCTGCAGGCCTGCGGCGGTACTGGGGCTGGAGTTCTTGTTCGAGATGCCCGGGCGGGCTTGAGCGCCGAACCTGTTGGCGGGCCGACGATCCTCCAAAGCCTTGAGGCTGCCGGGCGATCCTCGGAGGGATGTTATTTGCCCGCGACTCCGGCCGGAGTCGGGAAGAGGGGCCTTCTCCCAGTGCCTTTCCTTATCCCGCTCTTATGCCCTTCAGGGAGGTCGACGCCTGTCAAGTTTTCAACTTTCTCCATCGCAGACATCTTCTTTTGAGGAGATGGGCTTCGAGGACTGCTGCGCCGCTCATGGGTGGCGCGTTGAATCGGAGGCAGTGCGGATACTTGTCGCATCAGTGCACGGGGCCTAGGCAGAAAAGGCAGAGGGAGTGACTGTCTTTGTGAGGCAGTTGGGCGCCGCACGAGTAGCACTTATTCTTTGACGGGCGCGACATATACTGACGTTCACCTGACGAAAGAAGAATAAAATTCTATACTGAAAACTATTCGGAAAAAAACGACGAATTAACAGGACTGAGCGATAAGAACTTAATCTCACGGAGCTGCACGAGCTGGACGGCGAAAGAACGTGAAGGCGGGCGTCCGGGACTGCCCTTTATACTGGCGTCATACGACGCCGGTCACCTGACGTGGGGCGGTCACGCCAGGGACTGCTAGCGAAATTTTTCCGGTCCTGCTGCCGTCAAGGCCAGTCCTATATGTAATTACCTACTGCAAGAGCCCTCTCGAAGTAAGATGTAGTGTTTACTGAAGGTGTGGACAGTACTCCAGGTGGAAGCTGCACAGATTTCTGCAGCAGATACATTCTTGAAACACGCAACACATGTGGCCATACCTCTAGTGGAATGACCACGACCAACCCCAGGAAGTTCTTTACCATACTTCCTATAACAAAAAGTAATACCGTTTGCTAACCATTTAGATAGGCACTGTATAGAAACTGGAGCGCCCTCTTAGAGGCAAATGAAGCAAAAAGCTGTGAGAACTTCCTGTACACCTTAGAATGATGTATACAGTACCCCAAGTATTCTATGTACATCTAGAGTATGGAGCAATGCTTCCCCTGGATGGGCATGCTCAGGAAAATAAACTGGTAGGCAGATGATTTGACTGCAAGTAAACACAGACACAGATAGCTCCTTTGGTAGAAACTTAGGAATGGTGTAACAGGGTTGAATAAGAGATCATGTCCCATTTTTATGCATAGAGAGTTAAAAACAAGGATCTGTTCTGTCCACTCCTTTTCTGTCTCGTCTGTCTAATTGCAAAATCAAATTTTCTTCTGAGACCTACCTAGGAACTGATCACTCTGACAGTCTCATGATTCCTCCCACCCCCACTGTCTCCCTGCCTTCACTTGCTATTTTTTCTTCCCCCGTGCTTATCCATGGTTATAAAAATATATCTTCATGTGAGACTGAGTTCTCTGGTTTGAAAATGTATATAGTTATATTGTTGAAATGATTACAAAAAGCTATTTTGGAACTCTGGTTAATCCTGAGATGCAGTTTGACCTGCTTTTTTCTCTGCCGCTTGGATGAGACGTTAAACCGAGGTCCCATCTGCCTGTTTCTGGTGGTAGTTCAGGTGGATGTTAAAGATCCCATGGTACTCCTCGAAAAGAGTAGGGGAGTTTTTATTGTACAGAAAATACATATAATACAAATCACATTCGTCTTGTCTGAAACATTGTTACAGAAAACAATCAGGGTTTACAACATTCCATCTCATGCATTTCCCCCTCTGGTTCCTTTATTGTGCATTTACTTATACTTAATAAAGATATGAAAACTTTTCCACCACCTTTCAATTTTCCTAGAGGAAAAAACCCTTGAGTCTCTTAAATATATTTTCGTCATTTCTTGTACTATCAATTGACTGAAGCAGTCATAATTCATTCTTGTTTGATATATAACCCACTGACACCATGCCTGCCATAAATAAAATCTAAGACAACTGAAAAGTACAGACAAAGTTTCATAATGGAGATGTGACATTCCTTTGGGGAATTTTCCAACAAACTAAAATATCATATGCAAGCTGTGTCAACCATCCCAGGTTCCATTTCCGGGCTGAAAATTCCCACAATGGTTTTGTGTATGAGCAATACAAAAGGAAATGTTCCATAGTTTCTTCTAGATTTGTGCAGCCTAAATATGGGCAGTTTTGTTCTTCCTTAGCCTTGTATTTAGCATTTCCTCTTAAATTCAGCCTACCATACATTATCAACCACAGGGTCTCCCACATATGAGAAGGAACTCTATTACTATTAAGTTGTGATAGTATTAAATGATTGTCTGCAGCAGGACAATTCTTAAAGCCTGGTTCTATGGGGTATATCTGACTCATTATTTTTTTAAATATATTCTTCCCTGTTCCTTGTTGTATTAGTTCTTTAGTGATGTTCCATTTATACAGTTTTTGTGCCGTGGGCTTAAAATACATCGGAATATGTATATGTTTACTTAATTTTGGAGCTATGTTACACCAGGAAGCAAAATATTTTTCTAAAGTTAACTTTACCCACCCATTTCCCCCTCTTTCAATATCCCTCAATCTACTTCTAACCGTTTGTGAAAAAAATAAAGCATAATAAAACACTATTGGATCTATCATTCCAATACCCCCTTTATTTTTCTCCAAATAAGTGTAACACCTTTTAACTGGATTTAGCCTGTTTCCCCATAACATCTGAAAGAACAAGCTGTAGGTTTTAGTCTCAAGTAGTGTAGGCAGTGGAAAAATCACAGCCACACTGTAAACCTTCTATTATAAATTGTTTTAAAATTTGAATTTTCTGTTTTGAGAGATTCCACTGTCTCCATCTCAAAACTTTGGCCTCCACCTTTTGGAGAGCAGTTTCCCAGTTTTCAACACATAAGAGTTTGCGGACCGAATAGCATGCCTAATATAGAAAGGGGTTCGGCAGATATAATTCCATTGCTCCGTCTTACTGACTGACTTCCTGCTCCTATAAACAAACCAAGGGTTTTTGTAAGATTCAGTTTAGCATTAATGCATACTTCTTAAATTCTATTAGAAATTCTGTTAAATGATTATAATTTGGGAAAAAATCACAGACATCGTCTGCATATGCCTGACTGACCAAATTCTGTTGTATCCCTGTTCCTGTTATCCCATCCCATTTAAGGTGTTCTGTAAGTAATCGTAATAGGGGTCCACTGAAAAAATGTATAAGAGGGGACTTAAGGGACATCCCTGCCTCACCCCTGCTTGGACTGAAAAGCCCTTTGCTACTTGTCCTTTTATAAATGGAAAGATCTGAAACGAGGTATAGAAAAGTTTGATTTGTTTAATTACTTCTCGTGGGACTTTATAGGTTGCTAGAACTTTAAATAAAAAAGGGTGACAGACTCTATCAAAAGCCTTTTCTAAATCAGTTGCCACTGTACATCCCGAGTTTCCTGAAAGTGTTAAATGCTCAATAGTATCCCTTATAACCATTAGTGCATTCTGTATTCTTCTATCTGGAAGACCACAAAATTGTTATGGGGAAATAACTCGAGCGGCATACTGCTTAAGACAAGAATTAATCAGGGTAGCTAAAATTTTGTAATTAGAGTTTAATAAAGTAATAGGTCTCCAGTTTTTAATATTATTTCTATCTACGGATTTAAATAAGTGTATTATTAGTCCTTCTGAAAAAGAGGGAAATATAGTATCTGTGGCAAAGAAATATTGAAACACTATTCTCAAACATATTGCTACTTCTTGTGAAAAGGTTTTATAAAATTTGTTTGGGAGATCATCCATACCTGGTGATGTTTCATTTTTCAAATTTTTTATTGCTGATTCTATTTCAATCTCAGATATAGGGACCTGTATTTTTTAAATTTCATCTGGTATGGATGGAATTTTGATTTCATGTAAGAATTCTGTTATGTCATTCTGCTGTATGGGTGTTTGAGGTGCTAGAGAGCTAAAGTGATGCCTAATCAGCTTTTCTATCCCATCTACCGAGTCTACCTTTCTACCTTCCTGATCAATTAAATACTCTATATTAGTTGAATATTATATTGTTTTGCAAGCCTCAAAGGGGTCTCCTACGGGGGTCTTCTGGGTACCACTATATAGCATTGCTTGAATTGTCTTAGCCCTTTTGTACTGGTATAACTTAATTTCTTCTTTTATTTTTGCTATTTGTTCTGTATAATCAAACCGTGACGTGTATGTGAAGGTGTAGAGTTTTTGCAACTGTTTCCTAAGTGTTACATATTTAAGAAAGTTATCATTTCCTGTCTTTTTCCCATGCTTTTTAAACCAATCTCTAATGTCTGTTTTAGTATCTACCCACCAGTCCCCTAAATTAGAATGTAAGAATGCAACTGACATTCTTGCTTTAATGATATTCAAAATACTACTTTTAACATGTGGGTCTGTTAGGACAGAAGTGTTAAGTTTCCATCTGTTTTTCTCCTTTATTATCTTGAGCCCATGCTTTAGAGTATAGGATAGTATTAAAAACCCTTAGAAGACTGTGGACGTATATATACGTCCAGAATCTATATACATTCACACATATTCAGTTCTCAAAGGGTTAAATGATCCAAAAATTCTACCGGTCGTATATGAAATTTTCCTTTGGGCACATTAGAGGAAATAAGTAAATGATCTATGGTAGTTTTAAATTTTATTATGAGTATAGGTAAAACTTGGTCCTTGTTCTGATACATGCTGCAGTGTAGTAGACCTGCAGTCTTAATTATATTTGCTAAAGTATTTGTGTCACAGTAAACTTTTTTTTTATTGTCTGTATATCCTTTTTAGTGATTTGTGACAAGTTGCAATTAAAATCTCCTCTGAAAAAAATGTTATATGATGTGACTAAATAAGGCTGAATGGCCTTCATCTGGTTCACCCTCTCTGCTTTTGTCTGTGGGTTATAAATGTTAATACATCTACAGTACATATTATCCCATTTACCATCAAGAATGAATACTGGTCCTGCATATAAATCCATTAATTTATATAATGTAAATTTATAGGACTTAAAGAGGATTCCAACACCATCTGCACCACCTGGTCCAAAAGACCAATACAAGGGTCCCCAAGGCCAATCTTTTTTGAATGTCACCACCTGTTTATCAGAATACATCCATGTTTCTTGTAAGAAACAAATGTCTATTTTCTTATCGTGAATGTATTGAAATACAGCCTGCCTTTTGACATTATTTAGGATACTATGAGTGTTTAATGATCCCCAAGTACATTCAGTCATCAGCATGTTTTATATTTGTAAACTATTTTTTTCCTTTTTCACTTGTAGTCTCCTGAAGTCTGAGTGGAGGGATCAAAATTAGACTTTTGAGAGTCTGAATCACCCTGCTCCATTTCTAAATTGCCCCAAAAAAGGGCAGCATAGGAATTGTCAGTTTTGAAAGATATAAGGGTGGGGGGTGATTTTAAAATCCTCTAATACCTCCTGCGGTCGGTGGAGATGCAGCTTAGGGAGTGGGTTTCCCCCCCATCTGTAATTTCAGGATCCTCATAGCATACTGGGGATAATGTTCTAGGGTCTGGAGGTGAAACAGTGGCCAGTTCTACCTCAGGGGTGACCTGTGGGGAGACTAAAGCTTCTGAAACTGAAGGGGGAAGTGGGTGCAAGGATGGTAGGGTTGATAGACTCTGTAATGGTCATCTCTGGGATGGGGGGAAGGGGGTGGCTGAGTATTGTGCCTGTTGTGTTAACAGCTCAGGGCTTATACAAGTAGCCTTGTTCTTGGCAGCCCAAGGGCATTCTCCAAACACATATCCATACTCCTCACATAAATCACATTTAGTCTGATTGGCACATTGCATGGTAATGTGGCCTATCTCCCCACAATTATCACAGTGGGGCTTATAACAGGTGCTCAATAGGTGGGTCCTAGAGCCACATTTATAGCAAGCTCTAGGCTGCCCTCCATAAAAACAAACCCCTCCATCTTTCCCCAACAAAAAAGAGTTTGAGATATGTTCCACCCCAGAGTCAGACTGCCTCAGTTTCACTCTATACTTCCAGCCCACTCTCCAGAACATTTCTGTGTCTAAAATTGTTTCAGGTGGATGGAGTACATCACATTTTTGATTTAACCAGTATGTAATATCCTCCACAGAAACACAGACTTTGACGGCAGATAAGGACCGCTTGGCCCACCCAGTCTGCCCATTTCCCTACCTACTGGATAAGCTGCAGATTCTAGTTAACCAACAGCCTACTTCCTGCAACCCCCCACTATAATTGCCTTATGTCTGTCCCATGCATGTTTGAATTCCCCCTCTGTTTTAGACCCGACGACCTCCTCAGGAAGACGGTTCCATGTATCCACCACTCTCTCTGTGAAAACACATTTCCTCACATTACCCCTGAGCCATCCCCCCTCTATCTTTAAATTGTGCCCCCTTGTTCTTACACATTTCTTTTTCTGAAAGATGCTACCCTCCTGGACTTTGCTGATTCCCTTGTGGTACTTGAAAGTTTCTATCTTGTCCCCCCTGTCCCTCATTTCATCAAGTGTATACATATTAAGCTCTCTCAGTCTCTCTTCATATGGTTTCTGCTGCAGACCCTGCACCATTTTAGTTGCCCTTCTCTGGACTGCTTCCATCCTATGTCCTTGCATAGATGAAGTCTCCAAAACTGTACACAGTCCTCCAGATGGGGTCTCACCAACTGTCTGTATAGAGGGATTACCACTTCCCTTTTTCTACTTGTGATGCCCCTTCCTATGCATCCCAGTATCCCCCTGGCTCTCCTTACCGACTTCTCACATTGCGTACCCACCTTTAGGTCATCTGATATGACTACCCCCAGGTCCCTTTTCATTTTTGTTGTTGTTAGTACCTCCCCTGCTATTGTGTACTCTTCTCCTGGGTTTTTGTTTCACAGATGCATTACTTTGCACTTCTTTGCATTCAATCTAAGTTGCCATATGTCTGACCATTCCTCCAACCTTGCCAAGTCCCTTCTCATCTTTTCTACCCTTCTTGTGTATCAACTCTGTTACAGATCTTTGTGTCAACTGCAAAGAGGCATACCTTTCCCTCCAGACCCTCTGCAATGTCACCTATAAAGATGTCAAAGAGGACTGGACCCAGTACTGAGCCCTGAGGTATTCCACTAGTAACCCCCCTTTCTTCAGAATGCATTCCATTCACTATTACCTTCTGTGTCCTGTTGTGCAGCCAGTTTGCTACCCAGGCTACCACCCTGGGACCCACTCCCAGGCTGGCTAACTTGATTATTAATCTTTTGTGCGGGACTGTGTCAAATGCCTTGCTAAAGTCTAGGTAGGCCATATCCACAGCCCCTCCCTGGTCTATTACTTTGGTCACCCAGTCAAAGAAATCAATTAGATTCGTCTGACATGACTTTCCTGCTGTAAATCCATGCTGCTTTGGGTCCTGTGCCCCGCTGGCCTCTAGGTACTCAACAATTCTTTCTTTCAGAAGTGATTCCATCATTTTCCCTACCACTGAAGTCAAACTTACAGGTCTGTAGTTTCCTGCTTCTGTCTTGCTCCCACTTTTGTGAAGGGAAATCACATCTGTCCTCCTCCAGTCCTCAGGTACCACCCCATCCTGCCATGATTTGTTAAAAAGTGTAGTCAGTGGTGTCACTAGGTCCTCCCTTAGTTCTTTTAGGATTCTGGGGTGAATCCGGTCAGGCCCCATTGCTTTGTCCACCTTCAGTTTTAAGAGTTCTTTCAGAACCCTTTCTTCTGTGAAAGGACTAATATCAACCCCCCTATCCAGAGTGCTTTTATTGACCAGATTAGGTATTTCCCCCTACTTTTCCATTGTGAATACTGAGGCAGGAAACTACAGACCTGTCAGTTTGACCTCAGTGGTAGGGAAAATGATGGAATCACTTCTGAAGGAAAGAACTGTTGAGTACCTAGAGGCCAGTGGGGCACAGGACCCAAGGCAGCATGGATTCACAGCGGGAAGGTCATGTCAGACAAATCTAATTGATTTCCTTGACTGGGTGACCAAAGCAGTAGACCAGGAAGGGGCTGTGGACATGGCCTACCTAGACTTTAGCAAGGCATTTGACACAGTCCCACACAAAAGATTAATAAACAAATTAGCCAGCCTGGGAGTGGGTCCTAGGGTGGTAGCCTGGGTAAAACACTGGTTGGACAACAGGACACAGCGGGTAATAGTAAATGGAGTCTACAGAGAAGAAAGGATGGTTACTAGTGGGGTACCACAGGGTTCAGTACTGGGGCCAGTCCTTTTTAATGTCTTTATAAGTGACACTGCAGAGGGACTGGAAGGGAAAGTATGTCTCTTTGCAGATGACACAAAGATCTGCAACAGGGTTAATACACAAGGTGGGTTGGAAAGGATGAAAAGGGACTTTGCAAGGTTGGAGGAATGGTCAAATGTATGGCAGCTTAGATTCAATGCAAAGAAGTACAAAGTAATGCACCTGGGAAACAAAAACCCAGGAAAAGAGTATACAATGGGGGGGTGAGATACTGACAACAAAAATGGAAAAGAACCTGGGGGTAGTCATATCAGATGACCTAAAGGTGGGCCAGCAATGTGAGAAGGCAGTAAGGAGGGATGGGGGGATAGTGGGATGCATAGGGAGAGGCACCACCAGTAGAAAACAGGAAGTTGTTGTCCCTCTGTACAGACAGTTGTTAAGACCACATCTAGAGTACTGTGTACAGTTCTGGAGACCCCATCTCCACAAAGACATAGACAGGGTGGAGGATGTCCAGAGGAGGGCAACCAAAATGATACAGGGTCTGCATCAGAGGACATATGAAGAAAGACTAAAGGAACTAAAGATGTATAGCCTCGAGGAAAGGAGGGAGAGTGGGGACATGATAGAAACTTTCAAATACCTCAAGGGAATCAACAAAGTCCAAGAGGGTATCATCTTTCAGAAAAAGAGATGTGCAAAAACAAGGGGGCACAATTTGAAGATAGAGGGGGGACAGCTCAGAGGTAATGTGAGGAAGTATTTCTTCACAGAGAGGGTTGTGGATACATGGAATAGCCTTCCTGAGGAGGTCTTAGAGTCAGAAACAGTGGGGGAATTCAAGAATGCATGGGACAGACATAAGGCAATTCTAGTGGGGGGTAGGAGAAAGTAGGCTGTTGGTTAACTATGATCTGCAGCTTATCAGTTAGGTAGGGAAATGGACAGACTAGGTGGGCCAAGCGGCCCTTATCTGCCATCAAATTCTATGTTTCTATGTATGAATCCTGGAACAGCAAGCCCAGGAGTGATTACCAGAAGACTAGCAGCCAAACTATCAGAGATGAAAGTCCAAAGTGAGACTATACAGCCAACACCAGGGATGGAAGAAAAAGAACAGGCAGGGAAAGAACCTGAAAACATGTCTGCCTTCTTTAAATGGTGCACTGCATGACAGACAGAGAAAAGAAGAGGTGCAGTGAAAGGAGTAGCAGAGAAGAGATGCAGCAACAGGAGCAGTGATGGCTGGATACCTTGCAAGCTATCAAAGCTGGAGGATCTGAACAGGTCCAGCAGAGCAACAAAACACAAACAACTTAAAATACATTAAACTTACAAAGTTGTGTCCCTTGGATGAGATCGAAGCATACCTGACCACTTTTGAAAGTGTTACTGGAGCCTGCCAGTGGCCAAAGCAGCAATGAGCAGTCAGGCTGGTACCTTACCTGACAGATAAAGCCCAACTTGCCTTCAGCAATATGGACACTGCACAGTCAGAAAAATGGAAATTACATACTTACTGTAATTCTTGATCTTCTGGGATGAAGTCTCCACCACTCATTCACACTAATGGGACTATGCCGGAGGCGCTAGGACCCAGTGGGAGCCAAAAATCTTCAGGAGGGCCGGCGTTGGGATAGGACCGCGCAGACTAGCTTGCGCTGTAAGGGCTATCTCGGCATTGACCCTCCAACCGCCTCAGTACCTTTTCGACCAAGGAGTTGCAGCGTAAACTAATGAAAGAAAACCTAATCCTAATTTCCGGGCATGTGAAGGCCCAGATGACCCACGTAAGAAGGGTCAATTCAACAATGTCTTCACAGCCTGAACAACAAAATAGAGAAGACCAAAACAGAACGAGTGAGCTCGGGGGATGGTGGGTGGGCGTGTGAATGAGTGGTGGAGACTTTGTTCAAGAAGATCAAGAATTATGGTAAGTAAGTATTTTCCATATCTTCCTGGACTAAAAGTCTCCACCACTCATTCACACTAATGGGAGAGTACCAAGCTGAAAATCAACCCCCCGTCCTTGAGTAGGGTGGTAGGAGACAGCTCACTCAGGACAGAATCCATAAGGACTGTCCTGACGAAGAAATTTAACTATCAGGCATGGACATCCAGAACATAGTGCTTTACAAAGGTATGCACTGAGCTCCAACTTGCCACCTTGCAGATGTTTGCAAAGGGTACATTATGAATCTCTGCCAGGAAAGCCACAACCGCTCCGGTAGAGTGGTGAGAAATGAAAATTACGTACCTACCGTAATTCTTGATCTTCTTGGACGAGTCTCCACCACTCAGTCACACTATTGGGATCTGCGCCGGAGGCACTAAGACCCATCAGGAGCAAACTTTTGCTGGAGGGTCAGTGCCAGAGATGGCGCTACCACGAGGGCATTTACCGCGAGCCCCAGCTCGCTACGTAGGTAATGACTATCTGCCGACCCTCCAACCGCCTCAGTACCTTTTTGACCAAAGAGGTGCAGCGCAACTAACCTAAAGGGTAATCCTTAACCTTAGGCCCCACATAAGATAGTCCGGCGAACCTCGTAAGAAGGGTCAAAAGAAGTCTTCACGGCCTAAAGATTTGAGGGAGGAAGACCAACACAGCGGTGAGCTCGGGGGATGGAGGGTGTGTGAATGAGTGGTGGAGAGTCGTCCAAGAAGATCAAGAATTACGGTAGGTACGTAATTTTCATATCTTTCTGGACATAAGTCTCCACCACTCATTCACACTATTGGGAGAGTACCGAGCTAATAATCCCCCGAGAGGGCAGCAGGATAGACCAAGAGCTCACGTTTCTAGGACAGAAGTCCATTAAGGATAGTTCTGCCAAAGGTGGAATGTCGCCTGGCATGAATATCCAGTGCATAATGCTTAACGAAAGTATGCACGGAGCTCCAGGTGGCGGCATTGCAGATGTCTGCAACAGGCACGCTATGTAATTTCTGCTAGGGATGCCGCTGATCGCTTCAGTAGAGTGAGCGAACCCTACCCTTCCAATTTAACCTGTGCTATGGAATAGCAGTGTCAAGACACGCCACAGCCATGATGAGATACATCTGATAGCGACAGGTTGACTCAGCCGGTCTCACTGAAGGAAACGAAGTTGCTGGGCCTTATAAAATTCTTGGTTCTATCTAGATAGAAACGCAAGGCCCTCTTAACATCCAAAGAATGAAGAGAACGCTCTCCTTCATTTTGGAAGTCCACAAAGTAAGAGGGAAGGACCAAAGGTTGGTTTAGATGGAATTTGACACAACCTTGAAAGAAATTTAGGATGTGTACAGGACTACTTTGTCCTTATGGAACACAGTATAATGGAGGGTCTGTGACCAGGGCATGTATCTCAGAGACCCTACGGGCTGAGGTAATGGCCACTAGGAAGGCAGTCTTCCAGGTGAGAAATTTTAGCTCACAGGTAGCCAGAGGTCTGAAAGGTTTCCAGTGAGCATGTCTAGCACAAGGTTAATGTCCCAGGCTGCAACTGACGCCTTATAGGAGGTCTGGTATGCAGAATTCCTTTAAGAAATCTCTTAACCATAGGTAACTGACAGAGACAAAAGAAAAAACTGGCTCATGATACGCTGAAATGGCACTAAGGTGAACTTTGACTGTAGAGTACTGTAGGCCTGAATTTGAGAGGTCCAAAAGTACTCCAAAACCTTTGTCTGGTGGACAGGAAAAGGATTCAAAGAGGACTTTGCACACCAGAGCGAAAAACGCTTCCACTTAGATGTGTAAGTTTTCCGAGTGGTTGGCTTCCGAGCAGCCAGAAGAATGTCTGAAACTCTTCGAGAGACGTTGAACCGGTTCACTTCTACCTCTTCAGGAGCCAAGCGTGAAGGTGAAGCGATCTCAGGTTGGGATGGACCACCGGACCCTGAGTCAACAGGTTCATCTGCAGGGGGAGTGGTCTCGGAGGAACTGCCAACATATTGCTGAGTAGTGGAAACCATAGTTGTTGAGGCCAAAAGGGAGCAATGAGAATCATCTTGGTCCCCTGAGAGACTCGAACTTGAGGAGTACTCTCTGAATTAGAGGAAGGGGCGTAAAGGCGTAAAGAAAGCGTTTTGTCCTCTGCAGCCTGAACGCATCCTGACAGAAAATGCCAGGCCCTGGATTTCTGGAGCAGAAGAGAGGCAGTTTTGCGTTGAGTGGGGACGCAAAAAGGTCCAGGTCTGGGGTTCCCCACTCTTCGAATAGTGACTGAATTACAACTGAGTCGAGAGACCACTCATGAGGGTCTGCCTCTGTTCTGCTGAGATGGTCTGCCAAGTCGTTTTGTACACCTGGCAGGTAAACCGCTTGAATTAGAGCTTTGTGTTCCAAGCACCATTCCCACATCCTCATCGCTTCCCTGCATAAGGGGTAAGAGTGAGCACCGCCCTGCTTGTTGATGTAGTACATCACTGCTTTGTTGTCTGTTTGAAGGAGAATGGTCTTGTGACAGAGAATGTCCTTCAACGCTTGGACCGCATAAAGGATGGCTCTCATCTCTAGGACATTTATGTGAAGCTGGGACTCGAGTTGAGTCCACACCCCTTGAGTGTGGAGAGCGCAACAGTGAGCTCCCCACCCCATTAGCGATGCGTCCGTGGTAATGGAGATCTGATGATCCAGAGGAGCAAAGGGAAATCCTTCCAGGAGATTGCTCTCTTGAGACCACCAGGTGAGGGACCTCTGTAAGGGTTCTGTCACCTTGATGGGATAGGACTGCGGGTGAGTGGTTGGAGACCACTGAGTACTGAGCATCCATTGAGTGGTTCTCATGTGCAGCCGTGCTAGGGGTACAGTGAACACTGAGGATGCCATGAGGCCTAACATACGTTGTATCGAGAGAGCTGAAACTGATCTGTTCTCTCCAATGTAATGGGCCATCTGAAGGATATCATTCCTTCTGTCCTCTGGAAGGAAAGCCTTCGCGCAAGAGGTGTCCAGAAGAGTCCCTATGAAAAGGAGTCTCTGGGAGGGCTGCAACTAAGATTTCTTGAGGTTCAGCAGAACTCCCATGGACGTAAGAAGGCGAGAGGTTGGCTTGTACGGCTTCAGAGTTCCTTGTCTGGAAGGGTTTGCTAGGAGCCAGTCGTCCAGATAGGGAAACACCTGGATACCGAAGTTTTCGAGATGCGCCATAGAACTGCACAACACTTTGTAAAAACTCGCGGCGCAGAGGATAGCCCAAGGGGCAGGACTCTGAACTGACAGTGCTGTCCCAGAGCCACAAACCTCAGGAATTTGTGATGCCTCGGGTGAATAGGAATGTGCTGGTAAGCATCCTGCATGTCCAGGGAGGCTAGCCAGTCATGTTGATGAAGCAAGGGTAACAGGGTTCCCAGAGAAGTCATTTTGAATTTCTCCTTGGGGAGAAATTTGTTTAGCTTTCTGAGGTCTAGAATGGGGCGCATTCCCTGGACTTCTTTGGAACCAGAAAGTAGTGGGAGTAGAACCCCGTGTTTCGCTGATGCAGAGGCACCACTTCTACTGCCCTGTTGTTCAGAAGGCCCTGAATCTCGGCGGCGAGAAGGTCTGACTGAAGGGTTGACAGCCTGGGCTGTCGTTTGGGAGGACGATCCGGAGGGGTCTCCAGAAAATTGAGAGAATACCCCTCGCGAATTATCCGAAGGACCCATTTGTCTGAGGTTATGGACTTCCACTGGCTGTAGAAGTGCCTCAGACGCACCTCCCACCGGAGAGGAAAAGTCCACCTCGGCAGTTGAGATGGGACTTGGGCCGCAACTCATAAGAGCAGCGCTTGGGCCCTGGGTCGCTTTCTGTTGCTCTCTTTGAGGTGGGTGTTGGTTCTTATGGAAACTTCTTCGCCTCTGCCCGAAGGACTGACGATTATGAAACTGACGCCACCGACATGCCTCGAGAAGGGGCAGGAGGGGTCGAGCCAGCTTAATGGCCGACCTAGTCTTTTTGTGTAGCTTCTAGAGCTTGCTCTACCTGAGGACCGAAAAGATAAGAGCCACAAGGGCAACGCCATCATCTGCTGTCGCATCAATCGTGAAGCCCTGCACCAGCCAGGAGTGACGGTGAGTACAAATACCAGCAGCTGTTGAACGAGAAGCAGTGCCTGAAGCGCCCATGGCTGCTTTGACCTGCTGGTTATTAGATTCAATACCTCTGGTAATGGTTTGAAGAAGCTCTGGCTTTGAGTCCGAGTCCGGAAGAGCTTCAACCATATGCTTGATAGAATGCCACAGGATATACTCATACTGGGAAAAATAGCCCTGGTAACTGGCAATACGCATACTTAGAGTGGACGCAGCAAAGACTCTCTTACCTAATGTGTCTATCTTACGAGACTCTTTGTTGATAGGTCGAGCTGTAGTAGTTTGAGGAAGAACGACCTTGTCATTCTCTGCCAGGACTACAATAGGATCCGCAAAGGCTTGGGATGCCAAGATGGGACGATCCTTGGGAGCTGAGTATTTCCTATCAGTGGATTTAGCCACCGAAGGGGTGAGAGCAGGATTATTCCATACCATTTGAGACAGCGTCTCGAAGGAAGGTTGAATCGGAGGAGTCAAATCCATAGGGATCTCCGAAGCATGAAGATACTGGAGTCTTAACAGCTTCCCAGGATCGATGTCTGTAGTCTGGAGAGAAAGTGTGGAGCTCAGATTCTTCAACAGAGACTTAAAGGACAGGTCCTCGACCACAGGCTCTGTAGCAATAGAAGATCCTGCTTCGTCCACTTCATCACCCAGCCGAAGGTCTGGGTCAGGCTCAACGTCATCTCCTGACAGTCCAGGAGGGACTGTTTGGACAGGAAAGGAGTGAAAAATAGAAGAGGAAGGAAGAATCGAGAGAAAGGAGGAGTCTCCGAGAGCTCCCGGCGCCGAGGAGGCGCACAGAACCGAGAACGGCGCCGAGACGCCGCACGGCACCGCGGACGGCGCCAAGAATGCGCACGGCACCGAGGACGGCGCTGAGAAGCCCTCATGCCGAAGGCGAATGCCGCAGGGCGGCGCCAATGGCGCCAAAACATCCCAGACTCGAAAACAGGGTTTGAAGGAAAAGAGCAGGAGATAAAGGCATCGGGTGGCCCTCGCCCGCAGCCATGTGTGGGAACACCTAAGCATCGGGCGATGGCACCAAGAAGGTGCCGCGCGACTCAGGAAAATCAATCATTTCTACCTGGTCGCCCAAAGAGCCTCGGAGGCCACTTCAGCCGACCGAGCCAGGTAGCCGGACCAACCTCCGAGCCCATTGCTCCATAAGAGCGCCCACTGATGAAACTGCTCATCTGAAGACCTACCTGCGGGTGGGGTAGGGTCGAGCGTTAGCCCTGGCACCGGAAGCAGAAGTTGGCAACCAAGGAGGAGACCGCAACTAGCCCCGAGCAACCGAGCATTACGCCGCGAGACATATCAGAGGGCAACCTCGAGTGATGCCTTCTTTTAGACCTGTGGGACGTAAGAAGATCTCGAGGCCGAACGGTGCCGAATGCGACCGCTTGTTTTATGCTCGCTGACCACCCATCCCTCCGGCATTGACTGACCGCTGTCAGACCCCTTCCGAAAAGGTGGCGGACCGGACCCAGCCCTACTGACTGAACAGTTTACACGAAGTCTCCCTACCGTCACCTGACCTGTTTCATGGTCGACCACAAAGTAGGCTGAGACTTCTTTATTGTATTTAATTAAAATTAGAATAAACTTAAGCGATACTGTATCGAGATAATACTACAAAAAAATAAACTGAAAACTATGCTGCTAGTTTGAAGTTTGACTCCCGACAGGCGAGCGACGTCGTTACTGAAGTGCACTCGACGGCGGGAAAAAAGGAACTGAGGCGGTTGGAGGGTCGACGCCGAGATAGTCATTGCCGCGCGAGCTGGGGCTCACGGCGTCATGCCTCGTGGCGCCATCTCTGATGCCGACCCTCCAGCAAAAAGTTTGCTCCCGATGGGTCTTAGTGCCTCCAGCGCAGATCCCAATAGTGTGAATGAGTGGTGGAGACTTATGTCCAGGAAGATCCCAGACTTCCAACTTGAGCTGTGCTATGGATTAGTAGTGTCAAAGATGTGCTACTAATCATGCAGAAATACATCTCGTGGCATCAGGCTGACCCAGCCAAGGCATGGGGAAAGATACAATAATTGCTCGGATGCATATCTCTTTGTTCTGTCGATGAAGAATCGCAGAACCCTCTTAACATTCAGAGAGATAAAGGGAGGGCTCTCCTTCATTTTGGAGTTAACGACGTAAGTAGTAAGAAGCAAAACTTGACTAACGGTAACTGAGCCAGTGACATGTTGTCTACTGACTCAAGATAGTCTGAAAACGCGCAGAAGTGAACACTCTCTGCCGAGAAATGCAGACCTGTGTTCGACAGGTCCATGAGGCACCCCAAAATTTTACTTTGTGGGCAACCAAAAGGGTCCAGAAGGAACTTTGCACACCAGATGGTGAAGTGTAACCACTTAGCCGTGCAATTCCTCCTGGTGGAAGGTCTGTGCGTGGCTAAGAAGATTTCTACGATTGTCTGGAAACCTAAAACTTGCCCACTTTCATCTCCTCAGGAGCCTGGCATGGACATGAAGGGAGTGCTGGAAGGATGGACCAAAGTCCCTGTGTCAGAGGGTCCACTAGAAGAGAGAGTCACCTTAGGGGAACTTCTGACCAGCTGTTTAGCTAGCAAATTAAATCTGCCAAGGCCAGTCTGGGATGATGAGAATCATCTTTCCCCCATTTGCCAACAACTTAAGCAGCACCCTCTGAACTAAGGGAAGATGAGGAAAGTGTACAGGAGCATCTTGTCTACTGCAGTGAATACATCCTGACAGAAAACACCAAGGTCTGGATTTCTGAAGCAGGATAGAGGGAGATTTGCGTTGAGAGGGGACGCAGAAAGGACCAGATCCAGACTGCCCCACTCATCAAACAATGACTGAACTGATGCAACGTGCTCAAGGCACCACTCTCATCTCCCCACGGCCTTCCTGCACAGAGGTGGTAGGAGAATGCTCCATCTTGCTTGTTGATAAAAAAAAAAAAAAAAAATCACAATTTTGTCATCCGTCCGAAGTGGGATCACTTCACGGCAGAGGGCCTTTTTCAGGACTTGGAAAGCATGTAAGACAGCTCTAATCTCCAAGACATTTATGAGAAGATGATGCTCCTCCTTCTCCTGGCTCCACAACTGAGTGTGGAGGTCTTGACAGTGAGCTCCCCAACCAATCAGGAGTGCAACCATGGTGATGGTGATCTGGGATTTAGAGGGTAAGGGTAGACCTAGCAGAAGCTAGACCAACTGCGTCTACCATGTAAGTAATTTTGTCTGAGGTTCTGTCATTTATGCGGAGGATTGCGGATGCGTGGAGACCACTATTTGTTGTGGACGAAGGCATATGTCCCGGCATCCACTGTATCGAAAAGGGCCAGGGCAGAGTCACTTTCCGTAAATTGACGAGACATCTGAAGATGTTGTTTCTTCCATTCTCCAGAAAGAAGAACCCTCGCCCTGGAGGTATCCAGGAGGGCGCCTATGAAAAGAAGCTGCTGGGAAGGTGAATCTGACATCTTCCCTGAATCAGAAAACCCCTCCTGGAAGAAAGCAACTGAGAAGCTGTGCCAACTGCTTCCTGAGACTCTAGCCGGATGGGCTGACTCGGAGCCAAACATCCAGGAAATTAAGGCTTGAATACCGAGGTTGTAGTGAACTCCTCCCTGAACTGGTACTTGTTTAACATTTCAACACAGATAAGATATGGGCACATGCTGCCTGTTATTTTGGAACCAAGCAAAGGAAGTAGGAACCTGTGTTCCGACTCACCATGGAACAACTTCTACTGCACTGAAGTTCCGTCTCTCAGAGGAAGAGGGTCTGACAGAGAGGCAAACAGACTGGGCTACTGCCTGGGTCTAGGTAAAATCTCTGCGAAATTGGGAGAGTATCCCAATAGGGCAATCCTGATAATCCATACATCTGCTGGATTGGACTTCCACTAGTTATAAAACCAAATCAGGTGCCCCCCACTACCGCTGAAAGGCATCCACCTCAGACAGCGGAGGTGGGACCTGGGCCGGATCCAAGAGGATGGCACCGGGTGCTTTTGGGCCCTGTGCCGTCTGCTGCAATTTATTTATTATTTTTGCAGTTGAGGAGTTGGTTCCTGACAAAGGCTTCCAGACCTCTACCTTGAAACGACTGCCCGTTACAAGAATGATGATGGTGCCGTCCCTCTGAGGGGCAGCAGGAGTCTGAGTGCCCTCTAGAGCTCAATCTGAGGGCTGAACCAGTAAGCACTGCCAAGGAGATGCTAATCACCTGCTGCCAATGGCAACCGCCATAGTGGCAGTGTCACAGGGTTCTATAAAAGATTTTAGTTGATTACTGGGCTATATGCCCCTAGCAATGGAGTGGTAGAGTTCGGGAGGCTCTTGACCACAGAATTTAGTGTGTTCCACAGGGTGTACTCATACTGAGGACTGCAGGAACTCCAGACACAGAAGTCTGCTTTGTTCCACGGATGAAATCTGAAATGTTATGGTGGACCCCATATCCCTGAGGAAAAACTGAAAAGAAGATCTTCCATTACAGGCTCTGCTGATATAGAAGGCTTGCATTCCAACCCCTAAAATGAGTCATCTGCTGCATCTCCTACAAAGTTGGACAGGGAGAGATACATCCAGATCCACTTCTACCCCAGAAGAACCTCCAAAAGGCAAGTCCAGGCCAGAATCATGAGAGACGCCACCACCCGGAACAGCGTCGAGGAGTTTGGCGCCACTCATGGCATCAGGCATACCGGCCCTAGACCTGAAGAAAAAAGGGTGAGAAGGAAAGTGGTACTCATGCTGGCCTCTGCAGAGTAAAGGTGAGGTGGGTAGGCACGTGGGGTTGGCATCGATGGTGCTGGCACCACATAAGGCACTGCGAACATCCTGGCCGCCCGACTCGGCCGTGGCCCAGTGGCTTCGAGGCCTCAGAACCGGGTCCACTGGCAAGTCAACTGGGCAGACGTCATACCCCCTGCTGTAAAAGAGCAGCCCAGAGGTGAAACTGCTCACCAGAGCCCCATCGAGGACAGAAACAGGGCCCGCTGTCGAAGATCATGGCTGTTAAGAATGGAGCCACTGAGGACCCCACCGAAGTCGGGTAAGGCCTACTGCTCACCACTGCTGACTATCCCCGTGCAGACATACCAGATGGCAACCTCGAGCGGTACCATTTCTTCTTCCACTGACAGGAGGAAAAAGAGTTCGAGGTCGAGCGGAGCTGGGTGTCTGATCGAGGTCAGGAATGGGCCCACTGCTTTTGTGCTTCAAGCGGACTGTGTCCCACCCCCCCCTTCCGAGCATCGGACTGCCCGTGGTTGGACCCCTCCGTAAAGTGCGTGGACAGACCAGACACAGCCCCACTGCCATCACAGCTTTCAAACGAAGTCTCCCTATCATCACTGCTACCATCTAAGGTCGACTCCGTTGATGGCAGGCTGAGAATTTCTTCCTTTTCTTCTCTTTTTTTTTAAATATGAACAGAACACTAAAAGTAGAAAGTTAATCAAATACTGAACAGCTATAGCTACTGTCATATAGATGAAGACTTGACTCCTGGCAGGTGAGCGACGTCGTCATTGAAGCACACTCGACGGCGGGAGATATCAAACCTGTTACTCCCTCCCTCTATCAGCAAACTTATTGTTCTCTTGAAAACTGTAAAAATACAGCTCTCGGTAACATGTTCAATGCAATGTATAGCTGATCTTGATTCTGCAATATTGTATAACTAAAAGAACAGTAACCTTTAGCTGCCATTCTATGTCTATACAGTATGTATTAAGTGTTTATGTTTTTTTTTCTGATGTGGAGTCTTTGTAAATGAGTCCCTGACTCAAAGGTTGTAATCCTAAAGTCTTTTAAATAAATAAATAAATAAATAAATGGAAAAGGAACTGAAGTGGTTGGAGGGTCGATGCTGAGATAGCCTATACGGCGTGAGCTAGTCTCGTGGTGCCGTGCATGGGTGGTCCTATCCTGGCGCCGGCCCTCCTGAAGATTTTTGGCTCCCGCGGGGTTCTAGCGCCTCTGGTGTAGTTTCATTAATGTGAATGAGTGGTGGAGACTTTTAGTCCAGGAAGGTCTATGACCTTGTGAAAAAAGAAATCCCGAAAAGATGTGACATCTCAGGAGAGACCTACAGGCAAAGATTCTGGTCCCTGAAGTACCACTCAACTGACAATCCTCGAGAAGCCTTCACCCGACACTTAAGAGAACTCCCCATTAAATGGCCCCAACTAAAGGGCAAAACAGTCCCACAGATCATCGATATATTTGCAATGGAATAATTCATCAACATCCTGCCTACAGACGTGCAGCTTTGGGAAAAAGAACACCAACCACAAAGTGGGGAAAAAGGCTGTTTCTTTGGCTGAGGAATATCAGATGGCCAAACAGACACCGTAGCAGCAAAGTAACAGACAAGGATTGGCAATACCCTCTCTTTCCTGTTTTAACTTCAGGTCAGATAAAAAGAACTCTGCTGGGGTAACAAACTGCACCCAAAGACTTCACTTGCTATAACTGTAATAATCCAGGCCATACGGTAAGAAAGTGCCATAAAAATATGGAGCTTAACACTGGAGCAGATTTGGCTTTAGCAAATTAGGACAAGTATTTAACAGATGTCAAGGTGGGAGATAAGACTATGAAGGGACTTACAGATTCAGAAAGCAGACAGACCCTGGTGCATGTTGAAGTTCTGGGAAAGAACTGTGCAAAAGGACCAGGTACTGGGGTCATCTGCACCCACAGGGACACTTGATCCTATCTCACCACCCAAATGACTCTTGAGCATTAATGGGGTGTCACACCAACTGAACATGAGGGTATTACCTGAGTTACAGTACCTGCACCTGGGAATATTGGAAATGGCTTTCCAGGACTTGTGAAGTTAACCACAGAGGGAGTAAATCCTGGTGTGTCAACAGCTGTGATTACAACAGCACAGGCAAAGAAAATCTCAGACGCTGGGGACTCTTTTTCCTTCTGGTGATTTTGATGCGGACTTGTTTGAGACAGGCTCCAAGATCCAGAAGTCCAGGAAAGAAAGACGACGCCTGGAAAAAGTGGTAACAAAAGACCGATGGACATAAGGGGTTAATATATGAAAATGCCGAAGCTAAACTGGTAACTGATTGTAATTTTCTCCCTGAGTAAGGTAGTGATCTTTCTCTCCAAGGTTACTTTAAGTAGCTGGGGGTGAAACAAAAACAGAGTGAACCTATGTTTAAAAAATGTAATGGGCTACTGTACAGAATCTGGGTCAGACACAGGAATGGATAAAAAGCACAGTTACGTAAGCTTACCATAACAGTAGATCTTCTAGAGGAGCTCTTACAGCAGGTTACACCGTTAGGACTGAGTCCCAAGCAGTGAAAAGACTGACCCTGGTCAGCTGGGAGGAAGCAGAGGTAAGCGTAAGGCTCTCAGGAGAGCAGGCCCTGTAGGACTGCCAGTCCAAAACCCGCCCTGTGCCTAGATGCAGTGTCCAGACTGTAATGCCGGATGAAAGTGTGGACAGAACTCCAAGTTGCCACTGCACAAATGTCAGCAATGGACACATTTTTGAAGGACGCAAATGAAGCAGCTACGCCCCTGGTAGAATGGCCTTTAACTGAGCCTGGTAAAGGCTTGTCATATTTGCAGTAACAATAAACAATGCAATTAACCAACTATTAGGACAAACATTGCTTAGAAACAGGAGCCCCTTCTTTCCTCGGGGTGAATGAAACAAACAACTGATCATATTTTCTGATGGCTCGGGTGTGGTCCAAATAATAGCGAAGCACCCAGTGGACATCCATAGTATGTAGTAAGGCCTCCCCTGGATTCAAATACTCTGGGTAATACACAGGCAGGTGGATGTCTTGATTCAGAGTGAACTCAGACACCACATTAGGAAGAAACTTAGGATTGGTCCTCAAGGGCACCCTGTCCTTGTGGAAAACTAAATAAGGCTCTTTACACATCAGAGCCAGAAGCTCGGAAGTGCTTCGAGCATAAGTAATGGCAACTAAAAACAACACTTTCCACAACAGAAAGCGTAGCTCGTAGCTTGCGGCAGGCTCAAAGGGAGGAAAAGCAAGCTTTTCTAAAATGAACAAAAGATCCCGGGAGGGGAAGGGGGAACCAGGGTCCCTGATGGGAGGTTTCAGATGCAGTATGCCCCGCAAGAAAGTGCGGGAGTGGTCCCACTGGGCAAGAGTCTTTATTTATGTATGTACGCATGTCTTTTTTTTTTTGTGTTATTTCTTTTCTCCCCTGGTACCTCACGACCCACCACTCCTTCGGGCCACCTAGGTCCCATCCGTTCCTCCTGTCCCTTCCTGAGCCATCCAACCTCAAATCGCAGCCGTCCCTGGGGTAACCAGACGTAACCCTTCGCTGGGCGGGTCCCCTTCCTCCGAGGGGGAAGGCACCAGGAGGGGCAACCAGCACACATACTTGGACCCAGGGCATTGCTGAGGTGGAGGGTCTCCTTCAGGGCACTGGCAGCAGCGGTGGACTGGCAGCCGTCATCTGGTTGGTCACGAGGTGGATTTTCTGCTTTTCTGCTGTTCCTTCCTACGTGCATCTGCAGAGCTCCTGGTCTCCACCAGTGGCCGCTGCAGTGCGACGTTGGCCCACTACCCACCCAAGGAGAGGAGAGCAGTCCTACGAATGCTCAATCCTCTCCTTCCCCTGCCAGCCCCCGGTGTCCAGAGTCCATTCCCAAACCCGGGTCGCCGGCGTGGTTTGAGGTAAGGCGCCGGCACCTCAACTCTCTATGCCACTGGGCCGACCTTGCATGTATGTCTTTGGTGACCGGGTAGGTGTGCTGATCCAAGGGACCATTTTCAAGCATGACCTGGGCCATAAACAATGGCACTTTTAGCAAAACAGAATACAGGAGGAGTAACAGGGCCACAATGCAGGTCATTAACAATGAGGTGCAGGGAATTACAGTGCAGAAAGTGGTAACAAAAATGAGAGTACGATATGGTTAGTGACAAGTCCATACACATCATCACAGAAACATGGAGAACAATATAGTAAGGTGACAAATTACCAGGTAAACCATACAAAGTGCAATTTCATAAAGGCATGCCAATGACAAAATCAGGTAAAAA
Organism: Neoceratodus forsteri; assembly: GCA_016271365.2. NCBI lineage: Eukaryota > Metazoa > Chordata > Ceratodontiformes > Ceratodontidae > Neoceratodus > Neoceratodus forsteri. The sequence goes on from CM057456.1 coordinate 1,845,697,152, forward strand.
CCAGGTGGCTATTCAAAATTAAGTGCAACAGTCCACAATAAGCAAAGTGCAGTGGAATAGATTATAGGGAGGGGAGAGAGGGCAAGGTGGGGGTGAGAAAGAAGCTGGAGAGAAAGGGGTGTCACAAGGGTGGGGAGACCCACACAAAAGAGGGGAATCACCCCAACTTACACAGATGGACAATGGCATTTGGCTTCCAGTAGTAGCCGATCTTTAAAGTGGCTTTTGAAGGATAAGTGAGGGGAGGATGAGTGGAGTGATATAGGGAGCTTGTTCAATAAGAAGGGGGCAGAGATGGAAAAGGCTTTGCTGCCCATGGTAGTGGAGATTCTGGGAACTACCATGGGGAGTATGGATGATTCACGGAGGTACCTAGTAGCCACTTTGCCCGAGAGTAGGGATGAATAAGGGGATACAAGACCATCTCTGAGTATAGTGTATACTAGGCAGCCCAAGGCAAAGTCAAAGCATCCTTGAAGTCGGAGCCCACCAAGCAATTTGTATAAGTCACAATGATGGGTAGAAAAGGGTGCGAGGAGGACAAAGCGGCAGATGCTGTCGTAAACCGATGTCAGCCTGGAGAGCAGGGCTGATGACATGGGGGAATATACGGAGGAGCAGTAATCAATAAGGGGTAGAAGGCTGCCTTTCGCAATTGCTAAGTGTGCCTCTTGTGATAGGAATTGTCTTAGCTGGTAGGTGACTCCTAATTTCTGGTTAACTCTATGCACGGAAATATTAACATGATCAGTGAATGTAAGAGAGGGGTCCAGGGTGATTCCCAAGTGTTTGAAACAAAATATATTTTTGAGGGGGGAACAAGAGGTGTGAGTACAAGTAGAGAGGACTCTGCTTTGGAGACCATGGTGGGGAATGCTTTGGAGCCAAATAACACTGATTTTGTCTTTTTTTCATTTACCAGGAGCTTTTTGGAAGTAAACCAATTGCAGGCAGCACTATTAAGGGTAAGGACAGAGGAGATGTTTGCAAGTGACATACGAACAAGCCAGAAGAAGAAGGCCGTTTGGTCTATCAAGTCTGCTCATATTGCAGGGTCCACAGCTTGAGCTAATGTCCCTGCCCTCCCTCCTCCCCACTCCCCCATCCTCCCTATCCATGATTCTAATCTTCCACCTATGCCTATCCCAGTCTCTCTAAAGCTGTTCACTGTCTTTAATGAGATGACCTCTTCCGGCAGCGCAGTCCAAGTGTCCACCGCCCTTTCTATGAAGAAGTGCTTCCTGACATCCCTCCTAAACCTCCCACTCTCCGACTTAAGACTGTGCCCCCTCATGATATGGTTGCCCTCAGCTTAAAGAAACTTTCCTTATCAACATTATTTATCCCTTTCAAGTACTTGAATGTCCCAATCATGTCCCCTCTCTCTCTCCTGTCTTCCAGGGAGTACATGTTCAGTACCCTCAACCTCTCCTCGTATGCCTTGCCCTGCTGTCCGGCTATCATCTTTGTAGCCCTCCTCTGTACCTTCTCTAGTAGGTTAATGTCCTTTTTGAGGTGTGGGCACCAGTACTGAACTCCATAATCTAGATGCGGCCTTACCAGTGACCTGTACAATGGCAGTATAACCTCCTCTCTCCTACTGCTGATCCCCCTAGCTATGCATCCCAGTATCTTGTTTGCCTTTGCTGCTGCTTTCTTGCACTGCGTGGAGTGCTTCAGGTCACTAGTGATCATCACTCCCAGGTCCTTATCCTCCTCTGATGCAGTTACTCGGACTCCACCCAGGTAATACTCTGTCCTGGGATTCTTGGCTCCAATATGCATAACTTTGCATTTCTTGGCATTAAATCCAAGCTGCCAGATCCTGGACCACCTCCCCAGCTTTTCCAGATCTTCCTGTAGGTCCCGTATCCCTTCAGCTGTGTCCACTCTCCCATAGAGCTTGGTATCATCTGTGAATAGGCACATTTTGCCTTTAATACCATCCCCAATGTCACTGATGAAGACATTGAACAACACTGGCCCCAGCACAGAGTAGCTATGGTACAGAACAAGGTCATCTGCACAGAGAAGTACCTCACAGGAGAGACTCTCTGCTGGGAGTGCATTGATAAATATGGAAAACAGTAAAGGGCTAAGGATGGAACCTTGGGGGACCCTGGTAGAAACAGGCAGGGCAGGGGAGGATGCATCCCCAATGGTAACTGACTGGGACCTGTCCTCGAGATAGCTCCAAAGTCATGAAGAAGTCTTTGAGGAGCAGCCAAGGTGATAGAGAGTAGAGTGTAGGAGAGGGTGGTCGACTAGATCAAATGCCTTCGTTAGATCCACGAATACAGCGCCTGCGTCCTTACCCGAATCCATGTTTCCGAGGACATGGTCATTGAAATAGGCTAAGGCGGATGTGGTACTATGGAACTTGTGGAAACCATGCTGCTGGGGGCACAGCAGTGAATATTTTCCAAGGAGCTCAGAATGCTGGGAGTGCACAATTCTCTCTAGTAGCTTGATCAGATGGGGGAGGAGGGAGATGGGCTTGTAGTTATCAGTAGAAAGGGGATCACCTGCTTTAAAGATAGGAACAACATTAGCATGTTTCCAGAAATCAGGCATGGTGGACGTGGAGCGGGCAAGGTTGAAAAGGAAGGTGAGGGGTTTAATGAATGCAGGAGAGATGAGCTTAAGGAAAGAGGGGAAATGGAAATTACGTACCTACTGTAATTTTTGATCTTCTTGGACGAGGTCTCCATCACTCATTCACACTGATGGGATCTACGCTGGAGGTGCTAGGACCAAGCGGGAGCAAACTTTTTTGCAGGAGGGCCGGTGCCAGAGATGGAGCTGAGAGGAGCGGTGCCGCGAGCCTCTGCTCGTGTGGCAATGACTATTTTGGCGTTGACCCTCCAACCGCCTCAGTACCTTTTTTCCCCGAGGAGGTGCAGCGTAACTAACCTAGAAGGACAGCCTAACAAAAACCGTACATAAGATAGTCCGGAAGACCCGTATAAGAAGGGTCAAGAAAGAAGTCTTCACAGCCTAAAGATTGAGGGTGAGACCAACAGCAGAAGGAGAGGTGACTCGGGGGATGGGTGGTGGGGTGTGATGGTGGTGGAGACTTGGTCCAAGAAGATCAAGAATTACGGTAGGTACGTAATTTCCATATCTTCCTGGACATAAAGTCTCCACCACTCATTCACACTGATGGGAGAGTACCGAGCTAATAATCCCTCGAGAGGGCAGCAGGAGAGACCAAGAGTTCACAAATTTAGGACAGAGTCCATTAAGGATAAACGACAGATGATGCCTGGCATGGACATCCAGGGCATAGTGCTTGACGAAGGTATGCACTGAGCTCCAGGTAGCCGCACTGCAAATATCTGCAATGGGCACGTTGCGGATTTCCGCCAGGGATGCCGCGACCGCTCTAGTAGAGTGAGCGTACACTCTGCCCTCCAGCTTTACCTGTGCCATGGAATAACAGTGGCGAAGGCATACCACCAGCCATGCAGAAATGCATCTGATAGCGACAGGTTGTCCCAGCTGGGTCTCGCTGAAGGAAGCAAACAGTTGTGGAGCTTTGCGAATTTCTTTTGTTCTATCTAAATAGAAATGCAGAGCTCTTTTGATGTCCAAAGAATGGAGGGTACGTTCTCCTTCATTGTGGAAGTTCGCAAAGTAGGTAGGAAGGATCAAAGGTTGGTTTAGATGGAATTCTGAAACAACCTTAGGGAGAAACTTAGGATGGGTCCTAAGAACTACTTTGTCTCTATGAAACACAGTATATGGAGGGTCTGTGACCAAGGCGTGTATCTTGGAGACCCTGCGGGCCGAGGTAATGGCCACCAGGAAGGCCTTTATCCAAGTGAGAAATTTCAACTCACAGGTAGCTAGAGGTTCGAAAGGTTTTCGAGTGAGCATGTCTAGCACAAGATTAATGTCCCAGGCTGCGACTGGACGTCTGATAGGAGGTCTGGTATGCAGAATTCCTTTAAGAAACCTCTTAACCACCGGTAACTGAGCCAGTGACAAGGAAAGCACTGGCTCATGATAAGCTGAAGTGGCACAAAGGTGAACCTTGACTGTAGAGTATTGGAGACTGGAATTTGAGAGGTCTAAGAGATACTCTAGAACTTTATTTGGTGGGCAGGAAAAAGGATTCAAAGAGGATTTTGCGCACTAGAGCGAAAAACACTTCCATTTGGCTGTGTAAGTTTTCCTAGTGGCTGGCTTGCGCGCAGCCAGAAGAATATCTGAAACTCTGCGAGAGACATTGAACCTGTTCACTTCTATCTCTTCAGCAGCCAAGTGTGAAGGTGAAGCGATCTCAGATTGGGATGGACCACAGGTCCCCGAGTCAGAAGGTTTGTCTGAAGGGGAAGCGCTTTCGGACTTTCGGAGGGGTTTTTGACATACTGGTGAATAACAGAAACCATATTTGTCGAAGCCAGAAGGGAGCAATGAAGATCATTTTGTCCCCCTGGGACTCGAACTTGAGAAGTACTCTCTGAATTAGAGGAAGAGGCAGAAAGGCATATAAAAAGTGTTTTGTCCACTGCAGCCTGAACTCCTCCTGACAGAAAATGCCAGGCCCTGGATTTCTGGAGCAGAAGAGAGGCAGTTTTGTGTTGAGTGGGGATGCAAAAAGGTCCAGGTCTGGATTTCCCCACTCTGCGAATAGTGACTGGACTATGGCTGAGTCGAGAGACCATTCGTGAGGATCTGTCTCTGTTCTGCTGAGGCAGTCTGCCAGTTCGTTCTGTATACCCGGCAGGTAGACCGCTTGAATTAGAGCCTTGTGCTCCAAGCACCATTCCCATACTCTCATCGCTTCCCTGCATAAGGGGTAAGAGTGAGCACCGCCCTGCTTGTTGATGTAATACATCACTGCTTTGTTGTCTGTTTGAAGGAGAATGTTCTTATGACAGAGAATGTCCTTCAAAGCCCAGACTGCATAAAGGACAGCCCTCATTTATAGGACATTTATGTGAAGCTGGGACTCTTCCTGAGTCCACGTACCTTGAGTGTGGAGAGTCTGACAGTGAGCTCCCCACCCCATCAGGGATGCATCTGTGGTAATGGAAATCTGATGATCCAGAGGAGCAAAGGGATACCCTTCCAGAAGATTGTCCTCTTGCAACCACCAGGTGAGTGACTTCTTCAGAGGTTCTGTCACCTTAATGAGAAAGGACTGAGGGTGAATGGTTGGGGACCACTGAGTACTGAGCATCCATTGAGAGGTTCTCATGTGCAGGCGTGCTAGGGGTACAGCGAACACCGAGGATGCCATGAGACCTAGCATCCGCTGCATTGAGATAGCTCGAACTGAGCTGTTCTATCTGATGTATCGGGCCATCTGCAGGATATCGTTCCTTCTGTCCTCTGGTAGAAAAGCTTTCGCACAGGAGGTGTCCAGAAGAGTTCCTATGAAAAGGAGTCTCTGGGAGGGCTGCAGCTGCGATTTCTTGAGATTTAGCAGGACTACCATGGATGTGAGAAAGCCTGAGGCCGTGTCAACGGCGTCAAGGGTTCCTTACCTGGAAGGGCTTGCTAGAAGCCAGTCGTCCAGATATGGGAATACTTGTACTCTGATTTTTCTGAGATGCGCCGCGAGTATTGCACAACACTTTGTAAAAACTCGCAGTGCCGAGGACAGCCCAAAGGCCAGGACTCTGAACTGATAATGCTGGCCCAAAGCCACAAACCTTAGGTATTTGTGATGCCTTGGGTGAATAGGAATATGTTGGTAAGCATCCTGCATGTCCAGGGAGGCTAACCAGTCGTGTTGATGAAGCAGAGGTAACAGGGTTCCTAGTGATATCATTTTGAATTTCTCTTTGGGAAGAAATTTGTTTAATTTTCTGAGGTCCAAAATGGGGCGCATGCCCCCAGTTTTCTTTGGAACCAGAAAGTAATGGGAGTAGAACCCTGTGTTCCATTGATCCAGCGGAACTACTTCCACTGCCCTGTTGTTCAGGAGGCCTTGTATCTTGGAGGCGAGAAGTTCTGATTGAAGTACTGACAGCCTGGGCTGCCATTTGGGGGGATGATCCGGAGGGTCTCTGAAAGATTGAGGGAACACCCCTCGTGGATTATCCGGAGAACCCATTTGTCCGATGTTATGGACTTCCACCGGTTGTGGAATTGAGTCAGATGACCTCCCACCGCTGAGGAAGAGTCCCCCTTGGGCAGCTGAAATGGGACTTGGGCCAGCAACTCAGAAGGCGGCACTGGGCACTTTGGGTCCTTGCGCCTTCTGTTGCGTTTTCTTTTGAGGCTGAGGGGCTTGGCTTGTATTAAAACCTCCCCTGCCTTTGCCGCGAAAGGACTGATGGTTACGAAACTGGCATTTGTTAAATCCCCCTTGAGAGGGGGCAGGAGGAGGTTGAGCCAATTTAATGGGTGACCTAGTCTTTTGTGTGCCCTCTAGAGCCTGTTCTACTTGAGGGCCGAAATGGTACACACCATCGAAAGGCAATACCATGACCTGTTGCTGGGCATCATTCGTAAAACCTGAAGTGCGCAGCCAGGAATGGTGGCAGGTACAAATGCGTGCCGCCGCCGCTTGGGAGGCAGTATCGAAGGTGTCCATAGCTGCTTTAACCTGTTGGTTGTTGGACTCGATACCCCTGGTTATTGCTTGAAGAAGCTCTGAATTAGTGTCCGACTCTGGTAGCACTTCAACCATTTGTTTGTGCGAATGCCAAAGAATATACTCATATTGAGAGAAATAGCCCTGGTAGCTGGCGATATGCATACCCAGGGTGGATGCAGCAAAGACTCTCTCTTACCTAAAGTATCTATCTTATGAGAGTCTTTGTTTATAAGTCGAGCTGTAGTAGTCTGAGGAAGGACGACCTTATCATTCTCTGCCAAAACTACAATAGGATCCGCAAAGGCTTGGGAGGCCAAAATGGGTCAATCCTTGGGAGCAGCATACTTCCTCTTTATGGACTTAGACACAGAAGAAATGAGAGCAGGATTATTCCATAGCATTTGAGAAAGCGTTTCAAAGGAGGGTTTTACCGGGGGAGTTAAATCCATAGGGATGTCCAGAACATGAAGGTACTGGAGTCTTAAAAGCTTCCCAGGATCGATGTCCATAGTCTGGAGAGAAAGAGTGGAATTCAAATTTTTTCAGCAGAGTCTTAAATGACAGGTCCTCGACCACAGGCTCTGTAACAGGATTAGGTCCTGCTCCTTCCATGTCATCACCCAGTCTAAGATCTGGGCCAAGCTCAATATCATTTCCTGACAGTCCAGGAGGGACTGCATGGACAGGAAAGGAATGAAAATCAGCAGGAAAAGAGGAAAGAAAAGAATTCAGAGAGGAAAAGCCCTGAAGATTGGCTGATGAAAAGCCAGGCCTCGGGGCCGAAGAACACGGCACTGAAAGGCTGCACGGCACCGACAAAACAGATGGTGCTGAAGAACACAACGCTGAAAAACCGCATGGCGCCGCGGACGGCGTCAACAGGCGCATCGGCGCTGAGTGACCCACCAATACCGACACCAACCCAGGGCCCTGAAAATTAGGATTTGAGGGGAAAGAAGGAAGAATACCAGGAGAAAGAGGCATCGGTGTGGCCCCCTGCGCCGCAGCCATGTGAGGGGGAAAACACCTGAGCACGGAGTCGACGGCACCGAAGAGGGCTCCGTGCGACCAGGGAGGCCCAATCGCCCAGCCCAATCTCCTGAAGAGCCTGAGGGCCCAGAGTGACCGGGCCAGGCAGCTGGACCAACCTCCGAACCCACTGCTCCATAAGAGCGGCCCACTGATGAAACTGCTCATCGGAAGGCCTACCAGAAGGCGGGGAAGGGCTCCGATGTCGAAGAGGTAGGTGACTAGAAACAGAAACCGGCGACTCCGAATGAGGAGACCGGCAACTGACCCCAATGACCAACCGTCGATGCGCAGACATATCAGAAGGCGACCTCGAGTGATGCCTTCTCTTTTTTGACCCACGGGCCAATCTGCAAGCGGTTGAATGCGACCGCTCTCTTTCTCGACTAGGGGACCGCCCTTCCCCTCGGGCACTGGACCGTCCATTGTCAGACCCCCCATCTGGAGAAGGTGGTGAACTGGACCCAGCCTGGGTGACTGAACAGCTTTCATCCGAAGTCACACTACCGTCACTTGACCCGCTCATGGTCGACTCCATCAGTGCAGGCTGAGACTTCTTTCTTTGATAGGAATAAATTACTGAAGCGGTACTTTACGAAAAATACTACAAAATAATAAACTTAAAACTATGCTACTAGTTTGAAGTTTGACTCCCGGCGGGCGAGTGACGTCGTCACTGAAGCGCACTCGACAGCGGGGAAAAAAGGAACTGAGGCGGTTGGAGGGTTGACACCGAGACAGTCATTGCCACACGAGCAGAGGTTCACGGTGCCGCTTCTCACGGCTCCATCTCTGGTGCCGGCCCTCCTGCAAAAGTTTGCTCCCGCTGGGTCCTAGCGCCTCTGGCGTAGATCCCATCAGTGTGAATGAGTGGTGGAGACTTTTATGTCCAGGAAGATCAACCCATCGTTGCCAGAGCTACCCCTGGTAGGGAGAGACTTTAGGAGCTTTGAGGTAGTTTCTGGGACTATGGCTCTAAAGCAGAAGGGGCACGGGAAGGGGCTGTGTCTGGCAGGGAGGCAGTCTGCCTGACTACTAGGGCTAGATTGTGACTGGGGTGGGATGGGGGGAGTCTATTGCGGTGAACAGAAAGGTTTGTAAATTTTATGTTACAGCTTAGTGCAGTTTCAGCGGGGTCAGTCGGGGGTCTGATGGGCAGGCAAGTTCAGTAACTTGGCTGTGAGTCTTTGGATTGAGTAAAGACCTTATTCAGGCCACAGATCACCAAGGTTATTCATTTGTAGGTTGCGGTAGAAGTTGCGCTTTAGTGTTTTGGCCATTTGCCTGCAGGTGTTGCTTAGGTGCCTGTAAGTATTCCAGAGCTGGGGGAAGTGGACGCTTTATAAGCCTTCCACTGGCTGTCCCTATCTTTCATTAGTGCCAGTAAGTCCTTGGATATCCATCGGGTGTATCCCCCCTCACCCTAATGAGTGGTGAGTGGGAAGTGCAGGTCTTGTACCCGAAGGAGGGCACTGGGAAGAAGCTAACTGCCAATGACACACTGTCAATGAGGTAAAGGGCAGACCAGTTTAATGCTTTTACATCATCGAGAAGCCTAGTGGGGTCTGGGCAGTTAAAACTTCTGAAAGAGAGGTATTTGAGAGGAGGGCGTTTAAGTCTGGTGGCAATAATGATGTAAGTAGGGGAGTGGTCACTTATAGAATCTGACAGGATACCTGCCTGAAGGACCATGTCCATCTGATTTGTGGCCACCCAGTCAAGTAGGGAGTGGCTTAGTGCATGGGCATTATGTCCGGTAGGGGCGGAGATGACTTGCTCGAGGTTGTGGGATTTTAGGAGACTAGCATAGTCCGGCTCCTGGGCACCCAGCCAGTTGAAGTTGAAATCTCCAACTAATATACAGTAGTTTCCCTGGTTGGAGTGGTTAGCCCTAGACCATCCAGTAGGTTAGATAAGCCTGGAATACCTCTGGTAGGGGTGTTGTAGCGGCATCCCATGTAGATTTTTCCAGAGGAGCCCAGGGTTAGCTCAACAAGGAGCCATTCACTGGGAGAGAGGGGATCAGAGTGGCTAACAATGGTGGCACAGCATGACACCACCACCCTTTTTTCCAGGTCTGTCGAGGCGAATAAGAGTGTAGCCCAGAAGATGGAAGAAGGCAGAAGATTGTAGTCTTGCCTGCAATAGGTTCATGGTAGGCAGAAATGGTGGATAATTGCACCTTAATTGACAAGTAACTCAGGCCCGAGTCTGATAAGGAAAGGAGGTACTCTAGAATGAGATTCTCCGGACAAGTAAAACGATCCAGTTGACGAGCGGTGACCCATATGCACAACTGCTTCCACTTCATAGCTTAAGTAGATATAGTGGAGGGTTTCCTGGCTGCCACTAGGAAATCTGCCACCTGGGAAGAAACCACAATTTCGGGCAACTGCTGAGTCTGCAGGAGCCATGCATGAAGGTGCAGTGACTTGAAATCTGGATGGGCCAGGGTGCCCTGCTCCTGTGATAGCAGATCGGAGCACAGAGGCAGGGGAATCAGAGGTACAACTGCTAGTTACTGGAGGAGTGGAAACCAAATCTGGCATGGCCAGTAAGGGGCTATCAGGATCATCTCTGCCCCTTCAGACTGCAACTTGAGCAGAACTCTCTGCAGCAATGGAAAGGGAGAGAAGGTGTACAGAAACCTCCCTGTCCAAGCGAGGGATAATGCGTCTCGCCAGAAAACACCAGGCCCTGGATCTAGCGAGCAGAAGCTGGGAGTTTTGGGTTGGATGGGGATGCAAAGAGGTGCAGTTCAGGACAGCCCCACCTGTCAAAGAGATCTTCAGCCACTGAGGGAAGAAGTTCCTATTCATGAGCCTTGGAATGGCTTACGCTGTCAGCCAAGGTGTTCTGAATGCCTGAAACATGCACAGCAGTCAGGTCCAAGTGATGCTCCATGGCTCAATACCAAACTCTCATCGACTCTCTGCAGAGGGGCATAAGAATGCATTCCACTCTGCTTGTTTATGTAAAAGACCACAGACATACTGTCCATCTGGATCAAGAGAGAACTCAGGAGTAGGTTCATCTGGAAGGCTTGTAGAGCATACAGGATCGCTCGCATCTCCAAAACGTTGATGTGGAGATGCTGCTCAAATGGGGACCAGGTCCCCTGAGTCCAACAGTCTGCCAGATGGGTGCCCCAACCCTGACATGACTCATCCGTGATTAGGATCTGTCGAGGTGACACCAACCGGAAGTGGACCCCCTTGGAGAGGTTGGGGGAGTCCAACCACCGCTTCACAGTCTGTTGCACCGAGTTGGATACCGACACCGAAAGATTCAAGTCATTTATGCACTGATCCCACTGAACCCAAAGGTTCTATTTGGTTACTGTCATGTGCAGATGAGCCAGGGGCACTGTTGCAATGGCCGCTGCCATATGTCCTGGCAGCCTTAGAACTGCTCTGGCTGGAACTTGTCGAGATGATGAGACTAGCTGAGCCTGAGTCTGAAGGTGTTCTGCCTTGTCTGGAGGAAGAAAGGCTTTGCCTTGCCCAAGCTCTGCTGTGTCCAAGATCACTCCTATATACTGGAGTCTTTGGCTTGGCCAAGGGGAGGATTTGGGGAGGTTGACAGTTATCAGAAAGTGACCTTCATGGTTCTGAGCAACTGTTCCTCGGTGGAAGCTGTCAGAAGCCAGTTGTCTAGATAAGGGAAGACATAATGGCCTTCCCTCCTTAAGGCCGCTGCCACTACTGCGAGGCACATTGTAAAGACTCGTGCGGCTGAGGACAGGCCGAACGGCAGGGCCCAAAACTGGTAGTGGTTTTCCTTGGAAGTGGAAGCGAAGAAACATTCTGCAGGGTGGGAACACCAGTATGTGAAGATAAGTGTTCAGCATTTCCAGAGAATTAAGCCAATCCCCCGATGAAGCAAGAGGAGCAGGCTGGGGAGAGTGACCATCCTGAACCGTTTGTATTCTATGAAGTGGTTCACATGGTTGAGGTCCAGGATGGGACGCAGGTCTCCTGTTTTCTTTGGAACCAGGAAGAAATGTGAGTAGAATCCTGTCCCCTGCTGTGCTGGTGGGACGGGTTCTATGGCCCGTTTTCGCAGGAGCGCTTGGATCTCGTCTTGAATAAGGGGGATGTGGGCCTGAGGGTAATGGAAGGGGGCTGCAGGATTGTCCAGAGGAATCTTCAAAACTTCTAGGGTATGCCCTGTTCCACTGACTGCAGAACCCACTGATCCAAAATTATTCAGCTCCACCCTCGGTAGAGAGAGAAACGACCCCCTCCACCTCTCCCTGGGATTCAGCTGGGGTCGGGTAAGGAGTTAGGCTGAGGCTCCGGGGACAGGCAATGCGACCTAGGAGGCTCTGAGGGCCGAACCTCCCATGGCCTGAGAAGTAGCTTTTCTCTTGAAGGTACTTCTGGGTTGTTGACCTCTAGGTTGCTGCTTGGAGGTGCAACAAAAGGACTGCCGCTGGGATGATTTTGGCCAAGATTAGTACAGTGTACGGACTGAATGTATGGCCTTATTTGACTCTTGAAGATGAGTGATTATATTTTGAGAAGCCTCACCAAACAAGACGGGGCCCCTGAATGGGGTGTCCAGAATCTTAGACTGAATGTCCGGAGCAAAACCGGAGACCAACCTCCAGGAGTAGCTCCAAAGACAAACTCCCATAGCCACAGCCCTACCTGCAGAGTCCGCAGAGTCATATGAGGCTCAGAGAACATGCGTCCCCACATCTGAGCCCGACTTTAGGAGATGCAATTGTTCAGCCTTTCCAGGAAGATCAGACTGAGCCTGTGCTAGGGAAGAGAAACCCTGAAGCCACCAATAGGCTGGGAGAGGAGTTGCTGGCAGTCACAAGGGAAGAAAGAGACTTGGGCATCATCATCACAGATAACCTGAAATCATCCAAGCAGACCACTAAAGCAGTAGGTAAGGCTAGGGGGATGTTAGGGTGTATTAGTAGGGGTATCACAAGTCGGAAGAGGGAGGTAATAATCCCTCTTTACAAGACACTGGTTAGGCTCCAATCTGAGTACTGCGGCAGTACTGGAGGCCACACCTCACAAGGACATTAACCAAATTGAGGCAGTCCAAAGAAGGAAACCAAAATGGTGCAGGGACTGCATCAGAAAACATATGAGGACAGAATAATGGAGCTCAATATGTATACCCTAGACTAGAGCAAAGGAGGGAGAGATGTGATATGATCGAAACATTCAAAAACCTTAAGGGCATTAACAAGGTGAAAGAGTCTAACATGTTTCAATATATGAAAAATAGCAGGACAAGAGGACACAGCATAAGATTAGAGGAAGGCCGATTAAGGGGTAATGTGAGGAAGTTCTTTTTCACAGAAAGGGTGGTGGATGCATGGAATGGCCTACCTCAGGAAGTGGTGGATATGAATACAGTGCAGGGCTTCAAACAGGCATGGGATAGGCATAAGGGAGCAGTACAGATAAGTATGAATAGATACGCCATTGACAGAGCAAAGGCCGATGGCACATTTGTAAGGTAGAAAAAAGAAATGGGCAGACTGGATGGTCCTTATCTACCATCAGCTTCTATGTTTCTACCTCGAAAGCCTTCTCTCACAGGGCGTTCTGATACTGAACCATATGGGTGAGGAAGTTAAGGGAAAAGATAGCAGAGGTGGCAGAGGAGTAGACCTTCTTACCAAAATCTGCCTAGAGTCTTTATCAGGACGCTGAGTGCTAAGGTTCCCGGGGCCGCTTAGAGTAGTCATGGGCTGCGTTAATAACACTCAAGTCAGCCGCTGGGTGCTCCCCATAAAAAGGTTCATCCCTTGAGGCATTATACAGGTGATCTGCTTTCTTAGACGTCACCGGTGTAGTAGAGGTGTATTTTCAAGCAGCCCTATTAACATCCTAGAAGGAGTCAATCAGGGGAGGGATGACTAAAGGCAGGGGACTCCATCTTTATATCATAGGGATCATAGAATTATTTCAAGCCAAGACTGGCATATGCCCATTATACAGCATGCCCTTTACTCAAAGGGTATAACCTTTAATCGATTTTACAGTACAGTATTGTCTAATTTGCATTTAAAACTGGTCATGTTATCACTACCCACAACCTCTAGCAGAAGTCAGTTCAACAAACTCACTACTCTCTGAAAAATCCCGCTCATCTTTTAGTGTTATATGTTTGACCTCTTAACTGCACATCATATGAACTTGTGACAAGGTTATTTCCATTCAACTTTAACCCTGAATTTTAACAAGCATCATCATTTAGGAAGGCACTGTAGACAAAACACATTTCTCACCTGAGCCTCCTGTACTCCAGAGAATACATATTGAGCTCCCTCAATCTGTTATCATAATTCAGATAATTTTTGTAGCTCTCCTCTGTATTCCTTTCATCATTTTAACATCTTCCTAATAATAGGCGCAGTGAACTGTGGGCAGTACTCCAAAATAGGTCTCTCAAGTGACCTATACAGCGGAATGATGACTTCCTGTTTCCTACTAGTAATATGTCTAGCTATACAATTCAGAATACTTTTTGCTCTTTTTGAATTTGCCTGCCAATTTGTACTGTTTTTTTACATCATTAGTAACAATCACTCCCAAGTCTTTCTCTTCTTTAGTTACTCAGAGTTCTTCCCCCTAGTGTGTATGCAGCTAAGATGTTTGACTTAAGTGCATGACTGCACACTTCTCCAAGTTAAAGGTTAACTTATGGTCTCTGGCCTGGCGTCTAATCTGTCTAATTCCATCTTAAATCTGGCTGCATCAGTGGAGGTGCTAACTGTTACGCCAAGCTTAGTATCATCTGTGAACTTAGTTAACCAAACATTGTTTCCTGTATTCATCAAGATATTAAATAGTATGGGGCCCAGCACAGAACTATGAGGTACCCCGCTGGTCACACCATGCCATCCGGAAAGCGTACCACTGATGTTAATTCTGTCTCCTTTCAGCTAGCCATGCTTTAATTCATTTAATTAGGTTAACATCTAAGTTTATCTTGCATAACTCATCAAGAAGTTCTTTCTTATTCCTAGAAGTTCCTATCTTAAATTATGGAAAGTACTAACGTATCACCCTTATGTGGCATGTTCAATAGACCCAGGGCTGTTAAGCAACCCTAATGAGACTATTCAATATCTGTATATGTATGATGTCATTATGTAAGCACCACTGTATAACACAAAGCAATGATGCATGTTTTCTCACATAATCTGTGTGTTTGTCCAGACGTGGAGCCTTTGCAAAGGAGTCTCTGACTCAAAGGTTGTAATTCCGAAACTTTAATAAATAAATAAATCTTATGGAGGAAAATGGCTAGCCAGCATTGCTCGGGATCCATGTCCTAAGTATCCCAGATCATAAGGGCCTGAAAGTGCCTCATCACTTCCATGAAAGTTGGGTCATCTAGAGGAGACTGGGGAGGTGTCCTTGGGTTCCTCTGGTTCTGACAGGAGGTCAGAATCTCTGAAATCACTGTAGCAAGAGGAGGTATATCCCCCTGACTCGCCGGAGAGGGAGAAGGTGAGCAGCGATGCCTATGTCGGTGGGTCCCCGAACGACCGGCGGCAGCTCCTTTTGGTTGTGGAGTAGGCTCCTTAGGAGTTGGCATCAGGGTCTTCCTAGGGGTAACCTGCTCCATAGTTGGACTGGGAGGAGGGTCCCTCGGAGTCTGAGTTGGGGGCTCCTTCAGGGCCTCCTTATCCTTGAAATATGCCCACCATGCTACAAAAAGGGGGTTAAGGTCTGTGGGAGGGTTCTGAGGCATGGCCGGGGAAACTGTCATCTGTGGCACAGGGTGGGAGGGCTCCGGTGTCGGTTCGTTAGGCTGCGTAACCCCTGGCATCGGGTTAACTGGCATCAGTCCCAGTAGTAAGGAACCATCTGGCGTCAGTCTGACTGGAGTCTAGAGGACAGGCATCAGTCCCCCGGGCATCGGATGAGTGACGACAGGTCCAGCTGGTGACAGCGGAGGATTAGGAGATGACGGTGGAGGTGTCACCAGGGAGGCTGGCGTCAATGAGACAGGCACCGGATGATGCCAGTCTGGTGAAGCAGCCAGCACTGACTAGGAGGGAGGAGCTTGTTCTGGGGAGCTGACTCCCAAGTGGGGCAGAGGCATCACTCTTGGGAGGTGACGACATGCCCCTGGCATCACACAGAGGCATAGGTCCCTGACTTCGCAGATGCCTTGACCGGGAGGGTGACGGGCAAAGACCCACCACCTAAGGGAGACCCAGCCAAGCCACCTGGCTGAGGACCCACCCGTTGAATGGACCTGAGCTTCTGGGGCTTAGAAGCTGGGGAGGAAGTCCCAAGCACCAAAGAACCACTGCCAGAGACGATTAACAGAGTGGGTGGTTTGACCACTGGGATCCCGGAGGGAGAGAGGGCTGCCTGAGTGGAAGGTGCCAACCTCCCACGGGAGGAAGACCAGTGTTTGGTGCCAGTCTTGTGCGGGGACCTGGAGCGGGAAGCTAATGGGTTTGTCCCTGTGCTTCTCCTTGTGTTCGTGCTTTCCCGAAGACTTCCTGTCCTTGGCTAATGAAGAAGTGGATGCCCTGGAAGCTGGGGAAGAGGAGGTACTTTTGTGGAGCTCCTTCTCCATCACTGTAAGCTTTTGCTGTAGCAGGAAGGCTTCCAGGGTCTTCTGGCATAGAAGCCGGGTGCGCTGGTTAACATCCTAGCTGTACTGGCAGGCCTCAGCGTTGTGGTCTGGGCATAGGCAAAGGAGACATGACAAATGGCCGTCCTTGTGGGGAAGTTGCTTTCCACAAGCACACTTTGTTCGCCACCGCTCTACAGATGAGGAAGGAGAAGAAGACATGCACAGATCACTGTAAATATGAAGAAAAAATGGAAAACAATAAGTCGCCAGTAACATGAAGAAAATGGTGATCAACTAAAGCAGAAGGCATCCGTAAAGGTCTGACTTGTGGGGGTTGACAGCGGGAAAAGAATTGAGGCGGTGCTGGGGGACCGCCCCTTTTATATCATAGGTAGACGTCAGGGGCGGGCCGAAGTCGGGGGTAGTCCCCCATTATATACTGCTAGCTAGAAGTTTTCCATTTGGTCCTGGCACCTGCTGGCTTCAGTCCTAACATTGTAACCTGCTGCAAGAGGCCCCTCAAAGTGAGATCAATTGGTTATACCAAACAAGTATAGAACTGAGTTGGTACAGATAGCAGATGATAGCCCTACGGCTGGTCACTTGGGGAGGGATTGCACTCTTGCCAGATGGCTGTACAGATTTTACTGGCCTTGAATTCATGAAGATGTTGCTAACTACTGCAGTTCTTGTGCTGAATATTAGATAGTAGCCCCAGTGACCAAAAAAGACAAGCTGTCACTGGTGTCCCAACCCTTGACAGATGTGCCTTTTGAGAGAATTGCCATGGATGTGGTTGGCCCCTTAAACAAAAGTAAAATGGGTAATCGATTCATTTTGGTAGTATGTGACTATGTTACACAATTCCCAGAGGCAGATCCAATGCGTGATGTCACAGCCCCAAAAATGGCAGCAGAGCATGCTACAATTTTCAGCAGGGAGGGCATTCCTAAAGAGATTATTACTGATCAGGGTGTTAATCTTGGTGCTGCATTACTGAAAGAGCTATACCAACTACTAGGTATCACTACCACAAGAACCTCCCCGTATCACCTTCAGATGGATGGTCTTGTTGAACATTTTAACCAAACCCTAAAATGCATGTTAAAAAGGTTTGTGAAAGAGGAAGGGAAAGATTGGGACCAATGCTTACTTTACCTGCTTTTTGCTTACAGAGAAGTGCCACAAGCTTCAACAGGATTTTCGCCATTTGAAATGCTGTATGGTACACAACCTAGAGGGCCTACATGTAATAAAACAAACATGGGAAGATCACCCAATTCGGAAAGAAATCTGTCACATCTGATATTTGTGCCCTGAGAAAGAAACTGGCAAATATGTTGAAATTGCCCATAGTAATCAGGAAGAGGCCCAAAATCTACAGAAAGTGTATTATGACCATGGGGTAAAAGAAAACGTTTTTCAGTCAGGTGAAAAGGGCTTGCTATTGTTACCCACTGTAGAAAATGAACCGTTAATGAAGTGGCAAGGGCCTTATATGGTACTTAGATGTACTGGCACAGTTAACTATGAGACTGAGACCCCTGATAGGAAAAATCCTACCAAGGTATACAACATTAACCTCCTAAAGAAATGAGCTGAAAAAACACCAATGCCTGCTATGTTAGTTTTAAGAGAAACTTCTACAGAAGATATTGATAATAGCTTATAACAGACAGGAACTGTAACTGCTGATGCAGTAAAGGTGACTGTTTCCTTAACCTCCGAACAAACTGCAGAAATCTGTAACTTGCTAAAGACATTTAACACTACTTTTATCACAGTACCAGGCCATGCAAAAGGGGTCAAGAATGTAATAGTGACAGGAAAGGCTCGCCCTATGAGACAAAAGTCATACAGATTACCCGAGTGGTTAAAAGCAGACATTGTTAAGGAAATACAAAACAAATGAAACAGCTGGGTATCATAGAAGCATCTAGAGGTGCTCAGTCATCAGCACAGGTGATTGTAAATAAAAAAGAAGGGGATATAAGAATTTGCCTTGATTTTAGGAAACTGAATCAAGTGTCCGAATTCGACAGTTATCCTAAGACCAGGATAGATAATTTGGTGGACAGATTAGTAAATGCCAAGTACATCAGTACCTTCAATCTCACCAAGGGTTACTGGCAAATTACCCTAGCTAAAGAATCCAGAGACAAACTGCATTTGCCACTCCTATTGGATTCTAGCAGTTGACCATCACACTGTTTGGTTTACATGGTGCACCCGCTACATTCTAGTGGTACAAGGATGTAATTTTAGCTGCTCACACTGGTTCTTGTGCTGCTTACCTGGATGATGTTGTGGTGTACAGTCCAGACTGGAAAAGCCACCTAAAATACCTACGAGCAATTAACCAATCTATCAAAAAGGCAGGGCTGACCATTAATCCTACTAAATGTGCATTGGGCATGCAGGAAACCAGATTATTTGTGTTATGTTTTGGGAAATGGAGGAATAAAGCCAGAGATTTCTAAGACACAAGCTGTAGCTAACAGTCTGCGCCTAAAACAAAGAAACATGTCTGGTCATTTTTAGGGCTTGCTGGATACTATTGGAGATTTGTTCCCAACTACGCCCAGTTAGCCTCTCCCTTACTGAACTCACAAAGAAACAGTGCCCAAATAATGTGAACTGGACTTTAGAGGGCGATGAAGCTTTCCGGGCCATCAAGACTACATTATGTTCAACCTGTTTTAAGAAGTCCAGACTCTGAGAAACAATTTTTGTTACAGACAGATGCATCAGAGGTAGGCCTAGGTGCAGTCTAATAATTAAACTTTATTAAAACATTTTGAAGAACAAGTAACAACGAGGGTAATAGTCCACAGTGCTATACAGTAAGACCAAAGGATTCACATGGATACATACATACATACATGAAATCAAAAAGCACGGGGATTCAATAATAAAATTCACTGACAAAAGCATATGTAACCCCAATAAACAGAATAGAACATGTAGTAGTTTCAAGGGAGCCAGAATTAATGACATTAATAAAATGTCGAAAGACATATTGAAAAACGCCAGATTTAAACCCCTTGTTATTATCCATATCGGGACTAACGACATCAATAGGTTAACAACTGATGAAATTAAAAGGTATTTTATTAGCCCTTAGTAAGACCCTGGAGAAATCCATTTTTCTGAAATCCTGCCCATACCAAGAGCAAGCATTACAAAAAGAAAGGAAAATTAAATCAATGAATGAATGGCTTAGAAAATGGACTCCATCAAGGGATTACTCATGTATCACTCACTGGGAGACCTTTCCTAACGACTGTGAGTTGGTCAGCAGGGATGGGCTTCATTTGAGCAGGCGTGGATCAGCACTGCTTGGCAGAAAATTTGAAAAACGAATTTCAATAAATTTAAACTAAGTAGGAAGGGGGGTATAGGAACAATCCCTGTTCCAGGATCATGCTCAATAGTCAAGCCTAGATGTAATTTTTTTACTAGCTAATGTCAGAAGCTTAAACCTTGCAGAGCCGCGGACTGATATATCAGTCCAAAATTCCTATACGTTCTAATTCTGTCGGCAGCCTTTGGGTTAAATCATACTAAACAAACTGAACTAGAAGCATATCTTAATGACAATAACATAGATATGGCAAGTATTACTGAAACTTGGTGGGATGATGCCAGTGCCTGGATGAATGGGATAACAGGTTTCCAGCTATTTTATAAGAATAGAGCAACCAGAACGGACGGTGGTGTTTGTTGCTTTGATAAAGAACATATAAATTTGTTCTGCGATTAACTTTTCTGAACAACAAAATATGCAAACAGAATCCCTGCAACTCGGTTTACAACTTAACAATGCACCCAACATAGTCATTGGAACCTGTTACAGGCCCCCTCCAGTAGCTCTGAGTACAGTGCAGCCCGCTTATAAGAACATCATATTTGCCAAGAGAAAATGTTCTTATAAGCCGGCTGTTACTATAAGCAGGCTAACGCTAACTTCAATCTTACTGTTCACTGTTCTGTGACGCCAACCCCCCACTGCACGCTGCTGTCCAAAATAAGTGCAAAGAGACCAAGTTAGATGATATAAAAATAGTTTACTGTGGTCAAATTCTGTAATTTAATAGATACATTCCATTAAAAACATGTGTAGAAAACACATAGCAAACACTTGTAAAAAGAACACTTTATGACAATGTTCTGGCATCCCAGCATAACATTTATCACCCGTGCAGTTTTAAAAAAATAGTCTGTAATCTTTTGCTGCTTGTGACTGGACAGGGACAGTTCATCGAGAAACGAGTCGAGCTGATGAAAGGCTGTTAACTCACTATTTTTGCTTAATATATAGTGTCTAATTTTGTCCATACAAAGTTTTAACTGGCTGACAGAAGGTGGCTCGATAGCTTGCTGCTCCTCCTCATCACTGCTCTCGTCCACCTGTCGGATGTCACGGCATATGTTGTCCTCCATGACAACACCGGCACACTCTAACCCTTCATCAATGGCTACTTACTCCTCAGATTCCTCAGGAGTCATCACAGCAGGAGCGCTGACCTCAGGGAGAGTCGGGTTGTTGTAGCCAGCACCCAGTTCCACAGGCTCGGGAGGGTTCACACTGAAGCTGGCTTTTCTGAAACAGTTGTTGATTGTGTCAGCAGCCACTTGTCTCCAAGCCCCATCTAACATCATTATGGAGTCCAAGATGTTAATTTCCTCAGTGAGCTCACTGGCTTTAGCAGCTCTGTCAGCATCAACTGAAATAAGCAGCTTTTCAACATTTTTTTTTCTGTATAGCTGCTTCAAATTTCTGATGAACCCAGATCCATAGGCTGGATCAGGGAGGTCGTATTCAGGGGAAGAAACATAAGCCTTATATGGCTAAGAGTTAGCGCTGGGTGTGCACTACAGTTATCGAGAAGTAGGCAAACCTTCTTACGCTTTCTTTGCAGCTTGACATTCCACCTTGTAGCCCATTCTGTGAAGATTTGCCCAGTCATCCAAGAATTACTGTTAGCGTGATATTCAACCGGCAGGGCATCCACACTTATGCTGCAGAAGCACCGTGGATTCTTAAGACTTCCCGATGACCAAAAGGGGCATTTTGTCAGTGCCCGTCATGTTCGCACACACAAGGGCAGATAGACTTTCCTTAGCCTTT
Source organism: Neoceratodus forsteri (assembly GCA_016271365.2). Lineage (NCBI taxonomy): Eukaryota > Metazoa > Chordata > Ceratodontiformes > Ceratodontidae > Neoceratodus > Neoceratodus forsteri. The sequence continues at coordinate 1,845,718,436 of CM057456.1, forward strand.
TTCCCCACCTGATGCCGGGTTGCTACAGAAGGCAACAGTCCCATCTGGAATAGCCCAAAGATAAATTCCAGTTTCGTCGCAGTTATAGATCAGCTCCGGTGAAAATTCAGACAGCAGGAGGGAGAGGACACTTTCAGACCATCTGCCAGCACCAGCTAAATCAGCGTCCTGCTTTTCTCCGTGGCAACGTTTGAAGTGTATGTTATGTCATTCTTTCCATCTACATAACCAGCCATTTGTTGTGGTTAACTGGACACCAAGTCCATCGGCAAGTTGTTGTGCTTTTGCTAACAGCAATGGTCCACTAATCGGAGCATCAGCATTCCTGCAGGCACTGAACCACCAAAGCAAGGCAAGTTCAACCACTTCATCTTTGCCCAGACATTTTCTTTTGATTTCAGTATTAAACCCGCGCTGATAACCAGAGTACAGCTTCTCTTTGTTGGCAAGGATTTTAGAAATCGTGCACACATTTATGTTAAATTCTTTCGTAATGTCACATCGTTTAGTGCCCGGAACACCAAGGGATTCGATGATTTGGATTTTGTGGGCAAGGGTCAGTGCAGTACGCTTGTGTTTCTCCATGGCAGACAGCATTCAGAGAAATTAATGATTGCCTGCATTTATGTTAGCCGCAGTGTTTGTCATGAAGGAATGTTTTAACAATTGGCTAATTAGCTTGCAAAGCAGGGTTAATGATTAAATGATTAAATGCTTGGGGGCTAGTTAGATAAGAATGTGTGCACTTAAAAATCCTCCATGAGGCAGACACCCTCATTGTTTGCCACTAAGTGTCAGCAACTGAGATCAATTGAGATCAAAGAGGAATGCGGCATTGCTGCACTGGGCTTAACAAGCATAGTTAACGTGCTAGTAAGGTAGAAGCAACTAAAGAGGTGTGAAGGAATGCTTCCCAGGCCCTCACAGAATGCACTGCTTTAAAAATAAAAGTGATTATAACCAATCCTAGTGTTCTTAAAAACGGGCTTTGCTCCCATAGAAAACAATGGAATGAGATTGGTACATGAGAAAAATGTGATTATATCTGGGATGTTCTTGTATCCGATGTTCTTATAAGTGGGCTGCACCGTATAATGATGCATTATTAACATGAAATTGGGTTAGCATCAAATTTAGGGGATCCACAATGGGCGATTTTAATGTACCAGTTTTTAACTGGAAAGCCCTAAAGGGAACAAGCAAATTTGAAAGGGACCTTGTCGGTATAATAGTCTCAAATGGAATAGAACTAGTCACTGAGGGAACAAGGGAGTTAAATATTCTTAATCTAGTGATTACTAACACAGAAAATAAAATAAATAGCATATCTGTTGTAAATCACCTCAGAACAAGTGATCATCATATGGTTAAGTATACATTACAAAATTGTAGACTACAAAAATGCAGAGTGGTTAAAAACTAAAGGAATCTATGGTTGGAATTAAGTGGGAAAATGAATTACAAAATATGGATGTGCAAAATAGTTGGTTATTTATTAAACAGACCCTCCTGGACCATGAAACACTGTATTTTCCCATTAAGAGAAAGTACAATAGAGATAAAATACCTTCATGGTTAACTTGTGCAATAATAAGACAAATACGAATAAAAAATAAAGCATTCAAGAAACAGAAAAACAAACCCACTGACTCCCGTAAATTTAAATATAAACATTGACAACAAAACAAAAGAAAAATTACATTTTGAGTTTAGATTATCTCATACTAAAGACATCAAATCGTTTTATGCCTATATCAACAACAACAAAAGCTCTACTAGAAGAGTTGGTCCCCTTCTTAGTGATGGTATGACTATCTCTAATGATTTTGACATGGCCCAGCAGTTTAAAAAATATTTTTGCTCGGTATTTAGTTCTAAATCTTAACACAGTTTGCATTCATCGCATCATCTTATTTTAGAGTCTGATGTACTAGAAGTTTTAAACAATATTAAAGCTAACACCTCACCAGGTCCAAATAATATACATCCTAGACTCCTAAAAGAACTGTCAAATTTCCTAGCCTGCCCCCTAATAATGATGTTTAATAAATCTCTAGAATTAGGTGACATACCCTCCGACTGGAGAAGTGCTATTGTGGTTCCAATTTACAAAAAAAGGATGTATAAACATTGTGTCAAATTACAGGCCTATTAAGTCTCACTCCCCTATGCTGTAAATTGGCTGATAAACTAATAAAACTGGAACTTGAGAGGGAAATTAAACTGTTAGAGTTGGAGGACAGTTCATAGCATGGATTTAGAAGAGGTCCTTCGTGCACCACCAACCTTATCTCATTCTATAACACTGTAAGTGATAGCACTGATAAAGAAAACTGGTAGACGTTATCTTTTTGCACCTAGAAAAGGCTTTTGATACTGTCCCTCTTTACAATTTAGGGAAACAATTTTTTTAGATTTCTCCAGATAAGACATTATTGTAAGACTCAATTAGCGAAAAGACTAGGACCCAAGAGACAGATACACCCACTTATGAGAATAATAATTAATACAATAGAAATAGCAATACCATAACATATATCTAAAATGTACCAAGCTTTAATTAACAACCAGAAAGAGACCAAGATGCACTCCCAACAACGGTGGCAAGAAGAACTACACATAAATCTGGAGGAGGAGGAGAACTGGGAGGGGATATACACAACAGTATACAGAATTACAAGATCTCCAACTTGGAGAGAATTTGGCTGGAAATGTCTGATAAGATTTTTTAGAACCCCACAAATAGTGGGGAAATATGACTCTCAAATGGGAACGACATGCTGGAGAGAGGTGTGAGAACCAGTAGCTAACCATAAACATATATTTTGGAGCTGCCCAACTTTGGAAACATTTTGGAGACAAGTGTGGGGGGGCATTAGGAGAATTTTTCCCTGAATTGGGGACTTTGACACCAAAAACAGTATTTATTTTAAATTTCAACAGCTAAGTAGGAAGAGGTAACACAAGGCTCTTGTTAGCCATATTGCTCATGGCTGCTAATAAAGTGGTAACGAGGCAATGGCTACAGAAAGACCCACCTACCTCTAGAGAATGGGAAGATATAACCTATCAAATATATAGGATGGAACTTATGACAGCCCAGATTAACTTAAAAATCCAGAGATGTACAGCCTTTTGGGCTAAATGGTGGCTCTGGATCTCTGGGCATAGACCTGATCTGATACCATAAGGGAAGATATCCAAGGACAGACCTGGGATCACCACAAGGGAAACTATGAAACAAATGTTAAATGTATTACTGAGAACAGCTACTGTAAGAAAAATTCCTGAGTATAATAAGAAAGACATAACTGTATAGACTCTATGGAAAAAATGTATGAATATATGATGTGTACTGTAACTCTCCATAAAATCATGAAACAAAAAAATATTTAAAAAAAATAAAAATAATGTCCCTCATGACTTGTTGGTTAAAAACTAACATATTTGGGCCTTAGTCTACCTACATTGAGATGGATTCATAGCTGGCTGATGAACCGATCCCAGAAAGTAAGAATCAACGTGTCCCTATCACACGAGAGCAATGTGACTAATGGTATCCATCAAGGATCCGAGTTGGGACCAGTTTTGTTTGGCCTTTATATAAGTGATATGAACGTAGGGGTGAAAAATGTTCTATCTAAATTTGCGGACCATACTAAACTAGGAGGAGAAGTAGATACCATCGAGAAAAATACTTCTCTGACACATGATCTGCAACTTATATTTGAATGGGCAACCGTACATAAATAGAGAATTCTGGATGGGCAACTATACACAACCAGTGTGTTCTGCCACAAAGGGGTTCTGATTCCCTCTGACCTCGAGAGTGAAGCTCGAGAGGTCCATGGAAATTAGAACCCCAAGGTAGCAGAACACACTGGTTATGCATAAAGTTGCTCATCCTGTATCTTTTATAGTGTATAGTATTATGTGAAATGCGCAGACCCAAGATTTGCCCCGACATCCTCCATCGGATTATCCGACTGCTTGGGAGAAGATATTCACAGCACCTCAAGGGGCAGACAGAGACTGGCTCCGGAAGTCTTCCCTATCCCAGAACCATAAGCGGCACCGGGAGGGGACCCAGCCTTCCGGTTGGCACCGCTTGGCTCACTGGTACCGGCTTGGGTACCATGAGCTGAGGCAGCACCAGATCACAACACCAAGGTGCCCACCAGTGTAGTCCCAGCGTACAGATTTGGCCTGCCCACTGGGAGCGTCTGCTGCCCCGAATGGTTGTTAGGATTGCTCAGCCAATCGACCATGGGAAAACGACTGTCCACCAGACCTCTCCCCAAGGCTCTCCAATATCTCACAGGGGTGAGCATGAGGAGAGGCCTGGTTTCCCTCAGTATGTATAGTGCTGGGAAGGGGCACAAGGGAAGAGTCAAGGGACCGTACAAGGGTTTTAAATAATTGATTAGAAGTTTTTTCTTGGGACGATACTAACTGTACAGAAATTATTTATATAGATTTTCTAGAAGTGCTGTGTTTGTTAAACATAGGGAGGCAAGAGCTATGCATTTTCACAAAGTTTTAGCACTTTTATGAGCAAAACGCTAATCCATTTTTAGAGTTAAATAAAACCCTGCATACTTTGGCGTACCTGGTGCAATGTCTGCCTCCAAATGTGGGTGGCTTGCAACTCCACTTGAGCACACAGAACCTGAGAGTGCATAAATCCATGGAGAAACAGGCACCACACTTCATCATGTCATGGTCGGCACCAAGGCAGGTCCAACAGAATTTGTGCCAGGCCCACATGGCGATGTGTCCCCCGCAGCAGCACCAATGCATAGGAGGGCCGTCCTTCCACTGCTGCTGCTTCTTCTTTGAAGACTTCTTTTTAGGCTCCTCAGAATCAGACATGGCGCCATGAGAAAAATAAAAGAGACTAGAAAAAGGTTTGGCGCTGCACAAGGAGAGGAAAATACTGAAGTATGGTACTGATAGGGATGATGGTGTTTAGGTACGGCGTCGGACAGACAGTTGGGAACCAAGGAAGGAGTGTGACACAGTTCACTGTGATGACCTGAAGTGCTCCCATGCTGTGCACTCTACGGCGGGAACAAGAGAACTGAGAAAGGTGGGAGACTGGCATCGGTTACTGGCCCCCACCACCACTAGTGCCACATCAGTATGTCTGCCTCATGGGCAGTGTTGGCACTAATGTTGGTCCTCCTGGCTGTGGAACGCAAAAGACTTTGCTCCTGCGAGGTCCTAGTGCCTCCAACACAGATCCATTAGTGGGCTAAATGGTGAAAATTAATTCTCTGCAAACATTTAATAATAAAAAAAGTTGTGTGTCCACGAGGTCTGTATCTCAGACACTGTGAATCGATCAGGCACACATTTTCAGAGTTTGCAGAATCTGGTGCCATCTATAAACCTTATAAGTTTCAGCCTGATATGCCTGTAACCCCCCATGGCCACTTGTTTAACTAGTAAGCACACCTCCCATACTAATTCTGTCTAGGGGGAAAAAGAGAGGGGTGGAGATACAAAGCAACAAAACAGTATTTACAAGACAGCAAAATGACCATTACTAAACCTAGGTCCTGAGGAGAAAATTTTTGATAAGGGCTACTCTAGGTCAGCACTTCTGGAGGGTTACCAAGTAATTCCACACAAGAAGCATTAACTAGATTGTCCATACCAGGTTCGGATTCTAGAGTGTGGCTTTATTCCGAACAGTCAGTACACAAAAGCAAAGATGGACCCCCAAGGGTTTACACTTTGTGGCACAAGGCAAATGCAGAACAACATCTGTAGAAAACAGAAACTCACAACTTTCCACATAGCATAGGATTTGGAACACTTTTCAGCAGCACTGTCTGAGCTGAAAACACACATCTTCTAGTGGCAATAGCCACAATGGAGCACACAATTTCTTCTTCTAGTGGCACTGGCCTCGACTTAGAACATATTTCTATATGGCACAGGCTTTAAGGTAGGCAATGTGGCAACTGGCCACAACAGAGCACACTGGTGCTCAAGACTAGGATAACCCACACCAGGGGGTAAACTTCATCTTCAGGCATTGGCCAAATGACCTGAATAAACAGGTACCCTTACAGAACCTGAAGTGCTGAACTGGTCACTCCAGATTGAGGATTGCCACCTCTTGTTTCCATGTCCATACCCAGCCATTCTTTCAGAGTTACACCTCAACAGTAAGCAAAGAGAAGAACTATGCCTCTTGGAATGCTTGGCACACTCAGCATTAGAAAACACTACTTAGGAGTGTAAGGATAAAATTCTGTACAACGTGCTAAGTCACACCGGGGACTCCACTATTTGTCAGCCAACTTTAGGAAAACAATTTGAGGACAGTCTCAAACAGAACTGGGTGCATAGGTCCCTTAGTTAGAGTGAATGCCCCAAAGAAAACAAGGCAGGCACTCCTCCTGGGAATGCCCAAAGTCAGATTTACTCATGGTTGTACACAAAAGGCAGCTTCAGTGTCCTGGATCAAGTCAGGGGATTGCCCCTCAGATCCATTTTGCAGTCCTCCTCATCCCACTGGAAATGAGAACATCAGGAACTCCTGCTAGATGGTTTCCACCACTTCGACAAGACAGGCAAATGGTTCTCAGACTACGGTGAGAAAAAGGAAGCTCTCCTCAGAGCCCACACTGCAGCTCTTCTCTCCTCCAAATACTCACACTGAGAACAGAACTAAGACTCACTGCAGACTACTGAAAATTCTAAAACTCCCCCACTCACAGCTAGCTTTTGTGGCTTATGCTGCTGCGAGAGTTCTAAATTACATCACCTCTCTGCTCTCAGCTGAGACCAAATAAACAGAAAGGGAGCAGGTGAAAATCTATTTAACTAGATATTCACCAGCTGCCTTCCCTACCTAACACTGACGGGATTCTAGTAACCCCAGGGAATGGGGGTTACACGTCCATGTGTGTCCAATTTACAAGCCAGCAAAAATGTTCTATTTCATATAGAAACTAATATCAGGCCCTACTGTATTATTGTCAGGCCTCTGTATGGCGGATGCCTCTCCCAATCAGTGTAGGGGTTGAGGCGCCTCTACCTTAGAATACCACTTGGCTACCGCAGATGTCTGTGGTTGTTACAGTTCTCTCTTAGTAGTGAGGGGGAATGTAACAGAAAATAAATGTGCAGTGCCTCCACTCAGAGAAAGATTTAAGTTGGCTAGGCGATGTGTCAGTAAAACCCTCTGGGATGCTGTACCTGCCAACCTCCGCAATGATGTCACACCTCCCATGGATTCCACACAAATGTAACTATGTCTCCCAATCTGCATGCACATGATAATAGCAGAAAATGATAAGGAATTGCTTAGTAATAAACAAACATTTATTTTCTGGAACAAACAGCATGAAAATCAGAAAACAAAAGGAAAGATGGCCATTCTTTGGCACCATTCTAGGCAGGCCAGATAAGTGACCCCTTTAATTGTCCGGCTAGGCTGGGCCAAAACACCTGCTTTCTACATGGCTTTCTTACCCTGCCTGTCCCGACCAAAGAATGATTACTCTGACTGCATTTAGTCAAACCCGATCGGGAAGCAATCTTCCACCCTCCAGGTTCCCACACAGCAAAAACAGTAGTCTTAGTTAAAAAACACCACTACACAATATAGGCCAGCACCTGTGTGCAGAACATAAGGCTTTTCTGGATCAGTGTAAGCATGTCTAAGTGAATTGGTTAGGCAGTGAATGCTTTCTTTGAAAGCTTTATCACAGGCAGCACCAATCTGGCTCAAAGGGTTCTTGAACTTTGAAGCAGGTTGGAGTTTCCTTTCCTTCCTTGGGTCTCGGCTTTCAGACCTTGTTAGTAGGGGGATATCCTTTGGTCATGTTCTAAGGGGGCCATGCTACTTGGGATAGTCTTTGACAAACCACCTGTAGTATCCACAAAAACCCAGTAACCATGGCAGATCTTTTGAGGTTCCTGGGGTTGGTCCAGGTAGGGCCTCAACCTTACTGAGATTTGTTTGAATTCCATTTGCAGACATGATATGCCCCACCTATTCACAGAGGTTTGAAAAAATGGCATTTGTCCATGGTAGATAGAGCCCAAACTCTTCCAATCAGTCCAGCACCTTGAGCAGACGATTCTTGTGTTCTTTCAGAGTTCTACCAAACACTATGACATTGCCAAGGTACACCAATCACTCTAACGTGTTCAAGGCCCACACTACCCTCTCCATGAGGCTTTGAATGTGGCTGCAGACCAAGAAATACTTTGTGGCACGTGCAGAAACTTGTATAAGCCAAGAAGGCAGATGAAAGCAGTCTTTTCCCGATTGGACTAGGCCATGGGGATCTAATAAAAGACAATCTGCAAGTCCAACACAGAGAACCATCAGTTATTGTGGAAGCAGTCCAATGCATCTTGGATCCAGGGCATGGTGTACTGATCTGGTATGGTATGCTTATTGAGAATTCTGTAGTCCACACACATTCACACTGCACCATTATTTTTCCACACCACGACAACTGGGAAGGGGTAGGGACTCCTTTATTCTTGTGTAATTCCAGCTGCCAACAACTCCTGAAGATATCACTGCACATCATTAATATCAGCTGACACCAAATGCAGAGACCGCAGTTTGAAAGTCCTCTGTTAGTGCATCCAAATCTGATGCTCCTCTCCCACAACAACCCCATATCCTACTTGTGGGTAGAGGACACTCGAGTCTGGATGGCCAACATCTGAATTCAGATCCACCATTCCTCTGGCAACAACATAATCTGAGTTCAAGCGCTTTAAAGGTTCGCTTCTTCCAGTCTTTGGCTGTATGGCAATAGCTGCACAGTACAATTTAGCCAGTGCCTTTCTTCCCCTTACTAAAGATTATGGACCACTCAGTTACATTCCTGACTTGAATGTTTATGCAACATACCATGGCATGAGCTTAGTTATGCAATACTACCAGCCTAACCATTAACCCTCTAACCATCATGTTCCACTGGCACCTCACCATCAGGATCTGGTTAGTGGGGTCTTTTCTTAGGCCGACTACACCACTGACTCCATAGTCACCATTAGGGAGTAGGAAAAGGTCCTTCTCATCCTACTGCCACACAATGTCAACTTCACCATTCTAACTGGGGCATCAGGCACTGGCATTTTCTATAAGCTTCCCTCACTAATCCATGGACCAGTAAAGCTTGTCCCCATCTTGAGGTGCTTCCCTCTCTTCACTGAGCTGTTTCAGTCAGCTGAACATGTGGGCATTCATTCAAATGATCACAGGGACATTGTCATAAAACCCTGTATAAGGACACACCCATGCCACGGTTTCCACGAATTCTCCAACTCCCACCACTTTGTTCAAGCAATCAATGTCCACTGGAATAAATCCTTGGTAAGGATAGTCTTTTCATTGAAACCCCAGAGTCCCAGTCCCTCCAGTGACAAAAACAGAAGACGGCACAGGTGCGGTTCACAGATCTCTCTGAAAAATCAGGGTGACCTTGTACCTATTAAGCACAGCCCGGGTCCACTGTCCTCCCACTTTAATGATCACTTCTGATGGCAAACAACCTTGGTGGTCAGAATGGTCTGTCCCATGGAGGTCTTTACTGTGTACTTGGCTATGCCTGTTCTGGTGGCAGGTGACTTGACTTCAGAGTAAGCATCTTATGGCCAGGACTCCAGTGCACTCTCTTACTGGGCCCCACTGGCATTTCTGTGCAGATCTGTCACTTTGGTGAGGAGGCTGTCTATAACCAGCACAAACTTTTTGAGGTTGGAGCAATTCCTGTGGTGATACCATTAGATGTCTCATTTTAAGCAAATGTAATCTCCAAAGCTCCTGGTCCCTCGAGTGTCTTTCTGGTTCCAACTCACCTCCACAGGAGATTTCTCGCCATGGCATCTGAGTTCTCACATTCCTTGGTGTTGTCGCTCTTGCAGCTTGCCATTCATTCCCCTCGGGTTTTCTAAGAGGTAGGAACCCCTTCTTCAGGTGCCTGTTCTCTCCGCAATGGTAGAGAGTGGCACGGGGCATGTGTGCCTAGCAGTAATGTCCACGTTGGGGCCCCCCTCTGCTGGTGACCCGGCATCCTGGACGACTGGGTGATGCTCCCAGAGACCAAACACATGTTGATCAGGTTCTTCATCTGCTCCTGCATCTTGCTGACAGCATCTGCGGTCATTCTCTCCAAGATGATGCTGACAAACAGAGACTAGTGGACCATCCCGTGAGGTACTCGGGGAGTCTCCTTTTTTGGAATCTGGGCCTCCTGTTGCTATAACTCTTGCACCAAGTCTCCATATGATGACAAGGAGTCCATCCTATCTCTGAAGCGCAAGTTGGTTGTAGTTGGTCAGAGTACATAGCCCCATGGTGCACATGATCCACCTGGTTTTGGTCCTTGTCAGCCGCTGCCACAAACCCTTTGGTACACCTTCTGTATAATTTACTTCATCAGAATCAAGAACTCTGACAACTTTTCACCTTCAACCTGCTCCATTACAGTCAACTATATCATGATCCGACTTGGTTTTTCCACATTTGCAAAATACATAAAGAGTTCAAGTTCCCATTTGCTTCCATGTAAGCAGGGCAGCCGTGGGTCACACTCATAACTGTCAGAGCTTAGATGGTGTGGAGGGTCTGTTCTCACAGGCACTTCCTTATGTGGCCAACTTCTCCTCAGAGCACTTCATTCCTTGCAGCATCAGTGTCATTTATTTGATCCAAAAGTCTTCTTGAACACTAGGGAGGAGGGTGATTTCAGAAAAAGTGCAAAATCTTTTATACCCTTTGTATTCTCTTGATAGTACTTTTTTTTTATTTTTTATTATCAGTTAGCCCACTGTATCCGGTATGACAGTGGTAGAGCTATGTCTGATCTTGCACAGCCCTGCAGGTCTTTGAGATCTTTAGAGGTTTTCTTTAGCAAGCCAGGACACCACTCTAGCTTTCCAACTGGCATCAGCTCCTTCTGAGAAGCCATTATCCTGTATGCACCCCCAAATGAATGGTGTCCATGTGCCCTCAGGGTCATCAAAGTCAAAAGTGGGGGGGGGGGGCAAGTTAGTTGTGGCCACTTCATACTCACTCCCCACTATTACATAAAGAGTTCAAGTTCCCATCGCACACCTGCAGGCACAATACTTTCATGGTACAAATTATGGTCAAGCCTTCGTTCAAATAAATGGCTCCTTTGTTCATGGTGTCCTTGACATTTCGAGCCAGGAATATTTTCTTAGACTCCCAACTCTCCATTTTACACTGTCTCCCCACTTCCTAGAATACCTATTTTCCAAGGTTGGTTTTGGCTTTTTGAAACTTTTTTTTTTTTGGGGGGGGGGGCACATTTTGCAATGCTACACAGGGGGTAGAGCACTGGGTGACTTGTTGGTAACTGAGCTAGATCTCAGTGGTGCCTCAAAAATGTAAAGCCCCTCTATTGAGGTCATCCTTTCCAACTGGCGTACAGGTTGAGGTGCTTGTACCTTACACTGCCACTGGGCTCCTGGGTTTTGTTCTCATTCAGCAATAAGGGGTGTTCACAGCCAACAGAAAAGAAATGTGTGTGCCTCTTCCTGAGAAAGATTTAAGTGGGATAGGTGGTGTGTCAGTATAAGCCCCTAGGATGCTGTACTTGCCCACCTCCCCAATGTTGTCACACCTCCCATGGACCCCATACAAATGCAACACTGTCCCTCAATTTGCATGCATGGGATTTTTGCAGACAATGATGAGAAATGGCTTAGAAGTAAACACAACATTATTTTACCAAAAAAAAAAAAAAAAAAAAAAGCCTGAAAAATGTAAAATAGGTTAACACACCCATGTTTAAAGATGTCCATTCCCAGATGCAATTCTAGGCTTTTAGGTGGTCTGGAGGTGGGACCCCTTTAGTTGCCCATCTATGCTAGGTCGAACCATCTGCCTTCCACATGGCCTTTTTACCCAACCCTTACCAAATAATGAGTACTACAGCTACGTTTAATCAAACCTGGACAGGCAGTGGCCTTTGACCCTCAAGACTCCCACACAACAAAACAGCACAGTTACTGGATGGTCCTTCTGTACTGGAGGCCAATACCCTCCTCCCACCTGGTACCAGGATATTCCCCTTATAGTGTATGGTAGAACATGACTGTCAATAGAATTTGGTTATTCGAATTGGCCTGTTGTGCTGCATTGGCTACATTAGGTGGTTGTTGTGCTGCATCAGCTACATCACTAGTGCAGTACAACAACATAGACTGTCTTCATGCATGCGTGATCTTGAACCTTCCAAACTTCAGGAAGCGGGTGTGGCAGTGAGAGCTGTCCCTAGAAATGAGTGGCGACCAAAAACAAACTGCAAAGTGAGGACTTAGTTTTATTGCTAATGTTGCACATACACTATGAAAGACTGTATATAAGCGATCATACACAAACAAGCCTTAATGGGAACTCCCTCACAAACAGTCCCTGGGTGTCTCCAGTGTTGAATCGGTGCAGGCCTGATGTAGTTGCTTCAGGTTTGCCAGTGTTAATGCACTTTAATTCAGAAACAAATGGACTGGGTAATTACTTCCCCCAAACACAGAGACCATGAAATTGCTAACATGGCTCAAAACAACCTTGCAAAATAGGGTGTTTGTAAACCAGCCCAATGGTCAACATGCAAACAAATCGAAAACAAAAATTATTTGTGTGAGGCAGGGTAAGCCCTTATTTTACTCACAGTTCCCTCACTGGACCTCTCCCTTTGTCACTATGATAACCTGTGGTACCTCTGGTTCAGTCAGGCTCCCTCCTAAGATTTGCTCCACCTTGCTCACTGACTGTTTTCTTAGTGTCCTTCTGGGCAGCTCACTGGCTCTTCAGTTCTTTCTTCTCTCTGGACTACTGAGGCCCAAAACTGACCCCATCTCTCGGCCTCAGAACCCTTAGGCCAATGGCAGCCCAATACCTAGTTGTAGTGCCTGCTATGGGACCTGAACAAGTAACCTTGGTTTTCAGTCTTTGCACTCCGCGCTGTCTCTTCAGCATCATCACTCAGGCTGGGTTGAACTCAACAGCTTCCTTCACTGGTTGTTTCCAAGGAAACAGGCCCAATATGGCACAGCTTGACTTCTGACAAGAACAGCATGTCCTGTCCCACTGAGATCTCTCCAAGATCTGCCAGCCTTTAGCACAGTCTCCTTCTTATAGCAGCAACTTTTGGCAAGCTCCAATTTGTTCACAAAGCTGTCATTCCAAATCCATTATGCCATTTAGGTTCAAGAAAGGGCACCAAAATGCGGTTCCACCATCGGAACGCGCCCGTCCGAGTGCGCCCATCATTAAGGCACCAGGATTTTAATTTCACCGCCTGTTTTTTATGTGGGGAGCTGTGCACATCATGCACCCTCTAATTATATATTCTAACTCGGGGGGGTGGACCTCGGGGAAGGGGCGGTGGATTCTGCATTTTGGCACCCTAACGACGGGCGCACTCAGACCGGTGCACAGATGTCCAGAAGGGCCAAAATGTATGTGTTTCCCTCTCCCAAAAACCACCTGGAGCCTTCTACGGCCATCTACCCCTCTGACTGGCCAACAATTGTAGTCAGGGGTCATAAAGATGGTGGCGCACTTGGGAGTCCTGAGGCACTGGCCCCAATGCCCCTCTTTTCAGGGACTCAAACCCTCTTTTCATGGTCTCACACCCCTGATTCTGGTGGCAAGAGTGGGTAATGATGTCCAATTGCAGTGAGACGGCAGTCAGAGCAGTCCATCATCAGTGGATGCCCTTTTTTAAAGTGTGACAGGGGCTCTGTCACTGCATGATGAAGGAGGTGCCAAGCTGCGTCTCCTGCTGGGTCTTGCCACCTCCTACCCATTCACCCAACCACAGAAGTTAGGTCTCACGAATTCAGGACTCATTTAACAGCAGTGGGGAGATACAGCAGTTTTCCAGAGCCTCCAGATAAGCCTGGAATGGCGGTTGGGGGGGGGGGGGTTGTTACATTACAGTATCGTGCACAAAACATTACAAAAGCAACAAAAACGGCCCCTTCCTCCTCTAATAACAACATTTATCAAATCTAACATGGATTTTGCTTTTCTACAAACTTACCACTGTTGCATTATTTTGTAGCAACATTTAAATGTATACAAAAGAAGGGGGCTGAAATAGACATACTTATCAAGAACATGCATTCAGGATTAAATAAAATACTTACTACTCTGGTTCTGATACTAGGTCCAGATCCTTCATTACGGCTTCTAGCAATGAGTCAGGTATAAACCCATTATCTGCAAGACACAATTCCAAAAAGCCAAAATAACTTCACTGTGTGCCTACTTTATTTCAAAAGCATACGTAAATTTTACTTTTGGCACCTTGGCAAAAGATCAGTCAACACAGGTCAGCATTGCAGCCTAAGGTTTCATAGCTGCAGAACAGATGTAAGACTAGAGCACAGAAGCAAATCTTGTAAAGGTTTATTTAATAATACAACTGGGGGGGGGGGGGGGGGGTGCTTTGAAACAGCCTGTAAATGGCACCCTGTGGTGAGAACAAGATACAGTAGAATTTAGGTAAGTCTTATACAACTACAAACACCAAGTGACCATATTTAAACTTTGCATAAAACAGGTACAAAGTCAGAACCATACATTTTCAATGTACATTGTCTTACAGGTATGTGTAACATTAAGGCACCAGCAGTTTTTATATTTTCGTCTCTACCTCTAATGCCAGTTTTCTGTGTGGCAAACAAAAAAGGTCACTTATCTGTAACTATGTTTCTTCTAGAGGTATTCATCTAAAGCCACACACACACTGCATCATTTCAGCTCATGGAGCCTGCATCTGGAAAACATCCAATCAGGTTTAAACTCCAACTGCACGAACGCCTCCACCTCTCATGCGCAAACTTCAACTATCAGATCTTTTCTGCAGAATGGAGAAGCACTTGTAAGCAATTTAAAATTATCACGCTAATTGCACATTACATTGAAACAGCCAAGTAAGGTGAAGGTGGGTGGGCGATGTATAGCTACTGATGAATACCTCTAAAAGAAACAACTTTCAGATAAGTAACCTTTTCTTATAGCAATGAAGATTCACCCACAGCTACACACACACTGCAGGAAGCACTGAGCCATCTGAGGAACAAGGTCTTCAGTACAGCAGTCCAAAAGTGTGCAGCCCTCTGGGACGGAAGGCCCAAATGATTATGGGAAATGAAAGCAGATGCTCATGTGGCTGCTTCACTGATTTTGGAAATGGGACCTGGTCTTGTGGCTGCCAATGAAGCTGTCATACTCCTGGTTAAGTAGGCCTGTAGTGCCTCTGGAATAGAGCTCACGGCAAGCTATGAGAGATACAGATTACTCGGGGGGGGGGTAGAGTCTTTTTAACCAAAAGGAGACACGGAGAGACACATCCGTATGTGATGAACTGCTTAAATGCACTTCTGATGGGCCCTGTTCTATTAAGGCTGAAATGTAGCACCTTTTTATTATCCAGATGGTAAAGGATAATTTCATCGTGGTTAGCATGAAACACAGGGAAGAAATCTGGCAGTGAAGTGGGCTTGTTAATTTGGAAGTTTCAGACGACCTTAGTCAACAGCCTAGGGTGCATGCTAAAGACTCTCCTTCCTACTCACAAAAGAGGGAGGAGGCTGGCAACTACAGACCAGTCAGCCTCACTTCAATAGTAGGGACACTTATGGAATCACTACTTAAAGAAAGGACTGCAGAACACCTTGAATCCAGCAGAGCACAGGATCCGAGACAGCATGGATTCACTGAGGGAAGGTCATGTCAAACAAATCTAATTAATTTCTTCGACTGGGTGACTAGGTTTGAGATCGGGGGGAGCGGTGGATGTGGCCTACCTGGATTTCAGTAAGACCTTCCATTCTGTTCCATGTAGAAGACTGGTGAACAAACTAGGCAGCCTGGGAGTGGGTCACAAGGTGGTAAACTGGGTTAGGAACTGGTTGAGGGACAGAAGACAGAGGGTGGTGGTAAATGGAACTCAATCTGAGGAAAGGAGAGTGACCAGCGGGGTGCCACAGGGATCAGCCCTGGAGCCAGTTCTGTTTAATGTCTTCATAAGTGACATTGTGGAGGGGGTGGAAGGGAAGGTGTGCCTCTTTGCGGATGATACTAAGAGCTGCAACAGGGTGGACACACCGGGAGGGGAGGAAAAAATGAGGAGGGACCTAGGTAAACTGGAGGAATGGTCTAAAGTGTGGCAGCTGAGACTCAATATGAAAAAATGCAAAATCATGCATTTGAGGCGCAAGAACTCAGGGGAGGATTACATGATGGGGGGATATACTGTATTGATGGCCACCAGAAAGGAAAGGGATTTGGGGGTAATCATATCTGATGACCTAAAGGTGGCTAAACAATGTGAAAAGGCTGTGGGGAGAGCCAGTGGGACGCTGGGATGCAAAGGGAGGGGTGTCACCAGCAGAAGAAAGGAGGTGGTGATGCCACTGCACAGATCATTAGTGAGGCCTCATTTGGAATACTGTGTCCAGTTCTGGAGGCCGCATCTCTGTAAGGACATAGGGTGCAGGAAGTTCAGAGACAGGCAACAAAGATGGCGCAAGACCTGCACCAAAAGTCATATGAGGAAAGACAGGGAGACCTCAATATGTATACCTTGGAGGAGAGGAGAGACAGGTGAGATATAATAGAAACCTACAAATATCAAAAAGGCATAAATAGAGTACCGGAGGGAAGCATCTTTCAGAAAAGGGGATGTCCAGGAACGAGGGGGCATGACATGAGTTTGGAAGGTGGTAGGCTAAGGGGTAGCATGAGGAAATATTTCTTCATGGTAAGGGTGGTGGATGCATGGAATAGACTCCAAGCAGAGATGGTGGAGGCAAACACAGTGGGGGGATTCAAACATGCAATGGACAGGCATAGAGGAACTCTAGCAATAGGAACGAGGAGGTAAAGCCTGAATCGAGTAGGGTCTGCGGCTTTTACAGTAGGTAGGGAAAATGGGCAAACTGGATGAGCATAGCAGTCCTTATCTGCCATCAGTTTCTATGTTTTTATGTTAAAAACATAATATCTGGACACAAAGCAGCTTATATTTCTCACTGGCTTTGTATTTCTTATCCCTATTACTTATTACTGAAGTCTGTTGCCTCAAAAACAATATACTTGTTTCTTGAGGGTTCATCAGCTCCTATTGCTTCTTCCCAACCTGATGTCATAACACTCTGCTTGTGACAACACAGTTACTCCTATGGCAACAGACTATGATGTCACAACAGGGCATTATCAGTTCAAGTAGGGAATAGGCTATAGAGGCAGATGAACTCTTGAGGGATAAAGATCTTTTTTTTGTGGGAATTTCTTCAGTAAAAAATAATGGAGAAGAGAAATCCATACAAGGTATATGAAATACAGACTGACTTGTGTCTAAATGGATGCAGTGTCAGTGGCTCACTAGGTAGCACACTCGCCTCTGAGGCCGGGAGATCAGGGGGCTGTGGGTTCAGTTCCCACATCTGGCACTTGGGTTAATATCCCAGTACTGACACTGTAGTGCAGCATGAGAGCTGGGTGCTGCACTTCTGAGGTGCCATCTTTCGGATGAGACGTTAAACTGAGGTCCCATCTGCCTGGATTGGTGGTAGTTCAGGTGATGTTAAAGATCCTATGGCACTTATCGAAAAGAGTAGGGGAATTTCCCCGGTGTCCTGGCCAAATTTCTCTCATTCACTAAAAATACCACCAACAGCTTAATCTGGTTCAAGGTCAGTTGGCATTCATCTGTATCCCCCTCCCCCGGGTCGTGCCTGAAAATAGGCAGAATTTGTCTAGTGCACTTACCCGGTCAACAAAAACTAACTAAATATTATGTTTTCCAGAGTTTGACCAAAGGTGTCAGCTGCTCTTTAAAGTCGACTTACTATACTAGCTGAGGTTACAGCAACTAAAAATATGGTTTTCCAAGACAAAAACTACAGTAGTGGTTTTATTTATATGGTGCCTTTCTAGGACTCTGAGCACCTGACAAATGTAAATACAAAACCATAATGGAGAAGAAAAAATTACTCACCTTAGTAATGTTGTTTCTTCTAATGGAGTCTTGCTATATTATAGACATTAGCAGTTTGATCCAGCTCTAGAACTGCCCCGGAGTGCAATGGTTAAAACCATTCCAAAATAGAATTTTGGCACGAGAGCAGCTCTATCTGTGTCATTTCAAACTTGAACTGTCAGATCTTTACGAGCCAAACTCACTAAGGTCTGTGTGGAAGCTGTAACCTACACTAGCCAAATGGCTACCTAAATAATAACAACCATTGATGGTCCCAACACCCAAGACTCAAGTCAGGGACCAGAAATACTAACACCATTCTAATAATATGAAAATGGAACATAAGTATAATAAAACACACACACGCGTACACATACACACCCCCAAAGTCCCAAAGGGGACAAAATGCTAACAGGACATAAGTAGTGCCCACACTAAGTTGCCCGCACCCCACCAAGTAGAGGTTCTGAGAGAGGCAGGTTGGGGGGGAGGTCTATAATATAACAAGACTCCATTAGAAGAAACAACATTACTAAGGTGAGTAATTTTTTCTTCAAACAACATGAAATCTTGCTATATTATAGACATTAGCAGAATACACAGCAGTACCTCCATGGAGGAGGGGCAGAACCTACTTAGGGAATAGGCTCTGAAGAACAGCTGTGCCAAACCGAGCATCTCTCCTGGCCTGGACATCCAGAGAGTAATGCTTGGTAAAAGTGTTACACGTTTTCCAAGTAGCAGCCTGGCAAATCTCTAATAAAGGGATATCTCTGGCAGCAGCTAGAGGCGCTAGTACCCTGGTAGAATGAGCCCTCAAACTGGGGCTCTGCCCACTTTCTGATATAAAATTGGATACAGAGACAATCCACCTGGCTATTGATCTCTTAGTGGCAGGTTTGCCTTTCCCAACTTCACCATAGGTAAGGAAAAGTTGGAGGATTCGAACCTGTGACCTTTGAGTACGCTCTATATAATAACTAAGAGCTCTCTTAACATCCAGGCTGTGCAACCTCCTCTCACCCGAAGAGGAGTGATCAGTGAAAAATACTGGAAGGGAGATAGATTGATTAAGATGGAAATCTGAAACCACCTTAGGCAAAAACTTCCTATTAGTCCTAAGGACTACCTTATCCCTGTGGAAAGAAATAAAGTCAGTCTCCACTGACAAGGCTTGCGATTCACTTATGCGTCTGGCAGAAGTGATAGCCACTAGAAAAACAGTTTTCCAAGTTAGGTACTTAAGCTCTGCAGAAGACAGAGGTTCAAAAGGGGGTTGCATTAACTGGGCAATGCAAACATTAAGGTCTCAAGCAGGGTCCGGTTCCCGAAAGGGAGGATTAGTATGGAGTAATCCCTTAAAAAACTTGGAAAACACGGGATGAGAGGAAAGAGGGGATGACTTTCCTGCTGAGACAAAAGCAGACACAGCTGCCAAATGAACTCTCAGGGTAGCTGGTCTGAGACCCAAGGAATTAAGATGTACCATGTAATCTAACAAAATGGGCAATTCAGCAGATTCTGGGAAATATTTTCCCAGCACACCAAATGGAAAACCTTTTCCATTTAGAACTATAAGTAGCCTAGTGGAAGGCTTTCTGGAAGCCTTTAGGATCTCAAGAACACCCTGAGAGGTGTAAATCAGCAACTCTAACCCTCAAGAGCCAGGCCTTGAGGTTGAGGGATTTGAGGTCGGATACCAAACCCTTCCCTGGGCACAAGTCAACAGATTGTGATTCCTGGGAGGCACAGGGGAAGATGGACTGTCAGAGACAGAAGGAGTGGGTACCAGGGCTGCCTGGCCCAATCCGGGCAATCAGAATCACCCTGCAAGGCTGAGATCTGATTTTGACTAGTACTTTGAATAGGAGAGGAAAGGGGAAAGCACAGAGGAACTCCCTCCCAATCCAGAAGAAGGGCATCCAGGGAACTGAGCCCAGCACTGGAGGCCTGCAACAGAACACAGGAAGTTTGTGATTGTCTGGGGCTGCAAAAGATCTATCTGAGGATGCCCCACCTGGCAAAAACTATCCCCAGCACTTGAAGATCCAGGGACCATTCGTGATGGCCCAGGAAATCCTGCTGAGGGCATCCGCTAGGACATTGTCCTTCCCTGGAAGATGAACTGCTATGAGGGAAGTGTTCAGGGAATAGGCCAGAGACCACAACTTCATTGCCTCGTGCACAGGGCAAGACCGAGTGCCCCCTGTTTGTTGATGTACCACATTGTTGTGGTGTTGTCTGTTCTGGACTTGTATCACCTTGTCGTGACAGATGCAGAAAAAGCTTGAAGAGCTAAAAGACAGCTCTGAGTTCCAGCAAATTGATGTGGAGCAGAGATTCCTGGGGACCAAACTCCCTGAGTGGAAAGGTCGCCCATGTGGGCTCCCAACCCAGAAGGTAAGCATCTGTAGTGAGAGTCAAGTGTGAGAGAGGGGAAATGAAGGGACCCCGCTCTTAAGTGCTCTGATCCTGCCACCACTGGAGAGCTAGGATCAAGGTTCGAGTCACTGGGACCAACTTGGAAAGGGGTCTCTTCTCTGAGACCAAAAGGTTCTCAAGTGAAACTGAATGTCTCTCATCTGAAATGTGGCTCCCTGCACAACAGCTGTGGATGCAGCCATGTGCCCCAGGAGCTGCAGAAATGTGTGCTGGTCGAGAGACCTGCAGAGTGAAGGAAGAGGCCAGAGCCACTAAATTCCTTACCCTTTCTGGGGAAGAAGGCTCTGGCTAGCTTTGTGTCCAATTCTGCCCCTATAAAGGTGAGTACCTGGACTGGTTCCAGAACCGACTTTTGGTAGGTTTAGCAGAAAACCCAGGGAGGTGAGAAGCTGCTGGGTGACCTGCAGGTGAGATTTTACCTGTTCTGGGGACTGGCCTACAATGAGCCAGTCGTCTAGATAGGGAAAAACAGCAATCCTCTGCCTCCTTAAGTGGGCCACTGCCACTGCTAGACACTTTGTGAATACCCTTGGAGCAGAGGTAAGGCCGAAGGGCATTGCTCTGAACTGGTAATGACCTGAGGGCAGTTCGAATCTGAGGTACTTTCGATGGGATCTTCTGATTAGGACATGGAAATAGGCATCCTTGAGGTCCAGGGAGGCTAGCCAGTCCCCTGGCCTTAGGGAAGGTAAAATCATTGCCAGAGTTACCATTTTGAACTTTGGTTTCAAAAGATGCTTGTTCAGATATCTGAGATCTAAAATGGGCCACCACTCTCCTGTCTTTTTGGGGTAAGAAGTATCTGAATACAGACCCCTGCCCTGATGCAGGGAGGAACCCTTTCTACTGCTCTGAGAGCTAACAGGATGAGACCTCTGTTTCCAGAGCGAGGGTCTGAAGCACTTGCAGGTAGAAAAGTCTGCTTCTCAACTTGGGAAACTTTTGAAGCTGAGAACCAGACCCTGGCTTACTACTTCCAGAACCCACTTGTCTGAGGTTAAAGAAGCCCAATTCTGACTGAAGTAAGCCAGCCTGCCCCCACTGGTACAGGAGAATCGGCCCTGGGCACCCATCAGGGTGCCTGTTACGTGAGGAGCTTTAGGCTGGGGGTGGGAGCAGGTCTGCCCACCCCTCGCCTGCCCTGCCTCTAAAGAAGCCCCTCTGAGCATAGGCAGAGGAGGCCTGAGTCTGGTAGAAAGGCCTGTGAAAAGGCCTACCCCTACTCCTGGGGCATGCCTTTGAGGAGTGGCTTGCCGCCCTTAGCCTGGGCACTCTTGTAAGTAGTCCTATATTCATCCATCTTCTTCATGTAGTTCTCTGTCTGCTCTCCAAACAGAGAATTTCCCACCACAGGAAAATCCATAGCCTTAGTCTGGGTATCCTGTGACAAACTAGTACACCTGAGTCAGGCCAACCTACTAAAAGCTACAGATGTGGCCATGACCCTAGAGAGAAACATCCTTAACATCCACAGCAGCATGAAACTGAACCTTAGAGGCTTCAATGCCATCAGCAGCCACCTGTTCTAGTTCACTAGCCAGCTGGCCATGGCCTCTTGCCAATTGCATAACAGTATCCCATCTAGATTTCTGATACCTAGCTACATAAGCCTATAATTTGCTTGCCTGAGTCCCAGAGAGGCTGCCATATACTGTTTTTTTGCCATGGCATCAATCTTCCTGGAATCCTTGTCAGGAGGATGTGAAGCCAAGGGAATATTAGCTTTATCACAGGCAGCAGCCTGAACTACTAACATGACTGCATTGCTGAGAAAAGAATTCTGTATCAGGGCCTGACAATGTATACCTTCTGTCCATCTTTTATCTACAGGAGGCACAGAATTAGGAGCTTTAAAATTTTAATTGTTTGTTTCTAAAAGATTTACGTAAAGGAACAGACAATCTCCTAGACTCTGGAATATCCATCATTTCTACAAAATCAGGCTCCTCTTGCTCATCCACAGCCTCTTCTAAAGGAAGCTGGAGGGTTTCAGCAACTTTTTTATAAAACATAAAATGAGATGGGGACTCGGACAGCATAGGGGGAGATTCTAAATGTCTGTCTGGGGAGATGTCCGGTTCAATGGGCACACCCAGACCTTCCCAGCCACATTCATACTGTTCATAATCCTCCTCCCTCATCTGGTTCATAAAATTCTCAATATCATAATCCGAACCACTGGGACCGGAAGAACCGACCTTTACCAGATAGTGGTGGTTGGACGGACCCTGAGACAGTGACTGGACAATTTGTATGGCTTTTGCTATCTCTGCAGCAGTTGGAGAAGGAATTTTGGACTCCAGACCTGCTGATTTTCTTGTTTTCTTTACTGGAATTGGTTCCTCAGAACCAGCTTTTCTTTGCCCGAGAAGTCTGGCCCTGGTCAGAGGGCACTCCCTCTGGTTCGTTGGCACCGAACCGGCTGGCCATCCGGTCAGCGGACTTTGGCCTCTCGTTCCCTGGAGCCTGCCCAATCTTTTTCCAGGGTGGCTGCAGGGAAATTCTTACATACCTGGCAGTCTGACTGGAGGTGGTCAAACCCCAGACAATAAACACATGTGGTGTGTGGGTCAGCCTTGGCAAAGACTTCCCCACAAACATCACAGTGTTGAAACCCATGGGCCGTTTTCTTTTGGGTTTCTCAGACATAATGCCAGCCTAACCAAAAACTTGCCCTTTTAACGGCAGTGCCAGGCAAGACATTCTATCGGCTCCTAACCGTGTTAACGGGTATTGGAAAAACGAATAACTGCTTTTTTTAGAACCGATAAGAACCGAACCGCACTCTAAAATAGTAACTTTTAGTTTTAAATGAGTTTTAAGCTCCACTGATCGGTTCAAAACCGAATCGATAACTTATAAGTTCCATACAGACAAAACCTTCATTTACTTACGGTTACCACAGATAGAGCTTGAACTGAACGGTTTTATGTTAAATAAAACTATTCTCGGTTAAATCCAACCGAGAAAACACTTTTAAACCGAGAAATGAACCGAGCAGAAGGAGAAATCTCTCGAGCGACTGTTCACTGAGGCGGAGTAAAGAATCTGACAGTTCAAGTTTGAAATGACACAGATAGAGCTGCTCTCGTGCCAAAATTCTATTTTAGAATGGTTTTAACCATTGCACTCCGGGGCAGTTCTAGAGCTGGATCAAACTGCTAATGTCTATAATATAGCAAGACTTCATGTTGTTTGAACATACAGTATATAAATAAAAGCAAATGGACAAGTAATAAACACAGCTGCACAATGTGCTAATACACAAATGATGGGAAACTGCTAGGGTAATTATCTAAAAATCGGAATACATACTCTAAATAAAAACAACAGAAACATAAAAAAACAGGAATATGTGGTTCACAAGAAAAAGCACAACTTTCCTCTCAAAGGTTACCAGAGAGGGAGCTAGATGAGTTTCAGTTGGCAGTGTGTTCCATAAGAATGGGGTTGCTACAGAAAAGGCACAGGTTACCACAGACTTAAGATGGGATGGAGGAATCTGAAGCAATCCCTGTCATAGACTATGGCAGAAAAACGCCATTGGTCCTTCCAGTCTGCCAATAATACCCTAACAAACCTTCCACCTATAATCCAACTCACAATATCCACCCACATGCTCTCTGCTCTACCCCACCACCCTAAGCAACCACTAAGCCCTTGACTCTGTCCCAGGCATGTCTGAAACCATTGACAGTTTTGGCGCCCACCACATTAGCTGGCAGATTGTTCCATGGTTATTTAATAATCTAAACAGCAAAAAATAAGCAGACATAACATTGTTAAATTTTTAAGTAACTCTACACCATAGTTTTAAAAGACATAAGTGTGCAAACATATTCAAATGCTCTGGCAGAAAATAGTATTTAAACTCATATTATATTTAGGAACCTCTTACTGATTAGGTTCTAGAAGGAAGGCGGGGATGGGACTGTATTGGCTCACTACTGGACCCATCAGAAGCATCACTGCTATGGTGAGCAATCATTTCTTAACAATAGCAGTCCAACAGAGATGCCATACTAAAGATGAAAATTACATACACATCGTAATTCTTGACTTTTCAGAATATCTTCATTCCATCACACTTATGGGTCTAAGTAGGAGGCACTATGACCACAAGGGAGAAAAGTCCTTTGCAGCCTGAGAGAGGACTGATGGTGCTGGCACTGACCACGAGTCAGACGTAGTGACGTCACGCTCATGGGTTCACCAGTAACTGATTCTGGCCCCCTCCCTTCCTCAGCTCTGTTTGCCAGGAGAGAAAACAAGTAGGAAAGAAAAAGAGACAGAGAGGTCTACAGACTCCTAGCCCAAAGGGATAGTAAAAGGATACAGGATATAAAAATAATAAAACTCAACTATGAACTAGTATAACTAAGGGTTGGGCCTAAGTGGCACAGGGGTAGCAGGTGTAAGAGCCAGAGCCTAACTCAGCCATCTGGACAGGAAGGTGGAAAGAAGGGACAGCAGCCTTGGCATAGAGCTTTGGCTGGAGCAAGAGGTCCAGAGGACTTCAGTGCAGTAGGATGGCAGGATGCCAACTTAAAGTACGGTTACGTAAGAACTTATCTTAACAGTAGATCTTCGAGAGAGGCTCTTGCAGTAGGTAATCACCTTGAGGACTGTGCCCCATGGCGTCAGGACCACACAGAAACTTTAGCCAGCAGTGTCTGACGGGGGACTGCTCGCCCAACGTCATGTGGCTGATGTCAGCGTGACCCTATATAGTGCACGGTCCCCATGCCCACCTTCCAGTTCTCCCGCCGGAGACCTAAGGGGAGGCGTGACAGGAGAATGAAGAGGAGGCTCCTGGAACCCAGAATGAGCCCATAAAGAAAGAGCACAAAAATAATGACATTAAGGGGATGGAGGGAAGGAAAAAATTACCTACTGCAAGAGCCTCTCTTGAAGATCTACTGTTATGGTAAGTTCTTATATAACTGTACTATCTTACTTCGAGAGGGCTCTTGCAGTAGGTAATCACCTTAAGGACCGAGTCCCAAGCAGTGTGAATCAGAAGAAAGCTGAAACACGGGAAGCAGGAATAAGCCTGATAAAGGTAAAGAAAATCAGGACAGGAGACCCTGAAGCACAGCTAGGCCAAAACCTGCTCTGCGCCTAGAAACAATGACCAGACTGTAATGCTTTGTGAAAAGTGTGGACTGAACTCCAGGTAGCCGCGGCGCAAATGTCAGTAGCTGACACATTCCTGAAACAAGCAGTAGAGGCAGCCATACCCCTGGTGGAATGCCCCTTAATCTCCCCAGGGAGGGTCTTACCATACTTCTGAACAGGACATACTGCAGTTTACCAACCACTTAGATGGGCATTGTTTGGAAACTGCCGCCCCTTCTCTCTTGGGAGCAAAAGAAATGAAGAGCTGATCTGTTTTCCGGATAGACTTTGTCCTGTTAGTGTAATAACGCAAGATTATACGAACAACTGAAGTATGAAGAATCGCCTCTCCCCGACTGGAATGCTCGAGGTAATACACTAGGAGTTGAATCAACTGGTTCAACGTAAATTCAGAAACCACTTTGGGTAAGAACTTAGGGTCGGTACGAAGAGCCACCCGATCTCTATGAAAAGACAAACAAGGCTCCTTACAAATCAGGGCCTGAAGCACCGAAATCCTTCGAGCTGATGTAACTGCTACTAAGAAAAGCACTTTCCAGGACAAATAGTGCATGTCACAGGAATCAGCCGGTTCAAAGGGAGGCAGTGTCAACTTTTCTAAAACAAAATTCAGATTCCACTGGCGCAGGACTGCGCACTGGGGATTGGAGATGCAGAATCCCTTTCAGGAATGTCTTGGAGACTTCCAACTGGGCTACTGTCCTGCCATCTACTAGGGTATGGTAGGCAGAGATGGCCGATAAATGGATCTTCAAGGAAGAATAACCCAGGCCCAAATCACAGAGGTGCAGGAGATACTCCATGACTGATGGAACAGGGCACGAGAATGGGTCCCAACCCTTTGAAGTGGCCCAGATGGAAAAACGCTTCCATTTCATGGCATAAGTCATCTCATAGATGGCTTTCTGGCCTCAAAAAGAGTTTGCACCACCGTGGAGGAAACTCCAAAACATAAAGCGGCTATGTACTGAGATGCCATGCATGAAGGTGATGGGATTTCAGCCCTGGATGAACTAGTGTGCCCTCCTCCTGTGTCACGAGATCGTTGCAGAGAGGCAGGGGAATCGGGGGCTCCACTGCTAGCTGATGCAGGAGCAGAAACTAGACTTGGCATGGCCAAAAGGGGGCAATCAGAAACATGTGGGCCCCCTCCACTCAAACAGAAAGGTAGGGAAGGCATACAAGAACCTCCCTCCAGCAAAGAGATAGCGTGTCTCACCAGATATCACCATGCCCTGGAGCGAGCGAGCAAAACTTGGGTAGTTTCATGTTGTATGGGAAAGCGAACAGATCCAGTTTCGGTTGACCCCATAGGTCAAAGATGTGGTTCACCATCTCTTACTAGAGCTCCCACTTGTGGGCTCTTACTCTGGTGCGGCTGAGACGGTCTGCTAGGACGTTTTGCATGCCCAGGACATAAACAGCTGTGAGGTAAATTTGATGCAGAACAGCCCAAATCCACACCTGCATCATCTCCCTGCATAGAGGGTATGAGTGGGTGCCTCCTTGCTTGTTGAGATACCAGACTACACACATGTTGTCTGACAGGACTAACAGTGTGTTCTGGAGAAGCAGATGCTGAAAGAACATATATCACTGCTCTCATCTCTAACATATTTATGTCTAGAGAAAGTTCTGCTTGGGACCACCTGCCTTGTTGTCTTGTGGTCCCACAGATGAGCACCCCAATCCATCCCTGTGGCGCCTGTTGTCAGAGTCTGGGTGGAAGGAGAGGACTGAAAAAGGACCCCCTTGGTGAGATTGGAAAGATCCTGGCACCACGAGAGATCCCTCTGCATGGAATCGGAGACCATGACCATATGGTCCAGGTCGATCAACCTCTGATCCCACTGTGTCCTGAGCATCCACTGTGAAATACGCATGTGAAGCCTGGCTAAAGGCACGGTAGAGATGGCTGCTGCTGCCATCAAGGCCAACTGTAGACGGACTGACCTGGCTGAGGCCTTCCTGGTGGAGGCCACCATACAGGCCTGCCTCTGCAAGGTTTCCGCTCTGTCCAGAGGGAGGAAAGCCACACGCTGAACAGTGTCCAACACCGCCCCAATGAACTGGAGGTGCTGGGATTTCAGAAAATTCACAGTGATCCCCACTTGCCTGAAAAGGTCCAGGGTTGCAGAAAAGGGGAGTTCCAACTGCTCTCTCGATGGGGCTGACAGAAACCAGTTGTTGAGGTAAGGAAACACACAGTAACCCTCACACCTCAGAGCTGCCGCCACTACCACCAGGCACTCGGTGAACACCCGAGGTGCTGAGGACAGGCCAAATGGCATGGCCTTGAATTGGTAATGTTCCACCTGAAAGGAGAACTGCAGGTAGCGGTGACAGACCCGGAATAACTGAATGTTCAGGCAGGCACCTGCATGTCCAGAGCGCAGAGCCACTGTCCCTTGTACAAGAGGGGTAGCAGACCTAGGAGAGTCAGCATCCAAAACCTTTTGTACTCTATGTACAGGTTCAGAGCACTGAGGTCCAGAATGGAATGCAGATCTCCCGTCATTCTGGGAACCAGGAAGAAGTGGGAATAATATCCCTTTCTTTCCTGGTGTACGGGAACTGGTTCTATTGCCTCCTTTTGTAACAGAGCTTGGATTTCCTCTTGGAGAAGAGGGATGTGTGCCTTCGGGTAGTGTGACTGGGCCGGAGGCCTGTCTGGACGGTTTTGTCAGATACTCCAGAGTATGGCCCTGCTCTATGAGCCGAAGAACCCATGAGTCAGTTGTCACTGTCCGCCACCCTGGGAGATGACACATAAATCTTCCACCCACCAGTTCCTCTGGAGGATCCTGAGGAGGGAGGGTGAATAGCGAGTCATGCGAGGGAGGGCTGGGAAGAGCTGCACCCAAAGCTCTCTGAGACTTTGCCAGAAGGGCAACTGAGGCCAACTACGCCCGACATTTGATCTGATGTTTGACCATCTGTTGTTGTTTTGACTATCTTTTCCCTTGACGAAAAAGCTTCTTTACCTGAAATTTAGGCCGGTACATGGTTTGCACTGACCTAAGGGCCTTGCCTTGTCTTGTAGGGTAGCAATAATGCCCTGCGCGTTGCCCCCGAACAGAATGGATCCCCTGAAGGGGGCGTCCTGGATGACTGCTTGCAAGTGTCAGTGGCTCAGTAAGGTAGCACACTGGTCTCTGAGGCCTGGAGATCAGAGGGCTGTGGGTTCAGTTCCCACATCTGGCACTTGGGTTAATATCCCAGTAATAACACTGTAATGCAGCATGAGAGAGGTGTTGCATTTCTGAGGTGCCGTCTTTCGGATGAGACGTTAAACCGAGGTCCCATCTGCCTGGATTGGTGGTAGTTCAGGTGGATGTTAAAGATCCCATGGCACTTATCGAAAAGAGTAGGGGAATTTCCCCGGTGTCCTAGCCAAATTTCCCTCATTCAATAAAAATACCACCAACAGCTTAATCTGGTTCAAGGTCAGTTGGCATTCATCTGTATCCCCTTCCCCCGGGTCGTGCCTGAAAATAGGCAGGATTTGTCTCGTGCACTTACCCGGTCAACAAAAGCTAAATAAATAAAATAAAAAGTCCTGAGCTAGACCCGACACTCTCAGCCATGAGAAGTGTCAGAGGCTAACTGTCTGTGGTGGCCCCCCCCTTGCTAATGAATTGACAGCATTGTAGGTTGCCCTAAGGGAATGTCTGCAGGCCACTTTGGCGGAATGGATCGAGTCCGCCAATATGGACTCTGACTCCGAATTCAGAAGGGCCTCAATGGCCGGCTCCAGCTGGGCAAAGACTTTTGATAGACTAGCATGTGGCCTATATAACTGAGCGCCTGCATAGCCAGTGTGGAGAATGAGTAAAACTTCCTCCCAAATTGGTCTAGCTGTCGAGACCCTTTAACAGGGGGAAAAGTGCTCATGTACCGGGGCTTGGACTAGTCATGAGCGGTTGCAATGACAACTGACTCGGCCTTGGGGTGAGTGCTGAGGTGATCCTTCCCCTCTGGCATATGGTAGGTGTGGTCCACCTTCTTGGCCACTGCCGGGACTGAGGAGGGCATCATCCAAATGGTTGATGCCAGATCCTCATGTGGCTCTAGCCAGGGGGAGTGAGGACTGGGGCTGTCCCCTGCATATCCAGATGCTCTGCTAGACATTGCCATTTCGGATCCTGGGCATCTGATTTCCACTCATAGACTTCTACAATTTTGCGGAGTAGGTCTGTGAATGATGGGCCCTCTGGGGATGACTTGGAGGATTCTTTCAGCTGGGGTTCCTCTATAGGCGAGGTTTCAAAGCCCGACTCTGCCAATGAGGAAGAGTCCGAGTTGGAATCTTGATCCGAGTCCGAAGACCGGGAATCAGGGTGAACTGAATCCAGAGGCCAAGGCATTGGCTTTACGAATGGCTGGGCCAGCGTCGGCTCTGAAGGGGACGGCGTCGGTTGAGGTGGAGGAGCCGGTACCTGTCTAGCCGGCTGCCCGTCTGGGCTCCTAGGAGACTCTCTGGGAGGATGACGGCTATCCAGCTCTGACATGAGCCGTGCCTTGGTTTCAGACCACGATTGCAGAATAGAGGATGCAGAGGTGGTGGGGGCTGATTAGCCAGGGTGTAGCCTGGGGCAAAGCCTGGTGTCGGGAAGCCCAGCGCATGATAGTGCACTGACGGGTATACCGGCGGGTGGTAGGCAGGAGTGTACCCTGCGTATGGAACCCTGATGGGGGGTAACCCGGTGGGTTATACGCTGGAGCCTGACAGGGGGTAGCTTGACGAAAGGCCCGATGGGAGGTACCCCGATGGAGGCAAGCCCGTTGGAAGGCCTGATGGTGGTGCCGTAAGCCCCAACGGTGGATCCTGCAGAACTCTGAAGCCCGAGGACCCTGGAAAATTTGGGTCCGATGGGGGGCCTGCTGGCAGCAAGTTTGGCGGTGGCAGGGAAGCCCCCAATGGTAGGGTAGGAGGCTGGGAACCATCAGGGTTACTTCAGGCTCCCAACCCCAGGTCCGAAGGTGAGCTCAGGGAGAATCTACCTGGCAGAAGCCCCTCACCCCCCCCTCTGTCAAATGGGGAGAGTGAGGGGGCCACATCCTATGGCTAGGAGGGGGAGACCCTGAGAGAAGAATCTTCCGGAGGAGGCTGAGAGAAGTCCGGCAGCTGGGAATCATCGGGGCTGTTGCCGGACCCTGATGCCAGGTCAGTCGGTCAGGTGGACATCGGCAGAGCCAGCGTCCAATCTGGATGTTGGACAGGCCGACGTCCGACTTATCGGTCGAAGCTGGGCAGGTTCCAGAGCCTGACACAATAGCCTGAGCCAGGTGCTCATCAGGGGGTCCGACGAGTGACTTAACGACTCCACTCAGGGAGGCAGATCCCCCCGTAGAGATGGGTCTAAGCACAGCCAAGGTGCCCGTGGTCATCAGAACCAGTGGTGGCGGGGAGCCTGAGGACCGCTCCTTAGGTGGGGCAGGCTGGGCCGCAGCAGCCGACTTCCTGGAGTAAGACTGCTGCTCATCTGAGGGGCTCGCAGGCAGCCTCAGGCAAGAGGAGGACCTGTCCTGGTCAAGGTGTTTCCCCTTTTTTTCATGTCTAGATTTGGTAGGCGAGGTAGAAGCGCTATGCAACCTTTGGAGCTCTTTCTCCACAGTGGCCATTTGTTGCTTCAAGAGATGAGCCTCGAGGGCCTACTGGCGGTGCTTCCATGTGGCTAGATTGAAACTGGCGCAGGCCTCACAGTCCTCAACCTTGTGCTCAGGGCTAGGCAGAAGAGGCAGAGGGAGTGCAAATCCTTGTGCGACTGTTGCATGCAGCATGAAGCACACTTGTTCTTGTGCTCAATGTTAGACGACGTGCACAAAATAAAACAAACACTTGAAAATGGAAGAAAAGAAATGGATACGCATCCGAAAAAGCGGTTGAACTGCAGCGTACGATATCCGCGAGGTCTGACTGATCAGGTTGATGGCGGGAAAGAACTGGAAGGTGGGCGTGAGGACTACCCACTATATAGGGTCACGTTATTGTCGGCCACATGATATTGGGTGGGCAGTCCCCTGTCAGACACTGCTGGCTAAAGTTTCCGTGTGGTCCTGATGCCGGGGGGCACAGTCCTCAAGGTGATTACCTACTGCAAGAGCCCTCTCGAAGTAAGAACCTACATTCTTGCACTCAGCAGAGGACAAAAGGGAGACAAACTCCAAGAACTCCAGAGGAGCAGAGGCAACAGTAAATCGATAATCCTCCACTGAATCTCTAGGAACCTTAAAAACAAATCTCCACCTCTCCCTAACCGGCAAAAATACCCGTGTTTGCAACACTTAAGCATCTCTGCCCCCTAATCAGTTTCTGACCCCACAGGCGTCTGGCTGTCTCTCCCCCACTCTTCTAGCACTTACTTCTCCATTGCAACCACTCTAGCACTTGTGCTGTGTCTGTCCTGACAAGGTCTCTTGGCTGCACCACACTGCCCCTCCGCTGCCACACCCACCCCCTGGTCCCAGCCCTTTTTTCCCCGCTTGCCACTTCCCTCCTAATGTTCCCTGGGCATCACATCTCTCTTGTAGGAATTTGTCACTATACTTTTAAATTGTCAATTAAATGTTATTGTCTTTTACCATGTAGTGTGTTAACATTAATATGTTCCTGATCTGTCACACTGTAACCTGCCTATTGATGACTGCCTGCACTATTGACGTGGAACCTTTGTAAAAGAGCCTTGGCTCAAAGGTACTTGTAATCCTAGATTCAAATAAATAAAAAATAAAATAATCCATAGCATGAAACAGAATGTCTTCTTACCAATCCACAGAATGCTGCAAGCACTAGGAAATAATCCCAAGATAAGGGTGTAGAAAAAAAAAAGAGAAAAACAGCCCACAGGCTGATGTGACAGGGAGCTCCTGCCACTCTTGAGGACCGACCTTTTCTTAAATCTGTTGCAACAGTTCTTCTATTTCTTAGCCTTATTTATTCTTTACAATTTCTAGTCCATAAGGTTGACCACCCATGGGCACCCCCTCCCTTTTCTTGACTATGCTATAGCGTCCTCTTTAAATTTTCTTTTTCCCTCTTAGGTTCTCGTACAGGGAGGTTACTGTGGTGACCTCCGAGCTGATGTAAAACAACAGGCTGTGATCCTGGTTGTTGGATTTAGTATGCAATGGCACTATGTCATAAAATACATTGATGTATATACCTTATGTGTATGAAACCTGTAAATGTTGAAAATACCATGGCACCAGGTGTTTTTGATAAAGGTAAAACTTTACTAGGGGACTGCATTATAAAAATTAAGTTAGTTGTGCTATTTAAAATGCATATAAATTGCTGTAAGCTGAACAAGTCTGAAATTTTGTGGTGATCTGCATATATACCATGATGCTTTGCATTACGGACGTATGTGAGATGATGTGTTTCTTTGAAACTTGGCTTATTGTCAATGTCCTTTGGGGTAACCCTTATTTCGGTGCTTCTGCACTGAAGTTTTTTTTTTTCGAGCCCTCAACACCCAAGCAAACAAAGCCCGCATAGGGGAGGCTGAATCTCAACTGGCAAGTTAGATCAGAGATCAGTGAGTCAGTAGGTGCTGGCTAAATGCAGAGGAAGGAGATGCATAGTCTGTTGCTGCAAACTGATGTATTGAAGAAGGGATATGCCATTGCTGAAGGTTCTACTGTAATTTGAATATACATCACACAGAGATTGTGTACTGAACCTGAAGTTCGGTGTCTGGTCCATCTGTTATCCCACAACCCCTCCATAGCTGACAGAACAGAATAAAACCCCAGAGCATCTGCCTCTCCCTAACTTGGAAGATAGGACTGCACCTTGTGCAAGGTCTTGAGACTGCCCCATGCCAAAGGCTCAGAGCACAGCCAAGGAAACAGGTTGCCAGCAGCCAGGGGATGAGTCTGGGAGATATCCCTACAGGGAGAGGGAGAGAGATCAAGAGAAAAAAAGGAGGGAAAAAAAACTTTTTGTGGCAGGAAGCCGACTCCATTTTTTTTTTAATGTTCCACGAAAAGGATAGCTGAATGAAAAGGGACAAGGACCCATCCCAAGGGTAACAGGAAGGAAAGCTAAACCTCAAAGGAGAGGAGCAGCTCAGAGGAAATGGCAAGACGTGCTACAGCACTATCATTAACAGGATGAGCTGCCCAGAGGCCCTGACTCTTACCTGAGTGGCAGATAGTGGGTGGGCATGTGACTGAGTGGTGAAGATATTCTGGAAGATCAAGCATTATGGGGAGTATGTAATTTTCATATCTTCCAAGAATCAATCTTCACTGCTCAGTCCCACTTCTAGTTCAGAGTACCAAGCCTTCATCAAAAACAGGGGAGGGGTTGGTCTCATACTGGGGGAAAAAATAACCCTCAGCCCTCTGGTGCT
Organism: Neoceratodus forsteri; assembly: GCA_016271365.2. Taxonomy (NCBI): domain Eukaryota; kingdom Metazoa; phylum Chordata; order Ceratodontiformes; family Ceratodontidae; genus Neoceratodus; species Neoceratodus forsteri. The sequence goes on from CM057456.1 coordinate 1,845,752,382, forward strand.
GGATAACAACCGGAGGACAGAGACTCCTCACAGGTAAGGCAGGACCCAAGACAGGGGCGGGCGGTGGCTCCCATGGCCTGGGAGCAGGAGGGTGGCCTGACAACTCATGCTGTAAAAGTGAATACTCTGGTAATGTGAGTTAAGCACCCTATCCTGGGCCAGGGGCACCAACAGCGAGAGGTAAAGCCATGTTATTCACCAAATGCAGACCACTGTTCTCAATAGCCTGGAAGCAACCTCATTTACATCGTATAATGCCCTTGCTTGGTGCCTCACCAGCTCCGGTCCCTGGGCTAACAGGCGAAAGGCACACCTGGCTGACTCACAATCTAGCATGGATGCTCAGATCTGACTAAGCAGCACCTATAGGCACTTGTTATAAGCTGCCTGATGTGCAGAAATGGATGTCAGAGCGTGTACCACAACAAAAATCTCCCTGCCTCAAGCACTGATCTTTATGGATTCAGTGGAGAAGGGGCTTAGGGACAGAGCCAGACATTCCTGGATGCCTCTCTAAAAGGCAGTGGCCAAGAAGGGATGACAAAGGGGTCATCGATAAAATCTGCAAGGAATCTGAGCACCAGGGTAGCAGTATTGCAACCTATGAATGACCCTATATTCAGCCCTGCAGCACCTCCACTAGGAATCACTGGTACTGGAAGTACTCAGCATCAGAGGAAAAATGAACAGAAAAATCCTCTTTGTCAGTGGAGGAAGTAGGAGAGGAGGAGCTGGCTTCAGACAAAGGCGGTATAGGGGACCTGGGGCCTGAAAAGGGCCTGGTCTGCCTTAAGGTGGTACTGGTGAAGCACACCAGCTGCAGACCTCAATTGTTGCCAAGTCATGTGTCCCAGGTGACCCAAAATACCTGGCAATGTGGAGGGGGGCAGAGGACAATCATGGATGACCATGTCAGTTCCTATGCCAGGGCTGTGGGAGTGCTCAGGGAACCTTGTCCTGAGGGGTGGGTCTGCAAACTCACCTATGTGGAGCCGACCAGTCTCAGAGGACCGGTCCACATGATGCCCATGGAGAGAAACCTCCAGGTGGGGAGACTGGAGTCATACAAGTCCCACAAGACAGCCCCAGTGATAGAGCAAGACAGTTCCAGGGAGAAGCCAGGCACTGGGCTAGCACTGAGACCCCCACTGGAGCTGCCACCAGCACCAGACAAAGGCCAGCTGCAGGCTCAGTGCCACACCTCACACCCTTATTAGGGCTGACACTGCCTCCCGGGCCAAGCCCAACATCCAGGACAAAGGTATCCCCGAGATGGCCGCAGACCCACCACTGCCAGCAACACCGGGACCAGACCCAGCACCAAAACACAAACTGGCACTGCAAATGGTGCCAGAAGGGGTACCAGCACTGACCCTGGAGCCAGTCATGGGGCAACCCTAGAAGACAATCCTGGCCCAGTGTCAGGCTCAGAACCAGGCCCAGGATGGTTTCCATCATCATTGGCGCCGTGGCCAGGTCCAAGGTTATCATCATCATTCTCTCCCAAGGTGCTCGGGGGAGGAAATGAGCACCACCTCAGACTCAGAAATTACCTTGTTCTGTAAAGATTATAGCCGAGTGCTTTCGACATCTAAACAGTGCAACGTTTGTTCACATGGACATGAATGGGATAGAAAAAGCATGGGCAGAGTGGCTGTTTGGTTAAGTTGAAATTATGACAACACTTTAGGGAGGAACTTTCTGTTTGTCCTCAGGACAACTTTGTCTCTGTGCATGATGATGCAGTTAGGCTCTGTGCACAGGGCATGGAGCTCAATTACTCTCCTAGCAGGTAATAACTATGAGGAAGAATGTCTTCAATGTTACAGACTTGAGGTCCACAGAGGCCATGGACTCAAAGGGACCACGCACTAGTTGTGCCAAGAATATATACATATTTTTTTTTATTTATTATACTTTTTGTCTGCAGGGGGCGCCGACATCTGCCATGGTCACGGACCTCCGGCTCCCACCTCCCGTCAATGGCTCTATTGCTCCCCCTGGCTTACCTCCCTCCGAGGGTGGGGTCACGGCACCCCCCTCCCTGTTATGGATGCCGCAATTCTAGTGTCTAACGGGAAGCGAGCCGTGGGAGGCTAATTTAAGCCGGAGGCAAGGCTTCATAGAGGTGGCCTTGCAGGATTTTTCTCCCCTTATGCGAAGGGGCGGAGATGTGTAATGACGACCAGCGTTCGTCCCGCCCCTGAAAGCTAGACTGCGTCAGTGCATTGCGGCAGCCCCAGCCTCCGCTGGGTGCCGCTGTTGCACTGAACACGATGCCACCCTCCCTCTGGAGAAGGAGAGCTGTCCAAGGGACGCTCAATCCTTCTCCCCCCGGCTGGCCCTTCGGCGACCCGAGTCCGTTCCTGAACCCGGGTCACCGGCGTCGCAAGCAGAAATCCCACCGCTGTGCCGGCAGGCCGGCCCCAAGAATATATTTTGATCTCGAGGGGAACAGGCTCCCTAACTGTGGGCTGCATGTGAAGGAGGCCTTTGAAAAATCTCCTGAACACAGGGGGTGAGGCTAGAAATTCTGGTTTCCTTGCAAACAGGAAGGCCAATGCCGCTGCAGGGTGGACTTTCAGTAATGAAGTTCTCAATCCACTTTAATGCAGAAGTTCTAAGTAACCCAAAACAACTGTTAAATCAACTTCCAGAGAAGAAATCCCTTATCTGAGCAAAATGAAATTCTCTTCCATTTTGAGCAATAGGATTTTCTTGTAAACTGTTTCCATGAAACTTTCAAAATATTTAGTACTCTGCTTGACAGGTTCATGCTACATTATAAAATAGCAGGATTCAATACAGCTTTCCGATTGGTTACTCATAGTACAATGTAGGAGTACAATGCACTATGAATAACTAGACTGAAACAGAAATGGCAAATCATGGAATGTAGGGTTTCAAGAATCCCACATTTGGCAATCTAATTAGAACTTTAACAAATGTTGAAATCGCCATTTTTTAATCCAGTTTTTACCACACCATCACCTGGTAAAAAACAACGGCAGCATTTTTAAATGTTAATTTTGACTTACCCCAACACAAGAGGCGGAAGCAATATTTAATTCGCTTGCCGAGTTCTCTGAAAATAAAAATGGATGTCTTGACTGTAAAATGCTGCCTGAGGAACAGTTGTTTGAGTCAGAAATAAGGGAGCCAACTGACGGAGCCATGGAGGAGCCGCCCACCACAGCAGATGTGGAGCTGACTGCTCAGATTGCAGTGGCTGGACTAGGAGAGCAACAGCCCCCATAGGAGCAACAAACCATGAGTAGGAGACACATTTTACTGACTGATCAGGATGTTGACAAAACAGAAGAATGTCATGAGAGAAACATGACGTTACTGGTGTGTGTCGCATGGGAGAAGCCCGAACTTGTCATTTATCACTCATGTAGATTTGAACAGTCTTCTGTGTGAGTTTTACGCTGAAGTAAGGAATTCAGCTGGAAATGAGTACTCCATCAGTACTATGTGCAGCATAAGAGCAGAACTAAATAGGTATTGCAGTTCAGCTCCTGTGTGTCAGACTGTCAACACAATAAGTGATACAGCATTTAAAGGGGGCCAACAATGTGTTTACCTCCATACTTGTACAGAGTCACAAAAAGACACTAGTAAACACCACCCTGCACTGACCCATACTGACCTCCAGAAGCTCAGGAACTTGCCAGCCCTCACATGTGACAGCCCCTGGTCTTCTGAGGAAAGTATAGGTAGATATGCAGCTGCTCAAGGTCCGGCACGGAGGGGATTTGTGAACTAAGGCCCTTTAACTTCATAGAAACATAGACGTTGATGTTAGAAAAGGACCATGTGACTCACCTAGTCTGCCCATTTTTCCTACCTATTTCAACCACAGATTCTAGTTGATCTGCAGCTCACCCCTGGGAGTTTGTTCCAAGCATCCACCACCCTTTCTGTGAAAAAATACTTTCTCATATTACCCTCAAACCCCTCCAACTTACTTTTGTGTCCCCTTGTTCTTGCACATCTTCTGTTTTGAAAGTTGCTACCCTCTTGTACCTTGTTTATAATCCTGAGGTACTTGAAAGTTTCTATCATGTCCTCCCTCTCTCTCTCCTCTGATCCAGGGAATACATATTGAGATCCCCCAGCCTCTCCAGGTAGGGCTTTTCATGCAGTCCCTTCACCATCTTTGTAGCTCTCCTCTGGACTGCCTCCAGTCTGTCAGTGTCCTTCCAAATGTGTGGTCTCCAGAATGGGACACAGTACTCCAGCTGAGGTGTCACCAGTGATACTGTATGTATAGTGACAAAACCACCTTCTTTTTTCTACTGGTGATACCTCTCCCAATGCACCCCAGCATCCCACTGGCTTTCTCTACAGCCTTCTCACATTGTCTGGTCGTCTTCAGGTCATCCAATATGCAGTGGTTGTCAACCATTTTTGGTTTGAGAACCCCCTGGCCAGCTGTCAGCCATGTCGGGGACCCCCTACCAAAAGTCGAATGTTTTGTACAGCATAAATACACAAATATATACAGTATAAAGTACACAGTAAGTACACAACTGCAAAGAGCCAAAAAATGACTTCAAAGTACTGTAGTACACATTAACAATGGTAAACCTTGCTGCATATATATTGCAAAACTACACAGAAAATTAGACACAACTAGTTTTATTTCTTACCCAGTCAGCTGTGACTCTGTGAATTAGTGACTCCCTTGCTCCATGATCAGAACAGAAGTGGGCACTTAGTGAACTGGGCAGCTTCGGGTTTTTTTTTTTAATTCTAAAAAACTTTAGCATGGAGTGAGTAGCAGAGAGATGAGAGATATCTGTGAGGAGCGGAGAGATCACAACTGCCTACTGCAGTGCCCTTTTGTTGGGTTTCCCAAATTGGAAGGATATTTGGCTTCGTTTTTTTTTTTTTAAACTTAGCGTGGAGTGAGTAGTGGAGAGATGAGAGATATCTGTGAGGAGTGAGGAGTGGAGAGACCACAACTGCCTACTGTACTACCCTTTGGTTGGGTCTCCCAAATTGGAAGGACAGTTGGCTTCATTTTTTTTTTATTTTAAAAAAGTAGCATGCAACGAGTAGTGGAGCGGGTACTTAGTGAACTGGGCAGCTTTGGGTTTTCTTTTTAATTTTAAAAGTAGCGTGTAACGTGTGAGAGAGATTTGTGAGATTTTCTGACTGATTTTTGTCATTGTTTGAGGCAAATGTCTTTTTGTCACTAACCAGTGGCTCTTTTGAAAACAGGACAGGCAGATGCAAATGTATGCAGAGGGTGCAGTCAGGCAAGTGAAAAACTGGTCAGTAAAGGGAAGTAATCGCCAATTAATACTCTACTAAATAGGGAGCAACACAGTTTTTATAGGTGAAACGTATTCCAATTTGCTCGCAGTTGCACCGAAATTAAAAAAAAAAAATTGCTTTGCTTTAATTTTGCCCGACTGTTCCGCGGACCCACTGGCATGTGCCCATGGACCCCCGGTTGAAAAGAACTGCAATATAAATACCCCAGGTCCCATTCCATCTTGGAGACTGCCAGTACCCCCCCCCCATTTTGTACTCCTCCCTTGGATTTCTGATGCCCGAGTGCATGATTTTGCACTTTTTTGCACTGAATCCTAGCCGCCATGCTTCTGACCACTCCTCTAATCTGCATAGGTCTTTTCTCATTCTTTCTATCCCCTCTGGAGTGTCAACCCTGTTGCAGATCTTAGTGTCATCTGCAAAAAGGCATACCTTCACCCTTCAATCCCTCTGCAATGTCACTTATGTAAACATTGAAGAGGACTGGTTCTAGGACTGATCCCTGCAGCACCCCGATGGTTACCTCCCTCTCCTCAGATCGTACACCATTCACCATCACCCTCAGAGTCCTGCCCCTCAACCAAGTTCTGACCCAGTTTACCACCTTGGGGTCCACCCCCCAAGTTGCCTGACTTGTTTGCCAACCTTCTGTGCGGTGCAGTATCGAAGGCTTTGCTGAAATCTAAGTAGGTCACATCTACTGCCCTTCCCTGATCTACCTCCCTGGTGACCCAGTCAAAGAAATCTATTAGATTTGTTTGACATGATCTACCCGCCATGAATCCATGTTGCCTTGGATCCTGCGCTCTGCTAGATTCAAGGAATGACATATTACTCTCCTTTAACAGTGCCTCCATCACTTTCTCCACCACTGAGGTCAGCCTGACTGGTCTGTAGTTGCCAGTTTCCTCCTGGCTCCCGCTCTTGTTGAGAGGGACCACATTTGATCTCCACTAATCTTCTGGGACTGCCTCTGTCTCCAGTGACCTGTTGACTACGGTGGTCAGCAGGGCTGCTAGCACCTCCCTGAGCTCTCTCAATATTCTGGGTTAAATCCCATCTGGCCCCACTGCCTTATCTTTTTTCAGCTTCCCAAGTTCTTCTAGGACTCATTCTACTGTGAACGGAGTGGTGTCTACTCCCCTTCCCTGGCTGCCTTTTTTGCTGAAATGTGGACCATCACCTTCCCCTTCATTCATGAAGACTAAGCAAAAGTATTTGTTTGGCAGTTTTGCCTTTTCTATATCCTCCTCCGTGCTTCCTTCTCCTCCCTCCTTTGTATCTTGACAATCCCACTCCTTGTCTTTCTTCTCTCGCTGATGTATCTGAAGAAAGTCTTATGAGGAGAGATTAAGGGACCTCAATTTGTACTCGCTGGAAGAAAGAAGGGAAAGAGGGGACATGATAGAAACTTTTAAGTACCTCAAAGGTATAAAAAAGGTGCAGGAGAAGACATTTTCCAATACAGGAGGAGCACAAGAATGAGGGGGCATGACATGAAATTGGAAGGTGGGAGGTTAAGAGGGAATGTGAGGAAGTTCTTCTTCACAAAGAGGGTGGTGGATGCATGGAATGGTCTGCCTCAGGAGGTGGTGGGAGCGAGCACTGTGTATGGATTCAAGCATGCTTGGGAAAGGCATAGGGGAACCATAGAGGTACAGCGACGGGTGGGTCGGAAGCAGTAATCCAGTACAAGGGCTTATGGGCAGACTAGATGGGCTAGGCAGTCTTTATATGCCGACAATTTCTCTGTTTCTATGTTTTATTATCTCCTGTGCTATATTCTCTTCTGTCTGCGCCTTTGTGCTCCTGACTGCCTTTCCTGCCTACCTCTGCTTCTCTAGATACTGCTTTCTGCCCTCTTCCCTTTGTGTTTCTTTGTATTTCCCAAAAGTCCCTGTTTTCTCTTGCACTTTCTTGCCCACCTCTTTCTAGAACCAAAGTGGTCACTTTTTTCTCTTGCTGATACTTTGCTGTTTAACACAGAGGTTTGTTGCCTCTGTTATGGCACCCATGTGAATAACCCACTGTCCCCCACCGTAACCTCCTTTGCCAGTGATCCAGAGACATTCCGCCATTATGTCAAAAGTTGGCCTTTTTAAAATCCAGGACCTTCACTTTTGTGTGGTTTGCCTCCTTTACTGCGGTTATGGTGAACCATACCGTCCTGTGGTCACTTGTCCCTATGTGTCTGCCTGCCTTAACATCCCTGACTCGGTCCCCAGTTGTGAGCATCAGGTCCAGAATAGACCCCTCGTGGGTGGGTTCAACCACCAGCTGTCTTAGTCCTGCCTCCTGCAGTGCTGTCAGAAAATTCCTGCTCCTGACTGTATTTGCAGTCTGGGTGCTCCAACCTATATCTGGTAGACTGAAGCCCCTCAGCAGAAGCAGTTCACCTTTGGTTGCCATTTTGTGGATGGCTTCCACTAGGTTATCAACTGTCTCCTCCCCCTGTGCCAGAGGTCTGTAGATTACCCCTTTTCTGATACTGGTTCCATTCCCTGTCTGTAGGGTGACCCACAGTGCTTCTGCTCCATCCTGCTGCCTCTGAACCTCTTGTTGCTTTGATTCCCTCCCTTAGATACATGGCCACCCCACCTCCCCTTCTTCTTTTCCTGTCTTTTCTAAAAAGTGCGTATCCTGGTATAGCTACATCCCATTCATGGTTTTCAGTGTACCATGTTTCTGTAATAGGCACTATGTCCAGGTCCGTTTCCCCCATCAGTGACTTTAGGTCTGGGATTTTGTTTCCCAGGCTGTGGGCATTTGTACATATTGCCCTGCAGGTCTGGTCACCTCCCTCTTTACCCCTCTATCCCCTTTGCTGCATTTCATCTTATTTGTTTTCTCCCTCCTTATCCCCCAATTCCTCCCCGCCTCCTTATTGTATCTCTTCCAATTTTCTGTACCTTTCTCTTTGTTGCCCATGTAGGGCTTCTGTTCTGGTGATCCTTTGACCCTAGTATCCTCTCTTGTTCCTGGGGGTAATGTGATATTCCCTGCCTGCTTTCTCCTCCCCCCTTGGTTAGTTTAAATGTTTGCAGAAGAAACTTTTAAACTTATCACTAACGATCTTGGTACCCCCCTCCCCATGGCTGGATGCAGGCTGTCTGGGTTGTACAGTCCTTTATCTCCCTATGTGGGGCCCCAATCCCCAATGAAGCCGAATCCCTCCGGTCCACACCAATCTTTCAATCATTCATTAGAAAGTCCTGGTGCGGATGTCCCTCTCTTCCCCTTTGCCATAGACAGGCAGTACCTCTGAGAAGGGTACGGAGTGTGCTACCTGCTTAAGGCCCCTTCCTAATTCCCTAAAGTCCTCCTTTACTGCCTCCATTTCCATCTTTCTCCCTGACAGGTCATTTGTTCCCATGTGGACAATGTCATCTAGCACCTCTCTCTCCTAGCTACCGTCCTGGCTATGCTTACGATCCAACCCCGCCCAAGCTGTGCCACCAGGACAGCACACTACCTCCTTTCCCCCAGCATTATTCCTCTCACCACGGTCTCCAAACAGGATTTGCTTCCTCCTCTGGGGTCTCCTACTGCCCACCCTTGGGTCATCTTCTTGGATGACACGCTAGTCCTACCTGGTGACTACGTTGGGAGGCTCTGTGGGACCTTCCCGCTTGGCCAGGACAGTGTACGAGTTTCATAATTTCACTGGTTGGGGGATGTGCCTTTGCCCCCATCTCCTTCACCATCCCTGAGCCCACCGCAGTCCATCCACTCTCTTTGTGAGGCAACTGTTGAGGAAGTGGAATCTGACTAAGTGGTCCCTGGGTGAGTGTGTAGGCCTTCTGCAACTAGCCAACTTGGCCTGGAGACTGCTGACCTCTGTTCTCAGCCCTGAGAGGTGCCTGCATATGGGGCAGCACTGCAACAGTCAGAAGCTCCTCCTGAACACTGCTGCTCTGCAGCCACTGCACTGCACCACTCTCACCACTGCCCTGCTTTTCTCTATTAACTTACCCCTGTGTATTAGCTTGTCCCTTTGCCGTGGGTTAAGTGTGGTCCACCAAAGTTTTTTTTCTTCTTTCTTTCTCTCACCCCTCCTTTTTGATCTGCCCCCCCTTTACACCTTTCCTCTCTCTCTGTCTTGACTAAGTCCTTGTTAAAGACTATCCTTAACGCTGCGGCTACCTTGGACTACACCTGCTGTACTGCCTAATTTTGGAGAGGCTGCTATTAACCCGGTGTATTACGTGGATAAGTGTTTTACTGGCAGGACGTACTGAACCCCCAGAGGCCAATAAATGTGGCACTTAAAGGACTTCATAGTCCAGCAGAATAAGAACGGGTTACAATACATATCCCTGAATTTTAATGAAGACACAGAGAACCATAACAATTCATTGGAACAGGGAAAAGAAAATCTGAGGGGGTTTATGTGGGAGGGACCTGGCGACCCACTATGCCCCGTGAAGAGTTAAGAAAAAAATACAACAGCAAGCTGCACCCAGAATTGAAGGCCTTATACATGCATCCTAAACATCTCCCGCAATCCGTCTTAGACAGTTCTCCAGTGCGGTATACCAAGAAGCCCCTCAGAGTTAACTATCTGTCCACTATTATTATAAAACGACTGAGCAAGGAAGCAGAGCTGTTGAAACAATACACAAACCACTCGTTAAGAGAGATTGCAGTACAGCAATTGTCAGATGCAGAGTTGGACAGCAGAGAAATTATGGTGGTAACCAGACACTGGAATGAGTCAAGCCTTGATGAGTTATTGGTCGGCCTCCATGGATGACTGGAAGAAGTGGAGCGACATCCTTTCTGCACCCAAGAAAAATCCTCCAAGCAAAATCCAGCACCTCTTTCCACACAGAAAGACCAAAACAGCGCAATGCAATCAGGAACCTCTATGCCCAACTGTATTTTTAATGTACCAGTGAGTGTCATTAACGATAACAGGTGATGTTTGTTATTTTGGCCACCCCTGATGACGAGTGCAACATGTGGTTAAGTACAGTTTATTTTCTCCATCCCATCCCAAAGTTGTGGGACTATTTTTTCTTCAATGCAGCATAAAAGTATCTAAATAAATGCTATTTATTTGAAACTTTGGAATTTTTTTTAACTCTCCCCTGGCCCCTGCCCTGAGGAATCCTTTCCTCTGGTCTTTTCAGCCAAGCCACTCAACGTAGCGTGGACCCGGCGTCATTCTGCACAAGACCGAGAGATTTTTTGCCTTTGGTTTTTCTCCCGGTCCCCTACCCCGAGAGTGCCGACGCAGAGGACTTGCATCCAGACAGATGTTGTGTTTATGCATGCTGCTGTCAAGCATCCACAGCACCCTCCCTACCCCCGACTCCCCGTAAGGAGCCGTTACACCTTGCCACCCGTGCTTCCACAGGCAGCAATGCATGTGGGCATCACTGCCCTTGAACCCCCCTGAGAAGAAGAATCCCTGTTGGGACGCTCAATCCTACTTCTCCCGGCTGACCCAAGCCCATTCCTGAACCCGGGTCGCCGGCGTAGTACAAGGTGCGACATCCACTGCCTCAACCCTCAGTGCCACTGGGCCGGCCTAAGAATGTTTTTTGTGTTTTTTCTTGAATGATAGCTATTTTATAAGCACAATAAGACACTCTAGAGGCGTGCACTGCACTGTGGTAATAGCCTGTGGCCTTGTGCCTAATGACACCTCTGGGAGTGCGGTAATCACAGTGCAATGCACTCCCCATTGTGTCTTACTGCTTATGTATTCTAGGTCTTCTAGAACCTAGCCTTCAACTTCTGTGTTCTCAGGTTTGGGAACCTTACCATGCCCTGAGACAGAGTCAGGATGTTGTGTCTCATGGGGAGAGAGATGAGATTCCTGTCAGACAGGCACAGCAAGAGTGAGAACCATGACTGCTAAGCCCAGTCTGGTGCCACCAGAATCATTCTTGCAAATTCTTTCCACAATTTCTGGAGAACTCTGTGAGTTAGAAGGAACGAGGGAAATGCATAGAAGAACTTTCCCTCCTAACTTAGAGTCAGAGCATCCTATGATTTCCCTGCATCAGAACAGTGGTCAACCTGTGATTGTTCCGTAAGGCAAACAAGTCCACCTCTGGTACGCCCCATCTCTTTAATATGGCTTGAACCAACTGGTGGGCTACTGACCACGGATGCACACTTGAAAGCAGGAAAAACAGAACGGAGGAGGCGGCCTGGTGCTGCTTACTGGCTGGCTCATATGCATGACATCACTGCATCAGCCTCATGGCGGCGGCATCAACATTGACATTGGTCCTCTCTAAAAGCTGCAAAAGACTTTGCTCCTGCGGGGTCCTAGTGCTTCTTGTTTAGACCCATTAGTGTGACTGAATGATGAAGACTGATTCTTGGGCCAGTTTTTTGTTTAAATGACTGCTTCAAAGACACCATATGTGCAAGTGTACCTTTTTGGGCCTGTTTGGACATGGACTGGCAAAATGTATTCACTACAAAACACTAAGGGAGCGGGGGGGGGGGCAGCTGAAATTACACTGTCACAGTAACAAGCTTAAAAGGAGCTTTACATGACATGATGGTCGTCAAATGAAGGATATAGCTTTCACGGCACCAAATCCATGAAATAACAAACAGCCTCAACAGAACATTTAAAAAAACACTAAAATGGCATTGAATAGTTCAAAAACCTGAGAATAATACACAAGGAGGTGTGGAAAGGATGAAAGGGACTTTGCAAGGTTTGAGGAATGGTCAGAAGTATGGCAGCTTGAATTCAGTGCAAAGAAGTGCAAAATAATGCACATGGGAAACAAAAACCCAGGGGAAGATTACACAATGGGGGGGAGGTAGTAACAACAGCAAAAATGGAAAGGGACCTGGGGGTGATCATATCAGGTGACCTTAAGGTTAGCAAGCAATGTCGGAAGGCAGTCGGGAGGGCTTTTGGGATACTGGGATGTATAGGGAGAGGTATCACCAGCAGAAAACAGGAAGTTGTTATCCCTCTGTACAGACAGTTGGTGAGACCCCATCTGGAGTACTGCGTCCAGTTCTGGAGACCCCATCTCCACAAATACATAGACAGGACAGAGGCAGTCCAGAGGAGGGCAACTAAAATAGTGCAGGGTCTTCAAGAGAAACCATACGAGGAGAGACTAAAGGAGCTTAATATGTATACCCTTGAGGAAAGGAGGTAGAGGGGGGATATGATAGAAACATTTAAGTACCTCAGTGTAATCAACAAAGTCAAAGAGGGTAGCATCTTTCAGAAAGAGAGATGTGCAAGAACAAGGGGACTCAATTTGAAAATTGTTGGGGGGGGCAGTTCAGGGGCAATGTGAGGAAGTATTTTTTCACAGAGAGGGTGGTGGCCGCATGGAACAGCCTTCCTGAGGAGGTCATGGGGTCTAAAACTGTGGGAGAATTCAAGATTGCATGGGACAGACATAAAGCAATTTTTGTGGGGAGTAGGAAGAAATAGGCTGTTGGTTAACTAGGATCTACAGCTTATCCTGTAGGTAGAGAAATGGGCAGACTAGGTGGGCCAAGCAGTCCTTATCTGCCGTTAAAGTCTATGTTTCTATGAAATACATCAAAAACTAGAAAAAAGCTATTTGTCGAAGAATAAAGTTCTGGTTCCTGCCAAGGTGTGCTCTGTTCTGTGATGGCAGAAAAAACAAGCATTTGTCAATGCCGAATGTTGTCTTGCTGGCATTGGTATTAGTAGTGCAGAAGTTAGAGAAATGCATAATAGGAATGGCAGTGAAGTACTGAACTGATGCCAACCCCACACCCACCCTGCAGAGACTGACAGGCACTGGGATGCGCCTTTGGATTGTCGGCCATAGCGCTCACGCCATTTCCTCACCTACCCTGCAGACACCGACAGGTGTTGTGGTGTGCCTTGGGGTCTTCTTGCCTTACTGTGCAGGACCAGTGGGTGACACCAGGGTTGGGGTCACAGGATATGGCAGCCCATGCCAGTCCACCAGAGGGCTGCCATTCCCCTTCAAAACAAGCCAGAAATGTGCCATAATATCAGACCAGTGCCAGTGACACCCCCAGCCCATACCTCTTCACCCAGGACTGGGAGCCAGCGGAGAATGGGCTGTACTTGCCTCGGTATGAACTGGACAACCAGTTAGAGAGGGGCACATAGGTGGTACGACAGCCCCAAAGTAGATGTCCTCTGTGCCAGCTGCACTTGCTTTCCTGGCAATATGCCGGATCATGCAGTTGTCTGTCCCCAGCCCGCCGCAGAGATGGGTCCTGTGACCATGATTTGGGCATGGAGTAAGCATACAACAATGGTTCTGGATGCTGTGGGGTGCCCCAAAGGTGCACAGCCTGTGCATGGGGGGCCTCTGCAGCTGTCCACCCCCTTTGCAAGAGTGAAGCAGCTGCAAGCATTGTGTGGAGCATGCCCTTATTTCAAAGCATATTTCATACAGAATAATGCATGGGGTGGCGTGTGTAATGAGAATTTTACACACACCTAAGGTGTGGGATGCTACATAAACCCTGAGGCCAAAGCCCAAGGGGTTTAGTAAAGCATCCCACACTGATTACTGCGAATGCATTAAGGTACAAGCGTGCGTTGCGCAGTTGCTATGCACCTCATAAAACAGTCATTTTATGGAGCACTGTCACCAAATTTTCAACACAGGCATTTTAAGACCTCTGTTCGTGAACAGTATCACTGTCATTTTTGTAATGTGTCCCAAACACTGATTTCGCACAGCAACCGCGTTATTCTGTGCCGGAAGGGCGAAAACACATTTCGGCCAGGATGTGAAAAATGACTGCTACACAGTTCACAAGAAGGTGTGGTAAAATGCCAATGTTGCGAATCTGGCATGCAAATAGTGTAAATGCACCAACGCATGAGCATGAGTTGCGCAGTTGCTGCTCACACTCGTAAAACAGTCACTTTATGGAGTTTTGTCACCAAATTGTCAACACAAGCATTTTAGAATCTCTGCTCATGAACAGTGCTACTGTCATTTTCGTAATATGTCCTGAACACTGATTTCGCACCACGACCGCGCTATTCTATGCTGGAAGTGTGAAAACACATTTCGGCCAGGATGTGAAAAATGACAGCTGCATGGTTCACAAGAAGGTGTGGTAAAATGCCAATGCTGAGAATCTGGCATGAAAATATTGCGAATTCGCTAACTTACGAGTGTGCGTTGCGCAGTTGCTACGCATGCTCGTAAAACAGTCATGTGTTGGATTTTTCTTTCTGTGTATCTTCACCATTCATCACAGATGGGGTATCTGCCGGAGGTCAGGACCCTGCGGGAGCCTTTTTTTTTTTTTAAAGGTAGGCGGAGCCGACACACCATCGGCACCACCCTCGGGGCTGACGCACTGCATGGCGCTTGCGGGTTGGCCATTAGGCTGTGTCGACTCCGCCTGCCTGCCAGTTCTGAGTCGCCGGAGAGGTAAGAGGAAGGGAGTGGAGGGTGGAACAAGAGAGTCCAAGGGAAGGAAAAGGAAAAGATGTATGAACTAAAAGGAGAAATAAGGACTGAGAGGACAGAAAAGAAAGAGGTTAGAAACTAAAGGGGACTGGGAGGGGCCCCAATCTCTGAAAGCGGAAGAAGTGGGGGTAGGGTGGGTAAAGAATTTAGGAGAGAGGGGAGAAGGATAAGATATCCCAGACCCTGGTCAGTCTCCAGATTGTATAGGAACTGCAAGGAGTAGCACAGCTTTCTGCCAGAATTCAAGGCACGGAATAACTGGCAAACACTCCAGGTAAGCAGAGACGGCTATTCTGGAGGAAGGACAGGATACAGGGATTCAGCACCCTCTCAAGGAAAGATTTTGGTGAAAGAAAGTTTTTTTTTTTTTTTTAGGAGAAATAGGTTGGATGGAAACAGGGAGGAGGACAGAAGGAGGGCAACTACCAATTCCAACCCCACAGGGGTGGAGACAAGGTACTGGAGAAGGAATGCCGCTCAAGCTATCCGCTCTTCCTGGAAAAATACTCCCCTGTGTGTCCCTATTTTACCCCACTCCTAAGGAGGAGAGGGGGAGTCGCAGAGAGGAAGGGGGACCCAGACACTGAGGCCCCAGGGGGATGGAGGGTGGGGTTGTGATGAATGGTGAAGATACACAGAAAGATCATACTTATGGTAGGTACGTAATTTTCATATCTTATCTGTGTCAATTTTCACCATTCATCACAGAAGAGTGAGTACCGAGCCCCCCCTCCGAAGGGGGTTTTCTTTTACACCCTAAGGGATAAGATCCCTTAACCCTCAGTGGGTGACACACTAAGGGGGGAACCTTCAGGGCCTGGAGAGGCCCAAGAGTGGGGAGAGAGAGACGGTGTCCCTCCGGAGGGGGAAGGAAGTTGCCCCGACAAGCGCCATCTCACTCTTCAGGAGAAGAGGTAGGTTCCCTGGTGGGCGGAATTAATCACCCTACGCCGAGCCAAGGGTGACAACTGGGAAAGACGTAGCTATGCCATCCGCCTAGTGCAGATCACTGTCCCAACGACCCTGGTAGCTACCTCGTTGGCATCATAGGATGCCCTCACTTGGTGCCTTGCTAGCTCCAGGCCATGCGCAGAGAGTGCAATGGCTTGTCTGGTTTGCTCCGTGTCAGGCAATGAGGCTAGGAGCTGACCTAGCCTGGACCACAAGAACCTGTCGTAGGCTGCATAGTGGGCCTGATGTGCAGAGATAGAGAGAAGTAACCATGCCAAGTAGAAAGTCCTCTTACCCCAGAAATCAAAATCCAAGGAGTCTAGATCTGGGGGCCAGTCATGGTGAAGGGCGCGAAGCCCATCAGGAGTATCCAACTGCGTCAATCCAGACTGTGGATGAGGGATGGAACCTGGAGACTCTGGGGTGCGTAATACCTCTGGAGAAGGGCCTCTGCCAGGAACGCAACAACGCTTCCCTAAAAGGAGCCAGCCAGGGTGGCACCACAAGGGTGGCCTCGCCAAAATCGCCTAGAAAGGCATACGCCGAGTGTTCAGGATTGCTAATAGTGGAAAGAGTAAGGTGCAAATCCTCCAACATCCTCACAAGGAATCACTGATACTCAGAGAGATCAGCAGCCGCAGAAATGTGGACAGAGGGTTCCTCTCCCCCTGAAGAGGGGGATGAGGAGCTTTCGGTCACTGTCTGTTCAGTGGGTGGCTGCATGGGGGGGGAGGTTGAAAAACCTGCCTGTCCATTGCCCTAACGTAAGCAGGGAACTGAGCAGCCACCGCTATGAACCGCTCCCAGGTGAGAGGCCAGGTAGGACCGAGGATGACTGGGAGAGCAGGAGAGTGTGGCAGAGGGATGGGGACAGAGCCGAGAAGAGATGTCGGCTAACCTCCGCCTGGGCTAAGGAGCAGACTGTGGGCACCCATGAAAGAAGGTGCCCCGGAAGACTCCACAGCCAATAGCTGAGCAACCACATCGGTCCTGCATTGGCTGCACCTGAAAGAATCCCCCTGTGAGGCGACCAGGGCAGTATAGGTCCAGAAGGACGGTCCTCTACCTCAAAAGAACGGGACTCTTTCAAGGAGACCGAGGAGAAAGAGCAGAGATCCGCACTACGGCTTCTCCCAGGGCCCAGGTGGATCTAAGAAAAAGGCCGACGTGCTGACCCCACACCTCTCAACCCCTCAGAGTCTGAAAGAGCCCTCCTCCTTGAGAGGGCCAGCCTAGGTAGCTGGCATCTCTGGGCAGCCCCCGAAGGGGTAATCCAGGGTGCAGTACCCTCCCCCCCCAAGGCGCTCCGATCGGACCCAAAGTTGGGCGATCAAGGCACACCACTGGAGGGGGTACCACAACTGAGGGGGTCAGTGAAACCGTCAAGACCAGGCTGCAGAGCTATGGTGGCCTGCACCACTGTCTGCTGGTCAGCACCCCTGACCCTAGTCTCGGTAGCCACCGACCTCACCTCAGAAAGGGGCTGACTCCGACTTGTCGAAGAGACTACCATGCTGCCCACCTCAACAGCCAACCCCGAGGGGTCAGACTGCACGTCCGACTCAGAGCTCGACTCCGTCTCCGAGGAGGTAGAGTCGGAGGCCCTGTGCCAAACCGTGGGAGGGCGGGCAGTGCCATCCTTACCACCAGGCCCAGAGACCACAGCAGTGCCCGAGTCGGTGCCAGCGCCTCCCGCAGCCTCGCGAGTGGAATCCGAGGGAGGCGCGGCCCCAGCCTGAGCCAGAGATCCAGAGCTGGGACCAGTCATGGCACCATCTGGTCCCACGGCACCGTGAGCAGCGCCGAGGATGGAGATGGCGCCGACGACAGCCCCAGCGGCACCATCGGCACCGCCTGGCCCCCCCCCGGTGAACGGCGCAGAGGGCAGGGGCAGCGCTGAGGACAGCACCAAAGGCGGACTGCGACGCTGAAGATGGCGCTGACTGAGGAAAACGAAGGCCCCATGGTGCTGAGCCTCGAGGACAGAGCGCCGTGCTCAACCTTGGCGCAGAGGCTAGACATGGAGAAGGATGGTGTCGTAGTAGATCTCACGGCGCCGCTAGCAGTGTCAGCGTCGCAAATGGCTCCGACAGAGATCATGGCACCGTGCGGTCAGTGGCGGCCCGGCCCGTCCGGGGCCCTACGGCGCTGAGAACAGCACAGAGGCCTCCGACGGCACCGACCCGAGCCTTTCGAGCTGCGGGAGCGACACCAGGGGAGCCTTCACCCCCGAAGGGGCGATTGCCATGGCGGCGCCTCCCACCCGCTCCCGGGAAGGAGCGGGACAGGCCTCCTGCACCGTGGAAGAAGCCTCGGCAATGGCTAGGCCACAAGTAGATGAGGCTCCCTCCTCCTTGGTCTGTATAGAACTGGGAGGGGACCCGGAGGAAAGGCCGAGAGAGCGTGGCTTGGCCCGACGAGTGCGCACCTGACCCCGGAAAGTCGACGGAGCTCGCACCACTTTCCACGCTCGTTGTTTGAGGACCCGGCGGTCCATGGAGAAGCAGGCCTCGCACAAATCCATGTCATGAAGCGGGCCAAGACACGAGAGACATCGGTCGTGCTGGTCGGTGACGGAGAATGTTCGGCTGCATGGGCACCGTCGCATGGGGGGCTGACCTGTCTTGGAAGATTTCTTGCCCTCCGACAAAGACATGACCTACGGGGAAAAAAAACACCAAAAACAGACTCAACGTCGCAAAAAAGAATAATAATGGAAAGATCTTACCGGGCGACATCGAATAAAGCAACACAGAGCCGGCAGGAATCACCGACGGACTTCGGCACAATATACTGCGTAACGATAGAACACTGTGAAGGAAGCCTCAAATCTCTTCAGCTTCCACATGAGGTGACCTCTATGGTGGGAGACGAAGAACTGGTAGGCAGGTGGAGTCAACACAGCCTAATGGCCAACCTGCGAGGGCTACGCAGTGCGTCGGCCCAGAGGGCGGCGCCGATGACGTGTCGGCTCCGCCTACCCTTAAAAAAAAAAAAAAAGGCTCCCGCAGGGTCCTGACCTCCAGCAGATACCCCATCTGTGATGAATGGTGAAGATTGACACAGATAAGATCAGTGGCACTGTCATCTCCTTACATGGTCCTGAAAGGTGATTCCGTGCAGAGACCGCGAAATCACCTTTCGGGACCAAATAATGCCATGACGGTGCAAGAATTCATGAGAAGGGGTCCCAAAAACCCCATATTAAAAATTTGGGGTCAAAATTCGCAAAAATGCCTGCGATAAGTACTAAAGTTGAAAAAACCCTATCTATCCCATTATACAGCTTACCATTTCCTCAGTTCGCGGTCGGCTTTGAAGAGTGCAGACGTGTTCCCGGTCCACCGATGATCATCGTGCCGAGCTTCGGAGGCAAGTATGTGGTATGGAGTGGGGTGTGGGGAGGCAGGGTGCGCAGTGGGTGGGTGCGGGTCGGGGCAGGGTGGCATGGAGACTACAAGGGACTGTTTTCCTTTTACAGGTAGTAAAGGAAAAGAAAACATGGCAGGACAATTTTTTTTTCAGAGGATTTGACATGCTGGGGTGGGCTCCCAGCGTGCCACCAAACTGTTTGGGGGTCTGTAGCTGACGGGGACTGGGCACCCCGTCGGCATACAACATGCGGGTTTAATTATGCCGACGGGACTGGGGCACCCGCCAGCACACAAACAAGGGAGGGGGAACGAGCGAGGGGATTGGGCACCCTCGGCATTAAAACAATTGGGGAGGTTATTTCGCCGATGAGGAGTGGGTTCCCCTGTCGACACAAGGAAGGGGTGGGGCAACAGCCGAGGGATTGGGCACTCCCTCGGCATTACACAATTAGGGGGGCACTTTATGCCGACGGGGAGTGGGCTCCCCTGTCGGCACACTGACAGGGGGCAGAAACAGCCAACAGGGGGATTGGGCACCCCTGAAGTCGGCAGTTCTACGGCCGTGTCCCGCCATGCACATACTGGCGGTGAGCACGGCAAGAAAGGAACCGCTGCATCTGACAAGCTTTGCTCGGATTGCAGTGGACCTTTCCTTACACGTGCTTGCCACATTATGTATGCATGGTGTGGGCGCCCGGCATCTGAGCTGATTGGGGAAAGAGGACGCACCTGATGAAATTGCGCCATTAAGCAACTTAGCGGCCGTGCCTCAAATTTGCACTACCCAAAGATGTTGGCTTGCGCAGGCGCAGGAAGCCAACATAAAAAGGAACTGAGGCAGCTGGAGGAGTCTTATATGCTACAGCGAACGTATATTGGTGTCATTGGCATCACTGGATTTAAACATAATGGTTCTCATGGGGCCCTTGTGCCTTCTGCCCTAAAGACAAATGTGTGGCTCTACAGAGGAGAATGACTACAGAGAAGTCTCTAATTGGGCTGCAACAGCACCAAATCCATCTGATATTGATGACAAAAATATGACTAAAATACTAAGATGCCAAAACTTTTGATATAGAATAAAAATAAGAGAATACAAAAGATAATATGTAATAAACAGGACAAGAAATCTACTGGAAGCAATGAGAAGTTCTGGTCCCCGACGAGGTAGTCTTATGTGCTAAGATGACAGACGAAAAGGAAATAAGGTTGCTGGGGCTAATGTCGCTTTATTTATTTATTTGTTTCTCAGAATTACAATACCTTTGAGCCAGAGATTCCTTTACAAAGGTTCCATGTCAGGAGTGAACAAATAGTTACAACAGAAGGACGTTTGCAAAGTACAGTGACAATGATGCTGAGACAGTTACATACATGATATCTTAACAAGAGTAAGAAATGGTTACAGTTGGCATAATCAATAGGTAAAATAAAGAGGTGCCGTCAGTAGGATGACTTTGTCATTATCAAGGAAACAGGTTGCAATAACGGCAGATGGGCACATAGTAACATTTGAAGATAAGATTGAGAAAAAATACAAAGAGTTACAGGTAGGTAACAGGATTTAATGCAATATCAATGCAGCCAAAAATTGAGTAAGTCTGTATTAGAGTGGAAAATAGGGGGCAGGGATGGGGATGACAAAACCTGAGGCAACAAAGGCCAGGGTTGACTAAAAGCTAATATGCTGAAGGAGATGTGTTTGGTACATATTTTGGTGTCATGCTGCAGTGTTGCCAGCCCTAAACATTCAAAACATTCAGGTACCCACAATATCTTGGATATTTGTATGGTGAAACAATTTGAAAAAATAAATTGTTCCAATTTAATATCTGTTAGAAGAGGCAGTCTTCAGCTATGTTCAAAAGAATTATGTTGTATGTACCCTAAAACACACCAAGGCTGGATATTTAAAATTAAAACACTGAGTTGCTAATACTTGGTATAATTTGATGCTTAGTTTCTTCATTGCTTTTTGACAAGATTTTAATTCTTTGGTTTATCAGACAATGTACAGCCTTTGTGAATGTTTCAGGTGGTCTCTTAATGTCACTGCTACATGTATAGTATAATATAGTATAGTATAGTACAGTACAGTATAGTGGTGTGGTGTGGCATGGCATGGCATAGCATAGTGTATTGTAATGTTGATGTTTTTACAGGACTGCCCTGCAGACTTTTACTGTATATAAAATTTGTAAGTTATGCATTACGTATAGGGTTGCCGCCTATCCGGTTTTTGACCGGATAATCTGTTTTTTAGGGTCCTTATTAGGTCATCCTGTTTTTATTAAATGCAGTCTGGTTTTTGGCCCATTTTGAGTACTCATATACTCTTAAAACTAATGTATCAAGTCATTCACTGTTTTGGCTGCATTGCATGTCCAGGTTACAAAGAAGTTCTGCGGTCACAGTCATTCAGACCTGCCTTTGTCTGTAAAACCAGACTGTCTGAGAGGTGTAAAGTGTGGCTATTAGGATCATTAGTAGTAAATTAACCTAATCTTTTCCACTCTGAATTGTAAGTATGGTCTTTTACTGCTATGACAGGAAACAGCTTTAACACCTTTATGTGCTCTCAAGTGTTTCTTTTTGTTTGTCCTATATTCTGGTATGTTTTAGACCCATTTTTGTTAAATTAATAATCAAACTTTTATTGCCTTTATCACCACATTTGCTCTAATTTTTTGTATTACCTGAACATTCTATGATATTGGGGTCATTCAGATAAACAGCATGGAATGGTGTGCCTGAAATTGGGGAATGTCTTAGAAATACAAAAAGAAACAGCAGTGGCTGCTAAGGTAAAGGGGAACACAGTGCAGTATTAAAGGTACCACAAGCATCGATGATTAAGTTATCGAAAACTGGTCAATGCATCAGAAAACATTACTGACATGGAAAGGAAAATGACAGAGTGTTTAACAGAGGGTTGAGCAATAAGCTGTGGATGAGCTTGGCACATCCAGCAGACCTGAGTTTCATTCCCACAGCCTCCACTTACTTACTGTGTGACCCTGAGCAAGTCATTTAACCTTCCTGCGCTCCTGGGTCACTCATGTAAAATGGGCTATGTGGCCTATGGGAGTTAACCTGGCTGCCAAAGAATAAAAATAAATAATTGAATAAATAAATCAAATAACAGTATAAAAATGATTTCCTGTCACTAGTAATGTCTATCCCAACATTACAAATGACTTTGGAGGAGAAGCGATAAACTTGCCAGTCTTAAAAAGGGGGTGGGGCCAGAGACGGAGTTTGGGGTGTGGTTTAGCATCCGTTTTTTACCTCATCCAAAGGTGGTGACCCTAATTACGTATTTTGTTTGACCTTAAAGGGAAACACTGGAAATGGCACAGTTTTACCCAGGCACTACAAACATGCCTGATTAGTGCTTTCAGACAGTAACATTTTTTTTAATTAACTCAATTGCTTTTTAGTGATTTAAACAGTGGCCTTCAACTTTCACTTTCTGTTGCTGACAGCCACCATTTCATGAGCAGCAGAGAGCTTCCTGAGCTCACTTTATGCTAATATGTCCTGCCAACCAACAGCAGAGGTCAAACAGACACATTAGCATACAGTGAGCTCAGGAATCTCACTGCTGCTCATGAGATGGTGGCTGCCAGCAACAGAAAGTGGAAGTTGTGGGTAGCTGTTTTAAATCACTAAAAAAAGTTGTTACTGTCTGAAAGCACTAACAGAGAGTTTATGTAGTGTCTGAGGAAAGCTGTGTCTTTTTCCAGTGTTTTCCTTTAAAGGGAAATGTCCAGCTGTAATTGGGCTATGCCTCGGTGTAAGACATGGCCCGATTAGCTTTTTTACATCGTGTATTAAGTTTTTCAACTTGCGGTTTGTGAAATACATATACATTATCTGGTTGATCCTGCTTCCCTCCAGCCGGCATTTTGAAGTGCCTGGCATGCCCACAACCTCGCACGGCTGTCCAAGTATGATGTCTGGCACAGGGAGCAGCTGCGCACGCATTCATGGACATCCTGTGTAAATGGAACTATTAACAGCTCCGGTTTCTAAAGTACATGTCCCGGTGCTCTACCGAGACCAGATATAGTCTGGCCAGACTATACCTGGTCTGACATGGTATCGGGACGCCTATGAACACGTGTGCAGCTGCTCCCCGTGTCAGACATCATACTTGGACAGCCGCGGGAGGTTGTGGGTGTGCCGGGTGCTTCAAAATGTAGGTGAGAGGCAGGATCAACCAGATAATATCTATGTATTTCACCAACTGTAAGTTGAAACACTTAAAACACTTTGCAAAAAAGCTAATCGGGCATCCCTTACATCGAGGCATGGCCCAATTACAGCTGGAAGTTTCCCTTTAAACCATCTTTATGTACTTTGTACATAAGTGAGAAGAAGGAAGCAAGGGGAGGGATAGTAAGGATCAGAAAGGCAGTGGGAGAGAAGCTGACATCTTACATAGGTACTTCTGCTCAGTCTTCACAGTGAAGGGAGGGGGAAAGACCACTAGGGAGTGGCATGAAGAGGAATATGGCTGGGGTAGACACAAGTCAATTTTTAGTGGAAAAAGTCTTATAGGGACCTGTAGCTCTGAAGGTAGATAAATCTATGGGACCAGACAAAGGTAAGAAAACAATATGCAGCAGTTGAGTAGGTATACAAGACAGTACAATAAAATAAATGATATACAGAAAGTATAGGGCAAACAAAAGAAGCACTCCACAAGCTGTATCTGTGCCAAATCTAGAAACCAAATACCATAAAAACAAAAAGGACTGGCACCAGTATGTGCTGCAAATATTTATTGTGCAGAAAAGCTATGACATAAAGTGCAGATTTGCAAACTCAGAATACTCACAAATAACCAGCAGTAGCAGCAATGGGGTTTTAGCATATACAGGTGCCAGTCCTTTTGGTTTTTATGGTATATTTTATTTCGTTTTTGTTAACCAGGTAGGTGCACTAGACAAGAGATTTTGCCTATTTTCAGGCACAACCCAGGAGGGTTACACATCAGAAACAGCAGATACATAATGTCCACAACAGAATACAAAACATCTAGTCGTAAGGAAAATACAGTAACACATGACAATTTTGAATACATGGCAGATTCAGGAACAATAAGTAGAATATACATAGCATGAAGATAAACAGTAATCATAGTTACATAAACTTTTATAGAATTTTGAAAACAGTATAATTGATTGAAGAAATACATATACAGCAAGCACTGGGGGGTACACAAGTGCTGAGAGGAAGTACTGCTCTCAAAGTGGAAAATCAGTGGTAGTAGTGCAAGTGAGTGGAGACGAGCAAAAGGTAGAGCAGGAGCAGCGACCTGAGCTCATAAGGTGAGTTCTTAAAACTTTTTTGAAAAGCCCCGGTGGGTAGCCGATTGTTTAACATAGAGTGGAAGGGTGTTCCACATTCTGGGCACAGATACGGTAAATGCAATTCAAGTTTACTGTTCACTGCCTTACAAGTGGCTGCAACATGAAGATTAAAGTCCAGTGAGGGGTCAAGAGTCATCCCAAGGTATCTGAAGGATGTGACTGTATCCAGGGTTTTGCCATCAGGTCCATGAAGGGAAAGTCCCATATGACAAACTTTAATCTAGGGGAAGTCCCAAAGAGCACTGACACCATTTTGCTAGTGTTAAGTAGGAGCTTATTTTGCTTTAGCCAGGCTGAGAAGCAGTCAAAGTCAGATTGAAGGGAGGTGCGAATTGCCGAAATGTCATTAGCGGCAGAGTAGATAACCATATCGTCTGCACAGAAAAGAGACAAAGTAGATCTGGATGGGGGTATTTATAAAGAGACAGAAAAGGAGGGGACCAAGAATAGAACCTTGGGGAACACCAACTGAGGTAAATACAAGATCGGATGCGATGCTCCCTATTTGAACAAACTGTTGCCTACCCAGAAGGTAACTGCCAAACCAGGCCTTGGCAGAATTTGAGAAACCAAGAGAGGATAGTTTGGAGAGCAGAAGAGAGTGGTCAATCAAGTCAAAGGCCTTTGTGAGGTTGATAAAAATGGCCCCAGTGAGTTTTCCTTTGTACAAGTTAAGCAACACATCATTAGTAAATTGTAATAGTGCCGTAGTTGCGCTGTGGCTGGACCTAAAGCCATGCTGGTTTGGGGATAATAGATTGTTTTTATGCAGATACTCTGTGACCCGAGAAGACGCAGCTTTCTCTAGGATTTTATCCAAGACAGATAAGATGGCAATTGGTTAGTAATTACTCATCGTTCTAGAGTCTCTTTCTTATGCACTGGCACAATACATGCAATTTTCCAGATGGCTGGCACAGTCCTGGTCATAATAGATAAGTTGAGTATTCTCACAACAGGAGCTGCAATGTCAGCAGCAATAAATGAAAATTACGTATCTACTGTAATTCTTGATCTTCTCTTGTATCTTCACCATTCATTACTGCTTGGGTTGTGCCGGAGGCATGCACCTGCTACAGGAGATTTTTTTTTTTTAGGTCGGCACCAATGACGCCGCCAACAGCAACAACGACCAAATATGAGAGTGCCAAGTGTCATGGACTCCTCCTCCATCTCAGTTCTGTAGCCGGAGAGGCAAAAAAGGGTAAGGAAAGGAGAGCAAGGCAAGAGAGCTGAGGGACAGAAAAAAGAAAGGATATAAACTGAAAAAGTAATAAGCCGGTAGAGGACAGAAAGAAAGAGAGAGAGAACGCCAACCCTAAGGGACCGCAGGGCCTCTCTTCTGGGGCGGCTCCAAGGGAGGAACAGATAAAGAGAAAGAGAAAAAGGAAGAAGATGAAGAAGAAAGGGAAGAAAACATAGGATGTTGAGAGGGGAGAACACTGCCCACAGAAATATTGGTTGAGAGGCTTATAAGCTCAGAACCAAAAATAAAGGAGCAAGAATCCCTCCTGATAGGACTGAGAGAAGGTTCAATTGAACCGCTTGTACAGATTGGACACAAAGGGCAGATTCTCTAACCTCCCGTCATCCCAACCCCCTACAATCTAGCTGAGAGCTCACAGACTGCCCAGGCAGAAATTCTGTTCTGGAAAGAGAGTGCCCAACTAGGAAGGGGAATAAGCTCCTTAGCACCTTGTTAAGTGCTAACACAGATGTGTGTGGGGAGGGGGTAAGCCCTACAGAAGGCAGCTTTGTATAAAAGGATACAGTGGGAAGTCAATCGGACTCCCTGAAGGTAAGGCAGGAACAACAGCTCAAAGTAAATGAAGTGCCAGAAGCACCAACCAGAAGAAGCTGACACAATATCAATTAAAACCTGCCAGAGGGAACCTGAAAATTGGAGCCGAGCCATAGAGGGACAGTCTCTTCAGCTGTGAACTGAACAACATGGCTAAGAAGCCAAGAGGTCACCTCTAGGGGCAATCACAAAGAGTTCCCTCAGGACAGAATAAATCCTACTCGTTCCCCTTTACCTTGAGGAAAAAGGATCTGTCCAGAGAAGAAAAGAAAATCAGGATAGGGTTTTTTTTCCTTTTTGGCTTAAAGGCCACGAGGAAGGGAGAGGAACGAGTAGGGAGGAGGAGATGCCACAGAAGGAGACCACTGAGGGGAAGGTGGGCAGCTATTAGTAATAAATGGTGAAGATAAAAGAGAAGATCAAGAATTACGGTAGGTACGTAATTTTCATATCTTCCCTTGTCAATCTTCACCATTCATTACTGCTTGGGTGAGTACCAAGCTCCCCCCCCCAAGGGGGGGATAATAGAAACCCTGAGGGAACAAGACCCTCAGCCTCCTGCTGGTGGGAAATAGAAGGGGAAGACCCTGGGGTAATCAGACGAGAAGCCTATGGCAGAGGAGAGCTAGGAGGTGTCCCCCGGGGACAGGGAGACGGAGGAAGCCCCTGCAGAAGCCTCCTAGCCCAGGAGGAAAAATGACGGGTCCCCAGAAAGTGAAGCGAATCACCCTACCCCGGGCCAGGGGGCCAGGGGTGATAACCTTGACAGACGAAGCCATGCCGTCCGTCTAATACAGCTCACTGTCCCTGCAAGCCACCTCATTGCTGTCGTAAGATGCCCTTGCTTGGTGTCTTGCCAGCTCCAGGCCTATAGCAGAGAGGGCAATGGCCTATCTAGATTGCTCCGAATCAGGCATCGATGCTAGAAGCTCGGACAGCATCAACCATAAATGCCTACTGTAGGCAGCATGGTATGCCTGATGTGAGGCAATGCACAACATCGCACGAGAAGAAGAGATCACCCTTCTTCCCCACTGGTCAAAGTGTAAGGAATCTGAATTCTGTGGGTGGTCGTGTGCCAGGTGGGAGTTTCTAGGAATGCCAATCCCGAAGGCGGGTTGGGAAGAGAACCTAGAGACTCCAATGGGGCAGAATACCTTCTCCAGCAGTCTGCCGGGGCTGGAACAGGGACGGCTGGTGACTGCCAGGAATGGATAGACGCCTCCTGGAAAGGAATAGGCCAGTACAGTATTACCAAATGCTGGGCACTGAATTCACTGAGGAATTCATGCGCGTCTCCAGTTTGGTATTGTCTCACCTAACAAAGGAGATACGAAGATCCCTCACCATCCTCAAAAGGAATCGCTGATATTCAGTGAAATCAGCATTGGAGGAGAGATGAGCAGTGGGTTCCTCTCCCTCCGAGATGGGGAGCTCGAATATCCAGAGGACTCCTGCGGAGGTGGGGATAGGCAAAACACCCGCTCATGCATACATCTAACGTATGAGGGGAAGGCCGCCGCAAAGCCTCTGAACATCTCCCAGGATTACGTGCCCGTAGGGCCGACATGGCCTAGGAATGGCTGCAGAGCAACGGGGGAGAGAGACACCTATATGACCAGGCAACTGTCCTCTGCTGAGGCTCTGAAATCCAGAAAATGGAGCCCAAGCTGGCGGGATCCTGGACAACAAACCAGGTTGCAGAACAGAACCCTGGGGATGCGAAGCCTGGAAAAGCCTAGTAGGGGATCCTCCCCATGACGAACCTGGGGCTGCATGGGTCCAGAAGGGCAGCCCATAGCAACGCCACCAGAGGGGTCTCTGGAGCCCGAGAGAGAAAGATGGGGCCCAGTGCTATGGCTCCTACCCGCACCCTGAGGGGTGGCAGGTGAAGACCGAGGTGCCTCAACCCGGTCTCTCAACCCCTGGACTCTGAGAACGTCCTCCTCCTCGACCCCAGCGACAACCCACCCTGAGCAGCTACAGCAGCATCGGGATCGGCAGCTACCGCAACCCCCTCAGGAGGATGAGCCCCTCCCCCTGCCTGCATACCATCCCCTCCAGGGACCCCAGGCCACCGCCAGCCTGGGAGGCCTCAGGAGAGGACAGCAGAGAAGACAGAGGAACAGGCGTGCTGGGCCGCCTATCACCTCGTCTCACTGGAGACCTCAACTCGGAAGAGTCAGGGTGCCAGGATGGGTCCATGTCCAAATCACCCTCTTCCGAGGAGGAAAGGACCAGCTGAACCTCAATACTGGCCACCCCAGGGGTCTCCAGAGAAACGGTGCCACAAACAACACTGGTGCCAGCTA
Source organism: Neoceratodus forsteri (assembly GCA_016271365.2). Classification (NCBI taxonomy): domain Eukaryota; kingdom Metazoa; phylum Chordata; order Ceratodontiformes; family Ceratodontidae; genus Neoceratodus; species Neoceratodus forsteri. The sequence continues at coordinate 1,845,780,915 of CM057456.1, forward strand.
CAGCACCGGGCGGCTTCGGCACACCAGATCCCGGCTCTGACTCACCAACGGTGCTGGTCAGACCTCTGACACCGCCCTCGATGCCGGGACCCGACACGGCGCCATTAGAAGAATCGACTGGGCCCACGGTGCCGATGGCAATGCCGAGAGCCAACATGGCACCGCGAACGGCACTGCCCTGATCACTGGCACTGTGAACAGCGCTGGGATCCAGAACGGCCCCGGAGGACAGCGTCGAGGGTCCACCAGTGCTGGGTCCAACAGATCTGGGCCTTGACAGTGGGGGAGCCTGCACCTCCCAAGAGGTGACTGCCGAGGCGGTGTCTCCACTGCAGCCATGGGTGGGACTGCAGCATTCCCCCTGACACTGCGAAAGAGGCCTCCTCCTCGGCAAGACCAGAAGATGAGAAGGCCTCCTCCTCTCCAGACCATATAGGCCTGGGAGGGGACCTGGAGGAAGGGTCTAAAGACCTTACCTGGGAAGCCCTGGAGTGACACCGTCCCCCGAAAGCCAGCGGAGCCTTGTCGATCTTGAACGTGCAGATTTCTAGGATGCAACGGTCCATCGAGAAACAGGTGTCACACAAATCCATATCATGGTTGGGTTCCAGGCAATGTAGACAAAAATCATGCTGGTCCATGACGGAAAAGTGCCGGCCACCGGAGCACCGACGCATAGGGGCACGGCCCGCCTTCGACTTACGTTTGGCTCCCGAACCTGACATGATGAGAAATAAACAGAAAAACACAGCAAAAAGATCCCGGTGCCGTAAGAAACAGAATGGTCTTACCAGCACACTACTTCCAACGGGCATTGGGATGAGAAACCAGAGAAGGAGCTCGCAAGTAGGCCTCTGACGAGCTGCAAATCCTCGATGTGAAGCAGGTGCAGCCTCAACAGCGAAGAAACAGAACTGAGATGGAGGAGGAGTCTGGCACCTAACGGCTGCACCTCGCCACTCGCGAGTGTGTTGTTGTCGAGGCGGGCGCCCGGTGGTGCGACCTAAAAAAAAAAAAAAAAGTCCTCTGAAGCGGTGTGCCCTGGCACAACCCAAGCAGTAATGAATGGTGAAGATTGACAGGGAAGATCTTTAAGGAACTTAGGTAATAGTCCATCGGACCCAGGAGAGCCATGTTCAGGAATGGCTCTCATAAGCCTTAACACATCAATAGTAGAGACTGGTTTAATACTAAACTGGGTCGATAAAGATTCGGCAGGGTTTATGATTTCCTCAGAGGGTAAAACAGAGTTAACCAGGAAATCTGAGAGTTCAGAGAAGTGAACATTAAGCGAAGCAGCAATCGTGCTTTGGTTATTGCAGTTGGCATTATTTATAGTCATTTCAGTCAGATGCGGGGATGGGCCTTTCCCTAAAAACTTTTAGTATGGTTCCAGAAACCCCTAGCATCACCACAGGATTTTTGAAGAAGCATACCACAGTATGCTGTTTTTGCTGCTCGGATGCCTTTCTTACATGTTTTTCTCATGGATCGGTACTTAGACCAGTCATCAGGTTGGTTAGACTTTTTGGCAGCAACCCATGCTTTAGACTCTTATGCAACCATCTAGTTTTAACGCCCCAAATTCTCCTTCTTTTGAGAGGCACATACTTGTTTTGGAGGGGGAAGAGATTTGATAGTAAGTAATCGAGAGCTCTAGTAACATTAGTTGCCTGGTATAACAGGGACCAATCAACGCATCTTACTTCCGACAGAAGTGCTGCAATATTTAATCTTGAGAAATCCCAGAACTGTATAATCTTAGGAAGTAGTTTAGGACAGCTGGCATTCCAGATACAGAAAGTGGGTGAGTGGTCACTGATTGATTCAGGCAAGTTACCAACTTCATGAATTCTACTGCACGATTAGTGACAATCCAGTCCAGTGTGGATTGGTGTGAACTGCTGGAAGAAATACGGGTAGGTCCAATAACCAGCTGGGAGAGGTGAAGCTTTGCAAGAGTGTTACTATATACACCAGAGTTACTCCTAGACCAGTCAAGGTTAAAATCAACAAGTAATATAATTTCTTTAATCCCCTTTAGAGAAGACAGGTGGTCGATGATTCCATCCAGGCCAGTTAGCACCCCCTTTGGAAGATTATAGACACAGACTAGGTTTAATTTCTTTTCTCCACCAAGAGTCAGTTCCACATGAAGTATTTTGCAGGAGCTGTGCATTCTGGAAAATAGTACTGAGACCTTGAGGTGATCTCTGAGTAGAAAGCATCCCACCCTCCCTTTGCCAGGAGGGACGATCAAATCTAACTAGGTTATATCCTGTTAAGCACAGATTCAGGAATATCTGGTTAAGCAAAGTTTCAGAGAGTCCAAGGATATCTGGGGAGTAAAGTTTAACCCATGCATCAAGTTCAGGGAAATTAAGTATACAATATTTACAGTAAGACGTACAAAACCAGCAGGGGTAAGGAGTATACAAAAATGTACAACTTCGATTCAAGGGTATTCACAAAAGAACACTCAGGTGCCATAACAAAGGGATGCAATCATAATCTCAATGGACTGTTTCATGGACAGCACACTGATACGTGGGCAGATGCCCAAGGCTAGGCTGTTCAATAACTATGGAAGTCAATAGCGGAAGGCACTGCCAGACTTCACTGTGCACCTGTAAATGAAGAGACTGGGTTTTGACATGGGAACAAAGGTTGTGCCTGTAGTTAGGAGCAGAGGTAAATGGGTTGTTTAAATAGCTCAGGAGTTTGTTCAGATATTATTTAAACCTGTATAGGCCAAGATGGTACGATCACCTGCAGTTAATCGAGGGCCACTTCAGCAGGTCAGTCTTATTTCAGTGGTAGGGAAGTTAATGGAAACCCCACTAAAGGAGACTGGTAGAGAATCCTGAATTCAAGGGGCTGCAAGACCACAGGCAGAACTGGATTTACGACTGGGGTGGGGATAAGGGAAGTCATGCCAAAGAATCTAATAGAATTCTTTAACTGGGTGATCAGAGAAATACATCAGAGGAGAGCAGTGGATGTGGCCTATCTGAACACTAGCAAGACGTTCAACATTGTGCAACACAGGAGGCTGATAAAGAACCTGAGCAGCCTAGGGGACAGATCCAAAGTGGTGAACTGGGTTAGAAACATGTTTATGTATAGGAGACAGAAGGTGGCGATAAACGGCACTCACTCTAATGATGGGAGAGTGACCAGCAGGGTGCCAACAGGCTCAATGCGGGGACCAGTCCTTTTCAATGTCTTCATAAGTGACACAGAATTTGTTGACAGATAAGGACTGCTTGGCCCACCCAGACTACCCAGTTTTCCCTGCCTACACTATCAACGCAGACCCTACATGATCTCCAGCTACCCCCCACAAACACACTTTCTAACCAGGATTCCTTTGTGCCTATCCCATGCTTGAAGCCCACCACTGCTTTTGTGTCCATCACCTCCTCTGGAAGACTGTACCAGGTATTTACCAGTCTTTTAGTGAAGAACTTTTTCACATCCCTCCTATATTCCCTCCATCCAGCTTCACTGCAAGCCCCCTTGTTCTCATGCACCTTCTCGAAAAATACTCCCCTTCTGTACTTTACTCACCCCTGTAAGGTATTTATAGGTCTCTATCATGTTCTCCTTCTCTTCCAGGGTGTACATATTGAGGTTTCTCAGTCTCTCCTCATAAGGATTTTGACGCAGCCCCTCCACCATTTTAGCTGTCCTCCTCTGGACAGCCTCTAACCTACCTATGTCCTTCCTGAGATGTGATCTCCAGAACTGGACACAGTACTCCTGGTGGGATCTCACCAACGATCGATACAGTGGCAACACCATCTCTCTCCTTGTACTGGTGATACCCTATGTACCCCGGCATCCTACTGGTCCTACCTGTTGTCCTGTCACATTGTCTCGCCACCTTGTGTTCACCCCCTATGATTACTCTAAGGTCCCTTTCCTGTTCAGTGACTGCCAATACCTCTTCTACCATTTTATACTCCACTTCTGAGTTTCTATGCGCTAGGTGCATGATTCTGCATTTTTCTGCATTGAAATCCAACTGCAATACACCCTTGACCACTACTTAAGTTTTCTCAGTTCTCTACACATTCTCTCCACCCCCTCCAAAGTGTTTATCCTACTGCAGATGTTGGTGTCATCTGCAAAGAGGCATATCTTCCCTTTCAGCTCTTCTGCAATGTCACTCCTAAAGACATTAAAGAGGACAGGTCCCAGTACTGAGCCCTGAGGTACTCTGCTGGTCACTCTCCCCTTCCCTGGAGTATGTGCCATTTACCACCACCCTCTATCACCTAGCCATCAACCAATTTCGTACCCAGTTTACCACCATCAGTCCCACCCCCTAAACTGTCCAATTTCATTAAGAGCCTCCTATGTGGTATGGCATCAAAGGCATTGCTGAAATCCAAGTAGACCACATCCACTGCCCCACCCTGATCTAGTTCACTAGTCACTGAAATCTTGGAGAACAACTGGAAGGGAAGATGACATTGCAGGAGAATTGGAAAGGAAAGTATGCCTTTTTGCAGAGGATACTCAAATCTGCAATAAGGCAGACACTGAGGAGGGGGTGGAGAGAATTTGCAGGGATCTTGGTAAACTCAAGGACTGATTAAGAGTGCGACAATTGGGGTTCAATGCCAAAAATTGCAAAATCATGCATCTAGGGCGTAAGAACCCATCAGCTCAGTACAGGATGGGAGGAGGCACTGAGTCACTGAACAGGAAAGTGACATTGGGATTATCAAATCTGATGACTTCAAAATGGCAGGGCAGTGTGATGGGCTAGTGGGTTCCTGGAGTACACACAGAACACAGAAGAAAAAATTACTCACCTTAGTAATGTTGTTTCTTCTAATGGAGTCTTGCTATATTATGACATATGCAGTGAGTCCCAACCTTCGAACTGCTCCGGAGGTGAAAGAGTTAACTTTCCATGCCAGGCATGGAACTTTGAGCGCGAGCTCGGTTGAAAACTCTGTCTGTTGTTCTTCAAACTCAAACTGTCAGATCTTTAGCAAAACTCACTAAGGTTCTGTGGAAGCTGTAAACCTACACTAGCCAACTGGCTGCTAATATAGGAACACATTTTTGTCCCAAAACAAAGACTCAAGTCAGGGGATCCAAAAATGAAAAACATAATACCCAATCACCCCAAAAGGAGGGTGAAAAACAAAGGTGGGCATCTACTAGTGCCAACACTGCACTGCCCACCCACATCCCAAAAGCAGAGGTTCTGAGAGGGCAGATGGGGAGGTCATATAGCAAGACTCCATTAGAAGAAACAACATTACTAAGGTGAGTAATTTTTCTTCAAACCATGAAGTCTTGCTATATTATGACATATGCAGACTACACAGCAGTACCTCCATGGAGGAGGGACAGAACCTACTTAGGAAATAGGCTCTGAAGCACAGCTGTGGCTAAACCGAGCATCACTCCTAGCCTGGATGTCCAGGGAGTAATGCTTGGTAAAAGTGTGAACTGTTTTCCAGGTAGCTGCTTGACATATCTCTAGGATAGGGATGTCCCTGGCAGCAGCCAGAGACGCAGCTGTACCTCTGGTACAGTGAGCCCTCAGGCCTGAGGAGGAACCTTACCCAGATTTTCATAGCAAAATTGGATACAAGAGACAATCCACCTGGCAATGGATCTTTTAGTGGCAGGTATCCCTTTACCAACCTCACCATAAGTGAGGAACAGTTGGAGGGAGTCAAACCTGTGACCCTTGGTACGTTCTATGTAGTAACTAAGGGCTCTTTTGACATCTAAACTGTGCAATCTCCTCTCGCCAGAGGAGGAATGGTCAGTGAAGTACACAGGAAGAGACACAGATTGATTAAGGTGGAACTCTGAAACTACCTTAGGCAAGAACTTTCTGTTAGTCCTGAGGACCACCTTATCTTTATGAAAGGAGATAAAATCAGGCTCCACTGACAATGCTTGTAATTCACTTATGCGCCTGGCAGAAGTGATGGCTACCAAAAACACAGTTTTCCAAGTCAAGTACTTAAGCTCTGCTGAAGACAAGGGCTCAAAAGGGGGTTGCACAAGCTGGGCAATGCAAATATTAAGATCCCAGGCAGGGGCAGGGTCCCTGAATGGGGGGCTGGTGTGAAGCAACCCCTTGAAAAATTTGGAGAAAACAGGATGAGCTGAAAGAGAAGAGGGTTTACCTGCTGATAAGAAAGCAGACACGGCTGCCAAGTGAACTTTTAGGGTAGCTGGTCTCAGACCCAGAGTATTCAAATGCACCATATAATCCAGGACTGTGGGTAAGTCAGCAGATTCTGGGGAGATATGCTTGTCAGAGCACCATATGGAAAATCTCTTCCATTTGGAATTATAAGTAGCCCTGATGGAAGGCTTCCTAGAAGCCTTCAAGATATCCAATACACCTTGGGAGAGGTGAAGGTCAGCGAACTCTAACTCTTCAAGAGCGAGGCCTTGAGATTTGAGGTTCGGGTACCAAACTAACTCTCCCCTGAGCACAGGTTAACAGGTTGTGATTCCTGGGAAGACACAGGGGAAGGTGGACTGCTAAGGACATAAGGAGTGGGTACCAGGGCTGTCTGGCCCAATCTGGAGCAATCAGGATCATCTTGCAGGGTTGAGATCTGATTTTGGCTAGCACCTTGAACAGAAGAGGGAAGGGAAGCATAGAGAAACTTCCCTTCCCAACTGAGAAGGAAGGCATCCAGAGGGACTGAGCCCAACACTGGGGGCCTGCAGCAAAAAAGGGGAAGTTGGTGATTGTCTGGGGCTGCAAAAAGATCTATCTGCGGGGTGCCCCATCTGGCAAATACTACCTCCAGTACTAGGGGATCCAGTGACCATTCGTGATGGCCCTGGGAAATCCTGCTGAGAGCATCTGCCAGGACATTGTCCTTGCCTGGGAGGTGAACTGCTATAAGGAAGGCGTTCAGAGAGTAAGCCAGAGACCACAACTCCATTGCTTCGGTGCACAAGGCCGTAGACCGAGTGCCCCCTTGCTTGTTGATGTACCACATTGTGGTGGTATTGTCTGTTCTGACCTGAACAACTTTGTTCTGAACAGATTTGAAAAAACTTGAAGTGCTAGAAAAACTGCTCTGAGTTCCAACAGATTGATGTGGAGCAGAGATTCCTGAGGGGACCACAATTCCTGGGTAGTGAGGTCGCCCATGTGAGCTCCCCACCCCAAGAGGGATGCATCTGTAGTAAGGATTTAGGAGTCAGACTGAGGGGCGAAGGGGGACTCCCTGTCTCAAATTGCTCTGGTCCTGCCACCACTGAAGGGCTTGGATCAGGCTTCGAGTCACTGGGATCAATTTGGATAGAGGGTCTCTCCTTTGAGACCAAAAGGCTCTCAAATGGAACTGGATGTCCCTCATCTGAAATCTTGCTCCCTGCACTACTGCTGTAGAAGCAGCCATGTGCCCCAGGAGCTGCAGAAAATGCCTTGCTGGTCGAGAGACCTGCAGGGTGAAAGAGGAGGCCAGAGAGACCAGGGTCCTTGCTCTTTCCAGAGGAAGGAAGGCTCTGGCCTCTTTTGTGTTCAGTTCTGCACCTATGAAGGTGAGAACCTGGACAGGCTCTAGAACTGACTTTGGAAGATTGAGAAGGAAACCTAGAGATGTGAGCCGTTGCTGAGTTACCTGAAGATGTAATTTGACTTGGTCTGGAGACTGGCCTACTATGAGCCAGTCGTCCAGGTAAGGAAAGATGGCAATCTTTTGCCTTCTCAAGTGGGCAACTGCTACTGCCAGGCATTTTGTGAATACCCTTGGGGCAGAGGTGAGGCCGAAGGGCATTGCTCTGAACTGGTAATGGCCTGAGGGCAGTTCGAATCTGAGGTACTTTCGATGGGAGCTTCTGATAAGAACATGGAAGTAGGCATCCTTGAGGTCCAGGGATGCTAGCCAGTCCCCTGGCCTTAGAGAGGGTAAAATAATTCCCAGAGTCACCATTTTGAATTTTGGTTTTAAAAGGTGCTTGTTTAGGTATCTGAGATCCAGGATGGGCCGCCATTCTCCTGTCTTTTTTGGGGTAAGGAAGTACCTGGAGTACAACCCTTTGCCCTGGTGTAGGGGTGGAACCCTTTCCACAGCTCTGAGAGCCAGGAGGGTAGAAACTTCTGTCTCTAGGGCAAGTGCCTCTGATGGATTTGCAGGTGGAAAGGACCTGGTTCTCATCTTTGGAAATTTTTTGAAGCTGAGAACCAGTCCCTGGCTTACTACTTCCAGGACCCACTTGTCTGATGTTAAAGACATCCAGTCCTGGACAAAGTAAGCCAGCCTGCCCCCTACAGGTAGTGGAGAATCGGCCCTGGCCACCCCATCAGGGTGCCTGCTTGGCAGGGGCTTTAGGCTGAGGGGTAGAAGCAGGTCTGCTTGTACCCCGTCTGCCTCTCCCTCTAAAGAACCCCCTCTGGGCGTAAGCTGAAGAGGAGGCCTGGGCTTGGTAAAAAGGCCTATGAAAAGGCCTGCCCCTGCCCTGGAAGGCTGCCTTGAGGAGTGGTCTGCCTTTCCTTGGCCTGTGCACTCCTATAGGTGGTCCCACACTCATCCATTTTCTTCAAGTAATTCTCTGTCTGCTCCCCAAACAGAGAATTACCCACAACAGGAAAATCCATGGCCTTAGTCTGGGTATCCTGTGACAGGCTAGAACATCTGAGCCAAGCCATTCTGTGAAGTGCCACAGATGTAGCCATGACTCTTGATGACACATCATTAGAGTCCACTGCAGCATGGAACTGCACCTTAGATGCCTCAATACCATCAGCAGCCACCTGCTCCAGCATCTTGGCAAGCTGGCAAGGGACCTGTTTTGCTAGAGCCATAACAGTATCCCATCTGGATTTCTGGTATCTAGCAACATAAGCCATATAATTTGCCTGTCTGAGTCCCAAGGATGATGCCATGTACTGTTTCATTGCCATGGCATTAATCCTCCTGGAGTCTTTGTCGGGGGGGGGGTGTGAAGCCAAGGGAATATTTGCCTTGTCACAGGCTGCAGCCTGCACTACCCCAACATGGCTGCATTGTTGTGTAAGGAACTCCGTATCAGAGCCTGACAATGTGTACCTCTTGTCCATTCTTTTATCCACAGGAGGTATAGTGTGAGGAGTTTTTAGAATTTTTACTGTCTGTTTCCCAAAAGATTTATGCAAAGGAATAGACAGTCTCCTAGACTCTGGGATATCCATCATTTCTACATAGTCAGGCTCCTCTTGATCATCCACAGCTTCCTCCATAGGGAGCTGGAGGGTTTCAGCCACTTTTTTATAAAACATAAAATGAGAGGGGACTCAGAAAGCCTAGGGGGAGACACTCCTGAAGGTCTGTCTGGGGAGATGTCCGGTTCAATGGGCACATCCAGACTTTCAAATCCACATTCACTCTCCTCATACTCCTCTTCCTCCTCCTCCGGTTCATAAAATTCCTCTAAATCATATTCTTGAACCGGTGGAACCGACCGAACCATACGCTTACCTGATGGTGCCGGTTCGGTCGGAACCGGAAAGCGACTGGACAATTTTAATCGCTTTGATTATTTCTTCAGCGGTTGGAGGGGAAATTTTGGCTCCAAACCTGCTGATTTTCTAGTCCTTTTTGGAACCCGCTCCTCGAGTCGGCTCTCCGTTGCCCGAGGAAGTCTCGCTTTGTCAGAGGGCTTCTCGTCCGGTTACAACCGAACTGGGCTGGCCATCCGGTCAGCGGACTTCTGGCTCTTTCCTGAGCCTACCAACTCTCTTATCCAGGGTAGCTGCAGGAAAATTTTTGCAAATCTGGCAGTCTGCATTGAGGTGGTCAAACCCCAGACAATAAACACAGGTGGTGTGGGGGTCAGCCTTGGCAAAGGCTTCCCCACAAACACTGCAGTGTTGAAACCCAGTGGGCCTGGTTTTTCTTTTGGGTTTCTCAGACATAGTGCCAGCCTAACCAAAACTTGCCTGTTTATGGCAATCCGCCAAGCAAGACTCTCTTATCGGTTCCCAACCGTGTCACGGGTCGTGGAAAAACCGTAATGAAATCCGTTTTTTAGAACCGATAAGAACCAGGAACCGCACTCTAAAAGACAGATTAATGTATTTTTAATAACCTGATCGGTTCAAACCGAACCGATAATACTGCTTACAAGTTCCACACAGAAAGTAAATGTAAAACCTATCTAGTACTTACAATACCACAGACAGAGCTTGAACCGACCGGTTGCGGTTTAAATTCAGTTAAAAAACCGAAAAATAAATACTTTAACCGACAAAATGAACCAAGCAGAAGGAGAAATCTCCGGAGCGACTGTTCAGTGAGGCGGAGTAAAGAATCTGACAGTTTGAGTTTGAAGAACAACAGACAGAGTTTTCAACCGAGCTCGTGCTCAAAGTTCCATGCCTGGCATGGAAAGTTAACTCTTTCACCTCCGGAGCAGTTTGAAGGTTGGGATTCGCTGCATATGTCATAATATAGCAAGACTTCATGTTGTTTGAAACATAGAATTTGAAAGCAGATAAGGACCGCTTGGACCACCTAGTCTGCCCGTTTTCCCTACCCGTTTCATATACCGCAGATCCTAAATGATCTGCAGCTTACCCCCTCTTTCCTCTCGCTAGAGTTCCAAGGCATAAAATAAGTGGGTTCACATCGCAATTTGCGAATCAAAAAACAGCAATTGCGAATCAGTTTTGGTTTTGATTTGTGATAGGTGCTAATTGAATTTCTGCAGGACTGCAGGGCTTGGAATGCATGAATGGCACTATTTTTCACTATTTTTAGCCATCTCCCCCACATTCTGGACCCCCCCCACTGCTAATTAACTTCGACCAGTTGCTAATCATTTTTCTTTCTGATTAGCAAAGGCCGCTAATCAAGTCTCCAACACTAAATTATGCCTGGAGTTCCTTTATGTCTGTACCATGCATTTTTGACATAAACTGGGAGGGGTATCTCTAGCGGGGGGAGGGGGTGATTTTGCCACAGTATCACTCACTGGTGAGACCCAAACTGTATCCAGTTTTGAAGGTCACACCTCAGAAAGGATGTGGACAGGGTGGAGGCAGTCCAGAGGAGGGCAAGTAAAATGGTGAAGGGGCTGCATGAAAAGTTTTATGAGGAGAGATGGAGAGATCTCAACATGTCCCCATAGAAGAAAGGAAGATGAGAGGTGACACGATAGAGACCTATAAGTACCTCACAGGGGTACACGGTATAGGAAGGAGTCTATTTCACATGAGACAAAGCATAGATACATAGATAGTGTCGGCAGATAAGGGCCTATGGCCCACCCAGTCTGCCCATTTGAGCTTGTAAGTTCAGTTTGTTTTCCTAGAAGTCTGTTTCCCCTTACCCCTGACCTCTAGAATTCCTTTATGTCTATCCCAAGCACTAGGACCAAGGATCATGGAATGAAGCTGGAGTGGAAAAGTTAAAGAGAGATGTGAGGAAATATTTCTTCACTTAAAGTGTGGTAGACACTTGTAACTGACTGCCAGCAGAAGTGGTGGGGATGAAAACAGTGGCGGGCTACATGCATGTGTGAGACAAAGACAGGGGTATAGTATAAAATAGACAGGGAGGAAGGAGGGTCACCAGAGGCCACTTATGGTCTGCAGAAACAGGGAACATCTGAGCAGACTGGGTGGGCCAAGGTGTCATTTCTGATGACAAATTCTATGTTTCTATGTATATCACAAGGATACAACTGTAAAAGAGTCAAGACTCAGTTTGCTTCCTTTAATACCACTAATTCAGCTTATACCAGAGGCTAGTCTATCCATAACAACCAGCGTCCTGCTCCCCACGCTGACCTATGCTGTCCCTATAATACAGTGAATGGCTGAACAAGAGGTCACCAGAATGCAGATCCTGTACAACAAGGTAGCACGATTTGCTACCCAGGATCACCCCAGAAGCCACCACTGTGATACACTTGCCAAATTACAGTGGCCCACATTTGAGGCTCGCCTCCAGTACCCACTCCTCTGCATGGCCTACAAGCTACTCCGCCTTGGCCGCTCCACCCAGCCTGAAAGCCTTCACCCCCCCAAAATAACTCTCAGATCCTGAGGATCTCAGGGCTGACGTTGCTAGAGACCCCCAGGATCCGGACCAATGCAGGAGGCAAATCTTTCACCTTCATAGCCCTCAAACTGTGGAACAAGCTCCCTCCCATGGTGCAGAAAGCATCCACTCTCCCAAACTTCTGTACCAGACTCAAAGCCCACATGCTAGAGGCCAGCACCTGTCTTTGCTACAACATCTGAAAGTCACATTTTCCACCTTGCACTCAACCTATATACCCATAAACCTCTTATCACAGCTTACCTCTAGTCACACTAGGTAACCAATCATACCAGGGTCTCTGTCTAGTGTCATAACAACTGTTAATGCAATTGCTCTGCATTTGATGCAAAGAAAAACTGTTATTTACACCCACCTGTATATACTCTGTAATTACTCTGGAACCTCTTCTCTGCATGTACTGCTCTTAATAATGTCTATGCGGGTCGCCCCCGAAAAAGGGACCTCCGGGGCTCAGTGGGCCTACCCGGTCATCAAAATTTAATAAATAAATTGAAATTGAGTATGCCTATTGATGAATTAATGTTGCTGGAAGAAAAGGCTTCTAACTGTATAACTGTTTCTTCTAGTGGTTTTCATCCATAGCCACAAGCAACACACCCATCTTCCCACATCTGTGCTACTGGACTTTGTAGGTGCTTGAACTACTTGCAGGGTACTTCTACCCTTGAGTAGGAAAGATCTTATGGTTTCGGCGAACCACAAAGGAGGTGTGCGGGTAATGCATGTGACTGCAGTTTAAGTCCTATTGTGAAGACGTATAATTGTTTCTTCTATAGCAGTGTCTCTACCTGCTCTGCATGTCTCCTTAGACTTCGTTATTTGAACTGGATGCTTATACCAATAGTTCTTGGACTTTGTCACAGTGAGCCTCCCCAAATCCATGGAAAAGATTTTGAGCCTCCCCTAGAAACTGATATAATCTCCCCCAAAAAAATACTGTACTTTGCATAGTACACCATGAATAAATTGAAACCCCTTTGAGTACTTGGCTCACATTCAGTTCTTTCATTCAGTTCTTTGTCATGTCATGATGTGGAACCTTTGAAAAATAGCTCTTGTGCTCAAAGGTGTTATCTGAATAACAAATAAATAAAATAAATATTATTATGCAGCTTATTGTAACTCCCCCACCCTCTCAACAGGCCAGCCTACTTGCTCCGCTATTTTCATTCTTGAACCATTGTTACCCTTGTTGCAGTACCTTCATGGGTCAGACTATTTTTCTGTTTCCTCTCTATATGAAATAACCTTCCTACATACTTTGCCTCTCCTCCTTCCCTGCTCCTAAGCAACTTCTGTGGGATTACTTTGCTCCTTCCTGCTATTGCTCTGAGCACTTTTATGTTCAACCCTTGTATTTGGGCTGTTCTGCCATCAGTCTACAAATTGATCAATTACCACCATTCATTATTAGTTTATTGTTCATATTTATTTGCACTATTGCTCATTGTTTATTTCTTGATTGTTTTGCAGTTACCGTTTGAAATGCATTCACTACCTACCCTTCCTCGGGTACACCTGAAATGAGCTTTGGCTCATTCGCCTTCCCTTGTCACCTATTATTAAATAAATACATACAATTCACCTACTGTTATCCTCTTTCAATTTGCTTCATCTCTTCACACAAAAGACATAAAACTCAACATACTTTTTCAGACTTGCTTGAGCCTCCCCTGGAACAGGTTGGGGCCTCCCAAGGGAGGCTGGCCTCACCATTTGAGAACCCCTGGCTTATACCATGGCAGTGTAGAACGGCTTACCTTGCTAACAACTTTTTCCCATTATGTAGAGAAAAACATTTTAAAATTACATCCAGCTGCTCTGCCAGCTGTTTGTTGCCAGTGTTTATTAGGGATTATTGCTTATACTGTATAAATTGTCTACTTTGGAATGGTGTAATTTCAATAAGGGTAAAATAAGCTAACCACAGTTTTTTCTACCTTGGTGGTCCTTTTTTCTTTTGCTTAAGGCAAACCATTATTTAAGAAAAAAAAAATCAGAATCTTGGTTTTCTGCAGGAAGTTCCATATGGTAGTCATGTTGCTTCTTGGTACATTCCTAATTATACATGGAAAACCTCAATCCGTAACATGACAGACTAATCTGAATTCTGCCCGCACTTACAAAACAGAATACTAATTAAAATATTTTAAGATTCAGTACAAAACAAGAAAATCCTTACAGATTTGGAGGCAAAATATTCTCCTAAATCTGTTAATATGTTACTTTGTATGGTATTCATGCTGTAGGCAGGCTTAACAAAGCAGATGTATTTAAATTAATTTTATTTTTAGAATGTTTTTTTTCACTCCATAGAGGGATAATGCAAGAACACTTCTGTGAAAGACTCAGTTTGCCTCTGACCCCAGGGATTCCACCTAGGTATAGTGGGAGCTGTATCGCTTTGCATAGGTAATCCGTTCCTTGCAACAAAGTAAAAATTATTTGGTAGCCAATACATTGCATATTGGCTTGCCCTAGGTGTCTAAGTGCAACCCTGACGGTTTGTAGAGAAAGGACAGAAGTACAATGGATTCATCAAACAAATTGCTTCAAGTACGAGCTGAGGCCCAAACTTCTGAACCCCTGCACTAGGGCATGGTATATGTGGCAGGGTGGTGTCATGGATGATAGAGGACTGGACAGCCTGCCCTGGATGCTGAGTGAGCTATCAGGTAGAATAAATAAGTGAAAAATAAAAACAAACCAGCGCTCGGCTCTGTAGATATGCAGCAGTGAATTAAAAGGTATAACCACAACACAGCCAAAAGTACACTGCGCACAAACATACGGAAAGAAAAATCAATGAAGGAAAGTTATGAACTGGGTGCAAAATCCATATTTAATGGTGCCAAACAGTCAGAGAGCCAAGGGTTGTTCAGGCAAGAAAATTCCCTGGTGCTTCGAATCACGAAGATTCTTCCACAGGGGGGCAGTGTTGCTAAATCACAGCTTTATATAAGGCTGTATACAGCTGAAGTAAATTAGAAGTTAGCTGATGTGACCTTTAGCAAGGCTGCTGACCTCCATTAAGACGCATGGTAAAAACATTCAATCATTAATACACATATAAAATAATTCTTATTACTAGTCCCCAATACAAACTTATACCAAACAAAGTAAATTCTATGTGCAAAATAAAGAAAAATTATTGTTTATATACAATTTATGTCAGCTAGGACATTTAAACCTAGAAATCAACATTGATCAGTCAGGCGCTCAGTCATTAAACAATGAGCAGGCTGCATTTCTCCTCCTCTCTTTCTTCAGTTTTCTCTCTACATTCTCTCTTTTCTTTATTATAAATCCAATTTTTTATTATCTTATTTAGATGTTATATAATTTCTTTTATTTTTATACAGGTTCATCAGAAGAGAGTCCATTCTCAATCCTTCTCTACCTGGATATTTCAGCATTTGATCCTGTTTTTGGCAGGCTGTGCATTTGTCTGGACTGATTCTAGCACAAAAATGTATTTATCATTATTTGGTCCTAGAGCGAAAAAACCTTTCCTTTTGGACTATTTCAAAGTGAAAATACTTAAAATTCACTTAGCCTGTTCATAGTTTAATGACTAAGTGCCTAACTAATCAATGTTGATTTCTAGGTTTAAATGTCCTAGCTGACATAAATTGTATATAAATACATAAATAATTAATGCAGACTGCAGTTCCCTCCAATCTAGAAGCTACTGCGCTGGCATTGTAGGACACCCTCAATTGGTGTCTCACCAGCTCTAGACCCTGAGTGGAAGGTGGATAGCCTACCTGGTTGCCTCAGTCAAACATGGATGCCCAGAGCTGTGCCAGCATCACCCACAGTTGCCTAGAGTAGGCAGCCTGATGTGTCTGGTGCACTTTAACACACACCAGAAGGTTTGCCACTAAAAAAACCCTTCTACCTCAATGGTCAAACTCAGCCAAGTCAGACTTGGAGGAGGGGTGGTTGTGCCATGGGCAACGATGCCCAGATGGGGTATCTAGGAGTTCCACCCTAGAGGTGGGGTGCAGCACAGTACTGGAAGAACCCAGGAGCATGCAATACCTGTGCTGGCAGTCCCTTGGGACTGGGCAAGGGGCAGAGGGACAAAGCCAGTCGCCAGATGCTCTGTGATGCCTCCGCAAATGGCTGGGGCCATGAAGGAATGACAGAGGTGTCAGAGCTGTACTCCCCTAGGAAGGACAGTGTCACATGAGCAGGATTGTGCCCAGCAAAATGGGAAATGTTCAGCTCCTCCAACATCCCCAATAGGAAGCACTGATAACTAGTGTAGTCAGTGTTGGAGGTGAAATGGACAGAATCATCCTTTTCTTCAGTGGAAGAAGATGAGGATAAAGAGGAGCGGGACTCATGGGGAGACAGTGTAGGAATTTCAGGTTGGAAGATAACCTAGTCTGTAGCCCTCAAATACAGTAGGTGGGGAAAGCACTCGCCATCGCCCTGAACTTTTGCCAAGTCATTGGCCCCTTAGGTCCAGAGATACCTTGCAAGAGGGTGGAGGAGGTAGAGGAGGAGAAGGAGGTTGTTGGCAGATGATGCCATATCCTCTGCCAGGGCTGTGAGGGAGGACAGGGGCATCTCACATGGAGAGGGCTGCGCTGCTCGCCCACCATGGAACACCCAACCATAGAGGGGTGCTCGTGGTGCCCCTTTGGGGTAACCCCAGGTCGGGAAGAGTAGAGCTGTGCTGGTCACGTATGGGTGGCCAGTATCCCCACCAACTGCAGCTCCTGATGGTTCCAGGGTGGGGGAGAATAGATGGCCCGAGTTTGAGCTACAAGTCCTTCCAGAGCACCCAGCCGCTCTGGGCATGGAGCATGGAGTGTGCTGCCAACCTAGACCTCCCAACCCCCTGGTCTCACCTGACAGTGATCTGCCCCTCGGAGAAGTCCTAACACCAGAGGCAGAGCCTAATACCAAGAGGGAGGCGGATTCAGTGTCGTGAACAGCAGTGGTATCCACCTCGGCACCACCCACGGCACTGAAGCCAGAGACGGTGCCACCAATGGCACAAGAATCCAACTCGGCACTGAAGGCGGCACTAGATCCCAACTCAATGCCACTTCCAACACCGGCATCTCCACTGGTGCTGGAATCAACATCATAAGTATCCTTGGCACTACAGGTGGCACCGTGGGATGCAGGGGGATCGGCACCGAGGCCAGCTCCAAGGAGGGGACTCTGAGGCCCTGCCAAAAGGGAAGGCCTATGACTGGTCCTAGAAGAGTCCTGAGGCTCACCGGAGTGGGAGAGCCAGTCAGGATCATTGTGATCATCGTCCTGTGAGTCAGAGGATGAGATCTGAGAGATCTCTAACCGGGTAACCCCCTACACTCTTCCTCTCCCGGCACTGCGATCGGCATCAGGAGGGGACCCAGCCACACAGTCGGTGCTGCTTTGCTCACCAACACCAGACTTGGCATCAGGAGCTGAAGTGGCACTGGACTATGCTGCCGAGGGATCCACTGGTGCAGGCCCAGTGTACAGCTGCAAAACCGCCACTGGGGGTGTTTGGGCCCCCTAAGGGAGTACCAGACTGGGAGGGGTGTGCAGCCTGCACCTGGAGGTTGACTGTCCCATAGTTCCCACCTGCAGGCCTCTCATCTTGACAAGATGAAAACCAGTGGAGGCCTGGTCTCCTTCCATACATACAGTATCGGGGGAGGGGCTCAGGGGAAGAGCCCAGGGACCTGATCTCAGCATCCTGGGTGCAACGTTGGCCTCCGAAGTTTGAGGGGGGTCCTGCCCCAACCTCAAAGCTGAAGGGTGCAAAGGTCCATGGAGAAGCAAGCATTGCAGGTGTTCATATCATGGTTTGGACCCAGGCAGGTCATACGCTGGTCACAATGGTTGGTGATGGTCATGGGCTTCCCACAAGGGCACAAACGCATGGGGGGGAAGCCCCCAAATTGGACTTCATGGTTTTCTCAGGCCTCGGACCGGACATGACTGAACTGAAATGGAGCACAGCAAAAAGGCAGCAAAAACAGCACCTGGTGCCATACTGGAGGAAAAGAAAAGAAAGGAAAAATTATGCTGAAACTGATAAAACAGCATCGAACTACAGTACGGCATCGAGTGAAAACTGGCAGCAGAACCATCTCTTTTGTTGAGAGCTCCCCTAGAAATGCAGCCTCGATGGTGGGAAAAACAGAACCAAGAGGGAAGGGGGTCTAGCATCGGTAACTGCCTGGTCCATGAGAGCCATGTCATAGGTCTGTCTCATGGGCAGCACCGTCCAAACATCAGCCCCCTCCCCCTTCTTAAAGCTATATGCTCTCATGGAGTCCTGTGCCTCCAGCTTGAACCCACCAGAGATGAAAGGTGAAAACTGATTCTTGGTAGATCTGATGTCACGGGGTGGAGCTGAGGAGGATACCACCCGGGTGGGTGGGAGGAGTTGAGCTTGAAGACATTCCAGCCAGATTTGAAGGGGAAGGAAGACTGATAACCTGTGGATAGTGTACCATAGCCACTTCCCTAGAAGGGAAAATCTTCCCCTTCTCCCAGATGAAGTTGGAGGTGAAACTCACCATGGATGCCTACTTAGTGGAATGGGTCTCCAAACAAAAGGGGTCTGGGATGACTCAGAGATTCATCTCCACATGAATGTGTCAGAGGTGCAAGCAGTCCTTTGAAGCATAAAGGCTTATCAGACCTGGTTATAGGACAGTACACCTGCAGACAGACAGTAAGTGTGTCATGCATTATGTCAAGAAATAGGGAAGAGCACACTGTTATCCTCTCTGCAGGGAGGCAATGAGTGAGTTGGAATGGTGTCTGAAGCAGGAGGTCCTGCACCAAGTAATCCATCTGCCAGGAGTTCAAAACACCTTCGTAGATGATCTGTTGAATTGCAGTAGAGCCTCACAAGTGGTTTTCAGCAGACAGTGTTGTGCACTCCCTGTTCAACGATTGGGAGACACTGGATGTAGACCTTTTTGCGTCCCTCCTCAATGACAAACTGCCTCAGTTCTGCCCATCTCGTGAGACTGTGGAGGAGTCTGACTCCTGTTGAGTGATTTTTAATTAATTTTTGTAATTATTTATTATAGCCACTAGAAGCCCAAGCCAACATTTCTTGGCACTGGGACCAATTCCTCAGGGCTTACAATGGTCCCAAAATAAACATTATATATATCATAAATGCGTTAATCCAGACTCAGACCAAAATTCATATTTCATTTCAACACAATATACATCAATGGCACATTTCACATACATTTTATTGCTATTTGTAAACATTATAAACTGTGCCTCATATTAGCTTCAATTATTTATATTTCACTTTCTAATTATTAAGTTTTCTCATGCCCTTACTCCACACTATCTAAACTAACTGGTTGCTGTGGTATGTATTTTTTTCATAAACATTTTTTAGTTCTCACATATCCAATGTGTTACTTTCAACCCAGCTCCATAAAGGCAGCTGTCTCAAATCTTATGTGTACATTTACAGACACGTCAGCTTTTCGTTTCCCAACCATATCTGGGTCCACAAACATTTTTAAAGGTAGTTCCTAAAAGAAGTGAACATATACTCTATACATTCTTACTTCATGTCATCCATGTTGGCAATCTAATTAAAAGTAACTAACTAAAACGACTTTTACAGCACTCTAAATGGCAAAAACAGAAGTGAGTACAGCACAGTGAGCTACTCACAAGGACATACTACACCTCTGTCTCAACCCATCTCTCATGAAAGGGTTGCTTTACTACGTCACTGTTTCCTTGCTTGCCTGCTGTTTCTTGGCCAATTCTGTGTATACAAATCACTGTCCGCTATTCACTCTCTACTATCCTTTTTGCACTTCTCCCCACAGTTTCACTGCACTAATGTGTTGCATTAACTCAGAATGCGCTTAAACTCTGCACTTCTTTATGCCTCATTTTCTATGGAAATACATTTCTGGTGCTCTGTATTAAAATAGCTTTTCTCATGACAAAGTAAACTGACTTTTGCACCATTTAAGCATACTATGCAAATGTCTGTATAACATACTGTCCTTCATGCTGTTTTCCATGCAAAGTGACGTTGCTCACAACTCCACCCTCTATAGTAGTGGCAGTGGCTTGCTACTCTCGCAGCTTAAGTGGCTCCCCTTCCTGGGCTGTGCCTGATCCTGGGACTGTCCTGCCAAGACTTTGCCTCTATGTTGCCAGGCAACAGCACTGCAGCCAGTGGCAGGGGCCTTGCTGGCCAGAGACAGGTGGGTTCCCCACTGGAGAACTGTGCTCTAAAGAGTTGGCGCTCAACGTGTTAAGTCCTATTTAAACATAATACTTTGTACTTCCACTTTTTCTGAAGAAGGGGTTGAATTCAACTGTGCCCCTGGTTGAGCCCACTCTGTTCCAGCAACTACCAGTATAGACTAAGGTGATCCCACTACCCAGACAGATGATGTACACTGAGTCACCAGTAGACCCTAGTCAACAGTGTATTCGAAGGCAGATATCAAGATCCCGATCTCAGTCTTGACACCGATACTGTCACTGCCACCAATGGTCATCGTCGAGTTCATCATCAGCTGGCTCCTGCCATTGATGTCACACTTATTTCAAGTAGAAGAACATGACTGGCAGCTTTAGACCTTGGGTGTGTTGCCCAGAGTCAGGTTCAATCAATGTTACTGGTCAACCTGACCTCAGTTCACCAGATAGCTGCTCCACCCTGGGGATTTGGCCTCCTCCTTGGACACACTGGACCAGATGTCCCTGAAGATTCCTCTGGAAGAGGTCCGGAAGCTAGAAACATACCCCCTTTATAGACATGCTGGATTAGAAATCCTCACCAAGGGTCACCTTCAAGATCCCGCTAGAACATGCTGGGTCCAGTGCTCAGTATTTGGCAGCACCTAACCTCATGCCACCCTCCTCCTTGCAGTATGGATTGCAAGTAAGCAGCCCCAGCTGAAAGGATGTACAGGTTCTTTAAATATACCTCAACAGAGGGCATTGCAGCTGATGCAGCAGGTGCATGGCAGCTTGCACAAGGTGCCAGCAGGACTTTCTTGGCCACAAGGTCTATATGGCTACTTACCTGGGCATTTGAAAGGACAGCTATGTAGCTGTGATGGTCAGGTTCGGCTATGAGCTCTTTGACAGGCTCTCTGACTTCCTCTCTCTGCTCCCTGTGGGTAGCCAGTCTGAGGCATGGGACCTCTTTGACTTGGGCTCAGCTCTCTCCAAGCGACAGCCGTAGGTGGCACTGGACTTGGATGTTGTCACAGCTCATGCAGCAGCAGCAGCAGTGTCCATCTGCCAGTGGGTCTGGTTATGGGATCCGCCTTTCACACCTGAGATCCAGCACAAGATAGCAAATCTGCCCTTTGTGGGTGCTAACCTTTTTAGGTGGGGTGCTGGACCACGTCATGGAGAATGAGAAGTCTAGTGTCAGCCCAGATTCTGTGACTTTAGTCACCCAGTCCATGCAGCACTCCAAGCTCAAGCAGTAGGGATCTTTTTTAAGGTTCCTTTTGGGGAAGTGAAGAGCAGTAGCAGCAACAGCAGCCTCAGAAGCAGCTGAAGCAGTATCAACAGTACATTTATTTATTTATTAGGATTTCAGATGACACCTTTTGAGCCAGGCTCATTTACAAAGTTTCCACATCGGAGAAAACAAAACAACAGTCAAGGGAAACATGTTACAAGTCTGGTAAATCAGAGCTGCTGGAGGCTTTGTCAGGGACAACAGTTAGCATAAACAATTTAAAATCATTACTGAATTAAGATTTTAGGGAGGCAAATGCTGAGAAAGGCAAGTAACAGGTAGGGGAGTTGGTAGGACAGGAGTAAGAGGAAGTACAGGTGATTAGAGATATTTTGTTGGCAAACACAGCACAAGACGAGCAAGTTAAAGTTTAGGGAGACAAGAACTAAGAGTAAGAGGGCAAGCCCAGGTGGAAGAGTGTGTGGGGCAGAAAAAAGGAGTTTGGATGAGGGGAAGGGGAGCATTACCAAGAATGGAGATGGTGAGGGTGGAGGGGGTGAGGGAGGAGCTAGGCGG
Organism: Neoceratodus forsteri; assembly: GCA_016271365.2. Lineage (NCBI taxonomy): Eukaryota > Metazoa > Chordata > Ceratodontiformes > Ceratodontidae > Neoceratodus > Neoceratodus forsteri. The sequence goes on from CM057456.1 coordinate 1,845,802,974, forward strand.
GAGCGGTGACATTGGAGAGAGTATATGTGACTACAGTGGTGGGGGTGAAGAACTTGGATTAGCTAAGAGAAACAGTCACAGGAGGCCCTGGTGACAAGGTGCTGTCGAACAGTGCATTTAAAAGTGCCCAGAGTATTATTGTTGGTAAATTCAGAAGGAAGCAAGTTGTACCAGGAGAAGGCTCTGGATTTGAAGGAGCGTTGTCCGTGAGTAGTGCGTCTCTGGGGAATGGAGAAAGTAAGACTTTCCGATCTTCTGGTATGACAGGAGTCTCCAGGAGGAGCCATTAGTGACAGGACCCCAGGTGGTAAGAGATCCAGGGTGATCTTTTTCACTAGGATGCATGTCTGATACTTAAGTCTTCCAGATAGTTGGAGCCAGTTTACTTGTTTGTAGATATCACAGGCGTGTGACAGGTGGGGGCAGAGGTCAACAGGCGACAGGCCTTACTGAGTGCTATGGAAATGCGTCGGAGTGCAGTGTCTGTAGCAGATCCGTATATCACTAGCCCAGAGTCAATTATTGAGATACCTGAGCACTGAATAGGATTGTTTAGTGCTTCGGCTGTGAGGCAGTTTCTGTGTCAGTATAGCAGACCTAAGCGGGTGTTCACGATTTTAGCAATGTTACCAATATGTTCTGAGTAAGCTAGGGTGCAGTCAAGGGTCACCCCCAAGTATTTAAATTGATGAACTTGCTCCAGTACCGTCCCTTCCCTGTTTAGGATAGATAGTCCACTGCTTTTATGCTTGTTGTGGGTGCCATGGAACATCATTTTTGCTTTTTTTTTGTAGTTAAGGATGAGTTTATGAGATGTAAACCAGGTCTCCACTTCCGAAAAACTTGCTTACAGCTGTAGCTGTAGAAGGGATGGATCAGGGTGGGAGGTAAAGATAACTGCATAATCTGCATACAGAAGTAGTCTGTCAGAACATGATGAGGGGAGATTGTTTAGAAAGATACTGAAAAGCAAGGGGCCCAAGATGGATTCTTAAAGGGAATCCAGAGCGGAAAGGGGGGGGGGGTCAAGAGGGATTCTCCAATTCTAACCTGTTAGGTTTGATTACAGAGGTAGCTTTGGAACCACTGTGTGGTGTAAGTTAAGAGTCCTAAGCGACACAACTGTTCAATCAGCAGAGAGTGGTTCACGGTGTCAAACGCCTTTGTCAAATCGATGAAGGTGGCACCGAGAAGATGCCCCTGGTCCAGGGCGTTATGGATATATGAGGCAAATTCGAAGATAGCTGTGGTGGTGCTGTGCCCCTTATGAAAGCCATGTGCTCAGTGCATTGAAGGCTGTATTTCGTACGGTATTTTTGCAAGCTGGTTAGCAACTATTCTCTCCAGGACTTTTGGTGTGTGTGGGGGGGGGGGATGGAGATGGGTCTGAAGTTGTTATTGTTGGTCTTATCTCCAGATTTGTGGAATGGTGTCACCATTGCAGATTTCCATTTTGGGAGGAACTTTGAGAGCATGAGTGACTGGTTAAAAATTTTGGTGAGCGGGGTAAGGACCTCATCTAAGGTGAGGGCAAGGAGTTTCAGGTCCACGGAATCAACACTGGATCTGGACCTCCCAAGTACTTTTTGCAGGTGCTTTTTAGTTAGATCCTTAGAGATGGCTTTAAAGTAGAAAGGCGGGAGCCCCTGCATTGTACTTGCACTATCAGGTCTTAGAGCACCCGGAGTGGGGTCAAAGAAGGTTGAAGGCAGCACCTGACTAAGGTCAGTGAAAGCCAAGTTAAACACATTAGACTTGGTGACTTGATCCTTGGTGATGTTGCCATTTAGGCTGAGCACTGAGGGTGGCACTTCGGGGTCTTTCCCTGTGATTTCGGAAAGGTTGGTGAAGAACTTCCTCCCATCTTTCCATGTTTTGGCTAGAGCATTCTTATAGTAGCTGGCTTTCGCACTGTGAATTCCTCTTGTGCAGGCATTTTTTTGCTGCTTTATATGCTTGTATATCAGCCTGGGTGCCCGTCTCCTTGGCCCGGAGCCAGAGCTGATCCCGTGACCTTATTTGCTCAAGAAGATCTAAGTTAATCCATGAGTTATTGACACCACTAATCTTATGTTCCTTGAACGGGGGCATGGGCATCACAGGCAGTGCTAAAAGTATAGATAAAGTAATGGAGGGTGGTGTCCATGTCAGGGGCCGAGTCTATAAGTGTCCAGTCATCTTCTCATAGGAGGGTTTTAAGAGGCCCAAGATGACCAGGAATAAACTTTCTGCTGTTAATCATTTTGGGAGGAGGTTTTGTGAATTTGTTAGTCTAGAAGCATAGGACTGGGGAGTGGTCACTTATTCAGTCAGGGAGAACTACAGCTTTTGCGATGTGATTCGGGCGACTGGGGAGTATCCAATCCAAGAGCATTGTGGTCCCTGTCCTGTACTTAACCTGGGTGGGTGATTGGACCATTTGCAAGTAGTTTGCAGCTGTCAGGGCGTCCTTAAAATTATTTGCACTGGCGGAGGACCAGCCGATGTTGAAATCACCAAGCAGGACTGTTCCCAAGTTCCAGTCCAGGGAATGGATAACATCCAGTGCGGAGTTTAGGCCTAGGTTGGTCAGTTTGGATGGAATGTAGACGGAGATGACCATTAGAGTTTTGTTGTGAGCTCCAAGCAGTATCTTGGTGGCAAGGACCTGGATGTCGTTCTCAGGATGTGGCACGCTGATAACTTGTCCCTTATGGGACTCTTTTAGGCAAATGGCACAGCCTCCACCTGTCTTGGAAAGCCTGTCTAGCCTGAAGACAGTGTATCCAGGAACTAATATTACTGTGTCAGGTATCTTGTGGGATAGCCAAGTCTCAATAACTGATATGATATCAGGGTTGTGGAGGGTAAACTGGGCGGTGAGGGAATCATGTTTATTGAGGAGGCTGCAGACATTAATATTTGCCAGCGAGAGCGTCCCAGTCTTGACGGTAATACTATTTCCACACTGAGGGGCGCCAAGGTTGGGGTGAATGTTTCCAGAGATAAGTAGCAATAACAGTATTAGGCATTTTAAGAGAGCGTTGAAGATGTTCTTAAGGAGCAGGAAGATTTTGTCTTTAGAGTCTTCTGTAACGGGAGGTTGTTGTTTTATTGAGCAAAAACCCATTATGAGGAGTGATGTGCAGTGTAACACTGGAACGTGAGCACTTGGTGATAGCACCATCCAGTAGTGCAGGGGCCTGGGAGTTAATTTCCAGGTAAGATGCAGGAGGTAGCTACGTGTGATGGTCCTAGTGGTTGATAGTGGAAATTCAAAGGACTGATTTGAGAACCACGGCTGTGACATTTCACCTACCAATCCAGAATGTGTGGTTAGTGTGATGATCGTGAGTAGGCTTAAGGCTAATATGTAGGTGGTTTGCATTTTGTGTCTAAAAGGGACCAGGTTATAAAGACCCAGGACAGTTAGTGTGGTCCTTTAAGAGGTGAGAGAGTCAGGGATGAAAAAGGAAAAAAAGAGAAAAATTGACCAATGGGAGTGATCATGAAGAGGGAGGGTGGTACTAAGGTGTATTTAATAGAGGTCAGGGCCAGGGTGGCTGGGTGGGAGAAAATATGCCCCAGTAGAGGTAGAAGGGAATTTAGGCAAGCGAAAGAGAAATTATTAAGAGAAACAGCAATCAGGCCCAGGCTATCATGGAGAACCAATCGGGTAGCTCCACTACTAGTAGCAGCCAATCGGAGAAATTTCTGGGGCTGTGCGCCAACATTTGAAATTCAGGGTCCGTACCTTGCTGTGTCCCAGTGAATGCTGCCATTAAGAGTGGTCGGCAGTAGGAAAAATTGCCGCACCACAGGGTGGAGAAGCCCAGTCACAGCAACTTGCAACGTCCCGGTGAATGCTGCCATTGGGAGCGGGTGGCAGGAGGAGAAATTGCTGCACCACAGGGTGAAGAAGCCCAGTCATGTGCACAGCAACTCATACTTCTAGGTTCTCATACTAGGCTTTAGGAATGGTAGAAGGCCATACAACCCATTATAATCGTTCTCCCATATTAAAGGGTCCAACAAAGATCATCATCGAGTAAAAGTCTGTCAACTCTGTTCTTAAAAGTATTTAAATTATTACTCATGACTACTTCCTCTGGTAAAGTGTTCCATATTCTCCTCGTTCTACATATAAATGGATATCTTGCATTTGTTTTACTGTTTTCAGCTTTATCTGTTTATTACGTCCCCTCAACTCCTATTGTCTATTGATCAATTGTATCCCCATGACTTCAGTTAATTCATTATCGCCAAGAATCTTAAACACAGTTAACGAATCTCCCCTTAACCTTCTCTGTTCCAATGAAAATATAATTACTTTGTGTAATCTCTCATTATACTCATATTTGCTAATAGATATAATTTGGTTATTCTTCTCTGAACTTTCTCCAACCTGTCAACCTCCCCCCTCATGTAAGGATTCCATAACGGGGTGCTATAATCCATATGTGGTCTAATATATGTCATATATACATAGAAACATAACATAGACTTTGATGGCAGATAAGGACCACTTGGCCCACCCAGACTGCCCATTTCCCTTCCTATTGGATAAGCTGCAGATTCTAGTTAACCAACAGCCTACTTCCTGCAACCCCCCACTACAATTGCCTTATGTCTGTCCCATGCATGTTTGAATTCCCCCATGGTTTTAGACCCAACAACCTCCCCAGGAAGGCAGTTCCATGCATCCACCACTCTCTCCGTGAAAAAAATTCTCACATTACCCTGAGCTGTCCCTCTATCTCTAAATTGTGCCCTCTTGTTCTTACACATCTCTTTTCTGAAAGATGCTACCTCCTGGACTTTGTTGATTCCCTTGAGGTACTTAAAGTTTCTATCATGTCCCCGTCCCTCCTTTCATCAGAGTATACATATTAAGCTCTCAGTCTCTCTTCATATGGTTTCTGATGCAGACCCTGCACCATTTTAGTTGCCTCTGGACTGCTTCCATCCTGTCTATGTCCTTATGTAGATGGGGTCTCCAAAACTGCACACAGTATTCTAGATGGGGTCTCACCAACTGTCTGTACAGAGGATAACCACCTCCCTTTTCTACTTGTGATGCCCCGTCCCTAAGCATCCCAGTATCCCCTGGCTCTCCTACTGACTTCTCACATTGCTTACCTACCTTTAGGTCATCTGATATGACCACCCCAAGTCCCTTTCCATTTTGTTGTTGTTAGTACTTCCCCTGCTATTGTGTACCTCTTCTCCTGGGTTTTGTTTCCAGGTGCATTACTTGCACCTCTTTGCATTGAATCTAAGTTGCCATATGTCTGACCATTCCTCCAACCTTGCCAAGTCCCTCCTCATCCTTTCTACCCTCCCTTGTGTATCAACTCTGTTACAGATCTTTGTGTCATCTGCAAAGAGGCATACCTTTCCCTCCAGACCCTCTGCAATGTCACCTATAAAGATGTTAAAGAGGACTGCACCCAGTACTGAGCCCTGAGGTACTCCACTAGTAAACCGCTTCTTTGGAATGTGTTCCATTCACTATTACCTTCTGTGTCCTGTTGTATAGCCAGTTTCAAGGCTACCACTCTGGAACCCACTCCCAGGCTGGCTAACTTGATTATTAGTCTTCTGTGCGGGACTGTGTCAAATGCCTAGCTAAAGTCTAGGTAGGCCATATCCACAGCCCCTCCTTGGTCTATTACTTTGGTCACCCAGTCAAAGAAATCAATTAGATTAGTCTGACATGACCTTCCTACTGTAAATCCATGCTGCTTTGGGTCCTGTGCCCTGCTGGTCTCTAGGTACTCAACAATTCTTTCTTTCAAAAGTGATTCCATCATTTTCCCCACCACTGAGGTCAAACTTACAGGTCTGTAGTTTCCTGCTTCTGCCTTGCTCCCACTATTGTGAAGGGGAATCATATCTGCCCTTCTCCAGTCCTCAGGTACCACCCCATCCTCCCATGATTTGTTAAAAAGTGTGGTCAGTGGTGTCACTAGGTCCTCCCTTAGTTCTTTTAGGATTCTGGGGTGAATCCCATCAGGCCTCATTGCTTTGTCCACCTTGAGTTTTAGGAGTTCTTTCAGGACTCTTTCTTCTGTAAATGGACTGGTGTCAACCCCCCCTACCCAGAGTGCTTCTATTGTCTGGTTTAGTTAACTTCTCCTCATCTTCTTTTGTGAATACTGAGCAAAAGTAGTCATTCAGTATCTCTGCCTTTTCACTGTCTCCCTCTGCCCACCTCCCCTCTCCTTTATTAATCTTCACTATTCCTCCCTTAACCTTTCCATGCTCCCTAATGTACCTATAGAAGGTTTTATCCCCCTTCTTAACTGAGTTGGCTGTTTTTTCCTCGGTTTGGGCCTTTGCTATTCTGACTGCCTTCCCCACTTCTTTCTGCTTTAATTGATACAGTTCCCTGTCGTGCTCCTTCTGTGATTCCTTATACTTTTTGAATGTAGCCTTTTTCTCCTTAACCTTCCCTGCCACCTCTTTTGAGAACCATAGTGGTTTTTTACTCCGCTTTGTTTTCTTTATTTGTTTCGCATAAAGGCTTGTTGCTTGTATGATAGCAGTTTTGATTTTTCTCCATTGTTCTTCCACCCCTCCTTTTTGGCCATTTGCTAGGCATTCCTCAGGTATTCAGCCATTTTGCCAAAGTCGGCCCTTCTAAAGTCCAGTATCCTTGTTTTTGTATGGCTTGTCTCCATGGTTGTGCTTATTATGAAGCACACTGTGCAGTGGTCACTTGTTCCCAGATGTCTACTGACTTCTAAATTTGTGATCCTCTCTCCATTTGAGAGTACGAGGTCTAGAATTGTTCCCTCCCGAGTGGGTTCCAACACTAGCTGTCTAAGGCCTGCCCCCTGCAGGGCATCGAGAATGACCCTGCTCTTGGATGTAGTTGCAGTACATGTCATCCAGTTAACATCTGGCATATTCAGGTCCCCATCAACAGAATCTCCCCCTTTTCAGCCATTTTGAGAATGTCCTCCATCATTTTCTTGTCTGTTTCTCCCCTTGAGACAGGGGTCTGTATACAACCCCTGTGTGGATTGTGATGCCATTCCCTGTCCCCACGGTAACCCAGAGTGCCTCTTGTCCCTCCCCTTTACTTTTTAGTTCTGTAGCTTTGATCCCTTCCCTTACGTATAGAGCTACTCCACCTCCTCTTTTACCCTCTCTGTCCCTTCTGTAGACTGTGTACCCCGGTATGTTGACATCCCAGTCATGGTTCTCCGTGTACCATGTTTCCATGACTTCTACAATATCCAATTTTTCATCTTCCATCAGGGCTACTAGCTCAGGAAGCTTGTTTCTCAGACTATGGGCATTGGTACTCATTGCCCTCCATTTAATGTTGGCTTTATCCTTTTTTCCCCCATCCCTGCTCTTATTGCCCTTGTCTATTTTTCCATTTACCCCTGTTCTGCCCTCTGTTGAGCTCTGTACCTCAGTGTTTACCTTACTACCTGCCATGTTTTGTTCGGGGGAGGCTTGAAATTTCCTGCCTCTTATCAGCACCTACCCCCTTGGCTAGTTTAAAAGCTTGCCAAGGAAGCAAAAGTAAACCTCATTAGGGCAATATAACCTGCAACGGCCAAACCCTAACCGATGGAGGTGAGGCCACTGCTGCATTCAACAGCTTCTTCATGGACCTTGGCACCCTCAGAAATGGCCAACAACATAACAAAGGTCCCCCGGTAACAGAAACGCAGGACCCACTGACCCCCCCATTTCCACCCAAGGACCATGCGCATAAAAGAAGTGCTAACTCTTCTGCAATCTTTAAAACCCACGGGCTCTGGACCTGATGGGCTGAACCCAGGGCTGCTGCCCCCGCCATAGCCTTACCTGTTACCCTGTTAATAAACTGATCCCTAACAGAGGAGGTAGTCCCCAAAACCTGGAAACAGGCCCATGTGGCCCCAATCCACAAGGGTGGATCCAGAGAAACAATCAGCCATTACAGACCCATCTCCATCCTATGCCACCTCGCAAAGATCCAGGGGTGGCTTGTGTATGGCCAACTAAGGGATTACCTTGAAGCTAACCGGCTCTTGGCCCCAACACAACACGGCTTCCGACAAAAGCATGGGACTGATACAGCCCTCATCAGACTCACAACCGATGTCTTGACTGCCTTGGATAAGGGCTTCCCCACGGAGGCAGTCTTCACTGACCTGACCAAGGCCTTCAACCTGGTAGCCCACCCACTCTTGCTAGCTAAGCTGAGCTCACTTGGGCTGGATCAACACTCCCTGAGCTGGTTCTGCAACTACCTGACTGGCCGCTCCCAGCAGGTCAAATGGAGAGGTGCAATCTCCAACCCTCTAGCTTTAAATGAGGGAGTACCTCAAGGATCCATCCTGGGCCCTCTCCTGTTCTCCCTGTTCGTCAATGACCTCTGCCACCACTGCGGCAGCAGCTACATGGTGCAGTATGCTGATGATGCAGTACTCTACAGAACAGTGGCACACCTGCATGATCTTGGACCCCTGCTCCAGTCAGACCTCTCCCAGGCAGAAGCTTGGCTGGTGGAGAATCGCCTATTCCTCAACCCAAACAAGACAAAAGCACTCCTGTTTGGTCCAAAATCCATGGGTCCATCCCGGGCGCATCTCCTGCCATTGGCCACTGCGACTGACACCACAATCAAGGTGGTACAATCCTTTAGATACCAGATACCTGGGTCTTACTCTAGACCAAGGACTCACCCTAAAGCAGCATGTGGATTAGGTGACAAAAAACATCCACCAAAAACTCGGGCTGCTCTACTGTCTCAGGGCCAGCATGATACCCGAGACACGACTGGCAATCTCTGAGTGCTCTCCTACCTACTCTCACCTATGCAGCCCCAACCCTACTTGGCATTGCAAAACCTTTGCAGACTGCAGACCCTGTACCACAAAATTGCGCGATTTGCCACAAATGCTCACCCAAGGACCCATCACTGCGAAGCCCTTGCCTCTCTCAAATGGCCCACCTTGAACCATATGCTCCAGTACCCCCTGTTAAGTTGGACCTATAAGCTACTCTCTGATGACCCTCCTGCAGGGCTCTTCGGGCTACTTGCCCCAAAGTGGACCAGCAAGCCTCTCAGCTCTTCGGGCAAAACACTACTAGAAGTGCCCAGGACCAGACATGCATCAGGCAGGAAATGCTTCGCCCACACAGCCCCTACACTGTGGAACAAGCTCCCCTGTCAACTCCAGGAAGCCCCCTCCCTAGCGACTTTTCAGACGGGATTACGCGCTCACCTCCTAAACCTCGCTCCTGCTCCTGTCCTGAAGGACAGCTAAACCGCCCCTATAGACATGCTACAAAACAATCTACCTGCCCTAGCCGACAGAAAGCTGCCACAGCAGAGTTTGTCTATTAAACTGGTCTCTACCAATGTAACCCCCTCCCAACGTCCTATACTGAATTGCTTGTACATGATGCTGTACTACCTCCCTGCACCTCTACAACCTCTCATATGCTAACCTTACCATATGTACTACACTGTACTGATTATGTCCTAAACAGTATCAGCTGCATAGTTAGTTGCCCTGCTTGCTTATAGAAACATAGAAACATAGAAACATAGAAGTTGACGGCAGATAAGGACCGCAAGGCCCATCCAGTCTGCCCATTTCTTTTTCTACCTTATAAATGTGCCATCGGCCTTTGCTCTGTGAGTGACCTATCTATTCATAGTCATTTGTATTGCTCCCTTATGCCTATCCCATGCCTGTTTGAAGCCCTGCACTGTATTCATAGATACCACTTCTTGTGGTAAGCCATTCCATGCATCTACCACCCTTTCTGTGAAAAAGAATTTCACATTCCCCTTAATCGGCCTCCTCTAATCTCATGCTGTGTCCTCTTGTCCTGTATTTTTCTTATATTTAAACATGTTAGACTCTTTCACCTTGTTTATGCCCCTTAAGGTGTTTAAATGTCTCGATCATATCACCTCTCTCCTCCTTTGCTCAGGGTATACATATTGAGCTCCATTAATCTGTCCTCATATGTCTTCTGAATGCAGTCCCTGCACCATTTTGGTTGCCCTTCTCTGGACTGCCTCAATTTGGTTAATGTCCTTGTGAAGGTGTGGCCTCCAATACTGCATGAGTACTCCAGATGGGGCCTAACCAATGTCTTGTACAGAGGGATTATTACCTCCCTCTTCGACTTGTGATACCCTACTATGCCTAACACCCCTAGCCTTACCTACTGCTTTGGGGTCTGCTTGGATGATTTTAGGTCATCAGTGATGATGATGCCCAAGTCTCTTTTCTTCCTTTGTGACTGCTAGCAACTCCTCCCAGCCTATAAGTGGCTTCAGGGTTTCTCTTCCCCATGTGCATGATTTTGCACTTCTTTTGCATTAATCCCAGTTGCCACTCTTCTGACCATTCTGCTAGTTTATCCAGATCTCTTCTCATTCTGCCCACCCCATCTGGATCATCTACTCTGTTGCAGATCTTGGTGTCATCTGCAAACAGACAAGCCTCCCCTTAGTCCATCTCTTGAGGTCACTAATGAAGATGTTGAATAGGACTGGCCCCAGGACTGATCCCTGAGGTACCCACTTGTGACTTGCATCTCTTCTGACTGTATACCATTTACCACCACTCTCTGTTTTCTGCCAGTCAACCAGTTTGCCACCCAGTTGACCAACTTCGACCCACCCGAGCCTACCTAGCTTATTTATCAATCTTCTATGTGGAACAGTGTCCAAAGCTTTGCTGAAGTCAAGGTAGGCGACATCAACTCTCCCTTGGTCCATCACTCTGGTTGCCCAGTCAAAGAAATCTATGAGATTAGTTTGACAGGACCTTCCTTTTGTAAACCCATGCTGTCTTGGATCCTGTGCCCCTATGGATTCCAGGTGTTGCACTATCCTTTCCTTAAGGAGTGCCTCCATAATCTTGCCCACTACTGAGGTAAGACTGACCGGTCTGTAGTTCCCCCGCCCCTCCCTGCTACCACTCTTGTGGGTGGGATCACATGAGACCCTTCTCCAGTCTTCTGGGACCTCTCCTGTGCTCAGAGACTCACTAAACAATTCTGCTAATGGCTCTGCTAGTTCCTCCTTTAGCTCCTTAAGTACCCTGGGATGTATGCCATCAGGTCCCATTGCCTTATCCACCCTGAGCTTAGCAAGCTCTTGTAGGACCCTTTCTTTTGTGAGAGGGAGTAGTGCTCACCTCCCTCCCCCTGTGTCCATGATGCTGAGGCTGTGGGCCCTGCCCTACCTTCTCTTCAGTAAATACTGAGCAAAGTATCTATTTAGGATATAGATGCCTTTACAGGGTTCCTCCTCACATGCTCCCTTTTCTCCATTAAGCTTACACCCCTCTGGACTTTCTCCTTTCACTAATGTATCTATAGAAAGTCTTGTCACCTTCTTTGACTGTTCGGTGCTAGTGTTTCCTCAGTTTGGGACTTTGCCTGCCTTACTGCCTTACCTGCTTCCCTTAGGGCAGTTTGGTATGCCTCCCTATCTTCATCCCGCTGTGTTCCCTTATATTTTCTGAAGGCCAGCCTTTTGGCCCTGACCTTTTCTGCTACTGTATTTGAGAACCAAAGTGGTTTCCTTCTTCTTTTGCACTTCCTTTTCTGTCTAACACAATGGGATGTTGCTTCAAGTATTGTATCCTTAATGCTTGCCCACTTTGCCTGTACCTCCTCACCTGTGTTTCTTTTTGCCAGGGCTAGCTTAACTCTGTTGGCCATCTTATCAAAGTCAGCTCCTCTGAAGTCCCATATTTTGCTTTTGGAATGGGATGATTTAGATGTAGTAGCCAAATTGAACCATACCATGTGATGGGTCACTGGCCCCTCAGGTGACCTTCTACCTGGAGATCTGTGATCCCTTCTTTGTTAGTCAGTACTAGATCTATGATAGCCCTGTCTCTTGTGGGTTGCTGTACCAGTTGTTTGAGGCCCTCCCCCTGCAGGGAATCCACTATGAGTCTAGTTCTGGCAGATGTTCCTGCTGGTATTGACCAATCTGTATCTGGCATGTGAAGTCTCCCATTATCAGAACCTCCCCTTTAGCTGTCATGTTTGTATATCTTCTAACAGTAATGTGTCTATGTCCTCCTCTGGTCTGGGGGCCTGTAGACAACCCCAGTTCTTATGGCTGTCCCATTTCCTGTTTCCAGGGTGACCCACAGTTCTTCTGGCTCCTTATGTGTATTCTGAATTTCTGTAGCTTTGATATTTTCATTAACATACAGGGCCACCCCTCCCCCCCTTTTTGCACCTCGGTCTCTTCTGAACAATACATAGCCAGGTACTGAAGTCTCCCAAGTGTGGTTACTGGTAAACCACGTCTCACTAATTGCTACTATGTCCAGTTTAGCCTCTGACATAATTGCCTGCAGGTCTGGGATCTTATTTCCCAGGCTGTGAGCATTGTGTACATGATTTTCCATTGGCCAGATTTTGGTGTGTTAGTTGTTGGGTGAAGTTTGGCATTACCCTGTGCATCGTATGGGGAGACAAACCTTTTTCTTACCTGGTGATGCAAATGAATGGCAAACACGCTGAATTCCTGTTTGACCACTAGCTGAGGGGAGGGTGTTCTTCCCATTTGACGTGGGGTGCTGCACCCTCTCCCCATTTCTAGTTTAAATATTCTGCAAAGGCGTCAAACTTCTGCCCCAATGCACTGACTCCTCTTTAGTCAGATGCAGTCCATCAAATTTAAAGAACTTTCGCCTCCCAGAACTGTTGCCAGTTCCTACAAATCTGTGTCCTTTTTCCTGGCACCAGTCCTTGAGCCACGTGTTTAGCTCCCCTATCTCCCCTTCTCTGACCTTCGTCCATCTGCTCCCTTCTCCCAGACTGGCAGGATCTCAGAGAAGGAGATGCTGACGAAATAGATGATAGTTTGTCACCCAGCCTAGTCAGGTGTTCCTTGGTCTCCACAACTGACCGGCTGGCGAGATCGATAGTCCCTATGTGTACTAGGACATCAATGTTTTCTCCTGCTTTGTGAACAATTTTGTAATCGGTCAGTGTCTCTCCATGCTGATGTACCTGGAGACATCTGACCATCACCCCTGGCTGGAGATGGGTATCAACTCCCGAATCATGGAGTCTCCTATGATCAGAAGTTTTGGATTTCCTTTGTGCTTGTTTAGTTTTGGTTCCTGATTTGGGTGAATATTGTTGTGCTAGCTCCTGTGCCACCAGTGTCCTGCTCTGCAGTGTCTTCTGCCTCTTTATTTGATTTCAGAGATAGAGGCAGATACCTGTTTGTAGTGTTTATATGGTTTTGGAGGTAATGTGTTGGAGAGTAGAGAGTGATGGGGCACCTGATTTGTTCCTCTAACCACCTGCCAACCTCCTGGACCAACTACCCTCTGCGGTCGAGGTTTTTCTGTTGGATGCTGGGGAAATGGCGGGTGGTTCTTATAATGTATTTCCTCTTCAATATGAGATTTGAGGCGTGCAATCTCTGCCCATGCTGCCTGGAGCTGAGACCTAAGATCTCCAAAGGCCCAGCATGTAGGACAGTGTCCTAAATCTTGTAAGACTGTCCTTCTGAAAATTGTTCCACAGTACCTGCAGTTAATGAAATCCATTCCAAATAAGTTGCTGGGTTTGTAACCTAGTCAGAGTAATTAGAAGGAAAAAAAAAAATGCAAGTAATGGTTTAATTGTGCTTTGTTTAAATTGTTATAACAAGTTAAATTACTAGTGCCCTGTAAATGAGATCCTGCTTGTAGGCCCACTGATCGCCCCTTCCTGCTCTGCAGGAAATGTCACAACTGTGGTACCCTATAAAAGGAGTGTAGCGTGGGGTGGTTGGGGATGGGAGTGGGTGGCTGGGCCCTTCCCCTGCCTAAAAAGAAGAACCACGGACGAAAGAACAAGGAGGTAAGAGCAGAAACAATCAGTCAACAACAAATGCAGTAACCCTGAAAGCTTATCCTAATGTTAGATAAAACTGTAAAACCTGTAAAGCACCACCTGTAATAATTTCAGAGAAGATATACCCTGTAAGAAACACTTTGCTCCAGAGAAAAATAAAGCAGTAACAGAAGATATACCCTGCAAAAGACAATTTGACTCAGAAGATTACAGCAGTAATCTGTTAGCACACACCTGTAGGCACACCTTGTAATAATGCAGAAGAAGGTATACCAGCAACAACAATTTGAATCAGAGAAAAAATAAAGCAATGAAATGTTAGCAACAAACAGTAGCAATCCCTGTGAGTAAAAATAAAAACACCACCACACAGTAAATCTGCTTAGCCAAACTAAGTCTTAATCCTTCTCCCTTGCTCTGGTAAGTTTCTCTACTCTGCCTTTCAAGCAGTCTTAGAAGGAAAGAGCTCAGGTGAAGCTAGGTGCCTTGGCCAGCAAACCAAGTCTTCTACTATAATGCCTGTTTCGCCTATTGTACTATGTGTACTATATGTCTATACTTCTCAGTATATTGGAGTAAGCCTAGCAGGACTCATTGCTGGTATACCCCATGTCATCATCTTCTGTTATGAAATATGTATACTGTCAATGAACTTCCTGTATGCTATGTCCTACCCCTGCATTATCTGTTTATATCTGCTCAACTCTATGTAATCTAACTCTGGGTCGCCCCTGAAAAAGGGACCTCCGGGGCCCAGTGGGTCTACCTGGTCACCAAAATTTAATAAATAAATAAATAAATGTTCATAATGAAGACGTTGAACGGGACTGGTTCAAGGACTGATCCCTGAGGTACCCCACTGGTCACTCTCCTCTCCCCGGACTGTATCCCATTCACCACCACCCTCTGCTTCCTGTCCATTAGCCAATTCCTAACCCAGTTTACCACCTTGTGCCCCATGCCCAGACTACCCATCTTGTTAACCAGCCTCTTATGTGGGATGTTGTTGAAGGTCTTGCTGAAATCGAGGTAGTCAACGTTCACTGCCTCCCACCCAATTTACTTCCTTCATCACCCAGTCAAAGAAATCCATCAGATTCATCTGACATGACCTTCCTGCTGTGAATCCATGTAGCCTCAGTTACTGGGCACCATTGGATTCCAAGTGTTCCACTATTTTTGCCTCCATGATCTTCCACACTACTGAGGTGAGGCTGACTGGCTTATAGTTCCCCACTTCCTCCCTACTACTGCTTTTGTGTAGAGAGACTACATGTGCTCTCTTCCAGTTCTCTGGAACCACTCCTGTGTTGAGTGACTGTGAACATGGCTGCTCCCTTAATATCCTCGGGTGTATGCCATCTGGCCCCATTTCTTTGTCCACTTTCAGTTTTGTGTTCCTCCAGGACTCTCTCCACTGTGAATGGACTGGTGTCCACCTCCCCCTCCCACGCATCTGTTTCCCAGAGGTCTCCCTCCTTATACTCTCCTTCATCCCCTTTCAGGCTTCCAACCCCGGCTTTTCTTCTTTCACTGATGTACCTATAGAATGTCTTGTCCCCTATCTTCACTGTCTCGCTAATCCTTCCTCAGTCCGTGTCTTTGCTCTCCTAACAGCCTTCCCTTAGAGACTCTAGGTACACCCCCGTCTTCCTCCCTTTGGGTTTCCTTATATTTCCTGAAACCCGCCCTTTTAGCCCTTACTTTGTCTGCCACCTCTTCCAAAAATGAAAGCGGTTTTCTTCTTCTCTTGCCTTTGGATACCAACCTGATGCATTGGTTTGTCCCTCCCACTATGGCTCTTTTTAGCACCCCCACTGCTCTTCAACCCCCTACCTCCCTCTTCTCCAGGGCTATTGTAATACACCTCCCCATTTCAGCGAAGTCTGCCTGCTTGAAATCCAAAACCTTCGCCCTTGTATGACTCGACTGAGTCCCTGTCCCCACACTAAACCACACTATGTGGTGGTCACTGGTCCCCAGTTGTCCCTTTACCCAGACATCTGCAATTCTGTCCCCATTGGCCAGTACTAGGTCCAGAATTGCTCTGTCTCTGGTGGGATCAAGCACAAGCTACCTGAGACCTGCTAATCCAAAAGGTGAAGTGTGTGAACTCAGAGCCACAGGGTTGGTGCTTGCTCCAAAGAGACGGCCTGTCTCTGATAAATGTCACAAAACAAGTAAAGAACAGCATTCAGAATCTGGATGCAATAAATATTTTAATTTACAAGCTCGTAGCTCCTTGCAGATAACACAGATTACAGCACAACAGATCAAAAGGTAGCGTTACCCCTGTGCTTCAACTCAGAACAACCCCTAAGGAAGACTCATTCTGAGTTGAAGCGCAGGGGTAATGCTACCTTTTGTTCTGCTGTGTTGGAATATATGTTATCTGCAAAGAGCTATGAGCTTGTAAATTAAAATATTTATTGCATCCAGATTCTGAGTGCAGCTCTTTACTTGTATTGTGCCCAAGACCTGCCCACTGTAGGGACTCTAGGATGCCTCTGCTTCTGGTTGAAGCAACTGCCTGTGTGGTCCCAATCAATGTCTGGCATATTGAAGTCACCCAGCAGCAGCACTTCACCTTTAGTTGCCATCTCGTGTATTTCATCCACTAGCTCCCTGTTCACTTCCTCCCCCTGTGCTGGAGGACTGTAGATCACCCTGTGCATATTGTTGTGCCACTGCCAGGTTCAAGGGTGACCGGCAGTGCCTTGGCCTCCCCCTGTCCATCCTGCACCTCTGTTGCCTTTATACCCTCCCTGACATATAGGGCCATCCACCCTTTTTTACCCCCACCATCACTCCTGAATGGAGCATAACCTGGTACATTTACTGTATGTCCCACTCATGATTTGATGGCGTGGCCTGACAAGATGGCGGCTACGCTGGTCCGGCCGTCACATTAGTTTAGTTATTCTGAGTTTTTGACGTTTTATTTTATTCTATTTATTTTTTGTCCTTTGTTATGCTGTTTTTGGGTTGCGATTTAGACAGCTATAGTTTGTTATAGCTCTGCTGTGACGGCCGTTTGATCTTTCAACCATCGTGTTTGGATGATGACCTGCAGAAGTGGATTTTTGTGCTGGGTGTGGTGTTGTGAGAGATCCCACTTCAGCTTTCTTTTTCATGAATTGTTCATGAACTGCTGCCCTGCCATTGGTTTGGATCTTGGGCAACTGTGGGACTGTCTGCTGGGATCTGAGCTTTGAAGATGGTCGGTGACTCTCGGATGCTGGATTCCTCTGGTGCTGTTTTCTATCGAGGGTGCTGCAGTAATGTTTTAAACATTGAAAGGGCATTATCCACTACCTATCCACCCGCTTTTGATAATATCTAGTGTTTGGGTAAACGGAGGGGCTACCTAACAGGAGGAGGAAGAGGTGGTATAGCAGAAAGAGGGGTGGATATTGACTGAATTAAAGCACAGCTGTGTGAAACTTTTAAGAAC
The DNA here is from genome assembly GCA_016271365.2 of Neoceratodus forsteri. Classification (NCBI taxonomy): domain Eukaryota; kingdom Metazoa; phylum Chordata; order Ceratodontiformes; family Ceratodontidae; genus Neoceratodus; species Neoceratodus forsteri. Next base: position 1,845,820,252 of record CM057456.1, read on the forward strand.
AAAACAGACCTAAGCTCAGAGTCGGTCAGCAGCTCACCTTCGGCACCAGTTTCTATCGAAGGTGCTGAAGCGGTGTTTTGAATACCAACTCCTTTTTTTTTTTTGTTTTGTTTCGTTTTCTGGCAAATTGTCATTTGTGCTGCTGTCTCGAATCTGGCTTGAGAAGGAATTGCTGGAATTTTGGGAGCAGTGCGTACCATTGTGGAGTGTGAAATCCTGGTTGAATTGCCAGATGACAGCAGCGGACTGTAGACTGGTCTGGCCGGCTACGGTGGTGGGCACCTGGTTTGGGGACTCCCCGTGGGGATAGAGGGCACTAGCTGGATTGCTGGTGGAAAACTCCTTCTCCTGCACTACACTGTGGCCTCCTAGTTTAACTGGGTGGCACTGGTGGGCTAAGTGGGGTATCTCCTTTCTAGGAGCCTATCTCCAAGCTGTGTTGGGGCCAGTAATATTTGCATCTAGGTCGTTTCTCCTTCTGAACTGGCTAATCATTTGACTTCCTAAAAGTTTACTGCTTCTCCCATTTTGGCTCCTGATCAAACTTCTGGCAGTTGGGTAGCTCCCGTTCAGTGGAAACCCTGATTCAGGTTTGAAGATCTGGAATTGTTTTGTTTGGCTGCAGCGGAGGTCCATTTATGTTATCCTTCTATTGATAAAGAAGGAGTGAGAAGGACTCTGTTTATAAGAACAGCCCAGGTTTTTAGTGGTTCTTGATTTTGATTGTACCTTATTCTGGACTGGACTGAAGAGACTGCTGTCTCCCTCTTGACTTTTTTTTTTTTTTGATTATTAATTTTCTATTGTTTGGACAATTGGGTGGTGAGAGGACCCTGTGCCCATGTACTTTACTTATTTTTTGTTTGCTGGATTTGTTATGTTTATATTTATTTGTTATTGTATTATTACAATTGTTTTAACTGTTTGGCAGTGAGAGTGCTGCCCTCTCTTCCCAGTGGTGAGAGGACTGGGTGGGGAGGGAATTAATTATTTACTGTATTGTATATTGCTTTTTACCTCTCTTCCCCACTGGTGAGAGGACTGGGCAGGAAGGGGGAATTATTTATTGTACTTTGTTGTATTATGTGTTTAGGTTTGGGGGGAAGAGAGTCCCTAATTCAAAATCTTGAGACTTATTTTGTTTCCTAACTTGGACTTTTATTCAGCTGCTAAATTGTTACATAGGTTATTGTATTTGTTTATTTTTTTGTGGACATTTGTCAGAATATTTGATTATCTTACGTTTGGGTGTGGGTTAAATCTGTATTTTGGGATTGTTTACTTGCTGGTATTTGCTTAGGGTGGTAAATATGTGTAGGGAAGGCATAAGGACGATCAGGTATTATCCCCCTCTAGGCTCAGGGACCTGTGTCTTTTTTTTCTGTCCTCCCCTATCGCCGGAGGTGTACAGACAGTGTAGGACTCTGGGGATTGTTAGAAAAAGGAGAAGGACGAGGGCTGGGCCTGGAGAGGGAATGGAAAGAAGTGGGTAGAGAGGGATAGTGGGGACAAGGAGAAACCCTGAGGCGAAATGGGTCCAGGAAAGGGGTCCTCCCTGTCTGGTTCCCATACCCAAGGGTTCTGCCTGTAGTCAGCAGGTAGCACGATCATCCTCGGATGCTCATCCTACTCGGGTGGTGTTATGCAATGCCAGGTCTATTAAAAACAAGACTGCTATTGTAGCAGATTTTTGTTGGAACATCTCACCTGGCGTGCATCACTGAGACCTGGCTGGATGAGAACACTGGCCCAGTTTTGGCAGCAGCAATTCCAGCTGGGTACTCGGAGATACACTGCCCTAGGATGGATCGTAGGGGCGTGGGTATTGCTATCTATTTTAGATCAGAACTGGGCCTAGTGGAGGTACCAGTGGGAACTACCAACTCCTTTGAATGTATCATGGGCGAGGGTGTGGGGTGCAGGATACTTCTCGTTTACCATCCACCAGGTGACGGGAATGTTTTTCTTCGGGAAGCCGCAGACTTCATTGTCGACCTGACATTGGGCTCCCCCAGATGGCTGCTTCTGGGGATTTCAATGCCTGGCCGACTTGATGAACTCTCGCAGTTTGGTCAAGACTTCCGCCAGTTAATGACTTCACTGGGCTTCACACAGGTTATTTCCTCCTCGACCCATATTGGTGGACATTCATTGGATTTGGTATTCCTACTGGGGATGGAACTATCCGATTTGGTGGTGGAACCAGTCAGATGGTCTGATCATCACTCCATGGGGTTCAGTTTTGAGGCAACCCCCTAGTAGACCAGCCCCTATGGAGATGGTCCGGTACCGCCCTTTGAGGGGTGTTTCCCCAGATGGCCTGATGGCGGTACTGGACCTATCGGGTTTACAGAGAGAGTGCATGGATCCAGGGGACTTGGTACTTGCCTATAATAAGGCAGTAGTAGGGGCCCTGGATTCCATTGCTCTTATTTGTGTTCATCCTCTCATTCTTCGCCCCAGGTCTCCTTGGTTTGATGAGACTGAGGGAGTTGAGGAGAGTCGGACAAAGGTTAGAGAGGTGCTGGCGGAAATCGGGCCTGGATTGTGACAAACTTACTTTGATGGACCATTATGTGGTCTATCAATCCACAATCTCTCGTAAGAAGGCAGAATTCCTGTCCAGAGAGATTGCTGCTGCACAGAATAGACCAGCTCAGCTTTTCCGGACTGTGGACAGATTGTGCAATCCAATCTGTCTTCAGCCCAGAAGAGCCTTTCTCAAGAATGGTGTGAGGAGTTTGTTCAATCCTTTTCAGATAAGGTTGCCACAATCAGGTCTGATTACCGCTTTACCCTCCCTAATGGGAGCTGTGATGGTCTGCAGGAGATGTCGGACACCCAATTTGTGTGGTCTGACTTCAGCCTTCCCACAATCAGTGACACTGTGACGGTCATCCAGTCATTGCGTCCCACCAACTGTGGTTTGGACCCGGACCCCATACGTCTCCTAGTGGTCTGTGCGGATAAAATCGGTCTGGTCCTTGCTGAGATAGTCTGGAGGTCTTTGAAGAGAGGGATATTTCCAAATCCTCTGAAGAAGGCTGTGGTTCAGCCCCTTCTTAAGAAGTCCTCCTTGGACCCGAATTGTCTGGCTAACTACAAGACTGTTTCTAACCTGCCCTTTGTGGGTAAGGTTATTGAGAAGGTGGTTGCGTCGCAGCTAGATGATCATTTGACCAGCCACAAAGTCTATGAGTCTCTCCAGTTCAGATTTAGGAAGAGACACAGTACCGAGACAGCTCTTGTCCGGGTACTAAATGACCTCCTAATAGCGAGAGATCGAAGGACTTATTCCATCTTGGTCCTTCTTGATCTCTCTGCAGCATTTGACACCGTGGACCATGGTGTGCTATTGGAGCGCTTGCAGTTTATCTGTGGGCTGTCTGGTACAGTCCTCAGTTGGTTTTGATCTTTTCTCGAGAGTAGGACTCAGAGGGTGGTGTCTGGGATTTTTTCCTCGGCATCATTTCCCCTATCCCGTGGCGTGCCGCAGTGCTCCATTTTGGCGCCCATGTTGTTTGCAGAGTACATGCTGCCGTTAGAAGTGATTATTAGGCAGTATGGTTTTCAGTTTTCACTGCTATGCAGATGATACTCAACTAAACATATCCTTTGTGCCCGGCCAAGATGCTGCCTTTTTGGTCTTTAACAACTGTCCGGCCAAAATCCAGGACTGGATGAATGTGAGTTGGCTGCGGTTGAATCCCAAGAAAACTGAGGTGTTGGTTGTGGACCTAGGTCGCTGGGAGGCGGGTTTGTTGGCGGGATCACCCTCGGGTTTATGGCTTGGGGGTGTTCAGCTAACTACCTCAGACCGGGTGCAGAACCTGGGCATTGTGTTTGATGACTGTTTGGCACTTAAATGTCAGGTGTCGGCAGTTGTCAAAGCCTCTTTTTACCATCTGAGGAACATCGCCCAGGTGAAGCACCTGGTTCCTCCTGACGATCTTCCTGCTTTGGTCCATGCCTTCAAAACCTCCCGCCTTGACTACTGCAATGCCCTTTATCTTGGGCTACCGGGGGCTGATATTCACCGCCTGCAGCTAGTGCAGAATGCTGCAGCCAAGCTATTGACTGGTTCCTCTAGGTCCAGTCATATAACGCCTGTGCTCCGCAGATGGCACTGGCTGCCAATATGCTGGTGAATCACCTTCAGGGTTGGTTTGCTGACCTATAAGGCCATACATGATCAGGGACCTGGCTACCTGAAAGATCGCCTTTGTCCCTACTCTCCCTCCCGCTCTCTCCGGTCCACTGATGAGGAATTGCTAGAGATTCCCAGGGTTCGCCTAAAATCCTCTGGAGTCAGATCTTTTCATTTTATGGCCCCAACCCTGTGGAATTCTCTATCTCATCAGGTGCGGGATTGTCCGACTGTCCAAAGCTTTAAGGGGGCATTAAAAACACATCTTTTTAGCCTTGCATACAATGATTTTTAAATACTGCTGCCTTAGATTAATTTTAACATTGTTTTAATTATTTATTGTTTTTATTATGTTATGTACAGGCACCTTGGTTTTGGAAAGGTGCCTTTTATAAATAAAGTTTGATTTGATGATTTGCAATGTACCATGTCTCTGTTATTGTTTCTATGTCCAGGTCTGCCTCCACTATCAAGGCCTCCAGGTCTTGGATTTTAGTTCCCAGGCTGTGGGCATTAGTTAACATGGCCTTCCATGCTTTGCAGCCTATCCTCCCTCTGCTCCTGTTATTGCTCTCCTGCTTCTTCCCTTCACCCCAGTTATTCTTCTTGTGTGGCCTCAATTCCTCTGCTTCTCCCTTTCCCACTACTTCAGTTGTCCCTGTCATCAACTCATTTTCCTGCATGTGCCCATGGGAAGGGGGGTGTGTGATACTAACCTCCTGACCCCCCCCCCCCGGTCAGTTTAAATGCTTGCTGCTGAAGCATTCAAACTTCTCACTCGGGACTAAGGTCTCCTTCCTGGATGGATGCAGGCCGTCATCCTTATATGGGCTCGCATCCTCCCAGGTGGGTTCCCAGACCCCCATGAAGCCAAAATCGTCCTTTCCACACCATCTCTTCAACCACGAGTTGAATTTCTGGATGCGGAGTGACCTAGCCTCCCCCTTGCCATGGACAGGTAGTACCTCCGAGAAGGAAACGGAGTGTGCCATCTGCTTTAGACCCCCAACTTCTTGAAATCCTCCTGGATTCTATCTCCACCTTGTCATTTGTCTCTAGGTGGACAATAACATGCAGTTCCTCTCTCCTTGGTAATACCCTTGCGATCCTATGGATCCGCTTCCATCCCTCCATGCAGTGCTTCCTGGAAGGCACTTGACCCCCGATAGGTTCCCTAACTTCACTCCCCAAACAACTGAGCCCCAACCACGAGTAGCTTCCTCCTCCTCTGGGGTCCTCTTCCCTTATTCTCTGGGGCTCCATCAAGGAGGACACACCCATCCTCCTTGGCCTCCGCTGCGGATGCCCTTGTGGGGCTTTCCCACTCCTCCAAAACAGCATAGGAGTTACTTAGCTGGACTGGTTGGGGGATGTGCTTCAGACCTCCCTCCCTCCCTCACTCTCCCTGAGCCCACTGTGATCCAACCACTCCTGCTCCTGGGCATCCTTTGAGGTTCAGGCTGTGGACCCAGTGGCCTCTGGGAGGGGGTAAATGTCCCCTGTAAGGTGGCCAACTCAGCTCGAAGACAGGTGACCTCCGCCCTCAAACCAGACAGGTGCCTGCAGATAGGGAAGCATTTTAGGCTCCAGAACATCTCCCTGAAGACTGACGCTCCACAGCCACAGCACTGCACCACCCTCATCATGTCTGTTATGACCTTCCCCTTAATAGTCTTTAACTACATCCTCTAGAGTTTTTTTTTTTTTATGTTTTTCAACTTCTACCCCTCTCTCCTCCCCTTCTTAGATTTGGTAGTTCCAGTTTGGTGGCAGGAAGGTGCAATACACTATGGGCCCATGCCCTATAAAAGGAGGACGAGCACTTTGGTGGGTGGGTTGAGGGGCGGTGGGTGGGAGTAACCCTTGGCTGTGACCAGAAACAACCATACCCCTTGGCTGTGACTAGAAACAATCAGCTGAGGAGTCCTTTGCCTGTGGCTCCTCGCTCCGCCTCCCTCACAGCTGTTCTGCTATGTGGGATGCAGGCTACTCACTCCCAGCCCGCTTGCTTCCTGCTCCATCAGCTTCTGGGATTTACTTTTCCGTGAGCAAGTTTAAAGGCTCACCATTTGGAAATTCAAATTGTGACACCTTGAAGCTTAGCCCCCTGACTAGTTGAGACTGTGCCTACGTCAGGGAGAGATTAATCTGCAACGTCGTGGATGAAAAAAATGCACAGTCACACCACAGGTAATATAATGCAAAGCAAAATACAACAATTCAGCAATTCCCATCTACTGAGCAGTCCCCAGCAACTCCTCAGTTCACCCAATGTAAAGCAAATTATACAAAGTTGGTAACTTTTAACTAACTGAGCAGTCCCCTACAAAAAGCAACTCTTTAGACTATCCACCAGTTCAGAATGAAGTCTTCTGATTGTCCTTGGTACCTGGGGGTTCGGCAAGTGCCTGTTAGTCATGGCAGACTTACTCTAGCACAGAGGCATCAAGATGTTCCTGTACTTTAATGACTGGCTCATTACAGGCAGTGGCAGAATAGACATGGAGCAGTCCTGTGATATAACTGTTTGGACATTCTGAGACTTGGGTCTGATGGCCAATTTGGTCAAGTCCAAACTGGTACCAAAGTGGGTGATCCTATTTACTGGAGTGGAGCTATACTCCCTCCAAGCCAGAGCCCGCCTGCCTTTGGACCATGCAGAAGACCAGCCTTTCCTTCTCTGCCTGTTGCACTGTGTCTCAAGCTGGCTCCTCCCACCCACCTGGGTGGTATATACCTCGGCTCCGCCCAATGACGCCAGATGTTAGCCAGCTGGAAGCCAGGTTGTGTGCGTCCGCAGCCGAGGAAGTCGGATGGGCCTATGTGGATGAACAACATATACCACTCCTAGAACTACTGTTACAGGTGAGTAACCTGTTCTTCTAGGAGCGTGGATATGTTGTTCATCCACACCCTTTGGCTAACTCCTAGCAGTTCTCCGGGAGGAGTGAGGCAAGGTGCACACCCCCTACTTAGGGAACAGAGACTGGAGAACTGAGGCCCCAAAACCAGCATCCCGGCGTGACTCAAGGTCGATGTGGTAGAGGGTGATGAAGGTATTTTCTGACTTCCAGGTAGCAGCCCGACATATTTCTTGAATAGGGATGTCCCTGGATGCAGCAGTATGGTGGGTAGAATGAGTTCTTGTCCCTCTGGGAGGCTCCTTGCCTGCCAATTCATAGCACATACCTATGCATGATGTAATCCATCTTGCAGTCGTCCACATCGCTGCAGGTCTGCCAGAAGCGGCTGCAGTGTAGGTGACAAACAACTGGCAAATCTCTCCCAGAATTTCTGCCGTCCTCTCCTTGTAATAGGAGAGGGCATGTCTCAGGTCCAAAGTATGGAGCCTGTACTCAGCCTCTTAAGTGTAATTAGGGTACTATACTGGCAGAGTCAACACCTGGTTAAGGTGAAACTCTGAAACCACCTTTAGAAGGAATTTCGGGAGGGGGGATAGGACAACCTTGTCCCTGTGGAAAACCAGATAAGGGGATTCCACCGAAAGTGCCTGGAGTTCCCCTGTTCTTCTGGCAGACGTGATAGCCACCAAGAAGGCCTTCTTCCATGACACGTGTGATAACTCACACTTGTGCATTGGTTCAAATGGCTTGCCCATGAGCTTTGCCAATACCAGCAGTAGATCCCATGGAGGTGGAGGTTCATGCACCAGAGGAGATATATGATCCAGGCCTTTGAAAAAGCACCCGACCACTGTCTCCTGCACCAACATCGGCTGACTGGCCTGTGCCCGGTAAGCACAGATGGCTGCCAGGTACACCCAAATGGTCGATGACCGAAGACCACCTTTGGAGAGAGACCAAAGGTAGTCCAGAATGTCAGCCACTGAACAGGATAAAGGGTTCAGGCCCTTACCCTGACACCAAATGGAAAATCTTTTCAATTTGAAGGCATAACATTTCCTGGTTGATTTCTTTCTAGATGCCTCCACCACGATGTAGACATCTTTGGAAATACCCTTAGCCTGGAACTCTGGCCACTCAGGTACCAGGCTGAGAGGTGCAGGGACTGAAGGTCCGGATGGAATACCTTCCCCTGACTGAGAGGTATCAGGTCCACGCATGTGCAAAGCTGTTCCGGGTGCCTGAAGCTGTGGCTGAGGAGATCTGAATACCAGAAATGGCGTGGCCAGTCTGGGGCTACCAGGATCACCTTCGCCTTGTCCCTCCTCACCTTGGGAAGCACCTTGTGGATCAAGGAAAATGGAGAGAAGGCGTAGAGGAGGCCTGGTGTCCACGGCCTCGAGAAGGCATCCCCCTACAGTAAGCCCTGCTGAGGGGGGCAGGCATGAAACAGTCTCAGCTTGGTGTTTTCCCTGGAGGCAAACAGGTCCACCATCGGTTTGCCCCAATGGGAGAACAGGCTGTAGGCTACCTCTGGATGGAAAGACTACTCATGGGATGTCTGGCCTACGCGGCTGAGAGCATCTGCCAGATAGTTCGAGGTTCCTGCCACATTGATGGCTAGGAGATCTGCCTCCAACTAGCTTACGAGGGTCCAGATGTGGAGCACCTCCTTGCACAGTAGATGGGAGTGCATGCCGCCCTGTTTGTTGAGGTAGTACATGGTCATGGTATTGTCCATCTGGACTTGAACCACTTGACCTCGGAGCTGAGGAGTGAAAGCTGACAGTGCCAGTCTGACTGCTCTGAGCTCCAACAGGCTGATGTGGCATCGGGACTCCTCGGGGGTCCACAGTCCGTGGGCCCTTTCGTCCCCCATGTGGGCTCCCCAGCACATGAGAGAGGCATTGGTCGTGAGGACGACCATCGGCTCGGGGCGGACAAATGGAATCCCTTCCTGCAACCGGTCTGGGGTGGTCAACCATTGGAGAGCATACCATATCTTCTGGGTTACAGTGACCAGCTGGTAGAAATGATCGTGGCGCTGAGTTCACTGGGTGGCCAGCTCCCATTGGAAGGGCACATGTGCAACCGGGCCCAATGGACCACTGAGGTGCACACCGACATGTAACCCAGAAGGCGCAGAAAGCCCCTGGGCAGGGTGCAAGTGTCCAACCAGAAATGATTGGGCAAAGGAAAAGAGAACCTCTGCCCTGTCCACTGGGAGCTGAGCTCTGGCTTGACAAGAGTCGAGCTCTGTCCCGATGAAGCTCATCACCTGAGAAGGTATGAGTTCCGACTTGGCCTTATTGATCAGGAGGCTGAGTTGAGAGCAGGTCTGGAGGGCCAGGTCCCTGGACCTCTCCACCTCCTGCTGGGTGGAATGTGCTAGGAGCCAATTGTCGAGGTAGGGGTAAATTCTGACCCCCCGGACACCAGAGACGGGCCGCCACCACTGCAATGCATTTGGAGAAGACCCGAGGGGCCGATGACAGGTCGAACGGCATGGCTCAGAACTCGTACAGGGTCCCTTCCATCTGAAGTGGAGGAACGCTGATGAGATGGACGGATTGGGATGTGAAAGAACGCGTCCTGCAGATCCAGTGAACAGAACCACATGTTTCGCTCCAAGGATGGTATGATCTGGGACAGAGTGACCATTCGAAAGGTGCGGGACCCAAGATATTGATGCAGGTCATGCAGATCTAGAATGGGGCGCCAGCCCCCCCGTCCGCATGGGCACCAGGAAGTACCTGGAGACAAAGCCTGGGTCTGCTGGAGGATCCTCCACTGGAGCTACTGCCTCCTTGAGGAGGAGCTGAGCAATGTCGTCTCTGAGAGCTGACTGGGCCTGAGCGGATACTCATTCCTCCCGAGGGGCGCGGGCTCAGCTTGGAGGGTACTGCTCGAATTCCAGAGGCAGTCCCTGACCAACCACTTCCAGAACCCACCTGTCCATGATGACAACAGACCAGGTGGAAAGAAAGTGGCAGAAAGAAAGTGGCGGAGCCAGTCCCCCACGGGAGGACCCAGAGCTGGCGTGATGGGAGCAGGGATGGCAGCCTCCACCCCATCACTGAGCAGGCTTGGAGGAGGAGGATCCAGGACCGGAACCTCTGCCTTCTTTACGGGCCTGCTGAGGACTCTGCTTGGCCCAAGGGCGCCAAGCTTGATCCTGCTGCTGTTGCTGCTGTCCACCATGAAAGGAGGACTGCTGAGTCGCAGGGGCAGAATGCCGAAAGGGCCTTTTCTTTTTCCTTTGCTGGTTCTTGCCCACAGAACTCTTGGCAGAAGTAGCGTCCAAGGTGTCACTGGACTGCTCAATGTGCTGAAGGTGACCGGCCACTCCTGGGCCGAACTAGTCGGTTCCAAGGAAGGGCATGTCAGTTAATTTATGCTGGGTATCCGCCGGGAAGGAGGAAAGCCTCAGCTAAGCCCTGCTATGGGAGGCAACTGCAGCAGCCATTGAACGGGCACAAGAATCCCCAAGGTCTAGGGCCGTCTGGAGCTGCTGTTTGGCAACAGCTTGGCCCTGATCCTGGACCTGCTTGACTGTGGTCTGCATGTCCATGGGGAGATGTGGGAGGACCTCATCTAACGACCCTAGAAGGGTGTAAGAGAGGTGTGCCATGATGACAGCCAAACTTGCCTGACGAAGGCCCAAGGAGGAAGCCGCATAGACCTTCCTGGCTGAATGGTCTAAGAGTTTGGACTCTTTATAAGGAGGTCGGTCAGTGTCGGCAGAACTACCAGTATGCCTAAATACAGAGGCGGTCACTAGGCTCTCGGCCGAAGGGTGCTCTGTGAACCCCGCCAGGGACCCCATGGGGACCGCATACTTACGGGCCATGCAGGCAGACGGAGCTGGATAAGCGGCAGAATGCTGCCAAAGTTCTAAGGCTGGTCCAACAATGGCCTCGGCCACAGGAAAGGCCTCCGTTGGTGTATCCCCTCTCTTGAGGATGTCGGTGAGAGGGTACTCCGCCTTTTTCTGGATGGGCTCCAGGGTCATCCCTGTAGACTCAGAGAGGCAGAGGATCCCTTGGAAGGATGAGGGACCTTCCTCAGTCTCCAGGCCAGTGATCCAATCATCATCATCCCCTGGATATGAATGAAGACCGGGTGGTGTCCAAATCCAAAGAATCCGGATACAACGGCCTACCGCTCATGTCACCTTTGACTCACCAGGGGCGGTTTGGGATGACCGTGACTGACAATCACTGGGGAAGCCCGGTGTTCGGTCTATCTTGCTTGGAAGGAGCCCCTCCCACAGGCTGCTTGGGTGGTGGTTCCACCACGATAAGTGGGGAGACCCGTTATGGGCCGAACAGGTGGTCTTGCCAGCTCCGCAGGCAGGGGAACTGGTTTGATTGGCTCCAAGGGAGTCAGCTTTGGCCTGGGAGGCAAAAACCAAGTGATGGCCGGCGAGGAAGCAGTGGTAGGCTTATGCCCGGACAGGATTAGCTGCTGCCACACGAGGTCCTCGTAACGCTTTAGTTTCTGCCGGAGCTTCTCCTCATCCGAGGAGAACAAGGACGACTGATGGCGTCGCCTCTTCTTACAGCGCTTGTGGCCCTTCCTCTGCCTGCCAGATGAGGGGGGTCCTAGACCTCGAATGAGATCGGGCAGGCCAACTCAGTCAGTCGAGAGACACCGGCAGGACCAGTGACTTCCCGGAGTCTGGGACCGGAACCTTAATGGGGACTCCAACAGGCTGGGTCTCCTCATCGGGGAAGACAAGGACTGGAGTCCTTTGTAAGGAGTCGTCCAATGGAGTCGGCGACAAGGGATCGATTGGGTTGATAATTTCAACCTCATCGACCACATCCTCAGTCGGCTGGCCCAATGGGAAGTCCGAGAAGCCAGCGGCCGAAGAAGCGATCTCGACCAAGGTTCAGACCGCATGCTCCTGGGACTGAGACCCCTCTCGGTCCCAAGAGAGTCTTCATCGATACAAAGACTTGCTCGGATCCTTCTCCTGATTACAGGATCAGGAAGCGTGCGTGCCCGCAGGCATCTCCCCCTTGGTAGGGAGAGACTGGCACAATTCCCTGAAGGAACCCGAGGAGGAGGAGCCCAGGCCGAGTGGAACGAAGAAGCTCTGGGAAGAGCGAGCTGCTTCTTCCTCGAATGCTGGCATGTGCTCCAATTGCTCAGCAGATACTGCCGCCATGGAAACTGACCACCTAGCCTCTTTCGATTTCACCCTGGGGTTCTTTTCCAATCTCGCCAGCTGCAAATGTGCAAGATGGTTGTCCAGGACTTTGGGATGGAAGGCCAAGCAGAAACTGCAGGACAAGGTGTCATGGCCGACACCTAGGCAGTAGACGCATAAGGAGTGGGGATCGGTATGCAACATCTTTTGACCGCAAGAGCACCAGCAAAATCTAGGGGAAGATTTTTCTTCCATAATCGAAGCTGTGAAAAGGCGATCGCTAATTTGAGAGATACAAATTTTCGGTAAAACCGAAGGTTTGAAAGCCAGGGCCTACAAAATGCGTGAGCACGAGGGAGGCAACCCGAATCTTCCAGTGGAAAGGAAGATCTGGCGTCATGGGGCGGAGCTGAGGAATATACCACCTGAGTGGGTGGGAGGAGCCAGCTTGAAGACTTCCAGTGATCCTTAAAGGGGAAAGGGACATGCCAAAGAGTGTGGATGAACAACATATCCACACTCCTAGAACTGAGTATGCGTCGGTGGTGGGGGTGGGGGGTGAAGGAAAAGCGGAGGAAAATGGAGCTGGCAGGCTCCATAGTGGCCAGTGCCCATCCGGCTCCCGAACATCTGGATTTCTGTCGAGGGGGTGGGGAAAGCCAGCCCTCTCCTCAGCCCTGTCATGGGGGGAACAGTGGGGAGATCGCGAGGGGATGTCAGGTGGGGAACAGGGGGTCAAAGATGGGGTCTCTCCAAGGGAGAGACCAGAGCCACTGCCTGGCTCTCAGAGCGACAAATAACAGAAAAAAAGACCTGGTAGTCCCCAGTGGGTGCACTGGAACTTCAGGCTGGATCTAAAACAGATGGCCACACCCCATCCCCTGCACTCCTGCCTCGGGCAGTGTACCACAGAGTACCTGGTGGGGATGGCTGCCTCCAAAACAGGCCCGGCCTTATCACCCAACTAGGTCTCTGTGATGCAAGCCAGATCGACTGAGGAAATCAAGTCTGCCATAATTGCGGTCTTATTCCACATTGATCTGGCACTGCATAACACCGCCAGAAGGGGACTGGAAGTCGCTGCAGCCCCTCTGGCTGTTTGCCCACTAGGTCTGGTGGGAACCTAGGGGACAGAAACCAAACACATCGGGCCTCTCTTCAGGTTCTGTCTAAACCCAGGGCGTCTCCTGTACCCTACCACATCGATACCTCTAACCCCCACCTCCCTTAGCACCCTGTTGCCACTGACCCCATTTAGCCCTTAAGATGTCGAGCTCCTCACAGCGCCTAGCTGTTGTACATGATATAAGGAGGCTGACAAAGGGGCGGAAGTCATACAGCTGGGCGGCATCATAGGTAATTCGCAGGGATCTTGGGCCTCGGCACATCCCGAGCAACCAATGCTGTGCCCAACCCAAACACCCCAATTCAACCCACTCCTAAAACCACCAAATTACAAACACAGTTCCCACCACAATTAACCTCCCTTTAATAAAATAAAACTCAGTTTTACAAACAACCTAATACAAATTTAAGTTAGCTAATGACTCAACACTCACACCATCACCAAACACTCTACACTCACACACACTCCCTCAACAACCCCCAATACACACCAACCCTTTCTCGCAAAAATAAAACTACAATAAATCGTGCTCAGGAGACATATATCGAATGCTACCATAAAAGTCATATGTACTCCCAATATGGGACAATGTCCAGAGATATAATAACAGAAATAAAAGTGCAGTTGACAAATGGACACTCTAAACATAATACACTTCCTCATCCCACACACCACCAGTTCTCTCTCACCAAACTGTATGGGGTAAATGGGATGAGGTGATGGCAGTCCCCCCCCCTCTAGATCATTTGAGGGGTACTGCAGAATGTTAGGGTCCACAGACACACAAGTCAAGAGGCCATCGAGAGGACCAGCTATAAGGCAGCCCCCAAACCCCGTAAGCTCTCACCAGTACCAGGCAGGACTGAGGGTGAAGACAGAGGAGCTAGGACAGATGAAAAAGAGACGTGATTCTGACCAGATAGTCAATGTTAAAGGAGTTGCTCCCACCAGCACCAAGATGGCTGAGAATCCCTCATGAATAATCCTCTGAAGATGACCGAAAAGACAGTTTGCAGCACAAAGTCTGAGCAATGTGAGCACGGCACTTCTGTCACTAGCGTCGAGCAGTGTCCCTGTCCTTAGGAAGCACGCACCGGGAGCTCCTTAACTGGTGCTGGCTACCGTCGATGATCTCAAGGACCAACACTCGGTGCTCCTCTCACTAGCACCGAAACTCAGCCCAATCAAACAGATAACTTTCGTTCCTATGGTCATCAGCTGGGAACGGAGACACAGACGATGAAAAGAACAGCAGCTGCAAACAGCCGCGACTGCTCACTTTCCAGTCACTCCGCGCAAGCACAACCGCCAAATAAACTGACACCGGGACCACAGTTCCAAGACACAGTCCACTGACTCCTCTTCACTGGCACACGCTGGCACTCGTGGAACCAGGATCCTCTGGCAGAGACTCCAGGGACCACTCTACAGCTAACTAACTGTCCTCCACACCAGAAGCAATCCTTGAGCAAATCACTCGCTCCTCAACTCCACAACCCCTCGACTCTTAACCCTTTCTCATGAAGGACTCCAGCAACACAACAAGTAGGTAGCACTTGAAAACCCTAACTGAAAATAACAAAACTAACTACTCCACCTAACTCACTTTCCTATCGCTACCTACTGCTATTTGTCCTACACCTTGCACTCACCAATTTAAAATGAAAACTTAAAACTTTAGGGCTTGGGACTAAACGATAATCACCAAGTCACGGAGCACAAATTTACTTTCCTAGAAAATATAAATGGAAAGGAAAAAGGGAGGCACTTTCTCAGCTCAAACTAGAGCTTACACAAGCAGCAACCCAGCATGGCTGCCATCTTGCTCAACACCTTAATGGAGGAATACTGCAGACCAGTATCTGAGAGGGACCACAAGTACTCCAGAACCTGATTCACTGAACAAGTGAAGGGATCCAAGTGATGGGGAGCAGCCCACAGAGCAAAGCACCTCCAATTCATGGAACAGGTGGCCCTGGTGGAAGGTTTTCTGGCAGTCACCAGGACATCAGCTACCTTTTGGGACACTCCAAATCTAGCAATGGCTATGTCTTCAGCAGCCAGGCATGAAGATGGGTGACTTGAGGTCGGGATGGACCAGGGTGCCCTGCTGTTATGACAGCAAGCTGGTGCACAGGGGGAGGGGTACTGGAGGTTCCACTGCTCTAGTAAGGGAAACCAGATCTGACCAGGCCAGAAGAGAGCCACGAGAATCAGAGTATCTCCTTCCATCTGAAGCTTGATTAGCACCCTGTGAATTAGAGGGAAGGGAGAGGGTGAATGCTTCTTGCCAGAAAACTACAGGCCCTGGATCAAGTAAAGTAGCAGTTTTGCATCATGTGGGGACACCCCACCTGTCAAACAGGTCTTCTACCATGAAGGTCAGCAGCTCCCACTCGTGCATTTTGGATTGTGACCAGCTTAGACTGTTTGCCGAGACATTTTGGGCACCTGGGACGTGAACTGCCAACAGTTCTAGGCCGTGGCCCAGGGCCCAGTACCAGACCCTTATTGCTTCCCTGCATAGGATGTATGAATGGATCCCCCGTGCTTGTTTATGCAGTGCACTACAGTGAAGTTGTCCGTCTGCACCAGTAGATGTCCAGGGGACAGGTATCTCTGGAAGGCTTGGAGGTCGTACAGGACTGCCTGCATATTGAGGATGCTTATGTGGAGGGAACTCTCCACAGCAGTCCAGGTGCCTTGGGTCTGGTGAGGTCCCAGATGTGACCCCTCAGCCTATCCCCAATGTGTCTGTGGTGAGGATCTGATGAGGGGACGGGATCAAGAAGGGAACCCCTTTGAGCAAATTGCTGGGTTCCATCCACCACTGAAGTATTCTTTTTACTGGCGTAGAGACTAGAAATGAAAATTACGTACTCATCGTAATTCTTGATCTCCCAGGATATCTTCATCATTCAGCACTGGTGGGTCTCAGCCGGAGGCGCAAGACGCGCCCTCGAGAGTGTACAGCTTTAAGAGCTTTCTGGAGGAGGGAAGCGGATGTCAGAGAAGGTTTTGCCCATGAAGCAGATGTATGATGTTGCGCTTGTGGACTGGCCAGTAACCAACGCTGCCCCCTCCTTCCTTAGTTCTGTCTGCCTAGAAGAGGAAAAAGGGTGAAAAGACAGGAAAAGGTTTGGGTAAGGGAGCCCAAGGGATAGGGAAAAGGATACAGTAAATAAAGTAATCAAATGAGAGCAGACATCTTCTGGGCAGAGGGACCTGAACTGGTCAGGGATGGCCAGGACAACTAGGTAGTCGAAGGAGAAAGAACGGGGAGGAGAGACAGAGAGAGAGAGAGAAAGAGAGAGAGAAAGCACCCCTAATTCTTGATTTAAATAAAGTAGACCAGGAGAGCTGGCTTGCCCTCAGCCTCGGAAGAGTGAGACTGATGTTTTCTAAAATAGCTGACAATCAAGAAGGATAGCCTGGAGAGGACTATCCAAAGAGTAGTTTTCAAAGAAAGGAGTATTTTTCTGAGTCAAACTCAGATGAAAACCAGAAGAAAACAGGGGTTTTGGGAGGAGCTGGTAGTTCTAGAAGTCCATCTCTGGACTAAGGAGGTAGATCCCAAGTCGCATGAAGCAGGGAAAAAGGCGGGCCTTGATCTAGCAGAGCAAAGGCTAACCCAGGGCTTCCAAGTTAAGAATCAATCAAACAATGGCAAGGACTAAGAGAAGATACTCCTAGGAGAAAACCAAGGATTAAAAGCATAGCCGGGGAGAATAGGATTCCCCTCCCATGCTCTCTCTTGTCCCATGAAACCTAACAATCAAATTCAGCCAAGTCTGACTCAGGGAGACGGTTGCGCTCTGGGTGGCGATGCTCAGAAGGCTTGTCAAGGAGCTGGACTCGCGAAGTGGGGTGAGGCATGGTTCCTGGAGACCGAGGGCTGCAAATACCTGTGCTGCATGTCCCTCGGGGCTGGAGAAGGGGGGCGGAGGGATGGAGCCAGACATTTTGTGACACCTCGATGAAAGGTTGGAGCTATGATGGTAAGACAGTGGCATCAGAACTGTACCTCCCAAGGAAGAACAGCGTCGAATGGGCAAGATTGCGTCCAACAAAGAGGTCCAAATGCAGGTCCTGCAGAATCCCCAAAAGGAACTGCTGATAAGTAGTATAATCAGCATCAGAAAAGTAGTGGACCGAACAGACTTCTTCCTCGGAGGAGGAAGATGGGAACGAAGAGGAGATGGATTCAGGGGGCGGCGGTGCCGGGGTTTCTGACTGAAAGATGGCCTGGTCCATGGCCCTAAAGTAAACAAGGAACGTACTAGCCAATGCCCTGAATGTTCCCAGGTCAGGGGCCCCATAGGGCCAGAAATGCCTCAGAGAGGGGGAGGAGAAGGCAGAAGAGAAGAGGAGGAGGAAGGTTGTGAATGACCAGGCTCAGTCCACTGCCAGGGCTCTGAGAGCAGGCACGGGACCCCTCCCGAGGGAGGGGGTTGCGGATCTCAACCATCCCAGAATGCCCAACCAGAGAGGGGTGAACAAGTTGGTGCCCTAAGGGGGGAATATGCTGGATGGGAAGTCAGAGCCGTGCAGGTCCCAAAGGGCAGCCCCTGTCCCTACCTACTGCAGGCCCAGATGGTTCTGGCGGGTAAAGAAGACCAGAGTCCATGCTATGACTCTTGGCAAAGATCCCAGGGGCCCTAGCCACACAGAGTGGTGTCAGCTGAGATCTGAAACTTGTTTTGTAATGGTGGTAGTTGGGGGTCCCCAAGGGAAATCACCAAGTTTTCTTGTTCAGTGTTTCTTGGGTGGAGCTGGACCCAATTTGGTTATTCAAAGGCAAATCAAAAGAGGGGTTGGTGACTGCTCAAGCAAATTAATGCTATAATGCAACTGCATTTTCATCAATAAATTATTTTATTCTTTTTTCATTCTCTTGATAAATTGGGGCATTTATCGAGAGAATGAAAAGAAATTAAAGAATTGATTGATGAACATACAGTTATGTGATAGCATTAATTTGCTAAAGCGGCGACCAACCCCTCTTTTGTGCCAAGTGAGATCTGCCAACCACACCCTCACCAGATAGGGTCCTGCCCCTTGAGGAAAGCCTAACAGCTGAAGGAGAGCCAGGAGATAGATGGGGAGGAGGCGCGGTGCCATCAACAGCACCAACACCCCCATGGCACCGCAAACGGCATCGGAATCTGGTTCAGCACCGAGAACTGCATCAGAACCCAACCTGCCACTGACAACGGTGCTGGCCCCAACTTGACACCAGACGCGGCACCACCATTCCCTTTGGCACCAGAATCGGTGCTGTGCAGAGCTGTGGAGCCACCAAGAGGAGGACTACCAGGTCCTTCCAACAGTGAAGGCCTAGAACTGGGTCTAGAAGAATTCCGAGGCTCTTCGGAGCTAGGGAGCCAATCAAGATCATCTCAATCATCTCCTGTAATGGTTAAATTAAACCAGATGATTCAAACATTTTCATTGTTTCTAACTGAATGTATTGTGTTATATTTTCTTATGGTAAATGCACTTATTGAACTATATTATTGTATAATGGATGTTTGTTTACTGTAAATGTCTCTGTAACTTTCTTGTAACAAATCACTCACAGGACCATCTTGTAAATAGGACTTCAGCCCTAACGATGTGAAAATTCCACCTACTTCCTGTCTAAAAATATAGATTTTTAGTACTACTCCTCCTCTTCCAACATGGAGGGTAAGATCAGTGAGACTGCCAAAGTAGCCACCCCAAGACACTTCCTCCCCTGGTGTCCCGAATGGCAGCAGGAGGGGACCCAGCTACGAGGTTGGCGTCACCTTGCTCACTGGCATCAGCCCAGGAGAGAGGAGCTGAAGTGACACCAGACTGAAGCATCAAGGGACCCACTGGTGCGGGACCAGCACATAGCTGCGATGCCACCACCGGGGGGTACCGGACCAGGAGAGGTGCACAGCTGGCCCCATGGAGGAGGCTGACTGTCCCACAGGCCCCTCCCTCAGTACTCCCATCTTAGTGAAACAAGATACAGTGGAGGCCTGGATCTCCTTCGATACATATAGTACTGGGAAGGGGCTCAGGGGAAGAGCCCAGAGACCTGAAACTGGAGTCCAAGGTGTGACGCCATCTTCCAATTTTCACCCCAACTTCACTGCGCGCAATTTGAGAGTGCAGAGATCCATGGAAAAACAGGCGTCACATGAATCCATGACGTGGTTTTGACCCAGGCAGGTGAAACGTTGGTCATGGCGGTCGGTGATGGACATATTCTTCCTGCAGGAGGACTGACACATTGTGGGAAGACCCACTTTAGATTTTGCAGACTTTTAGTCCCTGGACTGGACATGACTGAAAAAAGATAACATAAGAAAAATATCAGAGAAAAGACTTGGCGCTGTACTAGCAGAAGTGGAAAATAACCAAACAGATATCAAACATTAAAGTAGCTGAAGTATGGTACCGAGTAAAACAGCGGCAGAACTTTTGACGCAGGTATATTGCTCCCATGAACGGCAGAGATGTAGCCTCAACAGCGGGGAAAAACAGAACTGAGGAAGAAGGCAGGCCAGCGTTGCTTACTGGCCAGTCCACGAGCACCACGGCATATGTCTCGTGGGTGGCGCTGTCTCCGTCAGCTCCCCTCCTCTAGAAAGCTCGTACAGCTATACGCTCCCATGGGGTGGGGTGGGGGCTTCTGCCTCCAGCTGAGACCCACCAGTGCTGAATGGTGAAAACTGATCCTTGGAAGATCTCTCTGTTCTAAGTTGTTGGTATGCTGATTCCACTGGACTCTTCGGGTCCACTGGGGGATCCCAACGTGCAGTCTTGCCAAGGGTATTGTGATGACAGCTGCCGTCATCAAGCCCAGTAGGTGCAGAAATTCCCTGGCTATAGTGTACCTGCTGCTGTGGAGTTGCTGGGCCTGAGTTATCAGGAGTTCTTTCCTGTCCTGGGGTAGGAAGGCTCCCTGAGCCATGTCCAGTATAGCCCCAATGTACTGGAGATGCTGATAGAGGGGTCAAGATGGACTTGGACAGGTTGATCATCATCCCCAGTGCAAGTAACAACTGTCTGGTACACTGTAGGGTGTGGGTCAGTTGTTTCCTCCAGATAGATAGATTCAGTCATCCAGATAGGGGAAGACATATAGTCCCTCCCTCCTGAGCGCTGCTGTCACCACCGATGAGCACTTGGTAAAGACCCGTGGCACAGAAGACAAGCCAAAGGGCAAGGCCCTGAACTGGTAGTGTTCTCCCTGGAACTGGAACTGGAACCTGAGGTACTGCCTGTGTTTGTGTGTGTGTGTGTGTGTGTGTGTGTGGCAAATCAAATCTTTTTTTTATACTTATGTTTTATTGTTTTATAACAAAAACAATGACATACAAGCACCTTATGCCACAAAAACGTATTACACATCAACATAATACATTCAATATAACAGGTAGGATTAATCTAAGCATTCTTGTTTACAAATATGGGGGTATTCCTGAACCTTACAGTCCAGAATAAAGTCCAAAAATAAGCTGCACCTTACAAGACGTTTGACCGGTTTAATCAAGAAAAGGATTTACCAAACACGTAAGCAACAAGACATGATGGGCGGTGCATTAGACAGTTCTAATGCATGGCTAGGAGACGTAGTGAGGCACAAGGCCACAGGCCGAAGAGGCCCAGTCCCTAGCCATGCATTAGAACTGTCTAATGCACATCCCCGGAGTGGCTTATTGCACTTATAAAATGGGCCTGTGTATTCTAAATGGGGGTTCTAGTTTTAGCTGTGCATTAGACACATATAATGCACGGCTAACAAACAATCAGAATGCTTGAAATCCTTTGCCCATTTTGTAACTGTAAATAACAACCTGCGTTACTATTACCCTCATTTAAACATGTAATTCCAACATATTGATAGTAGTCAATGATTTACTGTCTCTGATCTGACTGCAGAAAAAAAATGAGATTAAACAAACATTTGCACCAACCTATCAAGATCAACACCTTGGTGTTTTATGCAGCTCTCTATCTATAGTGTCCACCATTCTAACTATAAGCATTTAATTCTTAAGCTGATTTACTTAAAAAGTATAAACAGTAGGATGAAAAAGGTATAAATATTGAACTTGCCAACAACAGAACAACTTTGGCAAAAAAAAAAAAACATTACCAGAGGTTACTGAACAAATTGGAGATGTGCGATGTAACCACCTCCTTTAGCTATTTAAAGTTTGTTTTTAAATGTAACCTGGCAATGTTCACGTTCTGTCATCTGAGTCAGAAGAGTCCTGTTGCTGGGCCTGCTCAAATTCTCCAGTAAGGGCTTCAGCTTTTTTTCCGGCCTTCTAGGGGCCTGAATACTGATATGTTCGGCCTCCACAATGGATCTGCAGTCGGGCAGGCATCAGGAGGGAGTGAGTTACCCCTAGACTACGCAACCTAGCCCGAATGCCATCAAACTTCTTCCATCTCGCCCTTGTGGCGAATGATAAATCTGGGAAGATGTGGACAGTGGATCCCTGAAACTTCAGCCTTCTAGAGTCCCTTGCCACCTGTAAGATTAGATCCCAAAGTGCTGGATTCAAAGTCACCACAAGGATGGTCCAAGGTAAGTTGCTGGTGGACACAACTGATTTCGGAGAAATGCGGTAGGCTCCAATAATGCTTTCAGGTAGAAGGGTTGCTGCTAAGTCAAGGACTTTCGGCAGCCAGGCCCGAAGGAAATATAATAAACTGTCTACTTCTACATTTTCAGGCAGTCCCATAACACAAATGTTAGCGGCCCTCTGTGAGTTCTCTAAGGCCTCAAAAGCTGGTATTTAAGCTGGGCATTTTCCTGCACTAGTTGGCTGGAGGATGCCAATGCCTTAGTCGCCATTGATTCTGTGGTCGTGCTGTTTTAGTAGTTGTTTCAATCTTGGTGTCCTGGTTGGCAAATCTGGTCAAAATCGATTCCCTTTTGGCATCGATGGCCTGCATGGACCTTTGTAAGACCCGCCATGGTGGTTCAGGCTCCAAGGATTTTTCTGCAGACTCAGCATGTGGTGTCTCTGCTGGCTGAGATTTTGCACTGGGTGGGGGTCCTTTGTTAGTGCGACCCATAGTTTAAAAAACATATCAAATTGATCCTCTGGACTTGAAGAATACTAATTTAGCCAAAGAGAAAACACTTTTGATCTTAATAAATCTCTGATTTGGCAAGTTAAATAGCAATCGATCAGAGAGCTCCACTGAAAGTGTCTAGTCAGTGAATGTGCCTCACAGCCCCTTCCCCCCAAGCGCAAATATTTATATGCAGGTATTTATCCTGCATGTCTAGGGAGCACAGCCAGTCCCCCTTGTTTAATAGAGGCAACAGGCCCTGCAAGGTTACCATCTGGAATTTCTTGTACTGGATGAAGAAGTTCAGGTTGCGCAGGTCCAGGATGGGCTGCAAATCTCCTGTGGATTTGGGGACCAGAAAGAAATGGGAATAGAAATGTCTGTTCCTCCCCTCTGGAACAGGATCTATACCTCTTTTCTGCAGCAACATGCAAATTTCCCCCAGCAGCACTGAAATGTGGTCTGGAAGGTAGCTTGAATGAACTGGAGGTAGATCCAGGCTCCAGGAATTCTAGCGTGTGGCCCTGCTCTATGAACTGCAGGACCCAAGCATCTGTTGTGATCTCCCTCCACCTGTTCAGGTGGAGGGAGAAATGGCCCCCTACCACCACCTCCTGTAGTGCTGGAGGGTGTGGGCCTGGCAAGGAGTCATGCTGAGGTGGCACCTGTAGCTGAGGCCGCATCACCTCCTCTAGGAGCTTTTGCAGTGGTGGAGGTGGGAGTAGGCAGGGCTGTGACCACTCAGCACTCACCTGGCTGTCGGGCACCTGGCTTGGGTCTGTGGGAGGTCTGGCCAAAGGGCACCTTCTGTCCACTTCTTGGCTGCATATGGTAAAGGGAGTGGACCAACCGCAGAATCCTCCAGGAGGACTGCAGGTCAGAAAGGATATCCTGGACATCTGCCCCTAACAGCTTACAACCTTGGAAGAGGGCATTCAGGATGGACTGCTGCACGTCAGTAGTGAAGCCAGATACCCTGAGTCAGGAATGTGTTCTAAGACAGATGCCTACTGCAGCTGTTCTAGCTGAGGTATCTGCCGCATCACAGGCAACCCTCAGGAGGTGCTTGCCTACATCTGCACCTGAGTGGAGGGATTTGAGCAGCTCCTGCTTTTGTGGACCATCTTGAAGGGCCTGAGCTGCAGCTTTGCCCTTTTTCCAGAGAGTACTCTGGAACTTGACCATATGTGAAATGTAGTTAGCCACCCTGATGGCCAAAGTGGACAAGGCATAGGTCCACTTGCAAATAAGATCCAGCTTTCTGGACTCCTTATCTGACGGGGGAGAGTGTTGAGGTGTTGAGGTTTCTTGGTCTTATCACGGGCAGCATTTATCACTGGGGAATCTTCCCTTGGTTACTCAGTGAAGAAAGGCTTCCCTGCCAGGGCCTGATACAGTTTGTCAGCCTTTCTGGGCATTCCAGGGATCAGGTTTAGCCTGTACCCGGCAGCCATGGTGGCATCCTCAAATGCAGGCTGCACAGGAGGGATAATCAGAGGGGAAGTATCTGGTAGCTCAAGATATTCAGTCATATTTCACCTGGTAACATCCTGCTTCTCGTCGTCAAACCCCGTAGCTGCCTGCAGCTGTCTCATCACAGAGATGAATGAGAGGTCATTGGGGGGGACCTACGGGTACACTTAGAGGAGTCCTCACCCCCTGAGGAAACTGTGGAAAACAGAGGGAGTCCAAGCCCTTTGTCCTCATCTGCCCCCTCTTCATCGAGGGAAGGGGGAGAGGTCTGGGCGATACTCATCTTCAGCCCCAGGCTCTGGTAAGGGGCACAGAAGATGTTGATGACATAGAGCGCAGGGGGTGCGACGTTGTTATGGGTCAGATGTAGGAGTCGGCCTAGCAGGAGTCAGCTTAGATGGGCCTGCAACCTGGTGCATAAACTTCCAAAAGGAGGCAAGCATAGTCTGAAGGAAATGGTTGTCTGGGTCACTGGAGCAGGAAGAGGTGTCAATGGGGATTGCTGTGGCCGCAGCGTTGGCAGTATGTCAAGAGGCTGTGGTGAAAGGGGCTGAGGCCCTGGTGTCAGTTGGGGGGGTAGATAAGGTCCCAGACATCAAAGAAGTGGCCCAAGTAGGCGATGGGGGAGGTACAAAGTCAGACGTCAAAGGGCCAGCACCCGACATAGCGCTCATGGACCCCCCTGTCCAAAGCCCGTGGTCTGGGAGGGGCTGTGATGGCAAGGGGTCCTGAGGCACTGACGGGGATCGCTGAAGGCCCGGTGTCAATACAAATGGCCAAAGATGTCGACAGGGAAGAGGAAAAAACAGATGCTGACAGGCCAGCGCAAGTAGAGGGCAGTCCGGTGGAGAGACCTGTTTGTTGCCCCTGGATTGAGATGGGCCTAAATGACAGGAGCTGTATCATCAGTGGAGTCTTATTAGGCCTGATTTCGATGAAGCTTCGCCGAAAGGACCGGCAGGAAGCACTAGCAAGGCTGACCTTGTGGAACAGAGGGTGTGGGCAGCAGTGGTGGTTGCTGCCGACCCAGCTCTGGTCGCTGCAGGGCATGGTGACCGAGAGCGCTCTGGGGAGGATTTTGCTTTGCTCTGCTCCTTCTCCTTGTGTTTGCCAGGTGACTTGTCCCAAGCCTTGGAGGAGTGATGGCCCAGGAACGGAGCAGGCAAGGCAGAGGAGCTCCTGGCATGGAGTTCCTTCTCCATGGCGGCGACCTTTTGTTTCAAGAGGACATTTTCTGGAGCCTTCTCTCGACACTGACAGGTAGCCTGGTTGAATCCACGGCAAACCTTGCAGGCCTTAATGCCATGTTCAGAGCCTAGACAGCATACACAGGCGTTGTAGTCACTGGTGTTGTAGATCTTATCACACTCGCAGTATCTGAAGAGTTTCTTGGATTCGTTTGGCATAAACAAATGTGAAGATCACTTTATAAAATGAAGTGATGAATGGACTAGGGTGAAAAATTAAGAAAAGTAACGTTTCTTGGGGTTGTCTCTGTAGAGTTCGATGTGCGATGGTAGACAGTAGGAAAAGAACTGAGGAGGGTGTGGAGCTGCCCACATTTGTATGGGAGGAGTGACGTTGGCATCTGACGTCATCATGGGCGGCCCCTGGAAGACTACTAGCGAAAAAGTTTCCATATGGTCCTAGTGCTTGGTGGCTATAATTCCATAAGTGTGGCCTGATGCAAGAGATACCCTCCATGAAGATCTTACTATTTTCAGGCCAGTTGTGACTGAGGCACAAACCCATTTACAAATTATGTAAATTCTGTATGACTTCTTGTTAGTGGGTTGCACAGAGACGTCCTTTGGGGCAATAATCCTGTTGTTTTTAGCCAAAATGACAAAAGCATCCACATCAGTTTAGTGCCAAGAGCCAAATACTTCATGTCTGGCTGTCTAGACACAAGCTAACCTGCTCAAAGCATCCTCCATGAGGGTCTCTAGAACAGGCTAGGTAGGCAGAAACAAGAACACAAGAATGTAAAGCACATTCAAATATTCTAGCTGCAGTTGCCTTGCCTGATCAATGGCCACTGTCTCAAACTATAAGGCACTGTGTAAGTTTTCAGCAATGCTTGAAATGAAGGATCTTCCTGCAGCAACTTCACAGGGACTGGTCTATTATGACCTTCAGAGTCCAGGGGGTCTTCATCATGAGAGCAATCTCCAGTGATCATTACACCAGGATTCACTTTGTCACCAGGATCCGGCTAAGGAGGCATCTCAAAAGGGAAGGCACCAGAAGGGGAAAGGGCCTTGGTGCTGCAGGAAGCATTACCACCGGGGTCAGCCCTTGCAAACTGGCTCAGGCACCATGTACAGCACCCTGTGTCACAGGCAGCCCTGGCAGAGGGTCCACCTGTGGCACCAAGAATGCATCACTGATAGCAGCCCCAGCACCAAGGCTGATTCTGAAAAAGTTGGGACTGATGGTGAAGGCCTTGGCACTGAAGCCAGGGGTGGGGTGCCCAAGCATGACACTGTCGAAGGCAGCATCTGCACAGACCCCAACTTCACAAAGGCCATTGAGCCAGCAATGCCATCACACTTAGTCTCTGAAGCTACTGCTCCATAAGAGCTGCCCAATGGCCAAACTGCTCACCCAACGGTTTCCCAGAGGACAGAAAGAGAATCATGGACAAAGGCAACAGGCCTATAGGCCTCCGGAAGTCCAGTGTCACTGACAGGAATCACAGTGGAGATTCTGGCTTGCAGGCATTGAATGACTCAGTTTAGAATGGCCAGAGCTCAACCGCGACCTGTGCCATTTCTTATGAAGAGAGGGCAAGGTCAAACAGTCACCAGGGCCCAAAGCTGAGCATAAGTGGGATCTGAACTACTTGTTTTTGTGACTTTGGGAAGAGTGTGCTTCATTCTAGGGTGCGAGATTGCCTGGAGCCTGAACACTCAGAGAAGAGGGGTGGTCAGACACAACCTCAACGCCAAAGTAACTTGCAGGTTCGCTATCCATCTATGTCAACGACAGCTGTCAAAAGATATGGCTGTGAGGAGGCAACTTTTTTTTTTTTAAACTGATAAAAACAACAAACGGGTTGTATTAAACTATAAATGCAATGAGAACTAACAGAAATACTGATGTCATATAAATGGAAGTTCTGGCCGCGACAAGGAGAACAAGGGAAAAGGCGGTGCTTTGACGTCAGGAAAAAAGGAACTGAGAGGGTTGGGGGCTGGTGCCTGAGTATACCAGCGGGGGCATATTCATGCAATCAGTGCCCAGAAAAGTTCTGGCTACCGTGGGGATCGAGCATTTGTGGTTCATACCCATAAGTGGGAATCTACGGAGAGAACTGATTTTTGGAAGATATGCGTTGCTTACCTTAGGTAGTTCATGTGGACCTTGGGTTCACAACCTGTCAAAGGGTTATGCTTGAGCCTTGCACCTGCTGCACTGATTTCTTTTTTTTTTTTTGGCGGCTATTGTGGGGAACAACTTAGACTTGTACTGCTGAGAGAACAGCCTTGGGTGAGAGAAACCCCCTGTCATAGAGGCACTGGTCAGGAAGCAAAGGCAAAACAAGAGAAGTTGTACAATTCACAACTAGCTTATTATTATTATTATCAATAACAATAAAATATATATACAATTCTGCAGGATAGCTCTTGATACATACAATTCAAACAAACAGAAACCCCCCATCTGAGAGTCTGGTTAAAATCTTCAGCTCTCTCAATCTCTAAACAAAACATTGCTAATTTTATAAGATGTTTCTCCCTGACAATTTAATTCTGCATCCTGTTCTTGTAAATTACACCACCTATGTTCCATGAAATGTTTTAAGACTTTTGTCCATTTCTTTCCTGTGGTCAGCCTGAAGACTACATTTATCTTCTTAACAGGTGCAACCAACTAAGACATCCTGCCGCAGGGCTGATTTCCAGCTAATAATTCTGCAAACAAGCTTGTGGAGGTCAAATGCATCTCAAGGTTAACCCCATTTGTTCCAGATAAACACAAATAGCTTTCTGCATTCATTTCAACAGTATACTATATACATCTGCAAACTAAGGGATCTCAGTTTCATTTAAGGATTCACAAATATCTTTAACTACAGAGAAGCAAGTGGAGAAAGAAAGAAAGAATAGAAACAAGAGAAGGAAGGGAGATTATAAGGGGAAATTGAGGGACCAGCCAATTATTAGGTGCCACGAGGAAAATTTGACTGCGCAATTAGATAGGCAAGAGACACACAAGTGACAGACTAGGAGAGGACAGAAGGAAAAATTACTCACCTTAGTAATGTTGTTTCTTCTAATGGAGTCTTGCTGTATTCTGACTATTGCAGTTAGGTCCTGCCTTTCAACTGCCCCGGAGAACAAAGAGTTAAACTTTCCATGGCCAGCATGGAATGTTCACTGCAAGCTCGGTTGAAGCCCCTGTCTGCTGCTGTTTAAACTCCAACCGTCAGATCTTTACGAGCAATACTCACTAGAGGTTCTGTGTGGAAACTGTAAAACTCACACTAGCCAACTGGCAACTAAATTTATATAAAAGGGTTTTTTGGTTTCAAAGCAAAGACTCAAGTCAGGAAACCCAAAAGACGGAACACATCCCAAAACACAACACTCACCCAAATTAAAGGAGGGTGAAAAAGGGACACCCCAGGGTGCCAACACTGCTCCTGCCCACTCACATCCCAAAAACCAGGTTCTGAGAGGGAGGCGGGGGTCAGAATACAGCAAGACTCCATTAGAAGAAACAACATTACTAAGGCGAGTAATTTTTTCTTCAAACAACATGAAGTCTTGCTGTATTCTGACTATTGCAGACTTCCAAGCAGTACCTCCATGGAGGAGGGACAGAACCTACTTTGGAAACAGGCTCTGAAGTACAGCTGTGCCAAACAGAGCATCACTCCTAGCCTGGATATCCAGAGAGTAAAGCTTGGTGAATGTATGGACTGTTTTCCAGGTGGCTGCTGGACAAATTTCTAAGACAGGAATATCCCTGGCAGAAGCCAGGGAAGCAGCTGTACCTCTAGTAGAGTGAGCCCTTGGGCCTGAGGGTGGAGATCTACCCAGTTTCTCATAGCAGAATTGTATACAAGAAACAATCCACCTGGCAATAGATCTCTTAGTGGCAGGTTTGCCCTTACCAACCTCTCCATATGTGAGGAACAATTGGAGGGACTCAAACCTGTGACCCTTGGTACACTCTATGTAGTAGCTGAGGGCCCTTTTAACATCTAAGCTGTGCAGCTTCCTCTCTCCAGAGGAGGAATGGTTAGTGAAGAAAACAGGGAGAGACATAGACTGGTTAAGGTGGAAATCTGAAACCACCTTAGGCAAAAGCTTCCTGTTAGTTCTTAGGACCACTTTATCTCTATGGAAAGAGATGAAATCAGGCTCCACTGACAGGGCTTGTAATTCACTAATATGCCTGGCAGAGGTAATGGCTACCAAAAACACAGTTTTCCAAGCCAAGTACTTAGGCTCTGCAGAGGACAAAGGCTCAAATAGTGGTTGCATAAGCTGAGCAATGCAAACATTAAGGTCCCAAGCAGGAGCAGGGTCCCTAAAGGGGGGATTAGTGTTCAGCAATCCCTTGAAGAACTTACAAAACACAGGATGGGCTGACAGAGAAGAGGGCTTGCCTACTGACAAGAAGGCAGAAACAGCTTTGGAAAAGGCTTGCAGTGCCACAAACGCTGCTCTGAGTTCCAAGAGATTGATGTGAAGCAGAGATTCTTGAGGTGACCACAGCCCTTGGGTGGAAAGATCCCCCCAGGTGGGCTCCCCAGCCCAGCAGTGAGGCATCTGTGGTGAGTATCACTGAATGAGACTGAGTGACAAAAGGAACTCCTTGTCTCAAATTGTCCTGATCCTGCCACCATTGCAAAGCCTGGATCAGGGTTCGAGTCACTGGGACTAGTTTGGTAAAGGGAATCCTTTCTTAGGGACCAGAAGGCTCTTAAGTGGAACTGAATGTCCCTCATCTGGAATCTTGCTCCCTGGACCACTGCTGTGGAGGCTGCCATATGGCACAGAAGCTGAAGGAAATGCCTTGCTGGTCGAGACACCTGTAGGGTGAAAGAAAAGGCCAGTTCCATAAGGGTCCTTGCCCTGTCCAGGGGAAGGAAGGCTCTTACCCTTACCATATCCAGCTACGCCCCTATGAAGGTGAGGAGCTGTACTGGCTCGAGAACTGACTTTGGAAGGTTGAGGAGGAATCTTACGGAAGTGAGCACTTGCTGAGTTATTTGCAAATGTAACTTGGCTTGGCCTGGAGACTGACCTACTATGAGCCAGTCGTCCAAGTATGGGAAGATGGAGATCTTTTTTCTCCTTGGGAAAGCAGCCACTACTGCCAGGCACTTTGTGAAAACCTTTGGGGCTGATGTTCGGCCAAAGGGCATTGCTCTGAATTGATAGTTGCCTGAGGGCAACTCGAACCTGACGTACTTTCTGTGGGAGCATCTGATGGGAATGTGAAAATAGGCATCTTTGAGGTTCAGGGAGGTAAGCCAGTCCCCTGGCCTTAGAGAGGGCAGGATTATTCCCAGAATCACCATTCTGAATTTTGGTTTAAAAGGTCCTTGTTCAGATATCTTAGGTCCAGGATGGGCC
The DNA here is from genome assembly GCA_016271365.2 of Neoceratodus forsteri. Classification (NCBI taxonomy): domain Eukaryota; kingdom Metazoa; phylum Chordata; order Ceratodontiformes; family Ceratodontidae; genus Neoceratodus; species Neoceratodus forsteri. The sequence continues at coordinate 1,845,850,676 of CM057456.1, forward strand.
GCCATTCTCCTGTCTTTTTGGGGGTTAGGAAGTACCTGGAGTACAATCCTTTGCCCTTGTGTAGGGAGGAAACCCTCTCTATGGCTCTGAGAGCCAGGAGGAAAGAAACCTCTGCCTCTAGGGCAAGGGTCTCTGATGGATTTGCAGGTGGAAAGGATCTGGTTCTCATCTTGGGAAATTTCTTGAAGCTGAGAACCAGTCCCCGGCTTACTACTTCCAGGACCAACTTGTCTGATGTCAGAGACTTCCAGTCCTGGACAAAGTAAGCCAGCCTGCCCCCTACGGGTATTGGAGAATTGGCCCGGGCAGACCCGTCAGGGTGTCTGCTTGGCAGGGGCTTTAGGCTGAGGGGTGGATGCAGGCCTGCTCATACCCCATCTGCCTCTCCCTCTGAAGAACCCCCTCTGAGCATAAGAAGAACAACAAGCCTGGGCTTGTTAAAAAGGCCTTTGAAAAGGCCTGCCCCTGCCCCTGGACTGCTGCCTTTGAGGAGTGGCTTGCCTTTCTTTGGCCTGTGCACTCCTGTATGTGGTCCTGTACTTGTCCATCTTTTTCATGTAGTTCTCTGTCTGCTCCCCAAACAGAGAATTACCAATAACAGGGAAATCCATGGCCTTAGCCTGGGTATCCTGTGATAGGCTAGTACATCTGAGCCAAGTCATTCCCCGAAGGGCCACAGATGTAGCCATGACTCTAGATGAAACATCACTGGAGTCCACAGCAGCATGAAACTGCACCTTGGATGCCTCAATCCCATCTGCAGCCACCTGCTCCAGCTCCTTGTCAAGCTGGTCAGGGGCCTGTTTAGCCTGAGCCAGCACAGTGTCCCATCTGGACTTCTGGTACCTAGCTGTGCAGGCCATACAATTAGCCTGCCTCAGTCCCAAAGATGCTGCCATGTACTGTTTCTTTGCCATGTCATCAATCCTCCTGGAGTCCTTATCTGGGGGGTGTGATGCCAAGGGGATATTTGCCTTATCACAGGCAGCAGCCTGCACTACCCCAACATGGCTGCATTGCTGAGAAAGGAACTCCGTGTCTGAGCCTGAAAGAGCGTACTTCTTGTCTACTCATCTGTCTACAGGAGGTATGGAGTTAGGAGTCTTAAGAATTTTATTTGTCTGTTTCCCAAAAGATTTATGGAGTGGAATAGACAGCCTCCTGGACTCTGGGATGTCCATCATTTCAACAAAATCAGGCTCCTCCTGGTCCTCTACTGCTTCTACCATTGGAAGCTGGAGGGTTTCAGCCACTTTTTTGTAAAACATAAAGTGGGAAGGGGACTCAGAAAGCCTAGAAGGAGAAACACCTGAAGGTTTGTCTGGGGAGACGTCCGGGTCAATAGGCACATCCAGACTTTCATAATCACCATCATCATCCTCATATCTCCCTCCTCCTCATCCGGTTCATAAAATTCTTCTGAGGTATAATCCGGAACCGACCAAACCGAACCCCTGCCAGATGGTGCTGGTTCGGCCGGAACCGAAGTAAGCGACTGCACTATTCTTATTGCCTTGGCTATCTCATCAGCAGTCGGAGTATGAATTTCTGGATCCGAACCTGACGGTTTATCTTTTCTTTTTCTTTTAACAGGAACTGACTCCTCAGAATTGGCTCTCCTCTTGCCTGAAGAAGTATCGCCCTGGTCAGAGGGCACTCCTTCTGGTTCGGTCGGAACCGAACCGGGCTGGCCATCCGGGTCAGCAGACTTCTCGGCCTCCCTTTCCCTCCGTCTACCTACTCTCTTATCCAGGGTAGCTTTGGGAAAATTCTTGCAAATTTGGCAGTCTGAATCGAGGTGGTCAAACCCCAGACAATAAACACAGATGGTGTGGGGATCAGCCTTAGCAAAGGCTTCCCCACACACACTGCAGTGTTGAAACACAGTGGGCCTGTTTTTTTCTTGAGTTTCTCAGACATGGCCAATCCTATCCAAAACTTACCCTTTTTACGGCAATCTGCCAGGCAAGACTCCCCTATCGGTTCCTGACCGTGTTACAGGTCTTGGAAAAAACTGTAATAAAATCCATTTTTTTTAGAACCGATATGGACCGGTTACCACACACTAAGTAAATTCACAAACTTTTTTTTACCTAAACCGATTGTTCAGCCGAACTGATCCGATATTTACAAGTTCAACACAGAAACTGAATGCAAAACCTATCTAGTACTCACGGTACCACAGACAGAGACTTAAACCGACAGATTCGGTAGCAGAAATTCGGTAGAATCCGAGTGAAAAACAACACTTTAACCAACTTTTTTTGAACTGAGAAATGGAGAAATCTCCGGAGCGACTGTTCAGTGAGATGGAGTAAAGGATCTGACGGTTGGAGTTTAAACAACAGCAGATAGGGGCTTCAACTGAGCTCGCGGTGAACATTCCTTGCTGGCCATGGAAAGTTTAACTCTCTGTTCTCCAGGGCAGCTGAAAGGCAGGACCTAACTGCAATAGTCAGAATACAGCAAGACTTCATGTTATTTGAATAGATCCTTGCTTGTTTAAGTCTCTTTGCATAACAAATGGGACAGGGTCTTATCCAACCCTGTCATACCCATGTGCAGGTGATCACAAATGCAGGCTCAGGGAAGGAAACTGAGAAACGCGTACCACAGGCTGTGGTCCAAAGACTGGCATTCCAGTGGAAAAAAGTAACAGCATTTTAATGCCCATAAGAGGGAACTTGTCTCTGCTGAATGTTAGCAGGGAAGCACAAATATGAACATGATGACCTCATCTGTAGTGCAGCTATTTACTGGCCCAGGCCACTAGGCCCAAAAACCTAGCTACCTGGCCTCCCAAACAGAATGCATTTTCATTGGCATTATCTATGGGCTTAGCAGCAACTTGGCAGGCTGAGCCCCATCTGTATTTTGTAATGCACCTGTAGCTGAAGGGTCACCATGAAGCATGCCAGAGAATTTTAAATGCATCGTGGCCAACACAGGGCTAGCCATGCACTGCATGGTGTGTCTACTCATCAAGTTAAGTACCTCTTCCTACTGGAAGTGAAGGCTAGGCATGCAGATCACTAGAGACTCTCACCCCCCAAATAGGTTGTTCGAACAAATTGCCTGTAACAGATGTATTAGACTGCACTGGAAAGAATACCATGGAGAGACACAGATGGAGGATCCCTTAATGGACCAGCTCCACTTATGCAGGAAATAACTCTAGAAGGGCAAATAAGAATAAGAATTATAGAATCATAGAAACTTGGCGGCAGAAAAGGACACACTGGCCCATCTAGTCTGCACCTTACCCCCCATCACTGACTCGTCCCCCCACTGGAACCCCCCTCCTCCTGCTAGACAGCCCCATTTGGCTGTTCCATACCCGCTTGAATCCCTCCACAATTGCAGCCCCCACCACCTCCTCTGGAAGCCTGTTCCATGCCTCCACCACCCTCTCCGTGAAGAATTATCTCCTCATATTGCCTCTGTATCTTCCTCCTTGAAGTCTTAGGCTATGCCCTCTAATTACAGCCCCCTCCTTCATCTTAAATAAACACCCTTCCTTTGCTTTGTTGATCCTCTTGACATATTTCAAAGTTTCAATCATGTCCCTCTCTCCCTTCTAGTCTCCAACATGTACAGATCCAATTCCTTACATCTCTGCTTGTATGTCTTCCCTTTCATACCCTACATCATCCTGGTTGTCCTTCTCTGAACTCTCTCAATTCCGTCTATGTCTTTTCATAGATGTGGCCTCCAGAACTGGACTCCGTACTCCAAGTGTGGCCTTACCATGGCTTTGTAGAGGGGCATCAGTACCTCCCCCCTTCTGCTAGTGATGCCCCTGCTAATGCATGCCAACATCCATTGGCCTTCCCCATCACCCTGCTACATTGGTTTTCCACCTTAAGGTTACATGATACTATAATCTCTAGGTCCCCTAATCCCTAGGTCCCTCTCCTGCTCCATTTATTTGATGTCTTCTCCACCAATGGTGTATCTTGCTCTCAGGTTCCTGCACCCTAAATGCATCTCAGCACACTTTTTGGCATTGAATCTTAGTTGCCAAGTCTCTGACCATCCCTCCAGTCTTCAGGTCCTGCCTCGTGTCCTCCACCCCCTCTGTAGTGTCCACCCTATTGCAGATTTTCATATCAGCAGCAAACAGGCACACCCTTCACCTCAGCCACTCCATTATATTGTGGATGTAGATAATAAAAAAAGGAGGGGTCCCAACACTGACTCCTGGGGCACCCCGCTCATCACTACCCCCGTCCTGGAGTACACCCCATTGACCACCACTCTCTGGCTTCTGCCTATCAACCAGTTCTCCACCCACCTGCATATTTTCCCACCTACCCCTACACTTTCCAGTTTGCTCTCCAATCTTCTGTGGGGGACAGTGTTGAAGACCTTACTGAAGTCCAGATAGGCTATATCCACTGCCAGCCCACCTGCATCACCCAACTGAAGAACTCAATCAAGTTTGTCTGGCATGACTTTCCTTTCATGAAGCCATGCTGCCTGTCATCCTGCAAGCCGCTATCCTCCAGGTAGTCCACCACCCTCTCCTTTATGAGTGCCTCCATGACCTTCCCCACCACTGAGGTGAGGCTGACCGGGCGACAGTCCTCTGTCACTTCAGTACTACCCCCTCCTTGTGCAGTGGCACCACACGTGCCCTTTTCCAGTCCTCTGGCACCCTCCCTGAATCCAGAGACAAGTTGAATAGCCTAGTCACTGGCATGGCCAACTATTCCCCCAGCTCCAGGATCACTCTTGGGTGCAGCCCGTATGGCCCTATCACCAGTATAATGGTCACAGTGCCCACAATACAAATGCACAGCACCAACAACTATCTCCAAAGAGCACAGGTTAACCTGAAAAATAAAGACAAACTGTTAATCATAGCAAATAAAAAAAAAAACACTATAGTAATTATTAAAACTACAACAAACTAGCCAGGAAAGCTAGTCAGAGCAACAAAGTCCTGGTATCCACTAAGACAGACACCAGGACTGCCAGAGCCTGGCACCTGCGCTATGCTCTGTGATGGTGGTGAAAAAAGGAAATGAGGTAACAGGGCTGGCAATTTATACGTGTAAGATGTGCATATGGCGTCATATGTTGTGCACTGGATTGATGTTGCCAGCCCCAAAAATTATGCTTCATGTGAGGTCCGAGCGCCCCTAACCCAGAGGTGCTCTATTAAGAAGATTGACTTTTCAAACATCTGCACAAATTCGGTAGCACTAGCAAGTTGATAGCTACCTCCCCGCTCCCATTAGGGGATTTAACTGTAAAGCAATTCTGCTCCCTTGAAAGACTTTATTCCTCTTTTTAATGCCACACTACCACAAAACAGCTACCACTCCCATCTCCTGGGCAGCACACATTTCTGTCGCTCTCTCTCTCTGTGATTCCTGACCTATGCCTCGACAACAGGTGGTGTTAGCCTAAGTGGGATTTACGCCGTGCATACTCTAAGCCAGGAGTTTTGTGCATGGGTACTGGACCTGGTACCAGGGAAGCACAGCAAAAAGTTATGGATTCTGTAGCAGCAAGCCCAGGAGTCATTACCAGAAAGATGATAGCCAAACTAGCAGAGACAGAAGTCCAAGCTGAGACTGTACGTCTGGCACCAGCGATGGAAAAAAAAAAAGAACAAGCATTGACAGAACCTGAAATCCTGACTGCCTTTTTCAAATGGCGAGCTATACAACAAAGAGACAGAGAAGCAGAGAAAAGAAGAAACGCAGCAACTTGAGAAGCAAAGGAAAACCAGAAGCAGTTGTAAGATTCCCAAGTAACGTCTTATTATCAATATAGTAACAACAAAATAAAAATAAAAATGATTCAATATAACTATTTACAAAGGCAGTACAAACACAGAAAACAAATTTCTTCATCTGAGGAGATCTCTAATTTCGAGTTTCAGTCTTGCTATCTTTCTAGCAAAAGTATTGCTGCTCTTTTTATAAATCTTTGCCTGGGAACTCGTTTTTTTGGAAAATGTTCTTGTCAGTTTCCTTCTTTGCAGGTGCAATAAAACAGTACACGGTGCCCCAGAACTGACCTCCTGTTGACAGCTCTGCAAAAGAGTTAGTGTTGCATTCCAGGTTAACCCCCTAAGTTCCAAATAGTTTTTGCAATCATTTCAACAATATAATACATTTTTAAACCAAGGGATCCCAGTTTCACATAAAGATTCACACATTTTTTCTAACTTCAGTATGCAAGGGGGAAGAAAAGATAGAAACCGCAAATGAAGGCAGAGAAAAATCTGACTGTGCACTTAAACAAGAGGCAGAAAAGAAGAGGATAGAGCAAATCCTTGCATTTAGCTCTTTCTAAATAACAAATGGAAGCGGGTCTTATTTAGCCCCGTCACAGGCACCAGCCCACAACTGCGTCAGTACCATTTTTCTTCTGTTACCAAGGAGATGCAGCAAAATCTAACACTTATGCTCTAAACCTAAGGGCATAAGATAGCCCTAACGGCCCATGTAAAAAGGGTTAGCAAACCAGTAACAGTGTCTTCACAGCCCAAACCAAGAACAAGGGGCGAGGACCAACAAACAGACTGAAACGAGCCTGGGAGATGGCGTGTGGGCATGTGAATCTATGGTAAAGATAATCCAAGATCAAGAATTACAGTGAGTACCTAATTTTCATATCTTCCAGGAACCAATCTTCACCACTGATTAATATTAATGGGTCACAGTACCAAGCTCAGACAAAATCCCCCAGACTAGGGTGGTAGGAGCTGAGGCTTACTTAGGACAGAAGTCCATTCAGGAAGGTCCTGCTAAAGGATGCATGCTGCCTGGCATGGACATCCAAGGCACAGTGCTAAACAAAAGTGTGCACTGTGCTCCAAGTTGCAACTCTGCAAACATCACCGACAGTTACAGAGCGAATCTCTGCCAGGAACATGGCAATCGCTCTAGTGGTGTAGGTAAGTACCTGACCTTCCAGCTTGACCTGCGCCATGGCACAGCAGTAGCGTAGACAGCTCACTATCCAGGCAGTCCCTTCCGATTAGGATTGAAAGAGACAAAGAGCTATTTGGATTGTCTGAAATCTTTCGTTCTGTCGAGGTAAAACTTAAAGACTCTCATAACATCCAGAAAATGGAGAGTGCGTTCTTCATACTGGAAGCTGGCAAAGCAGGTAGACAGCACTAGTGGCTCATTCAGATGAAACTCTGACACCACTTTTGGTAGGAACTTAGGGTGCATGTGAAGAACTACCTTGCCCTTGTGGAAAACAGCATGAGGGGGATCTGTAGACAAGACATGAATTTTAGACACTCTGCCACTAGAAAAGTTGCCTTCTTAGTTAAAAACTTTAACTCACATGTTACAAGAGGCTTAGATGGCTTGTGGGTGAGCATATCCAGCACAAGGCTGATATCCCAGGCAGCTACCTGCTTCCAGATGGGAAGGGGCTCTTGTGTGTAAAATGCCCTTAAAGGGGCACTGTCAACCTTTTTTGCATCATATTATTTTTAAGTAAACCCCCCCCCATTTTATGATTGCTTACATTTTCTAAAATTCATTGATGTTGTTGGTTGTTTTATCTGCCTCTTTGCTTAGCAGAACTGAAATGCATGGTAATGTAATTATACCCAGTCTTGTTTTGCTTTAAATCCTGGATCTATTCTTATGCCATACTATCCGAACATAAAAACACCCTCAAACAGTGCAGCCACTTGTGAAGCAATAGTCTCCTCTGCTCCCACTGCAAAATGAGTCGCTAGACTGGATTGGGGGTGTAAGTCCAGGAAAGATGCACTGGGAGTTGGTCAAGAAATGTAAACAAACATGTTTTGGTGTGGTAACACCAGCATGGTGGGCAGTCTGTTTTTCACTTTTTTTTCCCTCATACATATTTGGGTGTTTTTTTTTCACTTTTTTCTCCCCGGTTCTCATCCGTAATTTGGGCACGCGTGCGCATGTGGAGGCATGTGCACACAACGTCTCAAGGCACCCTCCCGATGTGTCATCCCTACGGCCAACGTCGACCACTGGACCTCCACACACAACAGCCTGATGCTTGGAAATCCTAACAGCAACTAAAAAGAGCACTTTCTATGACAGGAAGTACAGCTCGCAACTCGCGGCCAGTTCAAAGAGAGGCTTTGTGAGTTTCTCCAACATAAAACTGAGGTCCCACGGAGGGACCGGGTCCCGAATGGGTGGTTTCAGATTCAGAATGCCCCACAGGAAGGTGCAAGACACCTCATCCTGAGCCACGGCCCTGCCCTCCATAGGTGCATGGTATGCAGAGATGGCAGAAAGATGCACCTTGAGTGAGGAGTACCCTAAGCCTGAGTCCGAAAGGGAAAGAAGGCACTCCACCACCTGATTCACCAGACAGGTGATAGGGGTCCAGCTGGTGCGAAGTGGCCCAAAGGGAGAAGCACTTTCATTTCATGGCGTAAGTGGCCCGGGTGGAGGGCTTTCTAGCGAGCACCAGGACATCTGCGACCCTAGAAGAAACCCCAAAGCGGGTGATGGCTAAGTCTGCAGGAGCCATGCATGGAAATGCAGAGAGATTTTACATCTGAATGGACCAAGGTGCCCTGGTCCTGGGAGAGCAAGCCCATGCACATGGGTAAGGGCACTGGAGGTTCAACCACCAACTGCCTCAGCAAGCGGAACGAAATTTGAGTGGCCAGAAGGGGTCTATGAGGATCGTCGCCATCCCCTCCAACTGGAGCTTGATCAGTACCTTCTGAAGGAGTGGGAAGGGAGGGAGGGAAGGCATAGAGAAACATGAAAATTATGTACTCATCGTAATTCTTGATTTTCTTGGACAAGTCTTCACCATTTATTATTCATACTACTGGGTTACAAGCTGGAGGTGCTGGACCCCGCAGGAGCCAAAAATCTTCAGGAGGGCTGGCACTGAGGTAGGACTGTGCATGCGTGGCACTGCGAGACTAGCTCACGCCTGTGTAGACTACCTCAACATCCACTTTCCAACCGCCTCAGTAACTTTTTTACCAAGGAGGTGCAGCGTAATATAACCTAAGAAACACATAACCTAATAAGGGCATAAGATAGCCTGATTGACATGTATAAAAAGGGTCAATTTAAACAATGTCTTCAGACCCCAAACCAGATGAGGGAGTGAAGACCAGGAACAAACTGAGTGAGCTCGGGGGATGGTGGGTGGGCACATGAATGAATGGTGAAGACTTGTCCAAGAAGATCAAGAATTACGGTGAGTACGTATTTTTCATATCTTCCTGGACTTTAAGTCTTCACCGTTTATTCATACAGCTGAGTTAGAGTACCAAGCTAAAAGCAAATCCCCCGAGCAGGGCAGTAGGAGATGGAGCTCACTCAGACAGAAGTCCATTAAGGATTGTCCTGCCAAAAGAAGCATACTGTCTGGCATGGACATCCAGAGCATAGTGCTTTTTGAAAGTGTGCACTGAGCTCCAAGCAGCTGCTTTGCAAATGTCATCAATGGGAACAGAGCAGATCTCTGCCAAAGACACAACAACCACTTGGGTAGAGTGGGAACGCACCTGGCACTCCAACCTGATCTGCACCACAGAGTAACAGTGGTGAAACCATGCCACTATCCAAGCACAGATACATTTGATGGACACTGGCTGATCCAACCAGGCCGCACTGAATGACACAAAAAGTTGATTGGCCTGACAGATATCCCTGGTTCTATCGAAGTAGACCCATAAGGGAACGAGGGGTGCATTCCCCTTCATTTTGGAAGTCAGAGAAATAAGTGGGAAGAACCAAAGGCTGGTTGAGGTGGAAATCCGAAACCACTTTGGGTAGGAACTTAGGGTGATTACAGAGGACCACCTTGTCTTTATGAAAGACAGTATATGGAGAGTTTGTGATCAAGGCATGTATTTTGGAAACCCTGCGAGCAGAAGTGATGGATATCAGAAAGGTGGCTTTCCAGGTTAGAAACTTCAGATCACACCGGCCCAGTGGTGTGGAGGGCTGAGGCATCCGTGCCTTACCTCCTGCCACAATGACGACCCATGTTCACAGTGCGAGCAGGCTGTTGGGGGTCGGCTGGGAAGGGAAAGGATCGACGGCTTGGCCATTGGCGTCACTGCACGCCTCCGTACCACACTCGGGGGGGTGGGAGAAAAGGGAGAAAAGCGGGGAAACATCCTGACCGGCAAGATGATGCCGGCCCCTCACAGGCATCGTACCCAGCTAGCTGGCATATCGCTAAGAAGATCCAGAGGTAAGCCCAGTGGATGCCGGGGTGACGGGGCCGGTCAGGAGGAGAGGAAAGGAGAAGAAATAGATTAATTAAAAAAAAACAAAACAAAAAAAAAAAACTTCAAATCAACAGGTTTACGAGTGAGCATGTCTAGCATGAGATTAATATCCCAGGGGCAACTGGCTTCCTAACCAGGGGCCTCGTGTGAAGAATGTCTTTGAAGAATCTTTTGAACAGCAGTAACTGAGCCGGGGGAATGTTCTGGACTGGCTCATGATAGACAGAAAGCACACAGAGGTGCACCTTTACAGATGACTATTGCAGTCCTGCATCTGAAAGGTCTAGCTGGTACTCCAGCATTTTATTCACAGGACACAGAAATGGATCGAAGTAGATCTTAGTACACCGTTCCGAGAAATGCTTTCATTTAGCTGTGCAAGTCTTCCTGGTGGAAGGCTTACGAGCTGCCAAGAGGATCTGTGAGATTCTCTGAGAAGCTTTAAACCTGCTCACTTCTATCTCCTCAGCACCCAGGCGTACAGATGAAAGGAGCGCAGGCTGGGATGGACCAGGGGTTCCTGTGACAGGAGGTCAGTTCACAGAGGCAGCTACCTCAGAGGGGTCTCCGACAACCTGTTGATCAAAGGAAACCAGATCAGTCGAGGCCGGTATGGTGCAATTAGAATCATCTTGCAACTGTGCGCCTCCAGTCTGAGCAGCACCCTCTGAATTAGCGGAAGAGGAGGAAATGTGTACAGAAAACATCTAATCCACCACAGCCTGAATGTATCCTGACAGGAAATGCCAGGTTCTGGATTTCAGGAGCAGAATAGTGGCAGTTTTCGTTGACTGGGTATGCAAAAACGTCCTGGTCTGGACTGCCTCACTCGTCAAAGAGTGATTGCATGATGTCTAGTGCAAGTGACCACTCATGAGGATCTGCTTCTGTCCTGCTGAGGTGCTTCACAGGATTATTCTGAGTCCATGGTAGGTAGACTGCCTGAATCAGGACATTGTGGGCGAGGTACCACTTCCATACCCTCATGGCGTCTCTACATAGAGGGTAGAAGTGTGCCCCACCTTGTTTGTTGAGGTAGTACATCACAGCCTTGTTGTCCATCTGAAGAAGAATTACTTTGTGATTGACAATCTCTTTTAGGATTCGTAGGGCATCAGGACTGCCTTCATCTCCAGAACATTGATGTGAAGATGGGACTCTTCCAGAGCTCACAGTCACTGAGTGTGAAGGTCCCAGCAGTGAGCCCCCCCAGACGAGCAGAGATGCATCTGTGGTGATCTGAGATTCTGGTGGGGCAAAGGGAAGACCTTGTATAAGGTTGTCCTCTTGTATCCAACATGCAAGTGACCAATGCAGGGGCTCTGTCACTTTGATGGAGTAAGACAGAGAATGTGTAGATGGGGACCACTGTGTGCTGAGCATTCATTTAGTGGTCCTCATGTGCAGTCGAGACAGAGGCACTGTGAAAATGGAAGAAGACATGAGGTCTAACATCCGTTGCATGGAGTGAGCTCATACAAGGTTGTTCTCTCTGATGACGCGAGCCATCTGGAAAATATCATGTCTTCTGGGAGAAATGCCCCCACTTTTGTAGTGACCAGGAGGGCTCCTATGATGGAAGCAGCTGGGAGGATTGAAGTTGTGACTTCTCCATGTTCAGCAGGACCCCCATAGAGGTGAGGAACTGAGATTCTGTGAATATCACTTTCTGCATCTCCTGCCTTGATGGGCCTGCCAAAAGCCAATCATCTAGGTAGGGGAAGACTTGAATGTCGAGCTTTCGAAGTTGTGCAGCGAGGACTGCAAAACACTTGGTAAAGATCTGACGCGCCGAGGAGAGCCAAAAGGGCAGGGCTCTAAATTGGTAGTGTTGATTCAAGGCCACAAAGCAAAGGTACTGCATGGTGATTTGGGTGTACTAGAATGTGCTGGTAGGCATCTTGCGTGTCCAAGAATGCCAGCCAGTCATGTTGTTGGAGAAGTGGTAGGAGTGTCCTTAAGGAGACCATCTTGAACTTCTCCTGGAACAAGAACTTATTTAGCTTTCTGACGTTGAGAATGGGGTGCATGCCGTCTGTCTTCTTTGGAACCAGTAAGTAATGGGAGTAGAAACCTGTGTTCCATTCTGCCCAGGGAACTATTTCTACTGCCCTGTTTTTAGAAGGACCAGTATCTCTGAAGTGAGAACGTCTTATTAAACAGCTGACCTAGTCTGGGGGCATCTCTGTAAAGCTGAGAGAGTACCCTTCTCGACCAATCCTGAGGACCTACTTGTCTGTGGTGATAGACTTCCACTGGTTGTAAAACAGTCAGATGACCTCCCGCTGCTGTGGAAAAGACCACTTTGGGCAGCTGAGGTGAGACCAGGGCCAGACTTTCAGAGGGTGGCATTGGGCACTTTCGGCCCTTGTGCCTTCTGCTGCATTTTCTTTCATGTCTGAGGAGACTAATGCTTGTTTGAGGCTCCTCAGCTCTTCCTCGAAAGGGCTGCTTGTCATTAAAAAACTGATGGTCCCTGCCTCTCTGAAGAGCTGGCCTGACTGTTTTAATGGCAGTCCTGGTTTTCTGAGAGGCCTCCAGGGCTTGTTCTACTAGTTGGCCAAACAGATACGTACCATCAAAGGGGACATTCATTACCTGTTGCTCAGCATCAGAGGAAAATCCTGATGTTCTAAGCCAGGCATGTCTTCTAATACAGATTCCAGCAGCGGCCGCCCTGGATGATGTGTCATATGCATCCATGGAAGCTTTCAGCTGTTGCATTCTATTCCCCTGGTAACAGCCTGTAAAATCTCAAATTTATAATTAGACTCCAGGAGTCCTTCCACAAGAAATTTAAGGGAGGTCCAAAGGACATATTCGTATTAGGAGAAGTGACCTTGATAGCTGGCAATACGCATGCCCAGAGTTGCAGCTGTGAAAGTCCTTTCCCCCATGGTGTCTATCAATCAATTCAATTTTATCGTGTGGTTAAAAAACCTTTACAATTTTCAAAAACATATAAATAAGTACATTTTCTAAGTTCCATACAAAATAGTTTATCTACATATAGAGTTAAAATATATCTATACAATATTTATACTATTCTTCAATTTTCTAACTGCATATAAATATTTTGCTAACCTTTCCACATCCCATAAATTATTTGTGTGAAAATGAATATTTGTCAGTCCTTCCTTATCAATCAGATACCTTTCGTTCAGGAAAGGACTTAAACAATATATAAGTAATTTTCCATACCAATTGCAATCCCAAAGAATATGCATGAGGTCTTCCTTACCCCCTTTTCCACAATCACAATCCTCACTAATAATTCTAGTTTTTTTGTATCTAAAATTTAGAACATTACTGGGAAACTGCTCGAATTTATAACAAATGAAATTGGTACGGATCTCAGGGTTAGTCAATATTTCTAAATACTTTTTAAAACAACGATTATAGTTATTAGCAGCAAACCATCTAGAACAGTGAGAATCAGCTATCACTGACAGATCAATTTTGTTCCACAAATTTTTCATCTTCCTTTGTATATAATTCATATATTTTATACTTATTGTAATTCCCTTATTCATAGCTCTTTTCAAATGGAGAAGTTTATATTTCTCCAACACAATTAAAATTGAATTAAACCAATATGGAGACTTGTATCCTAAATTCTGCCAGTCTTCCTTTTCTTTTAAACATTTTTTAACAAGAGTATCATCCTTTTTATTAGTGGCCCGTATCCAAAAATGTAATTTTCTTGCATGTATTAAAGCATTAATATTAACCAGCCCTAGTTCTGATCTCAGATAAGAGGAGGGGCAAGAATGGCCCAATTTTAAAATTCTCCTCAGAAACTTATATAAGGGAACCATAAGCTTGTTTGTATCCCTAATGTCCCAAACTTCACAGTCATACAATAACTGTGCTTCAATCTTTGATTCAATGACTTTAACTAATGGATATAACGCCAGACCGCCATATAAGTGGTCAAACTTATTTAAACCTGCAACAGTTTTTTTGATTTCTGAATAGTCATTTCTACATGTTTAGTTAAGTTGCCATTTTGCTGTATCATTACACCTAGATACAAATATTCTGAGACTGTCTCTATTTTATCAGAGCCTATGGACCAGATTATTTTACGGTTTGTATTTCCAATGATCATCGCTTAGTTTTATTTACATTAATTTCCAATTGAAGAGCACTTGATTGTTTGTAGATATAATCTAATTTTTTTTGAAGTCCTGATTTAGTCAGAGAAAAAAACATAATGTCATCGGCATAATAATAATAAGTTTATTTATAAAGCGCCTTTCAACATACCAAGGCGCTGAACGCATTTAAACCACAACATCAAATATAAATCAGTAATACATATAAATAATATATATAGGGACCGGGAAGTTCTTAATTTTTGGGGAATCAATATCCACCTCTTCACAGTGACTTAAAATCCCTTCCATATAAAGGGAGAATAATAGAGGTGCTAATACAAAACCTTGTCTAACACCATATTTTACTTCTAGGGGGTGTTGAAAGTTGACCTTTAAGGTCCAGTCTTATCTTCACCCATGTGTTAGCATAAAGTTGTGACATAATTGTTATCAGAGATTAATTAAATCAAGAGGATTTGCCATAATATCTCTCTTGAGACACTGTCAAATGTAGTTGTGTAATCAATAAATGTCACAAACAGTCTCTGCTTATGCAACCTAAACTTTTCAATAAAGTGCTACGACACATAGATATTGTCAAGTGTAGAATAGTTCTCTCTAAAACCCGCCTGGAAGGCTGAAATACCCACAGTTCTATTAACTTCTTCCCATAAATGACCCAATGATATTTTTGAGAAAATCATTAGGTTGATATCTAACAAACGTATAGGTCTATACATTTTTGGATTTTCTAAGGGGCCCTTTTTATGTATAGGCACAATAATTGTGCCCTTCCAGGAATCAGGATATGTTCCTTGGTCTATACATGTATTAAAAAAAGGAGTCAAAAAATGAGTCCAAGAGGGGGTCTCAGTGAGGAAAACCTCAGCTGGGATCCCATCAGGTCCAGGAGCTTTTTGAGTTTTCAGTGTATAAATAGCTAATAAACTTCATCTAAAAGTAATTGGCCTAAAATAATCGACAGCATAAACTACGTTATTAGCAGTCACAGGGATCACAACATAGGTATAAATTCTCTTAAAATGTTCAAGCCATTTGTCTTCTGAAATGTAAGAATCAATGTTTCCCTTAAAATTATTAAGTCCTTTGGCAACTAAGGTCCAAAACTCTTTAGAATCTTTATTCTGTACTGCCCTTAGCATTTTACCCCATTTCTTTTCAAAATACTGCTTTTTCTTTTCTATAATCATTTTTATAAAGCTCTTTCCTTTCCATTAATTTCCTTTAATAATTCTCTGGAGGGTGACTTATTATACCTTCTACTCAAACCCTTAATATATAATTTAGTTCTTCTACATTCATAATCGAACCAAATATCAGCAAATTTATTGTTTTCCCAGAAGGAACCTCTAATTTAGATTTAATCTCTTCTAATAAGCATTGAAATTGCTCATACATTTAAGGTCAACTCTTGGATTTGTATGTGCTTAGTAAGTGTACAGGAAAGAAATGCAGTATTATATTGCTAACATTACTTTCACTATCATATTTCCAAATAATTTGTCATGCAGTTCTAATTTCAGAAACAGCCACTCCATCATCCTGTGTTATCCTACATCTCTCGTGGGAGCATAAGTTCAAACGATAGTGATCACTTTCTGCCCTAATTAAAACTTGACAAGTAGACCAGTATTCCTGCTGCCCTGACCAAAAAGCATAGTCCACAGTTGATGCACCTCTCATGGACAAATAAGTAAAATCACCTCTAATTCTTCCATTAAGGGGATACATAGTACTTTCTTCTAATACCTCTATCAAGTATTTACCACTCCTATTTACTATTCTATCTTTTGCCTGCCTAGAATTTAATTGAGAAGAGACAATTATAGGAAAACAAGGGATGATCTGAAAGTTCATCAAACAATCCTATATGAGCATTAAAATCACCCAGTAACAATAATTCTGCTCCAGGGAATTTTTGCTGAGCTTTGGTTAAAATACCTGATGACTCAAACCAGATTTCGTCTGAGTAATGACATGAATTCTCTGGAGGAATATAAAAATTAACAAGAACTATTTCACTGTCATAACTCTGCAGAGATGCACTTAAAATATTGTTCGTATCCTTCCATGGAGTGACCTTTTGGAAAACACCCACTTTAATTAGAGTGAGAATGCCACCTGAATATCTTCCTAACTTTTTGTTTCTAACACCTGGAATTTTAAAGGCCTCATAGCCATTTATCATAATCAATGATTCTTCACTATGCCAAGCCTCTTGGAGACACATTTCTTCATGCTTTGTTAAGAACAACAGACTCTCTTTGTCAGCCCAGAGAGATTTCCATCGGGCCATATTCCAAGAGATAAAACATACAGTATATTCATTTCATCAGGTGGGGAACAATTAAGACTCCTTGATGGTCAAACATCACCATAACCTGCTATTGATCTAAATCTGTCTATAATTAGTTGGTCCATGCAATCTATCTCAGAGTCCAAAATTCTTATGCTTAATAAAGTGGAGTCAACAAAATAAAGACCTAAGCTGTCCAGTCTTGGCGTCTGTGCTAACAGCTGATTAATTAAAATCTCACTGTCGATCAGCAAGTCAATTTGGGAGCCTTCTGTAGCACGTCTTGCATGAATCTTCCCCCAGCTATTTACTGGTATGCCCATAAAATTGGTCTATAAGTCAGTAAAAGCCTGAGATAACTTTTTATCTGTTTTGTTATCAATTCGCTCCATACCAAAGTGTCAGCATTCCCACAGGGGAACTCTCTACCCTATTATAAACGGGATTAAAATCTTCCCTGTTCGGGTAAAAAAGCTTAATTCCATTATCATTCAAGACTTTCCTGTTAATCCACACATAGTTCGCCATTCTTGGAGAGACTAAGTACAAATCCATAACGGTTGCTCCCTGTATGGTTAATTTCTTAATATTGACAATGTCTGTTTCTGAGATAGTAAAATCTAGTTCCTTATTTAGATAAGACAAAACATGATATTCCAGGTTTACCTTTTCCAAATTATCCCAGACATATGGGCCATACAATCTGATTATTGGAAAATCATCTAAATCATTTGTATCTTTCTTATCTGCCCATTTTACTAAAGGACCAATGTCAGATTTCTTATGATGAATATTAACTTATTTAGCCTCATGTATTGTCATATCAATACCCTGGAGTCCATTATTTGCTTTCAGAACATCCATACCCTCCAATTCCTGATGCAAAGTAGCAACTTCCATTTCCAATAGAGCTAAATGGGATACTAACTTAGATTATTGAGGGGTTTCAAAAGCACATTTGGAATACGCATTGGTGACACCAGAAGAGCTTGTCTCTGCCCCCAGGTCTCTTGTTGCTATTAAATCCTCCTTGTTCAAATTAATACTTTTATCATTATTTTTTTCCACAACTCCTTCACATACACCTATTACACCTACTCCTTTCTTTATATTTTCAACTATAGTCTTCCTCTTTCTATTTTTTTCCTTATTTGCCTTCCTTCTTGTTTGTATTTGGTTTATTATTTTTCCTCATTTTCCTTTTTTGTCTTACATTTTAAACTCATAGAAGATTCAGGTATCATAACTTCACTAAAATCTGGTCTATCTTGAATTATATCATTTTTAATGTTTTTCTCTAACAACTCTTGTGTTGTTACTTGTCTTTCAAGGATCCGATTTATTTTAATCTCATTCAGAGCAATATGAGCTCACATGTTTTCCATAATTTCTTTGTTCACTATAAATTGTTCCATTAAAATCAAAGGAAAATTATTAGGATCTCTCAAAAGTGTAATCAAATCCTGGCTCAAACAGGTAGGAATAAAGGAAGGAGAAAGTTTTTGTTGAGAGTCTCTGAAAAAGGATTACAGTGATTACAGTATTTACAGCCAATCTTATCAACGCCCCTTACGTCTTTAATTGTCTCTTCTAAAACCCTAACACCGTCTATAGTTTGCTGCAAATCCGCACAAACACCTTTAAGTTCTGTATCCCTAGAATTTATTTTACTAGACAGTAAAGCTGGCATCGGATTACTAGAATGTCTAGAGTCGTCTTGGCTACTCCTACAGTTTGTCAAATTATGGCAATAGTCAGGAGAATTTTCTATTTTGTGTGTTGAGGAAGCAAACAAACCTCTATATTCATTTACCATTGTTTCCCTGAGGCTAAAACAGTCCTCATTTTCTCCACTGTACTGATACCTCTCCTTATCACTCATCTCTGCCAGATCTGTTGACTCTATTTCTCCTGAGGACACACTTTCTACTGAATCTGTTGATACTAAAGATATATCCAACTGGACCAATTTTCTCGTAGCCAGTTGTTTAAATGAGCTACCATTGCAAGGTGTAGATATTTTACTTGAAGGTAAATTTGGTTTCCAAATCTCTGTCAACTTGGTTTGTTTCCCAGCTTTTACAGTCTTATTATCTTGCATTTCTAATAGAGGGGAACGATTATTACTTAATGACCTCTGCTTTCTTGTTTTAACCATTATAAGGATAGATATATAATATATTAGAGGCAAAAAACTCTGTTTAATGCATCAGTTAGGGTTGTTCCACAGCGACAAAAGTGAGGAAATTCGATGTTAGGGTTGAAACCCCCTTTGCACCCTTCCAGCCCACCCCCCCAACTGGAATCGGGGTGCGCACTGGGGTCGTCGGCCCTGTCACCCCATCACATGTGGAAAGAAGCTGAGGAATAGGAGAATGGGGTGACAGTTAGGACCGATGACCCCAATGCGCATGCCGATTCCAGTTGGGGAGGTGGGCTGGAGGGGTGCAAAGGGGGTTTCAACCCTAACATCGAATTTCCTCGCTTTTGTCGCTGTGGAACAACCCCTAACTGATGCATTAAACAGAGTTTTTGCCTCTATTCCTTCTTTTGAGAATGATAATGAGAAATAGTGAATGTCATGCAGCGGAGCGCAAGTCATAGTAACATTGTGCCAGCAAACGCGAAATCGTAATGCGCATGGTGACGAAAGTGAAACAGAAAGAGAAATCAAAGGGTAACGTACATGGTAGCGTAAACGTGAATGGTAAGTGAAACGGGTACGGAACCGCAAGCAGAAACTGTAATAGTAACAGTAATGTAAGCGCACAGGCTGGTTTTCCCCAAAAGCTGTATAGAGAAAGAAAGTGAGTAGAAAGAATGTATGCAAAATAATGACTCTCGGAACACAAAAATGAGGACTTGGAATAGTAAATTGCTTATATCTCAGTAACCGTACGTCATAGAAAAAAAATTTAAAAGTCATATGTATTATCACTTTCCTGGCTAGTTTTGTACTTAGCCCCAATAAGGGGGCAAAGAATGTTTGACAAAAAGTCCGTATCTTGCACCGTTTTCGAGATACGGGCCCTGAAAGGCGCGGCCAACACCGTAATGTTATCCTATGGGGAAAAAACAGAAGTTCGGACTGTCATAACTTTGCCTCCCTGTAATATTTTTTCACCAAACCAGTGAAAGGCACATCTGTGGGATGTTGGCTATGTTCCCTGCACATTTCAGCCCAAAAGACCAAACCGTTATTTTGCAGCAGGGCGCCAAACGATTGCTGCAATGCGTCGTACGCCGTAATGTTATCCTATGGGAAAAAGTGTCAACTTTGGAGTACCGTAACTTTGCCGCCGTGTAATATTTTTTCAGCAAAACACTGACAGGCACATCTGTGAGATGTTGGCTGCCTTCCTTCCAAATTTCAGCCCAAAACTCCAAACCATTCTTTTGCAGCGGGCTGCCAAAGAATTACTGTTATTTTGGGCATAGTGTCGCAAAGTAGTGTCATGATTTTCGAAAGCTTTCGCAAAAATTTGCAACACTTTCGTGAGTGCAATACTACTTTGCGAAAGTACTTTTTCCAGAAATCTGAAAAACATATTTCTGGGGTGTTTTACCCCAAAATAAAGACATGGCTCGCATCCTCAGGGCCCGACTAGGTGAATATAAAAAAAAAAAATTAGATTACTAGAGGGTCTCAATTTTAAATGCCAAGCATTTTTCTGATCACTAACTGAAAACAAAATGGCGGATTTGCGACAGTAAAAGGGCCATTTGCAACAGTAAAAAGTGCATTTGCAAAAGTGTTGAACTTTTTGTTAACTTTTCCCATTGACTTATAATGGGAACTTGTTTTTTGAATAACTTTTGAACCGTTTAATATTTTTTCACGAAATCTTCGAAAGGCACATCGGGAACCCCGGCTGCACGTTCACTGAAGATTTCTGACCGGTCGCACAAACTGTGTGACCTGTAAGTCTTGACCGTAGAATTCCAAAAAAAGTGTAAACGCACGCGCAGATCACGCTTAATAACTCTGCAGCTGTATATCCGACCGGTACGAAACTTGGCAGATCCCAAGGCATATGGGTCTTGATTCTGTATTCCAAATTTCAGGCAAATCCGTTGAACAGCTGCAAAGTTATTATGGTACAAAATTTTGGGTTTAACATGTAAATGGCTCCTCAACCCTAACTATGGTAGCACTACCGTGCTACCATAATTATATAGGATTAGTATGTTAGTATGGGTTTCTGGAACACAAGGAGGGGGAGGGCCTCGGCACCCAACTAGGGATCTGAAGTTCGAGCAGACTCGATAGACCGTAAGGCCTAATCTGCTGGCAATTAGTATGCTAATATTACACAGCACAAGTCTACTACATGTGTTAATTACTTTCAATTCCTTAAAAAACAAAACTCAGACAAGGGATAAAAAAAAAGTTTTCTATCTAACCTAAATTTTAGCAATAGTTCTTTAATGCTGTTGTTCACAGTCTTGATAGAGTTTTAGTAAAAGTCTTAATAACAGTCCTTAAGTCCGTGATAGAAGTTCTTTAGAATAATGGCTCAATGTTACCGCCATAAATTAAGATCCCGATATGAAGTAAGAGCTTATTGGGACTAACCCCAGTTGCAAAATCCGATCTTTTCAATGCCACGGGTCACCAAGCTCACTGTGTTCCTTCTGCCTATGATCTTACTTATGGTCAAGATTGCATGCTTGTTCGCTTGTTTGCTTGCTTGTCCCAAACATGGTTTGTCCAAAGCTAGACCAAGACCCTAATCGGGAGCAATATTTCCAGGAACTTCAAAAAATCTCTAATGTCCATCCAATATAAGCTATTGCTTCTGGAATTATTTCTAGGCTTTATAAGGCAGTACTGCTTTATCCTAAGGGCAAAAAGAGTAAAATGTATCACTAATAAGACATGCAAATACCATGTTATTCAATACAACTTATAACAAGTTAAAAAAGGATTTACAATACACAAAATATCTAGTCAACTAACTTTAGCCATTATTATCTCTAAAAAACCACTTACTTCATTTTGCCACAGACAGTGAGATTAACACACATAGCAAACGCAGCTCGTGTAGTGGTGAAGCAAAAAAACTTCAACAGACCATCAAGCCCACACACAGTCTGCATATTCAGTAGCACCAAATATCGTGGCCGTGGAGAGGTTATCTCTCGATAAAACAATACAATACATGGCGCGGTGTACCACTACAACTTCGAACTGTATAAACTTAAAAGAAACAAAGCAAAAGTCATCCCCAGCGATTTTAATAATCTGGCGTCTCTGGCGTTCCTTTTGCAGCTCCCAAGCGTATCTCACCATAGGCTACATGGCTGCTTGGGAACACCAGCGCATGCACTTTAACCAGCCTGTCACATGACTTTAGAAAGAAAAAGTGCGTGAAAGGTAAAATTTACAAATATATAAAAATATATCAAATTTAGATTAAAATATGTAAATTCTTATCAAACCCTAAAAGTAGAGGCACTTTTCCTACACGTATAAACCATAAAGTTAAAAAGGTCAAATACAACAGACTGAGCACAAAAGATTGGCTATTATATCAAAAAATAAAAAGAAAGTAATAGCAACACAACAGTAGACAACAGGATATGGTCTACAGACTGAACGCCAAAGTCAGCTTGGGGAACACTTCCCTTCAGGTGCAACTTTCCACAATCTGCCGTTGCGCCTTTCCGAGGGCATCCTTCTCACAGTCACTTTTCGCGGTCCTGCACCGAGAGGGGAAAAACTCCTCTCAGGCGCCACCACAGCCTTCCTCCTGCGAACGAGAAAGCAAATGGCAGAAGGGGAGCACAACGGGGGCCAGCAATAAGATATGCTGGAAAGAGGATTATTTCAAGATAGGTGGCATAACTTTACTAAAAAATGCACACGCATATAATCCTCCTGCTTCTTTGTCTCACTACTCAGAACAAAAAGCGCGTAGCCAGCAGCCGTCTCACTCAGTCACAAACCAAGTCTCTCAATCGACAGTCTAGCAGCACATGTAAAATATGGTGCCGTTAAAGTTTCTGGTGTCTACCTTATGACATTCCTTAGTGATAGGATGTGCTGATACTTCTCGGGGAAGAACAGCTTTGTCATTCTCAGCAAAGACAACCAGCGCATCTGTGATGGGCTGCAAGTCTAAAATGGGTCTCTCCTTGGGAGGGACATATTTGCTATCTACGGACTTGCAGATAGAAGGAATAAGGGCAGGCCTCACCCACACAGCTTCAGACAAAGTCTCGAAGGGTGGGGAACAGGTTGCTTAAGGTTCACTGGAATATTCGGAACATGAAGCCACTCCAGGCACAAAAGCCTACCTGGGTCTACAGAAGATGTCTGAAGAGCCAGGACTGCCCTCATATTCCTAAGTAAAGACTGGAAAGAGAGGTCCTCAACTGGATTTTCAGTCGGGACTGAGAGCTTACTGTTCAGGCTGTAGGAAGAGTTTTCACCACCTTCTTCAAAAATTATAAGGATGGAGTCAGACTCATCCTGCTCCATGACTCCCTCAGAGGGAGTGGGCACGGCCCCTAATAGGCTGTTGCCTGGTCTGGGAAGTGGAAAAACAGGAGGCACCAGAACCCTTGCTGGACCCAGCACCACAGAGCCCGGTGCCGACCCATGGGGAGCCAGCGCTGAACCTGACACCAGCCACAACAGAGTCACCTGAAGACCTAACCCAGACCTAGAAGAAAAAGAGGGGGGAGGGGGATAGTACCAGTGCCTGTCCCTTTGAGGAAACAGAATAGGGGGAAAGCACGTGGAACAGGTGTGGGCCCCAGCAAGGGAGGAAAATCCATTGCCAACACCTAACGCTCAACCTGTCCCAAAGGACCCAACCACGGCTCTGAGGTGCCTAGGCCCAAAGACCCTGGTACCAGATTTGCGGGAAAGGGCAAACAAGACAGATGCTGTACCCACTGCTCCATAAGAGTAGCCCAGTGATGAAATTGCCCACCAGAAACGCCACAAGAGGACAGAGAAGGGCTCCGCTATCAAGAATCAGACTGATCATGAGTGGAGCCCACTGGGGAACCGGAGACAGACAGAGACTACCTGCCACTCCAGAGCACTGAAGACCTTTTGGCAGATGTACCAGAGGGTGACCTCGAGTGGTATCACTTCTTCCTCTTCCGACAGGACAAGAAAGAACTCAAGGCAGAGCGGTGCCAGGACCCTGACCTGGACCGGGTACGCTTCTTTTTGTGTTTACAGGGAGACTGTCCTCCCTCCTGAACACTGGACTGCCCATGGTTGGCCCCCCTCCAGAGAGGGCGGTGGTGGGACACAGCCCAGCTGACAGAGCAGCCTTCCAATGGAGAGTCCCTACCGTCAAAATCTCCATCCTTGGGCGACTCCTTCAATCGGTAGGGTTGAGAGGAAAAATAATAAAAGATCTCTTTTTTTTTGTTATGGGAAACAATAAATTACACTAAAAACTGATAGACTAGATGGTGTTGTCATACAGACGTGAAGATGCAACTCCTGGAGGGTGAGCGATGTCATCATTGAAGCGCACTCAACGGTGGGGAAAAAAGGAACTGAGGCAGTTGGAGGGTCAACGCCGAGGTTGCCGACACAAGCGTCAGCCAGTCTCGTGGTACCATGCATGTGCAGTCCTACCTCGGTGCCTGCCCTCCTGAAGATATTTGGCTTCCACAGTGTCGAAGTCCCTCCAGCTTGTATCCCAGCAGTATGAACAAATGGTGAAGACTAAGTCCAGGAAGATCACCTAACTGAGGTGGCTCTTCTTGGTCAAGATTGACCAGAGGAAGTTCTGAGTCAGGTGAGGCTTCTAAGACTCAGGAGCAGAAGAATTTCCAGAGAGTTCCCACCTGACCCAAGGGGGGAAGTAAGCGTTCAGAATTGAGAATTCAACACCGTATGCTAGAAAAATGGTGCCAGCCAGGATAGGTGAAGCCAGGACATTAAACTGATGCAGACAACCATCCAACAATCCTGGAGATAAACTCATTGGCATCATAACACATGCTCAACAGTCTCAGGATGTCTCCAGGTCCCTTACAGAAAAATCTATGGCTTGCCTGACTGACTTGAGAGGAGGTATCACAGAGAGCAGATTGTACACCTGCATCCATAAATGGCATTTATATGTGGCTACATGGGTTTGATGTGAGGATATGGACAAGATGGACCAGACAGAGGTAAAAACCTTCCTACCTAGCTCATTGAAATTAATAGAATCTGTGCTATGAGGACACTCAGCAGTCAGAGGGCGTATGTCTCTCTGGGTCTGAAGTACCCGGAGACCAGACATGGGTTGGAGTGCATCTCCTCTCGAGCCACTGGGAGCAGCATACTGCAGGAGGAATTTCCTGGGAACAGAAAGAGAGTGGCTGGGACACCGCCAAAGGGCCCTTTTTGCCTCCTCCATGGCCCTGTGCCAGAGAGGGATGATCAAGGTGTCACTACTAGGAATGCCAATGAGTTCCAGAGGCAGGGAAACAAGGTTGTGGCTGAAATAACAATGGCCTCAATGCCTCCATTACCTTCCTCTATAAACCACGGGTACAAAATGTTCTCAGCAAGTAAGGTCATATAAAGGGGAAGTTCAGTGTCTTTGGAAGAAGACTCTGAGGGAGTAGAGGCTGGGAAACTGCCTGGATGGTGAGCAGGGGTAGGTGCCTGGAACAGGGTCCTGTCTGTCTCCTTGCACCACGATTCTACTACATCCATCCAGAAGTGTGACTGCAACAGAGGGTTTGGAGATGTAAGGTAACAGCCACCCGCTCAAACCACATCCAAGGAACTTAAGGCACAGGCCTAATGGGGACAGAACAATCTGGGATGTTGCTGAACCCATGCCTTGGGTTCAATATTGTGGCTCTGACAGCCTCCACACTCTATGAGAAGAGTGGGAAGAGCCAGCAGTGCCTGATCTTCCTACCTCAGAGGAGGTTAGAGACTGGAGGTCAATGGGAAGAGCCCCAGAGTAGAGGGTTAGCATCCATGACTGAGTAGGCCCTACTGTGAGACTTATGTCAAGCCACATGTCAACAGTTCTGCCAGTGACCAAGAGGAACCTAACACCAGCATCATCACCTCTTCTCCAGTCAATCCTTCTAGTGTGTCAACTATAAAAGCAGCAGCAGCAATGACACCAGAATCCCCAATGGCACCTGTCTTGGCACTGACATTAACCTCTTCCTCGGTGCCACTAGTAGCACCGAGATCAAGCTCGACAAAGACACTGGCACCACACCCCAACACCGCAAAGGGTATCAGCACTTGTAGTCTTTGGTAACCAGGTAAGACCCACCAGGCACAAGTGTCTGTTTTCAGGGGTGACCGAGGAGCACTGGGGAAGTTAAGTGACTTGCTCAGAGTCACACAGTATGCAAATGGAGGCTGTGGGAATCAAACCCAGGTCTACTGGATGTCCCAAGCTCATTCACAGCTTGTTATTTTAACCTCTGGACTATACTGCCAGCCACAAGGAGGCTGACAGTATAGCACTAGAGTCAACCCTAATGTAGGTGTTGCTTCACATACATACATCCACCTCAAATGGTGATAACAGCAGAGGTGGCACCAACAGTGGACTCTGACAGAAGTGACCAGCATCAAAGGAGTTGGCCCCAACTCTGGAGTGGCCTGTTGCCAGGGCAGACAGGGTTCTCCACTGGCTTCCCAGAAGGAGATGAAGGTCCTTCTGACACCAACAGAAGAGACTCCTTCACAACTCTAACACAGGGGAAAGGGGCTCTGTACTTCAGTTAACATCGAAGAGTGGTGAAGGAACCTGGGAGAACAGTCCAGAAACCTACTTTGTGTCCTCCTGGGTCAATGTCAACTGCCAAAAGTGGGTACAAGGTGACCAAACTTCAGATGCATCATCTCTAGGACCAGCAGTTGAAGAAGAAGCAGGCCTCCCAGGAGACCATGTCATGATCTGATCCAAAGCAGCATATACAGATGGAATGTTGGCCCGTGGTGGTAATTGCCTTGCCAAATGAACTGTGAGGAAAAAAGAGGGCTCTTCTTTTTGTCCTTCTTCATGGGACTGGACACTGTAATGGTAAAGAAACAAACCAAAAGAGGAAACTATCAGAAAAGGTGAACTGAGGTATCAATAGCTCACTCCCATGGTGCAGACTTGGCTGCAAGAAAAACAGAATGAGGTAAGTTGGGGCATCAGCAATGGTTACTTGTAAGTACATGGCATCACAAAAAGTCATGTAAGAACTGACACCAATGGTTAGTGCTGACATCCATGTTAAATAAAAAGACTAATTCCCACTGGGTCTTCATGCCTGTGGCTAAGAGCCAGGACTGGGGCCCTATGGAGAAGATTGATTCTTGGAAGACTGTAAAAATTTGTAATTTTGGTTTGGCTCTCTCCCCTGTGTCTTGCCTCTTGCCTCTCTCCCTCCCCCTCCCCCTTCATCCTCTTACTCTCTTTGCTATGCTTGTTCTCACTCTTTTGCTCTCCTTCAAATGAAGTCTACTGTTTGCAAAGCTGCCTTCTCATTCTGTTTCCCTAAACTATGGTGTTCTCTCCATCCTTTTATAGAAACATAGAAATACAGAAATTGATGGCAGAGAAGGACCGCAAGGCCCATCCAGTCTGCCCATTTCTTTTTCTACCTTATGAATGTGCCATCGACCTTTGCTCTGTCAATGACCTATCTATTCATATTCATCTGTAGTGCTCCCTTATGCCTATCCCACGCCTGTTTGAAGCCCTGCACTGTATTCATATCTACCACTTCCTGAGGTAGGCCATTCCATGCACCCACCACCCTTTCTGAGAAAAAGAAATTCCTTACATTACCCCTTAATTGACCTCCCTCTAAGCTCATGTCGTGTCTTCTTGTCCTGCTATTTTTCTTATAGTGAAACACGTTAGACTCTTTCACCTTGTTAATGCCCTTACGGTGTTTGATTGTTTTGATCATATCACCTCTCTCTTGCCTTTGCTCTAGGGTATACATATTGAGCTCCGTTAATCTGTCCTCATATGTTTTCTGATGCAGTCCCTGCACCATTTTGGTTTCCCTTTTCTAGACTGCCTCAAATTGGTTAATGTCCTTGTGAAGGTGTGGCCTCCAGTACTGCACGCAGTACTCCAGATAGGGCCTAACCAGTGTCTTGTAAAGAGGGATTATTACCCCCCGCTTATGACTTGTGATACCCCTACTAATACACCCCAACATTCCTCTAGCCTTACCTACTGCTTTAGTGGTCTGCTTGGATGACTGTGGGTCATCTGTGATGATGATGCCCAAGTCTCTTTCTTCCCTTGTGACTGCCAGCAACTTCCCTCCCAGCCTATAGGTGGCTTCAGGGTTTCTCTTCTTCTCTGTGCATGATCTTGCACTTCTTTGCATTAAACCCCAGTTGCCATTCTTCTGACCATTTGCCAGTTTATCCAGATCTCTTCTCATTCTGCCCACCCCATCTGGATCATCTACTCTGTTGCAGATCTTGGTGTCGTCTGCAAACAGACAAACCTTACCCTCCAGTCCATCTACAATGTCACTGATGAAGTTATTGAAGAGGACTAATCCTTGAGGCACCCCACTTGTGACTTGCATCTCTTCTGACTGTATACCGTTTACCACCACTCTCTGTTTTCTGCCTGTCAACCAGTTTGCCACCCAGTTGACCAACTTCTGACCCACCCCGAGCCTACCCAGCTTATTAATCAATCTTCTATGTGGAACAGTATCAAAAGCTTTGCTGAAGTCAAGGTCGGCAACATCAACTGCTCCCCCTTTTATTCGCTCCACTCCTTCCTTTCCTGTTCTTAAATCTCTCCTTCGTGAGTTCTCTCTTAACTCCTGCAGCTGCTTTTGATATTGGGTTGGACTCCTTTCACATATAACTCACCACATCACTGACTTTCAGCACTTCCCCACTTCTCTAGCATCAGTCATTTCCTCTGTTCCTTATTTTGATGTGTTCGTTTGCCAGTTCCACGATTTACTGTATGGTAACTTACTGTCTTGTCAATTTATTTTTAAGCACTATCATCTTGTTTATTTGACATACTTATATTTCTATTCTATTGTATATTTTACTCTATGTTTTTTTATCTGTTCTGTTCTACCCCCTCCCCCAGGCTCCCCCAGGATGAATTTGGAAATGATCTGATACCAGCTCAGTGTGTCTTTCCTGGTAAAACCTTTAAAATAAATGAATAAATAAATCATCAATCAATTTAAAAAATACAGTATTATAAAGCTAAACCTACAGCGCACAGCCCCATAGTCTCATCAAATTTATAATTCAAATATATAAACTACCGTACCTTCAGGATCATATGTTTGGAAAACTCTTCTAGCTTGCTCAGAAGGTGATTCGGGAGCTACTAAGGTCCTTTCCTGGAAATAGAAACATTTTTTCAACTTAGTTAGAAACTAAGGCATTAAGGTTGGTGGATTTAGTTCATAACCATACAGTATTTATAAGCCAAATTTAGTACTGTAACTAAACACGAGTTACAAGGTTATATTTTGACTTTCTGCACATGAACAAATTCCTACATATTTGTCTGATCTCAATTCAGAAATGTCTTATAAGTCTTTCTACACTATATTTTAAAGCAGCAGAACAAAAAAAATGTTTTCCAGATTGCTAGTTTCAGGCAGCTAATATAAATATTAGCATGCTGTAAATCTACAGAATCTGACAGCAGAGTGTACAGCAACGATTACAAGGCATTATGCAGTGCATTAAAGAAAGGAAATCCAAAGACTGCAACATTTCTGGACACGTGGGTGAACATCAAAAGCTGCCATTTATTTTCACCGTTGTAAACCACAAAAGCAATCAAAACACCTTAATGGCCACAGTTTAGGAGCCTCCACACTTCACTCAGGTGGAGCTTCCTTAACAGGAACATATAATAAGTAGGGAAAGTTGTGGGAAAATGCTCTGAAATAGTGCCATCTTGAAGGGGCCAACATCTTGTGACAGAACAGCCAACCTGCTTCAGAACCTAATTTAAACCCCACAGTTGCAAGTGACCATGTGAAGATCACAAAGCAGGAGGGTGGGGTTTGCCGGGTGTCTGCAGGTTTGTCCACAGGGTCCTCTACCAGTTTCTTGACCAGTTGAGTTTGCACTACTCTTCAATACAGCTGTAAATTGGTCTGCAGTCTCTTAGCTAGGGACATAACTGTTGACTAGTATCTGGGAGGGTCAAGCAAAACCTTATCTGGAGTAAGACTACGTTGCGGATTGTATTTAGGGATTGTTGGGTAGGAATATGAGAAGACTTGCAAAACCCAATTTGGAAAAAAAAACAGTGAAAGGATTTGCCCTAGGAGACAGCTGGGAACTATGATTAGTAGAAAACACTATATAGGATGGTAATAGCCCATCTAGCCCAATGCCACTGTCCTGCAGTGTTCCATAGGGGTCGTTCTATCGCCCTTGTTATTCACGGTGTACATGCTTCCACTGGGAGACATTATCAGGTGGTATGGGCTGGGTTTTCATTGCTATGCTATTGATACCCAGCTATACCTGTCCTGTGCACCCGGAAACCAGGTGGCAGACTCAGTGATAAACAACTGCCTGGAGCAGATCCAGAACTGGATGACACACAACTGTCTGCGACTCAACCGAGACAAGATGGAGGTACTAGTAGTGGAGCCAGGCCCTCACTGTGGTGGAAGAGGATTTGGAGACCCCTCAGGACTTGTCCTAGGGTGTGCTCCTCTGGTTCCCTCCACCTGGTGAAAGATCTGGGCGTGGTGTTGGATGATAGCCTGACACTTGAGGCTCAGGTGTCAGCCATTGTCAAGAGTGGTTTTTACCACTTGAGGAACATTGCCGGTTCCAAGCCCTGATACCACCTGAGGACCTGCCCACTCTGGTACACACCTTTGTCACGTCCAGGCTGGATTACAATGCCTGTACCCGAGGCTTTCTGGAGGAAACCTTTGCTGGCTGCAGTTGGTGCAGAACGCGGTGGCGAGGTTGTTGACTGGGATTTCAAACACACCTGTCCTCTGTAAACTGCACTGGCTGCCAGTGAGGTGGAGGATTGCCTTCAAGGTTGGTTTGCTGACCTATAAAGCCCTGCATGGGGGGGGAGGGAGAAACCAGGCTACCTGCAAGACCATCTGATTCCTCACAGCCTGTCTCGTGCTCCCCATTCCACCGAGGGTTGCCTCCTGGTGGTTCCCAAGGCTAGGCTGCAGCAATTTGGGGACTGGGCATTCTTGGTTGTCTTGCCAACCCTGTGGAATTCCTTACCTTGACATCTGCAGGAGGCAACCTCAGTGGAAGTCCTTAAAAGAAGCCTAAAAATGCTGCTCTTTGAGCGGGCATTTAATTTGACCTGATAATAACATCACCTGCTGTATTAATTTATTGAACTACTGTCTACTACCTCTGTATCTAGAATTATGGTTTATTATTTTATTCATTTATGTGATTGGAATAATGTCTATTATTGAGTGTTGGATAAATAGAACTGTATTAGTCTCTGCCTCATATGTTATTGTGAATATGTATGTTTTAATATTGTTAAGCGCTCCAAGCCTCCGGGAAGGAGCGCTATATAAATACATTTCCTATCCTACAGTACATTAAAGTAGTGGAAACACAAAGGGGACCTAAAGTAGCCATTTTCAGCAGTCAAATAAAAGGACCATGGCAAGTGGATTTAGTTAACTGCTGGACATGCAGTGCCACACTCCTTTAGGGCACAACTGGGAAAGTGCGGAGGCGGCTGGATCAGCAAGAGGTTGGTGGTACTCCTCCAAACTGGCAGGTGTACTGGTTCATATTTCACCAGCTGCAGAGCAGGTCAGAGAGGGGGGAGCCAGGTATGCCAACTCCTGCTCCTCTTCTCTCAGTAACCTCAATGGCTCTCATTGGAGAACGGAAGGAAGTGGGCATGCAGGAAAGCCGGCGGGTGGCAACTTGGGATAAAGTGGATCCCGGTATTGCAAGACGCAACTATTTCACCCAAATGTGCAAAGTGATGCATGTTAACACCCCAGAGAAAACACGTTTCAACCTGGGCCTCAGCAGCTGTGATGCCTGCTGCAGTGGGGGCACAGCAACTAAGAAGGGACAGATAGGAGGAGGGTATTTACTGTAGGGGATTCATCAGTTAGGGGTACCAAGACTGTAGGCTGTGCCTCAGACCAGGAGGGAAGAGTGGTGCACTGTCTTCTATGGTGACAGTAAATAAAGTACTTTCCAGGATACATGTGTTCGTTAGGGAAGTGGGAGGAAGGCCAGAAGTTATTGTACATCTGGATATCAATGATCTGGCTGAAAGGTTGTTTATGAGCAGTGAAGGCTTCGGTATGGTACTGTAAGTTCCATGCTAAAAGGGTTGGTTGGTACTGTAACCTTCTCAGAGGTTCTCACAGTGCACAGATGGAGGTTAGCAAGGAAGCTGAAAATGTTCCAGTTTAACTATTGGTTAAAGTTGGAGTGTAGAGGAGGGTTTCAGTTCCTGGGAGACTGGGATATTTTTGGTGGGATAAAGGTCTATTTAAACCAGACGGCCATAAGCCTAAAGAGAGAAAGAAAGCACTGTGGCAAAGATTTGTGGCATATCTAGATAACACTCTCTCAACTAATGGGGTGAAACAGGGGAACAGGACCTACAAAAATATGGATGGCAAAAGGCACTTTCAGTATGTGAGAGACGAGGACCACATAGGTTTAGGGGATGCAACAAAAGTAGACCAACAGTGGAAAGGAGTATAATAGGTCTTCTCAAAGTAAGGGGCAGCTGGGGGTAAAATGGACATGCTACCAGTAACAGAAACATGAACAACGGGAAACAATAATTGGAACCTTGCAGTATCAGTTCACGCCCTCTACAGGAGGGAAGGGGTGGGGTGGAGTGACACTGTACACTTGGGAAGACAGAGTGGCCATAGAGGATAATACTATTGGGGAAGGGGAGCACAGAACATAGACAATCAGGGTACCACTGAAAACGGACAGGGTGCCTTACCAGACTGGCATGTTCAAAAAATATATTTTATATGGGTGTTTTTTTATTTTAGCTCATTATTTTTATGGTGTTTTTACTACAGTATCTGAATAAAGATAACTGCATTCGGTGGTGGTAGAAGAAAAAAACTTACTCACCATAGTAATGTTGTTCTTCCAAAGGGATCCCTCACTATGCTTAACAACAGTAATCATTCCCCTGGAATGAGCCACCTTGGAGCTTTCAGAATAGTACGCTAATGACGGAACTTAGAATGACAATCAAACTCTGCTGTGTGGTTATGCTCACACCTACACGCTAATATCAGGTTTTTTTTTAAAGCTAGGGTAAGCAGTGACCACTAAAACTAGCTAGATTACTACAAAAAAAAAAATGTTTTCAACATTTTGAAAAATAGATTAAATATGGCAGAACAATTTTAATTGTTATGAAAAATTAGATGGCTGACACCACTGAGCAACAATTGTAAAGGCACTGTAACAAGTAATGCTCAAGCAAATAGAACGGATTCTTGTTTGAACCTTTTTACCAGACTCTGGAAGGGGATGTAGCGATAGGGATTATTAAGCATAGTGATGGATCCCTTTGGAAGAAGAAGCAGCACTAAATGGTAATTTTTTTCTTCAAAACCCGGTTATCTTTCACTTATGCTTAACAACTGCAGACTCCACAGCCATACCTTGGGGCTGGTACAGAACCTACTTAAGGAAAATATTCTGCAAGAAAGCAGTGCCAAAGCTGGTGTCCCCTCTTGGCTGTATGCCCAGACAGTACTGCTCTGTGAAAGTGTGCACTGTTTTCCAGGTAGCTATTTTACAGATTTTCTGCAGGGAAACAACTTGTAATGCTGCCACAGAGGCAGAGGTGCCCCTTGTGGAGTGTGCCTTAAGACCTTCAGGTGCCATACTGCCAGCTTTGTCATAACATAATTGTATGCAGGAAACTATCCAATGAAAAATGTTTTTCTTGGATGCTGGTTTCCCTTTCTGCACTTCACCACAGGTGACACATAAATGAAAATTATGTACTTACTGTAATTCTTGATCTTCCAAGATATCTTCACCATTCATTACTGTTGAGTTCAAGCCAGAGGTGCAGGACATCGCAGGAGCATACAGCTTTAAAAGTCTTGAGGAGGGGAGTCAACGTCGGGGACGGCGCCGCCCTCAAGTGCAATGTAGAATGTGGCAGTTGCAGGTTGGCCAGTAACCAACGGAGAAAGGGAATGGGTGGAGCAAGGGGCCCATGGGGCAGGAAAAGGAAAGGATATAAACTGAAAACTCAAAGGCTGACCACAGGAGGGAGAGAGGCAAGGGCTCTAGACTGGGTGTAGGGGCCAGGGTGACCCAAACCACAGGGCAGGCCAAAGAGAGGGAGAAAGAAGAGGAGGAGAGAGAACACAGAAGAGATAGAAAGAGACAGAAAGAAACTGAGTTCCCTAACCCCAGTCAAGGACGAGCAGTGGCAACGTTCCTCTTAGGGTAGGCTGATGGACTTCCCCATAGAATGTGGACAGGAAACTGCCTTCCATGCAGAGCTTAGAACAGAAGCTAGGCCATATGCCCTACCTAGGTAGAAACCTCCAAGTAGTGGCAGAAAGAAGAGTTGTCCTAGAAGCCCCCTTGCAGACAGGGTGCTATTAGCAAGGTATAAGACACTGAATTCACTACCTGCCAAGGAGACATACAACGCGTGTTCTCTGCCCCCCTCCCCTTTTTTGTTGCTATTTACAAGGAAGACCCACCATGGGCTGGGGCAAGCTATTCCAGAGAGGGTGTTCCTCTCTCTCTCTCTCTCTCTTTTCCTCTCAAGGGGTCTGAGATCTCTCCTGAAGGCAGTGTCCCCATGGACATGGAGGCGCATCTAACCAAGCAGGTATCAAGTAAGTCTCCAGCTAGAAAGGGTGCATCCCTATAAGGCAACCCCGCCACCACTATCTCTGAAGTGGTGGGTGGGAGGTAACAGAGAAAGCCTGAGCACTCCAAATGGTATGTAGGGAAGACAGCATCTCCGGATGAGGCAGTTCCATGGGGACCCTTCCTGGATTGGTTACCTAAGGTATCCAAGCTGCAGCAAAAAGGTGGAGAGGCCTGGAAGGAATGCGTGGAGGAGATGAGAATATGAGGCCCCCCAGGGCCTCGAGAGGATTGGAGAAGAGGGCTGATGGCCTGCCAAAGGGCATGCTGAAGACTTGCCTGCAACAAGGCATGCATTGTAGGCTGGTGCGATGCTAAGAGCAGAATACTGACCCCAAATTGAGGCGTTGGAAATATATACATAGGCCCCAGCAAGAAGGGTGCCTGAAGCCCTCTGCACCATGGGCAACGTGAGTCCCTGGGGCCTGCACTAAGAAGACAAGGAGTCCCTGCTCACCTTCTCCCTCCAGAAGATAAGATAAAGACCTTTCCTTGAGAGGTCCCAGGAGGCCTAGGAGGTGCCAGCAGGAGTGGCCCCAGAAGAGGGAGAAAGCCAACAGGGAGGATGCACTGCCCAGAGGTCTGGTCATGAGGGGAAGGTGGGCGGGAAACAGTAATGAATAATGAAGATATCTTGAAAGATCAAGAATTACGGTGAGTACATAATTTCCATATCTTCCAGAGAGCAGTCTTCACCATTCATTACTGTTGGGTGAATACCGAGCACCACCTAGGTGGCACTGGCACCTCCCTCAAGATTTCTGTGGGGAAAACAAAAGAGGAGGGGGCCTTCACAGGTCTGGCGAGACCTGAGATTGGTCTGGGGCAGGCGGAAGCTCCTGCAGCCTAGGAGAGGGAGGGAGGGTGCTCCGACAGCTCTCACCTGGCCCTGAGGGAGAAGAAACCAGCCCCCTGGAAGGGCGAGGCAGTCATCCTACACCGGGCCAAGTGTAACAACCAGGACAGATAAAGCCATGCCATTCACCTGATGCAGACTGCTGTTCCTACTAACCTGGAGGCTGCCGCGTTGGCGTCATAAGATGC
Organism: Neoceratodus forsteri; assembly: GCA_016271365.2. Taxonomy (NCBI): domain Eukaryota; kingdom Metazoa; phylum Chordata; order Ceratodontiformes; family Ceratodontidae; genus Neoceratodus; species Neoceratodus forsteri. The sequence goes on from CM057456.1 coordinate 1,845,886,219, forward strand.
CCTTACCTAGTGACTCACTAACTCCAGGCCCCGAGTAAAGATGGTAATGGCTCGTCTGGTTGCCTCACAATCAGGCATGGATGTGAGGATCTGCCCCAGCATGGCCCACAGGCACCTTGCATAAGCCACCTGGTGTGACTGATGAGCAGATACAGGACATGAGGAGTTGTGCCAAGGAGAAAACTCTCCTCCCCCAGGGATCAATCTCAGCCAAGTCATATTCTGGGGGACAGTCTCGCTAAGGGTGATGATGCCCAAAGGGGTATCCAGCCACTACAAGGCTGAAGATGCATGGGGCATAGCTCCTGGAGACCCAGGGGGTGCAGAGTACCTGTGCTGGCAGTCCCTTGGGGCTGGAACAGAGGAGGAGGGAAACTGCCAGACGCTGTGCGACTCCTCCAAGAAAGGTCATGGCCATGGAGGGATCACTGTGGATTCTGAGCTGTACTATCCAAGGAAGGACACCATCGCACGCACAGGATTACGACCACATAACAGGGAAGATGAAGCTCCTCCAGCACCTTCGAGAGTAACCGCTGATAATTAGAATAATCAGCATCAGAAGAAATATGAGTGGAGATATCCTCTTCCTTGGAGGAGGAAGTTGAGGATGTGGAAGAGCTTTGTTCAGGGGGAGGCAGTGTACAGGGTGGAGGTGCAAAGATGACCTCATGAGTGGATTTTAGATAGATAGGGAATGCAGCCACCATTGCCTTGTACTGTTCTCATGTCATGGGTCTCAGGGACATGAAAGCTCTGGGAGAAGCGGAGGAGGAGGCGGCAGAGGAGAAGAGGAAGGAATAGAGTCATGAGAGACAGATGGCCATCTGTCAGGGCTGCGAGAGCATGCAGGGGATCACTTTCGAGAGAGTAGGCTGCACTGCCCACCTACAGGAGAACACTCAACCTGTGAGGAATGAACAGGGTGGTACCCTAGGGGAGGAACCCCTTGGTAAGGAGATCGGAGCTGTTTTGGTTCACGAAGGCGGCGTGGCTCCCACCGACTACAGATCCCTGTTCAGCAAGGGGGGAAGGAAGCCTGAGTTGGCACTCTGGCCCCATCCCAAGCCTCCAGACACCGTGGAGACAGGCCAGGACACCAGACGTGGCCTCACCATCCTCGATCCGGCAGAAGAGGACCTGCCCCTCAAGAGAGACCTTCCCTTTGCAGCAGTCCTTAGGGAAGGGGGAAGACAGAATCCAGCACCAGGGTCAGCACTGGAATCCCCCCTTGGCGCTGACCTGGCACCGAAAGCTGAAGCGACACCGGATGCAGTGACACCCTTCGACCCGGCACCGAGAGCCTGCAGAACCGCAAGCAGAAGAAGTAGGCTGCAAAGGTGGCCTCGGACTGGGAAGCATCCAAAGCTCTGAAGAAATTAGCCGCCAGTTGGGATCATCCCAATCCTCGATGAACTCAGATGATGAGAACAGGGAGCTCTCCAAAGAAGCAATGCTGGATACCCTTCCCCTTCTGGCACCGAGTGATGTTGGAAGGAGACCAAGTGGCACCAAAGGGGCTGCCTTGCTCACCGACATTGGGGGCGGCACTGGGTGCTGAGATGGCACCGGTTGGCACCACAGAGGGAACCGCCGATGCAGGCTCAGCATATAGCTGAGGTCTCGACACTGGGCCTGTCTGGTCCCCAGAGGGGGTGCCGGACTGTGGAGGGTGCTCAGCCAACCCCCCAAGAAGAGGAAGACTGTCCACCAGACCTCTTGCGCAGGCCTCTGGTCTAAGTGAGACCCAAATCATTGGAGTCCTGCTCACCCTTTGTACGTATTGTACCGGGGAGAGGCCCAGGGGAAGAGCCTAGGGACCTGACCTTGGCGTCACGCGTGTAAGGCCAACCTCCTAAGGTTGGGGAATCCTTCCTCAACTTCGCTACATGGATGATGAGAGTGCGATGATCCAAAGAAAAACAGGCATAGCACACGTCCATATCCTGGCGTAAACCCAGACAGGTGAAACACCAATTGTGGCAGTCCGTAACAGTCATGGGATTGCCACAAGGGCACTAACGAATCGAGGCAATCCCCACCTTACCAGACTTTTTAGGCCCCGAACTGGACATGATCGGACGCACTGAAAGTAAAATAAAGTGAAAAGTACTCGACGCTGCACAGTGAAGAGAGGGGGAAAACAAACCAGAGCAGCACAGACAGCAATGGAAACAATGATGGTGTCGAGTAAATGGATGAACAGAACTGAAGAACTTTTTTTGAAGAATCTTCTGAAGGCTTCTGTTGCTCCCACGAAGTTGTGCTTCCGCGACAGTGGGAAAAGCAGAACTGAGGGGGTTGGGGAGTCAGTTTTGGTTACTGGCCAACCCGCGAGTTCCATGTTCTATGTCGTGCTTGAGGGTAGCACAGTCCCCGAAGTTGGCTCCCCTCCTCAAGACTTTTAAAGCTCTGTGCTCCCGCAGGGTCCTGCGCCTCTGGCTTGAACCCAACAGAAATGAATGGTGAAGATTGATCTCTGGAAGATCTGAGTGTTAGCTGACCTTACATCCTTTGTCAGGTCTAAGTAATAACTCAGAGCTCTCTTAACAACCAGACTGTGGAGCCTCTGTTCTCCTGAGCTTAATTTTGTTGTAAAGAAAACTGGAAGTGCAACTGACTGATTCAGAAGAAATTCTGACACCACTTTGGGGAGGAATTTCCTGTTAGTTCTCGGGACTACCTTGTCCCTGTGAAATATAATGTAGTTACAATCTGTACAAAGGACTTGCATCTTGCTCACCCTTCTGGCAGATGTCACTGCCACCAGGAAAACTGCTTTCCAGGTGACATACTTTAAAGTTGCTGTTGCCATGGGCTCAAAAGAAGCCTCATCTGCTGAGCAATGCACACATTCAGATCCCATGGTGGGATAAGATCTCTTATTGGAGGTTATATGTGATTAAGACATTTGAAAACCCTTTTGAAAATGGGTTTGTAAGGCCATTGACCTGTCTTTGCCAGCTGACATATAAGCTGACACTGTTGCCAAATGAACCTTCAGGATTGGGCCCAAGGACCAGAGATGGACTAGGCAAGTCCAGAACTGTACATAGACTTGCTCGCAATGGGTTGAGTTATCTAGGGGAACACCAAAGGAAAACCTTTGCCACTTTGAAGCATACATTTTCTTTGCTGTTGGTTTCCTGAAAACCTTAAGCACTTCCATCACCTTCCCAGAGAGATTTAGTCCAGAGAACTCTAGCTCTTCAAGAACCATGCTCTGAGATGAAGAGTTCACAGATCCAGAAAAGTTATCCTGCCCCGAGACAATGTCTGTAGATTGTATCTCAGGGACAGGTTGACAGAATGCCTGTTGGAGACGGACAGGAGCAGAGAATACAAAATCTGTCTGGACCAGTCTGTAGCTATGAAAAGAAAAAATTACTCACCATAGTAATGTTGTTTCTTCTAATGGAGTCTTGCTATATTATGACATATGCAGTGAGTCCCAACCTTCGAACTGCGCCGGAGGTGAAAGAGTTAACTTTCCATGCAAGGCATGGAACCTTGAGCTCGAGCTCGGTTGAAAACTCTGTCTGTTGTTCTTCAAACTGAAACTGTCAGATCTTCACAGCAAAACTCACTAAGGTTCTGTGTGGAAGCTGTAAACCTACACTAGCCAACTGGCTACTAAATATAAGAACACATTTTCCTTGGTCCCCAAAACAAAGACTCAAGTCAGGGATCCAAAAATTAAAACAACACCCAAACACCCCAAAAAGGAGGGTGAAAAAATAAGGTGGGCATCTAGGTGCCAACACTGCCCTGCCCACCCACATCCCAGAGTATAGGGTTCTGAGAGGGGCAGGCAGGAGGGTACATAAAGAAGACTCCATTAGAAGAAACAACATTACTAAGGTGAGTAATTTTTTCTTCAAACAACATGAAGTCTTGCTATATTATGACATATGCAGACTACACAGCAGTACCTCCATGGAGGAGGGACAGAACCTACTTAGGAAATAGGCTCTGAAGCACAGCCGTGCCAAACCGAGCATCACTCCTAGCCTGGATGTCCAGAGAGTAATGCTTGGTAAAAGTGTGAACCGTTTTCCAGGTAGCTGCTTGACATATCTCAAGGACAGGAATGTCCCTGGCAGCAGCCAGAGACGCAGCTGTACCTCTGGTAGAGTGAGCCCTCATGCCTGAGGGAGGAACCCTACCCAGTTTTCATAGCAAAATTGATACAAGAGACAATCCACCTGGCAATGGATCTTTTAGTGGCAGGTTTCCCTTTACCCACCTCAACATAGGTGAGGAACAGTTGGAGGAGTCATACCTGCGACCCTTGGTACGTTCGATGTAGTAACTAAGGGCTCTTTTGCCATCTAAACTGTGCAGTCTCCTCTCGCCAGAGGAGGAATGGTCAGTGAAGTACACAGGGAGAGACACAGATTGATTAAGGTGGAAGTCTGAAACCACCTTAGGCAAGAACTTTCTGTTAGTCCTGAGGACCACCTTATCTCTATGAAAGGGGATAAAATCGGGCTCCACTGACAATGCTTGTAATTCACTTATGCGCCTGGCAGAAGTGATGGCTACCAAAAACACAGTTTTCCAAGTCAAGTACTTAAGCTCTGCTGAGGACAAGGGCTCAAAAGGGGGTTGCATAAGCTGAGCAATGCAAATATTAATATCCCAGGCAGGGGCAGGGTCCCTGAATGGAGGGTTGGTGTAAAGCAACCCCTTGAAAAACTTGGAGAATACAGGATGAGCTGAAAGAGAAGAGGGTTTACCTGCTGATAAAAAAGCAGACACAGCTGCCAGGTGCACTTTTAGGGTAGCTGGTCTCAGCCCCAAAGCATTCAAATGCACCATATAATCCAGGACTGCATATGGAAAATCTCTTCCATTTGGAATATAAGTAGTTCTGGTAGAAGGCTTCCTAGAAGCCTTCAGGATATCCAATACACCTTGGGACAGATGTAGGTCAGCAAACTCTAACTCTTCAAGAGCCAGGCCTTGAGATTGAGAGATTTGAGGTTCGGATACCAAACTCTCCCCTGGGCACAGGTTAACAGGTTGTGATTCCTGGGGAGACACAGGGGAAGATGGACTGCTAAGGACATAAGGAGTGGATACCAGGGCTGTCTGGCCCAGTCTGGAGCAATCAGGATCATCTTGCAGGGTTGAGATCTGATTTTGACTAGCACTTTGAACAGGAGAGGGAAGGGGGGGAAAGCATAGAGAAACTTCCCTTCCCAATTGAGAACTAAGGCATCCAGAGGGATTGAGCCCAACACTGGGGGCCTGCAGCAAAAAAGGGGAAGTTGGTGATTGTCTGGGGCTGCAAAAAGATCTATCTGCGGGCTGCCCCATCTGGCAAATACTACCTCCAGTACTAGAGGATCCAGTGACCATTCGTGATGGCCCTGGGAAATCCTGCTGAGAGCATCTGCCAGGACATTGTCCTTGCCTGGGAGGTGAACTGCCGTAAGGGAGGTGTTCAGGGAATAAGCCAGAGACCACAACTTCATTGCTTCGGTGCATAAGGCCGTAGACAGAGTGCCCCCTTGCTTGTTGATGTACCACATTGTAGTGGTGTTGTCTGTTCTGACCTGTACGACTTTGTTCTGAACAGACGTGGAGAAAACTTGAAGTGCTAGAAAAACTGATCTGAGTTCCAACAGGTTGATGTGGAGCAGAGATTCCTGTGGGGACCACAATCCCTGGGCAGTGAGGTCGCCCATGTGAGCTCCCCACCCCAAGAGGGATGCATCTGTAGTAAGGATTAAGGAGTGAGACCGAGGGGTGAAGGGGACCCCTTGTCTCAGATTGCTCTGGTCCTGCCACCACTGAAGGTCTTGGATCAGGGTTGAGTCACTGGGATCAATTTGGTTAGAGGGTCTCTCCTTTGAGACCAAAGGCTCTCAAATGGAACTGGACGTCCCTCATCTGAAATCTTGCTCCCTGCACTACTGCTGTAGAAGCAGCCATGTGCCCAGGAGCTGCAGAAAATGCCTTGCTGGTCGAGAGACCTGTAGGGTGAAAGAGGAGGCCAGAGAGACCAAGGTCCTTGCTCTTTCCAGAGGAAGGAAGACTCTGGCCTCTTTTGTGTTCAGTTCTGCGCCTATAAAGATGAGAAGCTGGACAGGCTCTAGAACTGACTTTGGAAGATTGAGAAGGAAACCTAGAGATGTGAGCAGTTGCTGGGTTACCTGAAGGTGTAGTTTGACTTGTTCTGGAGACTGGCCTACTATGAGCCAGTCGTCTAGGTAAGGAAAGATGGCAATCTTTTGCCTTCTTAAGTGAGCAACTGCTACTGCCAGGCATTTTGTGAACACCCTCAGGGCAGAGGTGAGGCCAAAGGGCATTGCTCTGAACTGGTAATGGCCTGAGGGCAGTTCGAATCTGAGGTACTTTCGATGGGAGCTTCTGATAAGAACATGGAAGTAGGCATCCTTGAAGTCCAGGGACGTAGCCAGTCCCTGGCCTTAGAGAGGGTAAATAATTCCCAAAGTCACCATTTTGAATTTTGGTTTTAAAAGGTGCTTGTTTAGGTATCTGAGATCCAGGATGGGCGCCATTCTCCTGTCTTTTTTGGGGTAAGGAAGTACCTGGAGTACAACCCTTTGCCCTGGTGTAGGGGTGGAACCCTTTCCACAGCTCTGAGAGCCAGGAGGGTAGAAACTTCTGTTTCTGATGGATTTGCAGGTGGAAAGGACCTGGTTCTCATCTTTGGAAATTTTCTGAAGCTGAGAACCAGTCCCTGGCTTACTACTTCCAGGACCCACTTGTCTGATGTTAAAGACTGCCAGTCCTGGACAAAGCAAGCCAGCCTGCCCCCTACAGGTAGTGGAGAATCGGCCCTGGACACCCCATCAGGGTGCCTGCTTGGCAGGGGCTTTGGCCTGAGGGGTGGAAGCAGGCTTGCTTGTACCCCGTCTGCCTCTCCCTCTAAAGAACCCCCTCTGGGCAAAAGCAGAAGAGGAGGCCTGGACTTGGTAAAAAGGCCTATGAAAAGGCCTGCCCCTGCCCCTGGGATGCTGCCTTTGAGGAGTGGCCTGCCTTTCCTTGGCCTGAGCACTCCTATAAGTGGTTCTATATTCATCCATTTTCTTCATGTAATTCTCTGTCTGTTCCCCAAACAGAGAACTGCCCACAACAGGAAAATCCATGGCCTTAGACTGGGTATCCTGTGACAGGGTAGTACATCTGAGCCAAGCCATTCTACAAAGTGCCACACATGTAGCCATGACCCTAGATGACACATCATTAGAGTCTACTGCAGCATGAAATTGCACCTTGGATGCCTCAATATCATCCGCAGCCAACTGTTCCAGCTCCCTGGCCAGCTGGTCAGGGACCTGTTTTGCTAGGGCCAGCACAGAATCCCATCTGGATTTCTGGTACCTAGCAGCATAAGCCATATAATTTGCCTGTCTGAGTCCCAAAGATGCTGCCATGTACTGTTTCTTTGCCATGGCATCAATCCTCCTGGAGTCCTTTCAGGGGATGCAAAGCTAGAGGAATATTTGCCTTGTCACAGGCTGCAGCCTGCACTACCCCACATGGCTGCATTGTTGTGTGAGGAACTCTGTATCCGAGCCTGATAATGTATACCTCTTGTCCATCCTTTTATCAACAGGAGGTATAGTGTGAGGAGTTTTTAGAATTTTTACTGTCTGTTTCCGAAAAGATTTATGCAGAGGAATAGACAGTCTCCTAGACTCTGGAATATCCATCATTTGTACGTAAATCAGGCTCCTCTTGGTCATCAACAGCTTCCTCAACAGGGAGCTGGAGAGTTTCAGCAACTTTCTTATAGAACATAAAATGAGAAGGGGACTCAGATAGCCTAGGGGGAGAAACCCCTGACGGTCTGTCTGGAGAGATGTCCGGTTCAATGGACACATCCAGACTTTCAAAACCACATTCACTCTCCTCATACTCCTCCTCCCCCTCCTCCGGTTCATAAAAATCCTCAAAATCATAATCTTGAACCGGTGGAACCGGCCGAACCGAGCTCTTCCCTGATGGTGTCGGTTGGGTCGGAACCGGAGAAAGTGTCTGGACAATTTGATTTGCTTTAGCTATTTCCTCAGTGGTTGGAGAAAAAACTTTTGGCACACTAGCTGACTTCCTAGTCCTTTTAGTCTAGTAAAGTTTTAAAATAACCTGATCGGTTCAAACTGAACCGAAAGACGTTTACAAGTTCCACACAGAATAAAATAAAAGTAAGCCTATCTATTACTTACAATACCACAGACAGAGCTTGAACCGACCGGTTGCGGTTTAATTTCGGTCAAAAAACCGAAAAAATAATACTTTAACCGACTAAATGAACCGAGCAGAAGGAGAAATCTCCGGAGCGACTGTTCAGTGAGGCGGAGTAAAGAATCTGACAGTTTCAGTTTGAAGAACAACAGACAGAGTTTTCAACCGAGCTCGCGTTCAAGGTTCCATGCCCGGCATGGAAAGTTAACTCTTTCACCTCCGGAGCAGTTCGAAGGTTGGGACTCACTGCATATGTCATAATATACCAAGACTTCAGGTTGTTTGAAAGTACAGTTACGTAAGAACTTTTTGTAATGGTAGATCTTCGAGAGAATGTTTTTCATCAAGCCACACCTATGGAACTATAGCTGCCAGGCACTAGGACCACACAGAATCTTTTTTGCTAGCAGTCTTCCAAGGAACACCCATAACAACGTACTGCATTGACATCCTTAGCATATAAAAGTGGGTGGCCCCACGCTTTCCTCTGTTCCCCCACTGGAGACCACATACGAAGGATCTCTTCCTGGGGAACTGGGGGAGAGCCAGAGGTTCCCACCACTAAACAAGGTGAAACAGAAGGTAGACCATCCTGGAAAAAGAGACAGGAACAGAGAAACCCTAAGGCCAAGGGGAACGAAGGGTGGAATGGCATGGCCTGATGAAAGAGGGGTTACCAACATTAGAGCAAAACAATTTGCTCAAACGAAAACATATTGGGCCAAACACATTGTACGCATCCATACCCCATAGTCATAATGCTGCAAGAAGTTCATACGCATCTGCACAAACTACCACAAAGCGAACCAGTGTGGGAGCTCCAATTCCACCGCACACCCTATCATGGGGGTCTGTGCCACAACTTTCCACAACAGAAAATGTAGCTTGCAAGTCACAGCTGGCTCTAACGGAGCCAGAGTAAGTTTCTCCAAAACAAAATTCAGGACTCAAGCTGGTACTGGATTGTGGATAGGAGGCCTTAAATAAAGAATGCCTCTCAAGAATGTATGGGACACTTCCAGTTGTGCCACCACACAGCCCTCTACAGGCACATGGAAAGCTGAAATGGCTGTCACGTGCACCTTAATGGATGAATATTGCAGTCCAGTGTCTGAAAGGGACTCCAGAATCTGATTCACTGGACACATGAAGGGATCCAAATGACAGGAAGCAGCTCACAGACCAAATCGCTTCCACATCATGGAATAAGTGGCCCTGGTGGAGGGCTTCCTTGCAGCCACCAGGACATCAGCCACCTTTTGAGACACCCCAAATTCAGCCATGGCTACGTCCTCAGGAGCCATGCATGAAGATGGAGTGACTTAAGGTCCAAATGGACCAGGTTCCCTGCTCCTGTGGTAGCAAGCCTTTGCACAGAGGCAGGGGTACTGGATGTTACACCGCTAGTTTCTGCAGTAAGGGGAACTAGATCTGATGAGGCCAGAAGGGAGCAACGAGAATCAGAGTTGCCCCTTCCACCTGAAGCTTGATCAGCACCCTCTGAATTAGAGGGAAGGCGTAGAGGAACATCCCTTTCCAAGAGAGGGACCATGTGTCTCACCAGAAAACTCCAGGCCCTGGAGCGAGCGAGCGAGCAGAAAAGCAGTAGTTTTGCATTGAGTGTGGACACAATAAGGTCCAACTTTGGGTGATGTCACCTGTCAAACAGGTCTTTTACTACCAAAGTCAACAGCTCCCACTCCTGTGTTCTGGACTGGGACCTGCTCAGCTTTTCAGTGAGGACGTTCTGGGCATCTGGAACATGGATGGCTAACAGTTCTAGACTGTGATCTAGAGTCCAGTACCAAATCCTCATCGCTTCTTTGCACAGAGGAGATGAATGAGTCCCCCCTTGCTTGTTTATGTAGTGCAACGCACTGATGTTGTCCCTCTGCACTAGCAGAGGCCCCAGGGACAGGAAGTTCTGGAAGGCCTGCAGAGCATACAGAATGGCTCTCATTTCTAATACATTTATGTGGAGAGAACTCTCCACTGCAGACCAAGGTCTGATGAGGGCCCAGGTGTGCCCCCCAGACCATCCCTGAAGCGTCGGTGGTGAGGATCTGATATGGGGAGGGGATTAGGAAAGGAACTCCTTTGAGCAAGTTGCTGGGTTCCATCCACCAATGAAACACCTTCTTTACCGGCAACATGATCAGAACCATTTGTTCAAGGTCATCAGTACATTGATCCACTGGACCCGCATTGTCCACTGGGGGATCTACATGTTCAGCCTTGCAAGGGGAACTGTAACAATGGCTGCCGCTCTCAGGCCCAGGAGTCTGAGGAATGTCCTGCCTGTGACATACCTGCTACTGGAAAGCACCTGGGCCTGAGCTATCAGGCGGTCTGCCCTGTCCTGGGGGAGGAAGGCTGATCCCTGAGTGGTGTCCAGTATCGCTTCCATGTACTGGCATTGAGGGATTGTGGGATAACAGATGGACCAGGCACCGAACTTCAAGTTAACACACAATCTCTGTGTGATGTTTATTCAAAATACAGAGGATAACCTTAAGCAATGGCATATCCCTTCTTCAGTACATCAGTTTGCAACAACAGACTATGTATGTCCTTTCTCTGCACTTTGCCAGCACCTACTGATACTGATCTCTGATCTAACTTGGCAGTTGAGATTCAGCCTCCACCCCATGTGGGCCTTGTTTGCTTGGGTAGTGGGGGCTCAAATAAAAAAAAACAAAAAAAAAAAACAAGCTAAAGACAAAGAACCTTGGTGCAGAAGCTCTGAAACATGGGTTACCCCAAAGGGCATTGACAATAAGCCAAGTTTCAAAGAAACACAACATCACACAAACTTCCACAATGCAAAGCATCATGGGGTATATGTAAATCACCGACATTTCAGACTTGTTCAACTTACAGCAATTTACATGCATTTTAAATAGCACAACTAACTTAATTTCTATAATATACAGTCACCTAGTACTCTACCTTTATCAAAAACACCTAGTGCCATGGTATTTTCAACATGTACAGGTTTTATACACATAAGGTATACATAATAAAGTATTTTATGACATAGTGGCATTAGAAAAAATTACTCACCGTAGTAATTTTACTTCTTCCAGGGGATTCTTCAACATTATTGACAGGTGCAGTATGCCAGCTGGTTTCAGCTGCACGGAGAGGAGAAGACGATGCAAATGAGGGAGGCACTGGCCAATCAGAATGCAGTTAGAGTACAGTGCTGCCTGCAGTCAGCCTGAGGGACCTCAGAACTAATTCCGGAGCTGAAAAAGGCAAGGCTGTACTCAACAAGGCAAAACACTATAATTAATAAACAGTCCATCCAATGTAAATCACGATTGTGAAAAAGACTTTGAATCTAACGAATGAATATCTAACAGCAAATCTGCTTAAACCTGAGACAGAGCCTTCTAAAAAGGTCTCTAGGGGAGGATGGCCGGGAGTGTCAATAATGTTGAAGAATCCCCTGGAAAAAGTAATATTACCATGGTGAGTAATTTGTTCTTCTCACCCCAGGAATTCTTCAACATGTATTGACAGGTGCAGACTTCGAAGCAGTGTAGTTGGGAGGAGGGCACAGAAACCTATTTGAGAAGAGGCTCTGAAGTACCGTCCTGTCAAATCTGGCATCCTATCAGACTAGACATCTAAGCAAGAATGCTTAGCAAATGTGAGAACCAAATTTAAATTAACTGCTCTGCACACTACTAGTAAAGATATATCCATGGACACCACCAAAAAGGCAGCTGATCTCAAGGAGATAGACACTAAGCTGAGAGAGGCTGACTGTCAGCCTTGCTGTAACAGAACTGAAATACAGGAAAAACAGTCCTGTGGGAAGAATACTCTTGATCACCAGTTTCTCTTTCTCTGTGAAAATGCAGGAAAGGAAGAAACGATAATGACAGTACCGGAACTGTTAGGACCGCTCTACAAAGACCGGCGGAACTATTTTATGTCCAGTTCGAGCAGCTTGAGCTCGCTTAGACAGGACTTGAAGAGAACCATACAGGCAGAGAAAATGATTGTTTAAGGAGGAAATAATAGAATACTTTGGGAAGGAATTTCCAATCCGTCCAGAGGACTAAACTGTCCATATGGGGACTGAGAAGATAAGGTCTGTATGAGGGAATTGAAACTGTGACAGAGACGACCAGAGAAAGGATGTCTTCGACGTTACTTACTTTAGGTCAGCATCACCAGTGTTCAAAGGGACTCCCTGAACTTGGCTATGCAGAGGTTTGAGTTTCAGAGGAAAAAAACCCAGTACCTTAAAGGGGCTGGAAATGAGGCAGCCCCTTGCAGAAACTCCTTATAATGGACAAAGAAATGACAAATTTCTCTTCCCTGATGGAAAAAAAGGAAGCATAAACGCCAGGAGTACTCCCAAGAATGAGGCATAAAGGCCTACTATAATTACGAAAGAAAACCTTATGTTTATATAGGAAACAAGACACTAGGGCCAATACTAGTTCTGTTTACCAGACATAACTGTCTAGATATGAACTAAATAATTCAGCAAGGAGAGGGAAAAAGGATTGAAAAATAATCCAAGCTGTTGACGTTGTACCAGGGAAAAGAACCGCCTCCACTAAGAAGCAAAGGTTTTCCTAGTGCTAAATTTCTTGATTGTTCATAGACTCTGCAGGCCCTGTTAGGATACAGGGACTCTGGGATTCTAGCCTCTCAACAACCAGGATCTAAGGAGGAGGGACTGGAAGTTGGAAAAACCACTAGTCCTGTCTAAGAGAGGCAGGAGCTAGAAGAAACGATAGCAGCCTGAAAGGTTGCTTGACTGAAAAATAAGAAGATAAAACACCAGGACTGTTCCGCCCCATCCAGGGTCACCAAGAGTGTGGTGACTAGATGATACCTTAGCTAGAAAAGTACTAGCAATCAGGGGAGGAAAAAAAAGAAAGATATATATATATACATACACACACATACATCTGTTGTGTTATTATTGTATCTGCTGTCTATGAATTCTGTTTTAACTTTGTACAGTGCCTTGAAATTTTGAAAGGTGCTTAAAAAATCTATCTATCTATCTATATCTATGGGAAGAATAGAGAAAACTTCCCTGTCCAGTCTAAAATGAAAAATTATGTTGGAAGGACCACGGAGCTGGGGCCCGCAACAGGAAGTGGAAAGGCAGGGGTTCAGACTGGAGGTGAAAATTCAGGTATGGACCTGCCCTAACCTCCAGAATGATGTGGCTAGGACTTGTGTGCTGAGGGTCCACTTGTGGTGGCCCTGACTAATATATCTTAGAGAAACTGTCAAAGTGTTGTCCTTGCCCAAGAGATGGATGAGAGACTAAGGCATATCCAAGGAAGAACGCTAGAGATAAAACTCGTAGCTATTGAGGAGAGTTAGGAGGCCTTGCCTTACAATTCGATGGTGTAATATCGGGCAGGTGGTATGAACAGGTTACTCACCTGTAACAGTAGTTCTAGGAGTGGTATATGTTGTTCATCCACACTTCTTGGCATGTCCCCTTCCACTTTAAATCTTGCCGGAAGTCTTCAAGCTTGCTCCTCCCACCCACCAGGGTGGTATATACCTCGGCTCGGCCCCATGACGCCAGATCTTAGCCGCTGGAAGCAAGGTTGTGCGCCCGAAGCCGGGGAGGTCGGGTGGGTGCGTGTGGATGAACAACATATACCACTCCTAGATCTACTGTTACAGGTGAGTAACCTGTTCTTCTAGGAGCGTGGATATGTTGTTCATCCACACTCCAAGCAGTTCTCCAGGAGGGAGGCAAGGCGCACACCCCCTACTTAGGAAACAAAGACTGGAGAACCGAGGCCCCAACACCAGCATCCTGGCATGACTCAAGGTCGATGTGGTAGTGGGTAATGAAGGTGTTTGCTGACTTCCAGGTAGCAGCCAGACAGATTTCCTGGATAGGGATGTCCCTGGAAGCAGCCACCGAAGCAGCAGTATGGTGGGTAGAATGAGCTCTTATCCCTCTGGGAGGCTCCTTGCCACCAACTCATAGCACAGACTTATGCATGATGTAATCCATCTTGCTATGGTCCGCTTGGCTGCAGGTCTGCCAGAAGCGGATTCAGCGTAGGTGATAAACAGCTGTCAAACCTCTCTGTGAATTTCCGTCGGCCTCTCCTTGTAATAGGAGAGGGCACGTCTCAGGTCCAAGTTATGGAGCCTGTACTCGGCGTCCGAGGTGTAATTAGGGTGGTAAACCGGAAGAGTCAACACCTGGTTAAGGTGAAACTCTTTATATAAAAGAACATGTCTCAACCACAAACAACCAAAAATATTTTGAATCAGACAATCAATTGGAAAATATTACAAACTAATGATTTGGGATGTAAGATTTTTGAAAATAAACCATGGGTTACAGCATGTAGAACTACTACTATATGAAATAAAATTGTTAAAACACAACATTGGAAATGTAATACAGATGGTGTTGGTTGGCTTAGAAGTGATATAAAAGGTTTCTTTCCATGTGGTAATTGTGTGCATTGCAATAATGGCAAGAAAACCAAGATTATTAATAGCACTTGTGAAGAAAAAGTTTTTCAAATCAGAAGTTTTATTATTTGTAACACCAATTATGTAGTTTACTGTATAATATGTCCTTGTGCATTGTATTGTATAGGAGAGACCACACGACCTCTTAAAGGAGAAGACTCCTGTATATTTATAATTTGAATATATCTGATGTATTTATTATACATTACATCAAGTACTGTACATATGTCAATAAGAGATCAGCCATTTCTTCTGTTGCAACACATATCTAGAGTTTGAGGCTCTGACACAAGGTAGTAAAATGTCAAGCAAGCCTCTATTTCCATGCAAATGAGTCACTTGTAATACAGCCCCTTCCATTCCTTGATGTCACTGCAGCAACAGTGCAGAACAAAACATAAGGGTATCAGTGCTGTCTATCCTGATTTTAGTTTAAGTTTGCAATGGCTTAAGACAGTTCTGTCATGCAACTCACACAGGGAGTGGTACTTCTAGCCTTAATACTGCATATGTAGAGCAAATAATACATCTAATAGTATTTAATTCACAGGAAACAAAAGCTGTTCCTGTGTACTGCTCATTTCTCTCTGTGAGACAGTTGTAACATGTTGTGGAAAGCAGTAGACTGAATCAGTTAATCTACCAATCAACCAACCAATCAATCAATCCAGCAGTCAGTCACTCACTCTGTAGTGAACCAGGTGAACACCCTTGAAATGATTCATTTACAAGGTAGGCTTGAGCAGTTTCCCAAAGGATCACACAAGACTGAATTCCTCCTTTGCACAAATTATACACTCCCCTTTCAGCAGCTTGAAAGTGGAGAGCTAGATCACTTACTTTATAAAGTGTATTGTTTTACATTTCAAATACTCCTTACATCTGGGTTCTGACTGGAAATACTAAGATACAGAATGCATATGACATGGGAGGAATGAGCTAAGCAAATACAGAATACTACAAACAATGAGACTGATTAGTTTCTTTACCTACAACAGCTGAAGTGTAGCATCTGATTTGTGAGGGACATCCTACTTTAAATGCTGGCATTATGGGGGCTGCTGAGCTTGTTTTCAGTACCTTCAAAGTGAAGTGCTGTAGCTCTCGCATCACTGCTAATGATTTATAATGGGAATGGGTGCACTGTTAAAGTCATGGACCTGAGGGGCCATCACAGTTCCCAAGGAGGTTAGGGGAACTTGTTAAGGGTTAGAGAGTAAGGGACTTTAGTAGGATTTGAACCAGAGTTTCCCAGTTCTTGTGCCTGTGCTTTAACCACTAGATTACTCTTCTTCCATATGCTGCAGCTGATGTTGTCCTGGTAACCTATTCCTTGTTATAGCTGAACTCTTTATTGCCTTATATCAGCCATCCAATCACTGACTGCCTAGTTACAAAGGGAAAGGGGCATTTGTGCAAGATTGTCTCACTGCTGGTGTCAATCAAAACTGAGAATGCTAACACACACAGAACATAATACAACAGCTTTATAATACCACTTAAGACTCTTGTTGTACCCAGAGTCATTTATTGGGTAAACTGTTTTTGCTAACAGAAACATTAACACAACACATACAGGCACATCCTTATAGGCACACTGTATATACATGTCAAATCAGTGCTGAATCACACTCATATGGTCCTAGTCCCTATTAGACCTGCACAACACTTAAAGAGTTCCCCATTACTTAAGTGGGGGAGCAAACATTGTGGGTTCTGTTTACTGGTGGAACAACATTTATTGCAGCACCATTATTTGTTGCTCTGATGACATCATTCTCCAGTAACACTGATGGTAAAATGGAGGACAAACACATTGATAACTTCTGGGGGCTGTATATTTTTATTTATAATCTAGATTTGGACAGCTATAGGACCGCTGGCAACTAGAGGAGGAACACAACAGTTACACATAAGGAGTTGGGAAAATATGCGTGTGAAACTATGGGAGACTTCCCCTTTAAAATGAGGATTTCTGAACATAAAAGTACTATTAGAAGAGGTGACTTAAGATCACCCTTAGCAAGACATTTTATTGAAAGGAGACACCAAATCTCTAGTCTTCAGTTTTTTGGTATTGAAAAAATACATGAATCAACAAGAGGTGGAAATTTAGAAAGACTCCTGTTGAAAAGAGAAGCATGGTGGATCTTTACATCTTTTAATCTTTACATTAAAAACTTATTTGCTGAAATATGGCTTAAATGAGACCTTAAATTGGTCAGTATATGATTGAGAAGTTACAAATTTTTTTATGTTCAGAAGCGATCCTGGAATTTTGAATTGTCATTATTCCTAAGTTTAAAGACAATTTTGCTTTACCCTCTGCATTGCTCAGCAATAATTGGAATTGCTTTCACACTTTAATATGCAGTTTGGAAAGTATAACGACTGTTTATAATACTCACAATTAGATATGAGCACATTACAATAATATAATTAGTAGTGATTGTTAAGATTTAGCGTTAGCTAGTGAGAACTATAATTGTATATGTGAATATTCTTTTGAGAATATGATGTAAATAATGACCATGTAGAAATATTATGTTTCCCCTTTATTCTGCTCGTTTTGTATTGTTGTGCTTGAGTCACCTAAGAATCACTTAATGTGATCCATTTCTGCCTTCTAAAATGTTTAAATTTAGAGGTAAAGATCCAGGGGGACTCTCCATTTGATGCAATACGGGAGAGTTTCATGTTTTGACCGAGCTGCCCAGTCTGACGTCAGCAGTGATGTAGCACTGATTACGTGCACACCTGAGCGGCTCGGCCCCGCCCCTTCTTCTTTCCTCGCAAAGCACCAGAAGACAGGTGCTGAGAAGTGTTAAAGTAGCGTGGTGTGCTAATGGCAGCGAGGCAGTTGTCGGTTTGAAACCAGGCAGCATTTAGCTTGAAACCCATTTTGGAGTAATATTCATTTTTAAATATAAAATGAGAGAGACATCTCATAAGGTAAACTATTATATAACAAGATTACATATTACGGGATTTATTTGAGAACGTGGTATTTCCATTCTTTCTTTTTTAAATATGTTTCCTTTCAGGAATTAATGGTTTCGGGAAAACGCTGTATAATAAAATTGTTACAACGAACGTATTTGAGCCTTTTGCAGGTATATTACATATATTTAAGAAGCCCATTATTATGAACATTATAAAGACTGGTTATTTAAAGGTTTTTTTTTTTTTTGCTTACTTTTTAGAAATTAAACTATGTTACCTCAGAATTGAGGAAAGGTTTAGAGGGCCGCCCCCACCCCCATTAGCCACCATATGAAGTTTGCAGGTTAGTTCCACCTGCACTTAAACACTTAAAACACTAATACTATTTATTTGACCATAAGATATTACTGTGATAGAGGATATTTATTATGTATATTTTTATTTACAGAATAAGCTCTACAGTCTGATGAAGGAATTTTATTCCAAAACGTTACTGGAATTTTATTTGAAGGTGCTCTTGAGAAATATTGGAATGAGATTTTTTGAAAATGGAACTTTGATGAAAATCCTCTGAAAGGAATTTTTATGATATTAGGCCAATAAATTGATGTCTGATTCAAAATATTTTTGGTTGTTTGTGGTTGACACAGGTTCTTTTATATAAACATTTAATATTTTCCACTTACTTGTCTCCCCTTTATACTTTATAAAACTTAAAAATTTAAAAAGGAACCTTGGGGTACTTTAATTTTGGTAAGGTGAAACTCTGACACGACCTTCGGAAGGAATTTCGGGTGGGGGTGCAGGACAACTCTGTCCCTGTGAAAGACCAGATAAGGGGAGTCCACCGAAAGTGCCTGGAGCTCCCCTGTCCTTCTGGCAGATGTGATAGCCACCAGGAAGGTTGTCTTCCACGACAAGTGTGAAAACTCACATTTGTGCATGGGTTCGAATGGCTTGCCCATGAGCTTCGCCAAAACCAGCAACAGATCCCATGGAGGTGAAGGTTCATGCACCGGAAGGGATATGTGATCCAGGCCTTTGAAAAAGCGCCTGACCACTGCCTCCTGTGCCAATGTCGGCTGACCGGCCCCCACCCGGTAAGCAGAAATGGCTGCTAGGTGCACCCTAAGGGTCGATGACCGTAGACCCCCTTTGGAGAGAGAGACCAAAGGTAGTCAAAAATGTCAGCCACAGAACAGGATAAGGACTCCAGACCCCTACTCTGACACCAAATGGAAAACCGTTTCCATTTGAAGGCATAACATTTCCTGGTCGTTTCCTTTCTGGATGCCTCCACCATGGTGCAGACATCTTCGGAAAGACCCAAAGCCTGGAACTCTAGCCACTCAGGTACCAGGCTGTGAGGTGCAGGGACTGAAGGTCTGGATGGAAGACTTTCCCCTGGTTCAGAGATATCGGGTATGGGAGTGTACAAAGCCGCTCTGGGGGTCTGCAGCTGAGGCTGAGGAGATCTGGGTACCAGAACTGGTGCGGCCAGTCTGGGGCTACCAGATTCACCTTCGCCTTGTCCCTCCTCACCTTGAGTAACACCTTGTGGCTCAAGCGAAATGGAGGGAAGGTGTAGAGGAGGCCTGGGGTCCACGGCCTCGAGAAGGCATCCCCCTGCAGCGAGCCCTGCTGAGGGGGGCGGCCATGATACAGCCTCAGCTTGTTGTTTTCCTTGGAGGCAAACAGGTCCACCATCGGTTTGCCCCAATGGGAGAACAGGCTGTAAGCTACTTCCGGATGGAGAGACCACTCATGGGATGTCTGGCCTATGCAGCTGAGAGCATCCGCCAGCTGGTTCGAGGCTCCTGCCACATGGATGGCTAGGAGATCCACCTCCACCCGGCTTACGAGGGTCCAGATGTGGAGCGCCTCCTTGCACAGCAGACAGGAGTGCATGCCGCCCTGTTTGTTGACGTAGTACATGGTCGTGGTATTGTCCATCTGGACTTGAACCACTTGACCCCAGAGCTGAGGAGTGAACGCTGACAGTGCCAGTCTGACTGCTCTGAGCTCCAACAGGTTGATGTAGCATCGGGACTCCTCGGGGGTCCAGAACCCATGGGCTCTGTTGTCTTCCATGTGGGCCCCCAGCCCATGAGAGAGGCATCGGTCGTGAGGACGACCGTCGGCTCGGGGCGGACAAACGGGATCCCTTCCTGCAACCAGTCTGGGGTGGTCCACCACTGGAGAACGTCCCACAGCTTCTGGGTTACAGTGATCAGCTGGTCAAAGTGACCATATCGCTGAGTCCACTGGGCGGCCAGCTCCCACTGAAGGGGCGCATGTGCCACCAGGCCTAATGGACCACTGAGGTGCACGCCGCCATGTAATCCAGAAGGCACAGAAAGTCCTGGGAAGGGCGCAAGTGCCCAACCAGAAATGATCGGGCAAAGGAGGAGAGAACCTCTGCCCTGTCCGCCGGGAGCCGAGCTCTGGCTTGACAAGAGTCTAGCTTTGCCCCGATGAAGCCAATCACCTCAGAGGGCATGAGTTCTGACTTGGCCTTGTTGATCAGGAGGCCGAGTTGGGAGAAGGTTTGGAGGGCCAGATCCCTAGACCTCTCCACCTCCTGAAGGGAGGAAGCTGCCAAAAGCCAGTCGTCGAGATAAGGGTAGATTCTGACTCCTCGACACCGAAGGTGGGCCACCACCACTGCAATGCATTTGATGAAGACCCGAGGGGTCGATGACAGGCCGAATAGCATGGCTCGGAACTTATACAGGGTCCCTTTGACCCCGAAGTGGAGGAACCACTGATGGGACAGACGGATTGGGACGTGAAAGAACGCGTCCTGTAGATCCAGTGAACAGAACCGCATGTATCGCTCCAGGGATGGTATGATCTGGGACAGAGTGACCATCCCAAAGGTGCGGGACCTGAGATATTGATTCAGTTCATGGAGATCTAGGATGGGGCGCCAACCCCCCCCGTCCGCTTGGGCACCAGGAAGTACCTGGAAACAAAGCCTGGGTCTGTCAGAGGATCTGGCACTGGGGCTACTGCCTCCTTGCAGAGGAGCTGAGCTACGTCGTCTTGAAGAGCCAACTGGGTGCATGCAGAGATCCGTTCCTCGGCTGGGAGGGTACTGCTCGAATTCCAGAGGCAGTCCCTGACCGCCCACTTGTCTGAAGTGATAGCGGACCAAGCGGAAAGGAAGTAGTGGAGCCGAACCCCCACGGGATGACCCAGAGCTGGCGTGACGGGTGTAAGGGTGGTGACCCCAACCCGTCACTGACCAGGCTTAGAGGAGGAGAAGGAGGAGGCTCCAGGGCCTGCGCCTTGGCTTCCCTTACGGGGCTGTTAAGGACCCTGCTTGGGCACAATAATCGCGAAATCTGGGGAAAGATTTTTCCTCCATGGATGATGCAGTGAAAGCACAATCGTTTACTCGAACAAGTTTAAGATTAAGTTTCGGTAAAAAACAATAATTAGAATCCAGGGCCTACGATATGCTTTGAGAGCATGAGGGAACCTGTATCTTCCAGCGGAAAGGAAGATCTTGTGTCATGGGGCGGAACCGAGGTATATACCACCTGGGTGGGTGGGAGGAGCCAGCTTGAAGACTTCCGGCAAGATTTAAAGTGGAAGGGGACATGCCAAGAAGTGTGGATGAACAACATATCCACGCTCCTAGAACATTTGTTCTCATCTGAACTAACTGACCTCTTCGGCCAAAAAAGTGAAGGCCTGAAGGAGAAAATCTGAGATTCCAGATACTGATGTGGAGGAAGGAATCTCTCAGCATCCAGGCTCCACTGAGGGACACACCCCCCGGGAGGTGCCTGACCTTGGAAGAAAACATCTGTAACCAAAGTTTTGGGGGGAAGAGGCCTGAGATTCAGTGATTCCTACCATCAGTCCAGAGCTTGCAGAAAAGTTCAAGCTTTATGAAGGAATCAGTTATTCAGGATACGTCCTAGAGGTCTAACCCCTGGGACTCCAATGACCAAATTATGAACTATATACAGGGGAAGGAGCCTTCCCCTGCCACGAGTTGAGCACTGCCCCCTAAGACTTGCCAAATTTTGGCCGGCTAGGGGACTTTTCCTAGTAGATGAAAAACCCCAAGACTGAAGGAAAAAACATGTCAGACTTAGGTTAGAGATACAGACTACAGTAGAGTTGGCTAAGAGTAGCCAAGTCTCTGTGGAGGGCAACCAGAGATTCCCTGTCTTCTGGAGTAAACCGCCCACCTAACCAGATACCTGGTGATACAAACTGTTTTTTACCCAGTATCTGTGAACACTTTGGAGGCAGTCTAAATGGCATGGACGTCAGCACGAAGAAGCCTGAGAACAGCCCATAGCTAAGGAACTCAGAACATAGATTGTATCAAGGGAGTCCTGAAAGTCCCCCTGCGAATGTAAACGAAAAATCTGAGTTAAGGAAATCATCCTGAACCTAGGATTTAGTAGTTTAGAATGATTTGTTGTTCCTAATTTTCCTTTAAGATTCAGATAATAGCAGAGAAAAAGGGTCCAACTCCCCAAGGAGAAAGGAGACCCTCTTCCGACTTTGACCCTCACAAGGTTCTAGTGCTCCACTCCCACTGCTGTTCTGCTGGAGAGGGAGAGAAACTGCAGCGTTTGAAGGAATTTTATTTATTTATTTATTATAAACCTATATACATATATGTACTTATATACACACATCTTTTTTTTTTGTACGCCAATCATAGGAAGGGTTAAAAATGATCCAAGAAGAAAGGTAACTGGAGAGAAAAGATTACCAGAAGTGGATCTGAGCACTCCTACCTCTGTCCATGGAAAAAACTGACATTTAGGAGAATTCCAAATGTGTTGGTGTAGGGGAAAAACAAGGTTAAAGAGAAAATAAACCTTACCCAAAGCTCCCTTACTCAAACTTCTGGGAAAAGGAAAACTTTTCTTTTAACTGAGTTTCTCAGAGGGTTAAACTCGTACCTTTGATCCCAGGTCCTCCAATGCACCTTGCGTCAGAAGCAGGAAGGATTTTGCTGCTTGATGTGTTTTCCCCTGAGACTAGCCAGTCATCCAAATAGGGAAAAAATGGAAATTACGTACTTACCGTAATTACTGATCTTCCCAAATATCTTCACTATTCATTAATGATGGGTCCTACTGGAGGTCATGACCCTGCATGGAAAGAAAAAGAGCACTGCCTCTTTAATTTTTGCTGAGTTGGAGGAGTCTACGTCGGGACGGCACTGCCCACAAGACCAGTGATTTTATGTGGTGCTTGCGGGTTGTCCAGCAACAGACACCGACTCCTCCCAACATTCAGTTCTGTCCGCCAGGCAAGGAAGAAAGGGAAGAATAGCGATAGAAGAGGGCCAGGGTGTCCAAATGACAGAAAAGGGGGGAGGGGAATAAATATAAAGCTGTCTGAGAAAAGGGTTTTTTTCAGCCAAGAGGGACAACTAAGGGGTTGGGGTGACCAGAACACTGGGCAGCCCAAGGCAGAATAAAAACTACAAAAAGACAGAAGAAGAAGGAAGACAGAT
Organism: Neoceratodus forsteri; assembly: GCA_016271365.2. Classification (NCBI taxonomy): domain Eukaryota; kingdom Metazoa; phylum Chordata; order Ceratodontiformes; family Ceratodontidae; genus Neoceratodus; species Neoceratodus forsteri. Next base: position 1,845,909,362 of record CM057456.1, read on the forward strand.
AGAAAAAGGAAATGACAGACTCCCTCCAGAGCCTCTCTCTCTCTCTCCCTTCCCACTCTCCTTCCACAGCCCTTCTCCTTTTAATGCTTGCGAACAAGAAGGAACCTAGGGCTCTCCTGACTCGAGGTCAGGGTTAAAAGCTGTCTTGAGAGCAGAGCTCTAAGAAGTTGAAGGTCCATGGAGAGGGCTAAGAAAGGAGGAGGAGGAGAAGAAGAAGAGGGAGGACAGGAGAAGATCCTAAGTGGAAGGGAGTAGTCAGAGGCCTAGAAGGCCACCGTTTCTTCCTAGAATTTAAAGGGAGGGTTTGCAGGAAAATTCCTGAAGAAGGAGAACATCCTTTCTTCCCTTGTACCAAATTCTGTTTGTTACATAAAAAGTATGTCTTACTTTCTGGTCTTCTATTCATTTTTACCTTCTTCTTGTTACAGCAAATAGCCCCCATTTTTTTTTTTTTTTTTTTTTACAAAGGATCACAGATGTGGATGTCTGTCGCCCTTTCAGGCTAGGGTCAAACTGGAGTGGTGTCAAAAAACGATAACTGCAAACCTGGCAAAGGACCATTTCCATCCTCAGGATTGAGAGGACGTTTGAGATTGAACAATCTCTGTCTGATACAATTGCAGGGTAGCTCAGCCATGCTGAGAGGAAAGAAGGTTTGACCCCAGAGAGAGCAGGGCTGAAAGCCAGAGGCAGATCCCAAGGAGGAGCCATCACAGTAGATCCAAGGGCTCTAAAGGAAGCTGGCATGGTGTAATATCAAGGCCTCATGGTTTGCCTGGAAGCTGACCCTTTCCCTGACGCTCATTCCAAGGGGGGGAGGGGAAGGGAAATGGACGGCGCTGCCCAGCGTCTGATTACAGGGAGGGTGGCCGGGTGTAATGAGTGGTGAAGATATTTAGGAAGATCAATAAATACGGTGAGCATCTAATTTCTATATCATCCCCAAATTAATCGTCACCATTCATTACTGATGGGTTCAAGTACCAAGATGGCAGATCCTGAGGGAAAAACTATTTTCCCCAGCCTACTGAGGAGGAGGAGGAGGAGGCCAATTACAGGCCTGCGGACTTGAGAGGGTCGGCGAGTGCTCCCTAGAACTGGGAGAGAGAATGTGCCCCTGTAGAACCTGCAGTGCCCTGTGAGAAAAGAAATGGGCCCCCCGGAAAGGTGAGGATATCACCCTATGCCGGGCCACAGGTGACAACCTGGATAGGTGAAGCCATGCAGTCCACCTAATGCAGACTGAGGACCCTACCAGCCTGGAATCCACCTCATTGGCATCGTAGATTACCCTAGAGAGGTGTCATGCCAGCTCCAGGTCTTTTGCAGATAGGTGAATAGCTTGCCTGGTTTCCTCACTGTCAGGATGTGCATCGGTCGAACTTTGCCAAGTCCGTGTCAGAGGGGCAGTCGTGAGAAAGGTGCTGGTGCCCAGATGGGGTATCCAGGAACCCCAGTCCTGAAGAAAGCTGTGGCATGGCACATGGAGACACGACTGATGTGTAGTACTTGTGCATACAGTCCCTAGGGACAGGAGCAGGGGTGGCAGGACGTTGCCAGATGGCATGCAATGCCTCCCTCAATGGCCTTGGCCACTGAGGAATGACCAACCTGTCAGCATTGTGTTCACAGAAGAATGACAGCATTGTACAATCGGGATTTCGTCCAACGAAGTGGGTTAAATGGAGATCCTTCATCATCTCCACCAGGAAACGTTGGTATGAAACAAAGTCTCCAATAGCAGAGATTTGGCATGAGGAATCTTCTTCCTTCATGGGGGAAGCCGAAGATGAGAAGGAGTCCGATTCAGAGCTTGGCAGAGCAGATGTTTGAGGTCTGAAGATGACCTCAGTGATGGCCCTAAGATAACAAGGGAAAGCAGTCACTGCAGCTCTGAACTGTTCCCAAGTAAGAGGGCCTTTGGGGCCAAGAAACCCTGGAAAGGGGGAAAGAGGTAGCAGAGTGATCAGAGAAGAGACAGCCTGGCTGTGCCAGGATGATCCTCTGCAGAGCTAGGAGGTTGTGCAGAAGTGCCCTGACCAGGGAGTGACCTGACAGACCCCTCCACCCCAGTGCATCCAACTGTCGAGGGATGGACTGGGGGTTGCTCCTGAGGGAAGACCCCCAAGTGGGGAGGCTGGAGCCATGCAAGGTCCTCTGGAAGGCTCCCATCCCCACCCACTGCAGAATCCCTCTCCGAGAGAAAGAAAGGCAAGGACATGCCCGAGCCGTGACCCCCTCAGCATCACGGACGGAACCTCGAGAAGGTCGCCGCATGGATCCAGTCCCACCAATCTTTCTCTTTAGAGAAGAGGAACTGTCCTTCTGAAGCGGCTCAGTCAATGAATCCAGGCTGACTGCTTTAGGAGGAGTAACCACCACTCCCCCCAGGGAGGCGCGGGAATCCTCCTGAGGGTCCTCATTGTCAGCCAGAATCCAGATCACAGTGGGTCTGGGTGTGGCAAATGGGAGGGCCCCCTCCAACCCCCCAACCCCAAGCTGGCTCCAGTCTTAGCCTTCATAGCAGAATCAGCGTTGGACATGACACCGCTAAAAGATGTGGTGCCGACCATGGTGCTGCCAACAAAAACAGCACCAGATACAGTGCTGCCACTTGTAGAAACCCTGGAAGGGGTTCCTAGGAGTCCCTCGGCACCAGAATTGGAACCAGAGGGGTCCAGAGGAATGGTGCCAACCACGGCACCATTTGCTGATGGTGACACTGACCTAAAAAGTCCAGCAAGCCCCAGAGACATCTGAGCAGAGTCAGAGAAGCTCAAGACCCAGTCAGGGTCATCTCAGTCATCGTCCTCCAAAAAGGGAGGTGAGACCAGGGAGACCTCCAACCGGGTCACTCCTCGAACTTCGGACCCTCCGGTGCCAAGAGAGGCACTGGAAGAGGGCCCAGACATGCCATTAACTCCGCCCCACTCACCGGCACCGGAGGCAGGAGCTCGAGCAGGAGCTGACTACGGTCTCGAGGGGACCTCCCGAGAAGAGCCCACATATAGCCATGACTCCACCTTGGGGGTTGTCCAGGAAGAAGACGGCCTCCCCACCAACCCCTCGCTGGGACCCCTTGCTCCCTGCTATCTGCCTTCTCAAATTTGCTGCCACCACAGCTAGACACTTTGTGAACACTCGGTGCTGAGGAGAGGCTGAAGGGAAGGGCTGTGAATTGGTAGTGACAGTTCTCTATCCTGAACATGAAGTACTGTGGCTAGGCTTGACTGGAATGTGAAAGTAAGCATCCTTCAGATCCAGTGACCTTAGCCAGTCTCCTGTTTGCAAAGATGAGATCCCTGAGCCCAGTTTTACCATCTTAAAGTTTTCTTTAAGTGTTTGTTCAGGTATCTCAAGTCTAAAATGGGTCACCACTCCCTATTTTTCTTCTAGGTCAGAAGTATCTGTAATAAAGACCTTTTCCCTGCTGGCTCACTGGCGCAGTGGCAAGGCGTCCGCTTGCAGTGCCGATATCCCGAGTTCGGGGACAGATTCGGGAGTTAGAGGGCCAGCCGAGGGGAGAAGGATTGAGCATTCTGGGGACAGCTCTCCTTCTCTGGGGAAGGGGAGGTGGAGTGTCCGGCACACTAAGGAACCTCTGTCGGAAGCTGGGGCTTCTGCTACAGCTGGGGCCGTCAGGTTGGGGGGGCGGGGCAGACGATGAACGTCATTGCACATCCTGCCCCCCCCCGGGATTAGCATTTGCCCCCGATCCCGTTGTCTCCGCCGTGTTTCTTAGTCCCCACCAAGACTGTTCCGTCTATTGGCTCACCCCTGTGGCCCCCTACCTGGAGATGGGGAAGCCCAGGGAGCCCTGCTGGCAGCAGTGATGCCGCCGGTAACCTGGACATATTTCCACGGGGGAAGGTTGTCTCAGCGGCCCTGCCTTGTGTGGGCAAGCCAGCGTGGTCGGTGGCCATGGAGGTGGTGGGGGGCTGCGGGACTCGGTGGGATACGGGCGGATATTCCAGGGGACTCCAAGCACCAAAAAAAAAAAAGTCAATTTCTCCAGTGTGAGGGAGGTACTTTTTCCACTGCATTTGCTTTTATCTATTTTTTCAACTCTATCTCCAACAGGATTCTTTCTACTGAGGTGTGAGGGTGGAGACCCTTGTTACTCTGCAGTTTTGGGAATCGGGTAAACTGAAGGGACAAACCCGGACTCACTATTTCCATGACCCAACTTGTCTGTGGTTATTTCTGTCCACTCCTGAAAACCGCGAGTCAGCCTTTTTCCCCCCAACAGCAATGGATGGGCGATCTGTGCAGGCTTGTTATGGGACTTGTTTAGCTTGGCTTAGTGAGTTAGTGCTGCAGCTGCATGCCTGGTGCCCCTTCTACCCCTATAGTAGCCCCTCTGTGGAGTTAAGTCATAGGGAATGTATCCCCTACCTCTATGTCCCCTTCCATATGGCCTGCAGGAAGTGGTATAGACTGGTAGTTCTAAGCCAGGCAAACCTTCTTATGGACACTGCATGGGCCATGACTGTGTCCACTGCAATATGGAACTGGTACTTTGTGGCAGCTATGGCTGATCTTGCTGTGTCAGCCATATCCTGTGTTAAGTCTCCAGTGGTATTTTCCCTCAATGCCAGAATGGAGTTACACAGAGCACTCTGATACTGAGCTGTGTAGGTCAAATAAGCTGCTGCCTTAGAAGCAGGGAAGCTGACATATAAACTTTTTTTCCCCATGCTATCAAGTTTCCTGGAACCTTTCTCAGGAGGCTGGGAGGAAAGGGGCACCCTGACCTTGTCAAAGGCAGCAGTCGGGATTACTTGGTGTGAAAGAACAGAAAAAGGCCAGAGCCCATCGAGACTGTTCCCCACACTATGTGGGACATTATTTATCTATTATCCCTCAACCAAACATCTAATTTGTTTTTAAAGACAGTGGCACTAGTTGCCTCTACCAATTATTGTGGCAAGGTGTTCCATACAATGGATGCTCTTATTGGAAAAAAGTTTCCCCTTTTGCTGGTTTTATAAGTTTTTACTTCAAGCTGTTTATTATGCAGTCTCGGAACGTGTCTCCTTTTGGAGAGTGTTAGACCAAATTTTTCCATTAGATCTGGTGAATTTATTAAATTAAAAACCATAAGCATATCACCTCTTAATCTTCTAGTTTGAAGAGAGAAGAGACCAATAGCTTTTAATCTGTCCTGATAATCCAAGTTTGTTAATCTTGGAATCATTCTAGTTACTCTCCTTTGAACCTGCTCAATAATTGCTATGTCTTTTTTTTTGGTTTGGATTCCAGAAAGGGGAGCCATAGTCTAGATACAGTCTAATGTATGCCCTATACAATGGAATAAGGCACTGTTCAGTGCGATTAACAAAAGTGAGTTTTATTTGCCTCAAAAGTCTGTTGGTCATGCAAGCAGTTCTAACACAGTGATCATTTGATGTAAGTTTATTATTAACATATATCCCTAAATCTTTTTCACAATTTAATGAGTGAAGTGGTAGTCTGTTTATATGATATCGTTTTTGGATTAGTTACACCGAAATGCACTACTAAACATTTGTCTTGATTAAACTGCATATGATTTTCATTTGCCCAAAGTGTTAACGTTTCCAAATCCTTCTTTAATGCAGAAATATTTTCTTGATTATTAACCTTGCCCCCCAATTTAGTATTGTCTGCAAATTTAACTATGAAGTTATTTGGCCCTGTTTGTAAATCACTGATAAAGAGGTTAAACAATGTTGGTCCCAAGACCGACCCCTGTAGTACACCACTTGTCACACTACCCGAATCAGACAAGATATCATTAATTCTGACTCTCTGAGAACGATCTGTCAACCAGTTTAAAGTCCAGTTGACAATATCAGGTGACAAACCTAGATTGTGCATTTTAGTAATGAGTTTTTCATGTGAGACTTTATCGAAAGCTCTACTAAAGTCCAAAAGAATTACATCAGTAGGGATACCCACATCTAGTAGAGTACTTATATTATTGTAAAAAGATATAAGATTGGTGGTGCAAGAATACTTGGGTGTAAACCCATGCTGATTTGAATCATAAATTCCTAATTTCTTACAATCTTGATCTATTAGAGACTTCATTACTTGTTCCATTAATTTACCAGCCACTGAGGTCAGGCTAATTGGACGATAATTTTGCATAGAACCTCTATTGCCTTTTTTAAATATGGGAGTAACTATTGCTGAACGTCAATCATTTGGTACAATGCTTTCTTGTCAGGATTTATTGAAAATAATTGACAAAGACATAGAAATATTTATAGAGGTTTCGATCAGAAACCATAGATGAATACCGTCTGGGCCCGGACTAGTATTTCTTTTCAGTTTTTTGATAGCCTGTATAATGTCAGTTGGATAGAACCTATGATAATCTACGTGGTGAACTTTAAATGTACTAATAGGTGATTTTTTGAGAGAAGACAGGACAAAAGTACTTATTAAAGAGATCTGACGTTTCTATATCAGATAGAGAAGAGCCATTGGTTATAATGGGACCAATGGTCCTTGATACACCTTTTTTACTATTTATATAGGAAAAAAGAGATTTGTGACAGTCTTGTGTATGAGCTAGTTTAAATTCTAAGTTTTTCACAGATAGTCTGTATTTATGTAATAGAGTAGTTTTAAATGGAACAGAACTATTCTTAAGTTTCCTAAAAAGTTTAATTTTTATTTTAATCTGATTTTTAATTGTCTTGTTGAACCAAGGGGGAATTTTTCCTTTATTATTAAATTTCCTCTTAGATGGAATAAAGGTATTTTCCAAATAATGTACAACGTTTTTAAAAAAGTCCCAATGTGTTGTACAATTAAGAAGATTAGATTCCCAGTTTATGTTTTGTAAGTATTCATTGATTTTAGAAAAATTTGCTTTGTTACAATTTTTTGTATAGTATAACTTCCTTTGTGTAGTTTTAAACTGTTGAATTTCAAAAAGAATAGATGAATGATCACTGGTCCCAAGTGGATCCCAAATTTGTAAATTGCTAATTTGTTGCTCTATGTTAGTAAATAATAGATCCAAAATATTAGGACCTCGAGTGGGTTCAGTAACAACTTGTAATCCAGTACTAACTACCACATCTATTAGTCCTTTCTCGGCATAGGACTGTCCTGAGAATGAGTCCCAGTTAATATGAGGGAGGTTAAAAGTCACCAAATATTACAGTATCTTGAGAATCTGAAAAATTTGTAATTTCTTTAAACATATCAGTTGTGTAATCTGAAGTTGCAGATGGAGGTCGATAGATGTTACCAATTGTTATATAGGACTGCTTCTTCAATAAGATTTTAACCCATATACTTTCCAAAGGAAAGGGAGAACACACTTCAAAAGAAGGAATATCATTTTGTATGTACATACAAACTCCACTGCCTTGCTTATCTAATCTGCTTTTATGATATAACTTATAACTGGGAATTTCTCTGGACCAAATTGAGGATGCGTCCCACCAAGTTTCAGTTACTCCCACCACACCTATATTTAAAGTTTTACTTTTGGCTTCGAGTTCTGCTAATTTGAGTTGGTTTAAAGATCTTGCATTCAAAGCTAGGAATTTACATTTAGTTGTAATAATATTTTGGTAAGTATTCAGAGACTTGGGAATAGACCCATTCTCCCCCATTGTTTTTAGTTTAAACAATGATTTATGATTTTAGTGATACTTTTCCCCATAAGTGTACTACCCCACGACTGAGATGTATACTGTTCCAGCAAAACAAGGAAGAATGATCTGAAAATGATTCCCAGTGGGTAATACAGGGTATAACCTGCTTAAAACACCACTTTCTTAGCCATTCATTTAGGGCAGGGTTTCTCAAATGGGAAGGCCCCAACCTGTGCCAGAGGAGGCTCAAGCAAGCCTTAAAATGTACTATATTTAAATGTCAAGTTTTGGATGCTTTGAGTGAAAGGATGCAGCAAACTGAAAGCGAATAGTGGCATGCGAATTTACGTACAAAATGGTTACCAGGAAAACACACTCAACAAACACTTGTTTCCTGGTATGGCATGGGAGAAAGCTGAATGGAGGAAATATAATTATTGGAAACTATGCAAAACAAAATGCAAAATAATACAAATGAATAGGAACAAGATAACAATTAACCCATTATACTGGCTGCATAAAAGCACAAATACAAAGGCTAAGCAGAGAGATACTAGGAGCAAGAGCAGGAGGGCAAAATGGTCCCGAGAAGGTGTTTAAGAGCAGGGTAAAACTGACAAAGAAAACAGTCCGACTCATGGAGGTATTGCAACGAGGGGTAAATAGGGCCAAAACTCAGAAGTGTGAAGTGAGTTGGCTGACCTGGGGAGGGGGGTTATAGAGAGAGAGAATAATAGCATCAATAAAATGAGAATAAACTCAACTACTCACATGCACTTCATTGTATTCTTCCTGTAATGTACAAAGTATGATAGTTGTTCTAACTATGGGGAGGTCCAAAATTATTTCTATATTAGGGGGAAGCTCAAGATCTTTTCCAAGGCTTGGGGGAGGCTCACTATGACAAAGTGTGAGAACTCCTGATTTAGGGCTTTGATTTTCTGCGTCATGGTAGATGTTGCTCTCGGGACAGGTAGCATTTCAGATATACATACACAGCATCCCCTATCAAGTAACAGGTTACATAACGCCACATAGTTCTGTTGTAACTGATTAAATGGGGTGTTGTTTATATCATTAACACTGGCATGTATGATAACCAGTGGATTTTCCCCTGCATTTTGTAAAATTTTAGGCATCATGGAGGTAATGTCAGATACCCTGGCCCCACAGAAGCTAGAACAAGTGCGGTTGCTCTTGTCACTATTGCATACCACCCTGTCAATGTGCTTGATGACTGAATCTCCCAAGACTAACACTTGTTTTGAGACAGTAGGGGTACAAGAATCAGAAACAGGTGATTGTTTAACACACTCTGGAGCGATTAACTTAATAGGTATTGATTTGGTAGCTTGAGACTTACTAGGACAAGTATTCGTGGGCATTAACTCCTGATTGAAAAGTGTTTTTGAACCATCATTATCAACAGAGGGGGATGCACAGGATAAATCATGTAGCACTTCATTATTTGATACAGTCAATTGCTCAAACCTATTACGAGTTTCAATAGGGGCACTATTGTGTATTTGACCACCCCTCCTTTTTTTAAGAGGCTTTGTGACAATGGTCCAGTCATCATTATCATGAGAAGAGAGCAGATAATAATCCATTTTATAAGAGGGGGCAGAGGCAACAGGTATACTAGTACTAGTCGTTACAATTGTCTCCTCATCAGGAGGCATAGAAATGCTACCTAAATGTGAAGGAAATTGTTCATTAGAATGAAGTTGTTCATCCATAAGATCAATGTAACTTTCCAATTCCCTAATAACAGTAGAAACTGGTTTAATATTAAGCAGAAACGCTATCTCTGCTTCAAGAGTAGTAATCAGATGGCAATTAGCACATACATACTGCCCATACTTTCCTCACTATACATCAAACATTGCATACACTTACTAAGTTCTTTTCCATTATTAAAGGTGTATATTTACTAAGTAGAGGATATGCTAAAATTATCTTATCCAAGTTTGTCTAATGCCAGCAGTTTCTGCGTGCCCAGCAGACACAGCAGACACGCGCAAACGCACATGTAGCTTCTTTTAGTTAGCTGCTTTCTGATCTAGAAGCAAGGCAAGCAACAGAAAGTTGTAATTTGAGTCACCTGCTTTTATAGTGTCTAAGCCACACCCCCAATTAAGCTCTCTCTCCTCCTACTGGTTTAGCAAAGTAAGTTGATACAGTACCCTTCACAGCACAGAGCACACACTGACTTTCTTTTCTTTCTTTTTTTAACCCTAAATAAGACCCCTTCTACTTCTAATAAAGTATCTGTCTGCTTAATCTCAACAGACCCTGACTCCTGCTGAGATATAAGTGTTAAATTAATAAGAAAATGTAGCTTCTTTTAGTTAGCTGCTTTCTGCTCTACAAGCAAGGCTAGCAACAGGAAGTTGTAACTTGAGTCACCTGCTTTTATAGTTCTAAGCCACACCCCCAATTTAGCTCTCTTTCCTCCTACTGGTTTAGCAAAGTAAGTTGATACAGTACCCTTCACAGCACAGAACACACACTGACTTTCTTTCTTTTTTTTAACCCTAAATAAGACCCATTCTACTTCTGTGGACAGTGAATTTACCTCTCAGATAACCCCCTCATGATCAGGGTGAGAAATCAGGTACTCAGGCCCCTGTTTGTCCACCTGATACTTTTTCTCAATCTTCTTATCCATGCCAGCAGCTGAGGTGGGTGCTGACATGAATTTAGAAGTGTTTTTTTAAGGGATTTATGGATGGGCAGCATTAACTTGATTATGGGTGCTAAGCCCATCATATCCATAAATTCCACCTCATCCTCATCAGCTTCCTGTGAGGTCATGTTGAGGGTATTTACCATATGCCTCACAAAGGTATAGTGTGAGGTATAATCATCTACGGGCCTAGGAGGAGAGCCAAATTCTTGTTCAGGAGAATCATCTGGTTCTATAGGTTCTCCTCCCTCCTCTTTACAGTACCTTTCAACCTCCTCCTAGTCCACAGCATGGGAAATGGGACTGGAGCCTGGGGAGGGGGACAAGCATATTCATGAAATCCCCCCTAGCCTGGAATACCTGGAGAAATTGCCAAACCCTTGACCAGTCTTCCAGCTTATTCAGATCTTCCCTCATTTCTTCCACCCCCCCAGTGTGTCCACTCTGTTACAGATTTTTGTGTCATCTATAATCAGGCATACTTTCCATTCCAGGCCTTCTGCGATGTCGCTAATAAAGACATTGAAGAGAACCGGTCCCAGTACTGACCCCTGAGACACCCCACTGGTTACCGTGCCTACTTCCGAGTGAACGCCATTTACCACCACCCTCTGACTCCTTTTTTTTTTGCAGTGTTTCTATAACTTTTCCCACTATCAAAGTCAGGCTCGTAGGTCTGTAGTTTCCTGCACGCTCCCTATTCCTACTTTTGTGAATTGGGATCACGTCTGCACTCCTCCAGTCCCCTGGAACTTCCCTCGTATCTGGTGATAGACTGAACAGGGCAGTCAGGGGCACAGCTAGCTCCTTCTTTAGTTCCCTCAGTATCCTTAGGTGAACACTGTCCGGCCCCATTGCCGTATCTACTTTTAGTCACTCCAATTCCTGGAGGACCTTCTCCTCCATAAAAGGGCTCGTGTCAACCTCCCTTCCTTTAATGCCCTTTTCCCTTATCTGTGGCCCATCACCTATCTCTTCTTTCATGAATAGTGAACAAAAGTACTTGTTCAATATATCTGCTTTCTTCTAGTCATCTTCCACACTCCCCCCTTTCCCCTTTTAGTCTTACTATCCCTGCTTTGTTTTTCTTCTTTTCGCTCCTTTTTTTTACTGACTTGGCAAAGTTCACCTCCATTTGTGCCTTTGCAATCCTAACTGTTTTCCCTGCCTCCTTTTGTTTCTTCTGATAACTCTCCCTATCCTCTTCCTTCTGTGCTGACTTGTACCGTTTGAGTGCTTGCTTCTTTGCCCTTACTTTCTCTGCTACTTCTTTGGAGAACCACAGCGGTCTCTTTTTTTCTCTTGCTCTTTTTAACCTGCGTGACACAGAGGTTTGTTACCCTCTCAAAGGCCTTGCTTATTTTCGCCTGCTGTTCCTCTACCCTCCCCATTTTCCCTATCCTTATTAGATCTCCCCTGAGGCGCTCTCCCATTTTCCTGAAATCGGCCTCTCTGAAGTCCAGGACCCTCATTTTAGTGTGGTTTGATTCTGGCCCAGCTCTTATGTTGAACCACATCGTACGATGATCACTGGTCCCCAAGTGACTCCCCACTGTGATGTCAGTGACACTGTCCTCGTTTGACAGTACCAGGTTCATTATCGCCCCTGTTCCATCTCTACGGGCTTTTTAACTGTTCTAGTGGGTGTTTCTGATTTACACACAAATAGTAAGTGTCATTTATATCCCTTAATCAGCTTTTCCATTGTTGGAAAAATGCATTCATGTTCTACTGTCAAACTCTGTGGTTGGAGAGGGACATAAACTACATTACAAAATGGCACTTAACAGCAGACTGTCAATCAGAAACAACCACCAAGGTCACTAATAGGCAAGTGTAGATGGAACAATAACTGCATTTGAACCAGTTTCTAAAAAACTGCTTCTAGTGGGAAAAATACCTTCAGGTTCAGCGCAGTTCTCCTTTAAACTGGTCAGAAATTGAAGAGAAGACTTTGGGACAATTACTTTCTTCAGGCGGAGGAAAAAAACTAACACTGGAGTGTAGGGGTGAGCGTGACTACATAGCAGAGACTGAATTTCATTCTAAGTTACATTAGTGCTTTAGGAAATTCTGTGGCGGAGGACTGAGGCGCTGGTTGCCTTATCTGTGCTACACCCCGGCGACACAGGTTGAGGGAATGGACTCGGGTCGTCGGGGGGGGGGGTGAGGAGGAAGACAGAGCAGCTGGAAGGCAGCTCTCCTCTCCTGGGGTGGTCGCCCCCCCCCACCCACAGTTCCGCTGCAACCGGGTGGAGGGCCAGTGGTTAGCATAGGCAGAGAGGGCAACATGTAGGGAAGGTGCCTTGAGAAAATGAGGGTTACACACCTGTAACTGTGGTTCTAGGAGTGGTATATAGTGCACATCAGCACATTGGCAGTCTTCCTTTCCCTTTAAATCCAGCTGGAACATCTTCAAGCTAAGTTCCTTCCACCCACTTGGGAGATATCTTCCTTGGCACCACCTCGTGACATCAGATCTTGCATGCTGGAAACAGGGATCTGTGTGGCACTTGCCAGGGGAGGTCAGGTGGGTTGTGTGGATGTGCACCATCTACCACTCCTAGAACTATGGTTACAAGTGAGTAACCCTCATTTCTAGGTACATGGATATGATGCACTATCTACATGTTGGCAGACTCTTAGCAGTTCTCCAGGAGAAGGGGGCAAGGCACACACCGATACTTCGGGAAAAAGGTATTGGAAAACCAAGGTTCCAAAACCAGCATCCTGGTGTGTCTTAAGGTTGATGTGGTAATGGGAAATGAAGGTGTGTGCTGACTTCCAGGTAGCAGACCTGCAGATTTCCAGCATAGGGACATTCCTGGAAGCAGCCACAAGGCAGCGGAATGTCTGGTGGAATGAGCCCCAAGCCCTATGGGAGACTCCCCACCAGTCAATCTATAGTAGAGGTTAATGTAGGATACAATCCACTCCCAATCATCCCCTCAGAAGCCGGTCTGCCAGGTGCAACTTCAGCATAGGTGACAAAGAGCTGGTCAACCTCTCCACAAACTCCAGCCGTGCGCTCCATATAATAAGCGAGTGCTCACTTCAGGTAAAATGTACGGAGCCTGTGTTTGATCTCCAAGGTTGGACTGAAGTACACCGGTAGATTGATCACTTGGTTAAGGTGGCACTCCAAAACAATCTTTAGGGAGAACTTCAGGCTGGGGCAGAGGACAGCCTTGTCCCTGTGGAACACCAAATAAGGAGACTCTACTGAGAGCACCTGGAGCTCACTGATCCTTCTGGGAGAGGTGATAGCCACCAAGAAGGTGATCTTCCATGACAGGTGAGATATGTCACACCTGTGCACTGGTTCGAGCATTGTTAAGACCAGCAAAAGTTCCACAGTGGTTATGGTTCATGCACCGGTGGGGACAGGTGGTCATGCCCCATAAAGAAGCATCTAACCACCTCTTCCTGCACCACCTTTGGCATACCAGTCCACACTCACTATGCAGAAATGGCTGCTAGGTACACCCTGAGGGTCTTTGACCTAAGGCCCGACTGAAAGAGGGACCACAGGTAGTCCAGAATGCTAGCCAGGGCGCAGGACAGGGGTCTAACTCCCTGCCCTGGCACCAAATGGAAATGCACTTCCCATTTAATGGCACACCACTGGCAGGTTGACCCCTTCCAGGAGGCTTCCACAACCCGGAGAACCTCCTTGAGAAACCCAAAGCCTGGAACTCTAGCCACTCAGGAACCAGGCTGTCAAGTGCAGGGACTGAAGGTCCGGATGTAAGACTTTGCCCATGTGACAGGAGAGCAGGTCCGAGCATAGAGACAAGTGCCATGGAGGCCTACTGCTGCGGAGGCTGAGGAGATCTGGGTTCCAGAACTGGCACAGTCAGTCTGGGCTTCCAGGATCACCTGCACCTTTGTCCCTCTGTGCCGTGACCAGCACCTGGTGAATCAGGGGAAAGGGAGGGAAGGCATAAAAGGGGTCCAGTTCCAGGGCCTCATGAAGGCATTCCCCCCATCAGAGTTCCACACTGTGGGAGGCGGGCACATAACAGCCTCAGCTTTGCATTCTCCTAGGAGGTGAAAAGGTCAACCAGAGGAGTGCCCCACTGGGAGAACAGATGGTTCACCACCTCCTGATAAAACGGTGACCCGTGAGATGCATCACCCACCTGATTGAGGGTGTCCCCCAGATGGTTGGAGGTTCTGGTCACATAGATCACTAGGAGATTGGCGTCCAGACTAAATACAAAGGTCCAGGTGTGCAGGGTTTCCTGACACAGCTGCAGGGAAAGTGTTCCTCCCTGCCAGTTGAGGCAGTACATGGTAGTGGTATTGTCCATCTGGACCTGCATGACCTGATCCCGAACTGATGAAGCGAATGCCGTCAGGGCTAGACGCATTGCACAAAGCTCCAGCAGATTGATGTGGTACTGGATCACCTTGCGGGTCCAGAGTCCACAGGCTCTGTGATCCCCCAAGCGGGTTCCCCATCCCACCAGAGAAGCTTCAGTCATTAGAAAGACCGTAGGCTCTAGGCAGATGAATCGGACTCCATGCAGGTGTTCCAGGACCAGCCACCACCGGATGGCATCTCACACTGGCTTTGTCACTACGACAAACTAGTACAGGTGACGAGGTGCTGAGACCACTGGAAAGCCAGCTCCCACTGCAGGGGATGCATCTGCCAGAGGGCCCACCGGACCACACTGGTGCAGGACACCATGTACCCCAACAGCCACAGGAAGTCCTGGGCAGGGCGTGACTGCCCAACCTGAAATAATCAGGCAGAGGAGGTAAGGTCTGGGAGGCAGTATACCGCAGTGGTTTAAGGCTCTGAGCTGCAAATCTGGTGACATCCAGCAGACCAGACCTGGGTCTGAATCCCACAGCTTCCACTTGCATACTGTGTGACCCTGAGCAAGTCACTTAACTTCCCTGTGCTCCCAGGTTGCTCCTGTAAAAAAGCTTTCAGCTTAGTGTGCTACTCCTGGTTAAACAACTAAATTAAAAAAAAAAAAAAAAAAAAGGTCCACCACCTAGTCCACTGGGAGTTGGGCCATGGCCCAGAGGGAGTTGAAACCTGCCCCAATGAAGTGAATGGTCTGACAGGGATTGAGTTCCAACTTGGCCAGGCCAGACCTAAGGCCTAGCAAGTCTGGATGGCCAGATCCCTGGACCACTCCAACGTCTCCTGGGATGGACCAGCAGTCAGCCAGTCATCCAGGTAAGGAAAGACCCCGGACCCCGCAGTGCCTCAGGAATGCTGCCACCACTATGATGCACTTGGTGAAGTCCCTGAGGGCCGAAGAGAGGTTGAAAGGCACAACCCGAAACTCATAAAGCACCCCTTCCATGCAGAACTGAAGGTACTACCAGTGGGGCAGATGGACAGGGATCCTGGAGGTCCAGAGAGCAGAACCACATGCCCTGCTCCAGAGATGGGATTGTCTGATTCAGTGTGACCATCCTGAACTTGTGCCTCCTCAAGAACTGGTTCAAGTCATGCAGATCCAGTATGGGGCATCAACCTCCTATCTGATTGAGAACCAGGAAGTACCTGGACACAAAGCCCTGGCTGGCAGAAGTGTCCAGGCCACAGGCCACAGTGCCTTTCTTGAGGACCTGGGAAATGTCCTCCCTGAGGGTGGAAAGCATGTCCTGGGAAGGCATGGACTCCCATGGGGCATGGGCTGGAAAGGTCGGGAGAGCCTCAAAGTCGAGAGGCAACCTGTGACCCACCACGTCCAGCACTCAATTGTCCATAGTAATAGCAGACCAGGCATGCCAGAAATTACAAAGCCGACCCCACAAAGGAAGCTGAGACAGGGACGTGGCAAGCAGCAGGCAGACCCCCCCCCCATCACTGAGCAGCCTATGTTGAAGAGGATACAGCGCCGGGTGCCGAAGGAGCACTGGTGCTCTGACTTCTTGATTTCTTGGGGCCCTGGATGGCTGACTTGGGTTTGGGACACCAGATCTGGGACTGCCCCAACTGGGGCTCCTGTTGCTTAGGCTGTGGGTCTGAAAGGGTCAAAATGAAAAGGGGTTCTTCTCTGGCTACTGGCCCTTGGAGTCCTTTTGTGAGGATGGGACACAGTTCACGGTGGCACTGGACTTCTCAATCCTCGTAAGCTGGCCCTCTACACCTGGCCTCAAAAGGTCAGTGCCCAAGAATGGGACACCCGCTAGCTTACGTTGGGCATCTGCCATAAAGGTGGAGATCCGAAGCCAGGCTCTGCAGTGCATGGCCACTGCTACCACCACGGACTGAGAGCAGGAGTTGCTTATGTCCAAAGACATCTGGAGCGGATACTCAGCGAGCGCATGACCTTGTTCACAGACCACTTTCACTGCAGACTGCAAGTCCATGGAAAGGTGTGGAATGATGTGGTCCAGGACCCCCATAAGCACACGACTGAAGTTGGCCATCATAAAGGCAGAGCTCGCCTGCCTGAGGCCCAAGGAGGATGTAGCCTACACCTTTTTGGCAGCATAGTCAAGCTTCTTTGTTTCCTTCTTGGGGGGCTTATTGACATCCCCGACACTGCCTGCCTGACAGAAAATGGAATCCACCACCAACCCTCAGCTGAGGGGTGATTGGAGATACCCGGGAGGGACCCAGTCGAGACCGCATACTTGCGGACCATACAGGCAGATGGAGCAGGGCACGAGCTGGATGCTGCCACAAATCCAAGGTGGGACCCAGGATGACTTCCGCTACTGGAAATGCCACCCTTGGGGAGTCATCCCTGTCAATGATCTCTGTCAGGGGATACTTGGCCCACTTCTGGACCAGCTCCAACAGGATCTCCAAAGACTGGGAGACAAGCCAGAGCAAGGCCCCGAAGGAAAAAGGGCCTGGTTGGATGCAAGGTCCTCAGAGGACTTCCGATCAAAGCCCAGAGTCCTAGAGAAATGCATGGAGGAGCCGTCTGTATCAGACAACTCCTCAAACACCGCCTTTGGCCCTTGACCACTGGGAACCACTCTGGATTCATCAGAGTGGGTAATCTGTACTGAAAGTCGGCCAGGGAGCCTGGAGGCTGACCGAGTAGCATTGGATGGGGCCCCATGCAAGGGCTGCTTGGGTGAAGGCTCCACTAAAATAGGTGAAGCAGCCGGGGAAGGCTTGACTGGATGAGGCTGGGCCAGAACTGGCCTCACCGGGGTAGACCACAGAAGTGCCAGGGCCTGCTGGAATACTGGCCTTTCCTAAGAAAACCAGTGCTGCCTCAGGAGCTCCTCATACTGCCATCGCAATTTGCAGCGGAGCCTCTCCTTGACCAAAGACAAGGGGGAAGAGACGTGTCGGTGGCATTTCAATGGAGGTAGAGAACAGGAATGACCCGAATCCTGAGACCAGGACTGGGTCCTTGACTTAGACCTTGACCGACAATGAAAAATGAAAATTATGTACCTACTGTAATTCTTGATCTTCCTGTGTATCTTCACCATTCATCACTGGTGGGTTTAATCGGAGGTGCTAGGACCCCATGAGAAGCTTTTTAGCTTTAAAAGGCTTTCTTCCTATCTGAAGGAGGGGCTGCTGATGGAGACAGGGCCGCCCTTGAGGCCAACATACCACGTGGTACACGCGGGCTGGCCAGTAGCGGACGCCGACCCTACCATTACCTCAGTTCTGCTTACCAGAGAGGGAAACCAGAGATAGAAGAAAAAGGGCAGGAGGAGGCATGGGCAATGGAGCCCAAGGGATAGGAAAAGAAAAGAATACAAAATGAAAAAGGAATAAACCAGCCACAAGAGGACAGATGGGACTTTAAAAGGTTCTGGGAGATAGACCCTAACCACCGGGCAGGCCAGGGGAGGGTAAGAGAGGGGTGGAGTAGGAGGGAGGAAAGAACAGACAAAGAGGAATAAAGGAAAGGGGAGAGGAGAGAGAGGAGAACATCCTCAAGTCCATAGCTTCTCCTGGAGGACCAAAAGGGGAATCCTAAAGAGCACCTCACTCACCCTTTTTTTTTTTCTTGAAGTCTGGGACAAGTAGCCACGGCGAGAGGCTCAAGATTCAGGAGAACCGAGTCTGACGAGGGCATAGCTAGGAGTTAACATCTCGCAGGTGTGAGCAACCGACAGGATGCCAAGGTCATGTCAGACCAGGTGCAACCCTCAAGGTCCGGCAGAGAGGAAGAGCTATTTGCTCTCAACTCCCTCTCTCCCCTTGCAACAAGAGGTGGGGACAGGACCACCTCAGGACAAAGTCCCCTAAGAGGAGATCTTAAGGAAGGGAGGTCCTGGGGTGTAGAAAAAGTTATTGACCCATATGTCCAGCACCACAAGGGTGGTGAGACAAAGAATGACAACCTCTAGAAGAAGCCAAGGACCTTAGGGTGACTACAAGGAGACCCTGTCCCATGGTGACCCAGAAGTGGGTTACCTGCTGGGGATAAAGGTGAGCCTGTTAGAGCTCCATGAAAAAGTAGAAGGTACCCGGAGCCCCTGCGATGGGAACTCGAACTAGGGAGCCTGGATGTACTTCCTAGAGAGAGGCAAAGATCTGCAAGGACAGGGTCCCCTTGGTCCAGAGAGTCTTAAGAGAGTCCCCAATCACAGCCAAGAGGGGCCCCTGAGGAGCCCCTAGGAAAAAAAGGACAAGAGCTCCTGCTTGCCCTCTCCCCAGAGGTGGGTCCCTGGTATTTCAGATGAAGTGACAGGGAACCCAGAGGTGCCAGCAGGATTGTATCTGCAATAGGGCTCAACTGGAAGGAAGGCAAGCAGGGTAGAGGCACTGCCCAGGAGACTGGGGCCCAAGAGAAGATGGAAGGCAGGAAGCAGTGATGAATGGTGAAGATACATAGGAAGACCAAGCATTACAGTAGGTACGTAATTTTCAACTTACCTGTATCAATCTTCATCATTCATCACTGGTGGGTGAGTACCTAGCACCACGTTAGTGGCCCTGGCACCTCCATGTGGGCTAAGACTATCCCTCAGCCTCTTGTGGGGGACTCACAAAAGGAGAGGGCCCACCACAGGTCTGGCCAGACCTGCTACTGGTTCGGGTCAGGTTGAAACTCCTGTCCTGCAGGAGAAGGAGGATGCACTGAGAGCTCTTGCCTGGCCCTGTGGGAGAAAAATCGGGGCCCCAGAATGGCAAGGCAGTCACCCTACACCAGGCCAAGGTGCCCGTCTAATGCAGACCGCTGTTCCCACAATCCTGGAGGATACCATGTTGGCATCATAAGATGCCCGTGCTTGGTGTCTCACCAGCTCTAGGCCTCGAGTAGAAATGTCGATGGCTCGCCTGGTTGCCTTGCTATCAGGCATGGCTGCCAGGATCTGACCCAGTGTAGCCCACAGGCACCTTTCACAGGCCACCATGTGTGCCTAATGTGCTGAGCTGGAGAACAAGATGTGCGCTGAAGAGAAAATTCTTCTGCTTCAGCGATCAAACTCCACAGAGTCTGTCTCTGGAGGATGGTCTCTTGACAGGCGCAGATGCCCAGAAGGGGTATCCAGCCAATCCAACCCCCAACTCAGGATGGGGCATAGATCCTGGAGACCCAGTGGGAGTGCAATACCTGTACTGACAGTCCCGAGGGGCTGGAAAAGAGGAAGCGGGAAGCTGCCAGGCACGGAGCGACTCCTCCAAAAATGGACAAGGCCATAGAGGGATCACCACGGATTCTTGGCTGTATTCCCCAAGGAATGCCAGCGTCGCACACGCAGGATTGAGTTGGGTGGAAGGGGAAAGACAGAGTTCCTCCAGCATCACCAGGAACCACAGATACTCCATGAAATCAGCATAAGAAGATTGGTAAGAGGGGGAATCCTTTTCCTCAGAGGAGGAAGTCGACAACGTGGAAAGACTCTGCATAGGGTGCGACAAAGCCGAAGGAGGATATGGAAACACCATCTTGTCAATGGCCCTAAAATAAAGAGGGAAACCACTCACCATTGCCCTATACTGCTCCCAAGTGAAGGGCCCCAAGGGATTAGAAAGACCTGGAAGAAGCGGGAGAGGAGGTGGAGGCAGAGAGGAAGGAGGGAGGGAATAATAGCCCTGGGAGACCAATGTTCCTCTGCCAGGGCTGTGGGCGCAAGCAGGGGAACCCTCCCTAGAGAGGGGGCTGCGCTGCCCAGCCACCACTTCCTGCTCAATCCTGCCCAAGCCAACAGGTTGAAGCTTTAGGGGAGAGGACCTCTGGTGAGGAGATTGGAGCCATACAGACCCAGAAGGGCAGTCCCTGCAACCACCCACTGCAGGGCTCCGGCCCCAAGAAGGAGAGGGGGAGCCGGGCCAGCACTCCGACTCCATCCCGGGGTGGCCAGGGCCACTGGGACAGAACGGGATGCCAATTGGGCCCCCCCGCCCTGACCCAGATGACCGAGACCTGCCCCTCGAGAAAGGTCCTACCACGGTCACCGCTTTAAGGGAAGGGGGAAGAGAAAAGACAGCACCCAGGTTGGCCTCAAACTCTGCCCCGGAATCTATGTTGGCACCGACTGCTGACGCGGTACCAGAGACTTAATCCACGACGGGGACGGCCGCAAAAGAGGTGCCATCACCCAAAGCAGCCCAGACTGCAGCACCGACATTGTCCATAGCATCAACCGTGGCGCTGTCACCAGAGGTGGCACTGACCGCAGCGCCAACCCCAAAAGCAGTGCCATCCTTGGGGGAAGTAGTAGCCACAACACTGATCCAAGAAGTGGACGTCGAGCTGGGGAGCAGTCACGAGTGTCTCTACCATCACCAGAGACGGAACACAGAGGCAGCACCAAGAGCAGCACCGGCAGAGAGAAGGCGGTGTCATGCAGAAATCGACCTAGAACTTCCCGGAAGAGAAGACGATCTCCTACTGAGTACGGGGAGCATCCGTAGCTCCGGGGAACTCGGTTGCCAATCCAGGTCATCCTTGGGCTGGCCCATCGACATAGCAGTTGGATTTCTGCTTACGACGCTGGTGACTCGGGTTCAAGAGCGGACCCGAGAGTCAGAGGGCTGGCCAGGGGGAGGATGTCTGAGCGTCTGAGGGACTGCTTGGCTCCTCCGAAGGGGGGGGGCACACTGGCTCGAGGGTGGCCCGAACTCTGGTGACAGCCGGAGATATCGCAGCCCTGATGCCTGCAACAGAAGGGGAGAGCATGGGGGATGCTGGCATATGCCTTGGCGTTGTGGCGCACCATGCTCTGGGAGGGCATACATGAAAAAATGCCTCTCCCAGCGTGACACCAATGTGAGGACCCGATAGTGGGTCCTCACCTGCCAACGGCTGCAGTACTGCCTGAATCCCCAACGTAGACTTGATTCCTCTGGGAAGGGGGTTCGGGGGCATCCTCCTCACCGTATCCCCACCTGGGGGTAAAGCCAGGGCTCCATGGGGGAGTCCCGACAGGAAGAGGTGGCACCAGGTAAGGTAGTTGAGTGACAGTGCTGGGTTGGGGTGGGGGTAAAAACAGAAATAAAAAAAAAATTAATAAGGAGGAGACCACGGCGGTCCCAGGAGAGGCAAACCCATCCTGGCATTAAGGACTGTATTGGGAGGGGACTCCGTGGTGCCGCCACCTTGCTCACCGGCACCTGGGCCAGTGCCAGGAGCAGAGGCTGCACTCGTTGTAGCCTCTGAGAGTACCACTGATGCAGGCGCCGCGTATAGCCAAGACCTCGACACTGGGGTTGCCTGGCTCCCTGATGGGGGATGGGGAACCAGACTGCGAGTGGTCCACGACTGGCTCCTGGAGGAGGCCGACTGACCCCTGACCCCTTGCCCAGGCATCCAGTCTCAGCGAGACCTGAGACAACAGAGGCCTGTTGCCTGCTGGTGCGTATAGCAGCAGGGGGAGGCCTGGGGGGGAGGCCAAGGGACCTTACCTTGATGACCCTCATGCAACGCCGACCACCGAAGGTTGGGGGGTCACAACCTCACCACGTGGATAATTAACGTGCAGAAGTCCATGGAGAAGCAGGAATTGCATCGATCCATGTCGTGGTTTGGTCCCAGGCAGGTGAAACACCAGTCATGTGGGTCCGTTAAGGAGAAACGACTACTGCAGGGGCAACCTCGCATTGGGGTAGTCCCTGCCTTGGAACGCTTTTGCCCCAAACCCAACATGATCAATCGCACTCAAAATAACGAAAATGGAAGCTAAAGACTCAACGCTGAAACTTTATAGAAAAACAGTGCCTTTACACGGCGAAGAAATGGTGTTGAGTAAACAATTGAGCAGAACTGAGATTGTCACTGGAAGACAAAGAAGGGTGCTGTCCCACGGAGTCGTGCTGTACTCGGTGGGAAAAACAGAACTGAGGTAATGGCGGGGCCAACATCAGTTCCTGATCAACCCATGAGCGCCACATAGTATTTCGGGCTCGAGAGCAGTGCCGTCTCCAACATCGACCCCTCCTCTAAATAGGAAGAAAGCTTTTTAAAGTTAAAATGCTTCCCATGGGGTCCTAACACCTCCGGCTTGAACCCACCAGTGATGGATGTTGAAAATTGATACAGGTAAGATTGCTGACATCGAGAGGACACAGGAGGAGGGGGCTGTGTAGACCACGCTGACTGGGTCCTGCCATGAACTCCCTGAAGGGGGAATCTCCTGGGAGGAAACAGGAGGGTCAGCTAATCTCTCCTGTCTCTCCTAGGAGTGGGCCGAGAGGACTGGGGTCCAGGAGAGTTGTCACCCAACTCGTCCGGTAGCAGGCCAACAAAACTGAAACAAATCACATCCAGCTGGTCAGCCCGTGTCTTGGCCAGGAAGCCTTATGGGGACAACGAGGAGCTAGTGGGCTGTCTTTTATTGCTGGTGGGATCATCTGAAGTGGATTGCTTGACAATCGTTGAGGGGTTGAAGGAGTCCTGAGAGCTGCAACATCAAGCCTGCTCTCAGTCCCATGACCTACAGCGGGAATTCTTAAGCTGCACCTTACAGGAGTGAACCCCTTGGGAAGAGCCCTCCCCGAGGGTTTGGAGGGACTGGTACATGTCCCTAAAGGACCCCATAAAGGAAGGCCCCACAGAGGTACCCACTGAGAGCCGCACTGGGGCAGAGGAAGAGACCGCCGCAGGGTGAGCTGCCACCTCAAGGGCGGCCAGCTGAGAGGCTGAGCCCACTGCCACCGAAATGGCCTTGCGGGCGTCCTTGGACCAAATCGGAGGATCCTGCTCATCCAGTCGGCCAAGGAGAAGATGGGCATACCTGTCCTGAAGAGAGGAGGGGGAGCAGGGTCTGGCATAGAGCGCAAGCCTGTGGGTCATGCTCTGCTCCCTAACAGTATATGCACAAGGCATGAGGATTGGTGTGCGACATTTTTTGGTTGCATGTCACGCACAGCTTGAACCCAGTTTGGGATTTGTTGTGCTCCATATGTACAAGAGTTGGACTGAAAATACAACCCATGGAAAAAAACACAACACCCAAAGATGATGAAGAAAAATAGGACCTACACTGTGTGCAGAGAGCTGCGAAAGAAGAGATCTGACTCTTCCAGCAGAAAGGAAGATCTGACGCCTTGTGTCAGTGCCGAGAAGAATACCACCCGGGTGGGTGGGAGGAGCTTAGCTTGAAGACATTCAGGCTGGATTTAAAGGGGAAGGACTGCCAAAGTATGGATAGTACACCATATTCACGTCCCTAGAACACGGTCTTTTCCTGGCAGGTGAACTGCTGATAGTTGCACAGCTAAAGAATAGGCCAGATTCCTGAGCTTCACTGCTTCCATACAGAACTTTGAAGATCTTGGGCCTCCTTGTTTGTTGATGTAGTACATGTTAGTGGTGTTGTTTGTCCTGACCTGACTTGACCCCTGACGTGGGAGGCAAAAGTCTGTACAGCCAGGTACACTGCTCTGGGTTCCAGCAGGTTTATATGCTCCTGGGAGGACCACACCCTGCTTACTGTTAGGTCACCCAGATTAGCACCCCAGCCTAGGAGGGAGGTATCTGTAGTTGGCACTACTGTGG
The DNA here is from genome assembly GCA_016271365.2 of Neoceratodus forsteri. Classification (NCBI taxonomy): domain Eukaryota; kingdom Metazoa; phylum Chordata; order Ceratodontiformes; family Ceratodontidae; genus Neoceratodus; species Neoceratodus forsteri. The sequence continues at coordinate 1,845,933,547 of CM057456.1, forward strand.
GTGACTGCTAAAGGAAGGGCACACCCTCCCTGAGGCTGCCCTCTTCTTTCCGCCAGTCCAGTGCTCTTAAAGAGAGTCTTTGACACAGGCACCAGCCTTGAAAGAGGGCCTTGCCTTTGGGACCAATGGGCCCTTAGGTGGTAGCGGATGTCTCTCATTGGGAACCTGGCCCTGACCACACTGATGTGGATGAAGGCCATGTGGTCTACAAGCTGGAGGAAGTCTCTTGCTGGCCTGGGTTGATCTAACCTGAAAGGCTTCGTTAACTTCACCAGGTTTTGTACTCTCTCTTGAGGGAGGAAGGCCCTCCCTTGGAGGGCATCCAATTCTGCACCTATAAAGTCCAGTACTTGCACTGGCGCTGTCTGGACTTCTGAGTATTTATCATGAAGCCCAGCTCCTCCAGGGTGTGCTGAGTGAGAAAAAGAGAGGCCTTGGCCTCCTGGTGTGACTTCCCTGTGACTAGCCAGTCGTCGAGGTAAGGGAAGGCCACCACCCCGTCTTTTCAGATGTACTGCCACTACAGCCAAGCACTTTGTGAACACTCTTGGAGCTGAAGAGAGCCCAAAAGGTAGGGCTGTGAGTGAGCAGCAAGCATTCCTTACCCTGAACTTTAAGTACTTTCTGTGACAGGGCTTGACTGGAATAAGGAAACAGGTATCTTCCAGATCCAGAGACACTAGCTAGTCTTCTTGCCAAATGGTTGGGATTACTGAAGCCAGAGTTACCATTCTGAACTTTTCCTTTTTCAGGTGTTTGTTCAGTTGTCTGAGATCTAAAATGAGTCACCACTCCCTATTTTTCTTGTGCGTCAGGAAGTACCTTAAGTAGAGGCCCTATCCCCATTGTGATGGGGGACCTTTCCAATGCATTTGCTTGCAGCAACTTTCTTACCTCCAACTCCAACAGGATTTTCTCTGTTGGGGTGGGATGTGCAAAGTTTTTGAGAACCTGCAATCTTGGAAATCTTCCGAATTGCATAATAAGCCCCTGGCTCACTATTTCCAGAACCCACTTGTCTGTGGTGATGTTTTTCCACTCCTGGAAGAAGTGAGCTAGCCTTCCTCCCACTGGCAATGGGTGGGTAACTTGGCCCAACTTTTGAGGGGTTCTGTTTAGGCACGGCCTTGGGTACTGAGGTTGAGTCAGCATGCTTAGAGCCCCTTCTACCTCTGCCTCTGAAGAAATCCCTTAGCTGGGATAAATCATAGGTGAGGAAACCATGGGGAAACTATCCCCTACCTCTCCTTCCACAAGGCCTGATGGAAGTGGATGCTTTTTCCTTCTCAGTATTGCTCTCGTAGGTGGCTTAGTACTCCTCCACCTTCTTTACATATGCCTCTGTCTTGTCATCAAACAGGAAATTTCTCACAGGGAAAATCCACTGCCTTCATCTGAGTGTCCTGGGAGAGGTTGGTGGTTCTCAGCCAAGCAAACACTACATGGCCCATCACTCTGGAAGCACTGTCACGGACGTCCACTGCAACATGGAACTGGTACTTGGTGGCATCCATAGCTCTCTTAGCAGTGTCTGATAGATCTTGTGCCACGTCACTAGACGTTTTCTAGCTCACAGCCAGAATGGAGCTCCACAGAGCCTTCTGGTAGTGGGCCTTGAGTGACACGTAAGCTGCCCGTCAAAAGCAGGGAAGCTGAGCTATAAACTTTCTTTCCCATGCTATCCAGTTTCCTGAAGTTCTTGTTCAGAGGCTGGGCAGAAAGGGGAACTTTTGCCTTGTTACAGGCCGTAGCTTGGACCACTTCCTCATGGTCTGGGTGAGAATATACATCCTCGGCACCCTGCTTGTCCACCTGGTATTTTTTTCCCTTTTTATCAATACCATAGGTAGAGGTGGGCGTTTGCATGAGCATGCAGCTTACATTCGCTAGGGACTTGTGGACTGGTAGAAGCAACCTCTTGGACAGGATTAACCACATCATATCCAAGAATTCCACTTTGTCTTCATCCTCAGCCATCTCCAGGAAAGAAAGGTTGATGGTATTAACTATTTGTCTCACAAAGGAATAACATGACGAGAAATCATCCTGAGCACAAAGAGGAGAACCAAACTCCTGCTCTGGAGAACCGTCAGGCTCGACAGTTTCTTCCTCCTCCTCCTCCTCTTCATCATAGAAAAACTCAGCCCCTTCCTCCTCCGAAACTGTGGTAGGTACTGGAACTGGGGAAGGGGGACAGGCATGCCCATAAGCGATCTCAAAGTTTGAAAGACCAGGAAAAACTGCCATGCCTAGGTCATGTCCTCAAGTGAGAGCACTCTGTTCTTGTCCACTGACATATCCTGCCTTTTTCAGGAGGTGGAGCAGCAATTGTTCTACTTTTTGTTCTTTTTTTGTAGGCATCATTCTCCGGTACCTGCTCAGAGGCTCTTTTTAGCTTGCTGGTTCCAGGGTTCCCCCATTCAGACACCCTGGATTCTAAGCCATCTTTAGTAGACTTGTCCTTCTGCTTACTGTGAGAGGCTAGACCCTCGTCTGAGCATTTTGGTGACAAGAGGCAGACTGAGAAATCATAAGGTCTTCCAATTTTTAGCCCCCTTTTTTTTGATAGTTTTAGGCAAAACTTGATGCAAAACTCACAACTAGAGAAATCGTGATATGGAGCCAGGCACCTCATACACAACTTGTGTCAAGTCTGTCTTAGTCAGGAGGTTGGAACAATTTTTACGATTTTTAAAGCCTGCATGTCCTGTTTTCTTTTTGGGTCTGTCAGACATGGCATTCGAGGAAAACCCAAACTTGGTTTGGTTCCAAATAGAAAAAAATTGTAGTTTACGGATCAGTTTCACAAATAAAACAAACCGCTAAATAAACAGAGGTTAAAGTTTAAAAATAAAGGCAAAAAAAACTCCAATCGCATCTCGTTTCCCATGAAAGAGGAAACCAGGATACATAGTAACCACAATACGGTAAAAAGAGAAAGGGCTTAATAATTTATTTATTTTTCTAATTTTTTTTAATATTGTTTTTCAGAGCAGGAGAAAACTGCGATTCAGAGGCCTCTCTGGTTCCAGGAATCTGATCAGGAACTGGAGAATAGCAACAAAAACAATTAAAAACAAACAAAAACAATCCTAACACAGAGATTCAAAAACTAAATAAATACTATAAAAACAGAAAGTAAATGCGAAAAACAAAACCACAATGGACTGAAGAACTGGGACAACTCTTCAGTGTGACTTCTTCCTCAGGCAGAGAAATAAATCTGACGTTACAGGACAGAGTGGAGCATGACCACACAGCAGAAATATGAATTTCATTCTAAGATTCCATAATTAGCAAAAAAATTCTTCTTTCCCAGGCAGCTCAAACCAGCAGGCAGATTTGCAGTTATTTAGGCAAACTGAGAGATTCCTAGGGTTTGAAATAAAAGTTGTACTTACTTACTCGCTTACTAAAAATAAACACAATTTCTACTTACTTGCATTATGTACAAGCATCCTTATCTCCTGAAATACAACAATTATAGCCATCAAGTTTGGATTTTTTACAACCACTCATTCATAAGGTGTCTAAAAAGGTTTATTTAGCTCCTCCAAGCGGTAATACACTCAACAAAAAGAATACCGCACCAAACCAAATTTAAATCACCATGTGCTGCTTTATTGCAAAGTAAATAAAGGTAAGTGCAGATAGATGTGTGGAGTAACACAACTTGGGGCAAGTAGCACATGTTGATTTAAATTTGGTTTGGTGCAGTATTCCTTTTGCTGAGTGCATTACCACTTGGAGGAGTGTCCGTAGTCCCTGGGCTGGCCAGCCCTTGGTTTTGCACCGTACCATGTCACGGGTTTGCAGGTACTGTATCTTTTGGATTTCATTTTTATTAAAGGAGAGCTACCTGCAAATGAAAATCAGAAATGGCTGCCCAGATTGGTGCTTCAGTACCCCAATCACCTGTGCCAGTGGCATCTTCTAAGCTGCTGGAAACAGTCAATAAGGAACAGATGGTAAAATTATTTGAGGCAAATGGATTGCAGGACAGGAAGCAACATGGGCTTGTGGTAGAAAGGTTTTGCCAAATTAACCCAATCGACTTCTTTTATTAGGTTAGAAAGGCAGTGGACATGGGCCAAGCAGTGAATGGATTGTACCTTGACTTTAGCAAAGAACTCTGACTCCATCTCGCACAAAAGGCTCATTAAAAAGCTGAGTGACCTTGGGACAGAGTACAAAATGTCAGATAGCGAACTGGCTGGAGGGCAGGATGCAGAAAGTGGTCATCAAAGGGGCACACTCTGAGTCCAGGGGAGTCACGAGCAGGGTACCACGGGGATTAGTTCAGGGACCAGTGCTCTTTAAAATCTTCATCTGTGATATAGGAGAGGGAATCCAGAATAAGGAACAAGCAGCAGAGTGGATGCTGAAGAGGGAGTTAGAAGGATGAAAAGGAACCAGGGATAATTGGGAAAGTGGTCAAGTTTATGGCAGCTACAGTTCAACACAAAAAGTGCTAAATAATGCACATCTAGAGAAAGAACCCTAAAACAGACTACTGAATTTGGGGGGGGGGGGTAGATAATTTTGATGCAGCTGACAGAGAAGCAAGACCTAGGGATAACCATTAATGATACTCTCATGTTCATAGCTCAGTGCAACAAGGCGTACAGGAAGACATACAGGATGCTGGAATGTACAGGAAGTGAATTTGATAATATGAGACAGGAGCTGATACTGCCCTTATACAGGTGGTCCCTGGGAAGGCAACACCTCAGGTACTCTGCATAGTTCTGAAGTCCACACCTGAAGGAGGACAGATAAAATACAGTGAAGGGTCTTGAAGATGATCCAGGGGTGGCAGCAGGGGAGGCTGTACAAGGAAAGGCTGGCAGCCCTTTATCTACATACATTATAGGCGATGAGAGAAAGAGAGAGTATGACTGTGACATACAAGTTTGCATGAGGAAGAAACAGGGTAAACTATAAAAACCTGTTTATGAGGAACAGCGGCACAATGACTAGACACGGGTGGAGACTGATGGAAGGAGATTCAGGAGGGATGTGGGAAAGTTCTTTTCCATAGAGCAGGTAATGGATGAATGGAATAAACTGTCCAGAGAGGTGGCTGAAGTCAAAACCATGACAGAGTTTAAACTTGGGTAGAACAGATAGAAGGGAATACTAGGTACCAAAGACATAAGAGTTGAAAGACTATCAGCCACTAGCACAATGGTATCTCTAAATCCAGCCATGTGTTAGGATGAGCATGGCGCTAGGTAGAGAAATGGGCAGACTGGATGAACCACTGGGTATTTTTCTGCTGACATAATCTATGTTTCTAGATGCTTCCTATGCACACTATATAATATTTCGATGTTCTCATTCCTAACACTAAATCTAATTAGATACTGAGGTGCCAAGAACTTAGCCAGGGGCCACAGGATGCCAGTATAGAAGCAGGCTTACTTCATGCTACTTCTGTAAGGGTTTCCAGAGCAGGCTGGATAGGGGTACAAGTGAGCTACAAGGAGTACAGTAATATTAAGGCACTCTAGCTGAATCTTTTTGGACTGGTCTGCATCTACCATTCCAAAATTCAGAGCTTTCTGCATATATTTTTTTTTAAAAGTGATTGAAAAAAGTGATCCTCCTGAGGAACCCTCACTGACTAGGCAGGCAGAGTAGTATCCTGACTATAAATAAACTCGTCATAATTGTCTACTTCATCATCTATAAGGTCTGGATTATCCTCTAGTTCATCATTCAATACAGAGGAATATGGTACTGACTTGGACACTGAGGCCAGGACTGGCTCAGAGAGAAACACCCTCCTCACCATCGGCGCCAGTTCTGACACAATGGCATCGACATTGGCAATGGGGCTGCCAAACCCAAAGTCACCCCTGACAGCTCTATCAGAAGCATGGGCAATACCAATAGAGTGCAGTGAAGCCATTGCTCCATAACAGCTGTCCGCTGACCAAACTGCTCATCCGAGACATCTCCTACAGGTAGTGTGGTTTAGGAAGATGGAAGCGTTGGTACTGCTGGCCTGATATCCAGTGCTGTGTCATCCCTTAAGGAATATGAAGGCCACTAGGGTCTCTGTCCGCCTAGGTGAGATAACAGCCTTGGGGCAGAGCAGCATGAACTGGACCGGGAGTTGTGTTTTTGCTTCCTTTTCTCATGTTAAGGTGAATTCTAGACCAAATGGTGCCTGGAACCAGACTTCAAATGTAAGAGGGTCTGGGACTGTTTATTTTGTTTGGGGTGGGGGGGCTGCTACCAGCTGGCTAGCCATCAGTCTGTTTCCACTACCCCCATCTCCTGGGAATTACCTCTGCACCCAGTGCACCTCCGGGTGCTTCCCACCCTCCCTCCAGAGGAGGAGAGCCAGCTGTGAGACATGTAATCCTCCTCCCCAGCCCTCCAACTCCTGGACTCACTTTCAAACCTGGGACAATGGCATCATGAGTGGTAGCGCTACTGCTGCATTGGTAAGCTAGCCAGACTGTTTCTTTTTACGATTTTGGGAGGACTGCTTAACTTCCGAGTCATAAGACTTACCAGACCAAAACACTCGCCAAGAAAAAAGTGGTAGTCTAAGACAGAGTAGATGTGGAGAAACTTTCCTTTTCAGATGACCATGAAAGTTTTCAAAAAAGTAGAGAAAACTTGAAGAAAACCGACACACATAGTGAAACCAATATAAAGGTCAATTACATGTGACAAACTACACTAGAATGCTATGTATACACAAACCGGTTATGGTCCCCAACAAGGAATGCACTGTGCTTCAATATTAGGTGAAGCAGGAACTCAGGTGCTTGGGGCTGGCATAACGCACCAGTGGGCCAGTAAAACAACACTGCAGCTAATTCTGCATTCTTTAAGGTGCTGCTGCCAGGTAAATCTTACAGCACAAGAAAATTAAAAAAAAAACAGTGCATACAGACTAAAGGGAATCATGAAATAATAATGTATTTAAGGTGCACAGTACAGAACAGTGCCCCGCTGCTGCTATGTATTGTGACTCTCCTGAGGAAGCCTCTAGCTGAGGCGATACGTAGGAGCAGCTGGTCAGCGTTCCTGTACTATGTACCTTAAATGAATGACTGCTCCATGATTCCCTTTAGTCTGTACGCACTGTGTTTTATTTTCTTGAATTATATCCAGTGAGGGTCCTCATAATGCTGGCCCCACAAGTTCAGGTTCTTTCGGGATCATGACACCCCATTTCTAAGATCAAAGGGTTTGGCTCTATGGAGAATACCAGCTCTAGAAAGATCTAGTATTACCAAAATATAACCCGTAGGTCTCATATTAAAAAGGGGCCCAACAAGTGAACAACCAAAGAAGAGCCTGATAAGAATGGGTGCACATGAGCTGACTCGTCAGCGCAGCAGTAGCACTTCTGTCTACATCTGCGACTCGGGTTTGGGAACAAGCCTGATTCATCAGGGGCCAGCCAGGGGGAGGACGATCGAGTGTACCACAAGATGCTATCCTTCTCCAGAGCAGGAGGGTTCCCACTACCACCGTGCGACTGCCACCTGGGTATCCTTGGTGGCAGTACAGGTGGAGTGCAGACAAGGGGAAGGGTAGGAGGCGCTGCCTGGCTGGAACGGGGCTGCAGACGCATACCACGTTCATGCTCACGTCCAGCCTTGGATTTCCAAAAGGACAGTAGAAACAGGAGGAAAAAAAATGGAAGAAACTTCGGCCAGATGATGGCACTGCAGTATTCACAGACACTGCACCTAGCCAACCTGGGTTCTTCCCTGGCAAATAGATGTAGATGCCGAATGGATCTGGGCGTCCCATGGGCCCCACTGTGGGGGCAAGCTACTGAAAAGATGCAGGGAACTAAAGGTAAGTCTCAGGATATGGCAGGGTTGGGATGCTGCAGGGTCTGAGGGGGCCATATGGTTCAAACCAATGGAAAGGGGGTTAGGAGATATGTTCTTCACGGACAGGGAGGTGGATGACGGAAACAGCTTGCCAGAGGAGGTGGGGGGGGGCAAAGACTGTGAGGAGCTTCAAGCATGCATGGGATAGGCATGGGGCATATTAGTTGGAGGAAAAGGGGGAGGGAGTGACACCTATGACCAACTAGGGTCTGTAGTTACAGAATAGGCAGGGACAAAAGGCAGACTGGAAGGATCTAAAGGTCTTTTTTAACTAACAAAAGCTATGTTTCTACGTTTCTGATAAAACAAAAAAAAAAAAGGATGCATATGGGATTATTTTGTATGCTGATGTTCCAAGTCAGAACATTTCTTGCCCCGACTGTGTGGCATTCTGTATAGATCTCCCACTATGATGCTGCATTACCTAGAAATGCTGCTACCTCAACCCAGCATCATATGGCTCCCAAATCTCCTAGAGTCCTTCACTGACAACATGCATTTACCAAGCAGCGGTAGACTATATATAGGATAGTGCATGTGGAGCTATACACAACCACCTATTCTAATACGAGTGGTTTCAATGACAATGAGGACCTCAAGAGCGAAGCTCGAGAGGTCCCAATCGTCATGGAAACTATGAGGTATTTGACTAGCGTGTTGTGTATTTGGGCTCCCATATACTTTTCTATATAATGTATGGAGCCCCAAAAAAAAGTTAGCTTACTTTGTGTGGCTCCTGACATCAGTCCTTGCTGCCAGAGACCCTCCCTTTTCCTCTAGCCACATGTCCAGTCAGCTCGCGCATGCAGCTTGTCAACCACCCCCTGTCCAATGAACAGCACTGTTTGGGGCAGTTGCATTGTGACGTGCCTACTATCATGGAACAAAAAGTCATTCTGCGTTAGTACATACGTTATTAGTGCAGCAGAACGATTTTTTCATGCGTATGGATATCACACACAATCACGTTCTGCCATACACTATATACTGTATGAAAAATGTAGGGGTTCATATTTTGCCCTGCACATCACATTCTTTGGTGAATTTCAACCCTTGCAAAGTAATGCTGGAAAAGTCAACTATACGAAAACTGATATATGACAGCCCATAGTTTGCATTAAGCAGTTGAACCACAGCATCAAACACATAATCTGCACAACTGAATATTCATTTGTATGATCAATGGACTTACTATTACCTGAAATACACGCTAAAATTTTGGAAGTCTGTCACCTCAAGGGTGCAGTTTCTAGCACTGCAGCAACTGTATACTGAACCAAGTCAATCTTCATAAATGGAACACTTCCAATTTCTGAAGTTTTAGCTTCCTGTCTTCCTCAGAGCAACTCAAGAACTGGCTACATTTAGGTCAAGTTTAATATAATGACACTTCCAGACAAACTTCATAACACTTGGACAAAATTCAAATCTCTCACTAAAAATAGACAGGTTTGTTTTTTAACTCGAGCACAAAAGGACTTCAATATATAAGATAAATTGATTTATGATTGCAAGTCAGTACAAATTTAGAAAACAATGTAAAATACTGACGCGAACCTGAATAAACTCAAACATCATTTCAAATGTGAATAACTAGTTCATCTCCCAATACAGCCTGTCAAGACGACACCCAAAAAGACCAAAGTAGGTCACAATTCTACTTCAAAACTGTCTCTGTAAAGGATACAGTCAACTATGTTAAGTGTGTACTAGGAAAACTAGGATGGGAAGTGATGCACTTGACATGAAATTAATTGCTCTAGTCCTGGGTGAACTCTCCACACCCCTGAACAAACTATTTAACCTCTCCCTAAGATACAATTCCCCAACTTCTGGAAAAGTGCTCTAGTCACCCCAGTCCATGAAAGTGGTGACTGTGCCTTAGCCGCACATTACAGACCAATATCCATACTCTCTCCACTCTCCAAAGCACTCAAGAGAACTATAACAGACCAACTCGTCACATACCTCAGCCAATACAATGTCCAATGCGAACAGCAGCATGGATTGCACAAAATGCATAGCACCTCCACTGCACTGACAGAATACACCAGCATACTACACAAGTCTCTTGACCAGGGACACTGGGCTCAATCTACATTGACCTAACCAAGGTCTTTGGTTTAGTAAATCATGTAGTATTGTTAGACAAGTGCCCCACCCTAGACCTCTCGGCTGATATGGTACACTGGTTTAAAAACTACCTCTCATACAGAACACAACAGGTCGAGATATATGGGGAGCTTTCTGATGCCAGACCTGTCACTTTTGGAGTGCCACAAGGCTCCATCCTGGGACCCCTATTGTTTAGCTTCTTCATCAACAACCTTCCTGAAGCCTGCCCTAACTCCACAGTCATACTTTACACAGATGATGCAGTCATCTGCACAAGTAACCCCTGCCAGGATACACTCATCCGTGACCTTCAACACAACTTTACATCCCTCAAGAAATGGTTCCAATAGAATAAGCTTGTGCTCAACTATACGAAAACCAAACCCATGCTCTTCTCTGGTGCACAGCAGAGGACTGAGTTACAACTGCTCAACATCAGCAATAAAACTAGAGAATATCTAGAACAGGTCAAATCTTTCAAATACATAGGGGTTACCAAAGGTCAGACACTAACATTTGCACCTCGCGTGGACCAAACAGTATGGAATATAAACAGGAGACTAGGGGCCGTCTACAGAAAGAGGCACAACCTCATCCCAGAAGCCAAAAGAGTGGCAATCACAAGTTCCATCCTCCCCATAACCGACTACAGCTTAACAGTTTATGGGAGTGCTTTGGATACTGTCTTAAACAGGGTTTGGTTAGTCCTGAACAAAGCCTGCCACTTTGTTACTGGGGCTGACAAACACACACACATATATGCACACTTTACTCTCTCACAAAATGGCTCCCACTGCATGACAGAACTAACTACCAGACCTGACTGCTAGGTATGAAAGCCCTCATGGGTCTGACAACCCCTCCCCCCTAGTGTTGCAAGCAAGCTCTCCTAAGTTGTGCCCAAAATCCTTACCCTACCAGAGGCATGGCGAATGGTACCCTGACTTTGCCTTTCAATACAACAACCCTAGCCAAATGCTCCTTTGCAGCCAGAGCCCCAAACTGGCTTAATGAACTTTGGATATCCCCAAAAATACCAGATAAGTTGGGCCATTTCAAACAGGAACTAATAAAAGTGCTCCTACCTGGCACCAACTGTAACTGCACCTCCCATTAAGAAACCCCCATGCATTGGCACCTGCTGCCTGCACCTCAACCCAACCCTAGCATTGTATCAACTGCTCATGGAGCACGCACACTAGCACAAGATGACAATTAACATTCCGCGCTATCAATACCCTTCTACCAACACCAGGACCACTAGCCTGTCCTCCACTCTCTCTTTCACTGTTCCTTTCTACCAGACCACTCAATGCCAGAAAACACTCACTTTTATGGGACCCAAGCTCTTCAAAACTCTGTCCCTCCACAAATGCCTTCAAACACAATATCAGGAGACATTTCTCTCCCACCTACACCTGCTCGCAGCCCTAATCTGGCTCCCCTTCTGCACTCTTTTCCCCCCTCACTCTCTGGTTATCCACCTCTGGCACTTACCCTCTCTTTCTAGCACTTGTAGTATGGTTAATCCACCTAGGCTAGTTTTTAGATTGCACTTACATTTTTTGTTTCCCACTATTATATTATATTATATTATATTATATTTATATATTATAGTTAAACCATCACTGAATGCTTAATGTCACCTTGTATTTGTTAATTCACCAAGGCTAGTTCGCAGTTTGTCCTTTAGTCTATATTAACCTGATTTTACGCACCACTGTATTAACCCTCGCTGTTAGTTAAATGTTTTAGCCTATGTCATGTCTCATGATTGTTGTGTGTAACTGGACGCCTGAGTAAACGGGGAGCAATACTCACATGCCTTTCCAGTATAACCAATAAAAATGAAATGAAATTCTCTGACCTATCACATAAGTGATACTCCTCTGATTCCCAGCTGATAGTACCATAAAAACACACAGATCCTTCAGCAGACCTGCTACTTATGTTTCAGCACTTTTACTATGGAAATTACTACACCTATTGAAATGTAACTTTGACCTGGTACTTTGAATTTATGTTACCAAACTTGTGTTGTTAATACTTTTGCTCATCTATGTCTGGTGTACTGTCAAGAAGTATTGTAAACTGTGTTGTTTCGACTGTTATGAAGTGATAAGAATGGTTGTAAACTGTGCTGTGGTTCTGATGAGGAACCTCTGCAAATAAGCATCTTGCTCAAAGCTGTGCATCCGAGTAACAAAATAAAATAAAAACAAAAAAAACAAACAAATGTGCAATGAGAAAAACATACTTCAGTAAGACCTTTCTAAAGAACATTGCAAAAACTAAAGTTACGTACTTACCATAACTGCTGATCTTCCAGAATATTGTCACCATTGATGACCACCTATGGGTCTGGCCAGAGGCACTAGGACCCCAAAGGAGCAAAGCTTTTGCCTGGGGGTAGGCCACAGCTACTGAGCATGGCGCCTGCACATCCCTCATGTGGTGCTGTGAACCAACCAATAATCATTGTTGGTTCCTCACTGACCACAGTTCTGTTCACCAGGAGAGAAGCAAAGGAGAAGGGGGGGATAAGAATTTTCCTAGGTCAAAGGGATAGGAAAGGATATAGGAAATATAAAGAAACATGCACACTAGGTGGCCTAAAGGGGTAGCTGGTTATTGAACCATAGCTTCACACCACTACCCAGATGGGAGATGGACAGCGATCTTAAAAGGAAGTAGGCCTGAAGTATGCGGCTCTGGCAGAAAAGCGACCTCCATATTCAGCAGAACCCCCATGGCAGTTAGGAACTGAGAGGCTGTGGAAACCACCTTCTGTGTCTTCTGCATTGACAGGCTTGCCAAAAGCCAGTCATCTAAGTAGGGGAAAACCTGAAAGCCAAGCTTTTGCAGGTGTGCAGCAAGGACTGCAAAACACTTGGTAAAGACTCGAAGCACAGAGGAGAGCCCAAAGGGCAGGACTTTGAATTGATAGTGTTGGCCCAAGGCCACAAAGTCAAGGTACCTGTGGTTACTTGGGTGTACTAGAATGTGCTGGCAGGCATCTTGCATGTCCAGGGATGTCAGCCAGTCGTGCTGTTGGAGGAGTGGCACAGAGTAGCATCCCTAGGGAGATCATCTTGAGCTTTTCTCTGAACAAGAACTTGTTTAACTTTCTGAGGTCGAGAATGTGGTGCATGCAATCTGTCTTCTTTGGAACCAGAAAGTAATGGAAGAAGAAACCTGTGTTCCTCTTTGTCCAGAGAAATACTTCTACTGTCCTGTTTCTGAGAAGGCCCTGTATCTTTGAAGTGAGAGTGTTTGACTGAATGGTTGATAGACTGTGCTGTCGCTTGGGTGGAAAATCAGGGGGAATCTCTGCAAAGTTGAGAGAGTACTCAGTCTCGAACAATCCTCAGGACCCACTTGTCTGTGGTGAAAGACTTCCACTGGTTGTAAAATTGAGTCAGACGACTTCCCACTGCCGTGGAAATGTACACCTCAGGCAGCTGCAGTGAGATCGGGGCCAGACTTTCAGGGGGTGGCACTGGGCGTTTTCGGGCCCTGTACCTTGTGCTGCATTTTATTTTGCAGCTGAGGAGACTGCTTTCTGCTAGGGGCTCCTCAGCTTCTTCCTTGAAAGGGCTACCTGTTAAGAAAAAACTGACAGTTCCTGCCTCTCTGAGGAGCTGAAGAAGCCAGCCTTGCTGTTTGAATGGCAGTCCTCATTTTCTGAGAGGCCTCCAGGATTTGCTCCACCTGTTGGCCAAACAGATATGTACCATCAAAGGGTACATTCATCACCTGCTGTTGAGTATCAGAGGAAAACCCTGATATCCGAAGCCAGCAATGTCTTCTGATATAGTTTCCAGCAGCGGCTGCTTCAGAAGCTGTGTCGTAAGCATCCATGGAAGCTTTAAGTTGATGGATATTACATTCTATCGCTTGAGTAACAGTCTGTAGCATCTCCATTTTGGAGCTGGACTCTGGGACATCTTCTATTAAGGATTTAAGGGAAGTTCAATGAGCATATTCATACTGGAAAAAGCGCCCTTGATAGCTGGCAATACTTATGACCAGGGTTGCAGCTGTGAATGCCCTTTTCCCCATGGTATCTATCTTACGAGACACTGTTGCTAGGACATGGTGATACTTCATGTGGAAGAACAGTTTTGTCGTTCTCAGTGAGGACAACCAGTGCATCCGTGATGGGTTTTGTGAGGCTAAAATGGGTCTCTCCTTGGGAGGGACATATTTCCAGTCTATGGATTTGCAGACAGAAGGAATAACAGCTGGCCTTGCCCACGCTGCCTCGGACATAGTCTCGAAGGGTGGGGGGATTGCAGGGTTTTAAATAATTGATTAGAAGTTTTTTTCTTGGGACAATGCTAACTGTACAGAAAGTATTTATATAGGTTTTCTAGAAGTGTTACGTTTGTTAAACACAATGAGGCAAGCGCTATGAATTTTCACAATGTTTTAGCACTTTTATGCGCAAAACGCTAATCAATTTTTGGTGTTAAATAAAACTCTGGATTGGTGGCGTAAGGTTCACTGGAATGTCAGGAACATGAAGCCACTCTAGGCGCAAAAGCCTACCTGGGTCCACAGAAGACATCTGTAAAGCCAGAGTTGCCCTCATATTCCTAAGTAGAGACTGAAAGGAAAGGTCCTTTACTGGGTTTTCAGTTGCAAGCAAGGGCTTACTATCCAAACTATAGGACGAGTCTTCATCACCTTCTTCAGAAATTACAAGGTTAAGAGCAGACTCATCCTGCTGCAAGTCACCTTCAGAAGGGGTAGAAGCTGCCCCAAAAAGGCCATTGATGGACCTGGGCAAAGGATAAACAGGAGATACCGGAACCAGACCCCACCAGGAAGTGGCATCGCATGCGGCAACAGAGCCTTGCCGAATGCGGCACCGAAGTCGATGTCAATCTAGATGGTGACGCCTGAAGATCCAGAGTAAACCAAGAAGGAAGGGAAGAGGAGAATGATGGTACGTGTGGTGGCCCCAGGGAGGAAACAGAATGAAGGGGGAGGGCACGTGGAACCAGTGGTGGTGGTGGCGTGGGCACTGACAAGGGAAGAAAATCCATTGCCACCACCATACGCTCTACCTGCACTGAAGGTCCCAACCGTGGCTCTGATGCCTCTAGGTCCTGGAACCAGATCCACCAGGAGGGGCAAACGACACCGATGCTGTACCCACTGTTCCATAAGAGCAGCCCACTGGTTTAGCTGCCCTCCGAAATCCCCACAAGAAGGCAGAGAAGGGCCCCGGTGTCGAGGGTCTGAGCGACCGAGAACAGAGGCTGTTGGGGAACTGCGGACAGTCTACCACTCCCGACCACTGAAGACCTTTTGGCAGACGTACCAGAGGGCGACCTTGAGTGGTGCCTTTTCTTCCCCTTCTGAAGGGAAGAACTCAAGGCCGAGCGGTGCTGGGTCCTCAACCTGAATCAGGAACGGGCCCACTTATTTTTGTGTTAACAGGAAGACTGTCTTCCCCTTCACAAACACCGGACTGCCCGTGGTCGGACCCACCTCTGGAGAGGGCAATGGACCGGACACAGCCAAGCTGCCAGAGCAGCCTTCCAACGGAGAGTGCCTACCATCACCATCCAAGCTTGACTCCATCGAATGGCAGAGCTGAGAGGAAAATAAATTCTCCTCTTTCTTTTTTTTACCTTCTTTTTTTTTAAATAAACAAAATAAACAAAGTAAATTTGAATGCTGTTGTCGTATAGATGTAAAGATTTGACTCCCGGCAGGTGAGTGACATCATCAGTGAAGCAGGAGAAAAAGGAACTGAGGCAGCTGGAGGGTCGATGCCCACACAGGCACAAACCAGCCTTGCGGTGCCGCACATGCTTGGTCCTACCTTGGCATCAGCCCTCCTTAAGATTTTTGGCTTCTGTAGGGTCCTGGCACCTCTGGCTTCAAACCAGCAATATGAATAAATGCTGAAGACTCTGCAACAAGGATGTACCCTGTGTAAGAGTTACTGTACTTGATCCAATCCAGCACACAGCACTGTTCCACAGACAATGCAAGTGCAACTGCTAGTGAAGTGAGATTGGATAGTGCCCACGTGCACAGAGTGCATTTAGCAACTAACAGGGATATACCCCGGGAAAGGGATATAGCCTGGGCTGAGAGAAGGTGGACAAGAAAGAAACATAAGGAAGGGAGCTGCCTTCCCTCTACCCTTTTTTTTGGTTTGGTATGAGGGCCCCAAAAGCAACTCTCATCCCAGTTTTGAATTTTTTTTTTTTTGGGTGGCAGTAAGAACTCAGCAATGGGTTTCAACCCCCCTTTTTTAAATGACTACACCACAAGGAGCACAACTGGGGAGGTGCCATGGTACTACATGGTTCCAGCCAGCACTATCAAGGTGAGCTGTCCAGATGCCCTGGCTCTGCTAGACTGGGGAATAGTGGGCGGGTATGGCAATCAATGGTGAAGATATTCAGGAAAGTCAGGTACAGTACGTAACTTTTATAGCTTACAGGAATCAGTCTTCATCAATGATTCCCACTTATGGCTCTGACTATCAAGCTTCCTTTCTTATCTAAGGGAGGGGCTGGCACCCTGATTGTGACAGATACCCTCAGCCCTCTGCATGGGGGGAGGACACTTGAGGACATGGTCTTTTTACAGGTCTGGAGAGACCTGAGACTGGTTGGGGCCAGGCGGAGGCTTCTGTGGCACAGTAGCAAGAGGGTTCCTCGACCGTTTCTGTCTGATCATGGGGTAAGAAACGAGCTCCATGGAAGTAAGAATTAGGCTCCTCATGCTAGGCCAGTCGAGAGAAGTGAAGCCATGTAGTCTGCCTAATGCAGACTGTGGTTCCTACCAGTCTAGAAGCCACCTTGTTGGTGGTGTAAGATGTCCTCGACTGGTGCTGTGCTATCTCCATACACTAGGTTGAAAGGTCAATGGCCTGCCTGACTGTCTAGCTTGGTCACAGTGTAGCTAACAGGCTGAGTTGCTGCAACCACAAGTGACTGTTATAGTCGCCATATGTGCCTGATGTGCACAGATGCATATCAGGACACATGCTGAGGAAAAAGCTTTCCTCCCAAGGCACCTGTCTAAGTGTAATCTGCATCTAGAAGTTGGTTACAAGCAAGGCACCATGGCCCAGGTCGAGTCTACAGTACTTCAAGTTTTGCGAAGGGATAATGTACCTCACCTGCGGACTCTGCAAGTGCTCAATACTGTTTGAGGAGGTCCCTGGGGATGGCTAGACTATAGACGGGATGCCTCCACATTGCCCTAGCTGGCTTCTCCACAGCCATAGGCCAAGGATTAATGACTATTATGTTCGTGTTGGGAATTCTAAGAAGTTCCAGTGGCAAGGCTACTGGATTGCACTCTGTATGGACTTAAAGGTCAAGTGCTCAGATAATCTTCACCAGGAATCACTGGTACAACATAGAAACATAGACTTTGATGGCAGATAAGGACCACTTGGCCCACCCAGTCTGCCCATTTCCCTTCCTATTGGATAAGCAGCAGATTCTAGTTAACCAACAGCCTACTTCCTGCTACCCCCCCACTACAATTGCCTTATGTCTGTCCCATGCATGTTTGAATTCCCCCACTGTTTTAGACCCAACAACCTCCTCAGGAAGGCGGTTCCATGCATCCACCACTCTTTCCATGAAAAAAAATGTCCTCACATTACTCCTGAGCCGTTCCCCCCTCTATCTTTAAATTGTGCTCCCCTGTTCTTACACTTCTCTTTTGCTGAAAGATGCTACCCTCCTGGACTTTGTTGATTCCCTTGAGGTACTTGAAAGTTTCTACCATGTCCCCCCCGTCCCTCCTTTCATCAAGGGTATACATACTAAGCTCTCAGGCATACTAACAACAACAAAACTGGAAAGGGACCTGGGGTAAAAACGGATGACCTGAAGGTGGCCAAACAATGTGAAAAGGCATTGGGGAGGGCCGGAGAGATGCTGGGGTGCATAGGGAGGGGCATCACCAGTAGAAAACAGGAGGTGGTGATGCCACTTTATAGAGAATTGTTCAGGCCACATCTGGAATACTGTGTTCGGTTCTGGAGACTGCATCTCTGGAAGCACATTGACAGAATGGAGGTGGTCCAGAAAAGGGCAACACAAATGGTGAAAGGAATGCACCAGAAAACAAATAAGGAAAGACTGAAAGACCTTAATATGTATACCCTGGAGGAAAGAAGGGAGACGGGGGATATGATAGAGACATTCAAATACCCCAGGGGAATCAACAAGGTCCAGGTGGGCAGGCATCTTTCAAAAAAGAGATATGCAAGAACAAGGAATCACAATATGAGTTGGGGGGGGGAAGAGACTCAGGAGTAATGTGAGGAAGAACAGGTTACTCACCTGTAACAGTAGTTCTAGGAGTGGTATATGTTGTTCATCTACATTGCTCATCCACACTCTTTGGCATGTCCCCTTCCACTTTAAATCTTGCCGGAAGTCTTCAAGTTGACTCCTCCCACCCACCCGGGTGGTATATACCTTGGCTCCGCCCCATGACGCCAGATCTTAGCCCGCTGGAAGCAAGATTGTGTGCCCGAGCCGGGGAGGTCGGTTGGAGTGCGTGTGGATGAACAACATATATACCACTCCTAGTAACCTGTTCTTCTAGGGGCGTGGATATGTTGTTCATCCACATTGTTCAACGAACTCCAAGCAGTTCTCCGGGAGGAGGGAGGCAAGGTGCACACCCCCTACTTAGGAAAAAGAGATTGGAGAACCGAGGCCCCAAAATCAGCATCCCGGTGTGACTCAAGGTCGATGTGGTAGTGGGTGATAAAGGTGTTTGCTGACTTCCAGGTAGCAGCCAGACAGATTTCCTGGATAGGGATGTCCCTGGAAGAAGCCACCGATGCAGCAGTATGGCAGGCAGAATGATCTCTTATCCCTCTGGGAGGCTCCTTGCCCACCAACTCATAGCACAGACCTATGGATGATGTAATCCATCTTGTTATGGGCCGTTTGGCTGCAGGTCTGCTAGAAGCAGCTTCTGCGTAGGTGACAAACAGCTGGTGAACCTCTCCATGAATTTCTGCCATCCTTTCCTTGTAGTAGGAGTGAGCACGTCTCAGGTCCAAGGTATGGAGCCTGTACTCAGAGTCCGACGTGTAATCTGGGTAGTAAACCGGCAGAGTCAACACTTGGTTAAGGTGAAACTCTGACACCACCTTCGGAAGGAATTTTGGGTGAGGGCGCAGGACAACTTTGTCCCTGTGAAAGGCCAGGTAAGAGGAGTCCACTGAAAATGCCAGGAACTCCCCTGTCCTTCTGGCTGACGTGATAGCCACCAGAAAGGCAGTCTTCCACAACAAGTGTGAGAGCTCACACTTGTACATGGGATTGAATGGCTTGCCCATGAGCTTTGTCAAAACCAGTAACAGATCCCATGGAGGTGGAGGTTTATGCACCAGAGGGGATATGTGATCCAGGCCTTTGAAGAAGCACCCGACCACTGTCTCCTGTGCCAATGCCGGCTGACCGGCCAACGCCCGGTAAGCAGAAATGGCTGCCAGGTGCACCCTAAGGGTTGATGACCGTAGACCCCCTTTGGAGAGTGACCAAAGGTAGCCGAGAATGTTAGCCACAGGACAGGATAAGGGGTCCAGACTCTTACCTCGACACCAAATGGAAAACCTTTTCCATTTGAAGGTGTAACATTTCCTGGTCGATTCCTTTCAAGATGCCTCCACTACAGTGTAGACATCTTCGGAAAGACCCAAACCCTGGAACTCTAGCCACTTAGGTACCAAGCTGTGAGGTGCAGGGATTGAAGGTACGGATGGAATACCATCCCCTGGTTCAGAGATATTAGGTCTGGGCATGTACAAAGCCGCTCCGGGCGCCTGCAGTTAAGGCTGAGGAGCTCTGGGTACCAGAACTGGCATGGCCAATCTGCGGCTACCAGAATCACCTTCACCTTGTCCCTCCTCACCTTGAGTAACACCTTGTGGATCAAGGGAAATGGAGGGAAGGCGTAGAGGAAGCCTGGGGCCCACGGCCTTGAGCAGGCATCCCCCTGCAGCGAGCCCTGCTGAGGGGGGCTGGCATGATACAGCCTCAGCTTGTTGTTTTCCCTGGAGGCAAACAGGTCCACTATCAGTTTGCCCCAACAGGAGAACAGGCTGTAAGGTACCTCTGCATGGAGAGACCACTCATGGGATGTCTGGCCTATGCGGCTGAGAAGATCCGCCAACTGGTTCGAGGCTCCTGCCACATGGATGGTTAGGAGTTCTGCCTCCAACAGGCTTATGAGGGTCCAGATGTAGAGCACGTCCTTGCACAGCAGACAGGAGTGCGTGACGCCCTGCTTATTGAGGTAGTACATGGTCGTGGTATTGTCCGTCTGGACTTGAACCACTTGACCCGGAGCTGAGGAGCGAACGCTGACAGTGCCAATCTGACTGCTCTGAGCTCCAACAGGCTGATGTGGCATCGGGACCCTCTGGGAGTCCAGAACCCGTGGGCCCTGTTGTCCCCATGTGGGCTCCCCATCCCATGAGAGAGGCATCAGTCGTAAGGACGACCGTTAGCTCGGGGCGGACAAACGAGATCCCTTCCTGCAACTGCTCTGGGGCGGTCCACCATTGGAGAGTGTCCCACATCTTCTGGGTTACAATGATCAGCTGGTCGAAATGACCATATTGCTGAGTCCACTGGGCAGCCAACTCCCATTGGAGGCGGTGCATGTGCCACCGGATCCAACGGACCACCAAGGTGCATGCCACCATGTAACCCAGAAGGTGCAGAAAGTCCCAAGTCCCGGGCAGGGCGCAAGTGTCCAACCAGAAATGATCGGGCAAAGGAGGAGAGAACCTCCGCCCTGTCCGCCGGGACCCGAGCTCTGGCTTGACAAGAGTCGAGCTCTGCCCCGAAGAAGCCCATCATCTGAGAAGGCACGAGTTCCAACTTGGCCTCGTTCATCAGGAGGCTGAGTTGGGAGCAGGTTTGTAGGGCCAGATCCCTGGACCTCTCCACCTCCTGATGGGTGGAACCTGCCAAGAGCCAATCGTCGAGATAAGGGTAGATTCTGACTCCTCGACGCCGAAGGTGGGCCGCCACCACTGCAATGCTTTTGGTGAAGACCCTTGGGGCCAATGACAGGCTGAACGGCATGGCTCGGAACTCGTACAGGATCCCGAGTCAATGTCAACTCGCTCCAGTCTCTTCGCTCCGCGTCAACTCGCTCCCGACTCAATTAGCTCCTGCATTACACGCTCCTTGCAGTTTCGCTCCCGTTACATACAAAAATGGTTACTGCAGCACATGATCGCTTTTACCTTGTACCCTTTACATCTGATTCCTAAATGGCCAGGGTTCCAGTCAGTATCACCACACAGTAAAATTAATAGAATTAGTTAAACATTTCCATGTGCATAAAAAAAAAACAAAAAAACAAGTGCTTTATTAAATGAGCAAAACAAAAAGATAATAAGTGCGGTATTTCATAGGTTGCAGCTATGGAATACACAGCCGATGTCTGCGTCTTCTTTTTTAATTTCCTTTCACTTTGGATCCGCATCTATGTCGGCGAGTGAAAATCAGTTTTACAATGCACCAAGTTCTGCACAGACTACAGTATTCAATTTAGCAATATCGGTGACTGACTTACCTCAGAATGGCAGTTAGTGTGAGCTTTTGTGCTTTCACATGTGGCACCAGGATCTTTTTGATAAACTGCAATTTGCAGCCTTTGTAAATTATACCTGCTAGGTTGCAAGCGAGTACAGCTGTGATCACGGCAAGATCGGGACCAGACACAGTGCTTTCCTCAACAGGCTACTTTCTCTTAACAGGCTGCGAGGAGTTTATCAACAATTACCAGAGCTTGATTACCAGCTCCATTCAAGTACTTTCCACCGCCTCACCATTTACTGCATTAGCACTAATTTTCAAAGGAATTAGACAGGGAATTATGTTACATTTATTATTTATTTATTACAAATAATCCAGTTTCACGGCTGGGGTTGTATCTCACTCGTGGATGACTAACCCACTAATTTTCAGAGGAATTAGACAGGGAATTAGGTTACATTTATTATTTATTTATTACAAATGGTTACTTAATAATAAGCACCATGGGAGCGAAAAGACGCAGAGCGAAAGGTGATAGGGAGTGAAAATGACAGGAGCGTACTGTCGGGAGCGGATTTTTGGGGGACGAATTGTCGGGTGCGAATTAACGCGCTCCTCAGGATCCCCTTGACCCTGAAGCGGAGGAACCACTGATGGGACGAATGGATTGGAACGTGAAAGAACGCGTCCTGTAGATCCGGTGAATAGAACCACTTGTTTCGCTCCAGGGATGGTATGATCTGGTTCAGAGTGACCATCCGAAAGGTGCGGGACTGAGATATTGATTCAGATTGTGGAGATCTGGGCTGAGGTGCCAATCCCCTGTCCGCTTGGGCACCAGGAAGTACCTGGAAACAAAGCCTGGGCTGTTGGAGAATCCGGCACTGGAGCTTGTGCCTCCTTGCAGAGGAGCTGAGCTATGTCATCTCGAAGAGCCGACTGTGTGCATGTGGATAGCCATCAGTCTGTTTCCACCACCCCCATCTCCTGGGACTTACCTCTACCCCCGGAGTGCACCCTAGCACCGGGTGCCTCCCCACCCTCCCTCCAGAGAAGGAGAGCCAGCTGTGAGACATGTAATCCTCCTCCACAGCCTTCCAGCTCCTGGACTCACTTTCAAACCTGGGTCAACGGCATCATGAGTGGTAGCACTACTGCTGCATTGGTAAGCCAGCCAGACTGTTTCTTTTTTACGATTTTGGGAGGACTGCCTAACTTCTGAGTCATAAGACTAACCGGACCAAAACACTCACCAAGAAAAAGGCGGTAGCCTAAGGCAGAGTAGATGTGGAGAAACTTTCCTTTTCAGATGACCATGAAAGTTTTCAAAAAAGTAGAGAAAACTTGAAGAAAACCAACACACATAGTGAAACCAATATAAAGGTCAATTACATGTGACAAACTACACTAGAATGCTATGCATACACAAACCGAAGTTATGGTCCCCAACAAGGAATGCACTGTGCTTCAATATTAGGTGAAGCAGGAACTCAGGTGGTTGGGGCTGGCACAGCAACGTACCCAGTGGGCCAGTAAGAAAAAATTACTCACCTTAGTAATGTTGTTTCTTCTAATGGAGTCTTGCTATATTATGACATATGCAGTTTGTCCCAGCCTTAGAACTGCTCCGGAGGTGAAAGAGTTAACTTCCATGCCAGGCATGGAATCTGGAGCGCGAGCTCGGTTAGAAAAACTCTTGTCTGTTTATCTTCAAACTGAAACTGTCAGATCTTTACGGGCAAAACTCACTAAGGTTCTGTGTGGAAGCTGTAAACCTACACTAGCCAACTGGCTACTAAAATATTAACACATTTTCCTGGTCCCAACACCAAGACTCAAGTCAGGGACCCAGAAAATAAGATAAGATAAACACAACACCCAAACACCCCAAAAGAGGGGTGGAGAACACAAGATGGGCATCAATAAGTGCCAACACTGGACTGCCCACCCCCATCCCAAGAGTAGAGGTTCTGAGAGGGGCAGGCTGGGAGAGGTCATAATATAGCAAGACTCCATTAGAAGAAACAACATTACTAAGGTGAGTAATTTTTTCTTCAAACAACATGAAGTCTTGCTATATTATGACATATGCAGACTACACAGCAGTACCTCCATGGAGGAGGGACAGAACCTACTTAGGAAATAGGCTCTGAAGCACAGCTGTGCCAAACCGAGCATCCCTCCTGGCCTGGAAATCCAGGGAGTAATGCTTGGTGAAAGTGTGTACTGTTTTCCAAGTAGCTGCTTGACATATCTCTAAGATAGGGATGTCCCTGGCCGCAGCTAGGGACGCAGCTGTACCTCTGGTAGAGTGAGCCCTCAGGCCTGAAGGGGGAACCTTACCCAGTTTTTGATAGCAAAATTGGATACAAGAGACAATCCACCTGGCAATGGATCTCTTAGTGGCAGGTTTCCCTTTCCCAACCTCACCATAAGTGAGGAAAAGTTGGAGGGAGTCAAACCTGTGACCCTTAGTACGCTCTATGTAGTAACTAAGGGCCCTCTTAACATCTAAACTGTGCAGCCTCCTCTCGCCAGAGGAGTAATGGTCAGTGAAGTACACTGGAAGAGATACAGATTGATTAAGGTGGAAATCTGAAACCACCTTAGGCAAAAACTTCTTGTAGTCCTGAGCACTACCTTATCTCTGTGAAAGGAGATAAAGTCAGTCTCCACTGACAAAGCTTGTAATTCACTTATGCGCCTGGCAGAAGTGATGGCTACTAGAAACAAAGTTTTCCAAGTCAAGTACTTAAGCTCTGCTGAAGACAAAGGTTCAAAGGGGGGTTGCATCAGCTGAGCAATGCAAACATTAAGATCCCAGGCAGGGGCAGGGTCCCTGAATGGCGGGTGGGTATGAAGCAATCCCTTGAAAAACTTGGAAAATACAGGGTGAGCAGAAAGAGAAGAGGGCTTTCCTGCTGAAATAAAAGCAGAGACAGCTGCCAAATGCACTTTCAGGGTAGCTGGCCTCAGCCCCAAAGTATTTAGATGGACCATATAGTCCAAAACTGTGGGCAAATCAGCAGATTCTGGGGAAATATGCTTCCCAGAGCACCATATGGAAAACCTTTTCCATTTAGAGTTATAAGTAGCCCTGGTGGAAGGCTTCCTAGAAGCTTTCAAGATTTCGAGCACGCCTTGAGAAAGGTGTAGGTCAGCAAACTCTAACTTCTCAAGAGCCAGGCCTTGAGGTTGAGGGATTTGAGACTCGGATACCAAACTCTCCCCTGGGCACAAGTTAACAAATTGTGGTTCCTGGGGAGACACAGGGGAAGATGGACTGCTAAGGACAGAAGGAGTGGGTACCAGGGCTGTCTGGCCCAATCTGGAGCAATGAGAATCATCCTGCAAGGTTGAGATCTGATTTTGACTAGCATCTTGAACAGGAGAGGGAAGGGGGGGAAGGCATAGAGGAACTTCCCTTCCCAATCGAGAAGGAAGGCATCCAGGGGGACTGAGCCCAACACTGGGGGCCTGCAACAAAAAAGTGGAAGTTGGTGATTGTCTGGGGCTGCAAAAAGATCTATCTGAGGGGTGCCCCACCTGGCAAAAACTAACCCCAGTACTAGGGGATCCAGTGACCATTCGTGATGGCCCTGGGAAATCCTGCTGAGAGCATCTGCCAGGACATTGTCCTTGCCTGGGAGGTGAACTGCTATGAGGGAGGCGTTCAGGAGAATAAGCCAGAGAACACAACTTCATTGCCTTGCGCACAAGGTCAAGACCGAAGTGCCCCTTGTTTGCTGATGTACCACATTGTAGTAGTGTTGTCTGTTCTGACCTGTACCACTTTGTTCTGAACAGATGCAGAAAAACCTGAAGTGCTAGAAAACAGCTCTGAGTTCCAACAAATTGATGTGGAGCAGAGATTCCTGGGGGACCACAATCCCTGGGTGGAGAGGTCGCCCATGTGAGCTCCCCATCCCAAAAGGGACGCATCTGTAGTAAGGGTCAAGGAGTGAGATTGAGGGATGAAAGGAACCCCTTGTCTCAGATTGCTCTGATCCTGCCACCACTGCAGGGCCTGGATCAGGGTTCGAGTTACTGGGATCAACTTGGTTGGGGATCTCTCCTTTGAGACCAGAAGGCTCTCAAATGGAACTGAATGTCCCTCATCTGAAATCTTGCTCCTTGCACTACAGCTGTGGAAGCAGCCATGTATCCTAGGAGCTGTAGAAATGCCTTGCTGGTTGAGAGACCTGCAGAGTGAAGGAGGAGGCCAGGGCCACCAGGGTCCTTACCCTTTCTAGAGGAAGGAAGGCTCTGGCCTGCTTTGTGTCCAGTTCCGCGCCTATGAAGGTGAGTAGCTGGACAGGTTCTAAAACTGACTTTGGGAGATTGAGAAGAAAACCTAGAGAGGTAAGCAGCTGCTGGGTAACCTGAAGGTGTGATTTGACTTGATCTGGAGACTGACCCACTATGAGCCAGTCGTCTAGGTAGGGAAAGATGGCAATCTTTTGCCTTCTTAAGTGAGCAACTGCTACTGCCAGGCATTTTGTGAATACCCTTGGGGCAGAGGTAAGGCAGAGGGCATTGCTCTGAACTGGTAATGGCCTGAGGGCAGTTCGAATCCGAGGTACTTTCGTGGGAACTTCTGATGAGAACATGGAAGTGGCATCCTTGAGGTCCAGGGAAGCTAGCCAGTCCCCTGGCCTTAGGGAAGTGAAAATCATTCCCAGAGTCACCATTTTGAATTTTGGTTTTAAAAGGTGCTTGTTCAGATATCTTAGATCCAGGATGGGCCGCCATTCTCCTGTCTTTTTTGGTGTAAGGAAGTACCTGGAGTACAGTCCTTTGCCCTGGTGTAGGGGAGGAACCCTTTCCACAGCTCTGAGAGCCAGGAGGGTTGAGACTTCTGTTTCCAAAGCAAGAGTCTCTAGTGGATTTGCAGGTGGAAAAGATCTGATTCTCATCTTTGGAAATTTTCTGAAGCTGAGAACCAGTCCCTGGCTTACTACTTCCAGGACCCACTTGTCTGATGTTAAAGACTCCCAGTCCTGGAGGAAGTAAGCCAGCCTGCCCCCTACAGGTAATGGAGAATCGGCCCTGGGCATCCCATCAGGGTGCCTGTTTGGCAGGGGCTTTAGGGTGAGGGGTGGGAGCAGGCCTGCTCGTCTCCCGTCTGCCTCTCCCTCTGAAGAACCCCCTCTGGGCATAAGCTGAAGAGGAGGCCTGGGCTTGGTGAAAAGGCCTGTGAAAAGGCCTGCCCCTGCCCTTGGGGGGCTGCCTCTGAGGAGTGGCTTGCCTTTCCTTGGCCTGTGCACTCCTATAAGTGGTCCTATATTCATCCATTTTCTTCATGTAATTCTCTGTCTGCTCCCCAAACAGAGAATTTCCCACAACAGGAAAATCCATGGCCTTAGCCTGGGTATCCTGTGACAGACTAGTACACCTGAGCCAAGCCATTCCTGACAGCACACAGATGTAGCCATGACTCTTGAAGATACGTCATTAGAATCCACTGCAGCATGGAATTGCACCTTGGATGCCTCAATACCATCAGCAGCCACCTGTTCAACTCCTTGGCAAGCTGGCCAGGGGCCTGTTTCGCTAAAGCCATAACAGTATCCCATCTGGATTTCTGGTATCTTGCAACATAGGCCATATAATTTGCCTGTCTGAGTCCCAAGGATGCTGCAATGTATTGTTTTTTAGCCATGGCATCAATCCTCCTGGAATCCTTGTCAGGAGGGTGTGAGGCCAGGGGAATATAAGCCTTATCACAGGCTGCAGCCTGCACTACTCCAACATGGCTGCATTGCTGTGAAAGAAACTCTGTATCAGGACCTGACAAAGTGTACCTCCTGTCCATCTTTTTATCCACAGGAGGTAAAGAATTAGGAACTTTTAAAATTGTTATTGTTTGTTTCCTAAAGGATTTATGTAAAGGAACAGACAATCTCCTGGACTCTGGGATATCCATCATTTCCACATAGTCAGGCTCCTCTTGTTCATCCACAGCTTCTTCAAGGGAGCTGGAGGTTTCAACAACTTTTTATAAAACAGAAAATGAGAAGGGGACTCAGAAAGCCTAGGGGGAGACTCTCCTGAAGGTCTGTCTGGGGAGATGTCCGATTCAATGGGCACATCCAGACTTTCAAAATCACATTCACACTGTTCATAATCCTCCTCCCCCTCCTCCGGTTCATAAAACTCCTCTATATCATATTCTTGAACTGGTGGGACCGGCTGAACCGACCATTTACCTGATAGTGGCGGTTCAGACGGATCGGGGAAAGCGACTGGACAATTTGGATCGCTTTGGCTATCTCAGCAGCAGTTGGAGAAGGAAATTTTGGCTCCACACCTGCTGATTTTCTAGTCCTCTTTGCTGGAACTGGCTCCCCTGAGTCAGCTCTTCGTTTGCCGAGGAAGTCTCGCCCTGGTCAGAGGGCACCCCTCCGGTTTGGTTGGCACCGAACCGGGCTGGCCATCCGGGTCAGCGGACTTTTTGGCCTCTCGTTCCCTGAGCCTACCAACTCTCTTATCCAGGGTAGCTGCAGGGAAATTCTTGCAAATCTGGCAGTCTGCATTGAGGTGGTCAAACCCCAGACAATAAACACATGTGGTGTGAGGGTCAGCCTTGGCAAAGGCTTCCCCACAGACACTACAGTATTGAAACCCAGTGGGCCCGGTTTTTCTTTTGGGTTTCTCAGACATAATGCCAGCCTAACCAAAAACTTGCCCTTTTCCAGCAAATGCCAGGCAAGACACCCTTATCGGTTCCCAACCGTGTCACGGGCCGTGGAAAAAAACGTAATGAAATCTGTTTTTTTTTAGAACCGATAAGAACCGGGAACGGCACTCTAAATGTATTAAAATAAGTTTTAAAATAAGTTTTAAAAGCAACCTGATCGGTTCAAACCGAACCGATAACCACATTTACAAGTTCCACACAGAAAAGGAAAACCTGTCTATTACTTACGATACCACAGACAGAGCTTGAACCGACCAGTTTGCAGTTAAAATAAATATAATCGCGGTTTATTTAACCGAGAAAAAACACTTTTGAACCGAGAAATGAACCGAGCAGTAGGAGGAATCTCCGGAGCGACTGTTCAGTGAGGCGGAGTAAAGAATCTGACAGTTTCAGTTTGAAGATAAACAGACAGAGTTTTTCTAACCGAGCTCGTGCTCCAGATTCCATGCCTGGCACGGAAGTTAACTCTTTCACCTCCGGAGCAGTTCTAAGGCTGGGACAAACTGCATATGTCATAATAAAGCAAGACTTCATGTTGTTTGAAAACAACATTAGGGAGAAGCACTCCTGCACTCCTTAAGGTGCTGCTGCCAGGTAAATCTTACAGCACAAGAAAATTAAAAAAAACAGTGCATACAGACTAAAGGGAATCATGAAATAATAATGTATTTAAGGTGCACAGTACAGGAACAGTGCCCCGCTGCTGCTATGTATTGCGACTCCCCTGAGGAAGCCTCTAGCTGAGGCGATACGTAGGAGCAGCTGGTCAGTGTTCCTGTACTATGCACCTTAAATGAATGAATGCTCCATAATTCCCTTAAGTCTGTATGCACTGTGTTTTATTTTCTTGAATTATATCCAGTGAGGGTCCTCATAATGCTGGCCCCACAAGTTCAGGTTCTTTCGGGATCATGACACCCCATTTCTAAGATCAAAGGGTTTGGCTCTATGGAGAATACTGGTTCTAGAAAGATATACAGGTTACTCACCTGTAACAGGAGTTCTAGGAATGGTATATGTTGTTCATCCACACTATCTCGCAGGTTCCTTGCCGCTTTAAATCTTGCCGGAAGGTCTTCAAGCTGGCTCCTCCCATCCACCCGGGTGGTAAACTCGGTTCCGCCCATGACGCCAGATCTAGCCCGCCTGGAAGCCAGGTTGGCCGGAAGCCGGGAGGCTGGTGGTCGGTGATGAACAACATATACCGCCCTAGAACTCCTGTTACAGGTAAGTAACCTGTATTTCTAGGACATGGATATGTTGTTCATCCACACTGTCTGGCAGACTCTAGCAGTTCTCCGGGAGGAGGGAGGCAAGGCGTACACCCCCTACTTAGGGGATAAAGACTGGAGAACTGAGGCCCCAAAACCAGCATCCCGCCGTGACTCAAGATTGATGTGGCAGTGGGTAATGAAGGTGTGTGCTGACTTCCAGGTAGCAGCCCTGCAGATTTCCTGGATAGGGACATCCGCGGAAGCAACCACCGATACAGCGGTATGGCGGGTAGAATAAGCTCTTATCCCTATGGGAGGCTCCATGCCCGCCAACCTATAGCAGAGATCTATGCAGGAGGTGACCCACCTGCCTATCGTCTGCTTGGCTGCAGGTCTGCCAGGTGCGGGTTCAGCGTAGGTGACAAACAGCTGGCGAACCTCTCCCGAACTTCAGCCGTCTGCTTCTTGTAATAAGCGAGCACTCTTCTAGGGTCCAAAGTATGGAGCCTATATTCGGCCTCCGAGGTGTGATTGGGGTAGAACACCGGCAGAGTCAACACCTGGTTAAGGTGAAACTCTGACACCACCTTCGGAAGGAATTTCGGGTGGGGGCGCAGGACAACCTTGTCCCTGTGGAAGAACAGGTAGGGAGACTCTATGGAAAGCGCCTGGAAGCTCTCCCATCCTTCTGGCTGACGTGATAGCCACCAAGAAGGCGGTCTTCCATGACAGGTGAGATATATCACACCTGTGCATTGGTTCGAATGGCTTGCCCATGAGCTTAGCCAATACCAGCAGTAGATCCCATGGAGGTGGAGGTTCTCGCACCGGAGGGGACATGTGATCAAGGCCTTTGAAAAAGCGCCCAACCACCTTCTCCTGCGCCACTGACTGCTTCCCGGCCCGTGCCCGGTAAGTAGAGATGGCTGCCAGGTGCACCTTAAGGGTCGTCGACCGAAGTCCTTGCTGAGAAAGGGACCACAGGTAGTCCAGAATGCTTGCCAAGTAACAGGAGGAAGGGTCCAGGCCCTTACCCTGACACCAAATGGAGAATCTCTTTCATTTGAAAGCATAGCATTTCTTGGTCGACTCCTTACGGGACGCCTCAACAACGTAAAGGACCTCGTCGGAAAGACCCAAGGCCTGGAACTCTATCCGCTCAGGAACCAGGCCGTCAGGTGCAGGGATTGACGGTCCGCATGGAATACCATCCCTGATTGACTAAGATCAGGTCCGGGCGGGCTGGAAGCCGCCTCGGGAGCCCGGAACTGAGACTGAGGAGATCTGGATACCAAAACTGGCGGGGCCAGTCTGGGGCTACCAGAATCACCTGCGCCTTGTCCCTCCTCATCTTGAGAAGCACCTTGTGGATCAAGGGAAATGGGGGAAGGCGTAGAAGAGGCCCGGGGTCCACGGCCTCGAGAAGGCATCCCCCTGCAGCGAGCCCTGCTGAGGGGGGCAGGCATGAAACAGACTCAGCTCCATATTCTCCCTGGAGGCAAACAGGTCCACCTGAGGCATGCCCCAGTGGGAGAACAGATCTTGTACTACCTCCGGCAGGAGAGACCACTTGTGGGACGCAGCCCCTATCCAGCTTAGGGCATCGGCCAGAATGTTGGAGGCTCCTGCCACATGGATGGCAAGGAGATCTGCCTCCAGGCTGCGCACGAGTGACCAAATGCGGAGAGCTTCCCTGCACAGAGGCATGGAGCGCGTCCCACCCTGGCAGTTTAGGCAGTATATGGTCGTGGTATTGTCCATCTGGACCTGGACCACTTAACCCCGTAGAAACGGAGCAAAGGCGGTGAGGGCTAGACGAATCGCTCGAAGCTCCAGCAGGTTGATGTGACATTGGGACTCCCGAGGGGACCACAGGCTGTGCGCTCTGTGCTCCCCCAGATGGGCATCCCAACCCATCAGAGAGGCATTGGTCGATAGAGAGACTGTCAGCACGGGGCGGACGACCCAGATGCCCTCCTGCAGATGTGCTGGAACGGTCCACCACTGGAGGGTGTTCCACATCCCCTGGGCCACTGTCACTAGCTGATCCAAGGGATCGGAGTGCTGTGACCACTGGCTGGCCAGCCCCCATTGAAGGGGACGCATGTACCAACGGGCCCAATGGACCACGCTGGTGCAGGCCGCCATAAGGCCCAGGAGGCACAGGAAGTCCTGGGCAGGGTGCAATTGCCCAACCTGAAATGACTGGGCAAAGGAGGAAGAACCTCGGCCCTGTCCACTGTGAGCCGTGCTCTGGCTCATAGAGAGTCGAGCTCTGCCCGATGAATTGTATCACCTGCTTTGGCACGAGTTCCGACTTGGCCTCGTTGATGAGGAGGCCAACCTGAGAGCAAACATGGAGGGCCAGATCTCTGGACCGCTCCACCTCCATTCCAGAGGAGGCTGCAATCAGCCAGTCGTCCAGGTAGGGGTACACCTGGACCCTTCGGCGCCGCAGGAATGCTGTCACCACTGCCATTCATTTGGTGAAGACCCTGGGGGCTAGGGAAAGGCCGAAGGGCATGGCCCGGAACTCATAGAGGATCCCTCTGCCCTGAAGCGGAGGAATCTCTGGTGGGATGGACGGATTGGGACATGAAAGAACGCATCCTGGAGGTCCCGAGAACAGAACCACATGCCTCGTTCCAACTATGAAATTATCTGAGCCAGAGTGACCATCCTGAAGGTTAGAGACCTTAGGAACCTGTTCAGGTCGTGCAGGTCTAGAATGGGGCACCAGCCCCCCGCCTGCTTCTCTGGGACCAGGAAGTACCTGGACACAAACCCGGTCTGGTGGAGGATCCACCACCTTCCTGATCACCCTCTTTTTCGAGAGTAGATGGATGTCGGCTCATGCAGCCGACCAGAGAGGTTGCGGACCATAGCCCCTGAGGGGCCATGGCTCGGAAGGGCGGGCCTGCTTGAACTCCAGGGCAGGCCCTTTCCTACCACCTCTAACACCCAGCGGTCCGTGGTGATCGTGAGACCAGGCGGAAAGGATGGCGGAGCCGTCCCCACGGGAGGAACCCAGGAGGAGTGACGAGGCTGGGGCGACATCCTCAACCCGTCACTTGGCAGGCTTGGAGAAGGGTGAGCGAGGGATCTCCAGGGCCTTTTCCTCCCTGCTTCCATTGAGGAAGGCGCGAGCAGCTTTGGGATGCCAAGCGCCTGCTAGCCCTGATGCTGTTGGGCGGACGTGCCGCAGGCACAGAAGGGCGAAAGGACTTATGTTGTTGACTACGACCCTTGTCCTTTTGGGCGGAGGCGACCGAGTTCAGGGTAGCATTGACTTTTCGATCCGCTGGAGGTGGCCTTCCACTCCAGGGCCTAACAGGTCAATCCCCAGAAAGTTTATGCTGGGTATCCAACGTGAAGGTGGATATCCTCAGCCATGCCCTGTGGCACATTGCCACTGCGGCCGCAACTGATCTGGCACAGGAGTCTCCAATGTCCAGAGCCATTTGGAGCTGCTGCTTTGCCACCACCCTTCCCTGATCCCGCACCTGCTTGACCGTGGTCTGCAGGTCGGCCGAAATAATGGGATCACCTCATCCAGGGGCCATGAGGGGCATGGGAGAAGTATGCCATCATCGCGGCCAGGGAGGATGCAGCGTACACCTTGCGCCCGGCATAGTCCAGCTTTTGGACTCTTTGTTGGGGGCTTATCCACATCCCTAGCGTTCCCGGAGCGCTGGAAAAGCATATCGGTGACCAACCCCTCCGT
This sequence comes from Neoceratodus forsteri, assembly GCA_016271365.2. Lineage (NCBI taxonomy): Eukaryota > Metazoa > Chordata > Ceratodontiformes > Ceratodontidae > Neoceratodus > Neoceratodus forsteri. The sequence continues at coordinate 1,845,966,729 of CM057456.1, forward strand.
GAGGTGCTCAAAAAAACGGACAAAAGCGGTAGGACCGCGACTTCCTAGCATCCTGGCCGAAGGCAGGACAGGAAGCTGTACACTGCCAAAGCTTCCAGGCTGGGCCAACAATGGCTTAGCCACTGGAAGGCCTCTGTGGGTGAGTCCTCGGTCAGTAGCTCCATCAGGGATACTGGCCCGTTTGGATATGGGCTCGAACTGCATCCGGTGGACTCCGAGATGAGCAGAAGCAAACCCATAAAAGCAGTGGGCTCTGGTCCATCGACTGCCCCCAGGACTCAGGTCAGGAGACCTGGAAAACAGGGAGTGGGTAAGTCGGACTCAAAGTCTGCAAGAGCTGCCTGGGGCTGAGCCACCCTCTACCTGCCCAGAATGTCAGGAGTGAGGGTGACTGACAAGAACAACCTACGGGGAGACCTGACCAGACGAAATCCTTGGTCAGCGCGATTTGATTTGTGGAGGAGGTTCCACAACAATTGGTGGGAACCTGCTTTGGCGAACAACAGCCTAGGCCCGACCCTCACTAACCCGAAGGGTGTTGTGACTCAGGTGACGCAGTGGCGGGAAAAGCTGTGTCAATTGTTCCCAAGACTAACTGCTACACATGGGTCTAAAGCGTTGACGCAATTCGCTGAAAGACCTCCTCTTCGGAGGAAGAGCAAGCAGCGGTGCCGCTCACTGAATGTCGAGACAGAGACCGCCGATGTCGGCGGGATCGACTGGACCGAGACAAGGTCCGAGACTGAGACTGAGACCCTCGGTGTTTCCGAGGGCGGGTCTGGGAAGGGCCGGGGGACACCCGCCCTTCCCTCGGCTTGGGAGCCTTGACCGGGACTCTGGCATGGGAGGCGCAGGCAAGTCCTCGGTCTCCACTGGGGGAACCGGTGAAGAAGGGCTGTCAGTTCCAATGAGCGCTCCGTCCGACGGGTCGAGAAAATCTTGACCGATGCCGACAGGTGTCTCGCCAGCTGACCTGACGGGACTCGACCAAGTCGAGTGTCAACTGTCCGGGGAAGGGGACCTCTCCCGCTCCCATGAACGCCGATGGTGGGACTTACCTTTCGAGTCCTTCTTTATGGACCGAGAAGAGTGTCCCGATGGCCCCTCTCCCTTTGAGGAAAGGGACTGGCAAAGCTCCTTAAAAGAAACTGTGGAGGAGGATCCCAGAGAGAGCGGAATAAATGCCGCGACAGAGGAAGATGAAGATGCGGCCTGGGCAGCCTCCTCCTCGAGGGCGATCATCTGCTCGAGTTGCTCAGCTGAGCCAGCCGCCGCGGACACCGCCCAATGAGCCTCCTTGGACTTCACCGGCGGGTAGCGCTTCTTGGGGCACCCAAGCTGTAACCGGGCAGCACGGTCTTCCAGGACGTTGGCCGAAAACGAACGGCATAACTCGTAGGCCTGCAGGTCATGATCTAGGCCGAGGCAGTAGATGCAAGTGGAGTGCGGATCCGTCCTGGACATTTTCTGCCCACATGGGCACCGCCGAAATCTGGCAGTCGATTTGTCCATCGCAGCTGCGAGGAAGTAATTAGACCGAAGTCTTGAAAACTTAAGAATTAGTTTCGGCCGAACCGAAGAATTAGGATACAGTCTATACGCAGAGTGTTAAGGAGGGAACCTGAGCTTCCAAGCGGTAAGGAAGATCTGGAGTCATGGGGCGGAGCCAAGAGTTTTACCACCCGGGTGGGTGGGAGAAGCCAGCTTGAAGACCTTCCGGCAAGATTTAAAGCGGCAAGGAACCTGCCAGACAGTGAGGATGAACAACATATCCATGTCCCTAGAACTAGTATTACCAAAACATAACCCGTAGGTCTCATATTAAAACGGGGCCCAACTAGTGAACAACCAAAGAAGAGCCTGATAAGAATGGGTGCACATGAGCTGGCTCATCAGCGCAGCAATAGCACTTCTGTCTACGACATCTGCGACTCGGGTTTGGGAACAAGCCTGATTCATCAGGGGCCAGCCAGGGGGAGGACGATCGAGTGTACCACAAGATGCTATCCTTCTCCATAGCAGGAGGGTTCCCACTACCACCGTGCGACTGCCACCTGGGTATCCTTGGTGGCAGTACAGGTGGAGTGCAGAGAAGGGGAAGGGTAGCAAGCGCAACCTGGCTGGAACGGGGCTGCAAATGCATACCACGTTCATGCTCACGTCCAGCCTTGGATCTCCAAAAGGACAGGAGAAACAGGAGGAAAACAAATGGAAGAAACTTCGGCCAGATGATGGCACTGCAGTATTCACAGACACTGCACCTAGCCAACCTGGGTTCTTCCCTGGCAAATAGATGTAGCTGCCGAATGGATCTGGGCAACCCGTGGGCCCCACTGTGGGGGCAAGCTACTGAAAAGATGCAGAGGACTAAAGGTAAGTCTCAGGATATGGCAAGGTTGGGATGCTGCAGGGTCTGAGGGGGCCATATGGTTCAAACCAATGGAAAGGGGGTTAGGAGATATGTTCTTCACGGACAGGAAGGTGGATGATGGAAACAGCTTGCCAGAGGAGGTGGGGGGGGGGCAAAGACTGTGAGGAGCTTCAAGCATGCGTGGGATAGGCACGGGGCATATTAGTTGGAGGAACAGAGGGAGGGAGTGACACCTATGACCAACTAGGGTCTGTGGTTATGGAATAGGCAGCGACAAAAGGCAGACAGAATGGACCTAAAGGTCTTTTTCAACTAACAAAATCTATGTTTCTACGTTTCTGATTAAAAAAAAAAAAAAAGGATGCATATGGGATTATTTTGTATGCTGATGTTCCAAGTCGGAACATTTCTTGCCACGACTGTGTGGCATTCTGTACAGATCTCCCACTATGATGCTGCATTACCTAGAAATGCTGCTACCTCAACCCAGCATCATATGGCTCCCAAATCTCCTAGAGCCCTTCACTGACAACATGCATTTACCAAGCAGCGGTAGACTATATATAGGATAGTGTATTGGAGGCCATACACAACCACACTATTCTAATACCGAGTGGTTTCCAATGATGATGAGGACCTCAAGAGCGAAGCTCGAGAGGTCCCAATCGTCATGGAAACTATGAGGTATTTGAATAGTATGTTGTGTATTTGGGCTCCCATATACTTTTCTATATAATGTATGGAGCCCAGAAAACAAGTTAGCTTACTTTGTGTGGCTCCCGATGTCAGTCTTGCTGCCAGAGACCCTCCCTTTTCCTCTAGCCACCTGACCAGTCAGCTCGCACATGCAGCTTGTCAACCACCCCCTGTCCAATGAACAGCTCTGTTTGGGGCAGTTGCATAGTGACGTGCCTACTATCGTGGAACAAAAAGTCATTCTGCGTTAGTACCTACGTTATTAGTGCAGCAGAACGATTTTTTCATTTGTATGGATATCCATACACAATCACGTTCTGCCATACACTATATACTGTATGAAACATGTAGGAGTTCGTATTTTGCCCTGCACATCACATTCTTTGGTGAATTTCAACCCTTGCAAAGTAATGCTGGAAAAGTCAACTATACGAAAACTGATATATGACAGCCTATAGTTTGCATTAAGCAGTTGAACAACAGCATCAAACACATAATCTGCACAACTGAATATTCATTTGTATGATCAATGGACTTACTATTATCTGAAATACACGCTAAAATTTTGGAAGTCTGTCATCTCAAGGGTGCAGTTTGTAGCACCGCAGCAACTGTATACTGAACCAAGTCAATTTTCATAAATGGAACACTTCCAATTTCTGAAGTTTTAGTTTCCTGTCTTCCTCAGAGCAACTCAAGAACTGGCTACATTCAGGTCAAGTTTAATATAATGACACTTCCAGACAAACTTCATAACACTTGGACAAAATCCAAATCTCTCACTAAAAATAGACAGGTTTGTTTTTAACTCGAGCACAAAGGACTTCAATATATAAGATAAATTGATTTATGATTGCAAGTCAGTACAAATTTAGAAAACAATGTAAAATACTGACGCGAACCTGAATAAACTCAAACATCATTTCAAATGTGAATAACTAGTTCATCTCCCAATACAGCCTGTCAAGACGACACCCAAAAAGACCAAAGTAGGTCACAATTCTACTTCAAAACTGTCTCTGTAAAGGATACAGTCAACTATGTTAAGTGTGTACTAGGAAAAACTAGGATGGGAAGTGATGCACTTGACATGAAATTAATTGCTCTAGTCCTGGGTGAACTCTCCACACTCCTGAACAAACTATTTAACCTCTCCCTAAGATACAATTCCCCAACTTCCGGAAAAGTGCTCTAATCACCCCAGTCCATGAAAGTGGTGACTGTACCTTAGTCGCACATTACAGATCAATATCCATGCTCTCTCCACTCTCCAAAGCACTCAAGAGAACTATAACAGACCAGCTCGTCACATACCTCAGCCAATACAATGTCCAATGCGAACAACAGCATGGATTGCACAAAATGCATAGCACCTCCACTGCACTGACAGAATACACCAGCATACTACACAAGTCTCTTGACCAGGGACACTGGGCTCAATCTACATTGACCTAACCAAGGTCTTTGGTTTAGTAAATCATGTAGTATTGTTAGACAAGTGCCCCACCCTAGACCTCTCGGCTGATATGGTACACTGGTTTAAAAACTACCTCTCATACAGAACACAACAGGTCAAGATATATGGGGAGCTTTCTGATGCCAGACCTGTCACTTTTGGAGTGCCACAAGGCTCCATCCTGGGACCCCTATTGTATAGCCTCTTCATCAACAACCTTCCTGAAGCCTGCCCTAACTCCACAGTCATACTTTACACAGATGATGCAGTCATCTGCACAAGTAACCCCTGCCAGGATACACTCACCCTTGACCTTCAACACAACTTTACATCCCTTAAGAAATGGTTCCAATAGAATAAGCTTGCGCTCAACTATATGAAAACCAAACCCATGCTCTTCTCTGGTGCATAGAAGTGGGCTAAGTTACAACTCCTCAACATCAGCAAAAAACTAGAGAATATCTAGAACAGGTCAAATTTTTCAAATACATAGGGGTTACCATAGATCAGACACTAACATTTGCATCTCACGTGGACCAAATAGTATGCAACATAAACAGGAGACTAGGGGTCCTCTACAGACAGAGGCATAACCTCATCCCAGAAGCCAAAAGAGTGGCAATCACAAGTTCCATCCTCCCCATAACCGACTACAGCTTAACAGTTTATGGGAGTGCTTTGGATACTGTCTTAAATGGAGTTTGCTTAGTCCTGAACAAAGCCTGCCACTTTGTTACTGGGGCTGACAAACACACACATATGCACACTTTACTCTCTCACAAAATGGCTCCCCCTGCATGACAGAACTAAGTACCAGACCCGACTGCTAGGTATGAAAGCCCTCATGGCTCTGACAACCCCTCCCCCCGGTGTTGCAAACTCTCCTAAGTTGTGCCCAAAATCCTTACCCTACCAGAGGCATGGCGAATGGCACCCTGACTTTGCCTTTCAATAGAACAACCCTAGCCAAATGCTCCTTTGCAGCCAGAGCCCCAAACTGGCTTAATGAACTTTGGATATCCCCAAAAATACCAGATAAGTTGGGCCATTTCAAACAGGAACTAATAAAAGTGCCCCTACCTGGCACCAACTGTAACTGCACCTCCCATTAAGAAACTCCCATGCATTGGCACCTGCCGCCTGCACCTCAACCCAACCCTAGCATTGTATCAACTGCTCATGGAGCACACGCACTAGCACAAGATGACAATTAACATTCTTCGCTATCAATACCCTTCTACCAACACCAGGACCACTAGCCTCTCCTTCACTCTCTCTTTCACAGTTCCTTTCTTCCAGACCACTCAATGCCAGAAAACACTCTCTTTTATGGGACCCAAGCTCTTCAAAACTCTGTCCCTCCACAAATGCCTTCAAACACAATATCAGGAGACATTTCTTTCCCACCTACACCTGCTCGCAGCCCTAATCTGGCTCCCCTTCTGCACTCTTTTGCCCTCACTCTCTGGTTATCCACCTTTGGCACTTACCCTCTCTTCCTAGCACTTGTAGTATGGTTAATCCACCTAGGCTAGTTTTTAGATTGCACTTACATTTTTTGTTTCCCACTATTATATTATATTATGTTACATTATATTATTGTTAAACCATCTCTGAATGCTTAATGACACCTTGTATTTGTTAATTCACCAAGGCTAGTTCATGGTTTGCCTTTACTCTATGTTATCCTGATTTTACGCACCACTGTAATAAGCCTCGCTGTTAGTTTAATGTTTTAGCCTATGTCATGTCTCATGATTGTTGTATGTAACTGGACGCTTGTGTAAACGGGCAACAATGCTCAAATGCCTTTCCAGTATAACCAATACAAATGAAATGAAATTCTCTGACCTATCACATAAGTGATACTCCTCTGATTCCCAGCTGATAGTACCGTAAAAATGCACAGATCCTTCAGCAGACCTGCTACCTATGTTTCAGCACTTTTACTATGGAAATTACTACACCTATTGAAATGTAACTTTGACCTGGTACTTTGAATTTATGTTACCAAATTTGTGTTAATACTTTTGCTCATCTATGTCTGGTGCACTGTCAAGAATTATTGTAAACTGTGTTGTTTCGACTGTTATGAAGTGTTAAGAATGGTTGTAAACTGTGCTGTGGTTCTGGTGAGGAACCTCTGCAAATGAGCATCTTGCTCAAAGGTGTGCATCCGAGTAACAAAATAAAATAAAAAAAACAAAAACAAATGTGCAATGAGAAAAACATACTTCAGTAAGACCTTTCTAAAGAACATTACAAAAATGGAAGTTACGTACTTACCATAACTGTTGATCTTCCAGAATATTGCCACCATTGATGACCACCTATGGGTCTGGCCGGAGGCACTAGGACCCCACAGGAGCAAAGCTTTTGCCTGGGGGTCAGCCACAGCTACTGAGCATGGTGCCTGCGCATCCCTCATGTGGTGCTGTGAACCAACCAATAATCATTGTTGGTTCCTCACTGACCACAGTTCTGTTCACCAGGAAAGAAGCAAAGGTGGGGGTTGGGGGTGGGCATAAGAATTTTCCTAGGTCAAAGGGATAGGAAAGGATATAGGAAATGCAAAGAAACAGGCACACTAGGTGGCCTAAAGGGGTAGCTGCTTATTGAACCAGAGCTTCACACCACTACCCAGATGGAAGATGGACAGTGATCTTAAAAGGAAGTAGGCCTGAAGCAGAAAAGCGACCTCCATATTCAGCAGAACTCCCATGGCAGTTAGGAACTCAGAGGCTGTGGAAACCACCTTCTGTGTCTTCTGCATTGACAGGCTTGCCAAAAGCCAGTCATCTAGGTAGGGGAAAACCTGAAAGCCAAGCTTTCGCAGGTGTGCAGCAAGGACTGCAAAACACTTGGAAAAGACTTGAGGCACCGAGGAGGGCCCAAAGAGCAGGACTTTGAATTAGTAGTGTTGGCCCAAGGCCACAAAGTCAAGGTATCTGTGGTGACTTGGGTGTACTAAAATGTGCTGGCAGGCATCTTGCACGTCCAGGGATGCCAGACAGTCGTGCTGTTGGAGGAGTGGCACAGTAGTAGCGTCCCTAGGGAGATCATCTTGAGCTTTTCCCTGAACAAGAACTTGTTTAACTTTCTGTGGTCAAGAATGTGGTGCATGCCACCTGTCTTCTTTGGAACCAGAAAGAAATGGAAGAAGAAACCTGTGTTCCTCTCTGTCAAGGGAAATACTTCTACTGCCCTGTTTCTGAGAAGGCCCTGTATCTTTGAAGTGAGATTGTTTGACTGAATGGTTGACAGACTGTGCTGTCGCTTGGGTGGAAGATCAGGGGCCTTCTCTGCAAAGTTGAGAGAGTACTCAGTCTCGAACAATCCTTAGGACCCACTTGTCTGTGGTGAAAGACTTCCACTGGTTGTAAAACTGAGTCAGACGACCTCCCACTGCTGTGCAAATGTCCACCTCAGGCAGTTGCTGTGAGATTGGGGCCAGACTTTCAAGGGGTGGCACTGGGCGCTTTCGGGCCCTGTACCTTGTGCTGCATTTTATTTTGCAGCTGAGGAAGCTGGTTTCTGTTAGGGGCTCCTCAGCCTCTTCCTTGAAAGGGCTCCCTGTTAAGAAAAAGCTGACAGTTCCTGCCTCTCTGCGGAGCTGAAGGAGCCAGCCTAGCTGTTTTAATGGCAGTCCTCATTTTCTGAGAGGCCTCCAAGATTTGCTCCACCTGTTGGCCAAACAGATAGGTACCACCAAAGGGGACACTCATCACCTGCTGTTGAGTATCAGAGGAAACCCTGATGTCCGAAGCCAGCAATGTCTTCTGATACAGTTTCCAGCAGCGGCTGCTTCAGAAGCTGTGTCGTAAGCATCCATGGAAGCTTTAAGTTGATGGCTATTACATTCTATCGCTTGAGTAACAGTCTGTAGCATCTCCATTTTGGAGCTGGACTCTGGGACATCTTCTATTAAGGACTTAAGGGAAGTCCAAAGAGCATATTCGTATTGGAGAAAGCGCCCTTGATAGCTGGCAATACTTATGACCAGGGTTGTGGCTGTGAATGCCCTTCTCCCCATGGTATCGATCTTATGAGACACTATTGCTAGGACGTGGTGATACTTCATGTGGAAGAATAGTTTTGTCGTTCTCAGTGAGGACAACCAGCGCATCTGCGATGGGTTTTGTGAGGCTAAAATGGGTCTCTCCTTGGGAGGGACATATTTCCTGTCTATGGATTTGCAGACAGAAGGAATAACAGCTGGCCTTGCCCACACTGCCTCGGACATAGTCTCGAACGGTGGGGGGATTGGTGGCGTAAAGTTCACTGGAATGTCAGGAACATGAAGCCACTCTAGGCTCAAAACCTACCTGGGTCCACAGAAGACATCTGTAAAGCCAGAGTTGCCCTCGTATTCCTAAGTAGAGACTGAAAGGAAAGGTCCTTTACTAGGTTTTCAGTTGCAAGCGAGGGCTTACCATCCAAACTATATAACGAGCCTTAGTCATCTTCTTCAGAAATTACAAGGTTGAGATCAGACTCATCCTGCTGCAAGTCACCTTCAGAAGGGGTGGACGCTGCCCCAAAAAGGCCACTGATGGACCTGGGCAAAGGATAAATAGAAGACACCGGAACCAGACCGCACCAGGAAGTGGCATCGCATGCGGCAACAGAGCCTTGCCGAATGCGGCACCGAAGTCGACGTCAATCTAGACGGTGATGCCTGAAGATCCAGAGTAAACCAAGAAGGAAGGGAAGGGGAGAACGACGGTACCTGTGTTGGCCCCAGGGAGGAAACAGAAAGAGGGGGGAGGGCACGTGGAACCGGTGGTGGTGGCGTGGGCACTGGCAAGGGAAGAAAATCCATTGCCACCACCGTAAGCTCAACCTGCACTGAAGGTCCCAACCATGGCTCTGAAGCCTCTAGGTCCTGGAACCAGATCCACCAGGAGGGGTAAACAAGACCGACGCTGTACCCACTGCTCCATAACAGCAGCCCATTGGTTTAGCTGCCCTCTGAAAACCCCATAAGAAGCCAGAGAAGGGCCCCGGTGTCGAGGGTCTGAGCGACCGAGAACAGAGGCTGTTGGGGAACTGCGGACAGTCTACCACTCCCGACCACTGAGGTCCTTTTGGCAGACGTACCAGGGGACGACCTTGAGGGGTACCTTTTCTTCCCCTTCTGAAGCGAAGAACTCAAGGCCGAGCGGTGCTGGGTCCCCAACCTGGATCAGGAATGGGCCCACTTCTTTTTGTGTTAACAGGAAGACTGTCCTCCCCCTCCCAAAAACCGGACTGCCCGTGGTCGGACTCCCCTCTGGAGAGGACGATGGACTGGACACAGCCAAGCTGCCAGAGCAGCCTTCCAACGGAGAGTGCCTACCGTCACCATCCATGCTTGACTCCCTCGAATGGCAGAGCTGAGAGGAAAATAAATTCTCCTCTCTTTTTTTTTTCTTCTTTTTTTTAAATAAACAAAATAAACAAAGTAAATTTGAATGCTGTTGTTGTACAGATGTAAAGATTTGTCTCCCGGCAGGTGAGTGACATCATCACTGAAGCATGAGAAAGGAAAATTACGTACCTACCGTAATTCTTGATCTTCTCTTGTATCTTCACCATTCATCACTTACTGGGTGTAAGCCGGAGGCGCGCACCCGCCATGGGAGCTTTTTTTTTTTAAAAAGTTTGCCTAACGGCACCGCCCTCGAGAGTGACGTCATGCGCGAGGGGCGGCCGTTAGTAGCGACCGACTCCTCCTCCAACTCAGTTCTGTGAGCGGAGAGGCAAAGTGAAAGCAGAGAATATAGATAGCGAGGCAAGATAGCCGAGGATAGCAAAGCAAGGAAGAATGAACTGAAAAGGAATAAGCCGATGGAGGAAGGACAGAGGAGATAAAGTATCCTAGCCTAGGGACTGTAGGGCCTCCTTACCTGGGCGACTCTGGGAGGAGAGATAAGTAAGGAAATGAGAAATTAGAAGAAGAAGAAAGAGAGAGATGGGATGTTGAAGAGACCAGAATGCCCAACGAGCATAGTTAGCTTACAGCTGAAGGCTCGACTAGAGGGAAGCAAGAACCCGGAGATAGAGCTGAAGAGAAGGTTCACCAAACCCGCTAGACAGACTCAGGAGGGCATAGTCCTCATCCTCAACATGCCATTGTTCTTGATACCCACTTCGGGCTCCTGGCCGCGGAAGGCCTTTAACTGGAGGACACCCGAGGAGGGAAGAATAAAACCCCGGCAGCATGAGAGCGCTGCTCAGGGGTTTAGAAATGGAGAATGTAAGCCTTTCAGGTGTTTTAAGATAGAAAAGGGACTCAGACTGACTGGCCAAGGCAGGCCAAGGCTTAGGCTGGCTGGGATTGGATATGGTCAGCACTGCTCTTCTGTAAAAATTGTCCAGGAGGACACTTAAAGGGAGAAACCAATATGCAAACTAGCGAGAAGGATAGCCTACCTTCTCATTTCTCTTCTAGTTTGTTTTCCTTTTTTTTTTTTTTACAGATAAAATTTTTTAGACTAGATGCATGACCCCAATACCAAGATGCCTATAGCAGTCGAAGAGATTCCTCAGCATTTTCCCCTTCCTTTTTTTTTTTTTTGCAAAAAGAAAAAGGAATAGGCGTCTCCCGTTCCTCTGCTCTACAAGGCAAGAATGGGGGGTGATTTTGATTTCAGGGCAACTATCTGGAACACGGGATTGCAGGATCGAACTGAATAGCCTGAGCCAGGCCAAAACCCCAGAGGTATCTGCCAGAAGAATGGCAGAGATAGCTGTGCAGTCTGATCGCCAATGCAATCACGAGATGGCCCATGAATCTTAGAGTAAGTAATTTTCTGGAAAACTAGAGCCCCCAAGAAGATTTATTTTTTGTTTTGAAAGATTAAAATTTTTCCTATATTTTAAGAAAAAATTTTTTTTTTTTGCAGAGAGAGGAAGGAGGCGGGGTGGAGAAGCCACAGGAAGAGGCCACCTGAGGGGATGGTGGGCGGGTGTAAGTAATGAATGGTGAAGATACAGAGAAGATCAAGAATTACGGTGAGTGCGTAATTTTCCTATCTTCCCTTTCAATCTTCACCATTCATCCTTCCTGAGTGATACCAACTCCTCTTCCCCTGGAGGGAAGAGGCCATACCCTGAGGGAACAAGACCCCCAGCCTTCTGTTGGTGAGAAACAGAAGGAAAGACCCTAGCTTATTCAAGCCTAAGTGGGAGAAGAACTAGGAGGTGCCTCCCAGGGGCGAGGAGGCAGGATGGAGCCCCTGTAAAGTCTCCTAGCTCTGGATGAGAAAAAGCGGGTCCCGGAGGCGGGCGCATCACCCTATGCGGGCCACGGGTGACAACCTGGAAAGCGAAGCCATGCGTCCGCCTGATGCAGATCGCTGTCCCGCAAGCCTGGAAGCCACCTCATTGGCGTCATAAGATGCCCTTGCTTGGTGTCTTGCCAGCTCCAGGCCTACAGCCGGAGAGGCAGCGGCTTGTCTGGTTTGCTCCGTGTCAGGCATAGATGCCAACAGCTGGGACATCATCGACCACAGATGCGGTTGTAGGCAGCGTGGTGAGCCTGATGTGATGCAGTACATGCACCAGCGAAGAAGAACACTCTTACGCCTAGCGGTCGAACTGGAAAGTCCGAATCCGATTGGTGATGCGTCGCCGAACAGCAGGCGCCCAGAAGGGTATCCGGTATACCAAACCTGAGGGCCGGTTTGGAAGGGAACCTAGAGACTCAGAGGGCACAATACCTATGCTGGCAGTCCGCCAGGGCTGGGGAAGAAAGCGGCAGGGAACTGCCAGGACCCGGATAGGCGCCTCCTGGAGGATGAGCCAGGAAGGGTACCACCAGATGCTGGGCACTGAATTCACCAAGGAATTCACGCGTCTCCTGTTCAGTATTGTCTCTCGAGCGTGGAAATCCGGAGATCCCTCACCATCCTCGAGAGGAAGCGCTGATATTCTGTGAAATCAGCAGCCGGACAGATGAGCAGGGGTTCCTCTCCCTCAGAGGAGGAGCGAGGATGATGGGGAACTGGAATGTCAGAGGATTCCTCGGCGGTGGGGAGGTCGAAAGACCCGCTCATGCATGTATCTAACATATGAGGGAAGGCCGCCAGAACCTCTGAACTGCTCCCAGGATAGCGGACCCGTGGGACCAACATGGCCGGGAGGCGGGGTGGTGAAGGCAGAGATGGGAGAGGGGCACCTCCGAGGAGGCAACTGCTCTCTCGAGGGCTCTGGAATCCGGGAAAGGGCCTAGTAGGAGGGATCCCGGATATCAAACCAGGCCATGAAGCGGAACTCTGGGAAGCGGGCCTGGAAGAGCCCTGGGAGAAACTCCCCTGTGGCCAGCGGGACTGCATGGATCCAGAAGGGCAATCCCTTTATCGCGCCAGAGGACACCCTAGAACCCTGGGGGGTGGGGGCCTCACTCGACTCCTGGCCACCCCGAGGTGGCCAAGAGAACTGGGCAGCAGGCCGCCTGCCCTCAACCCTCGCAGTTCCAGAGGCCCTCCTCCTCGACTAGCGTCCCTGTGTCCCTGAGAGGCAACAGCACCCCGGGTGGCTGTCACAGACCTCAGAGAGGAGCCTCCCCTCCGTCACCCCACGTCTGCCCCGGGACTCTGGCCACCCCAGCCGAGGAACCCTCAGGAGGCATGCACAAGGGGACAGAGGGAGGGCCCGCTGCGCCGCCTGGTACCCTAGCCACGAGGACCCAGATTCCGAAGAATGGGGTGCCAGGATGAGTCCACATCTGAGTCATCGTCCTCAGGAGGACGAGACGGACACAACGATGCTAGCCACCCAGGGGTCCCGAGGCCCACGGGGCATGACAGCCCGGTACCAAGTCTGGCCCTGTCGCCCCCCGCCCGGCAGCAGGAAGCCTAACCCCACACCCCAGCTCAGCGGCAGGCCTGGCACCGCCCGAGAGAGGGAAAGGCGACCAGCGCGCCAGCCAATCCGGGAAGCGGCGGCACCGTCGGCGCAGCGCGCCATGTCCATCGGCACATGAGCGGTGCGAGGTCCACTGCAACACCGCCAGCAGCGCCGCTCCGATCACGGCGCTGACGGCGCCCGGGATCCAGCGGGTACGCGTGACGGCACTGCCCGATCACCGGCACCGTGGCGGCGGGATCGCACGGCGCAGGCAGCGCCGCCGATCACCGGCACCGCAAATGGCGCTGGGATTTGAAAGCGCGCGCGGCGGCATCGAGGTCCACCGAGCCGGGCCCAGCCAAGGGCCTCGACACGGGGAGCCTGCACCCGAAGAGGTGACTGCCGAGGCGGTGTCAGCGCTGCGGCCCGGGAGGGGCTACGACGCCCCCAACACCGTGGAAGGGCCTCCTCCTCGGCAAGATAGGATGAGAGACCCTCCTCCTCGGACCCGTATAGGCCGGGAGGACGAGGAAAGGCCTAGAATGCGAGATTCCTTGGCCGTCGCCGTCCCCCGAAAGGTCGGCGGGCCTTGCGGCAGGCAGCGGACTTGAAGAGGACGCGACGGTCCATCGAGAAACAGGCGTCGCTAATCCATATCATGGTTGGGTCCCAGGCAACGAAGACAAACGTCATGTCAGTCCGAGGCGGAGAAATGCGGCCACAGGAGCACCGGCGCGCATAGGGCGCGGCCGCGTCTTGACGAGCAACAGCTCCAGAACCGGACATAACGCGAAAATAATGAGATCAAAACACAGTAGGAAATACACCCGGCACCGAAAGAAAGAAAAAGAACAGTCTTACCGTATCGGCGTCGAGTGTCAGGAAAAATGAAGTCGGTAACTACTACGCAGATAAGTACTGGAGCGCTTCGCACGGACAGGTGCTGCCTCGACGGCGGGAGAAACAGAACTGAGTTGGAGGAGGAGTCGGTCGCTACTAACGGCCGCCCCTCGCGCATGACGTCACTCTCGAGGGCGGTGCCGTTAGGCAAACTTTTTTTAAAAAAAAAAAAGCTCTCGTGGCGGGTGCGCGCCTCCGGCTTACACCCAGGAAGTAATGAATAGTGAAGATTGACAAGGGAAGATAAAGGAACTGAGGCAGCTGGAGGGTCGATGCCTACACAGGCACAAACCAGCCTTGCGGTGCCGCACATGCGCGGTCCTACCTTGGCACCAGCCCTCCTGAAGATTTTTGGCTTCTGTAGGGTCCTGTCACCTCCGGCTTCAAACCAGCAATATGAATAAATGCTGAAGACTCTGCAACAACAAGGATGTACCCTGTGTAAGAGTTACTGTACTTGATCCAATCCAGCACACAGCACTGTTACACAGACAGTGCAAGTGCAACTACAAGTGGAGTGAGATTGGATAGTGCCCATGTGCACAGAGTGCATTTAGCAACTAACAGGGATATACCCCGGGAAAGGGATATAGCCTGGGCAGACAGAAAGTGGACAAGAAAGAAACATAAGGAAGGGAGCTGCCTTCCCTCTAATATTTTTTTTGGTTTGGTATGAGGGCCCCAAAGGCAACTCTCACCCCAGTTTTGAAGGTTTTTTTTTTTTTTTTGGGTGGCAGTAAGAACTCAACAATGGGTTTCAACCCTCCCCCCGCCCCCCTTTTTTAAACAACTACACCACAAGCAACACAACTGGGGAGATGCCATGGTACTACATGGTTCCAGCCAGCGCTATCAAGGTAAGCTGTCCAGATGCCCTGGCTCTGCTAGAGTGGGGAACTGTGGGCGGGTATGGCAATCAATGGTGAAGCTATTCAGGAAAATCAAGGTACAGTATGTAACTTTTATAGCTTACAAGAATCTGTCTTCATTAATGATTCCCACTTATGGCTCTGACCATCAGGCTTCCTTTCTTATCTAAGGGAGGGGCTGGCACCCAGATTGTGACAGATACCCTCAGTCCTCTGCGTGGCGGGAGGACACCTGAGGGCAAGGTCTTTTTACAGGTCTGGAGAGACCCGAGACTGGTTGGGCCAGGAAGAGGCTTCTGTGGCACAAGAGCAAGAGGGTTCCTCGACCGTTTCTGTCAGACCATGGGCTAAGAAACGAGCTCCCTGAAAGTAAGAATTAAGCTCCTCATGCTAGGCCAGTCGAGAGAAGTGAAGCCATGTAGTCTGCCTAATGCAGACCGTGGTTCCTACCAGTCTAGAAGCCACCTTGTTGGTGGTGTAAGATGTTCTCGACTGGTGCTGTGCTATCTCCATACCCTGTGTAGAAAGGTCAATGGCCTGCCTGACTGTCTAGCTTGGTCACAGTGTAGCTAACAGGCTGAGCTGCTGCAAACATAGGTGACTGTTATAGTCGCCATATGTGACTAATGTACAGAGATGCATATTAGGACACATGCTGAGGAAAAAGCCTTCCTCCCAAGGCACCTGTCTAAGTGTAATCTGCATCCCGACGTTGGTTACAAGCAAGGCACCATGGCCCAGGTCGAGTCTACAGTACTTCAAGCCTTGCGAAGGGATAATGGACCTCACCTGCGGACTCTGCAAGTGTGCAATATTGTTTGAGGAGGTCCTTGGGGATGGCTAGACTGCAGACGGGATGCCTCCACACTGCCCTAGCTGGCTTCTCCATAGCCATAGGCCAAGGATTAATGACTATTATGTTCGTGTTGGGAATTCTAAGAAGTTCCAGTGGCAAGACTACTGGATTGCACTCTGTATGGGCTTAAAGATTAAGTGCCCAGATAATCTTCACCAGGAATCACTGGTACAACATAGAAACATAGACTTTGACGGCAGATAAGGACCACTTGGCCCATCCAGTCTGCCCATTTCTCTTCCTACTGGATAAGCTGCAGATTCTAGTTAACCAACAGCCTACTTCTTGCAACCCCCCACTACAATTGCCTTATGTCTGTCCCATGCATGTTTGAATTCCCCCACTGTTTTAGACCCAACAACCTCCCTAGGAAGGCGGTTCCATGCACTCTCTCCGTGAAAAAATATTTCCTCACATTACCCATGAGCCATCCCCCCTCTATCTTTAAATTGTGCTCCCTTGTTCTTACACATCTCTTTTTCTGAAAGATGGACTTTGTTGATTCCCTTGAGGTACCTGAAAGTTTCTATCATGTCCCCGCTGTCCCTCTGTTCATCAAGGGTATACATATTAAGCTCTCAGGCATACTAACAACAACAAAACTGGAAAGGGAACTGGGGTAAAAATAATGGATGACCTGAAGGTGGCCAAGCAAAGTGAAAAGGCAGTGGAGAGGGCCGGAGGGATGCTGGGGTGCATAGGGAGGGGCATCACTAGTAGAAAACAGGAGGTGGTGATGCCACTGTATAGACAATTGTTCAGTTCACATCTGGAACACTGTGTACAGTTCTGGAGACCGCATCTCTGGAAGGACATTGACAGAATGGAGGTGGTCCAGAGAAGGGCAACAAAAATGGTGAAAGGAATGGACCAGAAAATGAATAAGGAAAGACTGAAAGACCTCAATATGTATACCCTGGAGGAAAGAAGGGAGACGGGGGATATGATAAGAGACATTCAAATACCCAAGGGGAATCAACAAGGTCCAGGTGGGCAGGCATCTTTCAAAAAAGAAATGTGCAAGAACAAGGATTCGCAATATGAGGCGGGGGGGGGGACTCAGGGGTAATGTGAGGAAGAACAGGTAACTCACCTGTAACAGTAGTTCTAGGAGTGGTATATGTTGTTCATCCAAACTGTTCATACACACTCTTTGGCATGTCCCCTTCCACTTTAAATCTTGCCAGAAGTCTTCAAGTTGGCTCCTCCCACCCACCCGGGTGGTATATACCTCGGCTCAGGGCCAGGACGCCAGATCTTAGCCCGCTGGAAGCAAGATTGTGTGCCCGAAGCCGGGGAGGTCGGTTGGGTGCGTGTGGATGAACAACATATACCACTCCTAGTAACCTGTTCTTCTAGGAGCGTGGATATGTTGTTCATCCACATTGTTTGGCAGACTCCAAGCAGTTCTCCGGGAGGAGGGAGGCAAGGCGCACACCCACTACTTAGGAAACAGAGATTGGAGAACCGAGGCCCCAAAACCAGCATCCCCGCGTGACTCAAGGTCGATGTGGTAGTGGGTGATAAAGGTGTTTGCTAACTTCCCTGGAAGAAGCCACCGATGCAGCAGTATGGCGGGTAGAATGAGCTCTTATCCCTCTGGGAGGCTCCTTGCTCACCAACTCATAGTACAGACCTATGCATGATGTAATCCATCTTGCTATGGTCCGTTTGGCTGCAGGTCTGTCAGAAGCGGCTTCAGCGTAGGTGACAAACAGCTGGTGAACCTCTCCATGAATTTCCGCCGTCCTTTCCTTGTAGTAGGAGAGAGCACGTCTCAGGTCCAAGATATGGAGCCTGTACTCAGAGTCCGAGGTGTAATGAGGGTAGTAAACCGGCAGAGTCAACACCTGGTTAAGGTGAAACTCTGACACTACCATCGGAAGGAATTTTGGGTGGGGGCGTAGGGCAACCTTTTTCCTGTGAAAGGCCAGGTAAGGGGAGTCCATTGAAAGCCCCTCGAGCTCCCCTGTCCTTCTGGCTGACGTGCTAGCCACCAGGAAGGCCGTATTCCACAACAAGTGTGAGAGCTCACACTTGTACATGGGTTCGAACGGCTTGCCCATGAGCTTTGCCAAAACCAGCAACATATCTCACGGAGGTGGAGGTTCATGTACCAGAGGGGATATGTGATCCAGGCCTTTGAAGAAGCACCCGACCACTGTCTCCTGTGCCAATGCCGGCTGACCGGCCCGGGCCCGGTAAGCAGAAATGGGTGCCAGGTGCACCCTAAGGGTCGATGACCGCAGACCCCCTTTGGAGAGTGACCAAACGTAGTTGAGAATGTTAGCCACTGAGCAGGATAAGGGGTCCAGACTCTTACCCTGACACCAAATGGAAAATCTCTTCCATTTGAAGGCATAACATTTCCTGGTCGATTCCTTACGAGATACCTCCACCATGGTGTAGATATCTTCGGAAAGACCCAGAGCCTGGAACTCTAGCCGCTGAGGTACCAGGCTGTGAGGTGCAGGGATTGAAGGTCCAGATGGAATACCTTCCCCTGGTTCAGTGATATCAGGTCTGGGCGTGTACAAAGCTACTCAAGTGGCCTGCAACTGAGGCTGAGGAGATCTGGATACCAGAACTGGCATGGCCAATCTGGGGCTACCAGGATCACCTTCGCCTTGTCTCTCCTCACCTTGAGTAACACATTGTGGATCAAGGGGAATGGAGGGAAGGCGTAGAGGAGGCCTGGGGTCCACAGCCTCGAGAAGGCATCCCCTGCAGCGAGCCCTGCTGAGGGGAGCAGGCATGGTACAGCCTCAGCTTGTTGTTTTCCCTGGAGGCAAACAGGTCCACCAACGGTTTGCCCCAGCGAGAGAACAGACTGTAAGCTACCTCTGGATGGAGAGACCACTCGTGGGAGATCTGGCCTATGCGGCTGAGAGCATCCACCAGCTGGTTCGAGACTTCTGCCACATGAATGGCTAGGAGATCTGTCTCCAGCCAACTTATGAGGGTCTAGATGCAGAGCGCCTCCTTGCACAGCAGATGGGAGTGCGTGCCGACCTGTTTGTTGAGGTAGTACATGGTCGTGGTATTGTCCATCTGGATTTGAACCACTTGACCCCGGAGCTGAGAAGCGAAAGTTGACAGTGCCAGTTTGACTGCTCTGAGCTCCAACAGGTTGATGTGGCATCTAGACTCCTCGGGGGTCCAGAACCCATGGGCCCTGTTGTCCCCCATGTGGGCTCCCCAGCCAATGAGAGAGGCACTGGACATAAGGATGACCGTCGGCTCACGGCGGACAAACTGGATCCCTTCCTGCAACTGTTCTGGGGCAGTCCACCATTGGAGAGCATCCCACATCTTCTGGGTTACAGTGATCAGCTGCTTGAAATGACCATGACGCTGAGTCCACTGGGCGGCCAGCTCCCACTGCAGGGGGTGCATGTGCCACCGGGCCCAACAGACCACTGAGGTGCACGCCGTCATGTAACCCAGAAGGCACAGAAAGTCCCGGGCAGGGCGCAAGTGCCCAACCAGAAATGATCGGGCAAAGGAGGAGAGAACCTCCACCCTGTCCGCCGGGAGCCGAGCTCTGCCTTGACAAGAGTCGACCTCTGCCCCGATGAAGCCCATTACCTGAGCAGGCACGAGTTCCGACTTGGCCTCATTGATCAGGAGGCCGACTTGGGAGCAGGTTTGGCGAGCCAGATCCCTGGACCTCTCCACCTCCTGAAAGGAGGATCCTGCCAAGAGCCAGTCGTCGAGATAAGGGTAGATTCGTAGTCCTCATTGCCGAAGATGGGCTGCCACCACTGCAATGCACTTGGTGTAGACCCGTGGGGCCGATGACAGGCCGAACGGCATGGCTCAGAACTCGTACAGGGTCCCTTCGACCCCGAAGCGGAGGATCTGCTGATGGGACGGACGGATTGGGACATGAAAGAACGTGTCCTGTAGATCCAGTGAACAGAACCACATGTTTCACTCCAGGGATGGTATGATCTGGTTCAGAGTTACCATCCGGAAGGTGTGGGACCTGAGATATTGATTGAGGTCGTGGAGATCTAGAATGGGGCGCCAACCCCCCATCCGCTTGGGCACTAGGAAGTACCTGGACACAAAGCCTGGGTCAGTAGGAGGATCCAGCACTGGAGCTACTGCCTCCTTGTGGAGGAGCTGAGCTGTGTCGTCTTGGAGAGCCGACTGAATGCAAGCTGAGATCCTTTCCTCCCAAGGGGCATGGGCTCAGCTGGGAGGGTACTGCTCGAACTCTAGAGGCAGTCCCTGACTGACCACTTCAAGAACCCACCTGTCTGAAGTGATATCGGACCAGGCAGAATGAAAGTGGTGGAGCTTGCCCCCCATGGGAGGACCCAGAGCTGGCGTGGCGGGTGTAGGGCTGGCAACCCCCAACCCATCACTGAGCAGGCTTAGAGGAGGAGGAGGCTCCTGGACCTGCTCCTCGGCCTTCTTTATGGGGCTGTTGAGGACCATGCTTGGGCCGTGGGTGCCAAGCTTGAGCCTGCTGCTGCTGGCCTCCTTGATATGAGGGCTGCCTGACCGCAGGGGAAGAATGCCAAAATGGCATCTTTTTTCTTTTCTGCTGGTTCTTGCCCGAGAAACCTTTTGCAGAGGTAGCATCCAAGGTGGCATTGGACTGCTTGATACAAAACTGCTGAAGGTGACCGGTCACTCCTGGACCGAACAGGTCGGTGCCAAGGAAAGGAACATCAGCTAACTTGTGCTGGGTATCTGCCAGGAAGGAGGATAGCCTCAGCCAGGCCCTGCGGTGAGTGGCCACTGCGGCTGCTAAGGATCAGGCACAGGAATCCCCGATGTCTAGGGCCGTCTGGAGCTGCTGTTTTACAACAGCATGGCCCTGATCACAGACTTGCTTGACTGTGGTCTGCATGTCTGCCGGGAGATGAGGGAGGACTTCATCTAATGACCAGAGGAGGGCATGAGAGAAGTGTGTCATAATGACAGCCGAACTGGCCTGACGAAGGCCTAAGGAAGAGGCCGCGTAGACCTTGCGGGAAGAGTGGTCCATATTTTTGGACTCCTTGTCCGGAGGTCGGTCTGTGTCGGCTGAGCTACCAGTACGTCTAAACACAGAAGCGGTCACCAGGCTCTCAGCCGAAGGGTGTTCTGTGAATCCTGGCAGGGACCCCATGGGCACCGCATACTTGCAGGCCATGCGGGCAGACAGTGCTGGGCAGGAAGCTGGGCGCTGCCAGAGCTCAACGGCCAGGCCAGTGATGGCTTCGGCCACTGGAAAGGCCTCCGTCGGGATATCCCCCTTTTTAGGATGTCTAAGAGGATACTCTGCCTTTTTCTGGATAGACTCCAGGGGCATTTTGGTGAATTCGGAAATCAGGTGGAGAATGCCCTGAAAGGAGGAAGGACCCTCCTCTACACCCGCCATGGAGGACTCATCATCCCCAGGATGGCAGTGCAGTCCCGTGACGTCCGAGTCCGAAGAGTCATGGTACAACGGTCTCCCGCCTAGGTCCCCTTCGATTCGCCGGTGGCGGTCGGGGTAAGAAGAAGAAGAAGAATCAGCATTTATATAGCGCTTTTCATACACAGTATCCCAAAGCACTTTACAAGCAATGCTAGACTGGTAGTGAAGTGACTGAATGTGTGGTGGCGCCATATTGCACATCATCACCCATACACAGCCTGGATAATTGCATGAACCAGTTTCTGGGAAGGGGAATGTTGGCCAGGACACCGGGAATGTTCCCTGCCCTTTATGAAGAGTACCCTGGGTTCTTTTACTTCCACCTGGACACCCACCAGGACAACACCAGGATGGGCAGAAGGGACCTCGTTTAACGTCTCATCCGAAGGACGGGTAACAGTAATGGACAGACGTCAGAGAAGCCCGGTGTCTGTACAGTCCTCTTTCGAGGAAGCCCCTCTCTGAGGCTGCTTAGGTGGTGGTTCCACCAGAATCGGTGGAGAGACCGAGATGGGCCAAGCCGGGATACGGGCTGGCCCCGCGGGCAGGGGAACTGAAGGCTTCAGTTCTGGAGGGGTCGACGTTGGCCCAGGAGGCAGTAGCCAAGTGATGGCCGGGGTAGACGGCGGAGCTGGCTTCTGCCCGGACAAAATCAGCTGTTGCCACATAAGATCCTCATAGTGTCGACAGAGTTTCTGTCGAAGCCTCTCCTCGTCCGAGAAGAATGAGGATCTGCGGGGATGCCTCTTTTTAGACTTCTTATGACTCTTTTTTGGTCGTTCGACTGTGGGGGTTCTGGACCTCGATTGAGATCAGGCTGGCCGACTCGGTTGATCGGGAGACACTGGGTTCGGTGAAAGACGAGGGTCCGGAACCGTTTCCTCGATGGGGACACCAGCGGGCTGGGTCTCCTCACTGGGAATGACAAGGACTGGAGTCCTTTCCAAAGAATCATCGACTGGAGTTGGCGAAATAGGGTTGATTAAGTTGAGAGAAATCGCAAATATTTACAAAGGCAGAACAGAGAAAACTAAGTCCTTCATCTGGGTTCTTTTCAATTCCAAATCTCTGTCTCTCACTCTAGCAAAAACACTGATGCTCTTTTTATAAGTCTTTGCCTGGGGAACTCGTTAAGAGACATCCTGTTTTTCTCAAAATGTTGTCAGTTTCTTTGTTGGTGCAACAAAGAGAACAGTGTCACAAGCTGGCCTCCTGCTGACAGTTCTGCAAGAGAGTTTTTAAACAAGCCTGAGAGCAGCTCAAACTGCATCTCAGGTTAACCACCTTAATTCCAAATAGCTTTTTCAACAGTATAACTATATACATTTTCAAACAAAGGGATTCCAGCTTCACTTATAGTTTCACAAAAAAATTCACACAAATCTTACAACCGCACATATGCAAGGGGGAAGAAAATACAGAAACAGTAAGTGAAGGTAGAGAGATAGCAAGACCATTAGAGTGATCAGTTCCTAGGTCTCTAGGTCTCACAAGAACACTTGGCTATGTAACCAGACAGACAAGAGACAGAAAAGGAAAGGATAGAACAGATCCTTGCATTTAACTCTTTCTGCATAACAAATGGAACAAGGCCTTATTCAACCCTGTCATAGGGGTTCCGTCCCCACCTCATTGCATGGATTTCCAGGGTGCGAATGTCAATCAAGAAGCAGGCTTCGCAATGGTCCATGTCATGGTCAGCATGGAGGTAGGTCCAGTAGTGATCATGGTGGTCCCAAATGAACATATGCCCCCCCCCCCCGGGGCACTGACGCATGGGGGAGAATCAGTTTTTTTGCCAGTTTTCTTCTGTTTCTTAAGCCCCTAGGATCTGGACATGATTGATTAACAGAAAATAATAAAAATGAGCTAAAATAGAACTTGGTGCCGTACAAAGTGGATAGAAAGAAAAAAGGTGGTGACGAGAGGCAGGAGAAGCTATACAACATTGAGCTAGTGGCAATGACCAGAACCGAAGGCCTGCGACCCAGTAGAAAATGGTGAACGCTTCCACGAAGTACCTTCCACAGAGACAGGAAGAACACAACTGAAGAGGCAGGGGGTCTGGCATTGGTTACTGGCCAGTCCATGAGTGCCATGTCATATGTCTGTCTCGTGGGCTGTGCCATTTCCAATGTCGGCCTCCTTTCTCCAAAGCTTTTAAAGACATATGCTCCAGTGGGGTCCTGGTGCCTCAAGCATAGACCCACCAGTGATGAATAGTGAAGACTGATTCTTGGAAGATCTTCTTGTATTCTGTAAGGAAGTTGAGGTCCCTTAGGTCTAATACAGGATGGAGAGTCCCCCTGTCCATTTGGGAACTTGGCAGTATCTGAAATAGAACCCTGTGTGCCACTGTTGGGGAGGGACAGGTTCTACCACTTGTTTTTGAAGCAGGGTCTGTATGTCCTTCTGCAACAGGGCCACATGTCCTGGTGGGCAAGTTGTCAGAACTGATAAATGGTCTGGGGGATGGTCCAGAAGCTCCAGAGTATGACTCTTTTCTATGATCTCTAGGACCCATTCGTCTGTAGTCACCTCCCTCCACTGATTCAGATGGAGGGAGAGACTACCCCCTACAACCACTCCTGGACATAAGGGTGGTTAGGGTGTGTATGAGGAGTCATGCTAAGACCGGGGGGGGGGGCAGATTTCCAAGATCCACTTCCTTTGGGTACTTTTTATATGGGCACATGGGGTTGTAAGGGGGATTTGCAAGGCCCCTGAACCTCCACCACTACCCTGCAGTCAGTAGGCCTGCGGAAGAGGGGTGAAAAATTACCCCTGCCCATACCTCTGCTTGGGGTATGGTACAGGGATTTAACTGATTTAAGAGTTCTGCTAGATGACTGAAGATTGAACAAAATGTCTTCAACATCATGTCCAAACAGCTTCTGTCCCCTAAGTGGTGCATTAAGGACTGTCTGCTGGGCATCCGTGGCAAAATCTGCTACCCTAAGCCAAGAATAGTGTCAGGGGCAGGCGCCAGAGGCTGCAACCCTGGCAGAGTGATCCGAGACATCATATGCACTGCGGATCGAATGTTTACCTATATCAGCATCAGCAGTAAGGGTTCTGACTAATTCATGCCTGTAATTACCCTCAGGCAAGGCCTGTGCAGCAGCCTTAGCCTCTCTCCAGACTGTGTTCTCATATTTAACCACATGGGCCTGATATCTGGCTATACACAAGCCCAGGGAGACAGAGGCATAGGTATGTTTACCCAGAACATCCAACCTCCTAGATTCCTTATCAGAAGGGAAGGAACTCGGGTGTCTAGGCACTTTAGATCTATTATGGGCAGCCGTGATCACCACAGAATCAATCTCAGGCTGACTGGCATAAACTGGCTTACCCAAAGGGGCAGAATACATTTTCTCAGCCCTTCTGGGGACAGCTGGTATAGTATTTGGCTTATAGCAGGCCATGTACGTAGCCTTTTCCAGGGCTGGATACAATGGAAGAATAACAACAGAGGTAGATTCTGGCATTTCCAGAAACTCCAGAAGATTATTTTTAGTGGAATTCTGCTCCTCCAGTGTGACACTCATGGCAGCTTGCATCTGCTGCATCCTGGCAGAAAATGAAGGATCCTCCTGAGGTGACCTGGGTGTAGTAATTTTATTTTATTTAGTTTTTGTTGACCAGGAAAGGAGGACTAGACAATTCCGCCTATTTTCAGCCTCGTCCTGGGGAAGGGGGGATACAGATGGATGCCAACTGACAGTGAACCAGATTAAGCTGTTAGTGGTATTTCTAGTGAATCTCAACACTGAGTCCTCACTGCAGGAAAAGACTGTGGAATCTTCAGCATAGTCTTTCACCCCTCCTCTTCCTCCTCCTCCATTATATCTTTCACACTATATCACAGCACGGCATCAATGAGGAAGGTGTACTGGCAGTCCCTGTTGATGGGCCCACCGTGGTTAAAGGTAGGCCTGGTAGTAAGTACGGTATCATATCAGAGAATGACAGGAGTACTACCTGTACTTAGATACTACTTTGAGTAGTGGTCATGACCACAATGGTCGAGGGCAGAGAGTGGATCTCCTTTGACAGAGACCTACCAGTCGTAATAGGCCCAGTAGGGCCTATGCCGAGCCCTGACCATGGTATCTGGTCGATGGTCAGGTAGGCGACGGACACTACTGTCAAAACAGATGGCGTCGTGAGCCTAGACATAGTTGCAGTCCTCAGCGGCGACCTGGACCTTGTTGGGGATGCCTTGTACTTATCCCGGTGTTTGTGGCTCCCTGAGAAGGATTTGTTCTGGGCCTTCCTCGACCAGGATCCAGTCAATGGGGCAGGCAATGCAAATGTGCCCTGTAACATAGAAACACAGAAAGTGATGACAGAAGGGGAACCATACGGCCCATCTAGTCTGCCCATAAGCCTACCGCTACCCATAACTGCTATTCAGTGTTATGGTGCCCTTGTACCTATCCCAAATGTTTTTGAAAGTTCCCACCGTTTTTGCCTCCACCACTACCTGTGGGAGGCAGTTCTATGCATCTACCACCCTTTCGGTAAAGAAGAACTTGCATGTGTTGCCTCTGAATCTGTCCCCCTTCCAGCTTCATGTCGTGCCCCCTGGTTCTTGTGTGATTTCTGATCTGGAACAGATCCTGAACCTGTACCTTGTTTATTCCTTTTAGGAATTTGAAGGTCTCGATCATGTCTCCTTTCACCCTCCGCTGTTCCAGGGAATACATGTTCAGGTCACGCAGACGCTTATCATAAGTTTTACTGTGCAGTTTGTGTATCATTTTTGTAGCCCTCCTTTGTACTGTCTCCAGTCTGTTAATATTCTTTTTAAGGTGTGGTCTCCAGAACTGGATGCTGTACTCCAGGTGTGGCCTCACCAGTGATCTATATAGTAGCAGGATGACCTCTCTCTCTTTCTGCTGGTAACCCCTCTTCCTATGCAGCCCAACATACCATTTGCCCATAGTGCTGCTTTCTCACATTACTTGGACATTTTCAGGTCATCTGTAATAATTATTCCCAGATCTCTTTCCTGTTTAGAGGATACCAGTTTTACTCCCCCTAGGTAGTAATCCTTTCCTGGGTTAGCCCTTCCAAGGTGCATGATCTTGTATTTTTTTGCATTAAAATTTAGCTGCCATGTTATTGACTACATTTCCAGAGCCCTAAGGTCAGCCCTCATCTTTTCCACTCCACCTGAAATGCCTACCCTATTGCTTATTTTTGTGTCATCTACGAACAAACTCACCTTACCCTCCAGTCCATCTGATATGTCGTTAATAAACATGTTGAATAGTATCGGACCAAGAACCAATCCCTGTGGCACTCCACTAGTTACTCCTCTTTTTTCCGCAAGTGAGCCGTTTACACTAGTACTCTCTGGGTCCTTCCAGTAAGCCTGCTCTATAATGAGTTCACCACTTGTTGCCCTACTCCCATGCTGCTTCATTTTTTTAGTAGCTTTCTATGTGGGACAGAGTCAAACACCTTCTTGAAATCCAGGTATACTATGTCTGCAGCACCTCCCTGGGTCCACTATTTTGTCACCCAGTTGAAAAAGTCAATTAGATTGGTTTGGCATGACCTTCCCGTGGTAAAAAAGGAAAGAATGGCCAGCCACACCTTCAAATGTTTGTAGTTTTTCTTTTTCTTTCTAAGATCCTTATTGCCCAATGTTTTGCCAATGAGGGCTTCTTCAGGGAAAGGATCTGTTTATAAACATAGATACAAGTTTGTTTTAGTATATTTTTAAAATCAAATTTTTTTTTAATTCACATTATTTCAAAAAAGTTTCTAACTGTAATTATACTATATGTCACTAGGGGGCGAAAGCCATACATCATTATTAAATATTTTTAACTTCTACCAGGTTCTAATGTTCATATTAAAGCATTATTTGTAGATATTACTGTTAATTCACAGTCTGCGGTATTTGTAACAACCATACAGTGGCTAGAGCTCAGTGATCAGACCCCTTATAGCTCCACAGAGAAAACTTTGAACATTCTCCATAATACCACTTATTTAAAAACAGGATATATCCTATCGGTTCTTTAGTGTTAAACAGATCCTTTCCCTGAAGAAGCCTTCATTGGCGAAATGATGGGCAATAAGGATCTTAGAAAGAAAAAGAAAAACTACAAACTTTTGAAACTTTTGAAGGCGTGGCTGGACATTCTTTCCTTTTTTGCATGATATCTTCCATCCACCAGCCCCCAAGTGATAAACATACCGACTTTAGGAGGGACCCACTTATCTCGAATTGCCTTCCCATGGTAAAGCCATGCTCTTTTGTGTCTAATTTGCTGTTGTCCTTGAGAAAGGATATAAGCTGTAGCTGCTTGTTCCATGGCTGCTAAGGACCTTTTCAGGAGAACTGTTTCCAATACCCCTTTCCTGCATCACCTGGTAATGGAGTTGAATCCCTGGCAGATCTCACAGGCTTTCACACTTTGAGAGAGGCCTAGACAGCAAACACATACTTTGTGCATGTCATTCTTGTATATTTTTTTCTCTGCAGTGGCAAAACCAAAAAAGTGTGGAGGATTCCTTTGATGGCCTACAGGGTTCCAAAAATCATTTTTTATAAAATAAATACCAGGTTTAGGAAAAACGGCAGCTTTGTTGCAGTGGCATTTCCAATGGTGAGTCCGACGAGCTGATTGATGGGAAAAGAAATTAAAATTAGGAACTCATCATTCTTGATCTTCTTGGACAAGTCTTTAACATTCATTTATACTGCTGGGTTACAAGCCGGAGGCACTGGGACCCTGCGGGAGCCAAAAATATTCAGAAGGGACAGTGCCAAGGTAGGACCGCACATGCGCACCATGAGACTGTCTCACGCCTGTGTCTGCTACATTGGTGTCAACCCTCCAACCGCCTCGGTACCTTTTTTACCGAGGAGGTGCAGTGTAATATAACCTAAGAAACACCTAACTCAACAAGGGTAAAAGATAGCCAATTGACCTGTATAAGAAGGGTCAATTTAAACAATGTCTTCACAGCCCAAACCAAAAAAGGGAGTGAAGACCAGAAACACATTGAATGAGCTCGGGGGATGGTGGGTGAGTGTATGAATTAATGGTGAAGACTTGTTCAAGAAGATCAAGAATTACGATGAGTACATAATTTTCATATCTTCCTGGACTAAAAGTCTTTACCATTTATTCATACTGCTGGTTTAGAGTACCAAGCTAAAACCAAATCCCCCAAGCAGGGTGGTAGGAGCTCACTCAGGACATAAGTCCATTAAGGATTGTCCTGCCAAAGGAAGCCTGCTGTTTGGCATGGACATCCAGAGCATAGTCCTTTACAAAAGTGTGCACTGAACTCCAAGTAGCCGCTTTGCAAATATAGGCAATGGGGACAGAGCAGATCTCTGCCAGGCAGCAGCAACCACTGTAGTAGACTGGGCACGCACATGGCCTTCTAACTTGACCTGTGCCATAGAATAGCCATGGCAAAGGCACGCCACTATCCAAGCAGAGATACATTTGATGGATACTGGCTAACCCTGCCAGGCCATGTTGAAAGACACAAAGAGTTGCTTTTCTTGATGGACATCCCCGGTTCTATCTACGTAGAATCACAGAGCACTTTTAACGTCCGGGGAATGAAGGATGCGTTCCCCTTCATTTTGGAAGTTAGAGAAGTGGAAAGACCCAAGAGCCGGTTGAGGTGGAACTCCGACACCACATTGGGTAGGAACTTTGGGTGAGTGTGGAGGACCACCTTGTCTGTATGAAAGATGGTATACAGGGGGTCTGTGAGCAAGGCATGTATTTCAAAGACCCTGTGAGCAGAAGTGATAGCCACCAAAAAGGTGGTCTTCCAGGTCAGAAACTTCAATTCACATGTGGCTAGAGGTTCAAAGGGTTTACGAGTGAAAATGTCTAGCATGAGATTAATATCCAAGGTGGCTACCGGCTTCCTAACTGGGGGCCCAGTGTGAAGAATGCCTTTGAGAAATCTTTTGAACAGCAGTAACTGAGCCAGAGACATGTTCTGGACTGGCTCATGATAGGCAAGCAGAGCACAGAGGTGTTCCTTTACAGCTGAGTATTGCAGTACCACATCTGAGAGGTTTAATAGGTACTCCAACACTTTATCCAGAGTACACTAATATGGATATAGATAGATCTTAGTACACCATTCTGAAAAACGCTTCCATTTAGTGGTGTAAGTCTTCCTGGTGGAGGACTTACATGCTGCCAAGAGGATCTATGAGATTCTCTGGGAAAGTCTAATCCTGCCCACTTCTATCTCCTCAGGAGCCAGGCGTGGAGATGAATGGAGTGTAGGTTGAGGTGGACCATGGGTCCCTGTGTCAGGAGGTCTGTTCATAGAAGCAGTTGCTTTGGTGGAGCCTCCGACAACTTGTTGATCAATGGAAATCAGATGTGTCAAGGCCAGTATGGTGCAATGAGAATCATCTTGCCACCGTGCACCTCCAATCTGAGCAGTACCACCCTCTGAATTAGTGAAACAGGAGGAAATGCAAACAGAAAACAGTTTGTCCACTGCAGCCTGAATGTATCCTGACAGAAAACGCCAGGTTCTGGATTTCTAGAGCAGAATAGAGGCAGTTTTGCATTGAGTGGGGATGCAGAAACGTCCAGGTCTGGACTGCCTCACTCGTCGAAGAGCAATTGCACATCTGGAACAAGTGACCACTCATGAGGATCCGCTTCCGTCCTGCTGAGGTGGTCCGCCAGATCGTTCTGAGTTCCAGGCAGGTAGTCGGCCTGTATCAGAACATTCTGGTCGAGGCACCACTCCCATACCCCCATGGTTTCTCTGCATAGAAGATAGGAGTGTGGCCCACCCTGCTTGTTGAGGTAGTACATCACAGCCCTGTTGTCCGTCTGAAGAAGGATTATTCTGTGACTGACAATTTCTTCTAGGACTCGGAGACCGTATAGGACTTCTCTCATTTCCAGAACGCTGATGTGGATATTACTCCTCCGGGGTCCACAATCCCCGAGTGTGAAGGTCGCAGCAATGAGCACCTCAGCTAAGCAGAGATACTTCTGTGGTGATCGTGATCTGAGGTTCTGGTGGGGTAAAGAACAGACCTTGTAGAAGGTTGTCCTGTATCCACCATGCAAGTGATCTTCACAGAGGCTCCGTCATCTTGATGGGGTAAGACTGCATATGTGTTGTAGGGGACTACTGCATGATGAGCATTCACTGAGTGGCCCTTACGTGCAATCAAGCTAGAGGCACTGTGAAAACGGACAAAACCATGAGGCCTAACATCTGTTGCATGAAATGAGCTCACACAGGGTTGTTCTCTCTGATGAAGCATGCCATCTGGAGAATGTCGTTCCTCCTGTCCTCCGGCAGAAAAGCCCTTGCCTTGGTAGTGTCCAAGAGGGCTCCGATGAAGAGTAGCTGCTGGGAGGGTTGAAGCTGGGACTTTTCTAGATTCAGAAGGAACCCCATGGAGGTGAACAACTAAGATGTCGTGGACACCGCTTCCTGTGTCTCCTGCCTTGACGGGCTTGCCAAAAGCCAATCATCTAGGTAGGAGAAGACTTGAATGCTGAGTTTTCGAAGGTGTGCAGCAAGGACTGTGTAACACTTGGTAAAGACTCGAGGCGCCAAGGACAGCCCAAAGGGCAGGACTCTGAATTGGTAATGTTGACCCTGGGCCACAAAATGGAGATACCTGTGGTGATTTAGGTGTACTAAAACATGCTGATAGGCGTCTTGTATATCCGGGGATGCCAGAAAGTTGTACCGTTGGAGAAGTGGTAGGAGTGTTCCTAAGGAGATCATCTTGAACTTCTCCTGATAGCAGAACTTGTTTAGCTTTCTAAGGTATAGGATGGGGCACGGATGACACTTGTTTTCTTCAGAACCAGAAAGTAATGGGAGTAGAACCCTGTGTTCAGCTCTGCCAAGGGAACCACTTCCACTGCCCTGTTTTTGAGAAGGTCCAGTATTTCTGAAGTGAGAAGGTCTGACTGAGCTGCTGACAGAATATGTTGCCATTTGGGTGAAAGGTCCGGGGGAATCTCTTCCAAGTTCAGAGAGTATCCTTCTCGAAGGATCCGGAGGACCCATTTGTCTGTAGGGACAGACTTCTATTGGCTGTAAAAGTGAATCAGATGACCTTCCACTGCTGAGGGGAAGTCCACCTCGGGCAGCTGAGGTGAGACCGGGGCCATGCTTTCAGAGGGCGGTGCTGGGCATTTTCAGCCTGTGTCTTTTGCTGCATTTTCTTTTGCAGCTGAGGAAGCTGGTGCCTGTTTGGGGCTCCTCAGCCTCTTCCTCGAAAGGACTGCCTGTTACAAAAAAACTGGTTTCTGCCCCTCTCAGGAGCTGAAGGTACTGGCCTGGCTGTTTTGATGGCAGTCCTATTCTTCTGAGAGGCTGCCTGGGCTTGCTCCACCTATTGACCAAACAGATATGTACCACCAAAGGATATTCATTCATGACTTGCAGCTGAGCAGAGGAAAACCCTGATATCCTGAGCCATGAATGGCTCCTAATACAGATTCCAGCAGCGGCTGCCCTGGAAGCTGTATTGTACGCATCTATAGAAGCTTTAAGCTGATGCCTGTTACCATCACCAGTAGAAAACAGGAAGTTATTATCCCTCTGTACAGACAGCTGGTCAGACCCCATCTGGAGTACTGCGTGCAGTTCTGGAGACCCAGTCTTCGCAAAGACATAGACAGGATGGAAGCTGTACAGAGGAGGGCAACTAAAATGGTACAGGGTCTGCACTGGAAGACATATGAAGAGAGACTTAAGGAGCTTAATATGTATAGCCTCGAGGAAAGGAGGGAGAGGGGGACATGATAGAAACTTTCAAGTACCTCAAGGAATCAACAAAATCCAAGAGGTAGCATCTTTCAAAAAGAGGTGTGCAAGAACAAGGGGCACAATTTGAAGATAGAGGCGGCTCAGAGGTAATTTAAGGAAGTATTTTTTCACAGAGAGGTTGTGGATGCATGGAGCGGCCTTCCAGAGGAGATTGTGGAGTCAAAAACAGTGGTGGAATTCAAGCATGCATGGGACAGTCATAAGGCAATTCTAGGGGTTGGGGGTAGGAAGAAGTAGGCTGCTGGTTAACTAGGATCTGCAGCTTATCCAGTAGGCAAGGAAATGGGCAGACTGGGTGGGCCAAGCGGTCCTTATCTGCTGTCAAATTCTATGTTTCTATGTAACGGTCTGCAGACTCTCCAACCTGGCGTGAGACTCCGGGAGACCGTCCACTAGAGATCTGAGGGAGGTCCAAAGGGCATATTTGTATTGGGAGACGTGCCCCTGATATCTGGCGATATGCATGCCCACAGGTACGGTTCAAATGCCCTTTTCTCCCAAGGTATCTATCTTACGAGATTCTTTATCAATAAAACATGTTGAAACTTCATGAGGAAGGACAGCTTTGCCATTCTCAATGAGGACAACCAGCACATCTGCTACAGGCTGCAAGGTTAAGGTGGGTTTCTCCTTGGGAGGGACATATTTTTATGTCTATGGATTTGCAGACAGAAGGAATAAGAGATGGCCATGCCCACACAGCTTCAGGCATGGTCTCAAAGGGTGGAAGAACAGG
The DNA here is from genome assembly GCA_016271365.2 of Neoceratodus forsteri. NCBI lineage: Eukaryota > Metazoa > Chordata > Ceratodontiformes > Ceratodontidae > Neoceratodus > Neoceratodus forsteri. The sequence continues at coordinate 1,845,999,682 of CM057456.1, forward strand.
TGGCATAAGGTTCATTGGGACATTAGGAACGTGAAGCCACTCGAGACGCAAAAGTCTACCTGGGTCAACAGAAGACAGCTGCAAGGCCAAAGCTGCCATCATATTCTTTAGAAAAGACTAGAAAGAAAGGTCTTCTACTGGATTTTCAGTCGGAAGTGAGGGGTTTACCATCCAAACTGTAGAACGAGTCTTCATCTCCTTCTTCAGAAATTATAAGGTTGGGATCAGACTCATCCTGCTCTAGATCAGTCTCAGAGGGATCCGGAGCAGCCCCCAGCAAGCCATTGCCTGGCCTGGGCAAGGGATAAACAGGCAACACCAGAACTGGCATCGGGGCCGGCCCTGCGGGACCTGGTGTCGAATCTGGCACCGTAGGACATGGTACCACATATGGCACCGCAGGACCCGGCACCAGACTCGACACCGCCCCACAGGGGACTGCTATCGAATGCGACACAGAAAACAATGTTGACTGGGACGGCGCCGACCAAAGATCCACTTCACGCTTAGAAGAGAAAGAGGGGGAAAAAGGGTGGTAACTGTGCCGTCACCTGCGAAATGACAGTCAGGGGAGGGCACATTGAACTGGCACTGGAGGCATGGGCACCGATAAGGGAAAAATTCCATTGCTGGCACCGAACACTCAACCTGCCCCAAAGGACCCAACCATGGCTCCTAGGCCAAACGGTCCCAGAACCGGGTCTGCCGGAAGGAACAAATGAGACAGACGCTGTACCCAGTGCTCCATAAGAGTGGCCCAATGATGAAACTGCCCATTGAAAACCCCACAGGAGGACACAGAGGGGCTCTGGTGCTGAGAGCATGAGCTGTCAAGAATGGAAGCTGCCGGTGACCCAGGTGGCCTACCGCTCTCGACTACCATGGACCTCTTGGCAGACATATCAGTGGGCGACTTCAAGCGGTACCGCTTATCCTTCTTCTTCTGACAGGAAGAGGAAGAAATCAAGGCACAGCAGCGCCGGATCCCCGACCTGGATCGGGAACAGGCCCGCTTCTTTTTGTGTTTACAGAAGGATTGTCCTCCTTCCCTCCTGAACACTGGACTGCTCTGGAGATGGCGGCAGACTGGTCACAGCCCCGCTGCCACAGCAGACTTCTAATGGAGAGTCCTTACCATCACCATCTCCATCCATGGTCAACTCCTTCGATCGGCAGGGCTGAGAGGAAAACAATAACACTTCTCCTGTTTTTAAAATAAACGGTAATACTAAGTAAAAGTAATAGTAAAACTGAATGACTAGATGCTGCTGTTGTGTAGACATGAAGATTAGACTCCCGGCAGGGGAGCATCATCATCACTGAAATGCACTCAGCAGAAAAAAAGGAACTGAGGCGATTGGGGGGATGGGTCGACACCGAGGTAGCCTACACAGGCATGAAACAGTCTCACGGTGCCGTGCATGTGTGGTCCCACCTTGTTGCCAGCCCTCCTGAACATTTTTGGCTCCCACAGCACCTCCGGCTTGTAACCCAGCAGTATGAATAAATGGTGAAGACTATCAGTCCAGGAAGATCTGAGGAGAGGAAGGGCCACCTACGTTTATGTAGACGCTGATGCGAGACGTCGTCATGGGCAGCCCCACGTTGACTGCTTTCAAAACTTTCTGTGAGGCCATAGCACTGGCAGGGTATAGTTCCAAAGGTATGGCCTGATGAAAGAGACATCCTCGAAGAAGATCAATCAGATTTATGTTTTGGGAGATTTAATATTAGAATACACAGATTGTTACACAGCGGGAGACAAACATGACTACGAGCAGTTTTCTGGGGTAAAACTGGAGAATAGTAGAAATGTGATACCCAAAATTATTAAAGAGGAAAAAGATGGTCATTAGTAGTAATACATAGAAACCTAGAATTTGACGGCAGAAAAGGACTGCTTGGCCCACCTAGTCTGCCCATTTTCCTACCTATCGGATAAGCTGCAGATCCTAGTTAACCAACAGCCAAATTCCTCCTACCCCCCCACTGGGACTGCCTTATGTCTGTCCCATGCATTCTTGAATTCCCACACTATTCTTGACTCCACGACCTCCTCAGGAAGGCTGTTCTATGCATCCACAACCCTCTCTGTGAAAAAATACTTCCTCACGTTATCTTTGAGCCGTCCCCCCTCTGTCTTCAAATTGTGCCCCCTTGTTCTTGCACATCTCTTTTTCTGAAAGATTACTACCCTCTTGGATTTTGTTGATTCCCTTGAGGTACTTAAAGTTTCTATCATGTCCCCCCTCTCCCTTCTTTACTCAAGGGTATACATATTAAGCTCCTTTAGTCTCTCTTCGTATGTCTTCTGGTGCAGACCCTGAACCACTTGGTTGCCCTCCTCTGGACAGCCTCCACTTTGTGTCTTTGCGGAGATGGGGTCTCCAGAACTGCACACAGTACTCCAGATGGGGTCTCACCAACTGTCTGTACAGAGGGATAACAACTTCCTGTTTTCTACTGCTGATGCCTCTCCCTATGCATCCCAGTATCCCCCCAGCCTTCCTTACTGCCTTCTCACATTGCTTGCCCACCTTTAGGTCATCTGATATAATTATCCCCAGGTCCCTTTCCATTTTTATTGCTGTCAGTATCTCACCCCCATTGTGTACGCTTCCCCTGGATTTTTCTTTCCCAGGTGCATTACCTGGCACTTCTTTGCACTGAATCTAAGCTGCCATACATTTGACCATTCCTCCAACCTTGCCAAGTCCCTTCTCATCCTTTCCACTCCATCTTGTGCATCAACCCTGTTGCAGATCTTTGTGTCGTCTGCAAAGAGACATACTTTTCCTTCCAGTTCCTCTGCAATGTCACTTATAAAGACATTAAAAAGGACCGGTCCCAGTACTGAACCCTGCGGTACCCCGCTAGTAACCCTTTCTTCACTGTAGACCCTGTTTACTATTACCCTTTGTGTCCTGTTGTCCAGCCAATTTTTGTATCCAGGCTACCACCTTGGGACCCACTCCAAGGTTCACTAACTTGTTTATTAATATTTTGTGTGGGACTGTATCGAATGCCTTGTTAAAATCTAGGTAGACTATGTCCACTGCCCCTCCCTGGTCTACTACTTTGGTCACCTAGTCAAAGAAATCTATTAGATTAGTCTGACACCACCTTCCCACTGTGAATCCATGCTGCCTTGGGTCCTGTGCCCCACTGGCCTCTAGGTACTCAATAATTCTTCCCTTCAGAAGTGATTCCATCATTTTCCCTACCACTGAGGTCAAACTAACTAGTCTGTAGTTTCCTGCCTCTGCCCTGCTACCACTTTTGTGAAGAGGAATCATATCTGCCCTCCTCCAGTCCTCAGGTACCAGACCATCCTCCCATGATTTGTTAAAGAGAGTAGTCAGCGGTGTCACTAGTTCTACCCTTAGTTCTTTTAGAATTCTTGGGTGACTCCCATCAGGCCCCATTGCTTTGTCCACCTTCAATTTTACTAGTTCTTTCAGAACCGTTTCTTCTGTAAATGGACTGGTATCGACCCCGTCTTCAGAGTGTTTCTCTTGTTTGGTTTAGGTACCTCCCCACCTCTTCCTTTGTGAATACTGAGCAGAAATATTCGTTCAGTATCCCTGCTTTTTCACTGTCACCCTCTGCCCACATTCCCTCCCCTTTACTAAGCCTCAGTATCCCTCCCTTGGTCTTTCTTCGCTCTCTAATGTACCTATAAATGGTCTTATCCCACTTCTTAACAGAGTTGGCTATCCTTTACTCGGTTTGGGCCTTTGCTATTCTGACTGCCTTCCCTGCCTCTTTCTGCTTTAACTGATAAAGTTCTCTGTCCTGCTCCTTCTGTGTTTCCTTATATTTCCTGAATGCTGTCCTTTTTTCCTTAACCTTCCCTGCCACCTCTTTTGAGAACCATAGCGTTTTTTTCCTTCGTTGTGTTTTGCTGATTTGCTTCACACAAAGGCTTATTGCCTCTGTGATGGCTGTTTTGATTACTCCCCATTGTTCCTCCACCCTCCTTCCTGCCTGTTTGCTAGTGCTTTTCTGTGGCACTCTCACATTTTCCCCAAAGTCAGCCCTCCTAAAGTCCAGTACTCTTGCTTTTGTATGGCTTGACTCTATGACTGTGTTTATCGTGAACCACACTGTTTGGTGGTCGCTTGTTACCAGATGGCTACCCACTTCTAAATCTGAGATACCTTCTCTGTCCCTGTTTGAGAGTACCAGGTCTAATATTGCTCCCTCCTGAGTGGGTTCCAATACTAGCTGTCTGAGGCATGGCCCTTGTAGGTCATCAAGAATGACCCTGCTCTTCGATGTGCCTGCAGCACAGGTGTTCCAGTTAACATCTGGCATAGTCAGGTCCCCTTTTTCTGCCATTCTAAGGATGCCTTCTATCATTTCCATGTCCATTCCCTCCCCCTGAGATGGGGGTCTGTGTACAACCCCCATGTGGATTGTGGTGCCATTTCCTCTCTCCAGGGTGACCCAGAGTGCCTCATCTGCTCCCTGTTTACTCTTTAGTTCTGTTGCTTTGATCACTTTCCTTACATAGAGAGCTACTCCTCTTTTACCCTCCCTGTCTCTTCTGTAGATTGTGTATCCTGGTATGCTGACATTCCAGTCATGGTTCTCTGTGTACCATGTTTCTGTAACTGACACAATATCCAGGCATCCCTCTTCCATCAAGGCCACTAGTTCAGGGAGCTTGTTACATAGACTACGGGCATTGGTACTCAACACCCTCCAATTTTTGATGGCCTTACCCCTTTTAGCCCCATCCCTGTCCTTACTGCCTTTGCCTTTTTTTGCATTTACCTCTGTCCTGCTCCCTAATGACTGCTCTACCTTGGTGTTTACCTCACTAATTACTGTGTTTTGTGGGGGGAGGCTGGGATTTCCCTGCTCCTTTTCAGGGCCTCCCACCTTGGCTAGTTTAAATGCTTGCCAATGAAGCATTTAAACCTATCAGCTAGGATATTGGTTTCCCTCTGGACAGATACAGACCATCATGCCAGTCTAAGCCTGCATCCCTCCAGGTGGCTCCCCAGTCCCCAATGAAGCCAAAACCCTGAGCTCCACACCAGTTTTTCAACCATTCACTGAATTCCATGGCGTGGAGTACCCTAGCATCACCCTTGCCATAGACAGGCAGCACCTCCTAGAAGGTTACTGTAAGTGCTACTTGTCTAAGGCCCCTCCCCAACTCTACAAACTCCTCTTGCACTGCTCTGATCCCATTCCTAGACAGGTCATTTGTCCCTAGGTGGACAATGACATCCATCTCCCTCCATCATGCAGCTGCTCCCATGATCCTGAGGATTCACTTCCTGTCCCTCCAAGCCATGGTGCCAGGCAGGCACCCTACCTCCCTCTCCCCTTCCTCCCCCGCTTCTACCCCCCTAATGATTGAGTCCCCCACCAGGAGTTGTTTCCTGCCCCATGGGGTCCTGTGCCACCCTCCTGTGGGTCTCCTTTGTGGAGGTTCCCAGCATCCTCCTTGGTCTCCACTGCAGGTGCCTCCACAGAAGAACCACTATCCATCAGAACAGCGTATGAATTGTGGAGAGGTACAGCTGGAGGGATTCACCTCTGTTCCACCACCTCTCCCTCCCTGAGCCCACTTTGGTCCAGCCACTCCTCTTTTTTGGCAACCTCTGAGGTAGCGGCAGTGGCTGTGGTGGCCCCTAGGTGGGGGAGGAGGTTTCACGAATCCTAGACAGGTCAGCCTGGAGACAGGCAACCTCCTCCATCAGACCAAAGAGGTGCCTGCAAATAGGGAAGCATCGCAGCCTCCAGAATGTCTCCTGGAACACTGCCGCCCCACAGTCATTGCACTGCACCACTCCCATCATGTCTTATTTTTTGTCCCCTCTCCTGTTTCTCTGTATGCTTACTCTCTCCTCTCCTTACAACTCTCACCCTTCCTGTTCTGGGATAGCAACTTCCTGTATTCTTCAGTAGTCTCCTTCTTTCTTGCTCAGAGTCAGACCACCAGCAGCTGGGGGAGAGAGAGAAAGAGCTACTTTTTTCCTTCAGGATTGACAAAACAAATGTTTCTCTATGATCCTTCACTTCCTACTGCCAAACAGGAAGTTCTTGTTGTCAGTCAAATCCAATGGCTATAAAAGTAGTACTGGCTTAGTGTGGGAGGGTGGAGGGGTAGGATGGAGGGCAATTAGTAAGAAAAATGGTAGCTTTTTTAGTTAGCTGCTTTCGGCTCCACAAGCAAGATTTCTGTCTTCCAAAAGCCAGCAGCAGGAAGTTGTAACTGGTGTCACCTGCGTTTCTACTGCCTAAGCCATACCCCCAATTAACCTCTCTCCCCTCCTACTGATTTAGCAAAGTAAGTTGATACAGTACCCTTCCCAACACAGAAACACACTGACTTTCTTTTTTTTAAACCCTAAATGAGATCCCCTCTACTTCTAAAAAAGTATCTGTTTGCTTAATCCCAACAGGCACTGACTCCTGCTGAGATAGAAGTGTTAAATTAGTAAGAAAAACTGTAGCTTTTTTAGTTAGCTGCTTTCTGCTCTACAAGCAAGATTTCTGTTTTCCAAAAGCTAGCAGCAGCGGGACAAACAATATGGGATAACAAAATATTCCAAGAAATAATAGGGGAATTTAAATTAATGAAAGAGATGCTTGTGGAAAAAGCTGTGATATCATATTTTCTGAAATACTGCCTGTACGTGTAAAAAAAAAAAAAAACACGGTTAAGAAATTGGTCACTGGAAAATAACCTGGTATGTTTAAGGCACTGGGAATGTTGTGCAGATAATCTGGACTTGGACAGCTGAGATGGGTTCCATTTAAACAAAGAAGGGAGTAGATATCTGGAAACATATATAAAGAAGGAGACTGACAGAAATTTGAAATGAATGGGAAGGGGGCTCTGGCACAAACAAAAACTGGAAGCATGTGTAAGGAAAGGAGGGTTGGAAAGATCATAAAACAAGAGAACCTTAAAATACTAATACTAAATGAGAGACATTTACATATTTATTTATTTTAGTTTTTGTTAACTGGGTAGGTGCACTAGCCATAAAATGACTATTTTCAGGCACGACCCGGGACAGTACAACAAAAAGAGAACAGCTGAACAACAGCAACATGGGTACGATAATATGAATAGAGGAACAGTACAGCAGTGCTACAAAAATACAATGGGTAGAAACAACAAAAAATAATGGCAAGCATTATACAGATAATGGCAATAAGATATATAATAAGTGCAGAATCCATGGACCCGACCTGTGGAGTGAAAGGGTTAATAAGATAGCAAGGTTATATAGAGAGAAATGTGAGGAATGTTCAAACATAACAAGAAAGACTGACAGAAGGAAGGTCAGGGGTGGTAATTGGCAAAACAACAGTGGTTGGTCAGCAACAAGGTTCAAGAAGGAGAGAGCTAGTAGTCAAGAAGTTATTTACAAAGAGAAGGAAAAATAGGGGGAGGGGAAGAGGAGACAGTCTTGGAGCTGGATTAGAGCAGGGGTGACATTACTGGTAAGTCTCAGGAGCTTCAGGTTGGGGCAAAGCATGTACAAGCATCAGCTAAGGATAGATAACGACGATATTCACTTTTAAATCCAATATTCTCAAAAAAAAAAACAGCTGGAGATTATATTACATGAGGAGGGACTAGTCACTGCAGCTGTAACACAAACATAGTGGAATAAAGATACAGTCTGGAAAAAAAAATAAGCTATAAATTATATCACAAGGACAGATTGGATAAGAAGGGTGCTGGGGTGGCACTCTACATGAAGGTGACAATAAATGTAACAAATTAGAAACAAGTGCAAAGGATCACGTAACTGAAACCTCATGGATAGCTATTAAAAATAACAGTACAGATACTATAACACTAGGGGCATGCTACAGACCTCCAAATAGCACTGAACAATACAACACTGCACTAGCTAATGAAACAGAGCACTATTCAGAAAGAGGAACTATTATATAGTGTGAGATACCAACATTCCCAATACTATATGGCAGAAATGAAATCTAACAATAAAACTGAGCAACAGTTTTGGATTGATTCTATATCCAGGGTTTGAAGCAATTAATAAATGAACCAACAACAGGTAGAACCACACTAGATGTTGTCCTAACCTACATGCCCAAGAAAGTACAGGGAGTCACTGTTAAAAAGCCACTGGGTAACAGCAGTCACAACATGGTGGAAGTCAGTATACTAACTAAAAGGCCAAAAAAACAAAGGGGTATATCACTGGCAGTTGATTACAAAATGTGAACTTCTGATAAAATAAATCAGGAGCTAAGGAAATGGAACCGGGCACCTGAATTCAGTAAATCGAACATAGAGGTATGCTGGACACTGCTATGCATTCAGTCGATAGAGCTTGAAAGGGAGAATATACCAATAAAAAATGTACAACAATAGGGGAAAACACATACTCGATATAATAATAAAAGCCGCGGGATTCCCGGCTACCGGGCGGTCGGCGCCCCTCTAGCCGATGCTCGAGACCGCAGACACGGACCCAAGGCCCTACAAGGTACGGCAACTGCCGCAACTTTTTCGACCGCCCCCCTCCCCAACCTCCGCTGATTATTAAATACAGTAGCTCCTGCCAAAATATTAGTCCACGCCTGGCGCAGTGCCCCACCAACAGAGACTTAGTCGTGATCCCCTCTCTTCTATCCAGCCACGGGATCCAACTCTCAGGGCCTCGCCACTAAACGCATAGGCTCTCCTTGGCTGTGCCTTCACCACTAAATATCTTTAATGCTATCAAATTTGGGTCGACCTGGATCGAAAGCTACTGATAAGCTGCATTAATCCAGCAACCCCACTGGCCCTGGGCTAATTGAGTGGCTCTATTTGAGGTACCATCATGTCGGGCCCTATATGGCTCCTTTTACTGCCTTCTTCTGCTGATACCAGCCTCCCAGCATTGGACACCTGAACTACCATCATGTTTGGTCTACAACAGCACCTTGTACTGTATACCACATGGCAACTTATCCTTTAATTGCCTCCGTGATTCCAAGTACCAGTACCTCGAACCCTGCTCTTGGACCACACATACCAGTAGTACTTATAACACTCCCCCACCACAAGGCCCACCTCCCACCACGCAGACGTCTACCTCCTCCCCACCTATTGTGGTAGGGGTACTAGCTCTTGCTACAACAGATCAGCTCTTCTATGGTGGCTACTTTCCAGTCCCTAAAAACATCAGATCTACTAGACGGGAGAAAGGCAGGAATTACAAGCTTATAATTAGCTCTTAGAAAAATCCTACTTATCCTCCTGCTTTGTTCAGGCAACGGGAACTGAACCCTAGCCCCAGAAGCTATTGCTTTGCCTGCAGAACTAGCAAATTTAAAAGGAATAAGCTTCTTGCATATTAACGTATGTAGCCTCCTTAAAAAGATAATACAAACCTGGGTAAATCATACCTCTCCTGACATACTTGTGATTTCCGAAACTTGACTAGACCCAGCACCACTGATAGAAGTAAACATACCCAACTATGCCTTGTTCAGAGCTGATAGGCATGCCAGAGGAGGAGGGGTAGCTATCTTTAAAGACAAATTTTCTGCCTCCTGCTTATCCTCGCATCTGTCGCCAGAGAATTCAATGCCTAATTCTCAAAGTGGAAATTACACAGACTACTGCACTCTACGTAATAGGATGCTACAGACCACCGTCTGCTGGCCTACAGCTTGGTCATATCTAAGTGACAAGTTGGGACAGGGCTGCCAGAAACTATTATTTTAGGAGACCTCAACTTTGACTGGCTCTCTAACACAGCTGCCCTGCATCCTTCTGTGATGAACATGGGCTGACGCAACTTATTACTGAACCAACACGCCCAAACATGAAGAACCCCAGTAAAAGTACAGTTTGGATGTGCTAATGGTGAGCAAACCTCATCTCTTCTCCCACGCTGATGTCTTCTTCTCAGGCATGGCGACCATTGTCTTATTAGGGAGTAAGATCCACAACAACCCAGCACCCATCAGCAAGTTCTCTATGAAGAGATCCAGGCGCAACTTCAATGAACATGCCTACCTAACAGAGCTAAGTACTCCCCTAAGTGGCAAGATTTCTACCTGGCCAAAGCGATTCACGTCAGCTACAATATCTTCCACAACATTTTATCAAGGGCCTCTTATAAGTATGCTCCCTTATTAAAGTTCGAACTAGGACCAAAACCTGTAAATGGTTACCCTCAGATCAAGTCCTGCTTCTAGAAAGAGATAAGCTCTGGAAAAAGCACGTAGACTGAACACTGCAGAGAATTGGAACCAGTTCAGGAGACTCTGAATTTATGTACCAAAACAATCAGAGAATCAAGGCCACCTTCTTCAAATCCAACTCGACTCTGCCACAAAGAGCCAATCAAACTCTGGAACACAATCAGTGATCTGCTAGGCCACTCCCAGAAATTCACTCCGACCAAGATTACCTCTGGCAACTTGACTATAACCGAAAAGACGGATATACTTGACGATTCAATAACCACTGCTACTGCAGGCATGGCATTTGATAACTCCCTGCAAACATACTTCGCTCCCAGACTGCCAGCCAACTGCCTGAAACTCCGATAGCTCGCCTTTCTCACTTCAACCTGCCACACTGAAAGAGGTAGAGGACCTCTTGCTTCAGTTGGATACTAGAAAAGTGCTGGGGCCGACTCCCTAGACCCTTACTTCCTAAAAATTGCCTACCACGCACTAGCAATACCCCACCCACCTTTTAACTTATCCCTGTCTCAGGGCACCTTACCACCTATATGGAAGACAGCACATGTCATACCACTGTTCAAATCAGGTGACCGTGATGATCTCAATAACTACAGCCAATTTCCCTCCTTCCAGTCCTGTCCAAGCTCCTAGAAAAATTGTAAATGCACAGCTGAGGACTCACCTTGAGTCTAGGGAACTGCTAAATCCTCATGCAGTCCGGATTCAGGCTAAACATAGCACTATCTTAGCCCTGCTTAAAGTTACTAATGACTAGCAGCGTAATCACCAGAGCACAAACTTTATTTGTGCTGTTTTCCTGTGATCTAAGCAAGAGTTCGACACCATCGACCATAGTCTGCTCCTCTCCGCCTTGAACCATTGGTGTGGACCCCTCCTCTCACGTTGGTTCACTGACTATCTTACAGGGTGCCTTCAACAAGTTAAAGCCGAAGGAGGCCTGTCCCCTTAAAACTCTGCAAAGAGGGGTACCTCAAGGTTCTATATTAGGCCCTTACTTTTGCAATCTACATTAATAACATCGACTACTGTATAAAAGAAGCCAACATCCATCTGTTTGCAGATGATACAGTTCTCACGTGAGTCGCCAACACCTGAAGCTGCCTGCAATGACCTACAGTCAGAATTCAACCTTTTGCAAAGCCAACTCCTCCAAAAAAAGCTACTCCTTAATGCCAGAAAAACTAAAGCGATGGTCCTCTCTCCTTTTATCCGTACAGCTAACCCTGTGTCCAGTGGGACAGTTCCCCAAACTACCACAGTTCTAGGTGAAAAACTAGAATTTGTTACAAAATTCAAGTATCTGGGAGTTTGGATAGACCAAAGACTCTCCTTCATTGAACATATCGAGGACTTGCTAAAACGACTTCGGCAAAGGCTTGGACTGTTTTTAGAATCAGCCAATTTCTCACCAGAGATGCAAGAAACAACTGGTCCAATCCATTTTCCTATCATTGGTTGATTACGCTGACTTCCTCTACAGCCAATGCCCCAACTCTTACATGGCTAAACTGGACACACTCTACCATCGAGCACTGAGGTTTATAATGGGACTCCCCTTCGACACACATCACTGCACCCTATATGCGGCAGTGGGATGGACATCACTAAAGTTCAGGCGTCACAGAAACGCCGCTCTCTGGACCTATAGAGCCATCTCTAATAAGCTGCCTTACTATATCTCCTGCTGTCTTCCCCTGAGTATAACTGGGAAATCGCTGTTAAGAAGTTACTCAGCTATTACACTTAAAGTACCCAAAGCAAAATCCGCTCGACAGGGAGCCATAAGCCTGAGCTACCTACCTTATGGAACGATCTACAAAAACCCTCAAATTACGCACTCTAATCGGTATAAATGCTTTCAAGATGCTTTATTTCCGTACAATCAGAGAAGTATGTAACTGCTTCACCCACTCAGACCCAGTACGGTGTCTGCACTGGTATATAGCCACGCCTAGACCCAATTTTAAGTACTGACCCCCAAGCTTGCTCCCTCACCAGCCTAATTGTTCTCTACTTATCCCCTGTCTTATCAACACTAGGCCCATCCATCCCTTATTCTTCCTTTCCCAATCTAGGATAGGAGCTCACTACCCTGGGTTGTGACATCCTACCATGCCCGTGCCTTATCATTCAATCCCGGGCTCCACACATACTCCTTTTCTCCATCCACCTTCTACATCCAGCTTTACCAACTCCTTTCTGTGCACCGTCCCTCCTAGCCTTTCTCCCCTACTTCCCTCCCTCTCTTCCCCTACCTTCACCTCTACCTGGTGTATATTTTTATTTTTATTTTTTTCTTCGTTACTTCCTCCTGCAACCTTAGATAACCTGCTTTATCTTCCTATAGACACTTCTATGTATGTAAATACCGTGTAATTGGTACAATATCTGTATAATTCAATGTACATATGAACTTCTTTTTCTTCCTCTCTGTAAAGAGTATTATCTGTATTGCCTTGTAAATACCTGTGTTGACCTGTATATACAATTGTTCATGCTCCACCCAGGTCCATCTTGCAAATGAGCTTCTGCTCAACGATGAACACCTGGTTAAATAAAGACTTGATTGATTGATTGATTAAAGAAACAGCTCAACAAAAGGAAAAAAGGCTTTTCAAAACATGAAAGCAAATCAAACTGATGAAACGGCGAACACAAAAAAAAAGAACTAAAGGTATCAAAGAATCTGATTAGAAAGGCAAAAAGTACAACTGAATTTAGGACTGCACATCGCAGGGATAATGCCAAGTCATTCTACAGCTACATCAACAATAATAAAGGTAATAATACTACAGGGCCTTTAACACTTGCTGTGCTGCGGACTGATATACTGTATCAGTCCAGAATTACTGTGTGTTCTAATTCTGTCTGCAGCCTAAAACAGTATAGAAAAAAATGACACAAAGGAAACTGACATTTTTAACAATCACTCCAGTTCTATCTTTATTGGGAAGAAGAGACACATTACAGATGACGGAATACATTTTTCAGAAGGGGTGTCACAGACAGAATGTGATCAACATAGGGTGCTTAAAGCAGCAGTGCAATGAAAAAGGTTATTTCGAAAAGCTAATTTTCTGCTATGGTAATGACAAATATTGGCAGAACTGTTGATTTGAGTTTTATGGATGCTTCTGATACTGTGTACAATACATCTGCATTTTTATCTGGACTTTTACCCTCCTCAGGTCCTCAACATTATTTCTATGCAAAAACGAGGCAGCCATCTTTTTTTCTTGAGAAATAATTATTTTAAAACTTTCACAAAATTAGTAAATGATGACAGAAACTGAAATTGTTACCACCAAAATAAACTGGAAGACATCTGGTATTGATTAGGAAGAAAAAAGGTGGGGTCAGATTTTAGCCCATTTTCATTGCACTGCTACTTTAAATTACTGCAAGACCGAGATGTAAACAAAGCAGCTGGACCGACAGACTAGATCCCAAGTTACTTAAAAATATAGCAGAGGACATTATAGGACCATTGGCTCGCAGTTTCAATAAATAATATCAGACAGGTCAAATCCCTGAGGACTGGAAAAAGCAATTATGATTGCAATATTCAAAGAAGGAAAAAGGATGGAAATGGCCAATTACAGACTCGTTAGTTTGACATCTGTGCAGGGGGAAAATCATGGAAAAGATAATAAAACAGGAACTGGAGTTGGAAATCAGTGAAAATGAATTGACAGAAGTCAATGCGAATTAAAAAAGAATAGATCAGTAATTACTAATATGCTAACCTTTAATGAATCAGTGAGTATAGACATTGATAAGAAAATACCCATGCATATATCTGGACACGAGAAAGGCATTTATTTGATGTAGTCTCTCAGGAGTTACTAATTTAAAAAAAAAAAAAAAAAAAACACTCAAAGCTAAAATAAAGGATAACATAACAACTTGGGTAACAAATTGGTTAGAAGGCAGATCACAATACGTAAGAGTTAAAAGAAATCCTTCGGGGGGGTGGCAGAAACAAGTGTGGTGCCACAGGATTTCGTGTTTGGACCAGTATTGTTTTCTTTATTTCAATATGCACAAACAGGTTAAAGGACAAATTAGAACATTTGTGGATGACACACAACTGGGGGGAATACTAGATACAGAACAGAATTAATCTGATAAATGATCTGAAATAAACAGAGGAGTGGGGAACACAGACTCAAATGCAGTTCAGTACCAGTAAATGCGTCGTAGTTCACATGGGACCAAAAAAACAAAAAAAAAAAACAGACAAAACTAGGATTTAGGAATCTTTGTAAGTGAAGACCTTAACTTCACTGATCTTTGCAACAAAATCTGTGGGGTGGCAAACAGACTGGTGGACATTTATTAACAAATCGGAATACAACATCATACCACTGTATGAGGCATATTATTAGACCCAGCTTGGACTATGGATCTCAACTATGGAATCCATACAAAGTCAGAGAGATAAAGAAGTTAGAGCAAGTTCAGCATAGTGTGACAACAATTATACTGAGAATTAAGGACTTTAGCTACCAAGACAGTGCAAGCTTTGGTTTTATTTACCTTGAAGCAAAGGAGGAAAAGGGGATTTATTAGAATTATATCAGGTTATTAGTGATAATGATTTATTGGGAGATATGCAAATTACTATACAAATGAAGGATTACAACCTGAGGTCCCATGATAAATATATCTGGAAAACACAACCAGAAATGGCAGACAAGGTTTCTTTAAACATAGTGCAGAAAGTATTTAGAACAAATTACCTAGGGAACTAGTGGGGGTACAAAACCTGGAAACTTTCAAAAAGAAAAAAAAAAGTTGAATATATTTTGGTAACAAAAAGGGATAGTTGGGCCCATTAATTTGGGAGACAGATTTTATGGGCAATTAGCCTTCTTCTGTCCTACAGACTCAGTATATAAGCCTCAATATATCAATACAACCCACAAGTTGATGCTCCACAACTACATGGCCGTTTTTATGAAATACAGATACTCATTGTGATAGTAGGATGCCACCAAATTAGGAATGCAGCACAGGACAGGACGCTGCATACAGCAACCAACAGGGATGCACGCTACTGGCATGGAAGTGAATGAAAGGCCAAAAACATTGTTATGAACATATGCTGTGCAGCTGCCAGCGTATAGAAGTAAAAACACACTGTGACCATCTCCTAATCAGTGCAGCACAGCTAAAAAGCACTGAGCTGCATTTTGTTTACTGACAACTGGAATCTCAGATGCTCAGAACCCCAATGCCTTTATCCTGCCTGCCAGAAATAGCAAGAGGTTTTATGCATAGATGCAGAGGTAAGGAGTTTTTCTGTTTTTTATTCAGTACTCAGCAGTCCTGCAATAGTGAGTGATCTCTCTCCCCACATATTTATAAAGTTCAGGTTACGCATAATTCTCGGTCAGAGGCTCCCCTTTAAGGAAAGGTTATGCCAGAATAACCTGACCGAGTTTTTCAACTATGTAGCAAGTTCAGTGGGCAAGGACCAGGCAACTGATGTGCTATATTTAGATTTCAGTAAGGCACTCGACTGGGTATCCCACAAGAGGCTTTTCAAGAAATTGGAGTATCTGAGGGTTGGGCAATGCTAACAAGCTATGTAGAAAATTGGCTAGCAGGAAGGATACAAAGGGTGGAAATAAACAGGGAACATTCAGAGGTCTGACAGGTCACAAGTGGTATAAACGCTGGGTTGTTAAATGTGTTTATCTGTGACGTGGGAAGAAATCAATGGAAAAATCTTCTGCTTTGCAAGGGATCCTAAACTCTGTGGCACAGTAGACTCAGTGGAGGGGGTCAGGGATGTAAAGAAAAGTTGCAGGGGTGATCCAAGAGATAGCAACTGAAGTTTAATGTCAAGAAGTGAAAATTTATACACATAGGCAAGGAAACCTGAAGAGGAGTTATTTGTTAGTGTGAAAAAATCACTCTGACCCTTGAAGAAAGGGACGTGGGAGTCATTAGTACTGGACTCAAGTCAACGACCATCTGTAATAAGGCACTCAGGAAGGCAAACAGGATGCTGGCATTTAGAGGGATATGGTTCTTCAGTAGAAGAAAAGAGCTGCTACTGCCCCTCAATGGGTTGCTGGACAGGCCACACTTTGAGTCCTGTGTCCACTTCTGAAGCCCACATCTGAAAAAGGATAAGGACTATACTGAATCTGTACTGGGGCATACTGCAAAGATGATATAGGGTTAACAGGATAAATCACATGAGAACTGTCTGGCCAGTCTGAACATGTACTCAGTGGAGTCCAGAAGAGAGTATGGGGACATGATAGAAACCTTTAAATATCTGAGAGGCATAAACAGGATAGAGCATCACTACCTGTTCAAGCACAGTGAAGGATCAGCATCTAGGGGACCAGAGTATAAACAGGAGATAGGAGTACATTCAAGAAGTACATGAGGAAGTATTTTTTCACAGAAATTATGGTGGATGTAAAGAAAAGTTTCCCAAGGGAGGTGGTAAATGCCAAAATGGGGACAAGTTTCAAGAGACCGTGGGATGTCTATAAGGGGTTGTTGAAAACTGAGGCAAGCAAGGGGTTGGAAAGTGGGGGTGACAGGACTTATATGCCAATGGTCAAATGATCTAGTAAGACAAGGGTTGGTAGAATATGGGTAAACACGATCACCTTTTTCTGTTGTCGCCTTTCTATGCTTCTAAGTTGATTACTATAAACATATATCGACTTTTTCCAGTAAATTGACTTATGTTTTTGAGAAGTGTGCCCTGCCATTTTTTGTTGACCCACTCCAGTTAAAAAAAAAAGATTTCTCTAATACTGATTTGGGTTCTCAGGGATTGTGACACCCCATGTCAGTTGTAGTACAGTTTCTGTGTTTTGTGAATTCAAGACTACAATTTTGTGTCTGCAACCTGAGGAAATGTAGGCAAAGTTCCATGGTAAGTTTATAGAAAGTCCTAATTTCTCATCTCCTCTCTAGCATATGATGAATACCTCCCAAAATAATGTCCTGAGTAAAAGAGTTTTTGAACAACAACAATCATCATTCAAAGAACACCAAAATCAACAATACAAAACATTCCGAGCATTCATTGCATGCACAGTATCTTGAGTGGACAACGTGCAGCATCTCTTGATGGACTCCAAAGTTGATCACATTAAGGTTTTGAGTCTCAGGAAGGCATTTAGACCTCTTAATGGGTTAAATTTTCAAAGGGCTCCCTAAACCAATGCAAGCTGCAGCAAACAGAAGCTTGCGCCAGTGCCCAGCATGCCAGGGACCCTCCACCCGATTTTCCAACAGGAGGGGTCCTGGCACCAAAGTCAGCCCAAGTGCCACAAGTGCTCAGGTGCTCCAAACCTAGGGTGCACAGGAGGGGAATGCTGCAAGCACTGGGATGGTGTGTGGCAGTGCTTCAAGAGCCACAGCCCGTTGAGTGGGTGCCCAGGAGGTCAGCAGGGGCTATGGCATTACTGATGGTCAGGTGGCCAGTGGGGTGGGCACAGACACAGGAGAGGGATGGGTAGAGAATGAGCTACTGGCAGACAGGCAGCACTGCGACTGGCACCAATGGGGGCAGGACCGCTGAGGACAATGCTGACAGAGGTGGCAGGAGAGCCAGTGTCCGCCTGTTGTCCTGGTGCCGGGCTGTGTTGTAGGTTGCTGCTGGCCATCTGCCCCCCCGTTCCCTTGCCAGCCACTGTGCCATCCTCCACACTGCAGCTCTACTGCCCACTGTTCACTGGACCAGCTCTGGGCTGGTCTAACTCCGGGCGGGTTCTGCACCTGGTGCATCACTTTCAGAATCCCACAATAGGGGACATGGCAGCAATGCTGTGGTGCAAGTCCCAACTGCGAGGATGCAGCCATGCATCTGCTGCATGAGCAGTGCAAGTCCAGCTGGTGTAGGTGGCCCCCATGTGGCACAGGTGGAGTCTAAAAATCAGGAATGGCACACGGTGCAGTGCAAGATGCCCCCTGTGCCACTTCTTGTTGGTGCAGGTACCTTACGCCATTCACAATCTTTTGAAAATTGGGCACAATGTGTTTAACATAGCTCTGAGCTATCTTTTAGTGTTTGACATAGTTTTGACCTTTTATCTGCAAATATAAAGAGGTTTACAAAGTCTGTTAGGCACATCATTAGTGCACTTGCAAAGAATCAAGTCTGTGCAATATCACTAGATATTAAACTGTATAAAAACTTCAATACCTTTTTTCAGTTTGGGTCATCATCTTATTAAGCCTATATTCCATCCCTTGTACTGTATATTGCTTGAAAACAGATGGCATATTTCAGAGTTAAGTTGTAAAATGATAATGTTTCTACAGGAGTGTAGTTGGTGTACTTCAAAGACTAAAATCCACACTTGCCTTCTTTTAAAATTCTGCATATTCAAAACTCAACCCAACTAAACCCATGCCTATTTTGATGAAAAATACCCATCTGTGACATTCACACATTATATTTCAAAATCAGATTACTTTATATCATGTAATCACATAACTCCATTGTTCCCATGAAACTGAAATACAGTACCTCTTGCACTTGATTAACTACAGAATGGTTTATCACTGTGTTTATAAGTGGATCAGCCTGAACCTTCTACTCTCCTGAAACTGTAGACACTTATAAGTACAGACTGGAAATACTATACCATACCACAGTTCATCAGTTCGACACAAGTACTTCAATATCCAAGTACTTTTCTTTGCTCTTCTATATCCCACCATTGTTAGCAAAGTAGTTCTTCAGTCATATGCAACAATATACACAGACCGAACCAAAGAATCTTTGTTCTCTACAAGAGTGATGCGTGGTAAGCATGCATCTGATACATTGACCTAGGCTGAAGTACCTTGTAGCAGCATTACCATGTAACAATGAAAAGGTGTAGACAAGACTGAGACATAAGACACTTGGACAGATGTGTAGGGAATGATTAATGACCTGACAAATTTACAATAGAAGGGCATACAATCAGTCTAGAATACATTTGCTGACATCTGAGACAACTTTTTACAAATCTGAGACAACTTTTTTGTAGCATTAACATTCATTACATTGTAAGATTAACTTGGATGAAAACCTAATACATGTAAGAAATAAAAGGCAGTAAGTAACCTTGTTCTAAAATACTACTGACAAATCTCAATGCCCAGTAGTACACTTATAAAGTATTACTTAGTATAGATGTGTTAAAACAAATGCACTTCCTGAACCCAGTATACAGAAATCATAAAACATATCTGACTCTGTCCTATGCATTTATATATATTACCTAATAAATGTGTGTTGATGTCTCTAAAAAACAGATTAAAATGCCCATTTAATAGCTATTCGAGATCTTAAAATCTGGACTATGATTGTGAGAAAATATGTAAGTACTGTACTTGCTTTTTTGAATGTCATTACTTAATCATCTTGGGCCTTTTTTCATAGGTATTTAATAACCTCAAGCAGATGCCTATCCTCAGGCTACTCTTGTTCTCTGCCAGCCATGTCCTAGTCCCGACAACCACAAACCTACAGATCACTATGACAAAGGGTCTGAAAGTGCAGGTAACCATCATGAGATGGTACCAGAGGCATTTTACAAGCCTACAGCCTGCAACCCACTGTCCACCTACGTCATTCACAGTCACTTCAGGGCATTGCCCACTGCTAGTCAGTGCCTGATTTTACCCTATGTCAGGGGTAGCTGCAGTAGCAGTCAATGGCCCCACACTCCTTCCGGCCCTAGCTGAACACCACAGACACCCATAGATTCTCCAGAACCTGTGTTACCTGGGTGATAACACCATATACTACCTCTGGGCCACTGGGTGACCCTGTGACAGGGTTGAATAAGGCCCTGCCCCACTTGTTATGCAGAAAGCTAAATGCAAGGCTCTGTTCTATTCTCTCCTTTTTTGTCCCTTCTCTGTCTGGCTGCGCAACCAAATTTTCTTGTGAGACCTATGAACTGATCACTCCGACAGTTTTGCAATTCTCCGCCTCTCACTATTGTCGTTGAGGCACAGGACAGGAAGCATAGGAAAACCAGAAGCAGTTGTAAAATTCGCAACAAGTGACTTATTATTAACAGTAAAATAAAAAAAATTGTTCAGTATAACTACAGTATTTACAAAGGCAGTATTCTTCTTAACTTCCAATCTCAGTCTCTGTGTTTCTCTTGCAAAAAATTCCAGCTCTTTTTTTTATAAGTCTTTGCAACCCCTGCTCGTTAAGAAAACAGCATGCTTCTCACACAGTGTTCTTGTAAGTTTCAACAACTGCAGTAAAAAGAACATTGTGACCCAGAACTGACCTCTTGCTTACAGCCTCTCAGAGTATGCAAACAGGTTAACCCTTTGAGTTCCAAACAGCTTTTTGCAATCATTTCAACAGCATACCTATATACATTTTAACAGTAAAAGTATATGCATTTATAAACGAAGGGATCCCAGGATCAGTTACATTTCCACACAATGATTCACATATATTTTTATACCAGCAGATATGCAAGGGGGGAGAAAAGACAGAACAGCAAGAGAAGGTAGAATGACAGCGAGAGGTAGAGAATTGCAAGACCGTTGGGGTGATCAAGTCCGAGGTCTCATGAGAAAAATCTGGTTGCGCAACCAGCCAGAGAAGAGACAGAAAAGGAGAGAATAGAACAGATCCTTGTATTTAAACTCTTTCTCCAGAACTGGGACAGGGACCTATCCAATCCTGCCACAGCTATCTCTCTGCCTTCACTTGCTGTTCTGTCTTTTCTTCCCCCTTGCAAATCTGTCGTTATCAAAAATATATGTGAATGTCTGTGTAAATCCGTATGTGAAACTGGGATCCCTTTGTTTAAAACTGTATATAGTTATACTGTTGAAATGATTGCAAAAAGCTATTTGGAACTCAAGGAGTTAACATGAGATGCAGTTTTAAAATACTATGCAGAGTCGTCAACAAGAGGTCAGGTCTGGGACACCATATACTGTTTTGCTGCACCTGCAAGGAACTAAACTGACAAGAACATTCTGTGAGAAGCAGGCTCTCTTAACGAGTTCCCAAAGACTTATAAAAACAGCAGCAATGCCTCTTCTAGAGAGAGAGAGAGAGCAAGACTGAAGCTTGGATTTGGAGATATCCTCAGATGAAGGACTTTGTTTTCTGTGTTTTTACTGCCTTTGTAAATAGTTATACTGAATAATTTTTATTTTGCTGTTACTGAGAAAAATAAAAACGCTTTTCTAGCCGGATTTATTTTTTGAAAGGCAAGAGTCCCTGTTAGCCTTTTCCCCCAGAACCAACTCCAAGGACCTCAAGGAGAAGGGTTAGGGTGCTTTGGAGGTGCCAGAAGACCCCTGAGAAGGGGGAAGACCAACAGTGAGGCACCACTGCCCAGAGATCTGGCCAGGAGGGGAAGATGGGCAGGAAGCAGTAATCAATGAAGATATCTTGGAAGATCAAGAATTATGGCAAGTGCATAATTTTCATATCTTCCAGAGATCAATCTTCATCATTCATTACTGGTGGGTGAGTACCAAGCCCCACGAAGGGGCTTTGGCACCTCCCAGAGGGAAGACAGCTCCCTCAGCCTCTGGTGAGGGAAAACACAAAAGGAGGGGTCCTTCACGGGCCTGGTGAGGCCCGAGATTGGTCAGCGGCAGATGGAGGTTCCTGAGGCTCAGGAGAGGGAGGATGCCCCGAAAGTTCTCACCTAGCCCCATGGGAGAAGAAACGGGCCCCCTGGAAAGGCAAGGCAATCGCCCTACACCAGGCCAAGGGTGATAACCGAGATAGGTGAAGCCATGCCATCTGCCTAATACAGACTGATGTTCCTAATAACCTGGATGCTACCACACTGGCGTCATAAGCCCTCATCTGGTGTCTCGCTAGCTCCAGGCTCCTTGTAGAGATGGTGATGGCTCATCAGGTTGCCTCGCAATCAGGCATGGCCCCCAAGATCTAACCCAGTGAATCCCACAGGTGCCTTGCATAGGCAACTTGAAGTGCCTGATGAGCACAGATTGAAAGGAGATGCCCTGAGGAGAAAACCCTCCCTCCCCAGTGGTCAAACTCTGCAGAGTCACTCTCTGGGGTATGGTCTCGCAGAGCACGATGACACCCAGAGGGAGTATCCAGCCACTCCAAACCTAAGGAGGGATGGGGCATAGCTCCTGGAGACCCTGGGGTGCACAATACCTGCACTGGCAGTCCCATGGGGCTGGAACAGAGGAGGAGGAAGGCTGCCAGACATTGTGCGACTCCTCCAGGAAAGGTTGAGACTATGGAGGAATCACTGTGGCTTCTGAGCTGTACTCCCCAAGGAAGGACAGCACTGCATGCACAGGATTGTGACCTACAAAGCGGGGAATATGAAGCTCCTCTAACATTGTCGTGAAGAACAGTCGATAGCTAGTAAAATCAACATCTGAAGAAATATGCGAGGAGGCATCCTCTTCCTCAGAGGAGGAAGCTGAGGATGCAGAGGAGCTTTGTGCAGGGGGAGGTGGTGCTCAGAAGGAAGGCGCAAAGATGAACTCATCAACAGACCTAAGGTAGATAGGGAATGCAGCCGCTGTCGCCCTGTACTGTTCCCATGTTAAGGTACCCAGGAGACCAGAAAGCCCTGTAAGGGGGGGGGGGAGGCAGCAGAGGAGCGATCACAAGAGACTGAGGTCCCTCTGCCAGGGCTGTGGGAACGTGCAGGGGATCTGTCCTGAGGGAGGGGGCTGCACTGCCTGCCCACTGAAGAATGCTCAACCTGTAAGGAGTGAACTGGGTGGCACCCTTGAGGGGAGAGCCCTTGGTGAGGAGACTGGCGCTGTATAGGCCCACCAGGGCAGCCCCTATCCCCACTGAATACAGATTCCTGTGTATCAGGAGGGGAAGGGAGGCCCAAGTTCACACTTCAGCTCTGCCTTAAGGTGTCAGGCACCATGGGGGCAGGCCAAGATGCCGGACTAGGCCTCGCCAACCCATGCCAGGAAGAAAGGGACCTGCCCCTCAATAAAGGCCCTATCAAGGCAGACATCTGGAGGGAGGGAGGGAGAACCCAGCACCTGGATCGATGCTGTGGTCCTCCCCAGCACCTGGCCCGGCACTGACTGCAGAAACCACACTGGAGCCGGAGTCAGAAACAGTTGCACGCCAGACCCAGCACCATCCCCCAACACAGCACTGGCCATGGCATTGGCTCCCAACGTGGCACCGTACTTCGACCCAGCACTGCATGCAGTTCTGCCCCCGACCTGGCACCAGACATGGCACCTGGAACGTCCACGACACCGTGAGTGGGCTTGACAGAACCGGAGGCAGCACCACATATGGCACTGGAAAGAGGGAGAGGCTGCGAAGAAAGTCTCGGACTGGGCCTGCACAGTAACTGGAGCTCTGGAGAGCTTGGTAGCCAATTAGGAGCATCCCATTCCTCATTGGACTTGCCTGACAAGATCAGGGAGACCCCCAGAGAAGTAACACCAGAAACTCTACCACTTCCGACACCGAGAACAGTGTCGGAAGGAGACCTAGAGATGCCAACGGCGCTGCACTGCTCACTGACACTGGAAGCAGCATCAGGAGCCAAGACGGTACCAGTCAGCATCACCAAGGGTGTTGCCGATGTTGGCCCAGCATATAATGAAGGCCTTGACACCAGGGCTGTTCGGTCCCCTGAGGGGGTGCTCAGTCAGCCCTGCAGAGGGGGCCAACTGTTCACCAGACCCCTCGTGCAGGCTTCCGTCCTCAGCAAGACCCGAGTCAATGGAAGCTTGTTCTTCCTCAGCACATGTAGTACCAAGAAGAGGCCCAGGGGAAGGGCCTAGGGACCTGGCCTTGGCCTCACACGTGCGATGCCAACCTCCGAAAGTGTGTGAGGGGGTCCCTCCCCAACTTCGCTGCGCAAATAACGAGTGAGCAGTAATTCTTTGAAAAACAGGTGTCGCATGCGCCCATGTCATGGCAGGGACCCAGGCAGGAAAAACACCGATCATGGGGGTCCATAACAGTCATGGAGCTGCCACGGGGCACTGACACATCGGGAGAACTCCCATCTTTCCAGAATGTTTCTTAGGCCCCAAACCGGACTTGATTGGATGCGAAAAAAAAATAAAGCAGAAATCACTGAATGCTGAACAGTATGTAAAAAAAAATAAAATAAACCTGAAGCCGGTAACAGCGACAGACTGACGGTGTCGAGCAAGAAACGGACAAACAGAACCTTCTGGAGTCTTCTGTTGCAGGTGGTCCCACAAGTAGTGCTACCTCGATGGTGGGAAAAACAGAACTGAAGAGGCAGGGGAGTCGGTTACTAGCCAACCCACGATCGCCACGTTATACGTTGCACTCGAGGACGGTACTGCCCCAACATTGGCTCCCCTCCTCTGGCTTGAACCCACCAGTAATGCCAAACCTGGCATCTGATCTAGACTGTACAGGTACATCCAGGCATTAGTGCTTTGTGAAGGTGTGTACAGTCTCTTAAGCAGCTGCTTTACAGATGACGAGTAGGGGAATATCTTTTGTTGCTGCCACTGAGGCTGCGGTGCTCCTAGTGGAGTGGGCCCTGAGGTGGTTGTTTACCAACTTTACTGTAGCAAAACTGGATGCAAGAGACTATCCAGTGAGAGATAGTTCTCTTACAGGCTGGTCTGCCTTTTCCCACCTCGCCACAGGTGAGGAAACACTGGGTGTGAGAGGACCTGAGCTGCTTGGTGTGCTCCAGGTAGTAGGCCAGTGCCCTCTATGTCCAGGCTGTGGAGCCTGTGCTCACCAGGACTGGATTTTTCTGTGAAAAAGACAGGGAGGGTTCTGGATTGA
The DNA here is from genome assembly GCA_016271365.2 of Neoceratodus forsteri. Classification (NCBI taxonomy): domain Eukaryota; kingdom Metazoa; phylum Chordata; order Ceratodontiformes; family Ceratodontidae; genus Neoceratodus; species Neoceratodus forsteri. The sequence goes on from CM057456.1 coordinate 1,846,024,664, forward strand.
TTAAGGTGAAATTCAGACACCACCTTGAGGAGAAATGTCCTGTTAGTCCTTATAACTAATTTATCCCTGTGGGAAATTATATAGTTTGGTTCAGTGCAAAGAGCTTGCAGCTTTAAAATCCTTCTGGCTGAAGGGATTGCCACTAGGAATACAGTTTTCCAAGTGACATATTTCAAATCTGAAGTTGTCATGGGTTCAAATGGAGACTCCATCAACTTTGCTATACACAGGTTCAAATCTCAGGGAGGGACAGGTTCCCTAAGTGGGGGGTTGAAGGTGCAGCAGGCCTTTAAAGAATTTTCTAAAGATGGAATTAGAAATTACAGATTTAACCTTACCAGTAGAGACGTAGGCCAAAATGGCTGCCAGGTGAACCTTCAGAGATGTGACTCTAAGGCCTGATGCTTGTAAGTATACCAAATAGTCTAGTACGGAAGACAGGCTAGCTTGCAGTGGGTCAATCTGCCTGTCTCTACAACAAACAGAAAATCTCTTCCATTTGGAAGCATACATCTTTTTGGTACTTGGCTTCTTGGCCAGTAGAAGGATTCTCAGGACCTGTTCTGAATACTGAAAGTCTGGGAATTCTAGCTCCTCAAGTACCAAGCTTTGTGGCGAAGAGACTCTATGCTGAGGTATGTTATCCCCATCTGAGGCAGGGTCAGGAGACTGTGGGTCGAGGGCAGACACATGGGCCACTTAACTGAGAGGGCAAGAAGCAGGGTGTACCAAGGCTGCCTTGCCCAGTCTGGAGCAACCAAAAATCATTGTTGCTGGCTGGCTTTGGAGTTTTAGTAGGACTCTAAGAATTAGGGAAAGTGGAGGGAAGGTGTACAGGAACCTCCCTGTCTAATCCAGAGACAGAGCATCCACTGGCACTGAGCCCAGAGCTGGAGGTCTACAGCAGTACAGGGGAATTTGATGACTGAGGTTGGAGGAGAAGAGATCTATCTCTGGACTGCCCCACCTCCTGAAGACTGTGGCGAGTACTTGTTTGTTTATGGTCCACTCATGGTGACCCTGACTGATGTGACTCAGGGAGTCTGCCAGCATATTGTCCTTGCCTGGCAGGTGAATGGCAGTGAGCTGGATGTCTAGAGAGTAGGCCAGAGACCAACTTTATGACCCCTGAGCAGAGCTTTATGGATCCTGTGCCCCCTTGCTTGTTGGTGTAGAACATAGTAGTGGCGTTGTCTGTCCTGATTTGGACAGATTGACCCCTTAGCGGGGGGCAAAGGCTTTGATAGCCAGGTACACAGCTCTGAGATCAAGGAGATTTATGTGACACCTGGACTCTCTGGGGGACAATACCCCACTTATGGACTGGTCTGCTAGGTGTGCACCCCATCCTAGGAGGGAAGCATCTGTAGTGAGCACTCTGGAGGATTCCTTTTGCTGGAAAATGATTCTTTCCCTGGGTTTTCCTTGCCCTTCCACCAGTCCAGGGCTTGTAGAAGGGTCCTTGTGACTGGAATGAGCTCTCAGATGGTACTGAATGTCTCTTATCTGAAACCTGGCACCTAGAGCTATAGCTGTAGTAGAGGCCATGTGCCCTAGGAGTCCGAGGAAATACCTGGCTGGCCTTGGTTGGCCCAGGACAAATGAGTGTGTCAGGGTCTGGAGGTTCTGCACTTTGTCTAGTGCAGGACTTTCCCTTGCAGGGTGTCCTGCTCTGCTCCAATGAACTCTAGCAGTTGGACTGCCTCGAAGTGGGACTATTCTGTGTTGATCAAGAAGCCCAGGAGCCACAGGGTACGCTGTGTGAGGCTGAGGTAGTCTCTTACCTTTTGGGGAGACTTGTCCACTATGAGCCACTGTCAACCTTTTTTTTTGCATCATATTGTTTCTAGGTAAAAACCCACATTTTATGATTGCTTACCTTCTCTAAAATTCACTGATGTTGCCGGTTGTTTATTCTACCTCCTTGCTTATTAGAACTGAAATGCATGGGAATGTAGTTATACACAGCCTCGTTTTGCTCCAAATTATTTACCTAAGCTTACTGCACACTTCCTGAACATCAAAAACACTCTCATACAGTGCAGCCATTTATGATACAATAGAATCATCTACTCCCGCTGCATAAGTGTCAGTGGCTCAGCAGGTAGCACACCTCTGAGGCTGGGAGATCAGAGGGCTGTGGGTTCAGTTCCCACATCTGGCACTTGGGTTAATATCCCAGTACTGACACTGCAGTGCAGCATGAGAGGGGTGATGCACTTCTGAGGTGCTGTCTTTCAGATGAGATGTTAAACCAAGGTCCCATCTGCCTGGATTAGTGGTAATTCAGGTGGATGTTAAAGATCCCATGGCACTTATCGAAAGAGTGTACGGGAATTTCCCCGGTGTCATGGCCAAATTTCCCTCATTCACTAAAAAAAGTACCATCAACAGCTTAATCTGGTTCAAGGTCAGTTGGCATTCATCTGTATCCCCCTCCCCCGGGTCGTGCCTGAAAATAGGCAGGATTTGTCTAGTGCACTAACCCAGTCAACAAAAACGAAATAAATAAAAACAAATAATGAGTAGCTAGATGGTGTTGGGGATGTTCTTGAGTCCAGGAAAGATGCAGTTGTAGTTGGTCAAGAACTGTAAACAAACATGTTCTGGTGTGGTAACACCAGTATGGCTGACACTCAGTTTTTTTACTTTTTAAAAGGAAAAAGGAGTCTGAATCAAACAACCGGCTACATCAGCAGTTTCTATAGAATGTGAGCAATCATAAAATGTGTTTTTTAAACTAGGGACTCTTTGAGGCCAAATGGGGTTGATGGTGTCCCTTTAAATGGCTGTAGTGCCAGGTACCACCCTGTGATTCTGGAATTTGTATCCTTCATTTGGTTAAGCCAATAGAGAGGATTATGATCTGTTAGTACAAAGTCAGCTCCCAGGAAATGAAACTTAAGGGACTCCATGGCCAACTTTGCCGCAAGGCATTCCTTTTCAATGGTGGCGTACCTTTTCTCTCTGTCGTGCAACTTCCTACTGATATATAGAATAGGATGTTCTTTCCCATCCATATTTTCACTCAGAACTGCACCTAGGCCTATCTCTGATACATCTGTCGGAAACAAAAATTATTTCTCAGTGGCTGGGCTACTTAAAACGGGCTGAGCATAATGCAGCCTTAATGGCTCAAAAAGCATCATAACACTCTCGAGTCCATTTCACAGAATTTGGGCACTGCTTCTTTCTGAGTTCAGTGAGGGGAGTAGCTTGCTAGGCAAAGTTGGTAAAAAATCTCCGTAATAACCAGCCAGCCCTAAAAATTACCTGATATGTTTCTTTGTTTTAGGGACAGGACTGTTAGCTACAGCTTCTCTCTTAGAAATCTCTGGGTTTACGTCTTCATTTTCCAAAACATATCCATATATATCTGGTTTCCTGCATGCCCAATGCACATTTGGTAGGATTTATGGTCAGACCTGTATTTTTGATAGCTTGGGTAACTGCTCGTAGGTGTTCCAGGTGGCTCTTCCAGTCTGGACTGTACACCACAACATCATCCAAGTACGCAGCACAATAACCAGTGTGAGGGGATAAAATCACATCCATGTACCGCTGGAATATAGTGGGTGCACCATGTAAACCAAATGGCACGGTGGTGAACTGACAGAATCCAATACAGGTGGCAAATGTAGTTTTGCCTCTGAATTCTTCAGCTAGGGGATTTTCAAGTGACCCTTGGTGAGATCAAGGGTACTGATGTACTTGGCACCCCCAATCTGTCCACCAAATCATCTATTCTGGACATAGAATAACTGTCAAAGTCTGACATTTGATTCAGTTTCCTAAAATCAAGGCATATTTGTACACCCCCTTCTTTTTTATTTACATTCACCACTGGTGATGACCAAGCACTTATTGACTCTTCTGTGATGCTCAGTTCTCTCATTTTTTTGTATTTCCTTAACCACGTCTGCTCTTAACCGCTCTGGTAGTCTGTATATCTTTTGTCTGATAGGGCGAGCATTCTCTGTAACTATTACTTGCTTGACTCCTTTAGCTCGGCCTGCCACTGTGGTAAAAGTATTGTTACATGCCTTTAGCAAGTTACAGATTTCTGCGGTTTGTTTAGAGGGTAAGGAAACATTCACCTTTACAGCACCAGCAGTTACAGTTTGTTCCAGTCTGTCATAGGCTATATCAATATCTTTTTCATTAGTTTCTGGTAAAACTAGCAAAGTAGCCTTTGGTGATTTTTCAACCCATTTCTTCAGGAGGTTAGCATGGTATATCTTGGTAGGATTTTTCCTATTAGGGGTCTCAATCTCGTAATTAACTGTTCTAGTATGTCTAAGCACTTTATAAGGCCCTTGCCACTTCATTAACAGTTTATTTTCTGCAGTGGGTAACAGGAGCAAGACCTTTTCACTTGGCTCAAAAACTTTCTTTTACATCATGATCATAATATACCTTCTGCTAGTTTTGGGCCTCTTCCTGATTACACTGGGCAATTTCAACATATTTTGCTAGCTTCTTTCTCAGGGTACACATATAAGAAATAATAGATAATTTTTGGAGTGGGGTTATCTTCCCATGCTTCTTCTATTACATATAGTGGCCCTCTAGGTTGTCTACCATACAGCATTTCAAACGGTGAAAAACCTGTTGAGGCTTGTGGTACCTCTTTGTAAGCAAAAAGCAGGTAAGGTAAGTATTGGTCCAAATCCTTCCCTTCTCGTTTTACAAACCTTTTTGACATACGTTTTAGGGTTGGATTAAAATGCTCAACAAGACTGTCTGTCTGAGGGTGATAAGGGGAGGTTCTTATGGCACTGATACCTAGTAGTCAGTACAGCTCCTTTAGTAATGCAGCACCAAAACTTCTACCCTAATCAGTAATAATCTCTTTAGGTATGCCCTCTCTGCTGAAAATCTTGGCAAGCTCTGTTGTAACTTTTGGGGCTGTGACAGTACACATAGGAACTGCCCCTGGGTATCAAGCAGCATAGTCACATAGTACCAAAATGAATCAATTACCCTTTTTACTTTTGTCTAACGGGCTAACCACATCACCAGCAGGAAAAGGGAGGTCATAATTCCACTATACAAGACACTAGTGAGGCCCCACCTGGAGTACAGTGTACAGTTCTGGAGAACATACCTACATAAGGACATAGACATGGTAGAGAAGGTTCAGAGGAGGGCAACAAAGATGGTACATGGATTGCATCACAAGTCCTATGAGGACAGGTTGAAGGAACTGAATATGTACTCCCTGGAGGAGAGGAGGGAGAGAGGGGATATGATAGAGACATACAAGTATCTTACAAGGAGGAACAGGGTGCAGGAATACACTATTTTTAAATGAAAGAGATGTTCCAGGACTAGAGGGCATGGGATGAAGTTGGAGGGAGGACAATTCAGAGGAAACATGAGGAAGAATTTCTTCACAGAACGGGTGGTGGACAAGTGGAACACCCTCTGCCAGAGGAAGTGGTGGGGACTGAAACAATCACGGGATTTAAGAATGCATAGGATAGACATAAAGGAATTCTGGAGGTCAGGGGTAAGGGGCAACAGACTTCTAGGAAAACATAAACTGAACTTACAAGCTCAAATGGGCAGACTGGGTGGGCCATAGGCCCTTATCTGCCAACACTGTCTATGTATCTATGTATCAATTGCAATTCTCTCAAAAGGCTCCTCTATCAAGGGTAGGGGCACCAGGGGCACCATGTCTTTTTTAGTCACTGGGGCTACTTTTTGACACTCTGCACAGGAGCTGAAATACGAAGCAACATCTTCATGAATTCCAGGCAAGTAAAATCTGTACAGCAATTTGGAAAGGGTGCGATCCCTCCCTGAGTGACCAGCCATAGGACTATCATCTGCTATTTGTAACAACTCAGATCTATAATTTTGTGGTATAACCAATTGTTCTATCTGTTCCTGTGTCTGAGGTTTAACCCAAACTCTGTACAGTAACCATTACATTTTTTAAACATTGGTTCATTCTGTTTTGGTTTCACTCCAAGCTACCTAAAATAACTCTGGAGAGAAACACTGTTAGCTTGCTCTGAAACAAAATCACAATGACTTATTAGTTTAGTTTAAGAGTTTTCATATATTAACCCCTAATGTCCATCAGTCCTTTGTTGCCACTGTTTCTTCAGGTGTCTTCCTTCTTTCCTGGACTTCCAGATCTTGGAGCTATGCTCAAACAAGTATGGGTCAAAAATCAACGAAAGGAAACGAGTTCCCACCATCTGAGATTGTCTTTGCCTGAGCTCTTGTCATCACAGCTGCTGAAACATCCAGATTTACTCCCTCTTTGATTAACTCAATAAGTCCTGGAAAGTCATTTCCAATAATCACTGGTATAGGGTAACTTGGATACTATACCCGCATTCATTTGGTGTGACACCCTACTAATAGTCAGAGCCATTTGGGTGGTAGAAAAATATCGTGTGTCCATGTGGATGCAAATGACACCAATACCTGGTCCTTTTACATAGCATTTTCCCAGCACTTCAACATGTACTAGGGTCTGTCTGCTTCCTGAATCAATAAATCCCTTCACTGTCTTATGTCACACTTTGACATCTGTTAAATACTTTTCCCAATTTGCTAAGAACAATTCTGCTACAGTGTTACTCTCCTTACTATGGCAGTTCCTTGCAATATGGCATGGCTTGTTACAATTATAACAAATGAAGTCTTTGGCTGTAGATTTGTTACTCCCATGAGAGTTTTTATCTGATCAGGAGTTAAATTGGGAAAAAAGAGAGTCTTACCGGTGCTGGGCTGTCACCTTGCTGCTGTGGCATCTGTCTGGCCATCTGGTAGTCTTTGGCCAAAGAAGCAGCCTTTTCCCCACTTTCAGGTCGATGTTCTTTCAACCAGAGCTGCACGCCTGTAAGCAGGATGTTGATGAATTGCTCCATTGTAAATGTGTCAATGATCTGTGAGACTGTTTTGCCCTCTGGTTGGAGCCATTTTATGAGGAGTTCTCCGAGTTGGGTGAAGGTTCTCGAGGACTGTCGACAGAGCTGTACTTCAGGGACCAGAATCTTTGCCTCTAGGTCTCCCCTGAGATGTACCTTTTCATTATTTCCGTTTTCACCAGGTCATAGTTTTTTGACTGTGCGGTGTCCTTATTGCTGTAAGCAAGTTGGGCTTTACCTGTCAGGTAAGGTACCAATCTGACTGCCCATTGTTGATTTGGCCACTGGCAGGCTCCGGCAACCCTTTCAAATGTTGTCAGGTATTCTTCTATATCATCTGAAGGACATATCTTTGTAAGTTTAATGTCTTTTAAGTTGTTTGTGTCTTGGTGCTGTGCTGGAAAAGTGCCAGATCCTCCAGTTTTGATAACTTGCAAGGCATCCATCCATCGCTGCATCTCTTCTCTTCTCTTCTTTGCTGCTTCTGACGCTGCATTTCTTCTCTCCTCTGTTTCTCTGTCTCTTTTTGTTGTATAGCCCACCATTTGAAAAACGCCGTCAGGATTTCAGGTTCTGTCACTGCCTGCTCTTTTTTTTTCCATGTCTGGTGCTGGCTGTACAGTCTCAATTTGCACTTTTGTTTCTGCTTCTAGTTTGGCTGACATTCTTCTAGCAATCACCTATGGACTTGCTGCTGCAGAATCCATACCTTTCTGCTATGCTTCCCTGGTACCAGGTCTAGTACCCATGCACAAAACTCCTGGCTGAGAGTTATGCATGGTGCAAATACCACTTCTAAAACCATGTCATCGAGGCACAGGTCAGGAAGCATAGGAAAACCAGGAGAAGCTGTAAAATTTGCAAGGAGCGTTTTATTATTATCAATAACAGTAGAATAAAAAATAAAACATTATTCAGAATATTTATAAAGGCAGTACAAACAGAAAAAACAAAGTCCTTCTTCTGAGTTTCCTCTCAATTTCAAATCTCAGTCCCTCTAGCAAAAATAGTGCTGCTCTTAGCAAGCCTTTGTCGGGGAACTTGTTAAGGAGAACATCCTGTTTTTCTCAAGGCGTTCTTGTCAGCTTCCTTGCAGGTGCAACAAAAAGAGTATGGTGACCCAGAACTGACCTCTTGTTGACAGGTCTGCAAAGAGTTTGCAAACTGCATCTCAGGTTAACCCCCTAAATTCCAAATAGCTTTTTGCAATCATTTCAACAGTATAACTATATATTTATTTTTAAACCAAGGGATCCCAGCATCACTTACAGATTCACACAAATATTCACATGTATTTTTATAACCGCAGATACGCAAGGGGAAAGAAAAAACAGAAACAGCAAGTGAAGGTAGAGGGATAGTGAGAGGCAGAGAATTGCAAAACTGGAGTGCTCAGTTCCTAGGTCTCACAAGAACATTTGGTTGCGCAGCCAGATAGACAAGAGACAGAAAAGGGGAGGGTAGAACAGATCCTTGCGTTTAACCCTTTCTGCATAACAAATGGGACAGGGCCTTATTCAGCCCTGTCATAGACCTCATGTAACCTCACGAGTGGTGTAAGCCACAAGTGATGTGCTAGAAGTCAAACTGCCAGAGTGCATATAAATGATGCATCACACAAGATTGCCACTGCATATTTAATTTATGTAGTAGGGAAGGACATTGCGCGTTTTGTTAAAATCATACTTCAGTTTTTTTTTAAATAAAAATTTTTACGTTTTGTGAGGTCTGTTTTGTACACTGCCAAGTTAGTGCCCCTTCAGAAGTGTGGTTACTAAGGCCATTACCATGGTTGTGATGGCAGGACTTATGTCTTCCTGCTAAAGTTGCTACCCATTGGTTTAGTGAGTGGCATTTTAAAAAGTTTCAAGAAAAAATGGTGGCTGTCCTTAGTGAGTGCTTTGGGAGATCAGACTTGAAAACGCTCGTGTTTGTGATAATGTCTGATTGTGAGTTGTGTCCCATTTTGTTCTGGTACAGAAGGCAGTGACTGCTAGGAGAGGGCAAGCTGTAGGCCAGGAAAGCAGGTGAGAGACAAAAGAGAAGTCTTTGGAAAAGAAGTTAAAATGATAAAAATGCTTTCTTTTTGTGGGAAAATGACATGTTATTGAAGTTGAAAGTGCGTGCATTGTGGCAAAGTGGCAATCTGTATACATAGAAACAAAAGTGGAAATAATGGAAGTAGTACCGGTCTGGGGGATTGTCTGACGACTAACTATATGTATGAATGAGTGATGACAAATTTAATACATGTATAACGTTATCTACCAACAGCCTTTTGTGTCCACCCATATTTTTACTTTGATTTCTTTCTAGCCAACATACTATTTTTATAACATAATTTTTACTCTCACTCCTGATTATATATTGTGTGTGTGTGTGTGTGTGTATGTGTATGCCACAAGCATAGTGTGAATATTACCTGCGTTACATGTGACTTCATGCTATCACGAGTGGCAAAGCCACTCATGATGTTTTTGAGGTCAAATGTCATGAGAGTAAATATCAGCAATATTCACAGTATGCCTGTGGCATGTGTGATTTATGCAATACCACACACCATAACTCATAAATCCCATGAAACAAACACAGATTAACATAAAATTATACATAAGGCGAATAAAGTCACTTGATTCACATAAAATTATAAAAATGGTGAATAAATTGTCACAAGATAGAAATATAAAAAAAACAAACAAAAAAAAAAAACGTGTATCTACAGCTACATTAGACACCATCCACAAATTGTCTGAAATACCAGGTTTTCATTTTAATGTGGACTGGAAAGTGGGGACCAAGGGGGCAGACAGACCACCCATGGGAAGGATGTTCCAAAGAAGAAGGGCAGAAACAGAAACAGCTCCATCTCCAGCTGACTTTAATCTTGACTTTGGAGCAGCCAAAAAGCCCATATTAGCTGAGTGTAATTTATGGATATCAATGCAGACTGTAAGACGCTCACTAAGGTACAGGGGACCTATTCTGTTGAGGGCCTTACAGGTATACTGTATGTGTACGCATACACACTGCCGGCCTTACAGATGTAGGTGTATGCATATGCACTGCTTTTATATAATGCTAGTAGCATTATAAAGCAACAAAATGCAAAATGACTAAAATATAAATACTGGACTACTTTCAAAAGGATAACTTGCTAAGCTGCACTTTTTGTTACAGCATGTCTCCTTAGCTATCTGAAATCTGATACAGTGACAAAAGTTTGCATTATGTATAAGACACAAGTGCTTAATTTGTACATGACCTCCAATGCAGTGCTTTGGGGGACAGCAGTAGAACAAAAGACATCTGCTTTGGGAGGCCTCAATCCACTTTTCTGTTGGTAACATAAACCACTGTTAACATAGCTACTTCTCAGCTCCAGCAAGCTAATGCTTTTAGAGGCAGCAGCTTTGCACAGTGATCAGGCTTCTAGTGCATTAATGTATGTGCCCTCACCTGAAAGTAAAACTACGGTATCCTGGAAAGGTCAGAGGGGAGCCTTTTAGTAAAGGGAAAGACCCTCTTAACATAAATTGGGACAATGAAGGGACACAAACTTCTCATTTCCCATCACTTCAAAAGTGAGCCCTGAGGAGGTTTCTGAAGAAATTAGTTGTTCTAGTAAGAAGTGAAACCAAATGATGTATACAGGTTCCTTCTCTGTCAGCACAGCCATCCATTTTATTTGAGCAAACTGCTGTTCTAACATCTTGTTAAAGGTTTGAGAAGGCAGGATGCCGCCATCCAGTAGGAGAGAATGTGATTACTACTCATTCTTACTCTAGTTTCTTCCTTTGGTCTCTGTAAGCAGGATTATAATTTTTCTAACAGTCTGTTACAACAGACACAGCATGCAATTAACAACGACCTGCTTCAGTCCAACTGAAGTAATATGGCAACTACCATAATGGTAGTAATAACAGTTACACAAGCTTGTCAATACACATTATTAATAATATAAATATAGTAGGTTGGCCAGGCTGCTATTAACCGATCTTCACAACTCTAAATGGCACCCGTTTAAAGATGTGCCCCACTTCAAGAACCTTGGTGTGTAGTTGAAGGAAAATCTAGGTTTTCCCACATCGACACTGTACACAGGAAGCTCTGCTCCAAGCCCGCCACTCTGTACTGTGTGACAAGCACTGTCTGCTACGTCCAATCAACTATGAGATTATCCTTAAAAAGATCCTGCCAGTATCTGACTATGTGGATGTGGTGCACAGCAGCACCCCTAAATATACCCTTGCTAGACTGGACCCCCATCTTTTACTCCGTCTGTCATTTTGCCATCAGCCCGCTCCCTATACCTTAATCTCTCTGAAGTACTAGTACCTCCCGCACTGCTCCTGATTCTCTTTTACACTCTGGTTGTCCTGACTTCCTTGTTACTGCCCCTTCTCTCCCCCTCCCCCCGTCCAACTCCTTTCTCTAATCTGCTGCCCAGTCTCTCTCTTACCAGTGCAAAAAGAAGAAATTCCTTCATGCTTACCATAATTTCCTTTTCTTTTAGCGTCAATATTGTCAATGGGGAATAGTTAAAGGAAGCGTCCAGCAATAATCGGGCCATGCCTGGGTGTAGGGCATGGCCTGATTAGCTGTTTCGCAAAATGTATGCGTTTTTAATCGTACCTGTCCTGAAATATTTGCCTTGTATCTGGTTGATCCTGCCTCTGTGCTGCCGGCATATCAGACCTGCGCGGCGAGCTCACAACCACCCGCAGCTGTCTCCATATGATGTTTCATATGGGGAGCAGCCAGGGGCACAGCCATAGTCAGGCTACTTAAATGGAGCTATTAACAGCTCCGGTTTCTAAACTACATGCCCCGGTGGTATACCGAGACCAGGTACAGACTGGTCTACATCCATGGCAGTGGTCCTGGCTGAAGTATCTGCTATATTGTAGGCAGCCCTCAGCAGATGGTGGGAGAGGTTGGTTACAGTATTAAACGTGGAAAGCAGTTGGTCCTTCTCTTCCGATTGTGGGAGTTTGTTGAATACTTCTGATGCTGCATTCCAGATTGTTTTCTGGTATTTGAGCATGTGACCTATGTAGTTGATGATTCGCAAGTTCAAAGTGGCCACCCAACAGACCTTCTTTCCCATCAGATCTATGCATCAAGATTCTTTATCAGGTGGGAGAGAAATACAGGTTACTCACCTGTAACAGAAGTTCTAGGAATGGTATATGTTTTTCATCCACACTTACTGGCAGGTTCCTTGCTGCATTGAATCTTGCCGGAAGGTCTTCAAGCTGGCTCCTCCAACCCACCCGAGTGATAAAACTCTCGGCTCCGCCCCATGATGCCAGATCTAGCCTGCTGGAAGCCAGGTTGTGCGTCGAAGCCGTGGAGGTCCGGTGGGTTGTGTGGATGAACAACATATACCATTCCTAGAACTCCTATTACAGGTGAGTAACCTGTATTTCTAGGGACATGGATATGTTGTTCAATCCACACTTACTGGCAGACTCCTAGCAGTTCTCTGGGAGGAGGGAGGCAAGGCGCACACCCCCTACTTGGGAAATAAGGACTGGAGAACTGAGGTCCCAAAACCAGCATTCGGCGTGATTCAAGGTCGTGTGGTAGTGGGTAATGAAGGTGTGTGCTGACTTCCAAGTAGCAGCCTGCAGATTTCCTGGATGAGGACACCTGGAAGCAGCCACGAGCAGCGGTATGGCGGGTAGAATGAGCTCTTATCCCTTTGGGAGGCTCCATGCCCACCAACCTATAGCAGAGATCTATGCAGGAGGTGACCCACCTGCCTATCGTCCGCTTGGCTGCAGGTCTGCCAGGTGCAGCTTCAGCATAGGTGACAAACAGTTGGCAAACCTCTCCCCAAACTTCAGCCGTCCGCTTCTTATAATAAGAGAGCGCTCTTCTAGGGTCCAAAGTTTGGAGCCTATATTCGGCCTCCGAGGTGTGACTGGGGTAGAACACCGGCAGAGTCAACACCTGATTAAGGTGAAACTCCAACACCACCTTCAGAAAGAATTTCGGGTGGGGGCGCAGGACAACCTTGTCCCTGTGGAAGACCAGATAAGGAGACTCGATGGAAAGTGCCTGGAGCTCTCCCATCCTTCTGGCTGACGTGACAGCCACCAAGAAGGTGGTCTTCCACGACAGGTGAGAGATATCACACCTGTGCATAGGTTCAAATGGCTTGCCCATGAGCTTAGCCAGTACCAGCAGTAGATCCCACAGAGGTGGAGGTTCGCACTGGAGGGACATGTGATCAAGGCCTTTGAAAAAGCGCCTGACCACCTTCTCCTGAGCCACCGACTGCTTCCCGGCCCGCGCCTGGTAAGCAGAGATGGCTACTAGGTGCACCTTAAGGGTTATCGACCGAAGCCCTAGCTGAGAAAGGGACCACAGGTAGTCCAGAATGCTGGCCAAGGAATAGGAGGAAGGGTCCAACCCCTTATCCTGACACCAAATGGAGAATCTCTTTCATTTGAAGGTGTAGCATTATCTGGTTGATGCCTTACGGGATGCCTCAACAACGTTGAGGACCTCGTCGGAAAGACCCAAGGCCTGGAACTCTAGCCGCTCAGAAACCAGGCCATCAGGTGCAGGGACTGAAGGTCCAGGTGGAGAACCTTTCCCTGGTTGACTGAGATCAGGTCCGGGTGGGCTGGGAGCCACCTCGGAAGCCTGGAGCTGAGGCTGAGGAGATCTGGATACCAGAACTGGCGGAGCCAGTTTGAGGCTACCAGAATCACCTGCGCCTTGTCCCTACTCACCTTGAGAAGCACCTTGTGGATCAAGGGAAATGGGGAGGAAGGCGCAGAAGAGGCCCGGGGTCCACGGCCTCGAGAAGGCATCCCCCTGCAGCGAGCCCTGCTGTGAGGCGGGCATGAAACAGCCTCAGCCTCGCATTCTCCCTGGAGGCAAACAGGTCCACCTGAGGTGTGCCCCAGTGGGAGAACAGATCGTGTTCTACCTCCGGCAGGAGAGACCACTCGTGAGATGCAGCACCTATCCAGCTTAGGGCATCGGCCAGAGTGTTGGAGGCTCCTACCACATGGATGGCTAAGAGATCCGCCTCCAGGCTGTTCATGAGAGACCAAGTGCGGAGAGCTTCCTTGCACAGAGGCAAGGAGTGCGCCCCGCCCTGGCAGTTTAGGTAGTACATGGTCGTGGTATTGTCTGTCTGGACCTGGACCACTTGATCCCGTACAAACGGAGCGAAGGCGGTGAGGGCTAGTCGGACTGCTCGAAGCTCCAGCAAGTTGATGTGGCATCGAGACTCCTGAGGGGACCAGAGGCCATGTGGTCTGAGCTCCCCCAGATGGGCACCCCAACCCATCAGAGGCGTTGGTCGTTAGAATGACCGTTGGCTCTGGGCGGACAAACGGGATACCCTCCTGCAGATAAGCTGGAATGATCCACCACTGGAAAGCGCTCCACATCTCCTGGGTCACTATCACTGGCTGGTCCAGAGGACCGGAGCGCTGTGACCACTGGTGGGCCAGCCCCCACTGTAGGGGACGCATGTGCCAGCGGGCCCAATGGACCACGCTGGTGCAGGCCACCATGAGGCCCAGGAGGTGCAGGAAGTCCTGGGCAGGGCGCAATTGCCCAACCAGAAATGATTGGGCAAAGGAGGAAAGGACCTCGGCCCTACCCACTGGGAGCCGTGCTCTGGCTCGAAGAGAGTCGAGCTCTGCCCCGATGAAATGAATCACCTGCATTGGCATGAGTTCCAATTTGGCCTCGTTGATGAGGAGGCCAATCTGAGGGCAGACCTGGAGGGCCAGATCCCTGGACCACTCCACCTCCGGTCTGGAGGGGGCTGCAATCAGCCAGTCAATCAGTTAAGGGTACACCCAGACCCTTGGCGCCCAGGAATGCTGTCACCACTGCCATGCATTTGGTGAAGACCCTGGGAGCTGGAGAGAGGCCGAAGGGCAAGGCCCGGAACTCATAAAGGGACCCCTCCGCCCTGAAGTGGAGGAATCGCTGGTGGGATGGACAGATTGGGACGTGAAAGAACGCATCCTAGAGGTCCAGAGAACAAAACCACATGCCTCGTTCCAAGGATGGAATGATCTGAGCGAGAGTGACCATCCTGAAGGTTCGAGACCTTAGGAACTTGTTCAGGTTGTGCAGGTCTAGAATGGGGCGCCAGCCCCCCGGTCGGTTTTGGGACCAGGAAATACCTGGACACAAACCCTGGGTCTGGTGGAGGACCTGCCACCTCCCTGATCACCTCCTTCTGGAGGAGCAGGGCAGTGTCGGCTCAACAAGCCAACAGAGAGGCTACGGACCCCGTAGCCCCCCGTGGGGAGACGGCTCGATAGGGTGGGGCCTGCTCGAATTCCAGAGGCAGACCCTTTCCTACCACTTCCAGTACCCAGTGGTCCGTGGTGACATCGGACCAGGCGGAAAGGTGATGGAAGCGATCCCCGCAGGGGAATCCGAGGAGGGTGATGAGGTTGGGCGACACCCTCAACCGTCACTGGGCAGGCTTGGAGGAAGGACCGGCCGGACCTCCTGGACCTTTCCTTCCCGGCCTCCTGCTGGAGGAAGCTGCAGGCTTGGCTTTGGGGTGCCAAGTGCGAGCCTGCTGGCCCTGATGCTGGTGTTGTTGGGTCAGACATGCTGCAGGGGCTGAAGGCCGAAAGGGCTTACTCTGCTGCTGGTGGCCTTTGTCCTTCTGGGCAGATGTGACCGAGTCCAAGGTGGCATTGGACTTCTCGATCCTCTGCAGATGACCCTCCACCCCAGGACCGAACAAGTCAATACCCAGGAAGGGAACGTCTGCCAGCGTGCTGGGTATCCGCTGTGAAAGTGGAGATCCGCAGCCAAGCTCTGTGGCGCATGGCCACTGCGGCCGCTACTGACCGGGCACAAGAGTCTCCAATGTCTAAGGCTGTTTGGAGCTGTTGCTTAGCCACTGCCCTTCCCTGATCCCGCACCTGCTTGACCATTGTCTGGAGGTCAGCCAGGAGATGAGGAATCACCTCATCCAGGGAGCCCAAAAGGGCGTGTGAAAAGTGTGCCATCAGGACGGCCGAACTGGCTGATGAGGCCTAGGAGGCGCCAGCATAGACTTTACGCCCGGAGTAGTCAGTTTCTTGGACTCCTTATCGGGTGGCTTGTCCCACATCCGCGTTCCAGAGCACCGGAAAACACTGTCGGTCACAAGCCCCTCATGGAGGGTGCTCCGAAAAATCCTGGAGAGTGAACCGGTGGGAGCGGCATACTTCGGGCCATCCTGGCTGAAGGTGCTGGACAAAAGCTAGCACTGCCATAGCTCCAGAGCAGGGCCAACAATGGCTTCGACCACCGGAAATGCCTCCGTGGGGGAATCCCCTCGGTCCAGTATCTCCATGAGGGGATACTTGGCCTGTTTTGAAATGGGTTCGAGCTTCATCCCAGTAGACTCTGAGATGAGCCGAAGCATTCCCAGGAACGAGGATGGGCTCTCGTCCACTGACTGACCCCAAGTGGACTCCAGGTTGAGGGGCCTGGAGAACAGCGAGGAATCATCGTCAGACTCCGAGGAGTCTGCAAACAGCTGCCGAGGGCCTGAGCCACCTTCCACCTGCCGAGGTCGATCGGGAGTGAGGGTGACCGACAGCCGATGGGGCAAACCCTGACCTGACCGAGAATCCTTGGTCAGGGCCCCAGTTTTAGGTTGTGGAGGCGGGGTTCCACCACAATGGGTGGCACAGCCAGTTTCAGCCGAACACCCGGTGCCGGCTTCGGCTCCTCAATAACAATGAGGGGTTGTTTCAGCCGCTCTGGTGACAGCCACTTAATGGCCGGGGAAGGCGACAGAGTCGGCTTGTTCCCGGTCAAAAGGAGCTGCTGCCACATCAGATCCTCATAGCGCTGGTGCAATTTGCACCAGAGCCTATCCTCCGAAGAGGATGAAGATGAGGATGAGCGGCCCCGCCACTTTCCTCGGTGCCGAGACCAAGACCGCCGATGTTGGCGGGATCGGCTGGACTGAGAAGAGGTCTGAGACCGAGACCTTCGGTGTTTCTGAGGGTAGGTCTGACAGGGAGCGGGGGAAACCCGCTCCTCCCTCAGTTCATGGACCTTAACCAGGGACTCCGGTACAGGAGGCACAGGCAAGTCCTCAGTTTCCACCAGGGGAACCGGTGAAGAAGGGCTGTCGGCTTCTCCAGTTGACAGCCCGTCTGACGGGTCAAGAAAAATCTGGACTGCGTTGACGGGTGTCTCGGCCGGCTGACCTGATGGGGACACCGTGAAACCAGTGGCCTTAGCCGCAACCTCGACTGAAGTCAAGTGTCAACTATCCGGGGAAGGGGACCTCTACCGCTCCCACGAACGTCGATGGTGGGACTTACCCTTGGAGTCCTTCTTCTTGGAACGAGAGGATTGTCCCGAAGGGCCCTCTCCCTTGGTGGAGAGGGACTGACAAAGCTCCTTGAACTAAGCCATGTAGGAGAAGCCCAGAGAGAGCAGGATAAATGCTGCAGAAGAGAGGATGATGCGCCTGGGCCACCTCCTTCTCGAGGGTGATCATTTGTTCGAGAGCTGTTCAGCCGCAGCCACGTCAGCGACACCACCCAAAGGGCTTCCTTCGACTTTTACCGAGGATAACGCTTTCGGGCACCCAAGTTGCAATCTGGCAGCGCAATCCTCAAGAACCGTGGCTGAGAAGGACTTGCACAAGTGGCAGGCCTACAAATTGTGCTCAGGCCCAAGGCAGTACACGCACGTGGAGTGCGGATCGTTCCGGGACATCTTCTGACCACAGGGGCACCGCCAAAATCTGGGAGTTGACTTGTCCATCGCAGCCGTGAAGGAAGAAAAAGACCGAAGTCTTGTAAACTTTAAGATAAGTTTCGGTTTAACCGAAGAGTTAGGATCCAGGCCTAAAACGCAGAGTGCAAAGGAGGGAACCTAAGCTTCCAAGCGGTAAGGAAGATCTGGCATCATGGGGCGGAGCTGAGAGTTTTATCACCCGGGTGGGTGGGAGGAGCCAACTTGAAGACCTTCCGGCAAGAATTAAAGCGGCAAGGAACCTGCTAGTAAGTGTGGATTGAACAACATATCCATGTCCCTAGAACTCAAGTGTTTAGGCTTTTTAGTTCTATCGTGGGCCGCATTAATCACCATAGAGTCAGCATGTGGAGCTGTTTTAAAGAATGAATGGGCTATCGGCACCTGATAAAGGCGGTCCATCTTTCTAGGAACTGTGGAAATAGCCGCAGGCTGTTGCCATGCCGTCAGTACCACATCTTGATAGGCATGGATGAGAGGAGGGACTACAACAGCTGGATCTTCAGGAAGGTCCAAGTAGTCTGCCATATTCTGTCATTGTCAGGCTCCTTAGTGGTGAACCCCATCACCTTCTGGATCCAAGTCATGATGTCTATGAATGTGGGGTCATCCGGGAGAGACACAGGTGTATAAGGTCTTGATCCTCATCCAAGGAGGATATTGTAGAATTAGTGGAGGGTGGTCGAAGACCATCCCCAAGGTCAAGGTCTTCCTCACACCCCTCTTCATAGTGAGGCAGGAATTCTTCCCCAAGAGATTGGTAGGAAGGAGCCGGCGATAGTTCCCCTGGTGGGACATATGTAGCCTCTTGTCTAGACCTCTTCGGAGGAGGAGGAGGAGGCAAAGGGGAGGAGGAAGAAGGTGTAGGTCTAACTGGCTCAGCCTGGTGAGTGAGCTGCAAGCCTTGCATGACTTGTAAGACTGTCTGGACTACTGTAGCCACATCCACTGAGGATGAGGAGGCGGCCTGAGGCACAGCAGTAGGGGCTGGAGAAGTATAAGCCTGTGAGCTGCTGAGAGGCAATACTGAAGAAATAGGGCGTGGTTGTGGATGCAACTGTGTACCAAAAGCATGGGTCAGTGAGTGTAGCCCAGGAATCAGTATACAGACCTCTATGGGTGGCCATCTGAGTAGGGGGTGGCAACTTAGGCAGGACCGTGAGGGAGATACCCTTCTCCCTAATGACATAGTCTTGCTCCATCGACAGTCACGTCCATGGAGACTGAAAGTGTTAAGTATCTGAAAGGTGAAAAGATTGTGTCAGCGATGAATCCCCACAGTCCCTAAAGGAGGACCTGGTCATCGATGACGAGTGACTGTGAGCTGCAGCGGAGGCAGACGAGGTCACTACGGCCAAGGGTGTAGACACTGTCATCAACAAGAGGACCGGCAAGGTCATCGTCTACGAGGGACGAGTCTTCTCAATACCATGTTTAACAGCCATCGACAACGAGTCACTTGGAGAGGTGGTAGTCGATGAATGGGCTCTTTTACCTTCTGATGAAGGAGTTTTGTCCTTATGTTTATGTTTGGACCTGTACTTGTGAGAGGGTTGAGAGGACATCGACGGGATGTGTGGACGAGTCCCCTTCTCCAGGAGAGCAACCTTTTGTTCCATGAGGTAGGTTTCAATTTCCTGCAACCCCTGTCGATGACTGGCGTGGTTAAATTCTTTGCAGATAGAGCAGGCAAGTGCGTTATGGTCAGCCCCTAAGAACCTCCCACAAACTGGGTGTTCATCGTATCTGTAAATTATTCTGCCACAAGGGGGCACTTCCAAAATAAAGATTCCGAATAAGATATTCGGGGATGGATCAGAATAAGGGAATGGTGAACTGTTCAGAAGTCTTTTTCTGTGTTTTTCTTTCCTTGTAGTCGTCGAAGCACTGGAGAGCAAGCTAACTGTGCAGCGAATTGATAGACAGCGGGAACAGAACTGAGGATCCTGGGGCCACCCACTTATTTATACTGCACAGAGTGATGACATCACGGTGGGCAGCCTCCACTGAGCACTGCTGGTGAAAGCTACTGTCCACAAGAGCACCCTCTGGCGGACTCCCAAGAGTAGTACCTGCTGCAAAATATACCCTCGATGAAGATCAGTCTGTTCAGGGTTAGGTGGGTGCTTCTGTGGCACAGGAGCGGGCGGACATCCTGACAGCTCTAACTCAACCCTAAGGGAAAAGAAGAGGGCTCCTTGGAAGTGTGAGTTTAGTACCTTACATCGGGTCAATTGTGCTAGCCTGGAGAGGTGAAGCCATATTGCCCGCCGTGGTAGACTATAGTTCCCTAAAGTCCAGAGGTTATCTCACTGGCACTGTACGATTGTAAAATAAAATTAAAAAACTATGATGCCTTTGATTTATGCCTTGCCACCTCAAGGCCCCTAGCAGAAATGGAAATGGCTTGCCTAACTAGCTCACTTTTAGGCAATGCAGCTAGGAGCTGACCTATCTGCAACTGCAGGTGCCTGGTGTGCTGTGATGCACATCGTTTCATGTGCTGAGGTAAACATCTACCTGCCCAGGGCATCTGTCTGAGCAGAGTCAGTGCCAGGAGGTCGGACACATGTAAAACATTTCAGCCCTGTTGGGGTCTGCATGACTTCAAACTCTGAAGGGAGTGAGGTGCTGCACCTGTAGATTCTGAGGGTGAACAATACTGGAGCATGAGGTGCCTGGGAGCTGGAGAAAAAGAGAAGGGACGCCTCTGTGCTTTCCCTGATGCATCCACGAAGGCCCTTGGCCAGGAAGGGATGGCTGCAGAGCCATGGCTGACGGCTCAGAGGAGTCCCAGTGGCAAGGATACCGGATTGTACTTGAATGGGAGCCAACTTCCAGTGCCATAAGCATGTCCTCCATGAATATTTGGTACAGTGTACTCAGAAGCCAAGGCAAGAAAAGCAAAGATTTGCTGTCCTCTGAGGAGGACACAGATGGAGAGCAGGTGCTGAAATCACAGAATGGTGGTGCAGGGGGGATGGGCAAAAACTGGGCCCTGTCAGACTCCCTGTGGTATTGCTGTAAGGTAGCAACTACCTTTCTGTGCTGGTCTGAGATAACTGGCCCGAAAGAACTGGCCAGAAGGTCCATGTACCTATATAATTATGGCAAAGTTGGCAGAGGCCTAGGAAGGAACAGAGACACAGTGTCTCTAGGGCTTTCGTCTGGGTTTCAGGGTTGCGCAGGGGACCTCATCTGAGGGGAGAGTCTAGCAGGACTGCCTAAATTGGGTCGTTCTACTTCAGAAGAATGACTCAGTTGGTGCCATGAGGCGATTCCCCCAAGTGGGAAGAGTGGAGTCGTACAGCTCCCATAGGGTGGCCCCGGTTCCCACTGGTGATGGTGTCAGCCAACAGCACTGGTGACAACACCACCTCCTAGCCAGTGTAAGATTCCAAGCCAGTACCGCCTCCTGCACTGGGCTCAGGATCGACAACAGGCCTGGAGACGGGTTTACCCCTGCTGTCAGGTCTGGCACCAAACCCGGATTTATCCCCAACCCCGGCACTGGGACTGGTGACAACCCCAGGGATGATACTATTACTGACGTCATGCTTGGCGCCAGGCCCAGGACTGGCGCTGATGTATTCTCTCAGAGCATCGTTAGCGACACTGGAGGAAAGAACTATCTCCACCTCAGCAAGAGGATACCACAAAGCCCCACTGTCGGTCCTTCTCCTTACACCAGAAACAGTGTTGGAAGAGGACCCAATGTCATGACTCATGCCGCTCTGCTCACCAACACCGAGAATGGTGCCAAGAGCTAGAGCGATACCAGGCCCCAACACCAAGGTTTCCATGGAGGGAGAACGAGCATGTAGCTTTGGCCTCACTACCAGGGACGTCTGCTGCCCAGGGCAGACAGACTGTGTTGGTTCTCAGCTTGCTGTCCAGAAGGAGCTGGATGTCCACCAGAACTACCAACCAGGGCCTCCAGCACCCCAGCTGGGTGAGGTCAAGGAGTATCCTGTGCTTCCTTAGAACCAGAGGTCCCGGAAAGGGCTCAGAGGAAAGTCTCAGAGACCTTACCTCGGCCTCACGAGTGCGATGCCTGCCGCTGAAGGGGATGGGCAATCCCACATCGTTGCACAGACTTCTAACGTGCATGGAGAAGCAGGCGTCACACTCATCCATGTTGTTAGCCAGACCAAAGGTCATGTAGGTCTGATGCCGGTCTGTTGTTACCGTCCATTTCCAACAGGGCACCAAAGGATAATGGGGGCAGATGGTGTTTCTTCCTAGCCCCCTTCTTGTCTTATTTCTACATCATCAGAAAAATAAGTAGAAGAAAAGAAAATGGCATTGCATACTTTGAAACATGGTGAAGCAATTTAAAATAGGTGAAAGATGCTGCTGCTTCTCCCAGGGCAGCAAGAACAGGACTAAGGTGCTGAGGGAGCCGGCAATGGTTTTTGGCTGTCGCATGCAGCACCACATGAGGTGCACAGGTGCTGTCAGTACCCAACAATGGCCTCTTCCTCACCACAAAATTTGCTCCATGATGTGGTCCTAGTGATTCTGGCCCAAACTCATAAGTGGGAATCTCTGGTGAAGATTAATTCCTAGAAGATCATCATTATTCAAGTGAATAATATTTCCTTTTCTAAACAACATAGTTACGGATTCATCTTGACCAATCTGGACACACAAAATTCCCTACACATTTGATTAAAACAATAAATTAAATTAAATCAAATAAATATTCTTCTCTGTCATGATACCCCCCATGATACAGACAACTAAAAATAAACATTTGTCAATGCCGAAAGTTCGCTGTGAGTATTGCTGCTGTTGTACATACCTCCCACATTTTTGTGTGTATATTCCTCTGCCTTGCATTTTAAGGCATCACTCTCAACACAAATTTCTTATGTTCTTCCAGCACTGGTTCAATTCAATAGAAAAACAAGCATTTGTCAATGCTGAATATTTGCTTGCTGGTATTGGCATTGGCAGTGCAGGAGTTAGAGATGCATAATAGGAATAGCAGTGAAGTACTGAAGTAACGCCAACCCCCACCCCCACCCTGCAGAGACTTGACAGGCATTGGGGTGTGCCTTTGGGTCGCCGGCCATAACATTCACACCACTGCACCTCACCCCACCTTGCAGACACCGTCACAGTGTGCCTTGAGGTCTTTGGCCCTTACGCTCACCCCTTTCCATAAGGAAATAAGCTGAGATGGATGCAGCATAGGAAAATGGGGTGAACATTAGGGCCACAGACCCCATGGCACACCTCGATGCCCGTCAGTGGCTGTAGGGTGGGAGTGGGGTGGAATGGGGTGAGCATTACAGCCGATGACCCCAAGTCACACCCCCGACGCCTATCAGTCTGTACAGGGTGAGCATAACGGTTGGAAACCCTAATGCTCTGGGCATTTGTTGGTATTTTTGCTCCAAATTTTCAACATGGGCTTTTTGGGATCCCACCTCTTGAACAGTGGCAGTATCATTTCGTTATTCAATCCCAAAAGGTGATTTCGCACAGTGAGTGTGCCATTCAGCGCCACAGGTGCTTAAACACATTTAGGGCAGGATGTGAAAAATGACAGCTGTACTGTTCATGAGGAGGTATGAAGAAATGGCAATGCTGAAAATCTGGAGTGAAAATATGAAAAAGTGGTGAAGTTACGAGTGTGTGTAGAAACTGTGCAACACACGCTTATAATGCAGTCATTTTTTGGAATGTTTTCACCAAATTTTCTACACGGCCTTTTTGGGGACCTCCCCTCATGAACAGTGGCACTAGGATTTTGTTAATCTGTCCCCAAACTTGATTTCACACAGTGACTGCGTCATTCTGCACCAAAGGTACAAAAACACATCTTGGGAAGGATGCAAAAAATGACAGCTATACTGTTCATAAGGGGGTGTGAAAAAATGGCAATGTTGGAAATTTGGAGTGAAAATATTAAAAATTTATGAAGTTAAGATCGTGTGTAGAAACTGCTCAATGGACACTCGTAATGCAGTTATTCCTGGGAGTATTTTACCAAATTTGCAACAAGGGTTTTTTGGGACCCCACCTCATTAACAGTGACACTATCGTTTTGTTAATTGGTCACGAAAGGTGATTCTGCTCAGCGACCATGAAATCACCTTTCGGAACACAGAAACATAGAATTTGACGGCAGATAAGGACCGCTTGGCCCACCCAGTCTACCCATTTCCCTACCTGATGGATAAGCTGCAGATCCTAGTTAACCAGCAGCCTACTTCTTCCTACCCCTACCCCTAGAATTGCCTTTATGACTGTCCCATGCATGCTTGAATTCCACCACTGTTTTTGACTCCACAACCTCCTCTGGAAGGCCGTTCCATACATCCACAACCCTCTCTGTGAAAAAATACTTCCTTAAATTACCTCTGAGCGCCCCTTCTATCTTCAAATTGTGCCCCTTGTTCTTGCACACCTCTTTTTCTGAAAGATGTTACCCTCTTGGACTTTGTTGATTCCCTTGAGGTACTTGTAAGTTTCTATCATGTCTCCCCTCTCCCTCCTTTCCTCAAGGCTATACATATTAAGCTCCTTAAGTCTCTCTTCATATGTCTTCCAGTGCAGACCCTGCACCATTTTAGTTGCCCTCCTCTGGACAGCTTCCATCCTGTCTATGTCTTTGCAGAGACTGAGTCTCCAGAACTGCACGCAGTACTCCAGATGTGGTCTCACCAGCTGTCTGTACAGAGGGATAATAACTTCTTGTTTTCTACTGGTGATGCCTCCTGTGCATCCCAGTATTCCCCAGCCTCTTGCTGCCCTCTCACATTGCTTACCCACCTTTAGGTCATCTGATATGACTACCCCAGGTCCCTTTCCACTTTTGTTGTTGTTAGTATCTCACCCCCATTGTGTACTCTTCCCATGGGTTTTGTTTCCCAGGTGCATTACCTTGCACTTCTTAGCATTGAATCTAAGCTGCCATACATTTGACCATTCCTCTAACCTTGCCAAGCCCTTCTCATCCTTTCCACCCACCTTGTGCATCCACTCTGTTGCAGATCTTTGTGTCATCTGCAGAGAGACATCTTTCCTTCCAGTCCCTCTGCAATGTCGCTTATAAAGACAATGAAGAGGACCAGTCTAATACTGAACCCGCGTACCCCACTACTAACCCCCTTTTTCAGAGTGGACTATTTACTATTACTCTCTGTGTCTTATTCTCCAGCCAATTCTTTACCCAGGCTGTCATCTTGGGACCCACTCCCAGGCTGGCTAACCTGTATATTAATCTTTGTGTGGGACTGTGTCAAATGCCTTGCTAAAGTCTAGGTGAGGCCATGTCCACAGCCCCTCCCTGATCAACTACTTTGGTCACCCAGTCAAAGAAATCTATCAGATTTGTCTGGCATGACCTTCCTGCTGTGAATCCATGCTGCCTTGGGTCCTGTGCCCTCTGGCCTCTAGATACTCAACAATTCTTTCCTTCAGAAGTGATTCCATCATTTTCCCTACCACTGAGGTTAAACTAACAGGTCTGTAGTTTCCTGCTTCTGCCTTGCTCCCGCTTTTGTGAAGGGGAATCACATCTGCCTTCCTCCAGTCCTCAGGTACCACCCCATCCTCCCATGATTTGTTAAAGAGGGTAGTCAGTGGTGTCACTAGTTCTACCCTTAGTTCTTTTAGAATTCTGGGATGAATCCCATCAGGCCCCATTGCTTTGTCCACCTTCAGTTTTAAGAGCTCTTTCAGAACCCTTTCTTCTGTAAATGGGCTGGTATCAACTTCTGTATCCAGAGTGTTTCTACTGTTTGTTTTAGGTAACCCCCCTTCCTTTGTAAATACTGAGCAAAAATATTTGTTTAGTATCTCTGCCTTTCAAAGTCACCCTCTGCCCACCCTCCCTCCCTTTATTAAGCCTCACTATCCCTCCCTTGGTCTTCCTTCGCTCTCTGATGTACCTATAAAAGGTTTTATCCCCTTGTTAACTGAGTTGGCTATCTTTTCCTCGGTTTGGGCCTTTGCTGTTCTGACTGCCTTTCCAGCTTCCTTTTGCTTTAACTGATACAGTTCTCTGTCCTGTTCCTTCTGTGATTCCTTGTACTTCCTGAATGCTTTTTCTTTTGAACCTTCACTGCCACTTCCTTTGAGAACCATAGTGGTTTCTTAACTCGTTTCGTTTTGTTTATTTGCTTTACACAAAGGCTTGTTACCTCTGTGATGGCAGTTTTTATTATTCCCCATTGTTCTTCCACCCCTCCTTCCTGCAATGGACAGCAATGATATCTGCAGTCTCAGAAGTTTAAAAAAATAACAAATTTAAACAAATGCAATTTAATATTATGCACAGGGTATATTACACCCCAGCTAAATTGCATAAATTCAGTAGCAATTTATCAGACATATGCCCAAGATGCATGAAAGAATTGGGAACCCTGTTACATATGTTTATCAAATGCAAAGTCCTAACAGATTTCTGGAATAAGGTAAGAAAAACAATAACAACATTGATAGGATTAGACGTCCCATTTGATCCTGGCATTCTACTATTCAATGGAACCTTTACACCAGACCAGTATGGAGATGAAAACAAAGTAACGTTTTTAAACCTAGCCTTAATAAATGCAAAAAAAAAAAAAATCCTACAGCATTAGCAAGATCCTAACCCACCATGTGCTAGAGGCTGGCAGTATAGCCTAAAGGTTACAGTAATGAGCTGTGAATGAGCTTGATACATCCAGAATACAGCATGGGTTTGATTCCCACAACCTCCACTTGCATACTGTGAAACTCTGAGCAAATCACTTAACCACCCCAGTGCTCCCGGGTTGCCCCTGAAAACAGGCACTTGTGCCTAGTGAGCCTTACTTGGTTAACAAAGAATAAAAAAATGTATGAAGGAATGGAATAACTTACTAATAGATTGTGCAAATTTAGAAAGAATATTCTATAGTCAAGATGGTAATAAATCACAATTTGATCAGATATGGGAACCCTTATCTGCAGTTTCTGATTAGAAATAATTCTAGAGGAAATCCTTGAATTGCTCCCTTGAAGGATTCCTTATGAAAAGAATAACATAAAATCTGAAATAAAAAAGGGCCCTGCCAGGAATATAGTCCCCAACACAGGGACATTGGGACAATGATGTGTAGCAAAAAATATCCCTGAAATGAAATAGGGTGATAAGCTATGTTTTGATTCCTAATAATAATAATAAATAAATAGAAAGACGTCTGGTTAACAAAATTCTGGAACTGCAAGTGTTGGTTGCAGAGGGTAATCTCGACCTAGTGGCTGTCACAGAGAAGTGGGCAAATAATCATAACTGGAGCATTACCATACCAGCGTATCTATGGTTAAGGAAGATTGTGGCAAAGGAGATGGTGGGACACTATGTCAGGAAAGGCACTGAAGCTACAGAACTAAATAATCTAGGACGTTAGGGAAGTTTGGAGACTTCATGGGTACTAGAAGACACAGGGATGGGGAAGCAAATCAGAGCTGGGGTGGTGTGCAAACACCCAAGTCAGGACCAGAGGCAGGCAGGGAACTAGGTGGAAGTCGGGTTGGGGGAGGTGCTAGCAGTACAGAACTTCAACAAGCAGGATGCGGACTAGAAGGTCCCAATCATGAGTAGCTCCTGGTGGAAGCATGCCAGGAGGTGTTCATGACATGGCTGCCTCAGAACCTTACAAGGGAGGGCACATTGCTGGACCTTGTGCTCACGAACAGTGACTGGGTCCAAAAACAGTAGTCCAGGAATCGCTGGGGTCAACCAGCCACAAGATGGTGTAGTTGGAAGTTCAACTGGAGGCCAACAAGGGGAATAACACAGTGAATGTGTGGGACTTCAGAAAAAGCACATTGACAAGTTCAAAAGCTGCTGGAAGTAACCTCAAAAAGAACAGCAGAGAGCAGAGTAGAAGAAAAATGTGAGGCATTCAGATGGGATTTGCTAGAGCTTGCGGCAAGTTGTGCTGAGAGGGCAAGTGAGGAGAAGACAGTTAAAGGCCCACTGTGGTTCACATCAGATGTAAAGGAAGGAGAAAGAGTGAAGAGAAGGGTAATTAAAAAATACAAGGGTTGCCAGAGGGAGGAAGACAGCAGCGACAGGGAGGATTACCTAAAGGCTACAGACCAGTAGGAGGGTCAGGAGTGCAAAAGTTGAGTCAGAGCTGCAAGGCATTTTTCTGATACATCCAGGAAAAACACAATGTTAAGGAGGGTACTGAGTGGTTGAAAAAAAGGGGAAGGATGGGCACAAAGGATACTGCACCAATATTTTTGTTCAGTGTTTATCAGAGAGGAGGCAGGTCCACTACCAGAATTTGGAGTGGGTGTTGGAAGAAGAGAGGAGGAGCTCTATCAGTCAAGGCCTTATCATGGAAGAAAGATTACTGTAAAGGCTAAGAGGGTTGCGGAAGATCCATCAATGGGGCTAGATGAGTTACATCCTAGGATACTCAAAGAAGCAGCGGGGTACTAGCAGCTCCATTAGTAGATATCTAACTGCTCATTGGACACAGCAGTAGTCACCAGAGGCTGGAGGACTGCAGACAAATTGCTCTGCATAAATGCGGAAAGAAGGATGAGCTGAGCAGCGACAGTATAGACCAGTCAGCCTGACATCTATAGCGGTAAGTTACTTGAGACGGCAGGCCATACTAAGGAAAACTGGTGGACATTCTTGAAGTAAATGGGTTGTAGGATGAAAGGCAACATGGGTTTACTAGGAGGACATGCCAAATGAGCCAGAGTTCTTTGATTGGGTGACAAGGGCAACCAACAAGGACAGTTAGTCAGCATTGTACCTGAACTACAGTAAGGCCTTTTACTCAGTCACCCATGGGTGAGTGGTAAAATATGGAGGGCTCTAGGGGTCAAAGAATGAACAGCATCATGGGTGGAGAGTTGGCTGAGGTGGAGCATATAGATGGTGGCAGGAAATGGTGAATTCTCATATGTTAAAGAGGTTATGAACTGGGTGCCACAGAGGTGGACATACAGACCAAGATATGCCTCTTAGTGGATGACACTAAGATCTACACAAGGGTGGACACTGAGGAGGGGATTCAAGCATTAAGGAAGGACCTGAGTAGAATGGTAAAATGTATACGATTAAGCAGCTAAGCTTTAACATGAAAAAATGTAAAGTAATGCATATCTGGAAAAAAAAAAAAAGAACGCAATACACAATGGGTAGTGTGGTACTGAAAAGCACAGTGAAAGAGAAAGGCTTCACGATCATAATATCAGAAAACATGAAATCCATAGCAAACTGCAACAAGACCTTGGGGAGGGCAAATAAGATGCTGGGGTGCATACAGAGGGGAATCAGCAGCAGATGCCAGGAGGTGGTCCTTCCACTATACACCTCATTGATTAAACACCCTTGGAGTACTGCACAAGGTTCTGGAGTCCACACCTGCATAAGGACTGTGAGAAGGCAGAAGCGATACAGTGAAAGGTGAGGAAAATAATCCAGGGCATGGGGGAAAGGATGTGCAAGGAGAGGCTGCGAGATTTCAACTTGTACATCCTGGAGACTAGGAGGGGTGGGGACACAAGATAGAAACATACAAGTAGAAACCTGAACGGGATAAATAGGGTAGATAGTAAAGACACATTTGTCTCAAGTACGCATCAGGTATGAGGAGGAATTCACTGACACTGGTAGGAGGTAGATTCAGGAGGGATTTGTAAGCACTTTTTCAATGAAATAGGAGCATGCTGTCTAAAGAGGTGGTGAAGGAGAAATCCAGGTGGAGTTTCAAGGTAGGGTGGGACAGGTACATGGCCATAGAATATGGGAAGGGAATAGAGGCCAGTGGGAGGAATGGCCACTACAGCCTACATAGTGTAGCTAGGCTAGGTCGGCAGACTGGATGGGCCACTGGGTCGTTTTTGCCATCATTTTCTTTCTTTTTTTTACTATTTATTTATGCCCCCTTTCTGACACCACATTGGCTCCTATCCTCAGGGTCCTCAATTGTGCCCTACCGACCTGGAAGTGGAGGATATTGCTCCCCTACCTGCTTCAGCCCCTGTAAGCCCTTAAGCGCCCGGACTGACCCCCAGGTGGGGGGAGAAAAGTCCCCATAACCCCCCCTCCTTACCTGAGATGAGGCAGAGAGAGTTCAGGAGATCCTCCAGTCTTCCTAGTTGGCGGCACAGAGGTCCATCTCCAGGAACCGGCATAGGGCTTTTCCTGGTTTTCTGGTCCCATCCCACAGACGTCGGCACACACAGAGGGTCAAGGAGACAAAGGCATGCTGAGATGTGCCTTCGCTCAGACCCTAGGCTGACATCTAACCTTCCCCTTCTGCTACTCCCTGACTGTACCACTACCTGTGGTCACCCAGGTGGCAGTATGTCAGTGGGAACATGCAGCCCTCTCCACCCAGAGAAGGAGAACAGCCCATTGGGCGCTCAGTCCTTCTTCCCCCCCGGCCAGCCCTCCAGCAACCCAGGCTCGCTACTGAACCCGGGTTGCTGGCGTTGCAAGCGGTATTTCTACTGCTGTGCCGGCAGGTCAGCCTTTGCCATAATTTTCTGTGTGTTTCTTAAAGCTCACCCACCAAAAAGGGAAAGGCTCAGAAATTTTGAGAAAAGCAACACCTGTAAATACTTTTTACATATACATATCACTGTTAAACCCAAACAGCAATCATCCAGTTTTACTTTATTAAACATGAAATTCAAGAATCTGGTCCATGTGCAACTGACGAAAGTGTATATTATGGCATCTTGAGCCAAATAACACCAAGGCCACATCATTCAGAAAGAAGCAGAGCAAGGCCGAGGAAGCAGCTGACCATTTTTCTGTAGTAGGAGACCAGCAGGGCAAAAAGGAGCAAGAAAACCGATAGTGGCTGTTGTGGTGTTCTTTTGGTTTTAAGCAGGAGACCAGCGTGTTTTTTTCTAGACCATTCTGGGACAAAGAGGTAGGACAAGGCAGTTACTCTACTTAAGGTTGGAATTGCCCTCTCACCCACCCAGTGCCAGTTCCAATATTACAGGCACCAGGATTGACTAACAACAGATACTTCCAGTGGGAACAGGAAGTGTGGGTTCACCAGAACAAGTCAGAGGTGGAGAAGTGGTAGCTCCAAGGGGGTGTAGGTAAACAGGACACCTGGAAGTTGTTAGCCGGAGGTTAGAGTATTTGAACACTGCATTGGGGGTTTAGAAACAGAGTTGGTGAGGCAAGATTAGCTAGTATACGCGGGTAGTACAAGGGAAGAGGAGAGGAGAGGCAAAAAAAAAAACAGGAGGGGAGTTGTTAACTTGTAGGTTCATTATTGTATTGTGGGAATTGGCAAGGGGGAGCAGGTAAGGTCTACATTGAGGGTGTAACTGTGATTGGAGTGGTACAGTGCAGCAGCTGTCCTATCTGCACGCACCTCTCTGGGCCAAGGGAGGAGGCTACCAGACTTAAGGCTGAGTTGGCTTGGGTTAGGAGGACCAACTCCCCCACTCAGGGACCACCAAGTCCACCTCTGCTTCCTCAGAGGATGCTGGGAAGGAGGAACGGATGGACAATGGTGGGCTCAGGGAGGGTTAGGGTGGTGAAGCACAGGCACATCCCAATCCCTTCTCCATGGTATGTCTTCCTCATCCCTCTCTCTCTCTCTATTCCCTATATACAAATCAATCTCCTAACTACTCCTCTTGTAACTGGCCAGCTTGATTTCCTCTCTCATCTGGTAGCCCGACCTTCTCCTCTTATCCTCTTCTGTCTTTCTAATATGTTCACTATCGCCCTTTTTCTTCTTACCCTTATGTTTACCCTAGCCCCCCCTCCTCCCAGTTTTCCTTCTCCACCACCCTCTTTCTTGCTCTCCCACCCTCCCCTCCTCCTGCCTCCCCTCTCTCTCTTATTCCCCCTGGCTTCCTGGCTGCCCCCTCCTCACTTCCTCTTACCTTCACCTTGAAATGCTCAGATCTTTTCTTCACTCCAGCCCCTCTTCTCCCAGCTATACCACACCCCACCCCTCCTGCCATGTAAATGCATCTCTGTTTATGTTAAGTTCCTTATCTTGCTGCTGCTGTTAGTGGCTGGAGATAATGAACCCAATCCCAGCCCTGCCCACTCACCTCCCACTTGTCTCCCCATAAGGTTGAGAATGGTTCACATAAATATCCATAGCCTCCTCCCAAAGATAGACCAGCTGCAGCCGCTCATGGTTAATCTCTAGCCTGATGTGCTAAATAGCTCTGAATCTTGGCTATCCCCCAAGATCCCAGATACTGCTGTCGCCATCCCTGGGTACACTCTCACCTGGCAGGATTGCACTAGGAGGGGTGGTGGCATTGCAATCTACCTCTCCTCTACTATCCAATTCACTTCTGTTCTCTCAATTGCTTCTCTATCTGCTTATGAACTACTCTTCCTCAAACTCTCTTTCTCCGTTTCTCAGTCCCTGTTTTCATGGCTGATGTTTATTGCTGCCCTGCTCTCTCCCCTCATCTGTCAATGAAAGTACAGTTACGTAAGAACTTACTGTAACAGTAGATCTTCGAGAGAAGCTCTTGCAGCAGGTTACACATTGAAGACTGGCGCCACCTGGCAGCGGTTCCGGCAACTTTTTCTGTAGTGGTACTAATGTGGGAACGCCCCTCACCGATGTCGGCTCCACCCCCGACGTCGCCCTATATAAGGGAGAAGTCCCCCACGTGCTCCAGTTCTTGAACGCCCTGCCCCCCGTCAGGCAAGAAAATGACAGGCAAGTTAGAAACTGATCGTCAACGGACAACCCTTCAAAGGGGAAAATACCCGACCTGAACAGGGCCTGCTCCTTGGGGGAAGGTGGGCAAGAAATATATCTGCTGCAAGAGCTTCTCTCAAAGATCTACTGTTACGTTAAGTTCTTACGTAACTGTACTATCTTACTTCAAGGAGAAGCTCTTGCAGCAGGTTACAAATTGAGGACTGAGTCCCAAGCAGTATAAACTTACAACAACCCCTGGAAGGGGGAAGAAACATGAAAAGGGACAGCAAGAGAAGGGAAGATCCCTCAGGAAACCAGGCCTTGCAGAACCGCAAGGCCAAACTCTGCTCTGCGTCTGGAAATGATGTCGAGGCTATAATGCCTGATGAAGGTATGGACAGAACTCCAGGTAGTGGCAGCACAGGTATCTGCCATCGGTACCCTCTTTAATGCTGCAAAGGAAGTAGCGATAGCCCTGGTAGAGTGAGCTTTAATTGGCCCCGTTGTCGACCTATTATGCTTCTCATAGCAGTAGGAAATGCAGTGCACCAACCAGCGCAAAAGCGTCTGTTTGGTGACCGGGCATCCTACGGACCGTTAGGCAAAGGACACAAAGAGCTGATCAGACTTCCTGTCTGCCTAGGTTCTAGCTAGGTAACATCTGAGAGCCCTGTGCACGTCCAAGGAATGAAGCAGGATCTCACCCCTGTTGGAGTGCACCAGGTAGTAGACCGGGAGCTGAACTGACTGATTCAGGGTGAGGTCCGAGACCACTTTCTGTAAGAACTTCGGATTGGTACAGAGATCAACCCTTTCCTTGTGGAAAACAAGGTAGGGTTCTTTACACATAAGAGCTTGAAGCTCTGAAATGTGCCTCACCGAAGTAACAGCTACCAAAATCAGAGTTTTCCAGGAGAGGAAACGAAGCTCCGATTTCATAGCCGGTTTGAACGGGGGAAGAGAAAGCTTCTCCAGGACGAACAGGAGATCCCAAGGAGGAACAGCTTCCCTTGATGGGAGGTCTGATGTGGAGGATACCGCGCAAAAAGGCTTTGGAAACCTCCATCTCAGCCACCGTCTTACCCGACACAGGTAAATGGTAAGCGGAGATGACGGCCAGGTGTACCTTGATGGAGGAATAGCTGAGGTCGTTCTCATAGAGAGAAAGCAAGTATTCTAGGACGGTATTAACTGGACAGACCAATGGATCTACTTGCTTGGCTGTGGCCCAAATGCAAAAACATTTCCACTTCATAGTGTAAGCGGCCCTGGTGGCAGGTTTTCGTGCCACAACCAACACCTGGGCAACCTGATCAGACACTCCTAAACGGACCTTAGCCAAGTCCTGAGGAGCCAAGCATGCAGGTGAAAAGAACGTAAGTTCGGGTGCAGCAGGGACCCCTTGTCCTGCGAGAGCAGGTGTGAGGAGAGGGGAAGAGGCATTGGCGACTCTGTCGCTAGACGCTGTAGTAAAGGAAACCACATCTGACGAGGCCAAAGTGGAGCAACCAAGATGATTGTGGAAGGTTCTGACTGAGCCTTGAGGAGGACCTTCTGAAGGAGGGGAAAGGGAAGAAAGGCATACAGGAACCTCCCACTCCAGCAGAGGGATAACACGTCTTGGCAAAACGCTCCAGGCTCTGGAACTAGCGAGCAAAAACTGGGCAGTTTTGCATTGGATTGTGACGCGAAAAGGTCCGCCTCTGGCATCCCCCATAGATGGAAGATGCGATCTACGACCTCTTGAAGCAACTCCCATTTGTGGGCTTGCGATCTTGTCCTACTGAGTGTATCGGCTAGCATGTTTGGAATCCTGAGAACATGCACTGCTGTCAAAAACAGATGATGTTCCAGGGCCCAATCCCAAACTCACATGGCTTTCCTGCAAAGGGGATAGGAAAGTGTGCCTTCCTGATTGTTGATGTAGAACATCACTAAAGTATTGTCTGTCTGCACCAAGAGAAGGCCCGGCGTCAAGACTGAGGCCAGGGCTTGAAGTGCATAAAGCACAGCTCTCATTTCCAGGACACTGATGTGCAGATTCGCTTCTGAGGGAGCCCAGGAACCCTGGGTACGATGGTTCCCCAAGTGTGCGTCCCAACCCTGGGACGATGTGTCCGTGGTCAGAGACTGGGATGGTACCTCGGACTGGAAGGGAAAGCCCCCAGTAGATTTTCGGACGACATCCACTAGCGAAGTTCTCGGCGGACTGGCTCCGATATTCTGATCAAGGCATCCAGGCTGTCTGAAGTTTGATCCCACTGGACTCTCAGGGACCACTGAATGGTCCTCATGCACAGACGCGCCAGAGGGACTGAGACTATGGCAGTGGCCATATGTCCCAACAGCCTGAGGAGGAGCTGAGCCAGCACCTTTGAGGCTGACGAGATCTGGGATGCGATGATCCAAATGCGATCCGCTCTGTCAGAGGGAAGGAAAACCCTCCTGAGACTGGTGTCCA
This sequence comes from Neoceratodus forsteri, assembly GCA_016271365.2. Lineage (NCBI taxonomy): Eukaryota > Metazoa > Chordata > Ceratodontiformes > Ceratodontidae > Neoceratodus > Neoceratodus forsteri. The sequence goes on from CM057456.1 coordinate 1,846,059,433, forward strand.
GAAGAGCTCCGATGAACTGGAGAATCTGAGTAGGAGACAGATGAGATTTGTCCCTGTTCATGATGATTCCGAGACACTGGAAAAGTGAGGTGGAATCCCTGATAGTCTCTGACAGGCGAGACCTGGAGGGGGCCAGGAGGAGCCAGTCGTCCAAGTAAGGAAACACGAAGTGGCCCCGTCTTCGAAGTGCCACGGCCACGACCTCCAGGCATTTGGTGACGACCCTGGGGGCCGAGAAAAGACTGAAGGGGAGGACTCGGAACTGATAGTTCTCACCTTCGAACCTCAACCTGAGGAGCCTTCGATGGTTTCTGGTGATGGGAATATGCAGGTAAGCATCCTGCATGTCCATAGACGCCAGCCAATCTCCTGCCGATATGAAGGGAGAGTAGGAAGAGAAACCATCCTGAATCTCTTGTAGGAGACCCATTGATTGAGATCACTGAGGTCCAGAATGGGTCTGAGATCTCCCGACTTCTTCACAAAGAGGAAGAAGTGTGAAAAGAACCCTTTCCCTGACTCGGCTGGTGGAATCGGCTCGATGGCCCTTTTGTCCAGAAGGGAGGAGATCTCCCGCCGGATCAGAGCTCTGTGCTTCCTTGGGTATCGGGATGGTGGCGGTCGTCTGTCCATAAGAATGGATTCGAACTCTATGAAGTGCCCGAACTCCACGAGCTCCAGTACTCATTGGTCGGAGGTCACCTGGCCCCACGCATCCGCACAGAGTGAAAAGCGGCCTCCAACCGGGTCCCTTGGTTGGGGTACCAGAAGAGAAGGGTCGCCTGAATAGTCAGGCGTTGGGTGGGGGAGGGAGGGTGGCAGCGGCTGCTCTGGGTGGTCTAGAAGCAGAGGCCGAATTGCCTCTGGCTCCACCTCTACGACCAAAGCCCCCCCTCACTGCGCCTGCTGCTGAAAGCGAGGTTGCTGCGACTGATGTCCCCCACGGCAACGAAAATGAGGCCTTCGTGCGCGGCCCTGTTTCGGGCGGTACATGAACTGCACGGAACAGACAGCCTTTCCGGAGTCCTGCAGCCTGGTGATGATGCGCTCCGTGTCCTCTCCAAAGAGCATGTAACCTTTGAAGGGAGCATCCAGAAGGTTGGTTTGGACATCTGGATCGAACCCTGAAACCCGAAGCCACACGTGGCGTCAGAGGCAAATGCCTGTGGTGGCCACCCTGGAGGAGGTGTCTGCAGAGTCGAAGGCCGACCACAAAATGTGGGAGCCCACATCTGAGCCAGTCTGCAGCAACTTGGCAAGCTCTGTCCGCTGAAGACAACTGGGCAGGCCTTGCACAATGTCCAATCCCTGTTCCCAGAGGGTACTCTGGAATTGGACCATATGCGTTGGCCTGGATGTGCCTCATCACCTCCATGAAGCTGAGGTCATCTGGAGGGGATTTAGGGAGGCCCTCCGTGTCCCCTAGGTCTGGCTCCGAGTAGACAGAGGAGGAAGAGTCTGAGTCCACATAGGAGACCGTAGAAGAAGAGGGTGAGGAGCTATGCCTCTTCCCTTTGTGCCTCTTGTCCAGAGGAGATGGAGAACGAGAGGAACTGCTGGACCATTCCCTCTTGGACTTTTTCTTGTTCTTTGGGAGAGACACCTCGTCCCCCCCACCATCCGGTTCAACAGGGTCTGGAACCAGCTTCGGAGTGGGTGGAGGTGCACCCACTGGTAGGTCTTTTTTAACAGTCTCCCACCAGTGGGTAAAAAGCTCCTTAACCTGAGAAAGGTGTAATTACAGTGAATCATGTGTAGGCTGAGCAGCGCCCGAGCCCGTTCCAGTTCTGACCCTGCCGTCTTGGGGGGCTGGCATTAGTCCGAATCCTTGTTGACTGGAGTTAGCCTAAAGGGGGCGTCGGGCGGCATCAACACCACCGTCCCGGGTTCCGGCATCAGGTGGACTGGCGACCATGGAGAATGGGTGTCGAACTGGCGTTGGGCACAGAACTGGCGTCGGGTAGACCGGCATCGGTTTAACAATGACCAGCGTGAATAACCTTCACGGGACCGGGAGCCAAAGAGTTCTTGAGGCGGACGAGGGTCCGGCATCCGCTTCCTTAGGACCCGATGGATATCGTTCCTTTTCATGGGACGGACGATGGTCAGATGTGTGGCTCGAGGTTTTCTTGGCCGAATGCCGGTCAGAAGCTGGAGGCTGGTGTCAGTCTGAGGCCTTGTTTTTAGGTGGCAAGCAGGAGGCCCTGCCTGGCCGAAGACCCTGAGGTCTTGCTCAACTCCCGGGAGTTGGCTTTTGAGGAGGAAGCTGAGGGGAGGAGCCCTTACCTGAGCCCTTGGATTTCTCGGAGGGCTGAGAGACATTTAAAGGCTGGAGAGAAGTAAAAGCGGAACCCACAGACGAAAGTTTTACAGTCGTGAGGCGGGAATCATGGCCCGATGACCCGGACTTCAATCCTGAAGACCGATGTTTCGAGTTGGATCTCCCTATGTCCTGCTCCCGATGCTTGTGGTGCTTGTGGGCGGGTTGAGGGTCGGATTCCCCCAAGGAAGAGGCCCGTTCCATGGCGGCAAGTTTTGTTTCTGTGAGAAAGACCACGAGGGATTTCTGGCACTGGATTCACGTCCGCGAATTGAAGGCCTGGCAATGAGGGTAGACGTTGATGCGATGGCTGGGCCCCAGGCAGTAGAGACAAGCAGAATGTCCATCTTTCTCGGGCATCTGTCGCCCACAAATGCACTAGTTTAAATGCAAGGACACAGATGTCAAAATCCGAATTCTGAGGAAAAACTAATACGGTGGAGAAGAGCAATCGGTACTAGCCGAAACGCTGAACTAACCCTGACTGTGCAGCGGGAAAGAACTGGAGCACGTGGGGAACTCCTTCCTTATATAGGGCGAGGTCAGGGCCGGAGCCGACGTCGGCGTTCTCACATCGGTACTACTAGAGAAAAAGTTGCCGGAACCGCTGCCAAGTGGCGCCAGTCCTCAATGTGTAACCTGCTGCAAGAGCTTCTCCTCGAAGTAAGATCTCCTTACCAATATCTCCACTCATGCCTCATCCAAGGAATTGCTCATTCTTGGGGACTTTAATATTGGCTCTCCCCCCTCAAACTAAATTCTGTCAGAACATTAAGTCCCTTCAACTTATCTAAATGATTTCTGACCAAACCAGAGACAATTATAAAACCTACAATTACTTCCTACTGAACTGGGTTCTTATCTCCCACCTCCACCATATCTCTGCTGCTGGTACCCTGCCTGAAGCCCTCAGCAACCACCACGAGATTCACTATTGACCTGCTGAGAATTCACCGTCCAAGGTAATCCCCCAAACTCCTCCAGATATGGACTTTCCTGTCATTGGACCTGTCCTTCCTACATGCTGATTTGGTGGCTACTGATTGGTCGCCCACTTCTTGTCAACAACATCAATTCTGCCCTCCAATATTTCTACACTAAATTGATGTTTATCTGGAATCAGTGTGCACCCCCCCCCCCAGGTGAACCAAAGTCCGTGGTTCCCACCTCCCCTGGATCTCGGCTGAACTACTGGCCTGCCTACGTGCAGAAGACCTTGCCTGGAAGCTTTACAAGTCCTCTGGCTCCTCTGCTGACTTAATGAGGTACCGAGCCCTCCATAACGCCTGTACCAGAGCCACTATGCTTGCTAAGGCTGAGAACTTTGCCTCCCCCTTCCAGAATAACATTAACTACCCCTCCAATTTCTGTAAGATCATCCACACCCTCTTCTCTCCCCCCCCACCCCAGTCCTCAAGGTGGGTGACATCCACATTTCTGACCCCCTCTTTGTTGCCTCCAAGTTTAACTCATTCTTTACCTTCTGTGCTTCCTCCCTTCTCTCCTTCCTCCCCCCATCCTACCAACCCTATTCTACCCTTCTCTCCTATCACTTCTGCTGCCTCCCTCAAGGATCTCTAGGACCTTAACCCCCTTAAGAGCAAGAGCCCTGATAGGCTTGACTCCAAACTCCTCTATTTCTCTGCTCCTGCCATTGCTCTACCACTTACCTTCCTTCTCAGTCTCTTTCTCCCTTGCCTCCATTTCTGACTCCTGGAAACATGCTGCCATCACACCCTTTCCCCAAAGAAGGTGACTCCTCCTCACTTTGCAACTACCACCCTATCTCCCCTGTTCCCTACTCTAGCCAAAATGCAAGAGCACCTTGTGCTGTCCCAGCTCTCCACCTTTACTGACTCTTCCTCTTTCTTCACCCCTTTCCAGTCTGGCTTCCATAAATTCCACTCCACCTCCTCCTCTGGCTTACTGACTTCATCCTCTCAGGCATGGATCAAGGCCTTATCACCTCTGCCATCTTTGTTGACTTGGCCAAAGCCTTTGACACTGTATCTCACCCTGTTCTCTTTGACAAGGTAAAGGCAGCGGGCCTCTCCGACTCCTCTACTGATTGGTTCTGCTCCTATCTCATGGGTAGGTCTCAATCTGTGTGAATTGGTGATTACATATCCCCTCCGCTTCCTATCAGCACTGGTGTCCCACAAGGCTCCGTCCTTGGCCAAATACATTTTTCGGTCTTCCTGAATGATCTCCCCGTTGCCTGCTCCTCTGCGTCCACCTACATGTAGGCGGATGACACTGTTCTGTTTGCCCGGGACCTCCCTCTGAACTCATAGCTCAGCTGGACTTCCAGTTCACATGGTCCATTCAAATCAGTTATCCCTCAACACCAAGAAAATGGTTTCAATGACCTCTGGCGCTAGGCAGAGTTCGCTAGGCTTACTGTCCTCCCCTCCTTCATTGATGTTACATCATGCAAGTACCTCAAGGCTGACTTAACCGGCACCTTGACTTTTCTGGGCATGTGGACCTTGCACATGACAAACTTCACCCCAAACAAGGAGTATTATACAGGAACAGAGGTTGCATTCCTCCTCCTGCTCATCGTGCAAATTGTCCAGAAGATGATCCTTCCCATCTTCAACTACGACGACATTGTCTATACTGCTGCTCTTAAGATCACCTTAGCCAGACTGAAATACCTCTTTCACTCCTTCTGTTGTTTTGCCCTGGACTGTCCGCCCTGAACACACCGTTGCTCCTTATGTTCTTTCCTCTCCCCTCTCTTGAAGTCAGATGCTTCACTCATTGTGCCTCCTTTATCTCTAAATACCATCTTGGCTCGCTCCTCCCATACCTTACCTCTCTTTCTGTCCTCCCCCCCTTACTCCCTTTGTACCTCGGACTATCACTCCCTAGCTCTCCATTTCAGGAAATTTTCAGCTGGCCAGGCTGCTTTCTCCTACCATTTCCCCAAATTATGGAATTCCCTCCTCCTTTCTCTCCACTCTGACACTTCTCAATGCTCTCTGTCCTCTCTTCTCCTCAACGTACCCTGCACTCCTGCAATTGCACCTGATACCATACACTACTCTGCTCCTCTACCCCTACTTTCTACCCACCCACTACTCTCCTTCTCCTCCAAATCGGTGCCTCTTGCCCTAGCTTATACCTTCACGTCCCTGCTATCTTTCCACTCTAGTCTATATTCCTTTGACTCTCACTGAATTAGCTCTCCCTACCACTTCTTCCTGTATAATCGCACTTTGTATCACGAACAATGTTTCTTGATATCTGTCAGAATATATGCTTTGGTCTTATTTTGTATACATTTTTTATCTTTCGGTTTTTATATGATGGTTGTATATGTTAACTGTTTTTATTATGTAATTGTTGCCTTGTTGATCTCATAGCCTCCTTTACTCCCCAACCCCATGTATCATGAAGCGGCTGTTGTCAGCTCAGTATGTCTGTCCTGGTGAAATTTTTGAAATAAATAAATCAATAACATTACCCATTTTATAAGCTGAATAAGACCTGTTGGTTGTCAGGGGGTAAATGCACTTCCAGGTGCTAAAGGTGTTCGTAGTAGGTGCCTTGTGCTTCATTACGCACCTAGGTGTACATTAACCCTAGATAGCTAACATCCTATTGTGTCTTAATGCCTACTGGAAGCACAGGAGTCCATTACAACTGGGCCAGCAGCATTAATTTCTGCAAGCCATGAGGAAACAAAACAGGCTCTGTGGAGGGGAGACTGCCTTCTCCAGTGTGTGTGTGTGTGTGTGTGTATGTGTATGAAATATATATATATATATATATATATATATTTTATTTTTGCGGATGGCTTACAAAAATAAAGCTATAGGTCCAACTGAAATGGGCCTCTACGCCTTCATACAGAACAGCCTATTTCCCAGTTACCTCCAACACGTCATGAAAAGGGGTGAACGAGTAGCTCTGCTTCCATCTGATAGCACACCAAGCTGTTGAGAAGCCAGGTGGGAAGGTGTTTTAGTATCACAAAATTCAATGTTTTGAAAATCTTCCTTTTTACCAAAATGAGGGTGACCTCAATAATCAGGCAAATAGTTACACAGTAGCTGTATATCAGTCCAACAAGGTTTAAAATGATAAACTATCCCAGTAATAATAATAATCTAACTATATAGCTGTACTCCAAGATGATAAATTTTGGAAACAAACTTGTTTAAAAAAATCTAAGGCTTTTAGCAGTCGTGTTTACAAGAGTAAAGTAATAACAGGTTACTGAAACTTAAAACCATACATTTTCAGGAAAAACTAAAGAACAAATTTTATTAACATACTTCTGGAGCATACACAGGCAGCTGTATAGTGTGGGGAATTTTGCAATATATTTTAACAGTGAAAACAGTCTTCACAAGAAAAACTGAAACAGATGTAAAGCAGAGGTATCATTTTTCCAAAGGGAAATAATTTGCTTGTGTACTTGGGGGCATGTACAAAGAAATTTTCATGGACTGCATATGAAGAAATCCATGAATATTAACCAGTGATCAGGATCACATTTAGAAACTACACTGTGACAGGGTAAGAGAGCCAAAAAATCAATTGTTACAGGCAGCAGTTATATTTTTCACACACAGCCTAACATTCCAAGCTGGATACAGAATTAGGGTTAGATGAAAACACACTGGTAAAATATATTTCCATCTCTAGAATCATATAAAACTATGCTTTTGAACAAAAAAGAACTCTAGCCCTCCCAAAAATCAGCACTGCAGTCTTAAGAAATATTCAAGGAAACCATCTAGCTGAGCCCCCCCCCCCACCTTTGGGAACCAGACCTTTTGAGCTTTATGGCACCTGTGTATGGTTTCGTGGCATAGTGTCATCCACACGGAGTCGCTACATACAATATACAGTACCAATGCTAGCCCCAGGCCAAGGAAGAACATGAAGTGACAATGACAGACTAGAAAAATGAGCAGATGAGAATTTTGGTGGTGGTGGTGGTGGTGGTGGGGGGGTACCTGGGAATATCCCATATGTAAGAAATGCATAAGTGAAGAAAAACAAAACAAGAACAAGTAAAACTAAAATTGATACTCCTGCAAGGAAATGAGGTATAATTCAAAGACAGTCGTATGAATCACAAATACAAATACTGATTTAACTTAAACATAAAACAAATCTTTGTTTTTCATAATCCTTTTTTCGTTTTTGAAAACATACACGTTTATAAACTATAATACATTTGCATGCCCATTTTTACACATTGTATGGGCACGCATTCATGCTTATCACATAACCTTGTTTTGTGAGGAGTATGGCCTAGAGCACCAAGCTATCAACCCGGAGTACCCAACACACCTGGGTTTAAATCCCACAACCTCTACTTGCATACTGTGCAACCCAGAGTGAGTCACTTAACCTCCCTGTTCTTGGGATGCTCAACGTGCCTTTTCTGGCCAAAAATTCTAACCTCTTTTTTGTAAATATCTTTGTATTGAAAACTTTTTGGCACACGGTACAATCAGCGTGACATCACAGAGGTTACAGCTCAATAAATCAGCTCATATCGTTCGCATAAGAACCACAATATACCACCATGTTGGAACATCCTCCTCCACCTGGCTTAGCATTTAGGGGGAGTGAGGCAATCTCTCTGGTATGATGACTCCCGCACCTATGGTATTATTACTGTACTGGAAGGAACAGTGGGACTGGAAGCAAGTGGGGGACAAAGAGTATGCCATAGTCTTCCATCCTTTATTGATATTTCAAACATATATACACATAGTCAACAGGGTACATGTGTATATTATCAAAACATTTGAGACAGTTGCTTCTGTTCTAGCCTGAGTTATGACATGTGTCCGTTAATCGGTTCAGTCCATTACTGTTCAACGTTCCAAAAATAAAGAGGGGGTTATTTACCAGTATCATTACAACATGCTGTTTTTCAAGGTAAGTTGAGATAACAGTCTAATTAAAAAGGCAGTTAATCAGCATGATACACTCTGGAAAGGTTGTTTATTAGTAGAATTACATCATGTGGCCCTTTACTGCTTCTATTAATTCCTTTCGGGGACCACTGCACAGTAGAGCGCCTGACCATCCACCTCCCTTTCCGGGTTACATTCTATTTCTAATCTAGCGCAGCTTTTGATGGAGCTGTGCATCCCAGTGTTCATCCAAATCCTAGTCTGCCACAGTGGAGGCACTGAAAAGCAGCCAGGTGTCAGTCCCCTGATGAACTTAATTTTAATCCCGAGTCTGCGGATGAGGAGAGGGGGTGTGGGTGTGAAGAGCGGCCCCTGGGTGTTTCTCATTTTAGAGAGCTCTCTGAGATCCTTCGGGGGTTGTAAGTATATAAATTCTAGCTAGGAGGAGAGCTAATTATAGCAGCGTTCTGCCGTTTTTTTGGGGAAGGGGTTCATGGAATGAATGACTCATCCTTTAGCATGTAATATAATTGCCAATGGGTCCACCTGGAGGCAAATTTCTCCCTTTCATTTAGGTTATAGGTCATCCATTCCATATGATAGATTTGTTTAGTAATATTCCACCAATCTTGTATTGTGGGTGCTTTTGTAGTTGACCAGGCCTTAGTAACTGCCTTTTTAGCTGCTATTATAAGGAGATGAAAGAGATATCTGGTGGTGGGGTTTCTATGGGCTTTCGGGATTAAGAGGAAGAGGTACATCTCCTCAGTAAATTGGAGCTGGGGTCCGCATAGCTCTTGCAATTGGTTTTGTTGTTGCAGAAGAAATGGTTTGAGTATGGGGCCATAGTCTCCCCGCACTGCCGCCAGCAGACCGCTGAGCCATTAGGAGTGTAGTGACTAGTTACCACTGGGGTTCTGAAGTATCTGAAAAGGTTCTTCCATGCATACTCATGCCATTGGTGTGAAATGGTAACTCGAGCTGCATAGCTGCAGGCTAGTCACCAGTCCTCTGGGGAGGGGATGACCAGACTCCTCCTGCCATTGTAGCTGTGTGTTCTCTATAAGACACCACTTCTGTATGTTCAGGGCCTGATAGTATGTCGATAGCATATGGCCCCTGTCCAGCGAGACATTAAGCTGAATCTGGGTGGTAATCAGGAAGGGGTATCTCTCAGGTTCATGGGTTGCCCTGGGTAGGCGTTCAACATAGCATCTAAGTTGTAAGTATCAGTAAAAATCCTGATGTGGTAGGTTAAACAGTTTCTGAATTTCGTCATAGGCCCAAAGCTTCCCTTGTGCCGTAATTGGAGGAAGATATTTTAGTCCATATTTCTCCTAGTTCCAGAAGCCATGGTTTAGTAATATATTGATATAGCTTCTGCCAGAGAACTGGCAGAGAACACCAGGATGAAGGAGCTGTTGTTGTGACTAGACTTCTCTACTGAGACTAAAGAAGTAGAACTCTACTACTGGGACCTTCAATTTACGGTAAACAAAAAAAAAAAAGTTAGTGCGTTTGTCTGAGTTGGCTGAAGTGAACTGTTACCTATGCAGTTATCTAGGGGTTAGTCTCAGGTGGCTGAAGGGGATTGTTATCTGTGCAATTTAACTAAGTGTAGAAAGATCTGTTAAGTAGGGAAAGTGGCTTAGCTAGAAGGAAGCCAGGTTAAAGCCAGATTTAAACATTGCCCTAGCTAGATTCTGCCAGAGAACTGGCAGAGAACACCTGGACGAAAGAGCTGCTGTTGTGACTAGACTTCTCTACTGGGACTATATTGCCCTCCTTCCTTCCCACCGAAAGCCAGTTCTACTTTTATAGGCACAGGATTTGACTGACAACAGGAAAGTACAGTTACGTAGGAACTTACCGTAACAGCAGATCTTCGAGAGAGGTTCCTTCAGTAGGTCATCACGCATATGGGACTGGCGCCACCTGGTGTCGCGCGCGGCAGACTTTCACAATACCTGGACGAGGGACCATACCGACATCACATGACTGACGCCAGCGTGATCTGTATATAGTAGGCGGTCCCCATGCCTGCCCTCCAGTTCTCCTGTCGGAGCCAGGAAGAGGCCTTACAGCAGGAGCGAACAGGATTTGGGGTCCCTGTAAAAGATAAAATGAGGGGAAGGAGGAAGGGAAAACTATGACCTACTGAAGGAACCTCTCTCAAAGATCTACTGTTATGGTAAGTTCCTATGTAACTGTACTATCTTACTTCGAGAGGGTTCCTTCAGTAGGTCATCACATATAGGACAACAGTCCTAAGCAGTCCCTCCAAGGAGAGACCGAAAGAAACTAGGGAGGAAGAAAACACTAACTCCAACGGAAATGACTGAAATCCAGAAAGGACCCAGTCTAGCACAGAAGGCCCTGCAGGACGACTAGGCCAAAGCCAGCCCTCCAACTAGAAGCAATGTCCAGACTGTAGTGTTTGGTAAAGGTATGGACAGATCTCCAAGTATCGGCAGCACAAATGTCAGCCATAGACACATTCCGTAAGAAGGCCGCGGAGACAGCCATGCCCCTAGTAGAATGACTTCTGATAGTACCCGGCAGAGGTTTATCATACTTCTGGTAGCAGTACTGAATGCAGTTACCTAACCATTTGGAAAGACCCTGCTTAGAAACCAGTTTGACCTTCGATCTTGAGGCAAAGGAAACAAACAACTGGTCACAAGAGCAGAGCTCTTTGGTCCTGTGGGCGTAACACCAGAGAATCCGATGGACATCCATTGTGTGAAGGAGTGCCTCACCTCTGTTAGAAGGGGGCCGGGTAATACATCGGAAGCTCTACTGACTGATTCAGCGTGGCTTCTGACACCACCTTGGGAAGAAACCTTGGATGAGTTCTGAGGACTGCCTGGTCCCGATGGAAAATCAAGTATGGCTCCTTGCAGACTAGAGCGTGAAGCTCCGAAATCCTTTGGGCTGAAGTGATAGCCACAAGAAAAAGTGCCTTCCAAGATAGGAAGTGCAAATCACAGCTCATAGCTGGCTCGAAAGGAGGAAGGGTGAGCTTTTCCAGTACGAAGTTCAGTCCCAAAGCGAGGTTGGGCTGGAACGAGTGAGCAAAACTTGGGAAGTTTTGCGTTGTACAGGGAGGCGAAGAGGTCGATTTCCGGATGCCCCCAATTTTGGAAGATGGATTCCGCCACTTCCTGATGTAGTTCCCACTCGTGAGCTAGGGTCCAAGATCTGCTGAGACTGTCCGCCAGGACGTTTAGAACACCTGGAACGTGCATGGCCACTAGGACCAAATGGTGCTGGACTGCCCAATTCCACACCCGCATCGCCTCCCTGTAAAGGGGGTACGACGGGGTTCCTCCTTGTTTTGTGACATACCAAACTACTGACAAATTGTCCATTTGGATTAGCAGTGATCCCTTTGGAAGGAGGGTCTGAAAGACCTGTTAACGTGTACAGGACCACCCTCAACTCCAGAACATTGATGTTGAGAGAAGTCTCCAAGCCGGATCAAAGGCCCTGAGCTTGGTGTTCCCCAAGATGAGCTCCCCACCCCATATTCGAGGCATCTGTGGTGAGGGTGGCTACTGGTGCAGAGTTCCGAAAGGGAAGCCCCAGAGAAAGATTGTGAGAATCCTTCCACCATTGTAAGTCTTTCTGAACTAATGAAGAGACCAGGACCAGATGGTCCAGGTTGTCCAGGAGCTGATCCCACTGCACCCACAAGGACCACTGAGTAATCCTCATGTGGAGCCTTGCCAGGGGAACGGTAGTTATGGAGGCCGCCATCAGGTCCAGAAGGCGAAGGACTTCCCGGGCAGGGATGATCCTGAGGGAAACCACTTTGGAGGCCTGACAGACAAGTGTCTCCATTCTGTCTGGAGGAAGGAAGGAAGGCTCTGCACTGGACCGTATCCAGGACTGCCCCAATAAACAGAAGTCTCTGGGCAGGGATAAGGGGTGACTTGGGAACACTGACCGTGATCCCTAGTCTGCTGAAAAGGTCCAGGGTAAAGGACAGAACCTCCAGCAAGGAGTCCCTGGACGGGGCTGAAATCAGCCGGTCGTCCAGGTAAGGTAAGACTACAATGCCCCTGCAGCATAGGAATACCGTGACCACCACCAGGCACTTGGTAAAGACCCGTGGTGCCGAAGACAGGCCAAAGGGGAGCGCCTGAAATGGAAGTGTTCACCTTGGAAACAAAAACGCAGGAATCGGCGGTGGCTGGGGAAAATAGGAATGTGCAGGTAAGCATCCTGCATATCCAGAGCACAGAGCCAGTGGTTCCCCATGAGGAGAGGGAGAAGGCTCTGGAGCATCAGCATTCAAAATTTTTTGTACTCGACAAACCGATTCAGCTGACTTAGGTCAAGTATGGGTCAGAAGTCCCCAGTCTTTTTTGGAACCAGTAAAAAATGGGAATAAAATCCCTTTCCCCTTTGCCCAAAGGGGACGTGCTTGACTGCTTCTTTGAGCAAGAGCGAATTTACCTCCTCGTGAACGAGGAGAGCCTGATCCCGAGAATAAGAGGACTTTGTGGGGTCAAGTTTCTGGAGGAATCTCCAGAAACTCTATGGTGTGTCCGACGGACACTAGTTGCAGGACCCATTTGTTGGAGGTGATCGCCCTCCACTCCTGCACATGGCGGCTAAACCTCCCCCCCCACCTGCTCCCTATCGTGAGACTGAGGAGGCAGTGGGGCCGGGGAGTCAAGAAGTGGCGGGACGTTCAGGGGGAGGGCCTCCTGAATGTCTCTGATTTTTGGAGGCAGGTGGGGTGGCTGTACCCCTGGCCTTTCGCTTCCCTTGGCGGCACACCTGAGCATTCTTTCTCTGCCTCCAGGTTCTTTTCTGAAAGGGCTTCTGCTGCTGCTGCTGTTGCTGAGAGCCCGACCGGTACATAGACCTGACAGACCTAAGTGCAACACCCTTGTCCTGTAGGTCTGTGATAATATCTTTGGTGTCCCCACCAAAAAGGACTGAGCCCCTGAAAGGGGAGCCCTGAATTGCCGAATGGACCTCATTGGCGAGGCCAGAAAGGCGAAGCCAGGAATGCCATCTGAGGGCAACGGCAGTTGCCAAGGTACGGGCCACTGAGTCGACGGAGTTGTAAGTGGCACATAAACCATGCCTACAAATCTCAAACGTCCAAACCCACTGGTACAACCACAATGTATAACTTTGGTAAGGCAGAATTTCATAAAATGAAAATAAAATTAAGTTGCTGGGATTGGGAAACTGATTTTGCTAATAAATCTATACATATTATGTGGGAATCCCTTAAAACTAAAATTGATAATTTAACTACCGAGTTTATCCCCGTCATTAAAAAATACAATAGTATTAGGGCCTTGAAACCTATTTGGCTTTCACCTACAATAAAAAAATTAATTAACAAGAATAATAGATTATATAAACAAACAAAATTATCTAAATCACCAAAAATACATGCTGAATATAAAGAATGCCTCAAGAAAATAAAAATAAACATCAGGAAGGCCAAAGCCCAATGTGAGGTCAACCTTGCAGATAGGGTAAAGGATAATAAAAAATCCTTTTTTCATTTATTAATAAACAGAGGAGGGTCCCCAGTAATATAGGACCATTTACTACCGAGTCAGGACTTATTTCATCTAACCAACAAATGGCTACCATTCAGAATCATTATTTCTGTTCAGTATACAATACCACTGATGAAGATTTATATGAAACTACTAGATCTCCAGTTCCAGGTTCAATTATTTTTAACCCCAATAATATACATAAACAATTGGCTAGCCTTGATGTCAACAAATCCCTAGGACCAGATGGAATGCACCCAAGGATTTTGAAGGAGCTGGCAGAGGAATTGGCCCAACCAATAACTTATCTTTTCCAAGCATCTATGGATGTGGGATTGGTTCCTAGGGATTGGAGACTGGCTAATGTTGTCCCTATCCTAAAAAAAGGGTCTAGAACTAAGTCTGAAAACTTTAGACCAATTAGCCTAACTTCAATATTGGGTAAGATAATGAAGGATTAATCAAGGAAATCATAATAGAACATCAGGAGGACAGGATATAATTGACCTTAAACAACATGGATTCACCAAAATAGATCATGTCAGACAAATTTATTGTCCTTCTATGAAAAAGTGAATCGAGAAATGGATGTGGGAAATTCGGTGGATGTGGTTTTCCTTGATTTCGCCAAGGCTTTTGATACATTACCCCACAATGATTTACTGACAGTTTTGGATACCATTAATTTGCCTAGTAATATTTGTAAATGGGTTTCAAATTGGATTCAGGAAAGAAGGCAGCGAGTGGTTATTAACGGAGAATATTCTGATTGGGTTCCAGTGACTAGTGGGGTCCCCCAGGGCTCTGTTTTGGGCCCTTGTTTATTTAATATATACATCGCTTCGTTAGCAATAAGTAATAATAACATTTGGATGTATAAATTTGCAGATGACTGTAGATTGGGCTTAGTGGTTAATGATGTTCAACAAAAGCTACCCTGCAGCATGCCTTGGATTTATATACAATTGGACAATCTTAAATAAGTTAGAATTAAACAAAACAAATGTAAGGTAATGCACTTTGGTAAGAATAATAAGAGAGAATTATATTTTCTGGATAATAACATCTTGGGGAAGTAACAGAGGAAAGGGATTTGGGTATTACAGTTACTAATGATATGAAATTTAGATTACACTGTAGGAACCAAATTAGGAAAGCAATCCATAACCTTAATAGCATTCTCAAACATATTTTAAGTAGGGATAGAAAGGTATTGATCCCACTTTACAGTGAGACTGGTGAGACCTCACCTTGAATATTGTGCTCAGGTTTGGTCTCCTCAAAATAAGGCAGATATTTTATCAATAGAAGGGGTTCAGAGAAAATTAACTAGGCATATAAAAGGAATAAAGAACAAAACTTACTATGAAAGATTACTCAGTCTAAATCTTTATTCATTATCCTATCGCAGATTAAGGGGTGATCTGTGTTTTTTATATAAAAATATGAATGATGGAAAATTAATGGGAGAAATGGGGATCATAAGAAACCGTGGAAGAACTAGTACTAGGAAACATGTGAAACAACTATATCAACATGCATGGGAGCATAATTTAGGAAACAATGGTATAGTTGTAGAGTTGTAGGGGTTTGGAATGCCTTGCCAATAGAACTGGTAGATAGTATTACTATGACCGAATTTAAGAATGAGATCGACCGTTATTTTGGTAATAGAAAATTCTTAATTTAATTATGTTTGGCAAGCCTTATAGGGTAGTATACTATCTTTTGGCTTGTAATTACCTATGATACCTATGATACAAGAAACCTTGGAGAGGCGGAGATCCATGGCAAGGTCCTCCTTTAGAGGCGAGGAATCCATGGACTGGACTCGCGCTTCTAGCCTGGCCAAGGTCGCTTTCTGATGGGACACCATATGGGCCATGTAACTGAGGGACCGGAGGGCGCACGTGGCTGAGGAATATATCTTTTTCCTGAACTAGTCCATCTGCCTCAACTCTTTGTCCAGGGGAGTTGTGCTCATGTGCTTAGGTGCTGAAGAGTGATCATGAGCCGCCAAGATGACCACAGAGTTAGCCTTGGGATGGGTCTTTGAGAATGGAGCATCTTTCGGTGCCCGGTATATCCTGTCTGCCCGCTTGGGGACAGCCGGGATAGAATGAGGCATCTGCCAGACGGCAGTGGTGAGGTCTTGATGGGGGGGCCATCCAAGGAGGAATGGGGATGGGAGACAGAGACTCTAAGTCTAGGTGTTCCGTGAGCCTCTGCCTCATGGGGTCCTGTTCCTCTGATTCCCAGTCAAAATAGTCCTTCATGGCCCTCAAGGGGTCAGATAAGGCAGGGTCTTCTGGTGGAGACTTTGGCGAGACCTTGCCCTCGTGTCCTCAGGGTCCTCCGGGACCTCCTCAGAGGAATCTTCCCTCCCCTCTGAACTGTCATCATCATCCTCGTCCACCTCCTCGACAGGACGGCATCTGGTATCTGGAAGGGAAACATCCTGTCGAGTCTTCCCCTAGATGTGGACCGTGGCTAACCGGACAAACTGCTCGGGAAGGGGATGTAGGAGACAGCGGTTGTGGGAGCCTAGTCTCCAGGTCCGATACCAACTCCAACCGAGCCCCCTGCCACCAAGACTGTATCAAGGTCTTGCTATCTGGGGTAACCGGAGGAGGGGGAGGTGGAGTAGGCAAAGGCTGGGGGGGGGAGGGGGAGGATTAACCGGTGGTCGATAGTAACCCTGGAATCCCGTATAATGGGAATAGGGACTAAATCCAGGGTAGAACTGTCCCAGGTGACTCCAGTCTGGAGTGGGGACCCCCCCCCAGGGTAATGGTCCCCAGGATACTCCAACAGGTAATGTGGGACAGTTCGGGTTCGGGGATAAGTCCCCGTTGTCAGATCAGGCGTCAGCAGAACTCATGTTGGACCCGCCGTCGCATACACAGGCTAAGGGTCCGGCATCAGGACAGCCCACGTCAGGGGGACCAACGTCGGAACCGGCACCACCCGATCCGGCGCCGGAAGGAGATCCGGTGTCAGAGGGGCCGGATCCAGCGTTGGGACCAAAGGCAAAAGCCGATCAGCTGGTCCCGGCTGTGGAACTGTCGTCAGGATAACCGGCGTCGGAGGAGGTGCCGGAAGCCCACCGGAAGGTGGAGGAGGTGCTTCTACAGTGAGGCCTGTAGGCCGAGGAGGAGCCTCCTTCTCCATGATCCCAGAAGGGGAATGCAGAGCCAGGACATCGACAGGGTCGATGGGCTCTCCGTTGCCATCACCGGACGTACCCGCCAAAGAACTGGAGGGCACGGGTGAAGCAGGAGGAGGAGGGAGGGAGAGGGGTTTTCTCCCTCTGGTCCCGCCGGACGTCGGGTGAGGCCATGATGGGGAAACTGAGCCCGTGCAGTCGTCGGGGACTGTTGACTTTGCAGGCGGAGTCGGGCGGTCAGTGGAGGAGCCCCCGGCCGACTTATCGACCGCAGCTGGGCGACTGCCCCCAGCCGGGGGAGCTGACTTACCGGCAGCCGCGCGGTCCCCGGAGGAGCCGGAGTCGACTTAACGCCTGGCAGCGGGTCATCGGAGGAGCCGACGCCAACTTATCTGCCAAAGTTTTGTCCGATTTACCGTCTGGTTTCCTGGGCGGCAGCTAGGCCTTGCATGTCGAGGGCCTAGCGTTATCCGCGGAGCGAGCCCGCTCCCAAGACTTCTCCTTGTGCTTTTTTGAGGAAGAAGACTTCTCAAATGAATCCTGGAGATGATCCATTTTCTTCTCTAAAGAAGCCAAGCGGGCTTTTAGTAAGTGGGCCTCCAAAGCCTGCTGTCTCCTCTTTCTTGTGGCCTGGTTAAAAGACTGACACTCAGGGCAGGAGGAGACTGGATGGTCCGGGCCTAGACAGAGAACACACTGGGAATGACCGTCTTTGTGCAGGATTTGTGTGCTACAAGACGAGCACTTCTTCTTGGGTGAAGACATAAGGAAGACCATGAATTGAAGGAAAAAACAGCAGCAAGGGATAAACCGACGCGATGAACTTTCTCGACGATTGCTAACTGGAAGTCTGCAATGCGACTGACATGAGGCGAAGGCAGGAAAGAACTGGTGGGCAGACTTGTAGACTGCCCACTATATACAGTCATGCTGACATCAGTTACGTGACGTTGGGTGGTCGGTCACCCATCAGGTACTGCAAGAAAAGTCTGCTGTGCGGCCCAACGCCAGGTGGCGCCAGTCCTATATGTGATGACCTACTGAAGGAACCCTCTCGAAGTAAGATCCTCCTGTTTTGGAGCAGGAAGTGAGTGATCACAGAGTCACCAAAGACTCACCATCCTAGAAGGACAAGAGTAGCTCCGCATCCCCCCAGCTGCTGAAGGTCTGCCTCTGAGTAAGTAAGGAGGCTACTGAGAAATATAGGCTCTTCTTGTCTCAGAACAGGAAGATCAGGAGCTTAAAGGGCACAGAGGCAGTAAGAAAATATGGAGAGAAAAAAAAAATAAACAGAGGAAAGAGTAAATATTCCAAACAACAGTGAAGGGGCTAGAAATAAGACATGATGTGAATGGTGCAGTGCAGTGATTGTGGAGCAGCAGTCTTCCCGGAGATGTTCTGGAGGATGCGGTGTTGTTCCATCTGCAGGCACCTCTCTGGGTTGAGGGAGGAGGTTGCTCATCTCCAGGCTGAGTTGGCCAGGATTTGTGGGACCTCCTCTCCCATCCAGAGACCACCAGGGCCACTGCTGTTGCCTCAGATGTTGCCAAAAAAGAGGAGCGGTTGGACCACAGTGGGCTCAGAGAGGGTGAGGGTGGTGGAACAGAGACGCATCCCTCCAGTTGTACCTCTCCACAATCCATATGCCGTTCAGTCAAAGTGTGGTTCCTCTACAGAGTCACCTGCAGTGGAGACTTGGAGGATGCTGGGAACCTCCACAAAGGAGACCCACAGGAGGGTGGCATGGGACCCCACAGGGGAAGGAAAACTCCTGGTGGGGGACTCCATTGTTAGGAAGGTAGAACTGGGGGAGGAAGGGGAGAGGGAGGTAAGGTGCCTGCCTGGTGCCATGGCTTGGAGGGACAGGGAGCGAATCCTCAGGATTGCCGGAGCAGCTGAACAGGGGAGGGAGCCGGATGTCATTGCCCACCTAGAGACAAATGACCTGGCTAAGAAAGGGATCAGAGAAGTGCAGGAAGAGTTTGTGGAATTGTGGAGGGCCTTAGTCAAGTAGCACGACGGTAACCTTCTCGGAGGTGCTGCCCATCTATGGCATAGGAGAGGCTAGGGTGTTCCGCACCATGGGATTCAATCAGTGGTAAAACTGGTGTGGAGCTCAGGATTTGGCTTCATTGGGGACTGGGAGTCCACCTGGAGTGATGCAAGCCTATACTGGCATGATGGGCTGCATCTGTCCGGGAGGAGACCAGGATCCTAGGTGATAGGTTTAAATGCTTCATTAGCAAGCATTTAAACTAGCCAAGGGGGGAGGCACTGGAAAGGAGCAGGGAAATCCTAGCCCCCCCCCAAATAATCACGGTAGTAAGTGCGGCAAACACTAACATAGAGGTGTCGATAGGGAGAAGGGCAGGGGTAAATGGAGAAAGTGACAAAGGCAAGAAGGACAGGGATGGGGCAAAAGGGAGTAAGGCCATCAGGAAATGAAGGGTAATGAGTACCAATGCCCGTAGTCTGGGCAACAAGCTCCTTGAGCTGCTGGCCTTGATGGAAGAGGGATGTCTGGATATCGTAGCAGTCACAGAAACATGGTACACAGAGAACCATGACTGGGACGTTAACATACCAGGGTACATAACCTACAGGAGAGACAGGCAGGGGAGAAGAGGGGGAGGAGTAGTTCTCTATGTAAAGGAAGCGATAAAAGCAACTGAACAAAAGAGCAAAGAGGGAGGAGAGAAGGCACTGTGGGTCACCTTGGAGACTGGAAAGGCACCACAATCCGCACAGGGGTTGTGTACAGACACCCATGTCAGGGGGAGGGAATGGACAAGGATATGATAGAAGGCATTCTTAGAATGGCAGAGAAAGGGGAGATACTGTTGATGGGAGACCTGAATATGCCAGATGTTAACTGGAGCACATTTGCTGCAGCCACATCCAAGAGCAGGGCCATTCTTGATGCCCTACAGGTGGCAGGCCTCAGACAGCTAGTTTCGGAACCCACTCATGAGGGAGCAATCTTAGACCTCATACTCTCAAGCGGGGCAGTGAGAGGATCTCAGATCTAGAGTGGGTTGCCATCTGGGGACAAGTGACCATCAAACAGTGTGGTTCACATTAAACTCAGCTACAGAGTCAAGCCATACAAAAGTGAGGGTACTGGACTTCAGGAGGGCTGACTTTGGCAAGATGGGAGAGTGCCTCAGAAAAGCACTAGCAAACAGGCTAGAAGGAGGTGTGGAGCAACAATTGGGAATCATCAAAACTGCCATCACAGAGGCAACAAGCCTTTGTGTGAAGCAAATAAACAAATCAAAATGAAAGAAAAAAGCCACTATGGTTCTCAAAAGAGGTGGCTGTGAAAGTCAGGAAGAAAAAGATAGCATTCTGGAAGTTTAAGGAAACACAGAAGGAGCAGGACAGAGAGCTGTACCAGTTAAGACCAAAGGAAGCAGGGAGGGAAGTCAGAATAGCAAAGGCCCAAACTGAGGAAACGACAGCCAACTCAGTTAAGAAGGGGGATAAAACCTTTTATAGGTACATCAGCGAGCGTAGAAAGACTAAGGGAGGGATAGTTAGGCTGAATAGAATGAACGGTGGGTGGGCAGAGGGGGACAGTGAAAAAGCAGGGATACTGAACGAATATTTCTGCTCAGTATTCACAAAAGAGGAGGGGGAAGTGCCTAATCCAATTAAGAGAAGCACTCTTGACAGGGGGGGGCGATCCCAGTTCTTTCACAGAAGAAAGGGTTCTGCAAGAACTCCTAAAACTGAAGGTGGACAAAGCAATGGGTCCTGATGGAATTCATCCCAGAATTCTAAAAGGATTAAGGGAGGAACTAGTGAAACCACTGACTACTCCTTTTAATAAATCATGGGAGGATGGTGTGGTACCTGAGGACTGGAGGAAGGCGGATGTGATTCCACTTCACAAAAGTGGGACCAAGACAGAGGCAGGAAACTACAGACCTGTCAGTCTCACCTCTGTGGTAGGGAAAGTGATGGGAGTCACTTCTAAAGGAAAGAATAATTGAGTACCTAGAGGCCAGTGGAGCACAGGACCCAAGGCAGCATGGGTTCACAGCGGAAAGGTCATGTCAGACGAATCTAATAGATTTCTTTGACTGGGTGACCAAAGTAGTAGACCAGGGAGGGGCTGTGGACATGGCCTCACCTAGACTTTAGCAAGGCATTTGACACAGTCCCACACAAAGATTAATAGTCAAATTAACCAGCCTGGGAGTGGGTCCCAGGGTGGTAGCCTGGGTAAAACATTGGCTGCACAACAGAACACAGAAGGTAATTGTAAATGGAGTCCACTCTGAAGAAAGAGGGGTTACTAGTGGGGTACTGCAGAGTTCAGTATTGGGTCCAGTCCTTTTTAATGTCTTCATCAGTGACATTGCAGAGGGACTGGAAGGAAAAGTATGCCTTTTTGCAGATGACACAAAGATCTGCAACAGGGTTGATACACAAGGAGGCGTGGAAAGGATGAAAAGGGACTTGGCAAGGTTGGAGGAATGGTCAGAAGTGTGGCAGCTAGGATTCAATGCAAAAGTGCAAAATAATGCACCTGGGAAACAAGAACTCAGGGAAGAATACACAATGGGTGGGGAGGTAGTAACAACAACAAAAAGGAAAGGGACCTGGGGTAATCATATCAGATGACCTTAAGGTTAGGAAGCAATGTGAGAAGGCAGTAGGGAGGGCTGGAGGTATACTGGGATGTATAGGGAGAGGCATCAGCAGCAGAAAACAGGAAGTTGTTATCCTCTCTGCAGACAGTTGGTGAGACCCCATCTGAGTACTGTGTCCAGTTCTGGAGACCCCATCTCCAAAGAACATAGACAGGATAGAGGTAGTCCAGAGGAGGGCAACTAAAATGGTGCAGGGTCTGCAAGAGAAGCCGATGAGGAGAGACTAAAGGAACTTAATATGTATACCCTTGAGGAAGAAGGAGGGGGGACATGATAGAAACTTTAAGTACCTCAGTGGAATCAACAAAGTCCAAGAGGGTAGCATCTTTCAGAAAAGAGACATGCAAGAACAAGGGACACAATTTAAAGATAGAAGGAGGGCGGTTCTAGGGGCAATGTGAGGAAGTATTATTTCACAGAGAGGGTAGTGGATGCATGGAACAGCCTTCCTGAGGAGGCTGTGGGGTCTAAATCTGTGGGAGAATTCAAGAATGCATGAGACAGACATAAGGCAATTCTTGTGGGGGGTAGGAAGAAATAGGCTGTTGTTTAACTAGGATCTGCGGCCTATCCTGTAGGTAGGGAGATAGGCAGACTAGATAGGCCAAGCGGTCTTATCTGCCATCAAAGTCTATGTTTCTATAGAGGGGGGTGGTTCAGGGGCAATGTGATAAAGTATTTTTTTCACAGAGAGGGTGGTGGACACATGGAACAGCCTTTCTGAGGAGGTTGTGGGGTCTAAAACTGTGGGAGAATTCAAAAATGCATGGGACAGACATAAGGCAATTTTTGTTGGGGGTAGGAAGAAATAGGCTGTTGGTTAACTAGGATCTGTAGCTTATCCTGTAGGTAGGGAAATGGGTGGACTAGGTGGGCCAAGCTGTCCTTATCTGCTGTCAAAGTCTATGTTTCTATGTTCTTTGTTTCTATGCAGTCTGTTTCGGATAAAGCCACTAAGGTTGGAAATTGGGCAGATAAGGGCCTGAAAGGGTGTTAAGTGGTATGATTTTCTGATAGACTGCCAGATTTTCAGGTGGTGTTTTAGCCAGGGGCTCAAGATGTGTAAGGGCCCAGGTTCTATTACCTGCTGATATAGGGTTTGAAAGTACTCATCGTTGAGGACCCGTTCCATCTCCAGCCAATGTGGTGCAGTTCTATTTTGTCTGGCCATTAAATGCGTTAGTGTCGCTGCCTAGTGGTACAATTGTAGGTCTCGGAGAGATAGTCCCCCATTGGAAAGAGCTAGGGAGAGTACCTTCAGCCAGACCTGGGTCTCCGATTTGCCCAAATGAACTTAGAAATAAGGCGATTCCATTCCCAGAAGATAGGAAGGTTCTGAAATAAGTATAATGCTCTAGGAAGGGTAACCATTTTAACTAGGTCTGTTTTTCTTGTTAGGCTCAAGGGCAATGTAGCCCATGAGGCCAGATCTGCTTTAAGCTGTGTAGTAAAGGGGGAATAGTTGTTTTTATAGATGGTATCCATAGACTGGGATAAATATGTGCCTAAATATTTCAGTTCTGTTAGGTTCCATCTACAGGGCATAATACTCTGTATGTGTGGTGAGGAGGAATAATGAAAAGTGAGGATTTCCGTTTTGGTTAAATTTAATTTATACCCAGAGACCTGACTAAAACTGACTAGCATTTGTTTTTTTTATTGGGAGGGTATTCTCAGGGTCCTGGAGATACAACAGGACATCATCCGCATGTAATTCAACATGATTTTCCGAATCCCCACCATCACCCTACTAATGTTGTTAACTTCACGAATATACTGCGCTAGTGGCTCTATAAAAGCCGCAAACAAAAGGGGAGACAAAGGGCATCCCTGTCTGGTTCCTCTAATCAAACGAAAGCATTTGGAATGATGCCCATCTATTTTCACACAGGCCTGGGGGGTGGGGTCAAGTAGATATTCTGTAGGACAGTAATTAGTGGCAGTGGGAATCACAATTTATTTAGCGCACTGTATAAGAAGGGCCACGCGACCCTTTCAAATGCTTTCTCAGCGTCAAGGCTAATCAGAACCAAGGGGGAGTTAGTAGTTTGCATTTTATGTGTAATGTGTCGGGTACGCTTGATATTGTCAGTAGTGGAGCGTGTCCTCACGAATCCAATTTAGTCTTTATCTATTAACAGGGTTACATAGTGATCTATGTGGTGGGATAATATATGCATAAATAGTTTATAATCTACATTTAAAACCAAAATTGGCCCTTACGAACTACACAGCTGTGGGTTTTTACCCGGTTTGGGAATAACTGAAATGGCTGGGTACGACCAAGATGGTGGTGGTGGTGTTGGTGGGGGATCTCCTTCCAGGATGGAAATGAACAGCGGAAGAAGTCTAGGGCTCATTTGGGCCTTAGTCGCCTTTTAAATTCACTCCCATATCCATCCAGTCCTGGAAATTTAAGGGTTTTTGCATTGGAAATCGCACTCATGAGCTCAGCTGCTGTTATAGGGGAGGTCAGTTCCTTTCCCTTTGCAATGGTGAGCCGGGGCATTGTGATTGCCTGTAGGTAGTCTGAAATCTGTCGGTCAGAGGGGGTGTATTCTAGGGTGTAAAGAGTGGAGTAGTAAGAGGTGAAGGCATCTGCTATGTCATGGATTTTAGTTAAAGGTTGACCCCCTGTTGCGTGTCTAAGTGTGGCAATAGCAGATGCCTTCTTTTTGTTTGCGAATCTGATAGGCCAACAGCCTCAAGGCCCGGAGGCCCACCTCATAATATCTCTGCCTCAGAAAAGTCAGAGCAATTTCTGTCTGTTGCAGAGCTAATCAGTCCAGCTCGGCTTTAGTTTCCTGTAGCTGAGGCAGTACTGAGGTGTCCCCCTGCTTGTGAGCCATTTGTAAAACGTGAAGGGAATCCTCCAATCCAGCTTTCCGTTCCCTTTGCTGCCTATTCAGCTCCACAGTATGCTGTATGATGTGGCCCCAGAGAACTGATTTTATGGTGTCCCAGTGTATTGCTGAGGAAGTGTCAACTAAGGGGTTACCTTCGAGAATCTCAGTGATTTTGTCTGCGATATATTCACAAAACTGTCAGGATCTGACATAGTGAGGGTTAAGCCTCCATCGTGTGTTTTTAACTTGGAGACCCATATCCCAGGTGGATACCAGGGGAGCATGGTCGGGAGCCCCAGACATTCCAGTTGTGTGTAGGGTTGGTCAATATGCAAATATGTCTGATGGGCAGAGGAAGAGTGAGGATAGTTTCTTGTGCGAGGATGAAGATGTCACCAGACATCACACCACCCAACCTCGGCCACAAACCTCTTGAAAAATTTTTGTGCTGCTGATTTCCTAGGGGGCCTCAAATTAGAGGAGTCAAGGGCCGAGTCTGGTACTAGGTTGAAGTCCCCTGCAAACAGGAGAGTTCCGTTTGTGTTTTGCACTATTTTGTCTAATAACATCTTTAGCTGGGGTATAGGGAGAGCTAGAGGGAAGTACACATTAGCCACAGTAACCTGCTTATCATTTATTGTGCTTTATACGATGACTAGTCTGCCCTCCGGATCCACCCAAGTGAGCCCCTGCTGGAATGGGGTGTGTGGGGGTATCATTAAAGCAACATCGTGGTATCTGCCTCCCCCACTGGAGGATTGAAATACCCTTCCCCTACTAAGCCTGGCCAACTTTACATGCCCTAAATCATTTAGGTAGGTCTCTTGAAGGTATATAAGATCAGCCTTACTCTTTTGAAGGTATGAGAGGACCCGTGATCTTTTAATTGGTGTAGTTAGTCCATTAACATTCAGGGACAATAATTACAAGCAGGGCATAGACATCTTAATTTTTGGGATCCATGGTTATCAGGGAAGCCCTGATCTACCTCATTAGCATGGGTGTCACCCCTCCCGTGCATATGTCTAGTAGTCTCATACCTTATTAAATAACACCTGTCGACTTTTTTAGGACAATAACAACGGTAACATTTCTAGAAACACTGACAACAAACAACATTAACAACAAGTTAATCTGTGGGAAGACCAACTGGGCACTCGCCACAGGAAATGCTGAACTGGCACTTCCACTTATCAGGATCAAAACCTGGTCCTGAGGTAAAGATGAATCCTTACTGTGAGGCCCCATCTCAAGTTGAGAGGCCTCTTGACACTTTTAGTGTCTTCTGGGGCAAAGGAAAATGGGACGTCAGAGATGGACACCGAGATCAACCTTGTGTAACAGATGTAGTCTGTGGAGGGTGAAAATCAGGGTGTAGTTAGGAGAAAATTCTATATCGCGGGGTAGGGTTACTGTAACCCCAATGGCTGCCCCATCTGTCATGTGCTAGTGTGCATAAGATGTCCACTGCTTCCCACAGCAGAGCCGGACATGGGTGGATGACCCTTTCAGTTGTGGCTCCAAAATCAGGCATTCAGGAGAAATTAAAGGAAGGGGAGAGGGGGGAGGGGAGAAGACCCAGACAACACCAGCATCATCAGCTTTTCCCGTGCGGAGTCTTAGCCCAGACAATCGTGTACTAATTAAAATCTTGTGCGGAACATCTAAGGTCCCAGGAGGCCCACCTCCAATATCTTCTAGTATCTTGTGCATTTCCATATCTGCTGTACGCACTTTGGAGTGCGAGCCCCCCCCCAATGACCCAGATCCGCTCTTCTCATTCGCTCAGCCCATTACAAGAACGAGCCTCTCCTATTTGGGCTTATGCCGGTAATATCTGGCAGGTGACCTCCTGCCCTCCACCCCAAAGAGGTAGGCAGCTTAGCCGCCCCACAGTCCACCCTCCCATCCCCGACCCCCACCATCAAACACTCTGCCTCAATAGGTTTTTAAAGGGGGAGCTGTTCAAAGTTCAGCTAGTGTCTGGATGCCTGCCCGGCTACCATGTGGCATAACGTGGAGCGGGTCTCAATCGGTGCTACACATGGCATCACAAGTCCAGTGCGGAGGCCTCCCAAGTCCCAGGGTGTGCATCTGACTCTAATTCTGGTCAGGAATTCAGCTTACAGGAGTATGGAGAGCTCAAACCCTCCCCGTGCGCCCAGCTGGCATCCAAATTTTCTTCCCCTCTCTTGCATACTCCCCTTCAAAGGGGACAGACAGTGTTGGTATGAATGGCAGTAAAACAATGGAGGGGAGAAGCACTAGTGGTTAAATTTAAAAAATAGTCTGGAAGGGACAGAGTCAATAGTCTGGATCATACAGTCAGATGCATATTGCTCGACAAATTCCATGGGTTAACTACACTCTATCACTTAGGCGGTTAGGAAAGGAAGGCATAACATCCCCCCCCGCTATCCCAGTCCAAGTGCACCGAGAATGGTAAATCAGTGAGATCTGTGGCTGGGCTAAGTAAATCCCCTGTTATGTACAGGGGAAGAATTACAGACAAAAGTTTTTACTTGCTGCTGTTCACCCTACAGCATCTCTGCTCTCCGATCGGTCCACTCTGAGAGTTATCTGTCTGGTCTTCAGCGCTTCAATGATGTTCTGTATTGCCTCTGCTCCCTGGCGGCGCCTTGCTTCTCGCTGACTGCTGCTCCACACCCTCTGTGAAAGCTTGGAAGCAATGGAGGTGCCTGAACTGTGTCGCTGTTGTGGGTCTCCAATCTTCCTGGTCTTCAGCTCATCCATGGCAGCTGCTGCATTTTCAAAGGTGAGGGGCCCATCCCTGAAGTAAACTAAGTTTTGCAGGGTAGGGGGTTCTAAAATGAATGCCGATCGCTTTAAGGGCTCTCATAGCAGGGATATAGGCCTTGCACCTCACCATAATTTCTGACGAGTAGTCATTCTTGAAACACAGTCTGTGGCCATTAAGGAGTACAGAGCTGCTTTTCCAGGCTGTATGGAGCACACATTCTTTCTCTCGGTAACGCAGGAAGCGAATCAGGACTGTTCGTGGGTGAGCTCCTGGAGCCGGCCTTTGGCCCAGGGTACGATGGGCTCTATCGACTTCAAGTGACAGGGAGTCTGGCAAATCTAGGAGATCGCAGCAAGTTTTCTGTATAAATTGAAGCATGTCTGAGCCCTCAGTCCCCTCTGGGATTCCGGAGATCCTGATATTGTTGCAGAGATTTCAGCTCTCCGCATCTTCGGCCCACGCCTGTAGTGTCTTGATGCTGTGGTGAAGCTGCCCAATGGCCCATTAGGCATCATCCACCCGTTTGTCAGTCTCGGTAATTTGAGTTTCAGTGGCCTCCTGGCGCTTCTCCAGCTTCGTTATATCGGTGCGGAGTCCCATGGCCGTGGAGCGCATTTCTTTGCGAAAATCTCTGAGTTCAGTGAGTACTTGAGCCATTTGTCTTTGGTGGGTGGAAAAGGGGATTTGGCTGCACGCTGAGAAACTTTGGTGAGAGGTAGATGAGGCCTGCAAGCCCTTACTCTCCGATCCATCTTCCAGCATTCGCTCTTCATCCCATTCATCTGGTGGTCTAATTTTCACACGCTCACTCTTTCATGGCATATTTCAACCTCCGATGCTTAATTTGAGCAGAACTTTCTTAAATTTGCTGTACTGAAGAAGTTTTTAAGTTGATCTTGACGAGAGCCTCCTGTTTCAGGCTACAGACAGGGCATGATATCACCGGAAGTCCTCCATCCTAAAAATTCTAACCTAAACTCTCACAGCAGTTCCACCTCTGAAAAGCACAAGAGCTGAATTTGAAGGAAAAATAAAACAGACCTTCATAAAATAAAACAAGAAAGAAAAGAAATGAAGTGTTCCTTGCACTTCTGAGAAGGAACAAACAGTAGTAGGCAGTTTGAATTACAGAAAAGGAGAAACTTTGTGTAAGCTCCTTTATAAGCACCAGGTAATAGAAAGAGGGGTGGACCATACAGCTTTGCATCCCAGTGGAAGAAACTACAAACAACAAACTCGCACACCATGAGATTTGCCAGGGAGAACAAGAGACTGAGGAAGTGGCAGCCTGATGCGTCTTGAAACAGATGATGCACACACATCTAGTTGGTGGGGGGAGGTTGAACGTGGATCTATGGGGCAGCTGGATCAATAGTTACTAGTAAGTAACTTAACTAGCTTCTTAGAGATAAACTCCATAGAGTCACACTCTTTGGTCAAGTAGAGGAAGACTTGGGGGGGGGGGGATTGTGAGGTTACGAAGGGTGGGTGGGAACTGCACAGAGAAGGATAAGGAAAATGCAGATATCGTGAACAAATCCTTTTTCTCATTCTTCACAGGGGAAGGGGAAGCAGATGGATCACATGAAAAAAACAGATAAAAAGGGGCACTGGAAGGAAGGGGGGAGGTAGACACAAGTCCATTTACAGAGGAGAATTCTGAAAGGACATAAATCAGAAAGTGGACAACATTATGGGGCCAGCCTGGGTATGCCTAAGGGTACTAGGGGAGCTCAGGAAGGAACTGGCTGCATCTTAAACAGTCCTTTTTAAAAACTTACTGGAAACAGGAGTGGTTCCAGAGGACTGGAGGAGGGCAGAAGTAGTCCCGCTTCACAAAAGTGGTAGCCTGGGGGAGGCTGGCAACTATATGCTACTAAGCCTGACATCAATGGTAGGGATGCTAATGGAGTCAGTGCTATAGTAAAGGACTGTAGAGTTGAATCCAGCAGGTTACAAGACCCAAGGCTACATGAATTCAGTTGGGGGGGGGGGTTAAGTCAGACAAATCTGATAAATATTTTGACCAGGTGACCAAGGAAATATATCACGGTGGGGCAGTGTAAGTGACCTACTTAGACTTCAGTAAGGCTATCGACACTGTTCCACACAGGAGGCTCACAAGGAAACTGGCCAGCTTAGGGGTAAGGGACAGATGACAGAGGATGGTGGAAAAAGGAGTTCACTCTGGGGAAGGGAGGGTGACCAGCAGGGTGCCACAGGACTCAGTACTGGGACCAGTCCTCTTTAATAAGTGACAATGCAGATGAGCTGGAAGAGAATGTCTGCCTCTTTGTGGATGTCACCAAAATATGCAACAGGCTGGACACTCCAGTGAGGATGGAAAAGATGTGCAGAGATCTGAGAATCTGAGGAGTTGTCAAGGGCATGGCAGCTGGGTTCAATGCAAAAAGTGCAAAATCATGCACTTAGGGTAAAGAAACCCAGAGACGGAATACAAAATGGGAGAAGAGGCATTGATGGCCACCAGAAAGGAAAATGACCTGGCAGTACTCATATATGACCTCAAGGAGGAAATAAGAAATTAACTTCATACTTACCGTAATGTCATGTTCAGTTAGCTCCAACATTGTCAATGGGCAATCATAACAATTGGGTATAGTGCACCCCTACCAGGGGAATGGCACAGCCCAAGCTTTAGAATGTTGGACATATGATTCCATGTTGCAGCAACTCCTCAGTTACTGCTTACCTCGCAGTGCCATAACAGCTACAGATTTTCATACATTATAATCTATTGTCAACATAAAACATATTGCCACATGAAAAGAAAACACTGTCTTATCTTCCATGCACATGTCCAAGGAGAAGGCTCTCCACAGGACTTAAGGTTTGGACAATCTGATCCTCCTTGCTGGAAGAACCATCATGTACAAAAGGCAGGTTCCAAATCTTCCACACATCTGGAAAGCTGGGGCTGATCACCGCTAACGTAGCACTTACAGACAACAACTTGATGCAGTGAGGCCACCTGTAACAAGGAAAATACCTCAAGAGTCATCAGTTAAGCTGTTAACCTGCGGTCACAGACTGATCAAAAATAAACCTTTCACATATATATACATATATATCTTATATTTATGAGTACGGTACAGCAAGAAAGAGGAGATGTCCCAAAAAATAGAAGGGGGATTTTTACAACAGGACATCCCTCCTAGCATACAGGATAAGATTCTCCCGGAGAAGCAGGCTCCTGGGAGGGCCCCACTGACAATGTTGGAGCTGACAGAAAATAAAATTACGGTAAGTATGAAGTTAATTTCTTCTTTCTGTAGCGCACCACACTGTCAATGAGTAATCATAACAACTGGGTTCTAAGAAGCAGTACCTAGAAAAAATGGGAGAGGGAAGAAGATTATCCCATATGTCAGAGGCAAGTACTGAGAATTACTTGTGAACTGCTGTCTGTAGTACTCTGGGACCAAACTGCCTTAGCTGAATTCTGAACATCGAGATGGATGTTTTTGTGCACGTGTGGATGTGAGGTCACGTAACTGCCTTGCATAACCTTAAAACTAACGCTTCACCTGCATGTCTAGTGTATCTATCGCCTTAGCCCTGGAAGGGGGAACCTTGAGGAGAGCTGGGAACCTCCTCTTACTGCAACGCTGGCTTGAATAACGCAGGCTTTGTAACAAGGGTGGCCTAAAAAGGAAGGCCTCTTGACTCTGTTTCTCTGATCCATGAGAACAAACAAGATTCTCAGACTCACGGGAAGCAGCCATCCATTTAGGATAGATCCTAACAATGCAAGATAAATCCAACGTGTGCAGTTCCTTCCCTTGGATTGAGGAGGTTGCAGACAGGTGGACAGAAACCTATGTCCTGGACCCCTGGAAGGCAAACAGCACCTGAGGGACGAACACCATTCTGAATATCGCCTGTCCTTATGCCAAATAAGGTATGGCTGCTTAATAGGAAGCCTGTAAAACAGTACATTCAGCGTGGTGTATGGGACTGGTTCGAGAAACTCTTTGCAGGAGCACTGAGAACACCAGTCAAATCCTACAGAGAACCAGAGATCAAGACAGCAGATGTGTCCTACGAACATGCGCCTGTTAATTCCTAGGCCAAAAAAACAGGGCTGTGAGAGCAGAATTCGGCCTCTCAGTGAACTCAATGCAAACCTCTTTGCCATCTTGTAGAAAAGAAAAAACTGCGGAATAGAGGCAATAATAGAAACATAGAATGTGATGGCAAATAAGGACTGCTTGGCCTACCTAGTCTGCCGATATCCCTACCTAATGGATAAGCTGCAGATCCTAGTTAACGAACAGCCTACTTCCTCCTACCCCTCACTAGAATTGCCTTATGTCTGTCCCATGCAGTCTTGAATTCCCCCACTCCATGACCTCCTCAGGAAGGCTGTTCCATGCATCCACAACCCTCTCCATGAAAAAATACTTCCTCACATTACCTCTGAGCCATCCCCCCTTTATCTTCAAATTGTGCCCCCTTGTTCTTGTACATCTCTTTTTCTAAAAGATGCTATGCTCTTGGACTTTATTGATTTCCTTGTGGTACTTGAAAGTTTCTATCATGTTCCCCCTCTACCTCCTTTTCTCAAGGGTATACATATTAAGCCCCTTTAGTCCTCTTCATATGTCTTCTGGTGCAGACCCTGCACCATTTTGGTTGCCCTCCTCTGGACAGCCTCCACCCTATGTCTTTGCAGAGATGGGGTCTCTAGAACTGCACACAGTACTCCAGATGTGGTCTCACCAACTGTCTGTACAGAGGGAAAATTACTTCCTGTTTTCTACTGGTGAAGCCTCTCCCTATGCATCCCAGTATCCGCCCAGCCCACCTTACTGCCTTCTCACATTGCTTGCCCACCTTTAGGTCATCTGATATAACTACCCCCAGTCCCTTTCCATTTTTGTTGTTGTCAGTATCTCACCCCCCATTGTGTACTCTTCCTCTGGGAGCTGAAGTAGCTGGCCTGGCTGTTTTAATGGGAGTCCTTATTTTCTAAGATGCCTCCAGGGCTTGCTCTACCTGTTGGCCAAACAGATATATACCATCAAAGGGGACATTCATCACCTGATGTTGAGAATCACAGGAAAATCCTGATGTCCGAAGCCAGGAATGTTTTCTGAGACAGATTCCAGCAGCAGCTGCTCTAGAAGCTGTATTGTAAGCATCCATGGAAGCTTTAAGTTGATGGCTATAACATTCAGTCCCTCAGGTAACAGCCTATAGTATCTCCAATTTGGAGTCACACTCCAGGAGACCTTCCATTAAAGACTTCAGGGAAGTCCAAAGAGCATATTCATATTGGGAGAAGTACCCTTGATAGCTGGCAATATGCATGCCCACGGTTGCGGCTGCAAATGCTCTTTTTCTCCAAGTTATCTATCTTAAAAGACTCTTTATTGATAGGACATGCTGATACTTCATGTGGAAGAACAGCTTTGTCATTCTCAGTGAGAACAAGCAGTGCATCTGCGATGGGTTGTGATGCCAGAATGCATCTCTCCTTGGGAGGGACATATTTCCTGTTTATTGTTTTGCAGACAAAAGGAATAAGAGCTGACCTTGACCAAACTGCCTCGGACAAGGTCTCAAAAGGTGGGGGTATTGGTAGTGTAAGGTTCACTGGAATGTTAGGAATATGGAGCCATTCTAGGCGCAAAAGCCTACCTAGGCCCACAGAGGATGTCTGTAGAGCTTGGGTTGCCCTCATATTTCTGAGTAGAGACTGGAAGAAAAAGTCCTCTACTGAGCTTTCAGTTGGAAGAGAGGGCTTGCCAACCAAACTACAGAACAATTCTTTGTCATCTTCTTCAGAAACGATAAGGTCGGGATCAGACTCATCTTGCTTCAATTCCTCTTTGGAAGGGGTGGGAGCTGCTTCAAATAGGCCGTTGCCTGGCCTTGGCAAAGGATAAACAGGAGACACTGGAACCGGCACTGGACCTGGAGTCACACCACCAGGAGGAGGTGCCAGATGCAGCAGCACAACCAGCACTGAAGTCGGCGCCAGACGCGGCAGTGAAGCCTGCAACGAACCAGATGGCACCGCTTGAAGATCCATAGAAAACCTAAAAGGATTAGGAGAAAAAGATGGTACTTGTGCTAGCCCCTGCGAAGTAGAAGAGTAAGGAGATGGCACATGGAACTGGCATCAGTGGCGCGGGCACTGGCAAGGGAAGATAATCCGTTGCCGACACTGGACACTCAACCTGCCCCGAAAGTCCCAACCGTTACTCAGAAGTCCCTAGGCCGGAAGGCCCTTGGGCCAGATCCACCAGAAGGGGCAAATGAGACAGATGCTATACCACTGCTCCATGAGAGTGGCCCTTTGGTGAAACTGCCCACCAGGAATCCCGCAAGAAGACAGAGAAGGGCTCCAGTGTTGAGAGTCTAAACGAGCAGGGGCAGAGGCCATTGGGGAACAGTGGATGTTCTACCACTCCCTACCACCGATGACCTCTTGGCAGATGTACCAGAGGGTGACCTCAAGCGGTACCTTTTTTCCCCCCTTCCAACGGAAAGAGGAAGAGTTCAAGGCTGAGTGGTGCCAGGTCCCTGACCTAAATGGTCCTTCCTCCCCAACACTGGACTGCGCGTGGTCGTACCCCCGGAGAGGGCGGTGGATCAGACACAGCCCAGTTGCCTGATCAGTCTTCATACGGTGAGTCCCTCCCATCACTGTCACCATCCATGGTTGACTCCCTCAAATGATAAAGCTAAGAAATAAGAAATTTCTCTTCATCTTTTTAAATTAACAAAATAATAAACTAAGTAAATCTGAACACTGACTTCATATAGACATGAAGATTCGACTCCCAAAGGGTGAGCGACATCATCCCTTAAGTGCACTCAAAGGCGGGGAAAAAGGAACTGAGACAGTTGGAGGGTTGACGGAGAGATAGCCTACACAGACGCAAGCCAGTCTCGCAGTGCCGCACATGCACGGTCCTACCTCGGCACCTGCCCTGCTGAAGAAGCAAAAGTTATCTTTCCCAGCACATCAACCTTTCTTGACTCCTGACGAGAAGAAAGAGCACTCATGTGCTTAGGAGCCTTACAGCTACCATGTGAAGCCATAATCACTACAGAGTCTGTATCAGGCTGTGAAGAATAATATGGCTTGGCAGAAGGGGCCAGATATTGTTTATCTACCTTTCCTGAAACTGCAGTCAGTTGAGCAGGCCTGTGCTGGGCTGCCAAACTAGCATCCTGTAGGACAGAATGCACACAAGGAATAATTAGGCCAAGACCTCCAAGAACTCAAAAAGATTTTTCTTGGAAGAATCATCTTCTTCAACTTGGAACCCCAGTTTAGCCTGAATCTGTTTAAGGAAGGCTTGAAAGGAGGCATCTTGAGGGGGAGATTCAGGGGTGTTTCTCACACTCTCCTCCAAGCAAGAGGAAAGAGAAGAACTTGACCCAACCACATCTGCAACCTCTTCTTCCTTATCCATGGCCTCCTCCTCCTCCTCCTCATATGCTGGATTGTAATCCAGTTCATCATCAATGTCGACCATCACTAGCTAAGGGCCGATCATACAGGAAAACAAATGAGGAGGTGCCAAAAAGAGGTATAATGTTGGCAGTTGTTCAGGACCCGGCACAGTGGCAGGGACCAAAAACTGGAACATCGACAGAAATGTCGACAACGGGACAGCTGAGGGCACAGATGGGACAGGCATTGATGGTGGCAGCACCAGCAGGCGCTGCACCAGTTCCGACATTGTTTGGTAAAATGCCTGCGCATCGATGGAGCCTGAATGGGTCGGCGATGGCAGAATCGTTGACAGGACAGTGCTCAATGGTGGAACTGGTTGCAAATTCCCAGACAGGGAAGACGAGATGACACCGGACCCTAGCCTTGGTGACCAAGAGACAGCTAGAGGGGCAGCAGGCCTGGGATCCATCTTTATCCGTAGACTTACCCGGCTGTATAGGTTAACAAGAATGGTCTGTCTAGAGGAGTGTCTTTTTCTTTTCTGCGCTTGTCCTTGTCAGAATGGTAGTGTTCACCCACCGATTTTGAAGATTTATTCTTTCTTTCTAAAATTCTGTGACTGCTGCCACTGACCACAGAGATCAACAGGCTGACGGTGAACCAGGTACAGAGACGGTTGATGATGGTGAAGCCACCTTCGCCACAACCTGGTTCCCCATTTCTTGTAGCAGTAAATAATTTTCCAATGTTTTCTTGCAATGTCTCCTGGTTGCCTGGGTAAAGCCCTGGCAAATTATGCAGGCTTTAACACTGTGGTTTGTACGGAGGCAACAGATACAAACAGACTGGCTGTCATCTTTATATATCTTCACATTGCCACAATGGCAATAACAGAACAATGGTTCCTTGTCTTTCGATGGCAGCATAAAAGTTGAAATTAAAAAAAACAAACTCGGAAAGTAAAGGTGTCAGTGAATACTTTGCAAATGTTCAATGCTGTTTTCCAGCAGTGGTGGACTGATGTGCAGTTAACAGCCACAGAAAGAACTGAGGCATGCTGATGATGCTGACATAACCGGCAAGGCATGTCGACATGGATGGCCCAAACTGGTAAAAAGTTGCTGGGTGGTTTTGACACTGACGGCTTACATTTCCATGATGTGGCACAATGGAGGGTGATATCTTCGAAGATCAATCATGCATTGCAGTGTTGACGTTACCCTAATGTGGCACACTCTATGCAAGCACTACTATGTCTCTATTTTACTTTGACCAGACAGTGCAGAAATTAGGGTAAGACTACCACTGTGTCGTATGATAGTTCAAACCCCAAGGAACACCACACCACAGATTCTCTAAGGTTCCATGAACATTTCCTCCCGCCTTGATAAAGTGTAAGAGATACGTGAAACATTGGTGGAGGGGGTGCTGTGTGTCCTGATCAGTTTGTTTGTATTAATAAAAGCGATTTTTTAACTGGACCTAGTATTTAGGTCTATTGTTTTGTCAGTCGCCGAGTTGCTCCGCTTTTGTTCATTTACCTAGTTTCTTGTTTTGCAGTAGCACCGGCCATGTCTCACGCAGCTACCTTCTGCAACACTAAATAAGGCTCCATGAACTTTTTACAAGGTTCTGGCTCTCAGTTACTGTGAGTGTGGGGGGTTGGGGGTGGAGGGCGGATAATGGTCATGTTACTGTGGCTCTATGAAGGAGATATTCTCGAAGATCTGAAGTTACAGTTAGTAACTTTCCTATCTTCCAAGAATCAGTCTTCTCTGGTGATCCAATCTTTGGTCAAGAGGCAAGTTCCCACTTAATGAGAGCAACAGGCTCAACAATTTGACCATAAGAACCTGGTTATTATGACTGCTACTGGGATTGGGGCTGCACCTGAGTCTCCATATGTACTGCAAGAATCTTTGTAGTTATACTTGTGTCTCTGAGATCTCCGAAGTAGTTGTTACAGAGGTTGACTCAGAGACTTCCCTCAGTACGTACTAATAGCAACTCCAAATTTAATTAAAGACATAAGCTTGGTTCCTATCTCTGGAGGTAAAGCTGTTGAAACCTTTATCAGCTGCAGTGTGGGCAACTCAGAGACACCCGTTGGAGTTCTCCCACTGCCACGCTTCGGGCTATTTTCAAAGAGGTGTATACACTTGTTAAGCTGGCCCCACTTTTGAGAAATATATTCCCCTGAAGAGGCAGAGAATTCCTCTTTTTTTTTTAGTACTACAGTAGTTTGGAATGTTGTCCATGATTGAAATCTGTATCTAACTGTATTTATTGGAAGCAGAGCTACAGCTGATTAATAGGACTGCCAGATGATCACCATCTTGCCTCTCCTTTAGAAGCAGATTTTAAATGAAAAACTCTCATTAATAACCTTTACACATTATGGTCTGGTTTCTGCCCCCTTTGTTGCCTCAAGCAGCATTTAAACTTAGATTAGGTGTTATACTTCATAATAGTGCAAACATTCCAGGCAATGAAACTGCCACTACAATCAGACTTTCAGATGGACAAATTAAAAACAATGGGGGGGAACACTGACCTGGGTAATATACTTGTAAATATAAAATTAAATGCCTACATGTCACAGCTACAGTACCAGGAAAGAGGTTGCAGTGGAAGTCAAATGAAATACTTCTCCATAAAAAAAAAAAAAGTCAAGAGTTTATTAGAAGACTTTAGACACCAACTGCATTTTAACAAGCCAAAAAAACATAAAAATATCAGACAGTTTGCCAGCTTGGCTTGCATACAAAAAGAAGAGAAATGTCAAGAGCAAGCATACCTTGGAAAAGAATACTGTAAGGTGAGTTTCACTGCCAAGAACCCAGATAGGGAATTTAGGAGATTTCAGGAAAGCACCAACCTAAAATCAAGAAACATACTAATTAAATTTACTAACAATAACTAGTCATTTGTAATAGACATGCTCTATTTAAAAACAAAGAGTGTGCAAATTCTCATAGAAACATAGAATTTGATGGCAGACAAGGACTGCTAGGCCCACCTAGTCTGCCCATTTCCCTACCTAATGGATAAGCTGCAGATCCTAGTTAACCAGCAGCCTACTTCCTCCTACCCCCCACTAGAATTGCCTTATGTCTGTCCCATACATTCTTGAATTCCTCCACTGTTTTTCATGCATCACCACCCTCTCCATGAAAAAATACTTCCTCACATTACCTCTGAACCGTCCCCCCTCTGTCTTCAAATTGTGCCCCCTTGTTCTTGCACATCTCTTTTTATGAAAGATGCTACCCTCTTGGACTTTGTTGATTCCCTTGAAGTACTTGAAAGTTTCTGTCAGTCCCCCCTCTCTCTCCTTTCCTCAAGGGTATACATATTAAGCTCCTTTAATCTCTCTTCCTGTATCTTCTGGTGCAGACCCTGCACCATTTTGGTTGCCCTCCTCTGGACAGCCTCCACCCTGTCTATGTCTTTGCGGAGACGGGGTCTCCAGAACTGCACGCAGTGCTCCAGATGGGGTCTCACCAACTGTCTGTACAGAGGGATAATAACTTCCTGTTTTCTACTGGTGATGCCTCTCCCTATGCATCCCAGTATCCCCCAGCCCTCCTTACTGCCTTCTCACATTGCTTGCCCACCTTTAGGTCATCTGATATAACTATCCCCAGGTCCCTTTCCATTTTTGTTGTTGTCAGTATCTCACCCACCACTGTGTACTCTTCCCCTGGGTTTTTTGTTTCCCAGGTGCATTACTTTGCACTTCTTTGCACTGAATCTAAGCTGCCATACATTTGACCATTCCTCCAACCTTGCTAAGTCCCTTTGTATCAACCCTGTTGCAGATCTTTGTGTGGTCTGCAAACAGACATACTTTTCCTTCCAGTCCCTCTGCAATGTCACTTATAAAGACTTTAAAGAGGACCGGACTCAGTATTGAACCCCTGCGGTACACCCCACTAGTAACACCTCTTTCTTCACTGTGGACTCCGTTTACTATTACCCCCATGTCCTGTTGTCCAGCCAATGTTTTACCCAGGCTACCACCCTGGAACCCACTCCCTGGCTGGCTAATTTGATTATTAATCTTTTGTGTGGGACTGTGACAAATGCCTTGCTAAAGTCTAGGTAGGCCATGTCCACAGCCCCTCCCTGGTCTACTACTTTGGTCACCCAGTCAAAGAAATTAATTAGATTTGTCTGACATGACCTTCCTGCTGTGAATCCATGCTGCCTTGAGTCCTGTGCCCCACTGGCCTCTAGGTACTCAACAATTCTTTCCTTCAGAAGTGATTCCATCATTTTCCCTACCACTGAGTTCAAACTGACAGGTCTGTAGTTTCCTACCTCTGTCTTGCTCCCACTTTTGTGAAGGGGAATCACATCCACCCTCGTCCAGTCCTCAGGTACCACACCATCCTCCCATGATTACTAAAAAGGGTAGTCAGTGTACTAGTTAAATACCTTCCACAATCATTTGGGGAATGCTGGAGACTATGTTCATGTAAATTAGCAGATCGCGGCCATATTTTTTGGTCTCGTCCTTTGTTGATGCCATTTTGGTATTCTCTACAACAAGACATATCGGAATGTATACGGGAATCGGTGGAACTCACTGCTGAACTGGTGGTGCTGTCTATTTTTCCCCCACCATAACCCTCCATGGCACCGGACCCTATTATCAATATTTATTCTAGCAGCCAAAAAGGCTATAACTAAGAGATGGTAATCTTTAATTATTCCAACGGTCCATGACTGGAGAAGGCTGGTAGCAGATATTTACCGTATGAAGTCCCTAATGGCTAGACTCCATAATAAACAATCCTTGTTTGAGCCTCTGTGGAGACCATGGGTTATTTTTATTCAAGATGTGAACCTGATTTTGTCCCTTGAATCTCCTACACTCTCATTTATGAGATGTTGGAGGAGTTGGCTCTTAACTGGGTTTCTGGAGGAATGTTGTCAGAACCTATATAATAGATTTATGTTCTGGGAAAGATACGGATTTATAAGGTGGGATGCTCTTTGCTTAGACAGTTTTTATTTTTAACATAAAAAAACTATCAAATGATCTATCCTGTCTTAAAAAGCTTATTGGTAAAACAAGTGCATTTTTTGAATAAGGTCATTGTCAATTATATGTATGCAAATGTACGGATTTATGTCACCTAATACCAATAAAAAGAAATAAAAAAAAAGGGTAGTCAGTGGTGTTACTAGTTCTCCCCTTAGTTCTTTTAGAACTCTGGGGTGAATGAAAATACAATCCCTACAAGCTTTGGGAAGCATGTAGAAGTTAAAAATGGGCTCACTTAGAGGTTGAGAAATTCCATGGCTCACAGCTGTATGTTCTGCGTAGGCAACAGAAACATTCTGCTTATGTTACTTACTGTGTGCATGTATATGTATGGGGAGTGGAGCTGGGGGGAGGGGCAGCATGGTAAAACTACTGTATAACCCCAAATCCCACACAACTCATTAAAAAATGTTTAAACTTTTTCAATATAGTGAATGTCTGCCTTCAATAAGTTTTCTAAGCATCAGTGGGTGACAGTAGTCCCTCTGTAATAATGATGGGCTGAGTTTGTGTTTGTCACTTAATTTAATAGAGGTTTACATCACAACGTTTTCATGTGCTCCTCTCAAATGCTAATAAGGAATCTGTCATTGAAGCTGTATGTCCATGTGTTAAAGGGCAGAAATGAAAGAAAAGGCCGGTAGCCTATAGCTATGTCTCTTGTAGCGGTAGAGGAAAGCTCGCTGTAACTCTCGATTTTCTACAGCATCTCCTCCATGTAGCCACACTCTTTGGTCTTAGAGAGCTGGAGGTGACAGGACGCTGCAGGTGGGAGAATGTTTGGAAAGAAATGTCGCAGACACACAGGACTGATGCTTGCACACTGCATGCGCCTGCTCTGTACTAAAAGGCATCATCCCACCCAACTGCTTCAGTTCATTTTTTTCCCCAGAGTGCAAAAGTAAAACACAAAACTTAAAGAATGGTGGGGAAAAAACGTAAAATTACCAGATGTGGGAAATGTAATAAAAAGAAAAGGGGGCCCAGAGAGTCAGGTGATGTGCTTGGTGTGAGAGGGAGCTTCCCTCTTAGCTCCATGAGCCACGCTTATTGAAAGAGGCAAAAAACCTGTAAAAACCGGGGTTTTTTTGCTTTTATTTTCCAACTACTGCCATGCAAGAGAACTAATTAAGGTGAACCTGTTGACTTACTATGGCCAAAATGAGTAACAAGGAGCCTCAACAAATGGATCTGACAGCTGCTCCACCAGTGCTACCACGATCTCAGGCGACATAGGCAGGGCTTACCCCTTGATTCACCGCCAGAGGCCGATGACCGGGAAGACACATAAGACAAACTTGAGCGGTTCTTCACTGAATTAACTTCAATTAAAATTACACTGTTGGAGCTTGTCGGTGATTTTAAAACCCTAAACCAGCTCTGGAAACATTGACCAGGTGAGTGAGTGATGTTGAAACTTGCATTAGCTCCACAGAGGATTGTCAGGAGCAGGAGACTACTGAAATACAGCAGCTGAAGGAAAAAAAAAAAATCAAATATTTTTTAATTACGTACCTACTGTAATTCTTGATCTTCTTGTACAAAGTCACCACCACTCATTCACACTGATGGGACTACACAGGAGGCACTAGGACTCAGTGGGAGACAAAATTCTTCAGGAGGGCTGGCGCCAGGTAGGGCCGTAAGGAAGCAGCACCGCGAGCTCGGCTTGTGCCATATAGGCTACTAAGTGTCAACCCTCCAAACGCTGCAGTACCTTTTTTACCAAGGAGGTGCAGCGTAATCTAACCTAGTGAAACTAACCTATGTCGGACATAAGATAGTCTGAATGACCAGTGTAAGAAGGGTCGACACAACAGAGTCTTCACGGCCCAGCCATCGAGGCAGTGAAGACCACAAATGGATAAGTGAGCTCAGGGGATAGCGGGTGGGCGTGTTAATGAGTGGTGGAGACTCTATCCAAGAAGATCAAGAATTACAGTAGGTACGTAATTTACATATCTTCCTGGACATAAAATCTCCAGCACTTATTCACACTGATGGGAGAGTACTGAGCTAAATAATCCCCTGAGATGGGCGGTAGGAAAGAGGAGCTCACTTTAGGACAGGAGACCATTAAGGATTGTCCTGCCAAAGAACTGATGCTGTCTGGCATGGACATCCAAGGCACAGTGCTTTATGAAAGTGTTCACAGAGCTCCAAGTGACCACACTGCAGATGTCTACAATGGGCATGTCTCAGATTTCTGCCAGAGATGCCGCAACTGCTCTGGTAGAATGAGCGTATACTCTGCCTTCCAGCTTAACCTGTGCCATGGAGTAGCACTGGCGAAGGCATGCTACTAGCCATTCTGAAATGCATCCGATAGCAACAGACTGACCCAGCCAGGTTGTGCTGAAGAAGACAGTTGTTTTGACGTGTGGATTTCCTTAGTTCTGTCTAAGTAGAACCGCAAGAAAAAAATTACTCACCATAGTAATGTTGTTTCTTCTAATGGAGTCTTGCTGTATTCTGAACCTAATAGTTTTGGGATGTGGTGGGGCAGGCACAGTGCTGCACCCCAGAGGTGTACTGGACATGCCTCCATCTCTTAGGGGGGTTCTTTTAGTTTGTTTATTAAGCATTTTTGGTAAATCACTACCTGTTGGGCTCTTTTTGGGTTTTCTCGACTTGAGTCTTTTGACCCTAAAACCTTGTTTTGCCATTTGGCACAACATTTTTGAAACAATTTCTTCTTTTAGTTAGTTTAATGCTTGTAAGAATCTGATGGTTACACTTCAGAGTACCACAGACAGAGGTTTGAAAACCAAGCTCGAGCTCAACGTTCTATGCCTTTGCATAGAGTTAACCCTTTACTCTCCGGAGCAGTTCAAGTGCTGGGGCTAACTATATATAGTCAGAATACAGCAAGACTCCATTAGAAGAAACAACATTACTATGGTGAATAATGTTTTATTCAAACAACATGAAGTCTTGCTGTATTCTGACTATATGCAGACTACCAAAGAGTACCCCTTGGAGGAGGGAGTTACAGAACTTATTTTGGGAACACGCCCTGCAGCACAGCCATGCCAAACCTAGCATCACTTCGTGACTGGATGTTCAAAAAGTAATGCTTGGTAAAAGTGGAAATATGTCCACTAAAGGTATATCTCTAGCTACTGCGACCAAAGCAGCTGTACCTCTGGTAGATGAGCCCTCAGGCCTGAGGGAGGTTCCTTCCCAAGTTTAGAATAGCAGAATTGAATACAAGAGACAATCCACCTGGCAATAGACCTCTTGGTAGCAGGTTTGCCCTTTCCCACTTCACCATAAGTGAGAAACAACTGCGAGCAGTCCTTCCTATGGGCCTTAGTATTCTCAATATAGTAACTAAGAGCCCTTTTTACATCAAGACTGTGTAACCTCCTCTCCCCAGAGGAGGAATGATCAGTGAAAAACACAGGCAATGACAGACTAGTTCAGATGAAAGTCTGACACCACCTTGGGAAGAAACTTTCTATTGGTGTGGAGGACCACCTTATCCCTATGAAAGGAAATTAAATTACGTTCCACTGATAAGGCCTGTAATTCACTGATTCTCCTGGCAGAGGTAATGGCCACCAGGAACACAGTTTTCCAGGTCAAGTATTTCAGCTCAGCTGAAGATAAAGAGATGTTCAGATCCCAAGAAGGGGTAGGCTCCCTAAAGGGAGGATTGACATGAACCAAACCTTTAAAGAATTTTCTTGAAAATTGGATGGGAAGCTAGGGTGGAGCCCTTACCAGCAGAAAGGAAGGCAGACACAGCTGTTAAATGCACCTTGAGAATAGTAGGCTAGAGGCCTAAACTGTTAAGATGCACTAAATAGTCCAACACAGTGGCAATATCTGTCAGTTCTGGCTAAGTATGCCTCCTGGAACACC
This sequence comes from Neoceratodus forsteri, assembly GCA_016271365.2. Taxonomy (NCBI): domain Eukaryota; kingdom Metazoa; phylum Chordata; order Ceratodontiformes; family Ceratodontidae; genus Neoceratodus; species Neoceratodus forsteri. The sequence goes on from CM057456.1 coordinate 1,846,102,958, forward strand.
AAAACCAAAACCTTTTCCATTTGGAGTTGTAAGTCTTCCTAGTAGCAGGTTTCCTGCTAACTTTCAAAATATCCAGGACTGATTGGGAGAGATGCAAACTTGCATATTCTAACTCTTCGAGAGCCAGGCCTGGAGCCTGAGAGTCTGAAGGTTGGGATACAGAATCCTCCCCTGAAAGGAGGTGAGGAGATTGTGTTGCCTGGGAAGACACAAGGGCAGTGTTACTGACAGTGACAACAGTAGAGGATACCAAGGCTGTCTGGCCCAATCTGGAGCCACCAGAATCACCTTGCAATGTTGAGACCTGATTTTTATCAGGACCCGGAATAGCAGAGGAAAAGGAGGAAATGCATACAGAAACCTGCTGGTCCAATTCAGCAGAAGAGCATCCTAAGGGACAGGACCCAGAATGGGTGGTCGGCAACAATAAAGAGGAAGTTGATGATTGTCCAGGGCTGCAAAGAGATCTATCTCTGGAGTGCCCCATCTCTTGAAAATGACTTAAAGAACTAGAGGGTTCAGGGTCCATTCGTGATGATCCCGAGAAATCCTGCTGAGAGCATCTGCAAGAATGTTGTCATTCCCTGGGAGATGCACAGCCATCAGGGAAGCCTGAAGAGATAAGCTGGAGACCATACTTTCATGGCCTCTGTGCACAAGGCCAAGGACTGAGTGCCTCCCTGCTTGTTGATGTACCACATGGTTGTGGTATTGTCAGCCTGATCTGCACCAGTTTCCCCTGAACCACAGTTGAGAATTTCTGAAGTGCTAGAAAGTCAGCTCTCAATTCAAGAAGATTTATGTGTAGGAGGGACTCCTGGTGTGACCAGGTTTCCTGAGCTGTAAGATGATCTAGGTGGGCTACCCAACCCAGCAGGGAGGCATTTGTGGTGAGAGTCACAGCAGGGACTTGACTAATAAAGGGAACCCCTTGTCGAAGATCGTCTTCCTCCAGCCACCACTGAAGGGCCTGGACTAAGGTTTGAGAGACTGGAACCAGTTTGGAGAGAGGGTCCTTTTTCTGAGACCAGTAAGATTTGAGATGAAACTGAATATCTCTCATCTGAAATCTTGCTCCCTGAACTACTGCTGTGGAAGCTGCCATGTGGTCCATCAGTTGTAGAAAGTGTCTGGCTGGACGAGACCCTAGAGGACGAAAAGAGGAGGCCAGAGTGACCAATGACCGAACCCTTGAGAGAGGGAGAAATTCCCTTGCCTGAATAGTATCTATTTCCACCCCATGAAGGTGAGAAGTTGGGCTGGCTCCAGAACAGACTTCTCTAGATTTAGAATGAAACCCAAGAGTTCTAGAAGTTTTGGGTGACCTCTAAGGCTGACCTGACTTGGTCTGAGGACTGGCCCACTAAGAGCCAGTCGTCCAGGTATGGAAACAGAGGGATGCCCTGCCTCCTGAGGAATGCCACCAGTACTGCAAGACACTTGGTGAACACCCTTGGAGCAAATGTTAGGCCGAAGGGCATGGCCCTGAATTGATAATGGCCTGAGGGCAACTTGAACTTGATGTACTTTCTGTGGGATTGTCTGATGGGTATGTGGAAGTCGGCATCTTTGAGGTCCAGGGAGGCTAGCCAGTCTCCTGGTCTCGGAAACGGAAGAATTACTTCCAGAGTCACTATTTTGAACTTTGGTTTTGTCAAATGTTTGTTCAAGTACCTTAAATCTAAGACGGGTCGCCACTCCCCTCTCTTTTTTTGGGGTTAGAAGTATCTGGAATACAGTCCTTTTCCCCTGTGACAAAGAGGTACCTTCTCTATTGCTTGCAAAAGCAGAAGAGAGGAGACTTCTTCCTCTAAGGCCTTTGTCTCCAAGGGAGAGGGAGAGGGAGGACTGAAGGGCCTTGCTCTCATTCTTGGGAACCTTGTGAAACTGAGAGCAAGTCCCTAGCTCACTACTTCCAGGACCCATTTGTCTGAAGTAACAGACTCCCAGGCCTGGGAGTAGTGAGCCAGCCTGCCCCCTACTGGGATTGGGGAGGCAACCCTGAATGACACCTCAGGGTGTCTGCTTGGCAGGGGGCTTAGACTGAGTACCTGATGGGGTCCTGGTCACCCCATGTCTACCTCTTCCCCTAAAGAACCCCCTCTGCTGGAAAGAAGAGGAGGAGGCCTGAGCTTGGTAAAAAGGACCGTGAAAAGGCCTGCCCCTGCCCCTAAACTGCTGCCTCTGAGGAGTAGTCTGCTTTCTTTGGCTGCAGCACTCCTATAGGTGGTCCTGTATTCGTCCATTTTTTTCATATAATTCTCTGTTTGATCCCCAAAGAGAGAATTACCAGTTACAGGAAACTCCATGGCCTTAGCCTGAGTATTCTGTGAGAGGCTGGTACACCTAAGCCAAGCAAATCTCTTCATGGAGATACAGGTAGCCATGACCCTGGAATGGACATCATTAGAGTCAACAGCAGCGTGGAATTGCACTTTAGATGCCTCTATACCATTTGCAGCCACCTGCTCCAGCTCCTTGGCTAGCTGGGAAGGGGTGCATTCTTAGCTAGCTCCAGAACTGTATCCCACATAGATGTCTGGTACCTAGCTGTATATGCCATGTAGTTAGATTGTCTGAGTCCCAAAGAGGATGCCAAGTACTGCTTTTTTTTTGCCATGGCATCCACTTTCCTGGAATCCTTGTCTGGGGGTGTGAGATGCCAGGGGAATATTAGCCTTGCCACAGGCTGCAGCTTGTACTACCCCAACATGGCTGCTATGATTGGTAAGGAATTCCATCCCGGGACCTGACAAAGTATACCTCCTGTCCATTCTCTTTTCCACAGGGGGTATGGATGTAGGAAATTGTAACATTTTTTGTGTCTGCTTCCCGAAGGATTTGTGTAAGGGGATAGACACCCTCTTTGACTCTGGTACATCCACCATTTCTAAACAGTCAGGTTCTTCCTGATCCTGTTCAGCCTCTTCCAGAGGAAGATGAAGAGTCTCAGCCACTTTCTTGTAAAACAAGAAATGGGAAGAGGACTCAAAGCATGGGAGGAGAAACCTGAGAGGGCCTGTCTGGGGAGATGTCAGGCTCTACCGGTCCATCTAGGCCCTCACCCTCATCATCATAATCTTCCTCCTCCTCCTCCCAATCGCTCTCATAATAAGCTTCAGGATCTATGTCTGAAGCAGACATTTCCGACCGAACCGGTCTGCTTTGAACTGAAACTGGTTCAGTCGGAACTGGGCAAAGCGACTGAACTACTGAAATCGCTTTCGCGATCTCCTCAGCGGTCGAACCATGGGAAGTTGGGTCTATGTAATAATGGTGAATGCCTAAAGGCGATCATCGTTATTGCTCAGTCAGAGTGCTGAAAACATTTTCGGCACTGTGACAACCCCAGCGCATCAGGACAACAGGGCCAGGGCAGTTTTTTTACTGCTTTCTGTTTGGGGGGGGGCGCACCCCCTACTTAAGGATTCTCAACTGTTCAGGTCGTGCAGGTCTAGAAAGGGGCGCCAGCCCCCCCCCCCTTTTGGAACCAGGAAGTACCTGGACACAAACCTTGGGTCTGGTGGAGGACCCGCCACCTTCCTGATCACCTCCTTTTGGAGGAGCAGGGCAATGTCGGCTCGACGGGCTGACAGAGAGGCTGCGGACCCTGTAACCCCCCCCCCCGTGGGACGATGGCTCGGAAGGGCGGGGCCTGCTCGAACTCCAAACTCCAGAGGCAGACCCTTTCCTACCACCTCCAACACCCAACGGTCCGTGGTGATAGCAGACCAGGCAGAAAGAAAGTGTCGGAGCCGTCCCCCCACAGGGGGAACCCAGGGGGAAGCGATGAGGTTGGGGGCGACACCTCTCAACCCGTCATTGGGCAGGCTTGAAGGAAGGACCAGCCGAGGGACCTCCTGGGCCTTTTCCTCTCGGCTTCCTGTTAGAGGAAGCTGCAGGCTTGGCTTTGGGGTGCCGAGTGCGAGCCTGCTGGCTCTGATACTGGTGTTGCTGGGCTGGACGTGCTGTAGGGGCAGAAGGGCAAAAAGACTTATATTGCTGTCGACGGCCTTTGTCCTTCTGAGCAGACATGACCGAGTCCAAGGAGGCATTGGACCTTTCAATTCTCTGGAGGTGGCCTTCCACCCCAGGCCCGAACAAGTCCTCCTTAAAAGAAGCTGTGTAGGAGGATCCCAAGGAGGCCAGGATAAATGCAGCGACCGAGAAGCCTGGGCCGCCTCACTCTCGAGGGCTTATCATCTGCTCGGAGTTGCTCAGCCGAGCTAACTGGCCATGGAAATCGCCTAACGGGCTCTTGGACTTCTACTGGTGGATAATGTTTCGGGAGCCCAAGTTGGAGCCGGGCAGCACTGCCTTGAGGACATTAAAAAAGACCTGTACAACTTGCAGGCCTATGGGTGTTAGTCAAGCCGAGGCAGGACGATGTGGAATGCAGATCGGTTCTGGACATCTTCTGCCCGCATGGGCACCGCCGAAAACCAGGGGTCAATTTGTCCATCACAGCCACGAAGGAAGAAGTAGACAGAGTCTAGAAAACTTTAAAATTATTTTTGGGTGAACCAAAGAGTTTGGATCCAGTCTAGATGCAGAGCGCTAAGAAGGGAACCTGAGCTTCCAAGCGGTAAGGAAGATCTGGCATCATGGGGCGCAGCCGAGAGTTTTACCACCCGGGTGGGTGGGAGGAGCCAGCTTGAAGACCTTCCGGCAAGATTTAAAATGGCAAGGAACCTGCCAGACAGTGTGGATGAACAACATATCCGTGTCCCTAGAAACTGAAATTCTTGAAGAAGCGGCTCGAAAAACTGACCGATTCGTATTGTAACCAAACCGAAGCACAGGAGGGATCTCCGGAGCGACATCACAGTTAGGCGGAGTAAAGAATCTGATGGTTACACTTCAGAGAACTACAAACAGAAGTCTGAAAACCGAGCTTGAGCTAAACATTTTATGCCGTTACATAGAGTTAATCTTTTACTCTCTGGAGCAGTTCAAGTGCTGGGACTAACTGCACATAGTCAGAATACAGCAAGACTTCATGTTGTTTGAAGGCTTTCTTCACATCCAGGGAATGTAGAGTACACTCTCCCTCATTCTGGAAGTTCGTGATGTAGGTAGGAAGAACCAAGGGCTGATTCAAATGGAATTCTGAGATAACCTTGGGTAGGAACTTAGGTAGGGTCCTAAGGACCACCCTGTCCTTGTGAAATACAGTATACCAAATACAGTGTGACCAAAGCATATATTTCAGACACTCTGCGGGCAGAAGTGATGGCTACCAGGAAGGCCGTCTTTCCAAGTCAGGAATTTTAGTAGCTAGAGGCTCAAAAGGTTTACGGGCGAGTATGTCTATCACAAAGTTAATGTCCCAGGCTGCTACTGGTTGTCTGACCGGTGGCCTGGTATGTAGAATGCCCTTAAGAAACGTCTTGACCCCCGCAAGCTGAGCCAGAGACATGGAGTGTACGTGCTCATGATACGCTGAAATTGCGCAGAGGTGAACCTTAACAGTCAAATATTGCAGGCCTGTGTTTGAAATATCTATAAGATACTCTAGGACCTTGTTTGGTGGACAGGAAAAAGGATTCCAGGAGGATTTTGCACACCAGATAGACAACTGCTTCCACTTAGCCATGTAAGTTTTTCGGGAAGCTGGCTTGTGAGCAGCTAACAGGATATCTGAGACCCTACGTGAAACGTTAACCCTGTTCACCTCCATCTCCTCAGGAGCCGGGCATGGAAGTGAAGGGACTTCAGGCTGGGATGGACCACAAGGCCCTGGGTCAGTAGGTTAGTAAGAAGTGGAAGCTGTCTCAGAGAAGTTTCTGATAATCTGTTGATTAATGGAAACCAGATCTGACGAGGCCAGAATGGGATGATGAGAATCATTCTGCCCCCGTGTCTCCAGTTTCAGCAGCACCTTCTGAACTAGGGGAAGAGGAGGAAATGCATACAGAAAGCGTCTTGTCCACCACAGTCTGAATTCATCCTGACAAAAAATGCCAGGTCCTGGATTTCTGGAGCAGAAGAGAGGCAGTTCTGCGTTGAGTGGGAATGCAAAAAGGTCCAGGTCTGGAGTTCCCCACTTTTCAAAAGAATGATTGCACGACGCTGGTGCAGAGAGACCACTCATGAGGATCTGTCTCCGTTCTGCTGAGACAGTCCACCAGATCATTCTGAACTCCTGGCAGGTAGACTGCCTGGATCAGAGCTTTGTACTTTAGGCACCATTCCCACACTCTCATCGCTTCCCTGCATGAGAGGTAAGAGTGTGCTCTGCCCTGTTTGTTGATGTAGTACATCACTGCCTTGTTGTCTGTTTGGAGGAGAATGGTCTTGTGACAGAGTATGTTCTTCAAAGTCCGAACAACATAAAGGACGGCTCTCATTTCCATAACATTTATATGAAGTTGAGATTCATTCTAACTCCAACGACCCTGGGTGTGGAGATCGTGGCAGTGAGCTCCCCATCCCAGCAAGGACGCATCCGTGGTGAAGGAGATCTGGGGATCCAGAGGGGAGAAGGGATAACCTTCCCGAAGGTTGTCCTCCTGAGTCCACCAAATGAGCGACCGTTTCAGCAGTTCTGTCACCTTGATGTGAAAGGACTGTGGGTGCATGGTTGGTGACCACTGAGTGCTGAGCATCCACTTAGTAGTTCTTATGTGAAGATGAGCCAGAGGCACAGTGAACACTGAGGAAGCCATGAGACCCAGCATCTGCTGCATTGAGAGAGCTCGGACTGAGCTGTTTTCTCTGATGAAGCGGGCCATCTGGAGGATGTTGCTCCTTCTGTCCTCCGGAAGAAAGGCTTTTGCATTGGAGGTGTCCAGAAGGGCTCCAGTGAAGAGGAGCCACTGGGAGGGCTGTAGCTGTGACTTTTCCAAGTTTAGCAGAACTCCCATGGACGTGAGGAATTCTGAAGCTGTAGCTATGGCTTCTAGAATCTCTTGCCTGGAGGGGATTACGAGAAGCCGATTGTCCAGATACGGGAACACCTGAACTCCGAGCTTCCTCAGATGCGCTGCGAGAACTGCAAAGCACTTTGTAAAAATTTGAGGCGCCGAGGATACCCCAAAGGGCAGGACTCTGAATTGGTAGTGCTGACTCAACGCCACGAATCTGAGGTATTTGTGATGGCTTGGCTGAATGGGAATGTGTTGATAGGCGTCCTGCATGTTCAGGGAAGCTAGCCAATCGTGTTGATGAATCAGAGGTAAGAGAATACAGAGTGATATCATCTTGAACTTTTCCTTGAAAAGGAACTTGTTTAACTTCCTGAGATCTAGACTAAGGCGCATGACGCCTGTTTTCTTTGGAACTAGGAAGTAATGGGAGTAGGAACCTGTGTTCCACTGATCCAGCAGAACTATCTCTACTGCCCTGTTGTTCAGAAGGCCTTGGATCTCAGAAGAAAGAAGGTATGACTGAGAGACAAACAGACTGGGCTGTCATTTGGGTGGAAGATTCGGTGAGGTTTCTGACAGATTTAGAGAGTACCCCTTGAGGATTATTCTGCGCACCCATTTGTCTGATGTGATCAACTTCAACCGGTCGTAAAACTGAGTCAGACGCCCTCCTACTGCTGAGGAAGAGTCCCCCTCAGACAGCTGAGGTGGGACTTGGGCTGGAGTCTCAGAGGGTGGCACTAGGCACTTTGGGGCCCTGTGCCTTCTGCTGCGTTTTCTTTTGCAGCTGAGGGGTTTGGTTTCTGTTAAAGCCCCCCCTGCCTTTACCACGAAATGACTGACGGTTATGAAACTGATGCCAGTTTCTGCCCCTTTGAGGGGCTGCGGAAGGCGGTCTGGCCATTTTGATGGCCATTCTAGTCTTCTGAGTGGCCTCCAGCGCCTGCTCGACCTCAGGACCAAACAAATACATACCATCGAAAGGCAAGGCCATAACTCTCTGCTAGGCATCATCTGCGTAGCCTGAGGTGCGCAACCAAGAGTGGCAACAGGTGCAAATACCATTTGCCGCTGCTCTGCAGGCAGTGTCAGAGGCATCCATGGCAGCTTTGAGTTGTTGATTAATGGACTCAATACCTCTAGTAATGGTTTGAAGGAGCTCTGTGTTTACTTCTGAATCTGGAAGAGCTTCTACTGTAGCCTTAACCAAATGCCAGAGTGTATACTCATATTGAGAGAAGTAGCCCTGGTAGCTAGCAATACGCATGCCCAGGATGGAAGCAGCAAAAACTCACTTCCCCAAGGTGTCGATCTTGCGAGATTCTTTGTTTACTGGATATGCCACAAATTCTTGCAGAAGAACAGCTTTGTCATTCTCTGCCAGAACAACGATGGCATAAGCAAAGGCTTGCAAGGCCAGAATAGGTTGATCCTTGGGAGGGGCATATTTCCTGTCTATGGACTTGGCTATAGAGGGAACAAGTGCCAGATTATCCCACACCATCTGCGAGAGTGTCTCAAAAGAGGGCTGCACGGGGGGAGTCAATTCCACAGGAATGTCTGGAATGTGCAGTACTGCAGATGCAGCAACTTCCCAGGATCGATTTCCGAAGTCTGGAGAGAGAGAAAGAGAGTGATATTCACATTTCTGAGCAGAGACTTAAAAGAAAGGTCCTCGACCAAAGGCTCTGTTGTAAGAGGTTTATTCACTGCCCCTAGGTAGTAATCATCGTTGAAGTTGTCCCCCAATCAAAGATCAGGATCGGGCTCAATGTCATCCCCTACTAGTCCAGAAGGGACTGTATAGCTAGGAAAAGGAGGAAATGCAGGAGGAGGAGCAGTGCGAATCAAGAGTTGAAACCCCCTGCATTACATGTGGCATTGCAGGCGCTCCCAGCACCACTACAGGAAGTGGCACTGAAAACACAGGCGGTGCCGGCACTGAGCGCAGCGCCAGTGCAATGAAGCTGGCGCCACCAAACTAGAGGTTCCCAACCCCCGACTCGCTGAGGAGAAACGAAGAAATTCAGCAGGAGATAAAGGCACTGGTGTGAACCCCTGTGCTGCAGCCATATGAGTGGGATAAACACCAGAGTGCAGCATCGACGGCGCCGGAGAAGGTGCCGTGTGACTAGGAAGCCCCAACTGCCCTGAAGACCCTGGTGACGGAACTGCTGGCTTGGGCAGACGGGACAACCCCCGAACTCACTGCTCCATAAAAGTGGCCCAATGGTGAAACTGCTAACCGGAGGAACCTCCAGTGGGCGGGAAGGGACTCCGAAGTCGAGGATGCAGGCCACCAAGGACAGAGACTGGAGGGGACCCAGGAAGAGGCAGAGTCTGGCCTCTGCCGCCAGTAACTGATGATCAACAAGCAGACGTACCAGAAGGCAACCTCGAGTGGTGCTGTTTTTTTTCCGACAGGGAGGCCGAAGAAGAACTTGAGGTCGAGCGGTGCCAAGTCCTCGACAAGGATCGAGAATGGGACCGCTTCTTTGTGCTTTCAGGAAGACCGCCATCCCCGAGCACTGGAGTGCCTGTAGTCAGACTCCCACCTCCGTAGAGGGCGGCAGACCAGACCCAGCCCTGCTGACCGAACAGCTTTCATGAGAAGTCTCCCTACCGTCACTTGCTCTGTTCATATTCAACTCCGTCGAGGGAGGGCTGAAGACATCTTCTGACAAAAAATCTACCTAATAAACTTAAGATATTATTTTCCTTTTAAACTGGTAAGAAAATAATAAAACTACTAAAACTAATCGAAACTGAAAGACTATAGCTGCTGTTGTATAGACAAGAAGTTTTGGCGCCTGGCAGGCAAGTGGCGTTATCACTGAAGTGCACTTGATGGCGGGGCAAAAGGAACTGAGGCGGTTAGAGGTCGATGCCAGATAGCCCATACAGCACGGGGCCGAGCCGCGGTGTTAAGCTCGCGGGCTCCCTACTTCCGGCGCTGGCCCTCCTGAAGAATTTTGGCTCCCACTGGGTCCTAGTGCCTCCGGCATAGTCCCACCAGTGTGAAGGAGTGGTGGAGACTTTATGTCCAGGAAGATCTGGAGGATCAGATCAAAGGACAAGAAGGGAGGAGTAGGAGGAATAATTTAGTGCTGTTGGGGATCCCTAAGAAGGCAGAGGTGAGGAAAATGCTAGCCTTCATACAGAAACTCCTACAGGAGGTGACAGGGACACCTGAGATGGGGACTGCCTATACTATAGAACGGGCTCATCACTCCTTGGGACCGCAACTTCCACCTGGGGGTAAGCCTAAAGCTACAATTTTAAGGTGCCTAAATTTCCAAGAAAAATTGTACATACAAAGCCAAGCTCACAAACAAGGCACCTTAATGTGGAATGGAAATCACTTTTATATTTTTAGTGATGTTACATCTGCCGTTCGTGACAAGCAGCTAGCTAGCCTGTAAGACCATTAAGTAAACTCTGCACAGAGTTGAAAATAAAATTTTTAATGCTGCACACCACCCATCTTGTAGTGACCACTACAGAGGGCATCCATAAATTCCCAAACGCTGATGTGACGAGCAAGGAACTTCCGAAATTGCTACCTGACATCTTCAAGGTACCTTCTACACAATGAGTTACCCAGGTGCTGAAGACTACTTCTCATCAATTAATGACGCAAACTGCAATTTAAAGCCTGATTATGTGAGGAATGTAAGGAGTGTGGTGGTTGGGACTTTTACTTATGCAACTCTACTGGCTCACAAGAACCCATGCTCACACAACTCATTAAGTTTTTATATGGAACAGTAATATTGTTAATCCATGAGCGTTCAACACTGAACACCAAACACCTTCCGAGGGCATCAAAATGGCAGATAGAAACATAACATAGAAACATAGAATTTGACAGCAGATAAGGACAGCTTGGCCCACCTAGTCTGTCCATTTCCCTACCTATTGGATAAGCTGCAGATTCCAGTTACCCAACAACCTACTTTCTCCTACCCCTCACTATAATTGCCTTATGTCTGTCCCATACATTCTTGAATTCCCCCCACAGTTTTTGACCCCACGACTTCCTCAAGAAGGTGGTTCCACGCGTCCATCACCCTCTCCGTGAAAAAAATACTTCCTCACTGCCCCTGAGCCACCCCACCATCTTCAAATTGTGCCCCCTTGTTCTTCTACATCTCTTTTTCTGAAAGATGCTCCCATCTTGGACTTTGTTAATTCCCTTGAGGTACTTGAAAGTTTCTATCATGTCCCCCCTCCCCTTTCCTCAAGGGTATACATATTAAGCACTTTTAGTCTCTCTTCATATGGCTTCTGTTGCAGACCCTGCACCATTTTAGTTGCCCTACTCTGGACTGCCTCCATCCTGTCTATGTCCCTGCGGAGATCGGGTCTCCAGAACTGTATGCCGTACTCCAGATGGGGTCTCACACCAACTGTATATACAGAGGGATAACAACTTCCTGTTTTCTACTGGTGATGCCTCTCTCTATAAATCCTAGTGTCCCCCCAGCCCTCCTTACTGCCTTCTCACATTGCTTGCCTACATTTAAGTCATCTGATATGACTACCCCCAGGTCCCTTTCCATTTGTGTTGTTGTTAGTAACCCCCCAATGTGTACTCTTTCTCTGGACGTTTGTTTCCTAGATACATTACTTTGCACTTTTTTGTACTGCATCTAAGCTGCCATATTTTTGACCATTCCTCCAATCTTGCCAAGTCCCTTCTCATCCTTTGCATACACCCCCCCCCTTGTGTATCAACCCTGTTGCAGATCTTTGTATCATCTGCAAAGAGGCATACTTTTCCTTCCAGCCACTCTGCAATGTCTCCTATAAAGACATTAAAGAGGACCAGTCCCAGTACTGAACCCTGTGGTACCCCACTAGTAACCCCCCTTTCTTCAGAGTGTACTCCATTTACTATTACCCTCTGGGTCCTGTTGTCCAGCCAGCTTGTTACCCTGGCTACCACCCTGGGACCCACTCCCAGGCTGGCTAACTTGTATATCAATCTTTTTTGTGGGACTGTGTTAAATGCCTTGCTAAAGTCTAGGTAGGCCGTATCCACAGCTCCTCCCTGGTCTACTACTTCGGTTACCCAGTCAAATAAATCTATTGGATTAGTCTGACATGACCTTCCTGCTGCGAATCCATGCTGCCTTGGGTTCTGTGCAATGCTGACCTCTAGATACTCAACAGTTCTTTCTTTCAGAAATGATTCCATCATTTTCCCTACCACTGAGGTCAAGCTAACAGGTCTGTAGTTTCCTGCTTCTGTCTTGCTCCCACATTTGTGAAGAGGAATCACATTCGCCCTCCTCCAGTCCTCAGGTACCACACCATCCTTCCATGATTTGTTAAAAAGGGTAGTCAGTGGTGTCACTAGGTCTCTCCTTACTTCTTTTAGAATTCTGGGGTGAATCCCATCATGCCCCATTGCTTTGTCCACCTTAAGTTTTAGGAGTTCTTTCAGGACCCTTTCTTCTGTGAATGGACTGGTATCAACCCCCCTGTCCAGAGTGCTTTTACTACACCCTCCTTAACTGACATCTTCTTCTCAAGGGCACTGATCCTTTTCCCACCCTATACCCACTGACAGTGCAGCTGCAGCTGGACCTCTCTGACAGGAGCTGTCATCCCTGTCTCTCTCCACAGATGTTGGGCCATACCCCTGTGCTCCTCATCCTGGACAACAAGCTGTCCAATGGAGTGCTGCGCACATCGTGACCACAATGTTACACCTCCAATACGCATCGAACAGGAAGCTTGTCGCACATTTGCACAGCCCGGACTCTCGCAGGGTAAGTGACTGTGAAGATTTTGTGTGGCGAGGATCTCCACTGGACATGAAACAGACATTAGCATGGCCCTGTTCAGGCTGGTAAAAGAAGGGACATACAAGACAAGAAAACAGTTTGTCCTTACCAGCCCGATCACCACTCATGCTGTTCTCCCAATATCAGGGACAAGGATATGGACATGATGGGGCCTATTACCACTAGAATGCAGTGCTTCTCCTCCACTACAGTTACTGCTGGCTGAGTACATACATATGGATCAACTCTCTGAACCTCCATCTGACCCCTCTCTAGCAGGGGCTTCTCTGCACTTGCTGAATCCAAGAAAATGCTGCACTCAGGAGCTTCTCTGCATTTACTTAATGTGTGATAGAGAGCACATGTGATGGGGATGAGTCTATTGTTCGTGGGGTGGGAAGGAGTTTCACAAGTTGGGAAGGGGGGCTTACCATGGATTTTAAGTTGCACTGTTTCTTATTGCCAACCACATTCCTTTCAAATGCCTTACGGGTTTAATCTTAAGCTCAAAGCAATTGGCTCATGAGTGGAGGGTCACCCTCGTACAAGCCCTGATCGGACTTGCCGATTATGGTTGGTGACGCCACACCAGTTGGACACCCTCACTGAGGTAGAAGCTGGTGAAGATGTCAAACTGCTCTAAAGTTCACTGTTCTTTAAGTGTAGCTCTCACTGCACCACAGGTTAAAGTCTGGATAGACTGGTAAACTGATGCTCATTCCTGTTATGTTGTTTGTTGTTATTTGTTAAAAGTTCTCGATCTTCTCCATATTGTACTGCTGATATATCGCTAGTGAGCTAGGTGCTTGCCACAAGAGGGATCATGATGTAAACGTAGCACTACATGCAAATGGCTTGCCCAATCCCAGGTCTTCCAAGGTATTTCAGGTGCAGAAGATTAGGTTATTATTATTTGTCCATCAAGGGTTTGACAGTATCCACACTCAAGGCCTATGGCAAATAACATATGAACATACGAAGAAGCCAACAAAAGAAGGCCATTTGGTCTATCAAGTCTGCTCGTATTGCAGGGCCCACAGCTTGAGCTAATGTCCTTTCCCTCCCTCCCCACTCCTCCCATCCTCCCTACCCATGATTCTTACCTTCCCTCATGCCTATCCCAGCCTCTCTTAAAGTTGCCCATCGTATTCAATGAGATGACCTCTTCTGGCAGCGCATTCCAAGTGTCCACCACCCTCTCTGTGAAGAAGTGCTTCCTGACCTCCCTCCTAAACCTTCCACCCTCCAGCTTAAGACTGTGCCCCCTTGTGATATCGTTGCCACTCAGCATAAAGAGACTCTCCTTATCAACTTTATTTATCCCTTTCAAGTACTAGAATGTCCCAATCATGTCCCTTCTCTCTCTCCTGTCTTCCAGGGAGTACATGTCCAGTGCCCTCAACCTCTCCTCGTATGCCTTGCCCTGCAGACCGTCTATCATCTTTGTAGCCCTCCTCTGTACCTTCTCCAGTAGGTTAATGTCCTTTTTGAGATGTGGGCACCAGTACTGCACTCCATACTCTAGATGCGGCCTTACCAGTGACCTGTACAAGGGCAGTATAACCTCCTCTCTCCTACTACTGATCCCCCTAGCTATGCATCCCAGCATCTTGTTTGCCTTTGCTGCTGCTTTCTTGCACTGCATGGAGTGCTTCAGGTCACTAGTGATCATCACTCCCGGGTCCTTCTCCTCCTCTGATGCAGATACTCGGACTCCACCCAGGTAATACTCTGTCCTGGGATTCTTGGCTCCAATATGCATAACTTTGCATTTCTTGGCATTGAAGCCAAGTTACCAGATCCTGGACCACCTCCTCAGCTTTTACAGATCTCCCTGTAGGTCCCTTATCCCTTCAGCTGTGTCCACTCTCCCACAGAGCTTGGTGTTATCTGCAAATAGGCACATTTTGCCTTTAATGCCATCCCCAATGTCATTGATGAAGACATTGAACAACACCAGTCCCAGCACAGAGCCCTGTGGGACCCCACTGGTTACTTCTCTGGTGCCAGAAAACTCTCCCCCCACCACCACCCACTGGGTTCTGTCCCTCAGCCAGTTTTCCACCCATATGACCATCTTTTTCCCCAACTCCAAGATCCACCAACTTCCTGATCAACCTTTTGTGGGGCACAGAGTCAAAGGCCTTGCTGAAATCAAGATAGAGGATGTTTACCGCTTGGCCCCTGTCTACTGTCTTAGTGACACAGTCAAAGAAGTCAATCAGATTTGTTTGACATGATCTTCCCCCCATGAACCCATGCTGCCTCTCATCCTGGAGAGCATATTCCTCTAGATATTCCACCAACCTTTCCTTTAGTATGGTCTCCATCAGCTTGCCCACAATGGAGGTCAGACTGACTGGTCTGTAATTCCCTGGATCATCCTTGGGTCCGCTTTTGTGAAGGGGCACTACATGTGCTGTTCTCCAGTCCTGTGGTACCACACCTGATTCTAGTGAACTATTAAATAGGTCTGCTAGCGGCCCTGCCAGCTCCTCAGCAAGTTCCTTTAGTACCCTTGGATGTACTCTGTCCGGGCCTGGTGATTTGTCCACTTTCAATGCTAGCAGACGCTCCCTCACTCTGTCTTCCTCTATCACTACGTCTGTGTTCCCCTCCCCCACTCCTCTTTTCCTTCCTGAAGGCACTGGTCCATCCTTCTCCCTGGTGAAGACAGAACAGAAGAATTCATTTAGTATCTCTGCTTTTCCTCCATTATCCTCCACCCACTCCACGCCTTTCTTAAGCCTAACAATCCCTTCCTTCTTGTCCCTTTTCTCACTTATATAGTGAAAGAAAGCCTTCTCCCCCTTCTTAATTCCTTCAGCTATTTGAAGCTCCTTCTGTGCCTTTGCTCATTGGACTTCCTTACTTGCCTCACTAGCCAACCTTAGGTAATTTTCCCTATCCACCTCTCTCTTGGTCTTCCTGAATTTTCTATAGGCCAACCTCTTTTCCCTTACCGCCTTGGCAACCCCAGAACTGAACCAACGGTGTGCTTTGGCCCTTGTGTTCTTCCCCCTGAGCCTAACACACTCATCTGTGGCAACCAGTATTCCTTCCTTAATGATGGACCACTTTAGGTCTACCCCATATCTGCTCTGAAGCCCACCAGATTGCTCCTTAGAACCTCACCCATTTTCCTGAAGTCCGTCCTCCTGAAATCCAAGATTTTGGTCTTAGTCGGGATGCTTTCCCTGCCCATATCCAAATGGAACCACACTGTGCAATGGTCACTTCCCCCCAGTGGCTCCCTGACCATTATTTCCTGTATATGCTCCCCATTTGTGAGCACCAGATCAAGAACTGCCTCAGCTCTTGTTGGTTCAGTGACGCCCTGAGTCAGGAACCCACTCTGCAGTCCTTCCAGGATTACCTGACTCTTAGCACATGTTGTGGATGGTATACTCCAGTCCACCTTGGGCAGGTTGAAGTCCCCCACAATTACCACCTCTCCTTTCCCAGCAGCTTCCAATATTTGTGAGATCAGTTCCTTGTCTCTCTTTCTCCTCATCTTGACTGGGTGGTCTGTAAACCACCCCCAATCTCACCTTTCTCCTTCTATTGGACTTTAATTGAACCCATAATGCCTTCACCTCCCCTTCTTCTGACTCTCCCTCATGCAAGTTATTCCCTCCCTGATATAAACTGCCACCCCCTCCCTTCCCGACTACTCTGTCCCTCCTGTATAATTTATATCCAGGGATAGCAAGGTCCCAGTCATGGTGTGACGTTGCCCAAGTCTCAGTTACTGCAGCTATGGCCACCCTCCTGTCTGCTAATAGTGCCTGCAGGTCATCCATCTTGTTTCCAAGACTCCGCGCATTCAGAGACACCACCCTCCACTTAGAGTCTGGCCTTCCTTCTCTTCCCTCTTTTATTCTATTCACATTTATTCCCTCCATGTGCACCCCTCCAAATACCCTTGTTATGTGTTCCTCACCCCCTCCACCCTTTGCTAACTGTGTATTTGCCCCTTCCACCTCCTCCTTCTAGATTTCTTTCATCACTGTGTGGGGGAGGTTTACTGACCACCTCCTCTCGGAGTCTGTGGGCCTGCTCACCCACTGTTCCCCCTTCAGTAGTTTAAATTAAGTGTAGTGGTTATGTATTCTCCCAGCTTGTCCCTGAGTACACTAGAACCCTCCCTACTGAGGTGTAGCCTGTCTGGTGAAAAGAGTGCTTTGTTTGACCAGGTCTTCTCCCAGTCCCCAATACAGATGAACCTCTCCTTCCTGCACCATTTCCTCAGCCAGTAATTAAAATCCTCTATTCATCTTTTCCTAGCTGTGCTGGCCCTTGGTACTGGTATCACCTCTGAGAAGGCCAGTGAACTTCCTTCCTCCCTGCGGATATTCCCTAACTCCCTGAACCTACTTTGCACTGTCTCAACCTCCTCCCCAGCTAGGTTGTTGGTTCCCAAATGTATAACTAAATTAGGTTTTCCTCCAACCTCCCTTACTATCGGGCCCACCTTCCCCACTGTCATCACCAGCATACAAACCACCCTCCTGCTTGTATTGGAGTCCCTTTTCCTCCCCCAGTGAATACCCCCAATTATGGAATCCCCTATGATTGCCACCCTTCCATCCCCTGCATCCGTGTTCCCCATCCTTCCTTTCTTACCTTCAGTACTAGCTGCTTCCCCACCTAACTGCTCCCTCTGCACCTGCTGTTGAATAATGTGGAATATTAAAAAGGCCCAGACCAAAGAAAAGAGGTATCAACTACTTAAGCACCTCAAAGCACTTAAGGCAAAAGTGGCATTTTTACAGGAGATGCACGCTGGCACACCAGGCCACACACTAGAGGAGTGAGTGGGTAGGACAGGTATTTGTAGCAGGGGTCAGTAAGAAATGTGCAGGGGTTGCTTTTTACTACATAGAAGCCTATCCTTCCAACTGATCGAACAACAGGTGGATCCATTAGGTAGGTACATCATAGGGGTAACATGGGCAATTCAGAAATAGTTATTGCTTCAATATACAGGCCTAATGCGGAAGAACCGCAGTTTTTTATGGCACTACTAACCAAACTTACAACTATGACTAATAGTCCCACTACTCTGACAGGATACTGGAATTTGGTAATAGATAATACACTAGACAGGTCCAGAACAGAGCAGGTAAGTCTCTCCTCCACTCATAAGGGCTTTCACAGAGTTTCAGGACTCCCTGGGGTTAGCAAAAATATGGCGGGTACTGCACCCAAGTACCCAGGACTACACATTCTGGTCAGCAGCCCATGACACCTTCTTTTGTGAGTCAGGAAATCCTTAGGGTCACTATGCGATGTGAGATAGAAACACAGAATTTCATGGCAGATAAGGACTGCTTGGCCACCCAGTCCGCCCATTTTCTCTACCTGTTTCATATACCGCAGAGCCTAAATAAGCTGCGGCTTACCCTCTCTTTCCTATCGCTAAAGTTCCTTTATGTCTGCCCCATGCATTTTTGAATTCTCCTACCATTTTGGCCCCTGCAACCTCTGCCGGAAGGCTGTTCCAAGTATCCACCACCCTTTCCGTGAAAAAATACTTTTCACATTACCACTATGTCTACCCCCAATTCTTCATATCATGGCCCTTGTTCTTGAACATCTTTTTTTTTTTGAAAGATGCTACTCTCTTGTACCTTATTTACACCCTTGAGGTATCTGAAAGTCTCTATCATATCCCCGCTCACTCCTCTCCTCCAGGGAATACATATTGAGATCCTCCAATCTCCCCTCATATAGATGCAAACTAGAGTTCTCTCTGACCACTTTCCCGTTGGTTTGTCCTTTCTGCCTCCAGATCAAGCAGACCATGACAACATTTGGAAACTAAGTAACAACCTACAGTGCTAAAGAACCCCCCCACACACACTGCTTAGAAAAAATAAAGGAATGCACCAAATAATACTTCCAATTTACATCAACACAGTAGCTAATCAGGCACATCTCTGGGGAGCTTTTAAATGTACATTTAGGGTGAACTAATTCGCTTGGCATCCACCAGGAAAAGGAAAAGAGGCAGAGGACAAACAACTACTACAAAATATCAAAGATCTCGAAAGAAAAGACTCGGGGAAGTTGCACTGGCCCACTTCTCCAGCTCAATGCAGCTAGAGCCAAATATGGAGAACTGCTCCAGGAGCAAGCAGAGTGTTATTTTCAGGGCCCAAACCAAAAATGTTTATCATGGGGGATAAGGCAGGGAAGCTGCTGGCACTCAGGTAACAGGAAATGACCAGAGCTATCAAATCAATGAAATCAAAAACTGGCCAACTGCTAATTAACCCACGGGACATTGCAGTGGCCTTTGGAGAGTTCTATAATGAATTATATGCTAAAGAAGCACCAGTGCTGGTGCCTAAGATCCAACAGTTTCTTCATAAAGCAAATCTTTCAAATCTTGCCCCAGACCACCTGGATAAGCTGGGTGCGCTCCAATATCAGAGCATGAAGTCAAGCAAACAATAACTTCACTCTGGCTCAACAAAGCACCCGGTTCAGGTGGGTTTTCCCGGAACGTTTATCAAGCACTGTCACAAGACCTGTCTAATCCTCTCACGCTACTCCTTAATGAATCCAAGTTGAAGGATGACTTGGGTCCGGCCCTGCAGGAAGACACCATCACCTTACTCCCTAAACCAGACAAAGATCTAGTCCAAATGGGCAGCTACAGACCTATCTCACTGCTAAACATTCTCAAAAATCCTAACTAAAAATTTAGCAATCAGAATGAGTACCATCTGGACCCCCCTGGTAGGCACACAACAGGTGAGCTTCATGCAGGGCAGACTTGCTTCTGACCACCTTGCAAACTGGCACATATTCTCTCTGCATCCTGGGACTCACAATAACAAGCCATGCTACTATCCCTGGATGCAGAGAGAATATGTGCCAGTTTGTGTAGGTGGTCAGTAGCAAGTCTGCCCTGCATGAAGCTCACCTGTTGTGGGCCTACCAGGGATTCTGACAGAGTGTCATGGCCATTCCTTTTCGTAACATTAAATGAATCTGGCTTTCCCTCATCATTTTTAGATTGGGTCAAATTACAATATTCACAGCCAACAGCCAGGATATTTTGCAATGGTGTCCTTTCTCCTCCCTTTGACTTACAAAAAAGGTACCAGACAGGGATATCCCCTTTCCCCATATCTTTTTAACCTGTATCTAGGACCCCTGACAAGAAGGATCCTAACAGATGACAATATTAGAAGTGACACTGTGGGAGAATCCAGATACAGAATCTCCACCTATGTCAATGATGTGCTGCTGTACATTGAAGACCCACCCTACTGAATTCCGGCAGCTCTAACCCTGCTACAGGAATTCGGACAAATCTCAGGGTATTAAATGAATCTCTCTAAAACCTGCATGATGCCACTTAACCACCTCACTAATAAAGAACAAGCGATGCAACGGGGAGACGTGGTGCCCAGAAAAAAATACCTTGGTATCTTTATCACTCAGAGTAAGAAAATACAGGTTACTCACCTGTAACAGGAGTTCTAGGAATGGTATATGTTGTTCTTCCACACTTATTGGCAGGTTCCTTGCCACTTTAAATCTTGCCGGAAGGTCTTCAAGCTGGCTCCTCCCACCCACCCGGGTGGTAAAACTCTCGGCTCAGCCGCATGACGCCAGATCTGGTCCGCAGGAAGCTCAGGTTGTGCGTCAGCCAGGTAGTCGAGGGATGTGGGATGAACAACATATACCATTCCCAGAACTCCTGTTACAGGTGAGTAACCTGTATTTCTAGGGACATGGATATGTTGTTCATCCACACTTATTGGCAGACTCCTAGCAGTTCTCTGGGAGGAGGGAGGCAAGGCTCACACCCCAATACTTACTTGGGAAATAAGGACTGGAGAACCGAGGCCCCAAAACCAGCATCCCGGCGTGACTCAAGGTCGATGTGGTAATGGGTAATAAAGGTGTGTGCTGACTTCCAGGTAGCAGCCCTGCAGATTTCCTGGATAGGGACGTCCCTGGAAGCAGCCACCGATGCAGCAGTATGACGGGTAGAACGAGTTCTTATCCCTCTGGGAGGCTCCATGCCCGCCAACTTATAGCAGCGATCTATGCAGGAGGTGACCCACCTGCCTATCGTCCACTTGGCTGCAGGTCTGCCAGGTGCGGCTTCAGCGTAGGTGACAAACAGCTGGCGAACCTCTCCCGAATTTCAGCTGCAGGCCCCTTATAATAAGCGAATAACGCCTCTTCTAGGGTCCAGTGTATGGAGCCTATATTCGCCTCCGGGTGGTGTGATGGGGTAGAACACCGCAGAGTCAGCACTGGTTAGGTGAAACTCCGACACCACCTTCTCGGAAGGAATTTCGGTGGAAGCGCAGGACAACCTTGTCCCTGTGGGAAGACCAGGTAAGGAGACTGATGCAAAGCGCCTGGAGCTCTCCCATCCTTCTGGCTGACGGATAGCCACCAAGAAGGTGGTCTTCCACAACAGGTGAGAGAGATCACACCTGTGCACTGGTCGAATGGCTTGCCCATGAGCTTTGCCAGTACCAGCAGTAAACCCACGGAGGTGGAGGTTCTCGGACCGAGGGAAATGTGATCAAGGCCTTTAGAAAGCGCCGACCACCTTTTCCTGCGCCACCGACTGCTCCGGGCCCGCTGCATCGCAAGCAGAGATGGCTGCCAGGTGCACCTTTAGGTCGCCGACCCAAGCCCTTGACTAGAAAGGGACCATAAATAGTCCAGAATGCTTTGCCACAGAACAGGAGGAAGGGTCCAAGCCCTTGTTCTGACACCAAATGGAGAATCTCTTCCATTTGAAGGCGAGCATTTTCTGGTCGACTCCTCTCACGGGACGCCAACAACATTGAGGACCCTGCTGGAAGACCCAAGGCCTGGAACTCTAGTCACCAGGAATCAGGCCGTCAGGTGCAGGGATTGAAGGTCCGGATGGAACACCTTCCCTGATTGACTGAGAGCAGGTCCGGCTTAGCTGGAAGCTGCCTTGGGAGCCTGGAGCTGAGGCTGAGGAGATCTGGTACTAGACTGGCGGGCCAGTCTGGGGCTATCAGATCACCTGCGCCTTGTCCCTCCTTGCTTTTGAGAAGCACCTTGTGAATCAAGGAAAATGGAGGAAAGGCGAGAAGAGGCCTGTGGTCCACAGCCTCAGAAGGCATCCCCTGCAGCGAGCCCTGCTGAGGGGTGGGCATGAAACAGCCTCAGTCTCGTGATTCTCCCTGGAGGCAAACAGGTCCACCTGAGGTGTGCCCCAGTGGGAGAACAGATCTTGTACTACCTCCGGCAGGAGAGACCACTGTGAGATGCAGCCCCTATCCGCTCAGGACATCGACCAGGGTGTTGGAGGCCTGCCATGAATGGCTAGGAGATCCGCCCAGGCTGCGCAGACGGTGTGACTAAATGCGGAGAGCTTCTTGCATAGAAGCATGGAGCTGGCCCCGCCTCTGGCGGTTCAGGTAGTACATGGTTGTGGTATTGTCCTGCCTGACTCGGACCACTTGACCCCGGAGAAACGGAGCAAAGGCGGTGAGAGCTAGGCGGACCGCCGGAGCTCCAGCAGGTTGATGTGGCATCGACTCCTCTGGGACCAGAGGTCGGCACTCGTGTTCCCCAGATGGGCACCCCAACCCATCAGAGAGGCATCGGTCGATAGAGAGACCATCGCCTCGGGCGGACAAACGGGATGCCCTCCTGCAGATGGAATGGAATGGTCCACCACTGGAGAGCTGCCCACATCTCCTGGGTCACTATCACTAGCTGGTCCAAAGGATCGTGCGCCAGGACCACTGGCTGGCCAGTCCCCACTGAAGGGGCGATGTGCCAGTGGGCCCAACGGACCACGCTGGTACAGGCCGCCATGAGACCCAGAAGGCGCAGGAAGTCCCGGGCAGGGCGCGATTGCCCAACCAGAAATGATTGGGCAAAGGAGGTAAGAACCTCGGCCCTGTCCACAGGAAGCCGTGTTCTGGCTCGAAGAGAGTCGAGCTCTGCCTCGATGAACAGGATCACCTGCTTGGGCTCGAGTTCCGACTTGGCCTCGTTGATGAGAAGGCCAACTCGAGAGCAAACCTGAAGGGCCAGATCTCTGGACCACTCCACCTCCGCCTGAGGAGGCTGCTATCAGCCAATCGCCCAGGTAAGGGTACACCTGACCCCGGCGCCGCAGAGGATGCTGTCACCACTGCCATGCATTTGGTGAAGACCCTGGGAGCTGGAGATAAGTCAAGGGCATGGCAAGAACTCGAAGAGGACCCTCCGCCGAAAGCGGAGGAATCTCCGATGACGTTGACGGATAGGGACTAAGAACGCTGGCCCTGTAGGTCCAGAGAGCAGAACCACACGCCGTGTTCCAGAGATGGTATTATCTGCGCCCAGAGTGACCATCCTGAAGGTTCGAGACCTTAGGAACTTGTTCAGGTCGTGTAGGTCGAGAATGGGGCGCCAGCCCCCCATCCGTTTCGGAACCAGGAAATACCTGGACACGAACCCCGGGTCTGAAGGGGGGTCCTCCACCTCCGTGATCACCTCCTTTTGGAGGAGGAGGGCGATGTCAGCTCGGCGAGCCGCCAGTGAGGCTTCGGACCCCAAGACCCCCCGAGGTGCGACGGCTCTGACGGGCGGGCCTGCTCGAACTCAGAGGTAGGCGCCTTTCCCACCACTTCAGTACTCCACCTGTCCGCGGTAACAGCGGACCAGGCGGAAAGGAAGTGTTCTGAGCTGCTTCAGGGGGGAACTAGGGGTGAGGTGACAGGGGATGGGCGACACCCCTCAGCCCGTCACTGGGCAGGCTTGGAGGAGGGACCGCCCAGGGACCTCCTGGGTTCACTCTCCCTGCTTCCTGTTGGAGGAAGCCAACGGTTTGGGCTTGGGATACCAGGTCGTGAGCCTGCTGGCCCTGACGCTCTAGGCCGGGTGTACCTGCAGGCACAGAAGGACAAAAGGGCTTAGGCTGTGGCTTGCGGCCTTTGTCCTTCTGAGCAGAAGAGACAGAGTCCAAGGTAGCATTGGACTTCTCGATCCTCTGCAGGTGACCTTCCACCCCAGGGCTGAAGAGGTCAGTCCCCAAAAAGGGAACATCCGCCAACTTGTGCTGGGTATCCAAGTAAAGGTGGATATCCTCAGCCAAGCCGACGACGATGAGCCACCGCGGCCACCACAGACCTGGCACATGAGTCCCCGATGTCTAACGCAGTCTGGAGCTGCTGTTTAGCCACTGCCCTGCCCTGGTCCTGCACCTGCCTGACGGTAGTCTGCAGATCAGCGGGAAGATGAGGGACAACCTCATCCAGGGAGCCCAACAGGGCGTGAGAAAAATGTGCCATGAGGATGGCCGAACTAGCCTGACGAAGGCCGAGAGAGGACGCAGCATAGACTTTTCGCCCGGCATAATCCAATTTCTTGGATTCCTTGTCGGGAGGTTTGTCCACATCCCTGGCGTTCCCGGCACACCGGAAAACGCTGTCGGTAACCAACCCCTCGGCCGAGGGGTGTTCCGAAAAACCGGACAGGGAACCGGTAGGGACCGCATACTTCCTGGCCAACATGGCCGAAGGCGCAGGGCAGGAAGCAGGACGCTGCCAAAGTTCCAAGGCCGGACCCACTATGGCTTCGGCCACCAGAAAGGCCTCCGTAGGAGATTCCCCTCGGTCCAGAATCTCCGTGAGGGGATACCTGGCCCGTTTAGAAAGGGGTTCGAGCTTCATCCCGGTGGACTCCGAGATGAGTCGAAGCAACCCTAAGAAGGACGAAGGGCTATCGTCCATTGACTGTCCTCCCGAGGACTCCAAGTCCATGCGCTTGGAGAAGAGGGAGGAACCATCATCGGACTCAGAAGAGTCCTCAAAGAGCCACTCTCCACCTGCCGAGGTTTATCGGGAGTGAGGGTGACCGACAGCCTATGGGGCAAACCCAAAGCCGACCGAGAATTTTTGGTCGGAGCCCCAACTAATGGCTGTGGGGGCAGAGGTTCCACCAGCATCGGTGGGGCAGCTGGAATTGGCCGAACAACCGGCCTGAGAACAGGCTCCTCGACTACAACGAGGGGTTGTTTCGCTGCTCGTGACAGCCACTTAATGGCCAGGAAGACGACTGGTCGGCTTATTCCCCGTCAAAAGGAGCTGTTGCCACATGTTCCTCAGATTCTCCGATGCAACTTGCGCTGAAGCCTCCTCGTCCGAGGAAGAGAGAGCGGCGCCGCTTGCAGAAGCCGACTGAGACCGCCGACACGGATGGATCGGTTGACCGCGAGGATGTCCGAGACCGAGACCGAGAGTCTCGACTAGGCCGAGGAAGGCGAGGAGAAGTGTCGGAAATCGGCACTCCCCTCGGCTCGGACGATCCCACCGAAGGCTCCAGAACCGGAGGCACGGACGAGCCGACAGGATCCTCAACTCCCACCGGGGGAACCGGGGAGAGGGGACTCTCAGCTTCTCCAGCCGACAACCTGTCTAACGGGTCGAGAAAAATCTCGACCGCGTCGACAGGAGTCTCGGTGAACTGGCCTGACGGCAACACCGTGAAGCCAGTGGCCGAAGCTGAGGGGTCGACCGAAGTCGACTGTCGACAAGGGAAGGGGGATCTTTCCCGCTCCCAAGAGTGTCGACGGAGAGACTTACTTTTGCTCTTTTTGGACCTGGAAAAAGGTCCCGAAGAAGTTGGACCCTCACCTTTGGTTGAGAGGGTCAGACAAAGCTCCTTAAAAGAAGCCAAGTACGAGGCACCGAGAGAGAGCGGGACAAATGCCGCAGTCAAGTAGAAGCGCCCGCGCCGCCTCTTTGAGGGCGATCATCTGCTCTAGCTGATCCGCCAGCGCCCGCCACCGCGACACCGCCAATCGGGCCTCTTTAGATTTCACCGTGAATTTTTTCGGGCGCCCAGTTGTAATCGGGCAGCACGGTCTTCAAGGACGAGGGCCAAAAGGAAGAGCACAAGTCACAGGCTCGCGGTCGTGTCAAGGCCCAGGCAGTAGACGCACGCGGGAGTGCGGATCCGCCCTAGACATCTTCTGCTCGCAAGGGCACCTCCGAAACCGAGTCGATTGTCCATCGAGTCATGAGGAAAAGAAGACCAAGTCTTTAGCGAAAAACTTTTAATTTCGAAGCCAAGAATTAGGAACTAGTCTAAACGCAACGCGTTAAGGAGGGAACCTGAGCTCCAAGTGGTAAGGAAGATCTGGCGTCATGGGGCGGAGCCGAGAGTTTTACCACCCGGGTGGGTGGGAGGAGCCAGCTTGAAGACCTTCTGGCAAGATTTAAAGCGGCAAGGAACCTGCCAATAAGTGTGGATGAACAACATATCCATGTCCCTAGAATCAGTGTTTACCACAATCTAGATTTCCTCCTTATCCAGATCAAACAAGATCTGAAATGATGGAATTTTCTCCCAAAGACACGCTGGGTGAGGATCAACACTATTAAAGTGAATACCTTTCCTTGGCTGTTATACCCACTAGGGATGACAGGATATGTAATATCAAATACATGGTTGTTCCATCTTAAAACTACCCTCTTAACCTTTCTCCAGAGTAGCAAAACCCCATGCAGAGCCTACCACAAATTAACTCACCTGAAAGAACAGAGTGAACAGCAGCTCCCAGATTTCAGATTACATTACTTCGCTATCCACACAGGTCAATTCCTATGGTGGAGAACCTACATGGAGCAAGCGCAAGTTTCGGCTTACCTCCGCAGTGGAAGACCACGGAACTCAATATGTGCAGGAAAGTGGGCATTAACATAAAGAATCTCCTGAATGTGCCCTATAACAAGCTCCCCACGACCCTGCAATCTACACCTACTGGCACCTCGGTCCTGGGCAGCAGGCAGCTCCATAGGCTGTTTGGCACAAATCCCCTCTTAGATCCTGAACAACCCCTAATTGGTAACCTAAACTTTAAATTCCAGAATAAAACCCTCTCTGCATATTTTCTGGGTACTGTAAGGGTAAATAATCTCAACATGCTATTAGACAGGAACCTCATAATGTCCTACAGCAGGTTTAAACAGAACATGGTATCCTCTCATAGACCGGTCTTCCCTTTTCTCCAGATCCAGCACATGCTAGCCACAGCCCTAGGCCTTAAACCGTGGGGGTTTGGGGACTTTGGCAAATGGGACGAACTGGAGACTTTGTCGGGCCAACACCACGCCACTTCCTTAGTATAAAAGACGCTCTTAACCCTCATCACTGCTCAATAGAATGCCAGGTGCTTATACTGGCAGTCTGAATTCCCAGAACTTTCCATGTTTAATAATAGATCCACTATGTGCAATCGTGTCCATAAGTTTATTAAATTTGATGTCTTGAGGGTAATGCAATACAAAATCAATCATAATCTATAATACATGCTGGTAAAATTACATAAAATGGGGAAACTTAACTCTGAGACATA
The DNA here is from genome assembly GCA_016271365.2 of Neoceratodus forsteri. NCBI lineage: Eukaryota > Metazoa > Chordata > Ceratodontiformes > Ceratodontidae > Neoceratodus > Neoceratodus forsteri. The sequence continues at coordinate 1,846,129,987 of CM057456.1, forward strand.
TTCCAGATGCAAGAAAGATAAGGGTACAGTGAAACATATCCTCTGGGACTGCTCAAAAGCAAAGCCCCTATGGGATGAGATTATGTACCGAATAAACCCATTATTGCAGCTGGACAATGTTTTTACTCCCCAAATATGCTTGCTGGGTCTCAATCTAGACTCTGTCTTTGGCCAGAGGAAATTCCATATCACTCATTTCAGGAATAGTGAAAAAGCTTATTCTTAAGCACTGGTTGGATGAAACAGTGCCCCTTCCCCCTAACCAGGAACAGTACAATGCAACTCTAGAAGCATTACGAATAGAAAAAATGATTTGTTATATGAGAAATGCCCAGGTAATGTATTAAAAAGGTAGGGGATGCTTGATGCACTGCTCTTAACTGCTTAATTTTAATGTACTAAGAGAGGATTTATGAAATATATGTATCTTGCATGTACATCAACTACAAAGTTATCCATTCCATGCAATACTCTATATCAGCATCTCATAGCTCTGCCTGTTCCCTGAATGCAGACCGGACAGACAGACAATCTTTCAGCTCTATGAATTGTTCTGTTAGTTTTATTTGTTATATTTCTTACAACTGATAAAGTTTACTATTACAAAAAAAAGAAAAATAGGGGGCCTAGACAGGAGCCATAAAATCCTTTTTCCCATTTATTGAACCACAATCTCCGTCTTTCCTATACTTTGTTTTAACTTGCTGTATAAATCATATCATAGGTATTGTATAAGCCAAGAGAGCCAAAGACCCATTTAGAGGCTTGCCCTTTACACTAAGGGACAACCCAGTATCCTGTTTGTTTTAAAATGATTAATCTTGTTTTGAATACAGATACTGAACTGCTGCTGACAACCTCTGGTGGCAGACCATTCCAAATATCAACCACCCTTTGACTGAACCATTTGGCTCTTCTTTTGGTTACACTGATCTCCCCTTTAAGCTGTAAGTTGTGTGACCTTGTATTGTGACTATAGTCCTAGAGTTCAAAACCAAGGCAGTTTCATAGGTCGTCATTGATAAATGATTTAAAAAGTAACCAGAGATCACCCCTGAGTCTTCTCTATTCAAGTGGGTACCTGTCCAAATTAGTCAATCTTTCATCATAGCTCATACGTTCAAGACCGATGACCATCTTTGTTGCCCTCCTCTGCACTCCCTCCTGAATCTTAATGTCTGCCTTATTAACTGGAGACCAGTATTGCGAGCAATACTCCATCTGTATCTCACCAAGGAACAACAACAACAAAAAAAAAAGGCATTAATACTTTTTCATCCCTGCTATGGATATATCTCCTTATGCAGTGCAAGGCTGCATGCCCTTTCTTAGCCATCTGTCTACACTGTGTCTTAAATTTTAAATCGTTAGAAATGACCATGCCCAAGTCCTTTTCCTCTGTTACCACCTTGAGTTGTACACCATTTAGCATATAATCTGCACACCGGTTTGTGTTTCCAAAGTGCATAATAACACACTTGTCAATATTAAAGAGCTAGTGCACTGCCTAAAACTAATATTAGATTTTAAAAGCAGCCAACCATTACCTTTTATATCAGAGATACTTTTTCTTTCCCCTTTGTTTAATTAGAAAATTATCTACTAGACGTTAGTAGGTGTGATGTGTGGAACAGCTCTGAGCCTGGCAGCTGACATATCTTGCTCTGCTGCCCCACATTACATCATCAGGATTATCACCTCACTGACTGTGACATCACTACTACTTAGGAACAGCAAGTGCGTGACTGCCGGGTCATTCACCTGTGATGTCACTGTCAGTGAGATCAAAATGCTGATGATGTAGTGTGGGGCAGTAGAGTTAGACATGTCAGCTGCCAGGCTAAGAGCTGTTCCACACATTCAGCACAACAGTATCACATAAAACACCTTCTGATGGGCAAAAGGAAAAGGAAAAATACTTCACAAATAAAAAGTTACAACCAACTGCTGCTTAAAATTTTTATTATTTTCCTGTCTGCCTGTTTTGGCTCCATTAGCTCTTTAAATTTCAGTTTGTATGTATCAGCACAGATCTCTAAAGTATTTAAAGCTGTTTGCAGCCTAGCTATATCTGATTGGTTGTTGACAATAGAACCAGTTTTGGTATAATCTGCATACTTAGATATCTATACACCATTGTCACATTGTACTGTTGATGTACACATATTAAAAAGGATAGGCCCCAACACTGAGTCCTGTGGCAACCCGCTCATCACATTCATCCAAATTTGATGTTTTACCTCTAATTTTAACCTGTTGTTTTCTTCCATATAAATAGCAGTTATTAAGAACTTACTGTAACAGTAGATCTTCAAGAGAGGTTCCTGCAGTAGGTCTTCACAAGTAGGACTGTGCCCCCTGGCATCAGGACCACACGGCGAAATTGTAGCTAGCAATCATCAGTGGGGACTGCCCCAGACGTCAGCGTGACTATAAATAGGGATGGTCCCCTACACACCCTCCAGTTCTTCCGCCAGAGACCTCTAAAGAGGACGCAGAAAAGAAAAGAAAAAGGAGTGGAAACTCCTGGGACCCTGAGCCCTGGATAAAACAAAGTCCTGGGAAGGGAATAAAGAGGAAAAACACAGGAGCTGGGGGAAGGTGGGGGGGAAATCTAGACCTACTGCAGGAACCTCTCTCGAAGATCTACTATTATGGTATGTTCTTACATAACTGCTATATCTTACTTCGAGATGGTTCCTGCAGTACGTCTTCACAAGTAGGACTGAATACCAAGCAGTCAGCTGAAAAAGGAGGAGTCAAAGACTAAGTTCTGGGAGGAGGAAAATGCCCGCCAACTACAGTCTACTCAAGACAGAAGTCCTTGCAGGACTGCTAGACCAAAACCAGCCCTGCGCCTAGAAGCAATGTCCAGGCTGTAATGTTTCGTAAAGGTGTGAACAGAGGACCCAAGTGTCCACTGCGCATATGTCCACAGTTGACGCGTTTCTGAAAAAGGCAGTGGAAGTGGCCACTCCCCTAGCTGAGTGGCCCTTGACCGTCCCCGGAAGGGGCTTCTCATACTTTTTGGTAAATGTAATGAATACAATTTGCCAGCCACCTTGACAATTCTGTTTTGAAACAGCCTTGCCCTGGCACTTGGGAGCAAAGACTACAAAGAGTGGATCCAACTTGAAAACCTCCTTAGCCTTTGAGATGTAATATCTCAAATTCCTGTGCACATCAATGGTGTGCAGGAGATACCACCCCGTTGGAGTATTTTGGGTAAAACACCGGTAATTCAATATTTTGTTTTAAGGTGAATTCTGAAACTACCTACGGAAGAAAGGAAGGATTAGTCCACAGAGCCACCTGATCTTTGTACAAAATTAAGTAAAGCTCTCTACAAACTACAGCCTGAAGCTCTGAAACTCTTCGAGCTGAAGGGATAGCAACTAAAAAGTGTGTTTTCCATGCCAGGTAAGGCATATCACTATTTGCTGCTGGTTCAAAAGGGGGCAAAGTAAGTTTTCCTAAAATAAAATTAAGATCCCAGGGCGGAACAGGGTTCCAGACCAGAGGTTTGAGGTGAAGGATCCCCTTCAGAAAGGTTCTGGAAATCTCTAGCTGAGCTAGGGTTTTGCCCTCCACTGGAAGGTGGTAGGCCAAACCCACAGAGAGATGGACCCTCAAAGAGTAATAACTGAGGCCCAACTCTGACAGGTGCAAGAGGTACTCTAGGACCTGGGAGACTGAGCAGGAAAATGGGTCTAGACCTTTGGCTGTTGCCCAGATAGAAAATCTTTTCCACTTCATAGCATACATGGATCTAGTGGATGGTTTCCTGGCCTCCACTATGACCTGAGCATTCTGGAGGAGATGATAGCGAGAAACCACTATGTCCAAAGGTGCCACACATGAAGGAGGAGTGATTTGAGGCTCGGATGAACCAGGGCGCCCTGCTCCTGAGACAGAAGGTCATGAGAGAGAGAGGAAGAGGTACTGGGAGTTCCAGCGCTAGCTGTTGTAGTAATGGAAATCATATCTGCCAAGGCCATAGGGGGGCAATGAGGATCATTTGCACCCCCTCTGCCTGCAGCTTCTGCAGAATAGGAAAGAGAGGGAAAGCGTACAGAAATCTCCTGTCAAAGATAGAGACAGTGCATCTCGCCAAAAAACGCCACACCCGGAATGAGCGAGCAAAAGCTAGATAGTTTTGCGTTGGATGGGGAGGTGAAAAGGTCTATTTCTGGCCAACCCCGCTGCAGGAAGAGATCCTCCACTACCTCCTGCTTTAATTCCCACTCGTGAGCCCTGGCGACCGATCGGCTGAGACTGTCTGCCAGAATGTTGTGAATACCTGGCACATGGACTGCTGTCCAGGACAAGCCGTGTTGAACAGCCCAGTACCACACCCGCATCATTTCCCTGCAAAGGGGGTATGAACGGGTGCCTCCCTGTTTGTTGATGTACCAGACAGTTGCCATGTTGTCAGTCTGGTTAGAAGTGTTCCAGGAACTAAGAGGGACTGAAATGCTTGGCGAGCATAGAGTACTGTTCTTGTCTACAGGATATTGATGTGAAGATTCTCCTCCATGGGGGACCATGTCCCTTGTGTTCGATGGTCTCCCAGGTGGGCTCCCCATCCAAGGTTCAAGGCATCTTACGTGAAAGTCATGGCAGGGGACGGGGAGTAGAATGGGATGCCCACCGAGAGGTTGGAAAGGTCCTGCCACCAAAGGAGATGCCTCTGCAGGCTGTTGGAGACTAGCACAATCTGATCCATGTCGTCCATGCGTTGATCCCGTTGGATTCAGACAGACCATTGGGTGACCCTTATGTGCAGTCTGGCCAGTGAGACTGCAGTCGTAAGACAGAGTGCGCTGTGGTCCAAACAGAGGAGGCCACCAGTGCAGCTTGTAGGATAAGTCTCTACCCTGTCAGCGGGAAGGAATGCCCTGCCAATGGACCATGTCCAGCACTGCTCCTATGAATTGGAGGCGCTGGGAGGGTGACAGTTGAGACTTGGGATAGTTGACCGTGGTGCCAAGTCTGGAGAAAAGATCCAGACTGAAGGAAAGGGAATCCTTCAGACTGTCCTGGGATGGGGCTGAAAACAGCCAATCGTCCAGGTATCGGAACACATAGATGCCCTCGCAATGCAGGGTCGCCGCAACCACCGCTAGGCACTTGGTGAAAACTCAAGGTGCTGAAGAAAGGCTGAAGGGGGTGCTCTGAACTGAAAATGCTCCTTCTGGAAGGAGAATCTCAGAAAGCAGTAGTGGGCCGGTAGAATGGGGCATACCCGGTATCATATCAAATCAAACTTTATTTGTAAAAAGGTGCCTTTCCAAAACCAAGGCGCCTGTACATAACATAATAAAATCAATCAATAATTAAAACAATATTAAAATTAATCCAGGCAGCAACATTAAAAATCATTATATGCAAGGCTAAAAAGATGCGTTTTTAAATGTCCCTTTAAAGCTTTGGACAGTCGGGCAATCTCGCACCTGACGAGGTAGAGAATTCCACGGGGTTGGGGCCATAAAACTAAAAGATCTAGCCCCAGAAGTCTTTAAACGAACCCTGGGAATCTCCAGCAATCCCTTGTCAGTGGATCGGAGAGAGTGGGAGGGACAGTAGGGACAAAGGAGATCTTTCAGCTAGCCAGGTCCCTCATCGCGTAGGACCTTATAGGTCAGCAAACTAACTTTGAAGGTGATTCGCCAGCATTTTGGCTGCCAGTGCAGTCCTCGGAGCACAGGAGTTATATGACTGGCCCTAGAAGAACCAGACAATAGCCTGGCTGTCACATTCTGCACTAGCTGCAGGTGGCAAATATCAACCCCCAGTAGCCCAAGATAAAGGGCGTTGCAATAGTCAAGGCGGGAGGTAATGAAGGCATGGACCAGAGTAAGAAGATCGTCAGGAGGAACCAGGTGCTTCACCCGGGCGATGTTCCTCAGATGGTAAAAAGAGACTTTGACAACTGCCGAAACCTGGGATTTAAGTGTCAAACAGTCATCAAACACAACGCCCAGGTTCCGCACCCGGTCTGAGGTAGTTAGCTGAACACCCCCAAGCCATAAACCCAAGGGTGATCCCGCCAACAAATCCACCTCCTGGCGATCTGGGTCCACAACCAACACCTCAGTTTTCCCTGGATTCAACTGCAGCCAACTCACATTCATCCAGTCCTGGATTTCGTCTGGACAGTTGTTAAAGACCGAAATGGCAGCATCTTGGCCGGGCACAAAGGACATGTACAGTTGAGTATCATCTGCATAGCAGTGAAAACTCAAACCGTACCACCTAATAATCGCTCCCAATGGCAGCATGTACACCGCAAACAACATGGATGACAAAACAGAGCCATGCGGCACACCACAAGATAGGGGGAATGATGCCGAGGAAAAAATCCCAGACACAACCCTCTGAGTTCTACCCACGAGGAAAGATCAAAACCAACTGAGGACTGTACTAGACAGTCCACAGATAAACTGCAAGCGCTTCAACAGCACACCATGGTCCACGGTGTCAAATGCTGCAGAGAGATCAAGACAGACCAAGATGGAACGAGTCCTTCGATCTCTCACTATTAGGAGGTCATTTAGTACCCGGACAAGAGCTGTCTCGGTACTATGTCTCTTCCTAAATCCGGACTGGAGAGAATCATAGACATTGTGGCTGGTCAAATGATCATCCAGCTGTGACGCGACCACCTTCTTAATAACCTTACCCACAAACGGCAGGTTAGAGACAGGCCTGTAGTTAGCCAGACAGTCCGGGTACAAGGAGGACTTCTTAAGAAGGAGCTGAACTGAATGAGCATCACAATGTTACTGATTGTGGGAAGGCTGAAGTCAGACCACACAAATTGGGTGCCTGACATTTCCTGCCGACCATCACAGCTCCCATTAGGAAGGATCAGGTGGATATCAGACTTGAGTGTGGCAACCTTATCTGAAAAGAACTGAGCAAACTCCTCACGCCATTCTCGAGAAAAGGCTCTTCTGGGCTGAAGACAGATTGGATTGCACAATCTGTCCACAGTCCGGAAAAGCTGAGCTGGTCTATCCTGTGCAACAGCAATCTCTCTGGACAGGAATTCTACCTTCTTACGGGAGATTGCTGATTGATAGACCACATAATGGTCCATCAAACTAAGCCTGTCACAATCCAGGCCCGATTTCCACCAAACACCTCTCTAACCTTTGTCCGACTCTCCTCAACTCCCTGAGAGTCTCATCAAACCAAGAAGACCTAGGGCAAAGAGCGAGGGGACAAACACAAACAGGAGCAATGGAATCCAGGGCCCCTACTACCACCTTATAGGCAAGTACCAAGTCCCCTGGATCCAAGCAATCACTCGGTAAACCCGACAGGTCCAGCGCCGCCATCAGGCCATCTGGGGAAACACCCTTAAAAGGGCGGTACTAGACCATCTCCATAGGGGCTGGCCTATTAGGGGTGGCTTCAAAACTGAACCCAATGGTGTGATGGTCAGACCATCCAACTGGTTCCACCACCAAATCAGATATCTCCATCACTAGTAGGAACACCAAGTCCAATGAATGACTACCAGTATGGGTCGAGGAGGAAATAACCTGTGTGAAGCCAGTGAAACCATTAACTGGTGGAAGTCCTGACCAAACTGCAAGAGTTCATCGTCGACCCAGGCATTGAAATCTCCCAGAACCAACCATCTGGGGGATCCCAATGTCAGTTCAACAATGAAGTCTGCGACTTCCCACAGGAAAACATTCCCGTCACCTGGTGGACGGTAAACGAGAAGTATCCTGCACCCCACACTCTTGCCCATGACACATTCAAAGGAGTTGGCAGTTCCCACTGGTACCTCCACTAGTCCCAGTTCTGTTCTAAAACAGATGGCAACACTCCCGCCCCTACGATCCATCCTAGGGCAGTGTATCACTGTGTACCCGGCTGGAATTGCTGATGCCTAAACAGGGCCAGCATTCTCATCCAGCCAGGTCTCAGTGATGCACGCCAGGTCAGACGTTCCAACAAAATCTGCAAGAATAGCGGTTTTGTTTTTAATAGACCTGGGGTTGCATAGCACCACCAGAGTAGGATGAGAATCCGAGGATGACCGTGCTACCTGCTGACTACAAGCAGAACCCTTGGGTATGGGAACCAGACAGGGAGGACCCCTTTCCTGGACCCATTTCGCCCCAGGACGTCTCCTTGTCCCCACTATTTCTATCCACCTACTCCTTTCCATTCCCTCTCCAGGCCCAACTCTCATCCTCCTCCTTTTTCTAACAATCCCCAGAGCCCTACACCGTCTATACACCTCTGGCGATAGGGGACGACAGAGAAAAGGACAAAGGTCCCTGAGCCTGGAGGGGGAATAGCACCCGACCGTCCTTATGCCTTCCCAACACATATTTACCACACTTAGCAAATACTAGCAAATAAACAATCCCAAAATACAAATTAACTCACACCTAAAACATAAAATAATCAAACACTCTAACAAACGTCTACAAAAAAACTAAACAAATAAAATCCCCTATATAACAATTTAGCAGCAAAATATAAAAGTCCAAGTTAGGAAAAAATCATAGTCAAATAAGTCTCAGATTTTTGAATTATTTTGGTCTGAATAGCTCCCACCTCTTCAGACATGACCAGAGAGGAAGGCCAGACTAAACTGTCACTTTAATCTGACCAACCAACCAGAGCTTGATGGAGTAGAAAAAACTTTTTGATAAGGCACTCTCACTGCCAACATATATCCAGTAGAACGCAGGGACAGTCAGTTCCAATTGTCAGTTTTTCAATGCAAGAGTCCCTTCCCACGATGCACAACATAAAGTCAAAACAAACTCAGCTCACCCAAACCAGTCCCAACTCCACAGAGAATCCTACACAGATCCAAGTCCAGTACACAGATCTCTCCAAGGACTTCCAATTTAAAAGCTGATTGTACACCACACCGATATGTACTTAACCCCCCCCAGCTGTCTCCACAGCTATCGAGGCAGGTACAAATAATAACTGGAGTGCTAAACAAGACTGTTTCAGGCAAAGACCCCCCAACACAAACGCGAGGGGAAGCCGCCCTCACCCACCACTACAGCCCCCAGGCTGTCCAACCAAATGGCTGACCTCCCGGCCGCTTAGGAGATAAGACAGACCCTGCCCACCTTCCAGCAGGCCCCGAGCCCAAGCTTATTGCCCCACTCCGGCCAAATTCAAGGCCACCCCCCCCCCCGGTAGGGCAAGGGAATCCCTGCTCACAATCCTCGCTACTCATGGTTTTCCACAGCAGCGATACTGATTCGACTCGGATTCAGCCACAAGGAAACTCCACTTCTCCGTAGAGTCCTCACGTATTCCAAAAGTCAGCTTCTTCGAGTTAGGGACTAAGGGACTTCCCCACTCACAGCTCTTCCGTAACAGAGGTCGGTGCCACTCTTTTTCAGTCCGACCACCAAACAACTTGTGCACAGTCCAATTCTCAGTGAAAACACCGCTCTAGTTCCTTCCTTCAGAACGTCAAATCTCCACTCTGAATCTCCTCCCTTGCTCCCCAAATCTCCTCCTAGTCGTTCACAGTACTCCAGGCAGGTAAGAGAATCGACAAATTAATCAAACCTCCAGATTTTACGATAAACATCCAGTGCAATATCTTAAGCACTGGATGAAGCAGGAAGAATATACAAAAAAAAAGGATTTCCTAACTCCGTTTAAGCTCCATTTAAGCTCTCGAAGAAAAAACCCTCTCTGAGCCCGATACGCCACTCAATCCTTACTAATTCACTCAATTTTCCCTAACTGACTGGCAAAATTGATTATACTAACTAAAAACAAAAGAAAACTAAAACAAACGACTTATTTCGAAACAAATAAACTAAAGAAAAATGAAACTGGTACAATAGCTCTTGTGGACTAGCCCAGCGGGACCGCTATCTTGCTAAATTCTGCAGAATAACTCAGGGGACAACTTAGCTCTCGTGGCTCGTAGAGCATGGTGGCAGGACGATTTATTCATTCTGATTTTGTCCAGGCCCAGAGAGTTGGCTGAGGGGAGGGGTGCCTTGTCCCCAGTGGCTGTCTTTGGGAACTTAGCCTGGTGGGTTTGAGCACCAAAGCCAGAGGCCCGACGCTTGTTTTGGCATCTGCACTGGTTCTGTTTGTTCCGTTTCCGTTGGTGATGAAAATGGTATATCCAAGGAACACAGCCAATTGTTTTGTTGGAACAGGGGAAATAGTCCCTGGAGTGTCAACATGCGGAACCTCTTGTATTCTACGAAGCGGTTAAGCATGCTGAGATCTAGGATTGAGATATCCTGTGTTTCTGGGTACTAGGAAGAAGTGGGAATAAAACCCCCTTCCTATCTGCTCTGTTGGAACCCACTCTATGGTTAATTTTTGCAGTAGAGCTTGGATTTCCTGTAGGACCAAACTTTGTTGACTTGACGAGTAATGAGACCTCTCCGGAGGGTTAGTGGGTGGCATCTTCAGAAACTCTATCGAGTGAGACCTCTTGCGACTAGTTGTAGGACCCACACATCTGAGGTTACAGCTTTCTACCCTTCCATGTGGAGGTCGAATCTTCCCCCCACTGGTTCCTCTGCGGGGTGGGGAGGTAACAGGTTGGGGGGCCCGTAAGTCAGGACGCTGAGGGGAGGGATGCCTTGTCCCCAGTAGCTGTCTTTGGGAACTTAGCCTGGTGGGTTTGAGCACCACAGCCAGGGGCCCGACACTTGTTTTGGCATCTGTCTTGGTTCTCTTTGTTCCATTTCTGTTGGTGATGAAAATTCTGCTTGGGTTTCTGGCCTGAGCGGTATGTACAGTGGACATCTTTCAGGGATTTGCGGTTTTCTTGCAGTTCTGTAATTACGTCTTTAGCATCGCCGCCGAACAGAACTGGACCCCTGAATGGAGCATCCAGAAGTGTGCTCTGTACATCTTGTGCCAACCCTGCAAGACGTTGCCAGGCAAGGCGCCTTAGGCAGATGCCCGTAGCTGTGCAACGCACCACCGACTCAACAGACTCGTAGGTGGCTCAAAGAGCATGGTGGCAGGACGATTTATTCATTCTGATTTTGTCCAGAAGTTTATTCCGGAGTTGTTCGTCAGGTACTTCTTGGATGTCCTTTTCCAGGTCGGACAGGGCTGACTTCTGGAAAGCCACCATGTGGGCTACGTAGTTGAGTGAATGTGTGGCACAGGTAGAGGAGGTACAGACCTTGCGTCCATACTGGTCCATTTGTTTTGACTCCTTGTCAGGAGGAGAGGCACTGAGATGTCTGGGTTGGGCTGATCTATCATGCGCTGCAGTGATGACAATAGAGTCCGCCTTAGGTTGAGCTGTAAGGCGGGAAACCCCTTCCGGGGGGTGGCAAGTCCCGACGGCTTTCTTTGAAACCATAGAAATAGACGACAGCTTTTGACAAATCGTAGATGTCAGATCTTCATGCAGCCCTGTCCAAGGTGGGATAGGGAGGGGGTCCGCATTAACCAGGTCAAGATGCTCCGCAAGTCTTCTACGTTTAGGGTCCAATTCCTGGGATGCCCACCTGCAGGACCTTTGAATGGACCAGAAAAGCTCTGCGAAAGACAGATCCTCTGGAGGCGATTTAGGCAACTCCTCTGGCTGAGGCTCTATGGAAGAGTGGAGTCCCAACTGGTCCCCCACGTCCAAATCCTTGGAGTCAGAGGATTCTGGCCTACTTGGCAAAGAAGTGGCATCTGGAACCGCCTCCATGACTCTGGTCCCCAGACAGATTCCCAATGGCAGACCACCTGTATCTCTGTCAGAAAGTCTGCTGGAAGGAGTAGGGCTTCCTGGTGGTACCCTATGGGGCAGGGTAGCACTGACTACCAGCTGGGGCTGACCCAACTCCTGCAGGAGTTGGGACTTGGCATCCTTCCACTAAGCTGGGATGGGTTCTTGTGGTTCCAGCTGAGGAGGAGGTGGTGGAAGGTATCCTGGGTACCCCATAGGATAGGAGGAGTAGCTAGGTGGCTGGTACCAGTAGGGATACTGGTACTGGAAAGCCTGACCCACTGTCAGGTAATCTGACGTTGGAGGCAGGTAACCCAGCGTTGGACCCCACCGACGTCGGGTACTGGGGATACTGCGGCATGGACCCGACGGAGGAGGAGCGTAAGGTCCGGAGGGTGGAGGCGCCAAGGGACCACTGGGGTTTGGGCCCATCGGCGGGTCCAGGGTGAAATCCCCAAAGGCCCAGGAAGATCCTGGTTCATTCTGCTCCGAATAGGGACTGGTGAGAGATCTGGCGTCGGATGCCTATCAGATGGCGGGACCGAGACTGGTGAGGGGTAAGTCCGGAAGGGTCCCCGTCGACAGGTCTGCCATGGAGGCAGGAGTCTCATGGACGTCCGACGTGAGGGGCTCCTGTAAATCAAGCCTAAAAAGGTTGGGTAGGGTCAGTGATTCCCTGGAGGGAGAACCTTCACGGGAAGGTGGGGAACCTGCAAGCACGCTCTGCTGGACATCTGGGACCTCAAGGGAGTCCAATGGTAGAGCAGTCACCATGCAGTCGTTGAACAAGCCGGAGACCGACTTAGAGGTGATGGTCTGGCGGGCACTGGAGGAGCCAACGGTTGACTTACAGACCACGGCCAGGCTGATGGAAGCTGGGAGACTCGAGTTAGGCTGATCGGCCTAGGCTGGGCGCCTGGCGGAAGAGCTGGAGGGCGGGCTAAGAGCAGGAACCGAAACTACTTCCTCAGAAGAGTAAACCCTCAACTGCCCACTGACCTCAGCGGTGGGGGGGAGAGAAGGCGTACGGTCCGCCGTACTCAAGGGGGTGGAGGCCCTACATGAGATGGCGTCGGCATTCTGGCTGCTTTTCCTCTGAGGAGAACAGCTCGGGCTCCCGGCGTTTCTCCTCCTCCCTCTTCTTTTTCTTTTCTGGGGCAGGTGACGATGATCACTCCCTCAGCTCCTGGAGCTCTGTTTCCATCAGTGTCAATCGTTGTTTCAATAAATGGGTATCGAGGGTGCTCTGGCGACAGATGCGGATGGCCTGGTTGAAGGCCTGGCAGATAAAACAATCTGTAGTCTGGTGTTTAGGCGCCAGGCAGAAGAGGCAGCGGAAGTGGTTGTCCCCATGCGGGATCTGCGCACTACACTTGGAGCACTTTTTCTTGGGCTGACGAGACAACATGCATTGCTGGAGGATGGAAAAAAATGAACGATAACTGTCGAAAAAATGGCAGGTGACTGAAGCTGTTTCGCTGTGAGGTCCGACGATTCAGGCCGATGGCAGGAAAGAACTGGAGGGCGGGCGGGGGACCGCCCCTATTTATAGTCACACTGACATCTGCCACCTGAGACAGGGTGCGGTCCCCAGTGATGATTGCTAGTGACAATTTTGTTGTGTGGTCCTGACACCAGGGGATGCAGTCCTACTTGTGAAGACCTACTGCAGGAACCCTCTCGAAGTAAGATCCATGATTTTATCCGTGCTATCACACTGGTGTCAAGACCTGTATTTAATAATGTTTTAATTAATTCACAATGTGGGATGGAATCGAATACCCTACTGTAGTCTAACATAGAAACATAGACTTTGATGGCAGATAAGGACCACTTGGCCCACCCAGTCTGCCCATTTCCCTACCTACTGGATAAGCTGCAGATTCTAGTTAACCAACAGCCTACTTACTGCAACCCCCCCACTATAATTGCCTTGTGTCTGTCCCATGCATGTTTGAATTCCCCCACTGTTTTAGACCCAACGACCTCCTCAGGAAGGCTGTTCCATGTATCCACCACTCTCTCCGTGAAAAAAAATTTCCTCACATTACCCCTGAGCCGTCCCCCCTCTATCTTTAAATTGTGCCCCCTTGTTCTTACACATCTCTTTTTCTGAAAGATGCTACCCTCCTGGACTTTGTTGATTCCCTTGAGGTACTTCAATGTTTCTATCATGTCCCCCCTGTCCCTACTTTCATCAAGAGTATACATATTAAGCTCTCTCAGTATCTCTTCATATGGCTTCTGCTGCAGACCCTGCACCATTTTAGTTGCCCTCCTCTGGACTGCTTCCATCCTGTCCATGTCCTTGCGTAGATGAGGTCTCCAAAACTGCACATAGTACTCCAGATGGGGTCTCACCAACTGTCTGTATAGAGGGATAACCACTTCCCTTTTTCTACTTGTGATGCCCCTTCCGATGCATCCCAGTATCCCCCTGGCTCTCCTTACCGACTTTTCACATTGCTTACCCACCTTTAGGTCACCTGATATGACTACCCCAGGTCCCTTTCCATTTTTGTTGTTAGTACCTCCCCGGTTATTGTGTACTCTTCCTGGGTTTTGTTTCCAGGTGCATTACTTTGCACTTCTTTGCATTGAATCTAAGTTGCCATATGTCTGACCATTCCTCCAACCTTGCCAAGTCCCTTCTCATCTTTTCTACCCCCTCTTGTGTATCAACTCTGTTACAGATCTTTGTGTCATCTGCAAAGAGGCATTCCTATTCCTCCAGACCCTCTGCAATGTCACCTATAAAGTTGTTAAAGAGGACTGGACCCAGTACTGAGCCCTGAGGTACTCCACTAGTAACCCCCCCCTTTCTTTGGAATGTGTTCCATTCACTATTACTTTCTGTGTCCTGTTGTGCAGCCAGTTTGCTACCCAGGCTACCACCCTGGGAACCACTCCCAGGCTGGCTAACCTGATTATTAATCTTTTGTGCGGGACTGTGTCAAATGCCTTGCTAAAGTCTAGGTAGGCCATGTCCACAGCCCCTCCCTGGTCTATTACTTTGGTCACCCAGTCAAAGAAATCAGTTAGATTCGTCTGACATGACCTTCCTGCTGTAAATCCATGCTGCTTTGGGTCCTATGCCCCGCTGGCCTCTAGGTACTCAACAATTCTTTCTTTCAGAAGTGATTCCATAATTTTCCCTACCACTGAGGTCAAACTTACAGGTCAGTAGTTTCCTGCTTCTGCCTTGCTCCCACTTTTGTGAAGGGGAATCACAACAGCCCTCCTCCAGTCCTCAGGTACCGCACCATCCTGCCATGATTTGTTAAAAAGCGGGGTCAGTGGTGTCACTAGGTCCTCCCTTAGTTCTTTTAGGATTCTGGGGTGAATCCCGTCAGGCCCCATTGCTTTGTCCACCTTGAGTTTTAGGAGTTTTTTCAGGACTCTTTCTTCTGTGAATGGACTGGTGTCAACCCCCCTACCCAGAGTGCTTCTATTGTCTGGTTTCGGTAACTCCTCCTCATCTTCTTTTGTGAATACTGAACAAAAGTATTCATTCTGTATTTCTGCCTTTTCAATGTCTCCCTCTGCCCACCTCCCCTCTCCTTTATTAATCTTCACTATCCCTCCCTTAACCTTTCTATGCTCCCTAATGTACCTATAAAAGGTTTTATCCCCTTCTTAACTGAGTTGGCTATTTTTTCCTCGGTCTGGCCTTTGCTAGTCTGACTGCCTTCCCACTTCTTTCTGCTTAATTGATACAGTTCCCTGTCGTTCCTTCTGTGATTCCTTATACTTTTGAATGCAGCCTTTTCTCCTTAACCTTCGCTGCCACTTTTTGAGAACCATAGCGTTTTACTCCGCTTTGTTTTTTATTTGTTTCACACAAAGGCTTGTTGCCTCTATGATGGCAGTTTTGATTTTTCCATTGTTCTTCCACCCTCCTTTTGGTCATTTGCTAGTGCATTTTCAGGTATTCACCCATTTTGCCAAAGTCAGCCCTTCTAAAGTCTAGTATCCTTGTTTTTGTATGGCTTATCTCCATGGTTGTGCTCATTGTGAAGCACAGTGTGCAGTGGTCGCTTGTTCCCAGATGTCTACTGACTTCTAAATTTGTGATCCTCTCTCCATTTTTGAGTTCCAGGTCTAGTATTGCTCCCTCCCGAGTGGGTTCCAACACTAGTTGTCTAAGGCCTGCTCCCTGCAGGGCATCGGTATACAACATCTACTGGATTCCCTCTATCAAGGGACTAACTGACTTTTTAAAAATAACTGTAGGAGGTTTGTCTGACATGACCTACCAGGGACAAAACCATGTTGATTTATGTCTACTTGACCAGTTGTTTTCATAAAATGTTCCATATAGTCCTTAATGAAACCCTCTGGAATTTTACCCAGGGTGGACGTTAGGGTAATAGGCCTATAATTACTTGGGATCACACCACTTCTCTACTGCACAGCTGTTAAGTGAAGTTTGGAATAAGGATGTTACAGGGCCTGCTAATTCCTCAACCAGTTCCTTCAATAGTCTGGCATGTATTCCATCCGAGCCTGGAGCCTTATACGGGTTTATTTCTTTAAGTTTAGATTTTACTTCTAGCTCTGTTAGGACTATTGGCGACATCTCCTTATCCACTGCTTCAAAGTCGGGGCCAGGTGTCTGTTATCCAAAAACTGAGGTGAAATAGTTATACATTACTTCTGCTTGACGACTTTTGTCCCTTATAAGTTCTCCCTACTCACTGGTCAAATACACTAGATGAGTTTTTTAGGCCCGTGTCTAATTTACATAGTTGTAAAAAGCTTTATAGTTATCCTTTACACAGGTAGCCAATTGCAACTCAGATTTTTTCTTTGCAGCTCTTATTCTATTTACCTCTACAAGTTTAAGTAATTTTTTTATATTTGGACCAAGCTATACAAGTATTTTTTCTCTTGGCTTTTTTATATGCCCTCTTTTTTCCGTATATATTTAATATTTTGATGAGTACACAATTCAGGGATCCTACCTGCACCAATATACTTATTTCTTTCAGGTACATAAAGCTCAGTTAACTTTTTACATTTTATTAGTTAGTAAGCACCACATTTGATCTTGATCTAGTCCTTTAAAATATGTTTTTCCAGTTCCATGACTGGAGTTCTTTCTTCATTGTATTGAAATCAGCTTTATTGAACTACTTAATTCTAGTATTGCCCTTCATCCTGTTTTTTTATTTTGTTTATGCAAAATCTAACCATATTATGGTCTCCATTTGACAGTGGTTCAAAGACTTCAGTTATTTACTTGGCTGATCACATTACCAAGGATTAGGTCCAATGTATTTACTCCCCTAGTTCCAGTCTTGACGTATTGTTCTAATCCAAGTGTAGCTGTTAAATCCAAGAAATTAATTTCAGTCATGGACCCTCCTTCTCTTTTATCCCAGTTTATCAGAGGTACGTTGAAATCACCAAGAAGGATGTTATCAGAAGGATTTAGTTTGTTAATAGTCTCATATAGTTTTTTGTCCTCTCTTTCATCGTTTGATGGTGGCCTGTATATAACTCTGAAGGTTATCTTTTTATCAGTATGTTGATCTAGCTTCACCCCCAGAGTTGGTCTGGCAGTTCCCCTGTATCCATACTAAGTTGTTCTGCCTGAATAGAATTTAATACATACAAGGCTACTCCCTCCACCTATTTTACCTGACATTTGTTTGTGAAACAGCTTATAACCAGCTATATTCTTGCCCCACTGGTCTTCTTCATGCCACCATGTCTCGGTAATGGCGCAGATATGGATACCCTTTTTAACCATAATATATTCTAATTCATGTTTCTTTTTAACAAGACTCCTTGCATTTATAAGACACTTCCATGTCTCAAATTTGTCACTATCTTTGCTACGCTTTTTTGGGTGTCTGTATCCTTCATACAGTTGTTCTCCCACCCCTTGTCCCTGTGTTATTAGTTTAAACTAGCTGCAATACTATGATTAATTCTTTTTGCGAGAAGTCTTGTTCCTTGCCGGTTTAAATGTAAACCATCCTTCCCAAACAATCTGAAGTCTCTGAAAGGATCCCAGATTCTTTGGAACTTAAAACCTTCTTTAGTGCACCACGTTCTTAGCCAACCATTTAAATGCATGATAGCTTTTTTTTTTTCTGGCTCGCCCTGGTACTGGTAGGATCTCTGTTATTATTACATCACATTTCAATTCCTTGAGTTTTTATCCGACCCATTCAAAACCCTTTTTTTCTTCACCCTCCTGCCTTCGTCTCTACTGCTATTGTAACCTAATACGTAATGTGACAATGGGGATGCTTGAACCCTACAGATACCCCTCTAAATTATTGCGAATGTCACTGATTTTAGCTCCTGATAAAGAACACATCATTCTGTATTCTTTTCAGCCATCACAAATAACTGTGTCTATATATTTTAGCATGGAGTCTCCTAGGACAACAATATCTTTAGGTTTCAAGTGGTCTCCTCTAGCCATCAAATTTTCTTTGGTTGTTGTGGGTTTAGCGGGGACAGTTTGAGAGGCAGTTGTAACAGCTGCCCCAGCGTTATCTAAGCTTGGTGTTGAAATTCAGCCCTTTGTAAGTCCTCTACATCCCTCTCCTAACTCGGTGTTCTCTTGATCCTGAGTTTGGGATTTTAACACATCAAGTGGTTTATTTGGTATTGACTCACCATCCATGCTACTTTGGCCTATACTTGCAAAGACTGAAAACCTGTTTTGTAGATTCAAGTTTACACCCTCCCCTCCTCTGGCCAGTCTCCTCTTTCTTTCTTTTATTATTGCCCTAACTATGCTCCAGTTATCATTTGGTCCAGTAAAGTCACACTCCACATCTTTAGTATGAGGCCTTTTTCTCTTTTCACCAATTTCATATGCCATATTATCACTGAGGGGAGTAGGTGCAGCTATACAGACACACTCGTCTTCCTGTAGCCTTGTTGTAGTATAGTCTATAAAATCTTCTAATGTTTTTATCTCATTTCAAATATCTAGTCTTTTTGTCAAATTATCATTTTCCTTTCTTAGTTCTTTAACTAAGATACAACTGGTGCAGGTAAAATCCTCCTCTCTCTCCCCTTATATAAACAGAGCACAAATACTTTGTCTTTTATTTCACCTTTTTGTGTTTTTGAAACTTTTTTTTATTGTGGAAATGAAGTTGCCTTCATACATTACAAACTGATCATTTCAGATTACGTATATTTCACACATAGGGTTGTATATTATATGTGGCCTTACAAAAGTATCTTTAGTCTTTAGGATTGCATAAACAAAAATTAACGAGCAACTAAAGTGTTTAAACTCTGACTATTTCAATTTAGTCACTCTTGCCAACAAACATTTAACCTTTAACTCTCATAGGCTGACTATTTTTTAACCTTAAAAGTGTGTTAGTTTTACAACGATGTTTACAGAAAGATATTCTTCATGGGCAAAAATGTGAGTGGGAATGTAGGTGTGTGGGTGCGGGATGGCTGCAGTTGTGCCCCTCGTTCCTCCCCGATATCCAGGGGTCTTTGTGATGTTTTGATTGATTGATTGATTAAAAGTTTATTTTTTCACAGGAAATTCATTTGTTAGGACAAAGTCCCGTTTACAGCAAAGTCCTGCATGTAAATTCTAATACAATTACCAATTAGCAATTGACATTTAACATAAGTAATACAAACACAACTAATACAAACAAATGTAATTGCACTCTACATACATACAGTATTTAAAACACACACATAAAAAATACAAACTATTAAACAATTCATTTTTAAATTTAAAAAAATCTAAATTTGTTTTCTGTGATTCAGTCAAACCATTCCAACTTAATGCTACTCTATTCTGGAGCATACCGTCCCCATGTCTATTAGAGCTTCTATACATTGGGATATTGCTTAATGGATTCCTAGTCTTTATATACGATTCGTTATTTATCTTTCTTTTTAATTGCTTATACAAAGGATGGTTATACTTTTTGTGAATTATCTTATGGCATATAGTAAGCCAGAGATAGTTTCTTTTTTCTTCAGGTTGAAGCCAATTTAACTTATTATAAATTATACAATGATGCTCATTTTTAATACTTCCGGAAGCAAATTTACCTATCCTATAATATATTTGATTAACCAAATTTAAAGCAGTTTTAGTCGAATTCATGTAAATTATAGAACCATACTCCAATATGGTAATAGCACCTGTTTTGCTAATCGCTCCTTTGCCACCAAAGGTAAAAGCTCCCGTAACTCTTCTAAGGGCCTCTAATCTTTTATTCACTTTCTTTACCTGAACTGATATGTGATTTACATATGTGATTCTAGCATCTACTTGAAACCCTAAGTATTCTATGTTAATACATTTTCAATCTTTGTACCATCTTGTAAATGTAATTGTGGTTTGGGCTCTTTCCTCTATATGAACCAATCGAAAACAACATAGTTTGTGTTTTTTAGCGCTCAAAAGAAGACCAGATTTACTGAATCATTTTGCATTTGTAACAAATCACTTTGAAGCAAATCATCATACTCTGTGAGACTGTCAGCAGACGCACTAAAACAGTGTCGCTCATGTACAGTCTCACCTCACTATGTTTAATTTCATGAACCAAATTATTAATATAAATATTAAATAATGGGCAGAAAATAGAGCCCTGGGGAACACCTCTCTCTAGTTTCCCAGGGGCCGACATCATTGTACCACACTGAACACATTGACATCTATTTGTCAAATATGACTCAAGCCATTTTAATATTTGGCCCTTAATCCCTATGGCCCTTAACCTAGTCAAAAGCAAATCATATTGAACTAAATCAAAAGCCTTACTGAGATCCACAAACACCGCCCCTGTGTACTTTCCTTGGTTCATAGATGTAGCAACCATTTGTATGCCCCTTCTGTACCCCCTTCACTGGGTTCCTCCCCATGTGCATCCTCTGCTCCTGTAAACCTGTCCCAGGGCTGCCACCGCTCCTGGTGTTTATCCTGTGTGAGGTGGAGGGTTATAGTAAGCTCTTCCATTCTTCAGATGTTCCCTACTCTTGTAACCCAGAATTCAAAGTGAGGAGGATCTCCCTGCAACCAGTGTGTTGTTATTTCCTTTAGAGCTGCTAAGCAGAGGATCCTCAGGAGAGCCATCTGTTTTTTGTCACTAAAGGTTGGTGTCTTACACCCCAGGATTATATTATGAAAGGTAAGGGGGGTGCATCCCCCCCCCCCAAGTTCCTTCAGATGGTCGTGGATCCTAGCCCAGAACACCCCCACCCCTGGGCATGTCCAAAATATATGATAATGTGTCCCTGTTCCACCACAGGCCCTCCAGCAAGAATCTGAGTTTCCTATTTTAAAATGTTTGGTGATGGATGGGGTGTGGAAGAACCTGGACAGACACTTCCATCTAATCTCCCTCCATCTTTGTGAAGCTGTGGTTCTCCAACCATGTAGCCAAGTTGCCCTACATTGGTCCTGTGGGATGGGGGTCCCTGTGTCCTCTTCCTCTTTCACCTTTTTAAAACAAGACTGAGCATAAATATATATATCTTATTGCAAAAACTTAGTTAATGCACCAGTTAGGGTTAATGCACAAACGAGAGAATGTGGTGTTAGGTTCACAACTCAATACTCTCATTCCCCACCCTGCATGCAGCAACAGAAAAAAAAACATTACATTTTCACCTCTCCTGAGTCATCCCAAATCAGGTATGGGGTGTACTTTGGGGTTGTCAACCCTAACGCTCACCCATTTCCATCAGTAAATAAGCTAAAGTGTGTACAGTATATGAGAATGGGGTGAGTGTTAGAGTTAACAACCCAAAGGTACACCCCATGCCTGATTTGAGAAGACTCAGGACATGTGAAAATGTAATGTTTTTTCCTGGTACTGCCTGCAGGGTAGGGAGGTGTTAGGACCACATTTCCCTACTTTTGTTGCTTTAACCCTAACTGGTGCATTAACAAAGTTTTTTGCAATACATTTCCTTACTTTTTGCTATCATATAACTGCATCCTCATTAATGCAGGTCCCTTCAAGACCTGTGTGAACATATGAATTTGACTGTGGAAGTGCAGGGCCCTCTGGGCCTTGCACATTCATCCCTGCATAGATGCATACATATATGTTGGTGTGGGAGCGCAGGGCCTTCTGGGCCTTACGCTTCCATTTCTGCCAAAAAACAATTTATTTGCTTGGATGTATGGCTTTTTTAACTTCCAGTGTTATCCTATCGGAATTTCCATGTTTAAATTATTTTTTATATGCTCCCTAAATTGTTGAGGGGGTATTAAGTGTTATTCTCGTAGTACTCATTAAAGACCTTTTTTTTTTTTGCTATTTATTTATATTATCCCTCATCTCCAAATATTGAGGGAGTTACGGCTTGTTGAAGTTGAAATGTGGTAAAGAAAAAGTCCAAAATCTTTTTTCATATGAAGGAATCCTTTTTATATGAAACAAAAGAGTTCTGGTGAGACTGATAGATGGGGATGTAAAGGTAGGCGTCCGTCAGATCTATTGAAGATAGGAAATCCCCCAGCTGAACAGCTTGGGTGATTGATCTCAGGGACTTCATCTTGAATGTCGTGTGGTGCATGAACTTGTTGAGATGCTTCACATCCAAAATGGGCCTGAAACCCCCTGCTGTTTTGGGAACTACAAAGTAGATTGAGCAGAATCCCTAACCTTGTTTGCTTGGCAGAACCAGCACTATTGCCCCAATTTGAATGAAGTGATTCAGGGTCTCTGACACCACCTGTCTCTTTGCAGTGTCCTTGGAGACCAGGGTCAGTAGAAAACATCCCCTTGAGGGGATTGTTGAAAATTCTGTTGCATAGCCCAAGTCCAGAATTTCCAAAACCCAAGCATCTGATGTTGTTTGGGCCCATCTTGTGTAAAAATCCTGTAGTCTTCCACCAAGGAAAGGGGGGCAGGGATGGGCCATGTACCCTCATTGTGAGGTACCAGGCTTTTGGTCTGGACCTCCTGCTCGGTATCTGGCCAGGGCCCCTCTATTACTGTAACCCTTGTCACCCAAGTAGGCTCCTCTATTTCTCTGGTTACTGAAGTTCTGAAAGGGACAAAACCATCCTCAAAACTGCCTGCATGGGCCATTACCTTGCCCCCTTTGGGCTGAGGTAGTCTTACACTGTTGTTTTGACAGTTTAAGATGGCCCTTCTTGTCCTGGAGATGCTTTAAAATAGCATCCAGGCCAGAAATGAACAACATGCCTCCCTCTAAAGGACGGTTAAACAGCTTAGATTTTGCACCTTGATCAGCAGCCCAATGGCTCAGCCATACGCCCCGCATGGCCGACACAATGTGGTAGGCTGAAGGAGCCAACATGTGCAAATTCTCCACTACAAAATCACCTAGAAAAGTAGGGGCAATGGTAATCAATTGCAAAATGCTCACTCCTTCCGAACTAGGGGGAATGAAGCTGCCCGGGGTAGTGACCCAAAAGTTTAAGGCTCTGGCAACAATAAGTGAGGTGTAGGGAGTGTGTAGGTTTGTGCTGTTAGAGGCGAAAGCCCTTCTACATGCAGCATCTACTTGTTTGTCATGTGAATCTGTTAAAGCCAGAGATCCTTCAATGGAATAGCAATGTGCTTGACCGAATTACAGACAGCCTTGCTTGTCAGTGGAGGAACTTCCCACCTGCAAACGTTTTCCTCTAAAAAGTAAAAAGGCTGTGTCTTCGGTTTTTGAAGATACTTTTTCTGATCGACATCTGCCCATTCTTGCTCAATAATTTGGTAACAGTGAATAAAACTCAGAAAAACATTTGGAGCAGAGGAAGTCACAGACAGAATCAGATTGACGTCCACTGTCTCCACAGACTGTTCCTCCTTGATCTGTAAGGATCTACATGCCTCAGCTATAAAAAAAAGACAAAAAGACAAGGACTTGTTGTCAAACAGGGGAGGTATCGGAATCCTTGACCTGGGTTCTGTCCACTCCCCTTCCTCCTCTCCTCCTTAGAGGGAGTGTCCTCTTCGTCAGTGAGCAATTTTTGAAGGTCAGGAGTTTCCCCAAGATCCCTGAAATCCTCATCCTGACCCTCTAAGTAGATAGGGTCGGGGTCTGCCTGCACATCTGTCTCTACAACCTTTTCTCACTGCGATGCACCTGGACATGCCTGTGTGGGCCCCCCTGACCTAAGGGGCTCGGTTTTGGGTTGTGTGTGTCTGCTGGAATATCCTACGGAAAAATCAGGGCCTAAAAGCTCGCCAAGGAACAACAAAAGTGATTTTCGCAATTATGCTTTGCCACTGCCAACTGAAGAACCAGGTGCCCCTCTCCCCAACTTGGAGGACCATCTGGGATGAACTGTTAAGGAAATATTGTGCTGTGCAACACAATGGGGGCAACTGGAACCCATGGGGGACAGCCTCATCACCCTTTTACAAGTTGTACACCTTTTTACAGTTAATGGTCTCCGATAAGCCATGGTGCCACGTATAACAGTTCTGTTTATAATTGATGAAACTACAAAGAATCCCATAAATGCTGCAGTACAATAACAAAACCAGAGAGAATGATTAAATAGTTCTATTATCTGATCTGCACTGACAGAGAGAATGCAGTAGCGCCTACTGTGCAGGGGCAAAATCTAGCACTCCCTCTCCTAAGTACAAAATTACTGCAAGCAGAGAGCAGCACGGCTAGTGAGAGCAACCTAAGTGCACACTCACTAGCGGGGGTGTGCACGATGTCACAACATCCTACGTGATATTAGTACTCAAACACATATTTATGTACACTCTACCGGACGCAGTTAAAACACTAGAGCAATGTAAAGACTGAGTGTGCATGCTAACATTCGCGTTATGATTTGCATGCACCATCATGCGCATGAAGCAAGCATGTGAAAAGCCCAACTTAAGGAGACGCACGTGCCCAACCGTCACAATGGTGGCAATGCAAAACGTTCAGACGGCTGAGGTACAGAAACACTCCAAAAGCCCTCTGATCGCAAGATAAGTTAATAAAATTAAAAAATGGCTATAGCAATGTAGTACAGGCCCATATTTATTTGTATTTATTTTATTGGAGATTCGGAAGTACCTTTGAGTCAAGGACTCCTTTACAAAGGTTCCACATCACAAGTATTACATATGAGAAGAGAGGTTACATAGCAGTACAGCAGTACATAGTCAGGTATTTACATTAACAGTAGATCTTACTTCGAGAGGACTCTTGCAGTAGGTAAATACATATAGGACTGACGACGGCCGGTGGCAGGACCCCACGGAAAAATTTCTAGCTAGCAGTCCCTGGCAAGGGACCGCCCCCACGTCAGGTGACCGGCGTCATGCAACGCCGGTATAAGGGGCGGTCCCGACGCCCGCCTTCCAGTTCTTCCTGCTGTTAGCCGTAGCCGTGCAAAAGTTCGCGCTTAGTCAGCCCTGTTCTTTCGTCGGTTTTACCGAGATTTTCAGTATTTTTTCTTCTCATCGTCAGGTCAGCGTCGGTGTATGTCGTCCCCTACACCTTCCAAAAACAAGTGCGACTCGTGCGGCGCCCAACTGCCACACAAGGATGGCCATTCCTCTGCCTATTTTGCCTAGGCCCCTGCCACCCAGTTGACAAGTGCCGCGATTGCCTGCACTTCAACGCTGCTACCACAGACGACGCCAACAGTCCCTGGAAGCCCATCTTCTAAAGAAAAGATGTCTTCGATGGAAAAGAATTGAAGAAGTTTTCAGGCAGCGCCGACCTCTCCAGAAGGGCATCTTAAAAGTGGGACAAAGAAAGGCACCGGAGAGGTCTCTGCCTGTGACTCGACCAGAGTCGCGGCCCAGGTAATATCCCCTCCGGGGATGGCAGCCTCCAAGGTTTTGGAGGAGGCGTCGGCCCGCCCATCGGGCTCGAGCTCGAGCCTTGCGGGCACCTCCGGGCAAAAGGAGGCCTCCGCCCCCACTTCCGCCGCAGGCTTGCGGCCTACTGGTGCAGGCGACTCCCATAACTTGGACGTCGGCTCCTCCGACATCCGCCAGGAGAAGGTTGATAAGACGCCCGACCCTTCAGGGTGGCACACGACCTCGTCCCCCTCGGACCAGGCCGCTTCCTCCCTCAGCCCGCCTCCGAAGGGGACCTAAGAAGACGGACGCCCCTCTGGTGCCCGCCGGAACCAGCCCCTAAGTCGCATCGCCGCCTCTCTCGACGTGCGCCAGGCGACGGAACCCACGACGGACCATCCAACCCCCATCGCACCCGGTTCCCCGCAGCCTTCACTGCCATCCGGGGAGCCTGAGTCACCCCAGCCTGACCCCGAGGACTTTTCCCCTCCGTCCCCGGACGATGCAGGGGATATTCCACCCCCGTCAGGCCCTCCTCCTAGGGAACTGGATCTGACGCCGGCACCCTGGACGCCAGCTCCAACGCCGGTCCTGCCGACGCCGGCCCCACCGATGCCGGCGGGGGATATTCCCCTTCCGTCGGGCCTCTCAATGTTGACCCGCCTGTGGGGCCACCTTCCGGGCCATCTGCTCCAGCAGCTCCTCCAGCGCCCGGGTACCCACCGTCTTATCCGACACCATCATACCCAGGTCCGCAGTATCCAGTGCCGCAGTACCCGACGCCAGTCCCGCCGCCGCCGCAGTACCCGACGCCTCAATACCCGGCACCGGTTTTCCCGCAGCCGAAGTTTCAGATACTCACCTTATGGATACAATCCGACATTTATCCTCTCCTCATCCACCTCCACCGCCCCCTCGGCCGCCGGTGGATCTGCAGGAGACTCTGGCTTCCTGGTGGGCTGAGGCCAAGGCTCAGCTCACCAAGGAAGTAGAGAGCTGTCTTACGGCGACGGTGTTGCCCCCAGCCCCTGTACGCCTGAGACAGCACACTCCCTCACCACCTCCGGACTCCAGAGCCCTTCCCTCTGGATCCCGAGAAGGCCAGGACACTCGTCCAGGGATCCCCCCTAAGGAACCCGTTCCTCCCCCCAGACGTGTTAGGGAGTCTTATTCTGCTTCTGATTCTTCTTCTTCACTCTCGGATTCCTCCGACGGATGCTCCAAGAGAGAGAGAGAGAGAGAGACGACGAGCCTCGCTCTCCGTCCAAGCCCCAGCCGAGGACCCCTCCAAAGTCTCCTCTGGAGGACCCTTCCTTCACGCAGTTGCTCAGAAAGATCCAGGAAGTACATCAGTGGCACTCATTGGAACCAGATCCTCAGCGGGTCAAACTCGCCGAACATCTGGACCTGCCCCTGACAGCTCCTACTTTAGTGCTACCCTGGATCGAGCTTCACGCCCACCTTGTTTCCACTATTTGGAAACAACCGTCGGCTTTAGCCCCGCTTCCCAGGAAGTCTAACACGCCATACCAGGCTCCAGAGGGTGTAGACTTTTTGGATTCTCACCCTCGCAAACTCGGTCATGATTAGCACCGCTCACGGCCGGTCAGCACATCCCAAACATCTAAGCTCGTCTCCTCCAGATAAGGAATCTCGCCTCCTGGACCAGTATGGAAGAAAATATATCCTCTTCCACACTGGGAATTCGGGCCCTGAATTATGTTGCTCATATGGGGATTACCAGAAGGCCATCCTTACCCAGGCGGAATCCAAGATTGACTCCTTACCTGACTCCCAAGTCAAGCAGGGAGTTAGCTGACTTAGTCCGCTTCTACTCGCTCAGCCAGTCATCACATCCCGGGACGACATACGATGCAGTGGACACTGCCGGCTGGAGCTCCGCCGCCATAAGTCTTCGGCGCCATGCCTGGCTCGGTGGTCAGGTTTGGTCCCGGAGGTGCAGTCAGCAATCCAGGAAGCACCTTTCAGGGGTTCAGTGCTTTTCGGCGGTGATGTCAAGGACATCATCACCGACTTGCAGGAGAAGGGGACGGCTCTGAAATCCGTGGATTCCATGTACCATCCCCATCCCACACAGCGCCATCCTTTTCGCAGATGCAGTCAGTCACAAGTGAAACCCCAAGGAAGGCGGGCCACTAAACGTTGGGCCCCCGCAGCTACCAGGCCCCCACCGCTCAAAAAAGCAGCGGGTGCCCCAGCTGCAGCGCTGCCCCACACCACTTGACTCCTCCCCTCTCCCACCACCTCCAGACACACCAGAGGAACCGGTAGGAGGGAGGTTCTCCCTCCAGCTTCGGAGAGGATAACAACGGATTCATGGGTGCTTCAGATTATAGCGGAGGGGCACTCCATAGGTTCTACAGAAACCACCCCACCATCCCCCTCTGAAGTCGTCCTATGCAAGGGACCATCTTCGTTTGGTCCAGGAAGAAATCTCTGCCCTTCTCGCCAAGCAGGCCATAGAACCCGCTCCCTCACCTTCAAAAGATGGGTTACTATTCTTCATTTCTTCCTGGTCCCAAGAAGACGGAGATCCAGACCCATTCTCGATTTCAGCTCTTGAACCTTTACATGGAATACAAAGGTTCAGGATGCTCTCCACAAACCCTTTGCCCTTCCTCGGCCGTCAATGGTTCTGTGCGCTGGATATGGCAGGACTATATCTGACATCCCACCCGCCCCTCATGACGCAAGTACCTCGGTTTGCTTTCCAGGGGACCATTACCAGTTCCGGCACACCTGTTGGTCTTTCCCTCGGCACCCCGAGTTTTTATCAAATGCCTGGCTCTGGTAGCGCCCACCCTGCATTTTCATGGGAGTTCAGGTGTTCTCCTCACCTGATGACTGGTTCTTGGCGGCCCTGCCCAGGAAGGAGTTCCTGCATTTTCTCTCCCTCACCCAGCAGGTTTTCACTTGCCTGGGTATTACCATCAACCATTCCAAGTCTCATCTGGATCCCTCCCAGAGACTACAGTTTATCGGGGCCATCCTCGATACGATGGTGAACAAGGCCTTCCTGCCTCCGGACAGGCCGGCCTCTCTTCAGTCACACATTTCCCTGCTATCAGAACACAGGAAGGTTCCGGCGAGGTCGGTCCTACGTCTCTTGGGGCTTATGGCGGCCGCCATCCCGACAGTTCCCCGCTCTCGGCTCCACATGAGGATCTCTCAGTGGATTCTTCGCTCACAGTGGGATCAACTTGTAGATGACCTAGATCATCTAGTTCTGATCTCCTCGCCGATGGCACGAGACTTGCAATGGTGGATGATTTGAGGGAACCTATCTGGGGTCCTCTGTCATCCTCCCCTCCCAGACTTTGACCACAGATGATCAGGCTAAGGTTGGGAGCTCATCTGGTCCCTCACCAACCCAGGGTTTATGGTCCAGATTGAGCTAGCTCCACATCAATGTGCTCGAGCTCGAAAGCAGTACTATATGCTCTGGCTCTTCACCAATACATTCTTCCCGGCCCTAGCTGCCCAGACGGACAACATGCGCGGTGTGGTACATCAACAAGCAGGGAGGGACTCGATCCTACCCTCTATGCAGGGAAGCAATGAGGGTTTGGGACTGGGTAACACTTCACAACCTTCACCTCACTGCGATTCATGTTCCAGGAGTTGACAATACCCTGGCAGACAAGCTAAGCCACTCCTCTGCCCTGCCACATGAGCAGGAGTTGGACCAAAAGGTACTAGATGACATCTTCCAGCTTTGGGGGACTCCACAGGTAGACCTGTTTGCCTCTTCCCAAAATGCAAAACTTCCCACCTTTTGCTCGCTCGCTCCAGAGCGAGGCGATTTCTGGAGCGACGCTCTGTCTCTAAACTGGAAGGACAGATTCGTCTATGCTTTTCCCCCAATTCCTCTGGTCCCTCGTGTATTGCAGAAACTAACAACAGAAGGTGCGAGAATGATTCTGATCGCTCCTTTCTGGCCCAGGCAAATCTGGTTCTCTCTTCTACAACAATACTCAGAGGTTCCTCCTCTTCCTTTATCTCGAGGATTGCTGACCCAGGATCAGGGGACCCTCGTCCATCCAGGCCTCAAGTCCCTACAACTTCATGCATGGCTCCTGCAGACCTAGCCCAATCTCGCTTTGATGTCTCTCCAAAAGTGGCCGAGATTCTGGTGGAGGCTAGAAAACCCTCCACTAGGTCCACTTATGCCATGAAATGGAAGAGATTTTCTATTTGGGCCGCTTCTAGGAACGTGGAGCCTTTCTCTTGTTCAGTGGCCGTTCTGCTAGAATATCTATGTCATCTCTTCGACTTGGGTCTCAGTCATTCCTCCTTGAAAGTGCAGATGGCCGCTATTTCAGCGTACCATGTTCCTTTAGCTGATAAAGCCTTTGCCCAATTAGAGGTGTCTAAGACTTTTCTTAGAGGGGTCCTTCATCTGAGGTCCCCCATCCGGACTCCTGCTTCCCCTTGGGACTTGAACTTTGTTCTAGAAACTTACCCTTCCTCCTTCGAACCTGCACGTGCATCCGAAGATCTAGAAGTTTCTTTCTGTGGCCTTCTTGCGCAGCTACTTCCTGGCCAAGAATTTCTGAGCTCCAGGCCTTTATGTGTAAAACCCCTATTTGATTTTTCACAAAGAACAAGTGGCTCTGCACGAACCCTAAGTTTGCCCAAAGTGGTAGCGGAGTCTACCTTAAATCAGTCTATAGAGTTACCTGTCTTTTTACACAGTACTCCAACCAAGGAGAATATTTACTCCATACCATGGATGTTCACGGATTCTGAGGATACTACACCGATAGGACAAAGGATCTCAGAAAAACTGATCAGTTGTTCCGCTCCCTTTGTCTCACTACAGCGGGAAGGCAATGCTGTTTCCAAGCAATGCCTGTCAAGTGGTTGGCTCATTGCATCACTTTCTGTTATGACAAGTACAACAAGACCCTTCCGGGTCAAGTCAGAGGTCACTCCACACGTGGAGTAGCGGCCTCTGCGTCTTGTTTCAAGAATGTGTCTGCAGCAGACATATGCACTGCCGCCACCTGGACTTCTGTCCATACCTTTACGAAACATTACAGTTTGGACATTGCCTCTCGCCATAGAGCAGGCTTCGGGTTAACAGATTTCTGACAAGAGGGTGATGGAGAGTGGTGAAATTCTCTACCTGCTAAACAAAAGGAGATTATCCCTGCTTAGCCATTTGCAAGGGAAACAGAGAGGATGAAAACAGAGCAGGGCACCCTGGTATAGCCGTACAAGACAAAGTTGAAGCAAATGAAGGAAAGCATCACTAACACTCAACTCCCAGCCAGGGACAGCTATCCTAGGAGATGAGGAAATAAAACTCCCTAGTTGTCTTAGCACTATAAAACAGTCGCTGACAGGTTTTAAGGCACAGAGGTAAGACAGCTTTCTATTATCCATTTTTGGGGGAAGGGGGTTACCAGACCACATGCCCCTTTTCCTTTTTTTCTGGTTGACAACAAGACTGAGTCTGTCAACAAAACCTTGTACACAAGCGTCAAGATTTGAGGATGCAGACGAGCCTGCTACCACTGCTCCTCTGTGCTACAATCAGGGATTTCACTGTTTGTGTTGGTATCTGTGTGGCCAAATAGGTAACCACTCTCATATGTTATGGAAATGTGTAAAAATAAAGAAGTGGTGGAAAAGTATGCATCAAGAATTGGAAGTAATTCTACATAAGAAACTTCCATTTAAAGTAGCAGTATTTGTAAGTACCCGTACACATTTTTCAGTAATAAGGTCTGTCTGGCAAAAATATAAAAATACACATTTTCTTTGTGTTTTCTTTCATTCCTGAACCAAGATATGGGGTCTTGAAGTTTTAAAAGTTCCCATGCCACACCCACCATGAAAAAAAAATAATATTTTGTGCTGTTTACTATCAGAAACACATGGAAGAACCATCCTAATATAACTGCAGCATGACTCTAGCCTGTAGATTTAACAAGCAACACTGGGGAAGAGATTTTTAAACATGGCGAATGGTGGCCATCTTTAATGAGGTGAGTCATTAATTACAAAATCAGCTGTAAAAAAAAGTTTTAACAACATCAGAGAAAACACAAAATATACTGAGCATAAATCTTAGGTTATCAGAAATACATTTTTCTAAGAAAAACTATATGATACATTTTTTCACTGACTAACAAATACTGCTGCTTTAAATTTAATTTTCATATTTTCAATGATTTTGAGGGTTATGGGCTATCCAATCCAGAAAAAAAAATGTGCCCTTGCCTCCATGGCTACGAAAAGGCAAATTTTGCAAAAATGGAACTGGAAATGGAACTGGCCTTATCTGGGAAACTTCAACAATAATAAACAGCTTCATGTATTCAGAGAAACACTACGTTTAGAAAAACTGTCTGATTTCACAGTGTTGTACGATAACTTCACAGAGGTGAACAATATGCACTGGAATGAGATCATAGATATTCGCCCACCTATTCTGAAATTAGATTAGCGTCTTAAGGCAAATCCCTGTGTATAATTTCATGTGAAAGAAAAAAGTTAATGTTACTTTGGCCAGAGTAGTGTTTTAACATGTGGTGAATGGAACAGGATGAAATTATATGCATTATTCTTACAAGTACATACTGTATAAAATACTTGTAATAAGCTACTAAAATAAACCAATGAATACATTTGCAAACAAAAAAAAAATTCAGGGACTTCATCGATTTATCTTTTTTAGGACCCACGTTGGCTTTATGTGCCTTCAACAATATGGGTCTTAAGCTGACTGAAAACAGGACAAAAATAAATACAAAATAAAGTAGTTTAAGCAGAGCCCTGTCCAATGTAATCTTCTCAAGAAGGAAGGAATGATTTTTTTTAATACTTCTGGCTACACACAACATCCCTGCAATCAGAATTAAATGGCCACTCTTAGAAATATTTAACTATAAACAGAAGGCAGTCAAGGGCAGAACTATGCCCCACAGCATTTTCCCACCCAGCAGACATTTTAGTACAGTGCAGCCCTCTTTACTGCACACCCTTTCTACACAGAAAAAAACGTGCATTTAAGCGGGCTGTGCACTTATCCAGACCTACAGATTTTTCAATGGGAAAGACTGAGCCAGATATCTCTTTTCATTGTCTTTATTTCGGTACTTAGAATAACAAAGACAAGTAGAATACCAAATAAAATGTATTAATGTGATTACAAAATAATTTTGTTAGTGTATTTCTTTGATTTTCCACTTGAACCCATTGTGTTAAAAAGGCACTACAGGCAGGATGCTCGTTAAAATATTGTTTTCACACCAGCTGAAAACAGGCTGTGCACTTAACAGGTGCTAATTACATGCTAATAGATGCAATGGTGAACTGTGAAAATGTGCACTTAACCAGAAAATGTAACACTGCAAAGACAGGAAAAAAAATAGGGAAATAGAAAAATGTATTCAGTATGTGCACTTTTCCGATGTGCACTTAAAAGAGCTCCACTGTAGTCACAGAATGAAAACAGAAAAATAAATTTTGTGTACATTTTGCATCACAGTAATGCTAATAAAAGAAAGGTAAAGACATGTGAAAAACTAGACAGAACAACTATTCAAAGAAATAGTTCTGGTGCCCAGCAAGGCAGGCTGTATTCTTTGATGGTGGGAGAAAAAGAAACGGGCAGATGAGGCCACAGACACAGTATACAGTGAAGACATGCATGTGGCTCAATGAACTCCCAGCCAGCACAGCCAGCCTCCCCAACTTCTCACAATTTAAGTCTAATATTGCCGTCCAGCTGTCACTGCTTTGACCCGACCTGAAGAACAATTACCCCTCAGCCTCCTCTCTGCTCCAATACTAGTTCTAGGAGTGGTACATGATGTACATCCACAAGTTCTGGCAGTGTCCTTTCCCCTTTAAATGCTGCTGGAAAGTCTTCAAGCTGGCTCCTCCCACCCACTCGGGTGGTAACTCCTCTAGCACCGCCCCGTGATGCCAGTTCTTGCCCACTGGAAGCATATCTGTGCGCCACTGCCAGGGGAGGTCAGGTGGGTCTGTGTAGAATGTAACACCATATACCACTCCTGTAAAGTACAGTTACATAAAAACTTACCATAACAGTAGATCTTTGAGGAGTTTTGGGTATCCAGCAGAGGATGCTGTGGTGCACGGCAGCTCTTCTAGCAGTTTTTCACCAGGAACCGCCCACACATAACATCAGCTTCCTGTTTCCTATATAAGAGTGGGCAGTCCCTGGTATCCTCAGTTCCCCTGCAGATTCAGCTCACAAAGTGAGGACCGAGGGGAAGCCGAGGTACCAAAGGAGTCCCAATCCTAGTTACTGGACCAGAAGTTACACTCTTGGAGAAGGAGGGGGATGGAGGGCGGGAACAAACCTACTGCAAGAGACACTCTTCAAAGATCTACTGCTATGGTAAGTTTTTACGTAACTGTACTATCTTCCACGGAGTGATCTCTTGCAGTAGGTAATACTTTTGGGATGAATCCCAAGCAGTAATGCCCATGTGGGAGGACAATTATGATAGGAGAGCTTGTAGGACTGCACGGCCAAAGGCTGTCCTACGTCATGAGGCAATATCCAGATTGTAGTGCCTTGTGAATGTATGGATAGTGGACCGGGTAGCTGCATTGCAGATATCTGAAATGGAAGCTCCTTTAAAGAAAGCCGCATTTTTGGCCATAGCTCTAGTGGAGTGGGCTTGGACAGTTCCAGGTAAAGACTTCTTGTATTTTTTGTAACAAAATTAAATACAATGTGCCAACCAGGAAAAAGAATACTTGTCGCAACCGAGAGGCCCTTGTGACCCAGGCAAAAGAGATGAACAGTTGAGACGTCTTTCTAATCGATTGAGTCCGATTAGTATTACGATGGACATCTAAAGTATGTAAGTAAGTAAAACTTTATTGGTATGAGGCGCCCTTCCAAAGCTCAGGGCACCTTAACAATATACATTAAAACAAATACTCATCATTAAGTTCACCCTGATTTCAAGTAGTCAGGATAGTAGACCGGAAGCTCCAAGGACTGATTTAAAGTATGTTCGGAGACTACTTTAGGAAGGAAAGAAGGGCTGGTATGAAGGACCACCTGGTCTTTGTGGAAAATCAAGTAAGGTTCCCTACACGAGGGTATGGAGCTCGGAAATACGTCTAGCGGAAGTGACAGCCACTGGAAATACGGGTTCCATTAAAGAAAATGGAGTTCACAAGTGGCAGCTGGCTCAAGGGTCAATTTTTCTATCATAAAATTGAGATCCCATGGAGGACTGCCATGCCATGTCACACAGGATGTACTAGTAGTGGGGGACTCTATTTTAAGAGCTACGGACCAGATCCTGTGTAGCAAACGAAATGAGTATACCACAGTGAGCGTCCTCCCTGGGGCTGGCATAGGGGATATTAGGCAGCTCCTTCCTGGTTTACTAGATAATACCAAGAAACCAGTTACTGTACTGCATGTAGGAGTAAATGATGTAGAGAAAATAAATATGATAGATATACATCGAGATTTCGAACATGTGGGGGCAGCACTACAGGACAAGGGATGTAAAGTTTTGATTTCTGAAATTCTCCCAGTCCCTAGGGCTAGTTTGAGTAGAAAAAAATGATATCAACCAGCTAAATGGATGGCTGAGACAGTGGTGCCATAGGGAAGGGCACACTTTTATTGGACATAAGGACTAATTTCAATGAAGTAGCTTATTTGCACCTGACAGCTTGCATCTAAGCAAGATGGGGAAAATAATTCTGGAATATAAACTTCGGGCTTCAATTGACCTTCATTTAAACTAGTTGGGGGGGGGGGGGGCACAGGCACTTACACATACTAGGGAAAAAACATCCAAAGCCACAACCCCACAACATTTAAATTACTTGTTATTAAATGCCAGAAGTCTGATAAATAAATCTGACGCATTAAGATATGTACTGGTTAAGGACAGAATTCACATTTGTGCTATCACAGAAACATGGTGGGACAAGGAAGATGTCTGGGATAAACAGATCCCTGGCTATGTATTATATTCCAGGGACAGGATCAAGACCAGGGGAGGAGGAGTACCATTATACAGTATATATCTGATTATTTGTCATCAGAACAAGTAGAAACCAGTGACTGGGACCCCCTAGAACTAATCTAGATTAAGCTTACCCCCACAAAAGGACCTAAGGTTGACATAGGAGTGGTATATAGACCCCCCATGTCTTCTCCCTGAGGATATGACCCTCCTGGGAAAGCTACACACCCTTACAGCAGGAACAAATTGTTTACTCTTGGGAGATCTGAACTTGCCAGATAGTGACTGGACCAATCTTACAGCTAAATCTGTTGTAGAGCCCTGTTACATGGAACTCTTTAGCTTAGCAGGGCTTCAACAATTTGTGACTGAAGGTACCAGAGGAGACCACACCTTGGACCTAGTTCTCTGTAACATGAATGAAGCTGTACAATATTGTACAGTCCCCCCCCCCCCCGGCTCAGGTGACCATAATATGGTTAAATTCACCTTACTAAATGACACAGGTAACATTAAGGGGATACTATTATTAATAACTACAGTAAGTCTGATTGGAGCAGTATGTGTAGAGACCTGGAAACTTGGGCCTGGGAAGAAGAGTTCAAGGATCTTTCTTTGAACCAGATGTGGGATACCCTAGAAAGTAAGATTAGCTTACTAGTCAACAAATATGTACCCTGAAACAAAAAATATAGTAGCACTAAAATAGTGCCTGTATGGATGACAGCCAAAGTTAAAAGGTGTATTAAACAAAAACATAAGGCATACATAAAGGCCAAATAAAGCAGCCAAGCATCCTGCTGGAATTCATATCATAAATCACTTAAACACACCAAGAAAGTGATTGTACAGGCCAGAAAGAAGTATGAGCTACATTTAGCTAACAAAGTAAAGGATAACCACAAAACATTTTACTCTTATATAAATAATAAAAGGGGAGGTGTTAAAATCATTGGCCCATTAAAGGAAGATGATGGTACAACTATTACTGACAATAGCCATATGGCCACTAGTTTTAACAAATTCTTCACTTCAGTTTACAATAACAAATCATGCAATACAAAAAAATCATCTACCAGGAAGGGGTGAACCTAGTTTAGTAATTGACTTTAGGAAAGTCAGGGAGATACTGCTAAAAATGGATTCTAAAAAGGCCCAGGGACCAGAAAGGTTGCACCCTAGACTTATTAGGGAGATGGTTAATGAACTAACTGGCCCTATTACTACTATATTCCAGACTTCCTTGGCTTTGGGTGCGGTGTTAGATGTGTGGAGACTGGCTGACATGGTTCCCATACATAAAAAGGGGTATAAACATGTAGTAAGCAACTATCGACCCATAAGCCTGACAGCTGTTTTGGGGAAGATCATGGAGGAGATTATTAAAGATTTTATGGTACAATATATGCAGGGGGACATTGACCATACCCAACACGGTTTTGTCAAGGGACATACCTGCCAGACAAACCTTCTGGAATTTTATGGAAAGGTTAGTCAAGTATAGGATGAGGGAGACTCAGTGGATATTAACTTTTTGGAACTATCAAAAGCGTTTGACAAAGTACCACATGGTCAGTTAATTGACTCCTTAATTGAGCACGATATTCCAGGTAATATTACCAAATGGATTGCCTCCTGGCTAAATGGAAGGAAGCAAAAAGTCTGCATAAGGGGTACCTATATGGGCAGACTGGCTGGACCTTACGGTCCTTATCTGACGTCAACTTCTATGTTTCTATTCTGACTGGTCCAGTGTCACTAGTAGGGTCCCCCAGGGTTCTGTCTTGGGGCCAGCCCTGTTTAATGTTTACATATCATCTATGAAAACTAAGGGAGAGACATGGATGTCCAAATTTGCTGATGACACAAGGTTAGGTCTTCCAGCAAATAACAAGAAGGATGCAGAAATATTACAAGAAGCACTGGGAGAACTGGAGGATTGGGCAAGGATGTATAAACTTACATTTAACACTGACAGATGCACTGTGATGCACCTGGGCTCCAAAAATCTTAAACATAACTACAGATTAAATGGATCCATATTAAGAGAAGTTATGGATGAAAGGGACCTGGGAGTAAGAATTTCAGATGATCTTGGTAGTAAGGCACACTGCAATCAGGTAGTTAAGAAGGCAAGCAGTATTCTAAACTATATTAGGCGGCATATTAAGAGTAGACACAAAGAGGTCCTCATTCCGCTCTATACTTCACTGGTCAGACCACACATGGAATATTGTTCACAATTATGGGCACCAGGAGGAAAAACTGAAATTGGAGCACTGGAGAGGGTACAGAGAAGGATGACCAAATTAATCAGATGGGTACAACATTTGGAATATAGTGAAAGATTGCAGAAATTGGTTATTTATAGTCTTGAGTATCGTAGGCTCAGAGGGGATATGTGCATGGTGCATAAAGCCTTTTAAAACCCGGACTTGTGGGACATGTTGAATCTGGACATTAGGGAACAAAGCTACTACACAAGAGCACACCCCCTGCAGATTAAAGGTAAAAGATATCGTAATAACAAAAGGAAATACTGGTTCTCTGTAAGAGTACCAAAAATTTTGAATAGCCTCCCTGTAGAGGTAGTGGGCAACAAAACCATTGAGGAATTTAAGCACAGGTTGGACAGATAATTTATACAAAAATAAAGGGATACTAATAAATGGCGAACAATATGGACTAGCAGTCTTCTCTGCTCTGAACTATCTACGAAACCTATGAGTGGGTCTTCTAATAGGAGGTTTAATATGTAACATTCCTTTCAAAAACATCTTAGCTAGATGATGTTGGTACAGTAACCTGCCATCCAGAGGTTCATGGAAAGCCGAGATGGCGGCCAAGTGACTTTGATGGAAGAATAACTTAAACCGGACTCAGATAGTGAGGCCAGGTAGTCCAGAACCTCGTCAGTGGACAAGAATAAGGGTCCAAAGATCGAGAGGCTGACCATATGGAAAAGTGTTTCCATTTGGAATTTTATGTTGCTCTTGTTGCTGACTTACGGGAGGCCAAGAGAATATTGGTAACAGGAGAGGATACTTGTAATTGAATTATGAAAGTGTCCTCAGGAGCCAAGCATGAAGGTGCAGAGTCTTCAGGTTGGGGTGTAGGAGACAGACCCATGACACTGAGTCAAGACGTCTGGTCTGATCGGCAATGAGATGGGATCCTGTACTGACAGTTGTAGGAGTAAGGGAAACCACATCTGGCGAGGCCACAGTGGGGCTATGAGAATCATTGTGGCCGGCTCCAACTGTAGTTTCAGTAGAGTCCATTGCAGGAGAAGGATGGGGAGGGGGAGCTTATAAAAAAAGAGACCTGTCCAGGGTTGGACAGGGCATCTATAGATCATCCCTTTCTGTTCAGGATAATGGAAAAATATCTGGGAAGACGGTAATTCTCTGGGGAGGCAAACGGATCCATCTGTGGAGTGCCCCATAAGTTGAAGATTCCTTGGAGCACTGGCTCATGAAGTGTTGTGGACTGGCGACTCAGCCGGTCGGCTAACTGGTTGAAATGTCCCGGTAGGTGGACAGCTGTTAGCGCCAATTGTTGCCATATGGCTTCTTGCCAAACTGCAAGGGTTTCTCTGCATAGGGTGTGAAACTTTGTACCCCCTTGCTTGCTGAGGTAGAACACTACTGCAGTGTTGTCTGATTGGATAAGTAACGATACTGGCTCAAGGTAGGCCCGGAATGCCTGGAGGGCTAGAAGGACCGCTCTCATTTCTAAGAGATTGATATGGAACAGATAGGGAGAAACGGGCCATTGGCCTTGGGTCCCATAAGGACCAAAGTGCGCTCCCCAGCCCTGTAGGGAAGCATCCGTGGTCAACGTTTGCATGGGGAGGGGGGTCGGAAAGGCATTCCTTGACCGAGATTGATTCTGATTGTCCACCATGTCAGGGTAGACTTCAGAGAGGGAGTGACCCTGATTTTGTCTTCTAACTGTCCTGTTTTTTGGGACCATTGATTCTGGAGGGTCCACTGAACAGGTCTCAAGTGGAGACAGGCGAGTGCCACCGTAGGCATGACAGCGGACATGTGATTCAGAAGGAGCAGCATTTGTCTGGCTGTGACTATTTTCTGAGTCTGTATATGTAATGCCAGAGCTATAAGCATGTCCTACCGGGCAGGCGGGAGGTAAGCCCTGGCAGTAACTGTATCTGGAACAGCTCCAATGTATTTGAGAGACTGTATCAGATTTGGACTGGACTTTGGCGAAATGACAGTGATTCCCAGCTCTGCGAACAGTTTAAAGGTAGTATCTAGAGAGGCAAGCAGAGCTACCTTGGAGTCTACTTTTATTAGCCAATCGTCTAGCTATGGAAAAATGAAGTGCCCTTCTCTTCGTAAAGCTGCTGCTACCACCGCTAGGCACTTGTTGAACATCCTGGAGGGGCTGATGAGAGGCCGAAAGGGAGTGTTCAAAACATAATTTTGACCCAGTAGGTGGAAGCGCAAAAATCTGTGATGGGCAGGGTGGATGGGAATATGAAGGTAAGCATCCTTCATGTCTAAAGCGCAAAGCCAATCACCCTGTTTCAGGATCGGCATGATGGCAGGCAGAGTGATCATGCAGAAATGTTTGTACTAAATGTAAAGATTCAGTTGTCTGAGATCCAGTATTGGTCTGAGGTCTCCCGTTCATTTGGGTATCAGAAAGAAGTGGGAGTAAAATCCCATTAGATGTTCCAGAAGGGGTACCGGTACAACGGCTTGTTTGGTCAAAAGGGCCGTTAATTCCTCTTGTAGGATGGGTATATGATCTGGAGAATAATGAATCTTCCATGGAGGGCAAGGGCATGGGGTGAAGAGGAACTCCAGAGTATGACCCTTCTGTATAATCTGAAGTACCCAATTGTCAGAAGTGATCGTTTTCCAGGTCTCCAGATGGAAGGCAAAATGCCCCCCTACAGCCTCTAAGGCCTGGTCGAGGAGACGGGGTGAAAGCCTTAGTGGGTCACTGAGAGGCGGGCTGCGCAGCTCCACCTGAAGGGTGAGAGCGGGCACCACGAGCGGTAGAGGTGTTGCCTCTGTTGGATTGAGCACGACCTCTGAAGCCGCCTTTGTTATTACCTCTCTATCTTCCACCTCTTTTGGAATAAGAGGAATGTTGAATACGGTAGGTTGTAGCTAGAGTATGATACATGCCATGAACTGTACGGAGGGTTCTGCCTGATGCCTGCAAGTCATCCAGTAAGGTTTGAGTACCTGGTCTGAACAGCTTGGACCCGTTAAAGGGGGCATTAGCTACTTTATGTTGTATATCAGGTGCAAAGCCTGAAACGCGAAGCCAGACATGGCGACACAGAGTGATACCAGTGGCTGACAGCTGGGCTGAGGTGTCTACGGCATCATATCCCGACCTGAGAAGGTGACAGGAGACAGAGTTACTAGTTGTCACTGTAGCCAATTATTTATCCCCGTCTTGGGAGGGAAGGAGTTTACTGATAAGCTCAATGGCAGAGGACCCAAGGGTATGCTGATATTTAATCATATGACCCATATAATTCAGGATTCTGATATTCATAGCACCTGAGGAAAATACCTTTTTCCCCAGATAGTCAATTGTTTAGGATTTCTTATCGGGGTAAGGAGCTCATGTGCTTGGGTTTTTTGGTACGGTCTTGAGCGTCAGTAATGACCACAGAATCTGCCTCTGGAACAGTAGACAGAAAGGGGTGGTCCAGAGGACCTTGATATAAATGATTTGCTTTGCGGGGAACAGCTGTAATAGCTGAAGGCTGATGCCAAGCGGCCAGCATGGCATTCTGTTAAGTTGGTATTAGTGGGGGAACCACTAAAACAGGCTCCTCAGGTAATTCAAGATATTCTGCCATATCCTTATGTTGTTTGTCATGTTCAGTAGTGGAGAATCCCATGACCTTTTGGATTTGAGCCATCATCTCACTAAAGGTCGGGACGTCTGGGGGCGAGTCTGCCGAAGGGAGAGGCAGATGCTCATCCAGGGAAGAGATTTCAGAATAGGGGGATGCAGGATTAGGAAAATCCAAACCTTGAAACTCTTCATCCTCAAGATCACCGGTAAAATCAGGTGGCAAATCTTAGTCATCTGATAAACAGTCCTCTATAAATGGAGGAGGAGACAAGGGTGGCATGGTATCCCTGTCACTATGAAATCTTTTAGGCGGAGGAGGGAGAGGAGATTGGGTAGGATCACCCAGCTCTTCAGAAGGCTGAGAATGCCGCATGGCATGCAAGACCTGTCGGACTATGTTGGTGAGGTCCCTTTCCTGGGAAGGAGGAGGGGTGAGAAGGGGGGGGCATGTTGGGAAACAAGGGGGGTGATAGAGGGAATGGGATGCATAGTATGAGCAGATCTTGCCCCAGGTTCCCAATCTCTGTCCACCTGACCCCTATAAGAAGCCACCCGTGTAGGCGGAGGGGCAGTCAATAAGGCATAAGCCATAGGTTTCCCCTGAGGAATGCGGGGTCTCGTCGACCGGCCCGCAGGAGAAAATAAGTTATTTTCACTTAAATTGTCAGATGCCATGGACGGGAGAGGAGCCCCCATCGATGGAGCAGCAGTATATTTAGCTGCATGTAGAGCACTGGAAAACGTCGCCGACGAGAGGGTATAAGCCTCCGTCAACGGAGCAGTTACTATTTGAACTGCATTCACAGTACTGGAAAGCGCCGTTGATGAGAAGATATGAGCCCCCATCGATGAAAGAGTGTTTAAAGGACGCCCAGTCGCTGGAGGGACACCAGAAACAGTGGCCATCGATGGTCGAAGAGGTAAGGAGGGTTTCTCCTTCTCTTTTTTTCTGCCAGGAACGAGAACCAGCAGAGTGGGGGCCCTTGG
This sequence comes from Neoceratodus forsteri, assembly GCA_016271365.2. Classification (NCBI taxonomy): domain Eukaryota; kingdom Metazoa; phylum Chordata; order Ceratodontiformes; family Ceratodontidae; genus Neoceratodus; species Neoceratodus forsteri. The sequence goes on from CM057456.1 coordinate 1,846,172,271, forward strand.
TACGAGCTCCCTGGTTCTCAAAGACAGACATTTTCTGCTGCATCAAAAGGTGTTGAATTTCAAGCAACTGTCATTGATGAGTTGCCTGATTATATTCCTGACATAAACTACAGGAATTGGTGTCATGTGTGGGTCCTAGACACCTTATACAAAGTGTGTGATTGTCAAAGCGGTATATCTTCCTATCACAACAGCAGGAACTAAATAAAGCTTGGGTCTTTGAAGAATCTGTAGACATTTGTCTTAGTTCCAAATTTCTCATCGAATACTGCTACAAAGAAGTTGCTCTAGCTGATGCGTGAGCTGAAGATGGCAGGAAAATGAACTGAAGATACCAGGGACCGCCCACACTTATGTAGAAAACAGGAAGCTGATGTCATGTGTGGGCGGTCCCATGCGCTGATCTCCAGGTAGTAGCCCTGCAGATTTCCTGGAGAAAGACGTCCCAGGAAGCAGCCACCGATGCAGTGGTTTGGTGGGTGGAATGAGCCCTTAGTCCTCCGGAAGGCTCCCTACCCACCAATCTATAGCAGAGATTAATGCAGGATACAATCCACCTGCTAATTGTCCACTTGGCTGCAGGGCTGCTAGGTGTGGCTTCAGCACAGGTGACAAACAGCTGGCGAACCTCTCCCCAATCTCCAGCCGTGCATGCCTTATAATAAGCAAGCATTTTGTACAGCGCCCTGAGTCTATGGAAATGGGCGCTTTATAAATAAAATATCTATCTATCTATCTATCTATCTACCTTCCTACCTCAGGTCCAGAGTATGGAGCCTGTGCTTGGCCTCCAAGGTGTGACTGGTGAAGTACACCGGGAGATTAATCACCTGGTTAAGGTGGAAATCCAACACAACCTTCAGGAGGAACTTCAGGTTGGGACAAAGGACAACCTTATCCCTCTGGAACACCAAGTAGGAAGACTCCACCAAGAGCTCCTGGACTTCACTGATCCTTCTGGCTGATGTGATAGCCACCAAGAAGGTGGTCTTCCACGACAGGTGTGACATTGGTTTGAATAGCTTGCCCATGAGCTTAGCCAATATCAGCAGTAAATCACAAGGTGGTGGTGGTTCACACACCAGAGGGAAAGTGTGGTCAAAGCCCTTAAAGAAGTGTCAGACCACCTTCTCCTGCACCACCGACTGCTGACTGGCCCATGCCTGGTATGCAGAGATGGCTACCAGGTGCATCTTGAGGGTCGTCGACTGGAGGCCCCCTTTAGAGAGGGACCAATGGTAGTCGAGAATGTCAGCCACTGGACAATCCAAAGGGTCCAGCCCTTTGCCCTGACACCAAATGGAGAATTTCTTCCATTTGAAGGCATAACATTTTCAGGTCGACTCCTTCCGAGATGCCTCAACAATGTCAAGTACATCTTCGGAGAGACCCAAAGCCTGGAACTCTAGCTGTTCAGGTACCAGGCTGTCAGGTGCAGGTATAGACAGTCCAGGTGAGTAACTTCCCCTGATTGACTGACAGCAGGTCCAGGCATAGTGGAAGATGCCAAAGGAGCCTGTTGCTGAGGAGATCTAGATACCAGAACTGGCAGGGCCAGCCAGGAGTCACAAGGATCACTGTGCCTTGTCCCTCCTGACCTTGAGTAGAAGTTTGTGGATCAGGGGAAATGGAGGGAAGGCATAGAGAGGCCCGGGTCCAAGGCCTCGAGAAGGCATCCTTTGCAGTGTTCCCTGCTGTGGGGCGTCAGAAGAATACAGCCTCAGCTTGGTGTTCTCCTTGGAGGCAAACAGGACCACCAGAGGTTTGCCCCAGTGGGAGAACAGATGCTGTACTACCTCTGGATGAAGAGACCACTTGTGTGATGCCTTGCCCACCCGGCTGAGGGTATCCACAAGCTGGTTGGAGGCACTGGCCACATGGATGGCCATAAGGTCTGCCTCCAGACTGCGCACAAGCATCCAGATGCAGAGGGCTTCCCTGCACAGCGGAAGGGAGTGCATACCACCCTGTTTGTTGAGGTATTACATGGTCGTGGTGTTGTCCGTCTGGACCTTCACCACTTGACCCCTGAGGAGTGAAGCGAAAGCGGTCAGCGCCAGCCGAACCGTCCTGAGCTCCAGCAGGTTAATGAGACACCAGGACTCCTAGGGGGAACAGAGCCTGAGGACTCTGTGATCCCCAAGGTGGGCTCCCCAGCCCATGAGGGAGATGCTGGTCATCAGGATGACCGTTGGCTCCGGGCAGACAAATGGGATACCCTCCTGCAGATGTTCTGGGATTAACCACCACTGGCGCACATCCCACATCCACTGGGTCACCGTGACCATCTGGTCGAAGTGACCCCTGCATTGAGACCACTGGCCAGCCAGCTCCCATTGTAGGGGGCGCATTCTCCAGCAGGCCCAATGGACCACGCTGGTGCAGGCCGCCATGTAGCTCAAGAGGCGCAGGGCATGATTACTCAACACAAAATGATCGGGCAAAGGAGGTAAAAGCCTCCACCCTGTCTGCCGGAAGCTGACTGCAAGAGTCAAGCTCTGCCCTGATGAAGTGAATCACCTGCGAAGACATGAGTTCTGATTCGGCCTCATTGACCAAGAGGCCCGAAGAGATGCAGGTCTGGAGGGCCAGATCCCTGGACTGCTCCACCTCCTGCCTGGAGGGACCAGCAATGAGCCAGGTAGGTGTATACCCAGACTCCCCAGTGCCTCAGGTGGGCAGACACCACTGTGATGCACCTGATGAAGACCTTGGGCACTGAGGACAGGCTGAATGGCATGGCCTGGAACTTGTAAAGGGTGCCCCTCCACCCAAAAGTGGAGGAACCGTTCATCGGGACATGGAAGAACGTATCCTGAAGATCCAGAGAGCAGAACCACATGCCTTGCTCCAGAGATGGTATGATCTGAGACACAGTGACCATCCTGAAAGTGTGAGACCCGAGGAATTTGTTCAGGTCATGCAGATCTAGAATGGGTGCCAGCCACCCATCCATTTGGGTACCAAGAAGTACCTGGACATGAACCCTGGATGCTGTGGATGGTCTGGAACTGGAGACACCACCTACATGATCAGGAGTCAGGCAATGTCATCTGGAAAGGCCGACTGAATGTCAACTGACAGAATGTCTTCCCGTAGGGCGTGGGCTCAGCTGAGAGGGTACTGCTCGAATTCCAGAGGCAGACCCTGCCCGACCACCTCAAGAACCCACCTGTCCGTTGTGACAGCAGACCAGGCAGAAACAAAGTGATGGAGCTGGCCCCCCCACAGAAGGACCCAGGGGGTTCAGGATGGGAGAGGGGAGGGCACCCCCCATCCTGTCACTGGGCAGGCTTGGAAGCAGAGGAGGATCAAGCCAAGGGACCACCGGATCCCTGACCCCCTGGCTTCTGGATGACCGAGGCCACAGAACTGGATCTCAGACACCAGGCCTGCTGCTGATCAGCTTGGGGCTGGGCAGGTTTGGCAGCAGGGGCCAAGGTGGGCTGAAAGAGCTTTTTCTTGGTGGACTTGGAGCCTTTCTGGTCCCTTTGAGCAGATGTCACAGAGTCCAGGGTGGCACTGGACTTTTCAGTCCTGGTGAGATGCCCCTCCACACCGGGACTGAACAAGTCAGTCCCCAAGAAGGGCAAGTCTGCCAACTTGTGCTGCGTATTAGCAGTGAACGTAGAGATGTGCAGCCAAGCCCTGCAGCGCATGGGAACTGCTGCTGCCACTGACAGGGCACAGGAATTGCCAATGTCCATGGCTGTCTGGAACTGTTGCTTCGCTACGGCATGGCACGACCTTGGTCTCGGACTTGCTTGACAGTAGTCTACAAGTCTGTAGGGTGGTGAGGAAGTACCTCATCCAAGGACCCCCGAAGGGCGTGCGTAAAGTGAGCCATCAGAAGAGAAACTGGCTTGCCTGAGGCAGAGCGAAGAGGTGACATACACCTTCTTGGCTAAGTGGTCCAATTTTTTTAGACTCCTTGTCAGGAGGCTTGTCCACGTCCCCCACATTGCCCGCATGTCAAAAAACATCGTCAGCCACCAGTCCCTCGGCTGAGGGGTGCTCGATAAATCCCAAGATGGAACCGGTAGGGAATGCATACGTGCAGGCCATCCGGGCTGAGGGTGCCGGGCAAGAAGCTGAGTGTTGCCACAGATCCACAGCAGGACCAAGGACAGCATCCTGGACTGAGAAGGCCTCCACCAGAGAGTCACCCCGGTCCAAGATCTCCATCAAGGGGTACCTTTCCCTCTCCTGAATGGGCTCCAACTAGAGTCCCGTGGACTCGGAGATCAAACGGAGAAGGCCCATGAACGTAGTGACTCCACATCCACTGGGCGGGAGTGAAGAGAGGAACCCTCTGATTCTGCGTACCCGAGCGCTTAGAGCGTGAATGCCGAGAATGGCACGGGCTGCCTGAATCCGGGCTACCAGAGCGGGACCTCGGCCGACGCCGGGGGGACTGGCGTGGTCGATAAGAGGGAGTTGGTGACTGCCAACCCACCCCTTGGTTGGAAAGCTCTGTATTGGGAGGTGGCTGGACAGTGGCCTGTCCCCCCCCCACCCAAGAGAACCAGAGTCCTTGAGAGAGAGAGAGGTGTCAACCTCCTCTGAAGAAGGGATCATCTTGACTGGGTCAAGAAACATCTCATACAGGGAGTCGGTCCAATCCTCAGCCAACTGGCCTGACTGGGGTACCGTGGAGCCGGCGGCCAAAATCGAAGTCTCATCCAAACTTGAGAGTTCCAAAGAAATGTGGGAATCGGAGGCCCGAGAGTGCTCCTGATCTCATTAAATGTCGGTTTAGACCATTTCTTGGTCTCTTTCTCCTTGAAATCCTTAGATTTTTGGGACTTCTTGTGCCCCGAGGGACCCTTTCCAAAAGTAGGCAAAGACTGACACAGTTCCTGGAACGTGTCGGAAAATGATGCACCCAGGTGAAGTGGCATGAAGACCGAAGCCAAGGAGGACTGCGCCGTGGCCCAAGCTACCTCCTCCTCCTCGGTTGCTAACTGCTCAGCGGAACCAGCAGCCATGGAAACCACCTTCCGTGACTCCTTTAAGCGGACAGACGGATCCCATTTGCTCGGTTGTCCAAGGAGTAAGTGGGCAAGGCGATCCTCCAGAGTCGATGGCAAAACGGCATGACAAAGATCACAGGCCTGGATAGCGTGCTCGTGGCCCAGGCAGTATACGCACATGGAGTGCAGGTCGGATCGCAACATCTTCTGCCCGCAACCACAGAATCAGAAACCTGGAGAGGACTTTGCATCGTCCATCGGAGCGGCGAGAAGTAGGGAAGACAATTTTAGTTGAAAAAACTCTCGAAAGGGTTTTTTAGAAGATTTTAGGGCCTCAGTAACGCAGAGTGGTAAGGAGGGAACCTATTCTTCCAAGCGGAAAGGAAGAACTGGCATCACAGGGCTGTACTAGGGAAGTTACCACCCGGGTGGGTGGGAGGAGCCAGCTTGAAGACTTTAAGGCAGGATTTAAAGAGGAAAGGACACTGCCAGAATGTGTGGATAAGTACACCATATCCACGTCCCTAGAACTGTTTTTTTATCCTCTGTATATGTCCTCCATCTGACGTGGAACCTTTGCAAATGAGCAAGTTGTGTGCAATGGTTGTTATCGATTATTTCAATAAATATTTCAATAAATAAAGATCACTGCGGTACTGCAGCACTGTTGGTCCCAAATGCTCTGGGTCCCACAAGGTTTTAGTGCCTCCAAACTGATATCAAAGAGTAGAGCTCTATGGAGGAGACAGACTAAGATGATATAAATTTCACTTACATTGTTTCTGTTTGAAGCCTTTTACACTGCAAAGAGATGCTGTGGATGTTATGAGCACCCAGGCCACTATGTATTTGAAGCACTGTGTCTCAATTTCAACTACTTTAACTTAACCAGCACAGAACTCTACTCAACCAAAGCACAACTGCATTTAGCTTTTTGTCGATTCTTTCCAACTTTAAAACCTTCATGTAAATGAAAATGATAATGCTACAGACAAAATAAAAAGACTATTTACATTATGTATTCCTTCAATTTTTAGAAATCACTAAACCCTCTGTTAATGTGCTGACAGTTTCAGAACCACAACTCTTTTCTCAGATTCTTAAATGATATTTCTTTCAAACGTTCGGCAAAAAGACAATAGATCAAAAGACTTACCTTGCAATATCGGAGAGATTCCATTAAAGTTAAAAAGCCTACTGTTGCTTGATTATTTATGCCATGAAGTTCTGTAAGAAAATATTAGAAACATAAGAATCTGTATTGCCTCTTTTCTCTACAAGTTTTAAATACAGAGCCTGGAAAAAGGCCCATCAAAGATCTGTCCTTCTTAGTATGTCATATTTTCACTGAGGAAATCTCACTACTTTTTTAATAATCCTTAAGTTTTTGCTTCTGCAACCATGCACAGTCAGTTATTTCACACATTTATTTGATTGGAAACACACTTCACAATACTCACTACAAATATGCATTTCTCTAACCTCCAAGTTTGCTACTCTAGTCTTAGTGCCCCATATTCAGAGCCTGCCGTGTGTGCCATGCACCCAGTAGAGCTGCAGGTGAGATATTGCACAGTGAGCTCAGGGTTAATATTCAGACAGTTAAAGCGTTCTAACCAGAGCGCGCTGTCTGAATATGGTTCTGTATCAGCCCAGCACATAGTGACTATGAGATAGCCCTGCTGGCTCCTAAAAGGAACAACAACTACACCATAAAATACCTGTTTGAAAATGGGTGAAGACAATAAAACACAACAACGGCATTGTACGACACTGTAGGAAATCATAGTCTCATGCTATTTATCAATTTGAACCACGTTTTCATGGTTTCTCTCACGATTCCTTTATGGAAATGTGTCAATGCAATATATATATTTACATCATGTAAAGATGTTTGTTATACATATTTACTGTGACCCTTTTTCCCCACAGTCTCTGTAGTGTATGCATTTTTCTGTGTACAACTGTCTTTTTAATATTTTTTTACTACTGTAACTGAGTGTATGAAAGGTGGACCCCATTGTAAATGAACCAAGGCTCACATGGGTAAATCACTTTCTTGACTGCAAGAATAAATGATTTACTACTACTACTATTAGCGAGTCCAGGGGATGAAGGGTAGGTTTTAGTACTCTATGGAGAAGATATTCAGGAAGATCTTCAGTTATGGTAAATTATGTAACTTTTCTGTATCACATAAATCAATCTTCTTCACTGAGTCCCATTTATGGGTCAAGAGTACCAAGCTTCAAAAAAGCAGTTTTTGGCCTGGGGAAGTTGGAGTCTAGGATTAAATTAGAAAAGTAAGCCATCCAGAATAGTTTGGCTAAAGATGGCATGCTGCCTGGAACTGACATCCAGAACACAGTGCTTGGCGAAAGTATACAAAATGCTCCAAGTGACAGTCATGTAGATCTCCAAGAATGGCACTAAGCAGAGCTCTGCTAATGAAGTAGCTCCTGCTTTTGTAGAAAATAAACATAGAATCTGTCGGCAGAAGCGGACCTCTTCACCCATCTAGTCTAAGTGTTCCCTGCCTATTCTACATCCGCTAAACCTATCAGGTATCTGGTGACCCTCCCTGCCTCTGCTATGATATACCACTATGTTTATCCCATGCATGCTTGAAGCCCCCCGTTGTTTTAGCCTCCACTATTTTGCTTGGCAGTCTACTCCAGGTGTGTACACCCTTTCAGTAAAGAAATATCTCCTCACATTGATGTTCATCTTCTTGTGGAAGACGCCCCCTCCTACAACCAGTTCACTTTCCCTGTGAGGTGCTTGTAGGTCTTCATCATGTTACCTCTCTCTCTCCCTCCTCATTTGCAAGGTGTACATGTTGAGATCCTTCAGTCTGTCCTTATAGGGGTTCTCGTGTAAACTCTACATCATTTTATTTGCCCACTTCAGGATTGCGTCCACCCTGACTATATCCTTTCTGAACAGCAACCTCCAAAACTGAATACAGTACTCTAGGTAGAGGCTTACCAGGGAACGATAAAGCAACACCACCACCTCCTTTCTCCCACTGGAGATACCCCTTCCTATGTAACCCAGCATCCCACTAGCCTGCTAATGGCCTTGTCACACTGCACTGCATCTTGAGGTCTTCTGATATAATTAACCCTGAGGTCCCTTTCCTGTCCAGTGACCGTCAGTACCCCCCCCAATCCTATACTCAGCACCAGTGTTCCTATGCCTTTAGAGCATGATTTTGCACTTTGTGGAACTGAACCCAAACTGCCATGTCTTTGACCACTCCTCAAGTCCCCCTACATCCATACGCATTCTCTCCACCCCTCCTGAATGTCCACACTATTACAGATTTTGGTGCCATCTGCAAAATAGCATACCTTCCTTCCCCTCCAGCTCTTCTCCAATGTCCACTATGAAGATATTGAAAAGGACTGGTCCCAGTACCAAACTCTATGGTACCCCACTAGTCACTCTCCAGTTCTTTGAGTGACTGCAGTTAACCAACCAGTTCAGAACCCAGTCTGCCAATTTTGGACCCCCCATCCTCCTAAGCTGGTCAACTTCTTAATCAGCCTCCTGTATGGCACAGTATTGAAGGCCTTGCTGAAGTCCAGATAGGCCAGACAAAGCCTTCTAACGTTACCCATGCCAGGGTACAGCAGCAGGGGAGGCAATTCACAATCCAGCCAGACAGGCATTTAAAAGTGACAGGGAGGACCATTCGATTAGGATCAAAAGACACAAACAGTTGCTTTGCCTGTCTGTAGTCCTTAGTTCTGTCATGGTAGAATCAGACTTTTGGTCTCCTTCTGCTGTCAAATTCTGTTTCAATGACCTAATGACTCATTTGAGATCAAGGGAATGTAATGTTCATTTCCCTTCCTTCTGAGATTGAAAAATATGTAGGCAGAACTAAGGACTGGTTTAAGTAGAACTCTGACACCACCTTAGGTAAAACTTGTGGTGTGTGCGCAGGACCACTTTGTCCTTGTGAACAACAGTATATGGAGGATCCGTGACTCAAACATGGATTTCAGACACACTGCATGCAGAGGTGGTTGTGACTAAATATACTGCTTTCCAGGTCAGGAATTTCATGTCACAAATGGCTCATAAGGTTTGCAAGCAAGTATGCCTAGCACAAGACTGAAATCCAAGGAAGCAACTGGTTTCCATACTGGGAGTCTCATGTGCAGGATTCCCCTGAGGAATCTCTTGAACAGTAGCAACTGAGATAATGTCAGGATGCACACAGGTCCATGGTATGTTGAAACAGCAGAGATGTGGACCTTAACTGTGAGGAACTGTACTCCTGAGTCTGACAGATCAGCAAGTAGCAGGACGACATTTAAAAGGTTCTATAAGGAATCTGGAACACCAAACAGAAAAACACTTCTATTCATATCTGTATGTTTTCCTGGTGGAAGGTTTACTGGCAGCAAGTATTACCTCAGAGACCCTCAGAAAACATTAAACCTGTTCAGAATTATTTCTTCAGAAGCCAAACCCGGAGATAAAGGGAACATAGATTGAGATGGACTAGATGGCCCTGGGCCAGAGTCAATAAGTCGATTCTGCTTGGCAGAGTCTTTGGGTTGCTGACTGCCAAATGAGTCAGAATCAGATATCATATCTGCCTTGGTCATCAGGGGGTTATCAGAATCATCTTGCCCCTTGAGCCTCCAGCTTGAACAGCACTTTCTGAATGAGAGGAATAGGAGCGAAGTCATAGAGAATAGACTTTTCCACTGCAGCCTGAATGCATTCTGACAAAAAGTGCCAAACTCTAGATATCTGGAACAGAATCAATGCAATCAGGTGTTGATGAGGGATGCAAAAAGCTCCACATCTGGGGTACACCATCTGTCAAATGGACTGTAAGACGTCATTTGCCAGCGAACACTCATGAGGATCTCCTAATGTTTGGCTGAGATCATCTGCCAGAGTGTTCTGGACTTCTGAAAGACAGACTGCTTGGTGCAGGATCTCCAGCTCCAGACACCATTCTTACACCTTCACTGCTTCTCTGCAGAGAGGATAAGGGTAGGCTCCTCCATGATTGCTGACATAATACATGACATGTTTGTTGTGTGTGTCCAGAGAGGAGGACCGTCTTTTGGCTGACCAGGTCTAATAAATCCTGAATGCTGTATAGGATTGCGAGCATCTTAAGATCCTTGATGTGGAGATGCATCTCTAAGACGTTCCAGACCCCTTGTGTCTGGAAACCTTTACAATAGGCTCCACACTCTGCCAAAGAGGCACTGGCGGAAGATTGTCCTTTACTGACCATCACAGTAGGGACCACACCAGTGGTTATGTACAGCCTTGCCACTGGTATAGTGAACGCAGAGGGTGACATGAAAGCCAGTATATAATGCATAGAATGTGCCAGCACTGAGAGGTGGTCCATGATAAAGCATGTCATCTGAACTAAGGAATTTGCTCTGCTGTCCGTGGGAAAAGCTCTCACCTGAGTTGTATCTAAGACAGCTCCTGTGAACAGGGGTTTCTGGGAGGGTACTGAGACATGAGAGGGTTCAATAGTACTCCCATCGAAGTGAGGAAACTGTAAGGCAGTGGCCAGTGCCTATTCCACTGCCTCCCAACATGGACTTTTTTAACAGCAAGTCAGCCAGATAAGGAAAGACATGAAGTCCTAGCTTTCTGTGGTGCACTGTGAGACCTGTGACATACTTTGTAAAAACACTGTGCTGAGGAAAGCCCAAAGGGAAAGACTCTGAATTGGTAATGCTTTCTCTCCCTCCAACCCCTCCCACACACATACAGAACCGATGGTATCCGTAGCACATGGGGTTGACCAGTATGTGCTGGTATGTGTGTTGCATATCTAGCAATGCTAGCCAGTCCTTGAGGGGGTGTTCAAGTATGGAAACAGGAACCCAAGGGAGACATCTAGAATTTTCTTGAGACATGCACTTGTTCAGTCTTCTAGGTTGGGAATAAAGTGCATGTACCCAGATTTCTTGGATACAAGGAAGTACTGGGAGTAGAACTCTTTGCTTTGTTCCTACTCTGGCATTGCCTCTAATGTCCTGTTGAGTAAAAGGCCCATAATCTCCAGAGTCAGCAACTCTGACATGATGGCTGAAAGTGGGAATTGCGTCTTTGGAGGGTTGTCCAACATGTGGTGGATACCCACTGCCAAAGGAACTGGGCTAGATTCCCCCCACCACAGAGGGGTGATCCACCTTGGGCAGCTGATGTGGATTTGGGTCCTGCAACTCAAGAGTGTCGTGCTGGGAGCCTTAAATGCCTGCATCTTCAGCTGCACTTTTTTCTGCTGCTGAGCAGGTTGAGGTCTGTAATGCTGCTACTGAAGTCGGCAGCCACCTTGTCAGTAGCGTCCTCAACTTTTGCCATGAAAGGACCATTTGTTGTGGTAAAACCCAGAGCCACTTCCCCTGCTGAGGGGAAACTGATTCACTCTGGCACCTTTAAGGGTTGTTTGCTTCTTGTTTGAATCCTTAAGGGTCTGTTCTTCCTGCAGTCCAAACAGGTAAGTGTCATCAAATGTCACATTCATTATCTGCTGTTGGACAGCAGGAGAAAAAACAGCAGTACTCAGCAAGGAGTGTCACCAAATGCAAATGTCCACAGCCACAGACCGAGCTGCTGCATCAGAGGAATTCATGGAAGCTTTTCATGGATGACTGTTAGATTCAATCCCTTGAGTAAAAGTCACCAGTAGATCCTGCTTCGAAGTGGAGTCAGGCAAGCTTTCCGCAATGGATTTAAGCCTGGTCCATAACAGATACTCATACTTCTAAATAAGGGCTTGGTAACTTGCTTTTCTAAGGCCCAACACGGCCAACGTAAATACTCTTTTCCTCATAATGCCCGCTTTGCAGGACTTCATGTTAGTAGCTTGTGCTGTAAGCTTTTTGGGGGCTATTATAGCCCTGTCATTATTAGCCATAATTACAATACCATCAGTTATAGGCTGGGTGCAGTATCCACGCTTTGTCCTGGGAGCCAAGTACTTCTTATACAATGTTTTGACGACAGCCAGAGTAGAATCCAGCATTTTCAGGCCACCTCCATGAAGATCTTCAGAGCAAGCTGGATTTGCGGAACCAGGGGCACTAATATAGTAGGCACATTGAAGAATTCAAACTGTAGTTGCCAAGCTTGACCAATGCCTTCTGTCACAAATTACAAGTACTACGTAGGTTTTTCAGCAGTGCTTGAAACTTGAGGTCCTCCTGAGGAACTTGACGGGAGCAGGTTCTAGCTTTATGAGCTTCAGGGGATCTTCATCATCTGAGTGAGTATTCAGAATTAAATCCAGATTCTACTCATAGTCATCCATGTCAGGAGGCAGACACATGAACAACTGCAGCACCCGCATCAGCATTGGAGTCAGCACAGTGAGAACAGGCCTTGGCGCCACATGCAGCATGGTGCATGACACTGGAGCCGCTGGCAGCACTGAAGGTGGCAGCAAGTATGGCACTGACAGAGGACTCGGCACTGCAGGCGGAACAGACAATGGCAGTGGACCCAAGATTGGCTCTGACAGAGTCGGAGCTGTCAGTGATGCTGCAAGCATCGACACTGAAGGTCTTGGCACCACAGCCAAAGTCAACAACACCAGGGATGACCGCACTAAAGACAGCACCAGGGTAGGCCCAGAAATGCATCTGAATTTCTCAAGCAGAACAGCTTACCACTCCACCAACCCTCACCACAGTCCACAAGGAAATTTAACTATTCTGCACCGTACCACTCCTTCAGCCACTTATTAAATGCAAACATTTTTACATTCTTGCCCCACCTCAACTTCTGATGCACTGGTAGGGCTTCTGAGGTCACACTAGATTCAACCTTCCTTAGTGTTTTTCCAAAACTGCCAAAGAAGTCCTCTGCCTTCTCTAGTGTCCTGTTTGCCAGGTCATTTGCCCCCAGGTGGGCAATCACATCCGACCTGTCCCTGCCTCCACTGTCAACCTCCTCACCCAAAGGATGACCTTCTCTGTTGTAGTCCGGGAAGACATTTTACTAATCTTTCTTCCTTTAAGCTAATGCCACCCTCTTTGTTCCCCTAACAACAAACTTCCTCACCACCAGGACCTTTCTGCTCAAACTTCCCTCAGCTGTTCCTCACCCCTTTCAAGGATGGCACTCTGGGGAGCCACCTGAGACTTACCTATAGTTATATGTTTAGTAGTTACCCCCACTCAGTGGAATGAAGTGTTTATGTACTGCCAGTGATACACCCATAGGCCAGACCTCCTTTTACCTTTCCTTCTGCCCAACATCCTTTATCCACCAAGCTTCTGAGGGAGTGGAGCTTCCTGCAAGACTCCCAATTCCCACTCAGCTGTACCCCTCAGCTTCCCAAGCTCCTCCCTTGTGGCAGATAGCTCAGGTGAGAGCACTGTCAGTTTCCAACATACAAGATAGCCTCCCTTTCCAAAAGCACTCCCCTGAAGATGGCCAATTTGCATCCCCTACAGCACACTAAATCCTATCTCATGTCCCTAGGGTCCTGCATTCTCGTGTCCCATTTTTATCCTACAAACCCCTTTCTGTAGGTTCTTCCAGTATACCAGACATTTACGCCTGCCTACGTTTAGCTCCCTCTCCCCAAACCCAGCACTCCTATTCCTAAGACACAGCTACATTAGGTTAATTTACCCTAGTCCATAAACACCCCTACCTCCTCACATTCAGTTTATACTCACATTCTGTCGAATGTACTACAGACATAAAACTAGCTGGGGGTACTGTGGTCACTACAGGCAGACCTTTGGGCTCATCATCTGATGACCTCAATGTGGCAGGGCAGTGTGACAAAGCAGTGGGTAGGGCCAGTGGAATGCTGGGATGGACTGGGAGAGGTATCTCAAGCATGAGAAGAGAGGTATATTGCCACTGTATTGCTCACTGGTGAGACTTCACCTGGAGTATTGCATCCAGTTCTAGAGGTTTCACCTCAGAAAGACAGGGTGGAGGCACTCCAGGGGAGGACCACTAAAATGGTGTAGGGTTGCACCAAAAGCTCTATGAGGAGAGACTAAGGGATTTCAACATGTACACCCTGGAAGACAGGACAGCGAAAGGGGACATGATAGAGACCTACAAGTCCCTCACGAGGGTGTAAAGGGTGTAGGAGGAGAGTCTTTTTCAAATAAGAAAGAGCACCAGAACCAGAAGGCATGCGATGAAGCTGGAGGGGGGGAAGTTTAGGAGGGATGTGAGGTAATACCACTTCACTGAAAGAGCAGTGGACACCTGTAACAGACTGCCAGCAGAAGTGGTGGAGGCAAAAACAGTAGAAGGCTTCAAACGTGTGTAGTAGACACAGGAGAATATTAAGAAATGGTCAGGGAGGAGGGAGGGTCTGCAGAGACAGACTAAGCAGAGAACACCTGGGAAGACTGGGTGGGCCAAGCAGTCCTTTACTGCTGACAAATTCTTTGTTTCTAGTGTAGCTGCAGCAATCTTATATAATGCTATCTGGCTCACTCCCTGACAATCCCTACCACCACCACGCTACCTGCTATATAGATACTGCTTACCAATAACATATGGTGACAGTACTGTTTTTCAGTACATCATAGATATCCCCATATATACGAATCAGGGCAACCTTACCAAGACCAAAGGGTGCTTCGAGCAGAGTTTCCTGTGGAACTGCAAACTCCCTGCAGACTCCACGTTAGCTTGGCTCACCAGGGAATAGGTACTAACTAAAATTGCCCTATTGGCTGCATTCAGTGACGTACTATAGCTAAACATGCAAATGCTCCAATTTCACCAGTCTTCCTCCTGCCCCTCACTACCTAACAATCCCTGCTCCACCTAACAGCAAAACAGTTCCAGCAAACTTTTAAAAATCCCAACAATCGCACCCCAAAAATGCAGTAACATGCAGTTAGCCCTCCTCCAGCCCTTCACTATCCCACAGTCCCTTGTCCACCTTCCTAACCAATAAACCCCTAGCATAGGAGACAGTATAGTGCAGTGGTTTAAGGCTCTGAGCTGCAAACCTGGAGACCTGGGTTTGAATCCCACAGCCCCCACTTGCATACTGTGTGACCATGAGCAAGTCACTTAACTCCCTTGTGCTCCCAAGTCGCACCTGTAAACAAGCTTTCAGCTTAGTGTGTCTCGCCTGGTAAAAAAAAAAAACTTTTTGAAAACCTCAGAATTTGTGACCAGAAAAATGCTGTAAAATTCAGTTTACTTACTAGTGCAGCAGAGTTTAGCCCCACCAGCTTCCAACTGCTAATACACAGCTGGGATATATTGTATAAGCTGTTTGGGACCCAAATACTAGAGCCACACTTCCACGGAGTTCAGCTTTCATCAGCACCTTGCCATCAAAGCTTTATCAACTATAAAAACGTACTTTCCTTCCAATGTTCCTCACATTACTTTTCCCAAAAGACATTATATATTTGCTTTTTAAGCCTCTTCTTAACTGGCAAGCTCAACAATTTTGAAGACTGTTTGTTTAGCCTTAGTTTGTTTTTCCTGGATCTGATTTTTTCATATGTAATTAGTATTACTGATTATAACGTATTCCACTTCTCCTCGGCTGAAGTACCCTTCTAACATTGCTGCTCAATCTACTTCTGTCACTTCCTCCTCCATCCTTTGAAGTTTGTCTGCCTTTAATTATGCAGTTTAATTTTGGCACAAAATCAGTTTCGATTTCCATGGAGATCATATTTATCCCTACTATGAATATTAGATCATAATGTCTCTGATACTTCAGCCTTACTTGAAATGGCAATTCGTTTTAACCAGCTAAAGAGATGCATGTATTTCTAGTAAGGTTTTCATCACATGGAATCAAAAAATACTCAATGCCTAACTTAAGTTCAAAATACAGTGAGAAGAGGGCCTCTGTAGATAAAGTAAAATGCTGCAGTTGTCTAGGTCCTGCAGCGTAATATGGCTTTGTGAATGCTTGTCTGTGGTTTGGGATAATTTGTTTCAAGCACTGTCATCTCCCACTGGAATAAAAGCATACAGTACATTTAAACAACATACAAAGCACTGAACTAAATTATGTAGCAAAGATGCAATCTAAATAAAATGCTGAAAGTTACTGCACCTTCTATTTCAGTTACAAAACATGCATTATTAATCTGCAGTGTGAAAAGGCTAATCTTCTCAATATATCGTATATACTTGCGTAGAAGCCTAGATTTCTGTACCAAATCAGCATTTCAATTTATGGGGTCTCGACTTATATGCAGGTCAGTCATTATGGCACAATAAATCAATTCTCAAGCTAGCCCATGTTAGTATTTAAATTACCCAATTAAGCCCTATAAAGTCAGTCCTGGTAAGAATTTTTGGTATCTCATTCCAAAACGAGCGTCAAATGAAAATGTAGCTGTTATAATGCGGCGCTCAAGCTGCATGTTGTGGAGTATACGGAGTCCATGAACAACTCAGCCACAGCACGGCATTATAGTATACACAAAAAACAGGTGCAGGATTGGTGAAAACAAAGAGAGGCATTGAGTAAAATGCCCAAAACAAAGCGAGCATGTCGTGGCGACCGACCTGCCTTTAACTCAGTGGAGGCTGACCGAAACACCTGGGTCCTAGAATGCCAACAGAGCGGCTACACAATAACATGCTTGGCAATCAGAATGCAGACTTTGGGGATGTAAAAGGAGGAGAAATACCGCTCCACACAGGCGGAATTATTTTTGGCATCTGCCGGGTTGGTGCTCTAGGCTCGTGGAGCGCCATGGACTGACCCTGCGGCAGCGAACAAAGATCTCCCAAAAACTGCCACCAGATCTACAGTAGAGTCAAAAGTTAACAGTTTCTAGCAGTTAATTTTAAAGATGCGTGACAAACACATGTACGACCTCACACAAATCGGCAACATGGATGAGACCCTCATGACTTTTGATTTACCCGGTAATCAGACTGTCAATCCACTTGGGAGCAAGACTGTTCAAATTCGCACCACTGGCCATGAAAAGACCCACTTTACTGTTGTTCTGGCATGTTAAGCTGACAGTATGAAGTTGAGACCACTTGTTGTGTTCAAATGAAAAACACTCCCCCAAAAAATGTCATGATCTACCAGAGTTTTAGTTTATCCACATCCCAAAGGCTGGATGGACGAGGCTCTAGTCCAAATCTGGTTGCAGAAAGTTAGGGACACACAGCCTGGGGCTCTGAGCTCTAAGCACTCTCTGTTTGTGTGGAATATGTTCCGGGCGCATTTTACAGGGGGCGTTAAAAAGTCTGAAAAATAAAGACCGACCTGTGTGTAATACCAGGTGGGCTGACCTCGGATCCTTCAGCCCCTGGATGTCTGCCTGAACAAGTCACATAAAGATTGCATTAGACAGCAGTGGAGTGAGTGGATGTCCTCAGGTGCAGGCGCTGTCACGAAATCTGGAAATTTAAAGAGACTCGACCTCGATGTTGTTTGTCAATGGATTGTTGAAGTTTGGAACTCAATCCCCAAAGACATGGTCAAGAGGGCATTCCTGAAGTGCAGTATATGTAACAGCATGAACGGCACTCAGGATGACACCCTATTTGAAGAAAACAATAACACTGAGGTGGCCAATAACAAGGAACAGGATGATTACACAAACGTCATGACATCAGACATCATGACCGAAGGGTTCCTCTCAGAGAATCTGCACTCATTCAAGATTTCAGATGAGGAAGATGAAGCGGCCGAGGGAGAATACAATGCCTGGGAGGTTACCGTACTTCAGCAAATGCGGTATTTTATATGGACTTTAAATGCACTTGATTTTGAATGCTTCTTTGATTCACTTATTTTTTGGGGGTGTGTACCGTATTTTAATGCATTTTTTTATCTATTGTGCCTAACATAGTATTAAAATTTGGCATCGGCTTATATGTGGGTCAGTGTATTTTTAGTGAAATCAATGCAGTATTCTGGTGGGGAGCGGCTTATATGCGGGTCGACTTATCTGCAACTATATACAGTATTTTTATTTAAATGGGAATGTGGGTGTGCAGGTCCATCAAGTCTGAAATTCCATGATTAAACAAGGTACTGGGGGTTCTGCCTCCATGCTGCACAGTCGCTAGATGCAAGAGCTCCGATCCCCCAGGAGAGACATCCATGGTAGTACTCGTCCCGCAGCACCGAGAAATATCTCCAACACTGCTGGTTACTGCTCCAACTCACCTGCTTCGTGATACCTCCTAAATCGAGGGCGAAGAACACACTAATGGAGTTCCTAAAGCCGAACGTGGCTCTGGACCAATGTGACCCAAAGGCCCATAACAAGTCGCAACCCACGACCCAATAACAGGTAGCAGAACAGGCTAAGGAGCCTCCGGAGGAAGAATTCACCATCACCTCGAGGAGACTGTACCAGGAGCTGGCTAAACTGAACGACACCCTGTGCAAAATCGAACACTCAACGGCTGAAAATAAAAAGAGTATTGTAACGGTGGAGAACCGGGCAGCCGATCTAGAGGAGGGCCTATCATGTGCTGACAAAGCAGTTGATCGCCACAAGGGCATGCTGAATCACCTAATGCGCAGAAAGAGAGTTGGCAGATAAACTAGATTATCTGGAACTCAGATCTAGATGGGACAACATGCACATTTATGGAGTACCACAGGACATGGAGCAGGGCAAGATGGAGAACTTTCTTAATTCCTTTTTAAAAGAATTACTAGATCTACCTGCTGACCTCCCCCTGAATATCGTCCGGGCGCACCGAGCTCTGGCTAAAAAACCTATCAGCCCCAACACAACCCCAAGGTCCACTGTGCTGAAATTTCTGGATTATAGGATTAAAACCAGAATTCCACAAGTGGCTTGGGCAAAAAATGAAGTTATTTTGGGGGATAAGCGCCTATATTTTGATAATGATTATACACCCAATACCCAACAAAAATGAAGAGTGCTCCTGGAGATCAAGAAATGCCTGGCCTCCAAGAACATTCACATGCATCTTACTGCACCAGCACAACTGAAAATATTTCTCCCAGAGGGCCCACAATTCTTTCATTCTCTCGGTGCCACTAAGAACACCTTGCTGAAGTTGGGGGTTCCTTAGGACATGCTGACCAGACCTACCGGATTAGAGAGAGACACTTCAGATGCAGAAGAATGCTGGACTAGGGTAGGAGGAGCAAGGAAAAGAGGTCGATCTCCATCTCGGGACCCCTCAGAGAACAAGTCGTCCGGTGCATCAAAAGGGCAGACTCTATCAGAGCACATTTTGGACCCCTCTCATTGAATTTATGATGCTTTCTTCTTGGACTTGAATGGTGGCCACATTTTATGGCCTTGCACCCTTCTATAGCCCGAAAGAGCCTCGGTGAAGCAGTCTAAGGAGCTTTTAGTAATCTAACATATGTTCCTCATATATGCTCTTGTTACAGATTAAAGCTCCTTGGGGGGGGGGGTTATAAGTGGTCTTACATGTATTTGAGTGCGAGCCTTTGGTTTGATACATGATTTTGAAAATTTTTGGCTAACGCACCAGCATTACAGGAAAGCCCCAATCTGTTTCTTATCCTACATGCAACCACAGCTGTGCAAAGGGCAGATAAATCGGGAGTGGGACAGCGGTGGGGATTTGCTCATTATCCCAATCTTATGGGGAGAGGGGGTGCATTACAAAAGAAGGGCCAGGGGACAAGGTTTCTCCCCTCTTTCTATGTTTTGAGAGATATAGCCCCTTCCGCTGGGGGCTCCCTGTATTTAGGTAGGGGGAATTTAGGATACTGACAGGGAGTCATCAAAGGGGGAGAAGAGAGGGAACACTGCTTCGATCATCATCCAGTCCCTAACCACGGTGGGGAAAATGTCTGCTATCCGATTGGAATTCATCGGTTGGGAATGCAGACGCAGCTTTACCATATCCTTACAGGGAAAGCATTATTGAACTCTGCAAATCCCAGCTTGGGGGAAGGGGGGGGGACACGGCTGAAGTCATATGGTTTCAAGAGGGGTATCTAATCGCTCACTGGAGGGCCTGGAGCCCTCCCAAAGAATTTAGGTTACAGCTCGATCTAGGCCCAATAGGGGATCTTATTTCCCCACCCCCCACATTTGTTTATCTCGGGGGTTGGGATTAAGCTGAGAGGAGGGGGCTTCTTGAATTATTCCTAACGACAAACTCTCTGCCGGATTGTCAGGAATAACGGGTTAGACTTAGGGGGGATATGCCTGGTAGCACTTTACGCGCAAGTTTAGCACAGGGCCCCCTTTATGGGTGCCCCATCCGGTTGGCCAGTGCCACTCGAGATACCTAACGGATGTTGTTTTATAGCCTTGGAAGTTGTCAAGTTTGTTGTTGTACAAAGTTTAACTGTTTTACTGTTAAGAGATTCAAATTTTTGATTGGGTACTGGAAGACCATGCTACAAGGTATACCAGGAAAACAGGGGATTAAAACAAGAAGAACGGCAGCGGGACGGATAGCTTCATAGAACAGGGTTTTAAATAATTAATTAGCAGTTTTTTTCTTGGGACAATGCTAACTGTACAGAAAGTATTTATATAGGTTTTCCGGAAGTGTTATGTTTGTTAAACACAGTGAGGCAAGTGTTATGCATTTTCACAATGTTTTAGCACTTTTATGAGTAAAACGCTAATCAATTTTTGGAGTTAAATAAATCCCTGTATAATGTAATGGGACTAGGTAACCCTATCAAGGGAAAGAGAATTTTGAATGAGCTGCATAAGGCTCACATTGAAATAGCACTCCTCCAGGAAACTAACTTAGACCAGGGGAGAGTATTAAGCTTAAACATGCATGGATAGGTCAAGTACTGTAGAACTGATTATATTCGCGGGTGCCAGTAATTGCGATCAGCTGTTATGCCATTTAATCGCGGGTGACTGAATTCACGCATTCCAACGAGAAAGCATGCAGGCATTTAGTAAATAGTCAGGTAGCATGCATTTAATCAGTCATTGAATAAGGGAATTACTCTTAGGACATCATGTCGCTGTTCAAATGGTTGAAGCCCTCCCAGCAGAAACGCAAATACCCGCTTGAAACTTCAGATCTTGATTCTGAAGCACTAGCTGTAATCTCCGGTGTTGAACCTAATGTAGCAGCCTCTGTTGTGAGAGAGATTGCAGCAGCTTCCCCTCCCTCCAAACGCAGCAGACCTGCAAGCTACGCTAATTATACACCGGAGGTTCGGTTCCAGCTAGGCAAGTATGCGGCTGAACACAGTGTCATGTCTGCTGTACGAGCTCATCATTCTTTAACTGGGGATATTGTCAATGAGAGCACTATCAGGAAATTTAAACTGGACTACAAATCAGCTTTGCATACCAACTCCCTGACCCTGCAACTCTCTCCCAATTTGCCCCAAGTCGAGAGTCGTCCCACACATTT
This sequence comes from Neoceratodus forsteri, assembly GCA_016271365.2. Classification (NCBI taxonomy): domain Eukaryota; kingdom Metazoa; phylum Chordata; order Ceratodontiformes; family Ceratodontidae; genus Neoceratodus; species Neoceratodus forsteri. The sequence goes on from CM057456.1 coordinate 1,846,193,579, forward strand.
GGTATCTGAATTGGAAGATCAGTTAAAGAAAATCGTGACAGTCTTTAAGGGTGGAGGTGCAGTAGTGAATGGTTGTGTTATCCAGGCAATAGCGATGGGAATTGTTAAGGCAACCAGCCCTCATGTTCTGATGGAGAATGGGGGGCACCTGCAACTAAGCAGTAAGTGGGCTTGGGGCTTGTTACGTAGAATGGGCTACAGTAAACGTAAAGGCACAAAAGTGGCACGCAAGGTTCCTTCTGACTTCCAAAATTTAAAGGCTTCATTTTTACAACGAATATCGAACTGTTGTGCACAGGAGCTCATACCTCCACAGCTAGTAATTAATCTTGACGAGACTGGAGTTAAAATTGTGCCAGTATCTGAGTGGACTATGGAGGTCACTGGTTCACGTCAAGTGTCACTGACAGGGTTTGGAGATAAAAGGCAGGTCTCCCTGGTTCTTGCTTGCACACTTGCTGGCCATATGCTTCCCCCCCAAGTCATCTACCAGGGTAAGACAACAGCATGCCACCCACAGCACAAATTTCCTTCCAAATAGGACATCACGCAGTCAATTAATCATTGGGCTAATGAGGAGACAACCATCCGGTATATTGAAGGGGTACTCGCAACTTACTGTGAGACTGTTAAAGAACAACTTGAACTGCCTAAAGAACAAAAGGCAATCCTAATTTCTGACTTGTACAGAGCTCACTATACTGCTCCCATACTACAGAAGCTGGAGGAAGTCGGTATTATACCAGTGTACGTCCCAGCATCTTGCACAGATTCACTCCAACCGCTGGATGTCTCAGTAAACAAAATTTTCAAAGACCTAATGAAAGGTCACTTCACTTCATGGTATGCAGCACTAATTTCAGACAAACTGGTATCAGGGGTTGGTGATGCAGAACTGAACATCGATCTACGATTATTGGTGCTAAAAGAACATCACGCGAGGTGGCTGCAGGCAAGCATTGAATACCTCGAAGTAAAACCAGATGTCGTTATTCGTGGATTCAGACAAGCCGGGATACAGGACGCACATAACAACTGCCTAAACACGGTAAATTTGATTTTGCTAACACCTGTTTAAGATTAAGATCATGATTTAAAATATTGAAGTTGCATTCTAAGGTCTGTATTCTTATGTTTTTGCAGACACAGCTAAGGGAGCAGGAACGAACAGCTAACTGAGGAACAGAAAAATGCTGCTGGGATGAAGATACAGTTTGCTTTTCTAATAGTGCCTTGATTTTATTAATAAAGGGACGAACAGTATTTACTAAATAAAAATAAAATTAAAATATTTTTTAGAATCATGTAGTAACTCTGCTTCCTCATGTTTGCTACTGCACTGCAACACTGTTTAAAAATGAATACTGTAGCTTTCGTTTTATCTTTTGACATCATGCAGTCACTCCACTTCATCATCATTTATGTTGACTTTCTAAATTAAATCGCGTTCCGTTTATTTTCGCTTGCCAATTGCGATAGTGAATATAGCGAAATTAAACGGAGCATGAAAATAATCAGTTTTACAGTATATTATTCCACTTTGGCCCACCCTCACAGAAGAGGGGTCACCACACTAATCCACAAAAGTTGCCTTTTCCAGCCTATTAACGTACAAGAGGACCAGGAAGGGAGATTCCTGCTTCTTAAGAGCACCTATAGAGGGGTTCCATGTTCCATTCTAAATATCTACGCACCCAATCAGGATGGGGAGAATAGTGCCTTCCTAAGGGAAGTGCTCCTTTGGGTGGCACCCCTCTGGGAGAGATGTTTATTTGTAAGGGGGGGGATTTCAACATAGTCCTCAGCCCCAAGATGGATAGATCTGGGGTACCATCTGTCCCCCTTGCGCAAGCAGCTCAAACACTGACCAGAATGGGGAGAGATCTGGGCCTCGTAGAGGTTTGCCGCCACCAACACCCGAAGGTACAGGACTATACCTGCTGGTCAGCACCACATAATGCCTACTCAATGCTAGACATGCTTTGGCTGTCCACTGACTGGCTCCACAGGGTGGAGGAATCCCGGATTCATCCCCGGACCATTTCGGATCACAGCATGGTGTCAATGCTGATGTGGCCACGCTCTCAAATTAGAAACTCCACTTGGAGGTTAAATGTATCCCTTCCGAACAGAGAGGAGTACAAAGACCTCCTAAAGGAGACAATATGGGAAAGACAACCCCCACCCGGGACACCACAGCAGCAGTCTGGTGGGATGGTCTGAAGACAGTTCTTGAGGGGATCACCATAGGGTACGCTTCTATCCTCAAAAGAAGGCATCAAAAAGAAATCCTTGAGCTCGAGAACCGTCTCTTTGACCTGGAAGCTGAACATAAGATCTGCTTGAACGACCAGGTCAGGAAACGGTTGGAAGAGACAAGAGGGAAACTAAATAGAATTCTGGATGAGAAAATTGAGGGGCAATTGAGATACTCTCACCAGAGGTTTTCTGAGGCAGGTAACTGAGTGGGTAGATTACTGGCATGGCAACTAAGGAAAGATGCTGCTGCTAGAAATGTCCTTTGTTTAAAGACCCCGGGTATTCAGGGACAGTGTGTATCAAACTCAGAAGCAACAGCAGCACAGTTTCAAAAATTTTATAAAATACTGTACTGCCAGGATCATATCACAGACTACCTAGATAAGTTCGAAGCATTCTTTCAAAAAGTAAAAATGCAGCAACTATCTGTTGAAGAAAGGGAGAGACTTGAGACCCACATATTAGAAGAGGAACTTCATAAGAGTTTTAGGGAACTGAAAACATGGAAGGCTCCAGGACCAGATGGGATACCTGGGGAGCTTTATAAGGCTCTTGAGTCTGAACTGGTCCCTTTATTAAGCAGAGTCTGTCAAGGAGTGAGGAATGGTGAACCCATCCCGTCCAGTTGGCAGTATGCCCAAATTTCTGTCATCCCTAAGGAAGGGACGGACCCTGAGCTTTGCGGGTCCTACAGGCCTATCTCCCTGCTGAATGCAGACCTAAAAATTTTTACGATGACTGTAGCCCGCAGGCTATAGGGGTGAGTGGGGACTCTGGTCCACCCGGATCAAACAGGCTTTATCAATGGTAGACTGATCCACGATAACATTAGGCACCTGCTAAACCTTCTGGCCTACCAGCAGACTAAGGGAGAACCATCCTTAGCAATTTTCATGGACACAGAGAAGGCCTTTGACTGGGTGGACTGGAGGTTCCTACACAGGACCCTGGAGGAGATGGGGATGGGTCCTGGGTTCAGAGATGAGATCCAAGCACGTTATGCGGCCCCCCCCAGACCATGGTGAGGGTAAATGGTTTCACCACTCAAAGGTTCCCTCTCACCAGAGGGACCAGACATGGGTGTCTGCTCTCCCCCCTCCTCTTTGCTATGTGCATTGAACCCCTGGCCAGGGCAATTAGAGACAATGCGGACATTAAAGGCATCCAGGTGGGAAGGAGGGAACATAAAATCTCCTTACATGCCGACGACTCCCTGTTCTTTGTGACCTCTCCAGAGACCACCCTCCCGGTTTTAACGGAGGTCCTCCAGGACTATGGTCAGGTGTCGGGCTAAAGGATTAATTGGGACAAATCGGAGGCAATTAAGTTTGGGGGTACTTTCCCCAGGGATTTGGTGCAAAATTTTCCCTTCAGATGGGCAATGAACAATACTGTAAGATATTTGGGGGTTAAAGTATCTCCCCACTTGTCATTGCTCTTTAGGCTTAACAATGGCAAACTGTGGGGAGAAATAAAAACAGATCTGGTCAAGTGGAACCTACTCCTATTAACACTAGGAGGTAGGGTGGACTCAATTAAAATTAATATTCTCCCTAGACTGATGTTTTTTTTCCAGGCCCTCCCTATCCACATTCCAAATTCCTTCTTTAAGACAGTTAACTCGACCCTCTTGGCCTTTATTTGGCAACAGGTTAGGAGACGAATTAGCCACAAACTTCTTACACAAGCTAAAGGGTCTGGCCCTACCAGATTTCAGGCTAAATTATATAGCGGCCCAGATAGCCCCGGTGGTGACCTTGGTAAAACAGCAGGGAGATACTGGCTGGAGGGAAATAGAAGCCCACCCATTACAGATGATCTCTCTGGCATCTCTTCCACATGCCTCACTAACAGTGGAACTCTGGAAAGCTATACAAAATCCTTGGACAAGACACACCCTCATGGTGCTGGTAAGGGCTCGGAAACTTACCCAGACACCCGAGAGGGGATTGGTCCCCTCACATCTATTCTGGGATACCCTAACTTCACTCCCCCCTGTATGGACACCAGATTTCAATGGTGGAGCAGACAATCCCTGGTGCACTTTGTGGACCTCATCCAGGGAGATGTAATGGTTTCCTCTGCGTCCCTTCAATCTGTGCATTCCCTTACGAAAATAGATTTCCACAGGTATTTACAGGTTAGACACTACCTGATTTCTAACAATCTGATCGTAAGGGTCAACAGAGATCGGACTGCTCTACAGAATTTTCTCTACTGGTCAGTACGCCTAGCAGGGAGCAGGAAATTCATCTCCAGAGCCTACAAGGTGTTACAGGGAGAGGGCAATGCCCAATTCGAGAACCTCAGACAAAAACGGGAGGTTGAGAGTGGCTCAACCCTGCCAGCAGCCCAATGGGTAAAGGCCTGGGAAAGGGGTTGGAGGACCACATCCTCTCCAGGCTAGAAGGAATTCCATTGGAAATGCCTCTCTCGCTTTTTTCATACCCCAACAATCACAAAACACTTCACAGGGGGAACCTCTGACCTCTCTTGGCATGGGTGTGGGCAAGTGGGTACCCACTTCCACATATTCTGGACTAGCCCACAGCACAGGAATTCTGGAAAGAGGTTTATGGTAGGTTGAGGGTGGGGTGGGGTGGGGCCTCAGCTCTCCATGGCCTTTCAGCTGCTGGTGCTGGGCTGTGTACACCCCATGTTGGGTACTGTTAGACAGCAAAACCTCTTCAGAACCCTGTGCCTAGCTGCACAGAAGGAAATCACATCAAACTGGCTGAAGACATCTCCCCCACTACTAGAATCTTGGAAATCTCGGGTAGATAACATCAGGAGAATTGAAGAGCTCACATCTAAATTAAGGCTTTCTCTGGAGGCACATACTGAGACCTGGAGAACTTGGGATGCCCTGTGGAGCTGACTCAACAATTCTGACCGGTTGCGTCGACAGGGTTGGACTCAAAAGTGAGTGGGGTCATCCCCCCTCCCCTTAACCGCCTCCCAATAGACATTTTCCCTGAGCCATACATGCAGTGTATTTTTACAGTAGTACTCCATAGTTTAGTAGCATGGTCTTCCAAGCTGGTTCTTCGTTCACAATGGTCCAGCTCCTGTTGAGCCGCTGATCAAAAGGTACAGATGCAGTTTGGCACCTAGTTGTGTTGCTTAGCTTAAAACCCATACAAACTGAAGGTTCTGGACAAGACACCATTATCATGATTTCAGGGAGTCATAGCTACACTACAAAAATGACTTAGACAATTGTTAAAGGGGGCCCTTACAGCTCTTAATATCAACCAATTTTGTAAAATCCTGCTTGCTTGAATTTGTTTACCTGCTACTCAGGTTCTCATTTAACCTTGTACGATGCCTAACCGTTTAAATGCATCTTTTATGCTGTGACATAGCAATAAAGCGGAGTTTTAAAAAAAAAAAAAACAACGTACTGGGCTTACCTGTCAGGTGACAGCAATTCAGAAATATCACTTTCTAAGCCTGGCCTATTTTAAATCAAGGAATCAGCTATTTCACTAAACCTTAAGATGGAAAATTATGTCATAATTGCACAGGCTGTATGTTATTAGGCACAGGTTGCCAATCTGTGACATAACTTTTTGTCTGAATATTTCATTAAATGACTATCCCCTTGATTTAAGATAGAAAAAGTTTAGACAATTAGATCTCTAGACTGCAGACACCTACAAGTAAGCCTAATACCTTGTTTGAAAGAACCTTTCAGACTGTGGGGGTCCCTGTATGTCACAAACGCACACTGCAGATCAGGCCCTCTGCTCCCACAGTGCCAAACCTCAAAGTGCAATATGCGAACAGGAGACAAACAGGGTAACCATCCTGTCAGTTCTGGGTCCAAATCACCTACTAGCCTCAAGTCCTGGGGGTCAAATGTAAACCTTTTTGCTAGTACACCCAGTTAACATGCTCAGATATGTACCCTCTTTGGGGGATGCAGTACAATACTTCACCTAGTGGGTACCCCGTCAGGTTCACAAGTCTACCCTTATGACTCAATTTGAGACCTAGGTATATTCTCATCATAGCAAGATAATTAACACTTTTGTTTAAGCCCTTAACAGTTGTCAGAATTATTAACCTTTTTCCAGCATTCAAATGCAAAAGAAACTGAGAAGGCACAGGCAGAATTTCAAGGAAAATAGTGTTTACTAAAAATTGAAAATAGACAAAATACAAAACACAGACCATATAACATAAATACTTACAGTCAAAATAAAAGGGAATTTCAGAAACAAATATGCCTGTAACTGAATTTCTATGTCTTAACCTAGTTTTCTAGTTGGTATTACCCAAGTGTACAGAATTGCCTTTTTCTTTCAGAACACAGAGTGTGTGTGTTCTCTTAGGAGTCCAGAGACAAAGTCTGTCTCTCCCTTCAGATTACTTGGCAATATTCAAAGTCAGTCTCTCCACCTCCTTGTGCTGTCACAGCACACATGAGGTCACTGCTAGTCCAGACATTAATCTATAACCTGACCAAGTATGTTCAAGAGGGTGTCATTTTACTGTTGGCTGGAAATCTGCAAATTAGCAATATCACAATATGACAGTGCTTTTGAGCACAGCATTTCCTTTGATGTTTTCAGAACAAACATCCTGCCAACAGTTCCCTTCTAGGTGTGAAAGCCAACAGGAATCAGCCAAATGTCCCCTTCTTTTTCAAGGGTTATAAAATGCATACCTTGTCCCCAGCAGATCAAAGTAGGAATATTTTACAATGTTTTAAAACCTGGCATTTTGGAAGGAAGCATGGAGACTGCCCTTGTCCGGGTACTGAGTGATCTCCTAATGGCTAGAGATCGAAAGGCATGTACCATTCTGGTCCTTCTCGATCTCTCTGCTGCATTTGACACTGTAGACCATGGTGTGCTGCTGGAACGCCTGCGGGTTTATTGCGGGCTGTCTGGTACAGTCCTCAAATGGTTTCATTCTTACCTCACAGACAGGTCTCAGAGAGTTGCCACTGAAATTTATTCCTCTGGCGCTCATTCCCTGCCTTGTGGGGTACCGCAGGGCTCCATTTTAGCTCCCATGTTGTTTGCAGTGTATATGCTGCCATTGGGAGAAGTCATCAGGTGATACAGTTTGGGTTTTCACTGCTATGCAGATGATACCCAGCTGTATCTGTCCTTTCTCCCCGGCCAGGATGATGCATTCTCCGTGCAAAACAATTGCCTTGCTGAGATCAGACTTTGGATGAGTTCCAGCTGGCTGAGACTGAATCCGGATAAGACTGAGGTATTGGTAGTGGACCCAGGTCGTCCGGGGGCGGGTTTGGGAGTTGGACAACCCTCAGGTTTGTTACTTGGTGGTATGCCGCTCCCTAACTCCGATCAGGTGCGTAATCTGGGCGTTATTTTTGATGAGGGACTGACCTTAAAATCTCAGGTATCAGCTGTCATCAAATCCTCTTTTTACCATCTGAGGAATATCACCCGGGTGAAACACCTGGTTCCGTCGGGTGATCTTCCAACATTGGTCCATGCCTTTGTCACTACCCATCTTGATTACTGCAATTCCCTTTACCTAGGGTTGATATCCGCTGCCTGCAGCTGGTGCAGAACGCGGCGGCCAGGCTTTTGACTGGGACGTCTAGAACCAGTCATATTACACCGGTGCTCCGCGAACTGCACTGGCTGCCTGTTAGGTGGTGGATCACCTTTAAGGTTGGTCTACTAACCTTTGAAGCCCTACATGACCAGGGACCTGGTTACCTGAAAGATCTCCTGATTCCCTACTGCCCCCTCCGTCCTCTCCGTTCCGCCAATGAGGGATTGCTAGAGATTCCGAGGGTTCAACTGAAAACATCAGGGGCACGTGCTTTTGCTTTTTCAGCACCAACCCTGTGGAATTCTCTGCCTCGTTGGTTGAGAGAATGCCCAACCGTCGATAGTTTTAAAATTGGTTTAAAAACATATTTATTTAGCTTAGCCTTTATTTAAATATAGTTGACATATTTTAATGTTGTTCTAATCTATTTTATGTATATGTTCTTATGTACAGCGCCTTGGCTCTGAAAGGCTCTATATAAATAAAATTGATTTGATTTGATTTAGATAAGGAAACTAGCCATCTGGTTTCTGCAGTTACTGTGTTAGGGGTCAGAAGGCCAGGCCCCTACAACTGCTAGCTGTTATTCCCTAAGCAGACATTCACATAACATCATATTTATATCACCAATATTATACAACATAATGATAAGTAGATGGCAGAGCGTCACACTGTACACCAAATTATCCTGAGCATTGCTCTTAAGTGATCATGATCAGGTCATCAAATTATGTCATGTTAATGCTAAACATAGCTGTGTAAGACACTGAAGAAATGATGGGGATTTTGGATCTCATACAAAACAACTGTCACCCTTGATGAAAATAATTACTCTCCATATGTTCAGGGACACTGGTTTACTAGGATTGAGAAAGGGCATATTCCGTTTTGCACACTGTAAAAAATGGTACTGTCACTGGTAACTGCTAAGCCAAAATCCGGTTTTACCGGTGTTTGGTTTTCTGTACTTTATTTAACAATTTTTAACTCTGCTAATATGCATTTTAGCAATTTTGACCTCCACTATTACACATCCTTCCATCCTTGTACCAATTTAAAGTTATTTTAGGTACAAGATGTGATGGCAGCAGCAACACTACAGCCCCCGTCCCTAAGGTGTGATGGAAGCAGCACTATGGCCCCCATCCCTCTGGTGTGACAGAAGCAGCAGCAGTATGGCCCCCATCCCTTAGGTGTAATGGCAGCAGTACTACGGTCATCATTCCTCATGTGTGATGGCAGTATCAGCACTATGGCCCCCATCCCTCAGGTGGGACGGCAGCAGGCCTACATTCCCCATCCACCAGTGGTGATGGCAGAAGCACTACCGCCCCCACCCCTTCGGTGTGATGGCAGTAGCAACAATGCAGTATACACCCCTCTGGGGTGATGGCAGTAGTGACAGCACTATGATCCCTTTTCAACACTCACACCCCACATGCACAAGTTACAAATGACTTGATCTCTTTGCTTGTTAGAACTCAGATGTGAATTAATCTGAACCATCACCGCTAAGGTGGACTACCTTTGTTTTTTCCTATCTATAATTTAACTGCCTGAATTGGATATCTGCCTGTGACACTGCTGGTTTAGGGAACAGACTTGGATGTTGTAGGGCCAGCTGGTGGGTGAAGGCTTGAGTGTCCAACGACCACTCCCCTTCTCCTGAGAGGGAGGGTGGGTTCATGGCTCAGCATTTGCTGGCCCATGGTGGAGGCCAGAGGCACGACAACACGTCAGTCCTCACTGCGGGAGGAGTGTGACGGATGTCAGCTTGTGCCTTGACATCATGTAGCCAGTCAAACTCCCAAGAAAATGAGAAAACACCCACTGGCCAAACGAAGGATGGCCGCTGGTCCCACCATTCACCAGAAGCCCCAGACATGTGTCCATTCTGACCCCCGACATGCCCAGGATACACAGGAAGCTCTTTGGGGCAATTCTCCTCCCCTGGTAGCCTCCCACAGGGGTAGGGGCCCACTCAATGAAGGGTTACTTTGGGTTACCTGGCAGCACAGCAGTAAGGGTCAGTGGATAGTGGCCGGGACCCAGCAGCGGTGGTAGGGGGGCCTTGGCAGGCCTGAAAGAGTGGATGGCCAGGGGGCGGGAGGAGCAAAAAAAAAAAACTGCTTGAATTTGCTTCTTTGAAATAAAGTGTTTTCACCTAAAAAATCCATAAGTGATTAGTGGAGGACCTTCAGATGGATTCATGCATCTCCCAGACATGTGGATGCTTTTTTTTTTTTCTACTTGGTGTCCATTAAAAGGGTGTCTCCCAGTTTCCATGTCTTTGTTCAGGTGTGAATTGAGCACTACTCTGCCCACTAGCATCATACAGCCCCTGGGGTCTTACCTTCTGTACGTCATTGAATGTGCTTTCAAAATCCACTGGCCAAACATAAGTACTCAAATACTTAACATTTGCTTTTTGTTGAAGCAGTCTATCAGAAAACATTTTGTTGTCACAGAGACAGAACCAGCAGGTGGAAGAAAAGGTGCAAATGATCCAGTTCACCTAAATGGGGTGCTAACTGTGAAGTCTTTTCATAAGTAGTAAGGCAGTTTCTTCTTTGTGAACATACTTTCATTCAGACCAGTTTTCATTCAAACAACTGAGGATTTTGGATGGCCCTACTGATTATAAACTTGAATAAGTTAGTTGGTAACAGTGATCTTGCGTTCAGCAATTTATAACCTAGATGCTTATATGCAAAGAATACAATAAAAACCTGACTAAAATCTAAAAACAAGTTTATAAAGCGTATCTGAATATTTATCTTTACCTATACAAAATCATTGCAGCCCAAGAAAAACTCAAGTAAATTACATGGTACCCTGACTACTATTCTATGATGTAGTAAACATATATTGGTATTTTTTTATATATTCTTTGTAAAGCAGGTAAGGCCCACTAGGCAGAACTGTCTGTTTTAAGAAGTGACCTAGAAGCACTTGGGAGGTTAAGTGACTTGTTTGGATGCAAGTGGAGGTTGTGATACTCAAACCCAAGTCTGCTGGATGTACCCAGTTCAATCACCATTTGTTACTCTAACCACTAAACATGGGTGGTTAAACTGAATGGCTGATTACACAAAGCAGTACGGGTGATTTTCTTACTGTTTCTATATGTAGCAAAGCAGAAAGAATGCAAAGCACAGCAGCATTCATTTTAAGATGCTGAAATCTGGGTCGGTCCGCTGGCGCTGCAGTAGCACTATTGCTTGCAATGCCAGTGACCCAGGGTCTGAAGCAAACTCGGGTTGCTGGAGGTCTGGCCAGGGGAGTAGGATCGAGCACCTGGGGGACTGCTCTCCTCCTCCGGGGAGGGTGGGCTGCAGGTCCTGCTTCTTTACCACCACCGGTGTGACCACAGGTGGTGGTGCAATGGTGCTGCAGAGTGATCAGGAGGGGAGGAAGCTAGCCAGGATCAGGAGCAGTGGCATGTCTCTATGTGACCTACCTCCTTGGATCTCTAATGCCGGTGCCCTCAGGGACAGAGACCAGAAAACCAGGAACAATCACACCACACTGGCCACTGGCAGTAGGGACTCAGGTGCCCCAGACTTCATAACCAGGCTCCATGAGGGACCCACTGAGCTGCCTGACATACACTAAGGGAATGTGGAGGGGTGACCTAGGGTCCCCTCCCTTCCCACCTGGGGGGGTACAACCCAGGCAGGATAGGGGCAGGCCCACAGGAGCTCCTGAGCATTACATGGGGGTGAAGCTAGGGGATAGCGATGCTGTGAGAAGGGGACATAGAAAGAGAAAAAAAAAACATTTAAAAAGATACTGAAATCTTAGAGATTCTGTGCAGTGACATGCAATTTCCGTGGGGCACCGGTACAAGAATTCAAAATCCACACACCAAGCAGGATTCTGTGATTGTTACCGGTGTTACCGATAAAAATGGAAAACCAGGGTCCCTGCATATGTTGTTTCTTCCAAAAGGATCCCTCACTAAGTTTAACAAGTGCAATCATTCCCCTGGAATGAGCAGCCCCAGATCTTTTAGCAGTTTATGAAAATTATGGAACTTAGAATTAATTTCAAAGTCTGCTGTGTGGTCACGCTCACCCCTGCACTCTAATCTCAGATTTATTTCTAAAGATAGGATGAGCTGTGACCACTAAAACTAGCTAAAATTCTAAAATTTTTATCAAAACATTTTTAAAATTGGTTTAAACAAGGCAGAACAAATGAATTTGTTATGAAACAATAAAGTGTCACAGACCACTGAGCAGCAGTTGTAGAGGCACTGTAACAAGTAGTGCTCCACAAGTGGAAAAAAACTGGTTCTTGTCTGTACTCTTTTCTAGGTTCTGGAAGAGGAGGCACGGATCAGGGACTGTTAATGAAGGATCCCTTTGAAAGAAAATACAGTTACCATAACAGTAGATCTTTGAGAGAATCTCTTTCATCAGGCCACACCTATTGAAATATAGCTGCTAGGTGCTAGGACCACATGGAAACTTTTTGCTAGCAGTTAACAAGGGGCCGCCTACGATGATGTCATACATCGACGTTATCTACATACAGATGTGGGTGGCCCCTCACCCTCCTCAGTTCCCAGCGGGAACCTCCTCCGAGGGAACCGAGAGAGAGCTAAAGGTTCCCGCTACTGGACAAGGTAGAAAATAGCAGGAAGACCATCCATGAAAGAGACTGGAGAGAAGAAGTTCTGAGTCTAAGTGGGACAGCATGACCTGATGAAAATGATTCTCTTGAAGATCTACTGTTACCATAAGTTCTTACGTAACTGTACTATCTTCTTTGAGGATATCTCTTTCATGAGGCCACAGCTATGGAACGAGTCCCAAGCAGTACTGACAGACAGTCTGAGTGGCTGGAGGCTACAAGCCTAAGAAAGGAGGACTTGAAGCACAGCCAGGATGAAGCCTGCCCTCCTTCTAGAGACAATGTCCAGACTGCAGTGCTTAGTGAAAGTGTAGACAGTACTCCAAGTTGCAGCAGCACAAATTTCTGCAGCTGACACCTTCCTGAAACAGGCAACAGAAATGACCATGCCTCTGGCTGAATGGCCACGAACAACCCCAGGTAGTTCCTTACCATACTTCCTATAACAAAAAATAATACAGCTGTCCAACTATTTCGACAGGCACTGTTTAGAAACTAGTACGCCCTCTTTCCCAGGGGCGAAGAAAACAAAAAACTATGAGGCTTCCTGCAGTCCCTCGTATGGTCAACATAATAGCTGCGTATTCTATGTATATCTAAAGCATGGAGCAATGCTTCCGTTGGATTGGCATGCTCTGGAAAATAAACAGGTAGGTGGATGGTTTGATTCAGGGTAAACTCAGACACCACCTTTGGCAAGAACTTAGGGTTGGTACACAAAGACACCCTGTCTTTGTGGAAAATTAAATAAGGAGGCTCACACATAACAGCCTGAAGCTCGGAGAACCTTTGAGCAGAATAGCAACTAAAAATAATGCTTTCCATAAGAGAAAGTGCGATAAGTTGCGACCAGCTCAAAAGGAAGTCAAAGTAAGTTTCTCTAGAAAATCGAAGAGTAGTATTCGACTGTAGTGGTGGCATCTCTGTGGAGTTCAGTGAGTATGTTCAATGGTGGGAAAAGAACTGAGGAGGGTGCGGGACCACCCATGTTTATACGGAGAGGACCTAGACGTATGGCATCATTGTTGGCGGACCCTAGCAGACTGCTAGCAAAAAATTTCCATGTGGTCATAGCGCCTGGTGGCTATTGTTCCATAGATGTGGCCTGATGAAAGAGATATCCTCGCAGAAGATACACTATTACTACTGTCAGTAATTTTTTCTTCAAACCCCAGGAATCCCTCACTTAAGTTTAACAAGTGCAGAACCTTGGCAGGCTGGATTTAGAACCTATTTAGGGAAAAGGTTCTGCAATACAGTTGTGCCAAAACTGGCATACCTTCTGGACTGTATGTCCAGAGAGTAGTGCTTTGTGAAGGGTTGTACTGTTTTGCAGGTAGCTGCTTTACAAACCTCTTGCAGGGGGCATCTCTTGATGCAGCCACCTAGGCCGAGGTGCCTCTTTAGTAGAGTGTGCCCCGAGTCCTCTGGGTGGCAGTCTACCAGCTTTGTCATGGCAGAACAGTATGCAGAAGACTACCCAGCAAGAAATGATTCTCTTGGATGCTGGTATGTCTTTCCCCACTTCACCACAGGTAACAAATAGCCGAGTGTTAGTGCACCGGATGTCCTTTGTGTAATCCAAGTAGTAACTCAGTGAGTGCCCTTTTCATATCCAGACTGTAAAGCTTTTGCTCACCTGAGGCGGATTTTCCTCTGAAGAAAAGTGGAAGGGAAGTTGATTGATTCAGATGGAACTCAGACACCACTTCTGGGAGGAATTTCCTGTTTGTCTTTAGGACAACCTTGTCCCTATGGAAGATTATGTAGTTAGAATCTGTACAGAGGGCTTGTAACTCACTTATCCTTGTGGAAGATGTCACTGCCACCAGGAAGACTGTTTTCCAAGTAATGTACTTCAGTTCAGCAATGGCCATGGGCTTGAATGGGGCCTCCATCAGCTGGGCAATGCACACATTCAAATTCCAAGGACAAAAAAGGTCTCTCACTGGAGGGTATAGGTGATTCTGGCCTTAAAATTTTATGAAAATGGGTTGCGAGGCCACTGATCTGTCTTTGCCAGCTGCTATGTAAGCTGACACTGCTGCCAAATGAACCTTCAGGATTGAGGGCCTTAGACCCAAAGACTGGAGATGGACTAGGTAGTCCAGGACTATAGACAGGCCTGCCTGGAGGGGGTTGATCTGTCCGAGAGAACACCAGAAGGAGACTCTTTTCCATTTCGAAGCATACGTTGTCCTTGTTGCTGGTTTCTTAGAAATCTTTGGCACTTCCATTATTTTTTCACAAAGATTTAGCCTAGAGAACTCTAGCTCTTCAAGCACCATGCTCTGAGACACAGAGTTCTAAGATCTGGGAATGTTATCTTGCCCTGGGACAATGTCAACAGATTGTACCTCAGACATAGACTGACTGGCTGTCTATTGGAAAGGGACAGGAGTATGAATACCCCAGGTCTGCCTGTCCCAATCTCCAGCTATGAGGATCACTGTTGCTGACTCCCTTCTCAGTTTTATCAGAACTCTCAGTAAAATTGGGAATGGAGAGAAAGCATTAAGAAACTTACTTGATGAGCTAAAAAATGAAAATTACATACTCAACATAATTCTTGATCTTCCAGAATATCTTCACCATTCATCGATGGTGGGTCTATGCCGGAGGTATGAGGGCCCCGCGGGAGTGTATGCCTTTAAAGATCTCCAGGTAGGGGACTGACATTGGAGATGGCGCTGCCCACAAGGCGAACATAAGATGTGGCGCTGGCCAGTAACCAATGCCAGCCCCCTGCCTCCTCAGTTCTGTTCACCAGCAGAGGAAAGAAAGGGTAAGAAAAAAAGAAGAGCTGGGGCAAGAGAGCCCAAGGGATAGACAAAAGGATATAGGATATAAACAGAACAAAGGAATAAAACCCGACCATTAAAGGAGAAGATGGGTTTGGGAGGAGGGTCTTTGTAGTGCCAAAAGGATGACCAGGACAACTGGACAGGAGGAAGGGGAGAGAGAGAGAGAGAGAGAGAGCACGTGAGCAAGCAGCTGGGACATAGAAGAGTCAGTATGAGTCAGAAATGCAGACCGCACTGGTGTACATTCAAACATTGCTCCTCAGTTGCCTATTCCTGTGTGGTCTGGTTGACCACTGCTTAATAGTATGTCCACAACTTCCCTACCGGTAGCTCGTTTCTCATTTTAATATCTTGGCTGGTGCACATTTTTGTCTTTTACAAATGCTGGAGCTAATCCTAGATGAGTGTTGAAAAACTGCAGGAAAAAACACACCAGTTCTGATTATGGCAGCATCTCAGAAATCGATCCTCTTCAATTGCTCCCCAGGCTTTGGGCACTAGTACTCCTGTAGGTGCCCGGCCGGCCAAGCTACCGGGAGGGAAGATGTGGACAGACTACTAAGCAGTGGTCAGCCAGACCACTTGGGATTGGGCAAGCTGCACTGCAAGAACTGAATATACACTAGTGCCGACTGCTTTCCTGACTCATACTGTTTGTTTAGCATTTACTGAAAGTGCTGCTTAAAAAGGATGCTGCTCTTATGAAGTTGCAAATAAATTATATTTTTTACATGAACCAGTGGTTTCGGAAAGCTTGGTTTGCCTCTAGAATAACAAATAAAATGTGTTCGGTTATGAAATAGAAAATACATTTGTTTCTCTGAGTGCAGTACAGATAGACTCGCTGTTATTAAGGCTCATTTAATTTGTGAATCCCCTGGATGTCTGGCAGAAACTGGCAAGCCAGCATACACAGTAAATCATCAGCAGACAGAGACAATCGTAAGGGTAACAGAAAATGCCAACGTTGCAACTCTGCAGTGTTGTGAGAGACTCAGTCCGTACTACATACGACATCAGCAGCCTGTCAGACTGACGGCTGTTTCAGAACGGTGGGAACATCAAGTTAATGACAAGGGACCAATAAAATCTAAAGATGACAGATGACAATAAAATAAAACCTTCCTAACTAGCACTAACACATGGTAAGGAAACAAAATAGGCAGTTGGATAGTATACCATCAGGGGCTTTTCAAAGTAAATGCAGGAAGGGAACTGCAAGGGAAAAGAAAGCTGAACTGGTAAGGGAACTTAGGCTACAATTCCCACAGCATTTCCTGTCCCTAGGACACCTGCTCCCCTGCAAGGCCTTGTTCCCAAGAAGGGACAGAAAAGCTTATCCAACAGCAAACAACTATAGACCACCACCACCACCAACACCTGAAGGGGTTGGGGGGAAAAGGAGAACTTCAAATGAAGGCTTCTTCAGCCCCCTTGCCACTCTCTTTTTTTTTTTAAAGAACTGAAGAAGAAAAAGGGATAACAAGGACCTAAAAGTGTGTCCTTTTATTTATTTATTTTTTAAATGACCAAGGGAAAGGCTAGGACAAGGGCTAGGGGTAAAATTGACCCCAAGGAAAAAAGTTATTTATTTATTTTTTTGTTTTTGATGGCTACAAAGGGGCATGTGGAGTGAACAAGGTCCCCAACGAGGTGTGCTCCTTAAGTGCCTCCCTTTAAAAACAAGAAGGGGACAAGGCTGGAAAGGAAGAGGAGAGAATGCCCAGAAGCCTGGCCATTGAAGGGGAAGGTGGGTGGGTTGCAGTAAGGTATGGTGAAGGTATTCTGAAAGCTCAAGAATTACTATGAGTACATAATTTTCATATCTTCCAAGAATCAATCTTCACCATTCATCACTGGTGGATCTGAGTGCCAAGCTTACCACCAAGGGCAGTATTGGTAAACCCTGAAGGAAATGGATGTTCCCTCAGCCTCCCGTGGGAGAGGATGTTCTCTCAGCCTCCTGTGGTGGAAGACATATAGACGCAGGGGCCCCTCACAGCCTTGGCGAGGCCCAAGACTGGTCAGGGTCAGCCAGAGGCTCCCGTGGCCTGGGAGCAGGAATGCACCTTGCAAGCTCACACCTGGCCTTGCAGGAGAAGAAGTGGTTCCCTTGGAAACGTGAGGCACTGAGGCAATCACCCTATGCCAGGCCAAGGGTGACAACCAGGAAAGACGCAGCCACGCTGTCCGCCTGATACAGACTGCAATTCCCACTAGTCTGGAGGCTACCTCATTGGTGTCGTAGGATGCCCTCACCTGGTGTCTTGCCAGCTCCAGACCATGTGCAGAAAGGCATATAGACTGTCTGGTTGCCTCTGAATCTGGCAGAGATGCTAGGAACTGACCCCGCGTCGCCCACAGGTGTCTGCCATAGGATGCCTGGTGCAATGCACAACATAGTGCACACCACCGAGAAGACTCTATGACCCCAGGCATCAAATTCGGCTGAGTCTGACTCTGGGGGATGGTCGCACACTGGGCGCCTATGCCCAGAGGGAGTGTACAGGAGCTGGACCCCAGAAGGGTGGGGTGGCATGGCTCCTGGAGACCCCAGGGGTGTGCAATACTTGCACTGGATGTCCCCTGGGGCTGCAAAAGGGTCAGAGGGAAGGAGCCAGATATCTCTTGATGCCTCTGCAAAAGGCCTAGACTACGGAGGTATGAATTTGGAGTCATGCCTGAACTCCCCAAGGAAGGACAGCATCAGGCATGCAGGATGGCGGCCGGAAAAATGGGACAGTCACAGCTCCCACATCATCTCTGAAAGGAACTGCTGGTAATGGGTGTACTCAGCGTCAGAGGAGAACTGGATGGAACAGTTCTCTTCCTCAGTGGAGGAAGATGAAGAGGAGCTGGACTCAGAGGGTGGTGGCACCAGGGCTTCAGGCTGGAAGATAACCTGGTCCAGAGCTGTTAGGTAGGTGGGGAAGGTACTCGCCAAAGCCCTAAACTGTTCCCAGGTCAGCGGTCCTGTAAGACCAAAAATGCCCAGGAAAGGAGGTGGGATAGGTGGAGGAGGAGGAGGAGGTGGGTCATGATGGTCCAGGCCAGGTCTTCTGCCAGGGCTATGAGAGCAAACAGGGGACCTCACCCAAGGGGAGGGACTGTGCATTTCATCCACCAGCGAACGCCAAACCGTAGAGGAGCAATCAGATGGTGCACTTGGGGGAGCACCCCCAGGTGGGGATATCAGAGTCATTGTGCGGCCCCATCCCCATCTACCGCAGGCCTAGACAGTTTGGGGGGGACAGAGTCAACACTCCAACTCCAGAAAGCGCAATCTGCTACTCTAGACATGGAGCGCGGTGTTGACTGAGAACTACCAGCCCCCCACCTCACCTGAATACCTCGATGGACTCTGCCCTTTGGGCTAGCTCTAAGAGCACCAGCAGCAGTACGAACTTGAAGAAAGAGGGAGCTAGTGCCTCGAGTGACAACAGAAACTCCTCGGCATCACAAGCATCACCGGAGTCAGATTTGGCACCGGGACAGTGCCGGAAATGGCAAGAGAACCCAACCCAGCATTGCGCCCAGCATCGGAATCAGCACTGGGACTGTCCCAGGCAGCGCAAGCAGCACCGTGAGTTAGAGAAAAGGTGGTGCCATGGCTGGCACCTGGCTGAGAAGAACCCATGGACAACGACGCAGATGCTAAAGGCTTAGGGCTAGGCTGAGAAAGCTCTCCTTCACCAGGGCCCGGAAGCCAGTCGGGATCATCCCGGTCCTCACCCTCCGGATCATCAGACTGCTCAGAGGATGAGGTCCAGAAGATCTCCAACAGGTGACTGGCTCCAGAGACCTTCCCTCTTCCAGAGCCACAAACAAAAGCAGGAGGGAACCCAGCCATGCAGGTGACACGGCCCCACTCACTGGCACCAGCCTTAGTGCCAAGAGCTGAAGCAGCGCTGAACCATGGCCCCAAGGGACCCATCAGCACAGGTCGAGCGCACAGCTGTGACTCTGCCACCGGTGTTCAGACCTCCAAGGGAGTGCTGGAATGGGAAAGTTGTGCAACCGGCCTCTTTGGGGGGGCACCGGCTGTCCAACAGACCCTTCCCCCAGGCCTCCCGTCTCGGTGAGACGAGGACTAGTGGAGGCCTGGTCTCCCTCTGTATGTGTAGTACCAGGAAGGGAGTCAGGGAAAGAGCCTAGGGACCTTACCTTAGAGTCAAGAGTGCGATGCCTGCCTCCGAAGGTGGGGGGAGGTGGTCGCTGCCCCACCTCATTGAGCGGATGTATAGAGTTTGAAAGTCCATGGAGAAGCAGCCATCGCAGTAGTCTATGTAATGGCAGGTCCAGCAGCAATCATGTCAGTCCTGGACAGACATGTTTCTCACACAGGGGCACTGACGCATAAGGGGAGACTGTGTCTTCTTAGTTGACTTCTTCTGTTTCTTAGGCCCCCGAGATCCGTGCACGATTGATTCGTGGACATAAAAGAAAACAAACAAAAACAGGGCTAAGCTCCATAAAAAAGGACAAAGAAGAAAGCAGCGATGAAAGGCTGAAAAGGGTTCACTGGCCAAGCGAAAGGGCGACGGTCAGAAGTCAGGCCATGTAATGCAGCAAAAATGGCGAACACTTCCATGGAGTGCTATCCTCTATGACATGATGAACAGCACTGAGGAGGCAGAGGGGCCAGTGTCGGTTACTGTAGAAGCCCATGAGTGCCATGTCATATGTTCACCTTGTGAGCAGTGCTATCTCCGGCGTCGGTCCCCTACCTCCAAAGCTTTAAAGGCATACGCTCCTTCAGGGTCCTCATGCCTCCGGCATAGACACACCAGTGATGCATGGTGAAGATTGATTCTTGGAAGATCTACAGCATCCGCTGGGACTGAGCCCACAGCTGGGGATCTGCAACAATGAGTGGGGGGCTGGCTGTTCTCCCAGGAGGCAAACAGGTCTATTTCTGATGCACCCCACAATCTGAATACTGGTGCCAGCACTTGCTGGTTCACTGTCCATCTGTGATTGTCCTGGCTAATCCTGCTCATGGAGTCTGCCAGCATACTGTCTTTCCCTGACAGGTGTACCACAGATAGCTGAACTTCCAGGGAGGAGGCTAGGTTCCAGATCTTCATAGCTTCTGTGTACAGTTATGAAGATCTTGTTCCTCCCTGTTTATTTATGTAACACATTGTTGTGGCGTTGTCTGTTCTGTTTTGAACAGACGGATCCTGAAAATGGGAGGAGAAAGCCTGCAATACCACATAAACTGCCCTGAATGCCTAGAGATTTATGTGCTCTAAAGTCTCCTGTGTCCTCTAGCTGACACTCACAGTAAGGTCCTCTAGGTGGGCACCCCATCCTAGCAGGGAGGCATCTGCTGTGAGTATGACTTGGGGAATGCTGGAGGGAAAGAATTCCCTCTCTGGGGTTGTCTTCGCCTTTCCACCATTCTACTGTCCTTAAAGTTTTTGTAATAGGCACCAGCTTGGACAAAGGATCCCCCAGCTCTGGGAACAATGGTCCCCCTGGTGATACTGAACGTCCCTCATTTAGAACATGGCCCCCTGGCACCACTGCAATGGCTGAGGTCATGTGACCCGCTAACCACAGAAAGTCCCTTGCAGGCCATGGCTGACCTGCCTTGAAGGATTCTGCAGTTGAATTCTGATTTGTTACCCTTGCTTGAGGAAGGAATGCCCCTCCTACAGGGTATCTTGCTCTGCACCAGTAAGGCCCAGAACTTAAAATAGTTCTGTTTGTGACTTTTGAAGGTTTATAAGGAAGTTCAGATACTCCAATGAGTCCTGTGTCAGCAGTATGGAGGATTTTGCTTCCTGCTTTGTTTTTCCTGAGATCAGCCTGTCCTCCAGGTAGAGGAAAAACCATCACATTTTTCCTTCTCAAATGTGCTGCCATGACAAGTCAGACATTTTGTGAATGCTCCTTGAGCTGAGGCCAGGCCAAAGGGAAGGTCCATGAACTGGTACTGGTAATTCCTCAACCAGAACCCGAGGTATTTTCTGTAGTTTGGCCTGACTGGTATCTGAAAGGAGGCATCTTTCAGATCCAGTGATCCCAGCTAGTCTCTTTGTAGAGATGGAATCACTGAGCCCAGTGTTACCATTTTGAACTTTACAATTCAATTTTATTTTTATATTGGAAAGTATGTATGCAAAAATACCCGTTTTAACAAACGTCCAGTGGTACAGAAAATTGATGATACAGAGAAAAAGGTAAACAAAATTTGCAAAATGTTATGGTATTTACAATAGGAACAGTGTATATGACAGGATAATCTAGATTAGAGCATACAATAAAAGGGCTAATAAACAGATACAAATAAACTATAAGGTAACTCAAGGGTTGGTGGACATTCAGAGGGGTTGCCTACCGGGGCTGGCACAAGTGGAGAACTGGAGGAGGTGGTCCTTGAGGGAGGAGGTGAATGAGCCAATTGAACTACAGGCCTGAAGTTCAGGGAGCAGTTTATTGTAAAACTTAGGGCCCTTGTACATGATGGAGTTCTGCGCATACTTGGTACAGTAAAAAGGGGTGTCAAACATATGACAGGCGGCCCTCTTGTACTGCGCTTGGGAACCGATAAGGGGAAAAGGGAGTGAATGCTGAAGGGCAGCAGGTTACAGTGAACTTTGTGTAGGAAAGAGAGCATTTTAAGTTGGAACCTGTCTCCCAGGGTGAGCCAGTTGAGGGAGGCATAGAGGGTACAGTGATGGGTCATCCAGGGGAGGCCGGTCACGAAGCATGCAATATTATTGTATGTAGTCCTGAGTTTGGAGAAAAGGGGGAGGATGTGTTGGGGGAAGAGACAATACAGCCATAATCAAGGAGGGGCAGGAGAAGGGAGCTGGCGAGACGTAGTCTGGAGACAGGGATAAGGAACTTTCTGATTCTATATAAGAGACCTAGCCTCAAATGGATTTTCTTGATGAAGTTGGTAATATGGATATTGTAGGTCACATGAGGGTCTAAGTACAGTCTAAGGTATCCGAATTCGTAGGCTTGTTCTATGATGTTACCAAGCTTGTCTGAGAGGGATCTGCCCATGACCGGGGCTTTTCTTGGACCAGAGAAGGTCATAAACTTGGTCTTCTTGGAGTTGAGAACCATGCCTTTGGCACAGAATCTATGAATTATGTAATACTGTATTTGGTTTATTCAATTACTAATTGCATCATTCCAAGTTGAGCAAATCCCATTTTTTCTCTGTGATGTTTATATTTAGATCTCATTTCTATTTCAAAGCATTACTGTCTGAATCTGTGGTCTAAAAATGGAAATTACGTACCTACCGTAATTCTCGATCTTCCTGGACGAGTCTCCACCACTGATTCACACTAATGGGATCTGCGCCGGAGGCACTAGGACCCAGCGGGAGCAAACTTTTTTGCTGTAGGGTCGGCGCCAGAGATGGAGCCGCGAGGAGCGGCACCGCGAGCCTCAGCTCGTGCAGTAATGACTATTTCGGCATTGGCCCTCCAACCGCCTCAGTTACTTTTTTTCCGAGGAGGTGCAGCTTAACTAACCTAGAAAGATAGCCTAACCAAAAACCGGACATAAGATAGTCCGGACAACCCATATAAGAAGGGTCAAGAAAGAAGCCTTCACAGCCTAAAGATTGAGGGAGTGAAGACCAACAACAGAGGTGAGCTCGGGGGATGGAGGGTGGGCGTGTGAATGAGTGGCGGAGACTCATCCAAGAAGATTAAGAATTACGGTAGATATGTAATTTCCATATCTTCCTGGACATAAAGTCTCCACCACTCATTCACACTAATGGGAGAGTACTGAGCTAATAATCCAAGAGGGCGGCAGGAGAGACCAAGAGCTCACAGTTTTAGGACAAGAAGTCCATTAAGGATGGTTCTGCCAAAAGAAAGATGTCGCCTGGCATGGACATCCAGGGCACAGTGTTTGACAAAAGTATGCACTGAGCTCCAGGTAGCCGCACTGCAAATATCTGCAATGGGCATGTTGCGGATTTCCACTAGGGATGCCACGACCGCACTAGCAGAGTGAGCATACACTCTGCCTTCCAGCTTAACCTGCACCATGGAATAACAGTCGCGAAGGCATGCCACTAGCCATGCTGAAATACATCTGATAGCGACAGGTTGGCCCAGCCGGGTCTCGCTGCAGGAAACAAACATTTGTTGAGCTTTGCAAAAGTCTTTTGTTCTATCTAGATAGAAACGCAAGGCTTTTTTGACGTCCAAGGAATGAAGAGAATGCTCTCCTTCATTTTGGAAGTTCGCAAAGTAAGTAGGAAGGACCAAGGGTTGGTTTAGATGGAATTCTGAAACAACCTTAGAGAGAAACTTAGGATGGGTCCTAAGAACTACTTTGCCTTTATGAAACACCATATACGGAGGGTCTGTGACCACGGCATGTATCTCAGAGACCCTGCGGGCCGAGGTAATGGCCACTAGAAAGGCCATTTTCCAAGTGAGAAATTTTAACTCACAGGTAGATAGACGCTTGAAAGGTTTTCGAGTGAGCATATCTAGCACAAGATTAATGTCCCAGGCTGCGACTGGACGTCTTATAGGAGGTCTGGTATGCAGAATTCCCTTAAGAAACCTCTTAACCACAGGTAACTGAGCCAGGGACAAGGAAAGTACCGGCTCATGATAAGCTGAAATGGCACAAAGGTGAACATTAACTGTACAGTATTGCAGACCTGAATTTGAGAGATCTAAGAGATATTCTAAAACTTTATCCGGTGGGCAAGAAAAGGGATTCAAAGAGGACTTTGCACACCAGAGCAAAAAATGCTTCCATTTGGCTGTATAAGTTTTCCTAGTGGCTGGCTTGTGCGCAGCCAGAAGAATATCTGAAACCCTGCAAGAGACATTGAACCTGTTCACTTCTATCTCCTCAGGAGCCAAGCATGAAGGTGAAGCGACCTCAGGTTGGGATGGACCACAGGCCCCTGAGTCAGAAGGTTCGTCTGAAGGGGAAGTGGTTTTGGAGGAGCTTCCAACATACTGTTGAGTAGCGGAAACCATATTTGTCGAGGCCAGAAGGAAGCAATGAGGATCACTTTGTCCCCCTGGGACTCGAACTTGAGAAGTACCCTCTGAATTAGAGGAAGAGGCGGAAAGGCGTATAGAAAGCGTTTTGTCCACTGCAGCCTGAACGCATCCTGACAGAAAATGCCAGGCCCTGGATTTCTGGAGCAGAAGAGAGGCAGTTTTGTGTTGAGTGGGGATGCAAAAAGGTCCAGGTCTGGAGTTCCCCACTCTGCGAATAGTGACGGAACTATGGTTGAGTCGAGAGACCATTCGTGAGGATCTGTCTCTGTTCTGCCGAGATGGTCTGCCAGTTCGTTCTGCACTCCAGGCAGGTAGACTGCTTGAATTAGAGCCTTGTGCTCCAAGCACCATTCCCACACTCTCATCGCTTCTCTGCATAAGGGGAAAGCATGAGCACCACTCTGCTTGTTGATGTAATACATCACTGCTTTGTTGTCTGTTTGAATGAGAATGTTCTTGTGAAAGAGAATGTCCTTCAAAGTCCAGACTGCATAAAGGATGGCTCTCATCTCTAAGACATTTATGTGAAGCTGGGACTCGTCCTGAGTCCATGTACCTTGAGTGTGGCGAGTCTGACAGTGAGCTCCTCACCCCATCAGGGACACATCTGTGGTAATGGAAATCTGCTGATCCAGAGAAGCAAAGGGATACCCTTCCAGAAGATTGTACTCTTGCGACCACCAGGTGAGTGATCTCTTCAGAGGTTCTGTCATCTTGATGAGAAAGGACTGAGGGTGAGTGGTCAGAGACCACTGAGTACTGAGCATCCACTGAGAGGTTCTCATGTGGAGGCATGCTAGAGGTACAGTGAACACCGAGGATGCCATGAGACCTAGCATCCGTTGCATCCAGAGAGCTGAAACCGAGCTGCTCTACCCGATGTATCGGGCCATCTGAAGCATATCGCTCCTCCTGTCCTCTGGAAGAAATGCTTTCGCACAGGAGGTGTCCAGAAGAGTTCCTATGAAAAGGAGCCTCTGGGAGGGCTGCAGCTGTGATTTTTTGA
Organism: Neoceratodus forsteri; assembly: GCA_016271365.2. Lineage (NCBI taxonomy): Eukaryota > Metazoa > Chordata > Ceratodontiformes > Ceratodontidae > Neoceratodus > Neoceratodus forsteri. The sequence goes on from CM057456.1 coordinate 1,846,218,835, forward strand.
GGTTTAGCAGGGCTCCCATGGACCTGAGAAAGTGTGAAGCCGTGGCTATGGCATCTAGAGTTCCCTGTCTGGAAGGGCTTGCTAGAAGCCAATCGTCCAGATATGGGAACACCTGTATTCCGATTTTTCTGAGATGCGCTGCAAGAATTGCACAACACTTTGTAAAAACTCGCGGCGCCGAGGATAGCCCAAAGGGCAGGACTCTGAACTGATAATGCTGTCCCAAAGCCACGAACCTTAGGTATTTGTGATGCTTTGGGTGAATAGGAATGTGCTGGTAAGCATCCTGCATGTCCAGGGAGGCTAACCAGTCGTGTTGATGAAGCAAAGGTAACAGGGTTCCTAGTGATATCATCTTGAATTTCTCTTTGGGAAGGAATTTGTTTAGTTTTCTGAGGTCCAAAATGGGGCACATGCCCCCAGTTTTCTTTGGAACCAGAAAGTAATGGGAGTAGAACCCTGTGTTCTGTTGATCCAGCGGAACTAATTCCACTGCCCTGTTGTTCAGAAGGCCCTGAATCTCGGAGGCGAGAAGATCTGACTGAAGAGCTGACAGCCAGGGCTGTCGTCTGGGGGGACGATCCGAAGGGGTCTCCAAAAGACTGAGTGACTACCCTTTGCGGATTATCCGGAGGACCCATTTGTCCAAGGTTATGGACTTCCATTGATTGTAGAAGTGAGTCAGACGACCTCCCATCGCCGAGGAAGAGTCCACCTCAGGCAGCTGAGGTAGGAGTTGGGTCAACAACTCAGAAGGCGGCACTGGGTGCTTTGGGTCCTTGCGCCTTCTGCTGCGTTTTCTTTTGAGGCTGAGGGGTTTGGTTTTTATTTAAAACTTCCCCTGCCTTTGCCTCGAAAGGACTGACGGTTATGAAACTGGCGTTTATTAACACCCCCTCGAGAGGGAACAGGAGAAGGTCGAGCCAATTTAATGGCTGACCTAGTCTTTTGTGTAGCCTCTAGAGCCTGTTCTACTTGAGGGCCAAAGAGATACACACCACTGAAAGACAACGCCATTACCTGTTGATGTGCATCATTCATGAAACCTGAAGTGCGCAGCCAGGAATGACGGCGGGTACAAACACCCACCGCAGCTCGGGAAGCAGTATCAAAAGCGTCCATAGCTACTTTAACCTGTTGGTTGTTGGACTCGATACCCCGGTTATGGTTTGAAGAAGCCCTGAATTTGTATCAGACTCTGGTAGAGCTTCCCCAATTTTTTGAATGAATGCCAAAGGATATACTCATATTGAGAGAAATAGCCTTGGTAGCTGGCAATACGCATACCTAGGGTGGAAGCAGCAAAGACTCTCTTACCTAAAGTGTCTATCTTACGAGAGTCTTTGTTAATAGGTCGAGCTGTAGTAGTCTGGGGAAGGACGACCTTATTCTCTGCCAAGACTACAATAGGATCAGCAAAGGCTTGGGATGCCAAAATGGGTCGATCCTTGGGAGCAGCATATTTCCTATCTATGGACTTAGCCACCAAACGAATGAGAGCAGGATTATTCCATACCATTTGAGACAGCGTCTCGAAGGAGGGCTGTACCGGAGGAGTCAAATCCATAGGGATCTTCGGAACATGAAGGTATTGGAGTCTTAACAGTTTCCCAGGATCGATATCTGTAGTTTGGAAAGAAAGAGTGGAAATCAAGTTTTTCAGCAGAGACTTAAAAGACAGGTCCTCGACCACAGGCTCTGCAGCAGGAATTGATTATGTTCCTTCCACATCATCACCCAGCCTAAGGTCTGGGTCAGGCTCAATTTCATCTCCTGACAGTCCAGGGGGGACTGTATGGACAGGAAAAAAGTGAAAATCAGAAGGAAATGAGGAAGGAAAGGGTTGAAGGAGGAGGAGGAGTCTTGGAAGGCTGGATGACGTCCTAACAGGCCCCGGCGCTGAAGAAACGCACGGTGCCAAAAATACGCACGGTGCCGAGAAGCCACACGGCGCTGAAGACGGTGCCGAGAAGCCACACAGTGCCTAGGATGGCCCCAAAGCGCACAGCACCGAGGATGGTGCCGACAGACGCATCGGCACCGAGGACAGTGCCGAGCAAGCCATCGATGCTGAGGGCGTCGAAAACATCCCAAGACTCTGAAAAACAGGATTTGAGGAGAAAGAAGGATGAACACCAGGAGATAAAGGCATCGGTGTGGCCCCCTGCGCCGCAGCCGTGTGAGGGGGGAAAACACCTAAGCGCAGAGTCGACGGCACCGAAGACGGCGCTGCGCAACTAGGGAGGCTCAACCACCCTACCTGATCTCCCAAGAAGCCCGTAGGCCCCTGAGTGACCGGGCCAGGCAGCTGGACCAACCTCCGAGCCCACTGATGAAACTGCTCATCTGAAGACCTACTAGAAGGTGGGGTAGGGCTCCGATGTCGAAGACGTCGGCTACCAGAAATAGAAACCGGCGACTCCGAAGGAGGAGGAGACTGGCAACTAGCCCCAATAACTGTCTACGCACAGACATATCAGATGGCGACCTTGAGTGATGCCTTCTCTTTCTTGACCTGCGGGTCGAAGAACAGCTCGAGGCCGAACGGTGCCAAGAGTGCGACCGTTTACTTTTATGCTTTCGAGGGGACCGCCCACCCCCTCGGGCATTGGACTGTCCGTTGTCAGCCCCCCTCCTTCAGAGAAGGCGGCGGACCGGACCCAGCCCGGCTGACTGAACAGCTTGCATACGAAGTCTCCCTACCTGTCACATGACCCGCTCATAGTTGACTCCATCAATGCAGGCTGAGACTTCTTCTTGAATTAAGAATAAATAAACTAAGCGATACTTATTCGAGATATTACTACAAAACAATAAAACTGAAAAACTAAGCTGCTAGTTTGAAGTTTGACTCACGGCGGGCGAGCAACATCGTCACTGAAGTGCACTCGACGGCGGGAAAAAAGGAACTGAGGCGGATAGAGCACTTGCTGCCACTAAAAAAACTGTGACAATTATTGATATACCTTGCAAACCTTTCAACTGATGTAAACTTGTGCATATTTCGTGTTTACAACTGTTTAAAACTTGTCAGGAGTACCTTCTTGATTACGATACTTCCTTACTGTATCACCTTGCATTGTGAGATACTGGAGGTCAGTGGCTAGTCCCTGACACTTCCTGGTTACCACCAAACACTTTGTTGTGCCTTGTTCAGCTATTTTAGCAACTTGTAGTTGCAATTTACAGCATTTTGTACCACAGCCTTCTTAAAGGCTAACTTTTAAAACTGCTAGAGTTAGTTTTGGACTATCCTGAAACCAGAAGTCGACACGCACGCATTCGCTCTCACTCTAAAACTCTTGCACTAGCTAAGCGGCAGCAGATAGAGCACTTGCTGCCACTAAAAAAACTGTGACAATTATTGATATACCATGCAAACCTTTCAATTGACGTAAACTTGTGCATATTTTGTGTTTACAACTGTTTACAGCTTGTCAGGAGTACCTTCTTGATTAAGATACTTCCTTACTGTATCTATCTGAGATCAGTGATTGGATGAGTGCCAGCTGGCTAAGGTTAAACCCGGATAAGACTGAGGTGTTGGTGGTGGACCCAGGTCGTCGTGAGGCGGATTGTAGGGCTGGTCTTCCTTGGCATATGGATCGATGGAGGCCCAGCTCTGACCTCAGACGGGTCTGCGTAACCTGAAGCGTTATTAATTAGCGACAGTTTAGCGCTGAAATTTCAGTGTCATCTGCCGTCAAATCCTCTTTACCATCTGAGGAATATTGCTCGGTGAAACACCTTGTTCTCCGGCTGACCTCCGACATTAGTCCATGCCTTTGTTACTTCTCTTGACTACTGCAATGCCCTGTACCTAGGGCTGCCGGGGTTGATATCCGCCGCTTGCAGCTGGTGCAGAACGCTGCAGCCAGACTTTTGACGGGGACATCTATAAGGAATCATATTACGCCTGTGCTGCGCGAACTGCACTGGCTGCCGGTTCAGTGGCGGATCACCTTTAAGGTCGGTTTACTGACCTATAAAGCCCTACACGAACAGGGACCGCAATATCTTCAAGATCTGCTTGTTCCCTACCATCCCTCCCGCTCACTCTGCTCCACCGATGAGGGATTGCTAGAGGTTCCCAGGGTTCGTTTAAAAACATCTGGGGCACGCGCGTTTACTTATGCTGCCCCTACCCTGTGGAACTCTCTACCTCGTCGGATACGAAGCTGCCTGACCGTTGAAAGCTTTAAGTCAGAACTGAAAACCTATTTATTTCAAAAGGCGTATGGGGAGTAGTTATTGCACTGTATTGAAATTATATTTTATTGTTGTTTGTTATGCTGTATGTATGTTTTATATGTATTTAACTGTTTTATTGTACAACGCTTTGATTTCGAAAAGCGCTTAAAAATAAACTTTTACTTACTTACTTACTTACCTTGCATTGTGGGATACTGGAGGTCAGTGGCTAGTCCCTGACACTTCCTGGTTACCACCAAACACTTTGTTGTGCCTTGTTCAGCTATTTTAGCAACTTGTAGTTGCAATTTACAGCATTTGTACCACAGCCTTCTTAAGGCTAACTTTTAAAACTGCTAGAGTTAGTTTTGGACCATCGCGAAACTGGAAGTGCGTTCTGACGTACTTCGGTTTCATTCCTTAAAACTCTCGCACTAGCGGCCCGAAGTGACATGCGCGAGGGCCCTGCGACGGAGACGCAGCAAGAGAGACGTCACTGCCATGCAGGTCTACCGTGTCCACCGGGGCAAACGGGCTTAGGGCCAAAAAAACCTAAGACTGCTACAAGGTAAACAGTGTAAATTACATCTCACCCTTCTTTATCTCTTCCTCTTAAAACTTGTGTTTGTATTAATAAAATCATGAAGAAGGCAAATAAAATGTGCATATCTTGTCAAATGTATACTTTGGGAAAACAGACAGCAAACTTTGTATGTGATAGATGTATACTGTTAGAAAAACTACAGGAAGAAGTCAAACGTTTGCAGCCTAAAGATAACTTACAATCTGACATTAAAGCACTAGAGGATTACATTGATCAGATGTCACTTCTAGTTGAAACTAATGCATCCATCACCAAACACTTAGATGACTCACTTCACCACGACAAATCTCCAAACAAACACTTAGCATGTAACTTAGTAGAACAACCAGTTACATCATCCACTCCTTCAAACTACACCACAGATGATAATTGGACAAAAATCCCCTATAAAAAATACACTAAAAAAAGTAACCATCTGGACAAAAAAAAACAGGAGTTACCCTTACAAAATTCTTTTGAAACTCTCACCCCAGAAATAAATGGCAAAAGCAGTACTGAGGACACAGACACTGCTCCAGGTGAATGTAACATCACTATATCTAAATACGATGAATCTGACTGCTCAACTAAATTTCGTAACAAAATAAAAATAAATCACTCAAATGTAAACAAACTACCTGATAAATCATACAAGGAAACAGCAGACATGTACTCACTTATTGAACCAAAAACCAAACAGCAACAGGTGATAGTACTAGGTGATTCAATCATCAAATACATAGACACAGCAATATCTAACCCAGACAAACAACACAGAATGTGTTCCGGCTTTAGAGGGACGAAAATTGCAGATATAACAACAATGGTAAAACCTATACTGTCCACTGCAGGGGAAAATCCCTTGGTAATTATTCACACAGGAACAAATGACATAGGCGGTTCAAATCTCAAAAATTAAACAAGATTTTGTAGCATTAAATAATATATTAAGCGAACCGTCTGCATCTCAGAGGTACTACCCATCCCAAGAGCCACTAGATATTCACCTCAAAAATCAAAGCCTTAAACGAATGGCTCTGCAAATGGTGCTACCGACAAGGAATCAAGTGTCTAACACATTGGGAAGAGTTTGAGGACAGACCATCATTATACTGCTGGGCTGGATGGCATCTCAGTAGAAGAGGCAGTACTATCTTGGGACAAAAAATGACTGCATACAAACACACATTTAAACTAAAAAATAGGGGGAGACTGGGAAACCATCCCGGCCTCTTGTTAACAACACTGGCTCATCACTTAATCTCAACTTAAATATTCTTACCTTTAACGCTCGATCCATGAACATTCCTAAATACGCAGAATTAGAAATACTTTCTCAGACTCTAGGACTGGCAATAATTGCAATAACAGAAACTTGGGAAGTGTAGACAAAGACTGGACAACAGAATTGCCTGGATATAGACACTACTATAAACACAGAGAAAACACAAAAGAAAGGAGGAGGTTAGCCTTTATATAAGAAATGATATTCATTCATATGGAAAATAAACTAATTCTCAACTGGAAAGTGTCTGGCTTATATTCAACCCACTTGCTCCTATAAATTACTTGTCGGAACTTGTCACAGACCACCATCTTCAGATGCAGCTAAAGAGGAAGAAATACAGCAATTAGCTAATAAGAATACTGTATTAATACTGGGGGACTTTAATTTACCAACTATTAACTGGGACACCCTCTCTGGAGTTAATCACTACGATGAACAACTTCTTTCAGTAATAATTAACCTAGGTCTTAAACAAATTGTAAGGGAGCCCACCAGGGGGAAAACATTCTTGACCTTGCTATAACTAATCTCGGAACCCCAACATCTGACATCAAAATCTTACCCCTCATGGGAAATAGTGATCACATGTCCATATTTTTCTCTATGCAACTCCCCCTTCAACCCAAAATTAACAAAATAAAAATAAAACACCATAAAGCCAATTTTAATTGCATAAATCAAGCCTTAGAGGAAATTAACTGGGAACAGGCCCCTCTCCCCTTAAACACAAATGAAGCATGGGATCTTTTAAAAAACAAAATAACTCAACTTGATAAACAATACATACCTGAGAAATATAAATACAACAATAAAGGGAAAATACCACAATGGTTCAACAAAAACATCAAATCATTAATTACTCGTAAAAAGAAGTTCTTCTCTAAACTTAAAAAAGCATCATCATCTCAAGTTAATAAAATACTGTTGACTTATAGAGAGACGGTCAAAATGCTAAAAAAACAGATAGTTACAGCTAAACGCAACCTAGAATTTAAGATTGCCCATACAAAAGACTGTTATAAGGTCTTATATTCATACCTAAATGAAAAAAAGAGTTGCAACAATTGAATTGGGCCATTAATTATAAACACACAAACAATAACCTCGGACATTGAAACAGCAACCAAACTAAACAACTATTTTTCATCCGTTTATGCACACAAATCAGTTCCTTTACCTATTACGGTATCCCCAAAGGTTGAAATAAATATGATTACAGAGCAAGATATTCTAACTGCACTAAACACCCTAAAAAAACACACCAGCCCAGGTCCAGACGGGGTTACTTCAAGGTTTTTACTAGAAACAAAAAATACTATTATCTAACCTTTAAAAATAATTTACAACAAATCACTATATGGATCAGTGGTACCAAAAGATTGGCGCTCTGCAATAGTCACACCCATCTTTAGAAAAGGTTCCCATTCAAAAACCGAAAATTACCGACCTATCAGTCTTACATCTATACCGTGTAAACTTATGGAAAAAATTATTAAACAAACTTGAAAATGAAATGTTAACTTTAAATATTAATGATATGTAACAACATGGGTTCAAACAAGGTTTCTCATGTGTCACAAATTTGATCTCTTTTTACGAATACATTAACTATAACTTGGACTGCAATACACCTATGGACATTATCCTACTGGACTACAGTAAGGCATTTGATAAAGTTTCCCATTCATTACTGATTGACAAACTTAGCAACATGGGGTTCTCACCCATACTGGTTTCATGGATAAACCAGTGGTTGGACGAAAGAACTCAGAGTGTCAGGGTAAACAATGCAATGTCCAGTGTGAGAAGGGTGACCAGTGGAGTCCCCCAGGGTTTGGTGCTCGGGCCAACCTTGTTCAATCCGTTTATAAGTGACATGCATACTGTATATCTACCAGTAACATAATGGTTAAATTTGCAGACAACACAAAACTTGGGGGAAAGGCCATAAAATACAATAATAAATCTGGGTTACAAGCGGATTTATGACTGGTAGAACAGTGGACATGTACTAATGAGATGTACTTCAACATTTCTAAATGTGCAGTACTACACTTGGGAAAAAATAATCCGCTACATACATACCATTTGAATAATACTATTATCAGAACTTCAACAGCGGAAAAGGAACTAGGAATATCGGTGAACAACAAACTATCTTCAACTACCCGTTGCACCAAGATAGCAAATCAAGCAAATGATATACTCTGTAGAACAAGTAAAACATTGATATCTAGATCAGAACAATGTCTTCTTCCCCTTTATAGATCCCATATAAGGCCGCTCTTAGATTATGGCTCTCCTTTCTGGAGCACTTATTTGATCTCGGACATCAACAGAATTGAAAACATTCAGCACAGAGCCACTAAGCTCATACCTCACTTATCAAACCTGGACTATAGTACTAGATTAGTTAAAACAGGATTACACACTTTGTCTCAAAGAAGACTCAGAGGGGACTTGCTACAACTATTTAAAATACTAGACAGCCAGGAACTGATGCAGATCTGTGGTATCAAATTTTCCACCAGAAAAACCATGGCCAGACTACACAATAGACAGAAATTATGAGAGCAAAGACCAACAAACGAATCAACTATTTCACCATAAGGAGACCAAGAATCTGGAATAGGCTACCACACGACCTGGTTGACTCGCCTAACATCTTAATATTTAAAAAACAAATTAGATAAATGGTTGTCTGAGTAGGGACCCAATAAATGATCCATGTATATGGAGGACAATCGTGATGGGCATCTCGCCTTCTTTTGTCCAAAAATACCAAAGTACCAAAGGTTGGAGGGTCAACACCGAGATAGTCATTGCCGCACGAGCTGAGGCTCGTGGTGCCACTCCTCGTGGCTCCATCTCTGGCGCCGACCCTCCAGCAAAAAAGTTTGCTCCCGCTGGGTCCTAGTGCCTCCGGCGCAGATCCCATTAGTGTGAATGAGTGGTGGAGACTTTATGTCCAGGAAGATTAAGATTATATATTTAAGACATATGTTTTGTTCTGTCTGGGGCTTTACTTAAATCAAAAAAATGTCCTTAATTTAATAAATCTACCTTATGCCCTATTTTCATTATAGCTGTACAGACCTGCAGATAATCAAAAAAACATACTCCTGGGAACTTCAGTTTGATCTGCCAATTGTTGAAAAGACTTCATAGTTTCACCCTCATATAAATCTGCTATACTTTTCACATTATAAACTTCCCATCTTTTCATATTTACAGTCCTGAAAATAGAAGGAAAATTATTCTGATATATGGGTGTTAGTTTACACATCTTATTTGTAATACCTAATAACTGGATCACTTTCTTCCATAGCATGAGGGTATTACCAAGCAAAACATTTTCTCTTCTCCTCCAAGTTTTACTATTTATGTTTTGAAAGAACAAAGATGTTATTTTAGAACTTGCCGTTTGCATGATTTAAAAATAGGTTCATGGTGGATGTGATTTACTAAAGAAAATTATCTTAGCAGTTCTAACGCTGCACTCCCAATGATAATATTGTAAATTAGGTAACTTTACCCCAGCTTATTACATATCAAATATAACTCTTCCATGTGTAATCTGGGGTGATCACCTTTCCAAATAAATTTAGATATATGCTTGTCAATCAGATTAAATATTTCTCTTGGGATCATGATCGGAATAGCCTTAAATAAATACATACATCTGGGTAATATATTCATCTTAATAATTTGTATACATCCTCCATGCTTTTTTAGTAGGGGTCGATGGCATTCCAAAAAATGACCCCCCTGTTGGCATACTCTTCCCCTTTGCTGTAGAGTAAATGGAGATGTCTCCTGGTTGATAAATCACTGGATGGCATGGGGTTGTACAGAGGCAGCCCAGAGCTGGAAGGATTAGGCAGCCATCTTGAGCAGGTGCACACATGACCTCCCCGCATTTTTCACTTTCAAGCACTTTTTAGCATTTCTTGGGTTTATTATATATTTTAATTTATTCTGTTGGGAACTGGAAACATCTTTTGAGGGTCATTAGTATTTGGCATGACTGACACTCCCAAAAGGAACACAGGACCTCCCAGGCATTAAGAGTTGTACTGTTTGTTTTCAGTTTCTGGCAAAGACAGACAACCATGAGCTATGTTTTAAGTGCCTGGGTCCAGACCATGATTTTGCCAGTTGTGATCTCTGTAAAAGAGATAAAAAGTTGGAAGATTTTATGGCTTCGCAGTTTGCCTCTACGTAACCAGAAGGCCAAGAGGAGGGTGCAGCTCTCCAGGATAAGCAGCAGCCTGTCAAAGGGGACAAAACAGAGAAATAAAGCTGCAAAAGATTGTTCAGAACTCAGGGTGTCCGAAAGGGGGAAGCTGAATCCAGCAAATAAAAAAAAGAGCCCCTGAGCAGACACCAGAACTGGTGCCTGCCAAGAAAAAGTAAAAAGAAAAACATGTCACTGTCCCTCCTCCCGAGCAAGGAAAGGAGCTGTCAGCAGACAGACAGACATAAAATACCCTCAGTAGAGGACATGACATAGGCATGGCAGGTCTTCCAGGCCATGGGGAATTTCATGAATATGCCTGCCCCCCCAGCTGCAGCTCCATTCCCAATGCCTGTGGAGGAGGAGGCTGAAATTTACTCTGAAGATGTGGAGGAAGAAGAACCCATAGAACTGGATGATTTGACTCTTCTCCCAGATCTTCAGAGGGCTGCACTTCCCACTGTACCTTTTTAAGGCATATGGAAAATACCCTCAACATCTCCTCCCATGAGATTGAGGAAGATGAAGAAGAGGTAGAATTAACAGATATGGTGGGCTTAGCCCCCACAAGAAGGTTGATGCTGCCCATCTATAAATTTCTCAGGAAAGCCACATGCAAGATTATGTTAGCACCTACCTCATCTTCTGACACAGACAAGAAAATTGATAAAAAATATCTGGTGGACAAACAGGGTGCTGAGTACCTGTACTGCCATCCTGATCATGAGGGAGTGGTCCAGACTGCTGCCTGTGATAAGGCCAAAGTGCTCCTTTCCTTCCAGTCTCCTGAGAAAGAGTCCAGGAAACTGGGTAGTACGGGCAAAAAGTCTACTTCAGCTTCCTTGCTACTAAGACAGGCAGCTTTCTTGGTTTACATAACCCAGTATCAGAAAACCTTGTGTAATTCTGTAATGGCATGGAGCAAAAAGGCTACTGGAGACTTGGCACAGGATATGGCTGGCACAGTAAGATCTACCATATATAGTATGCCACTAAGTACCGGTTCCATATGGCAGTGGACACAAGTGACACTGCATCGGGGGTCATGGCCCATGCAGTGACCTTAAGAAGGTTTGCCTAGCTTAGAACTACTAACCTATCCCAGGACGCACAAACAAAAATGATGGATTTCCCCTTTGAGAGGAATTCTTTGATGAAAAGATAGAGGCTTGCATGAAAAAGATGAATGAGTACAAAACCACCTACAAGAACAATACTGAGAAAGAAAAGGCCTCCACTTCCTACAGGCCTTATTAAAGGGGGATACTACCCTTGTACTTATGTTTCCTAGGAGTACCCTCCACAAAGAGGCTACTATAGGGGCAGAGGTAGAAGAGGCACTAGACGTGCAGCTACAACACCAGCTCCCAAACCTCAAGCAAAGCAGACCCCCTGACAAATCTGCCCAGGTCACCATCCATTAACAGTGGTGGGAAAAGACTGGTTTACTACTTCTAGGAATGGACAAGAGTCACCACAAACACGTGGGTCCTAGAAATAGTGAGCCAGGGCCTGCCTCTGCTGTTCAGGAAATTCCCCAAACTACAGAACCCAAAGCTTTTCCAGCCTCATACCACAAGAGAAAAAAATTATATTAGAGATGGAGGTAAAAACAAATTGTTGCAAGCAAATGCAGGTGACTTCATTCCAGATACTTCCTGACCTACAAGATAAAATGGGGAGTGGAAACCCCAGTTTTATACTTGAGGTATCTGAACAAACATATAAGAAAGAAAAGTCTCTACTGCAGTAACACTAACCTAGATACAATGTTCAGTAACTTGCAGGCTGACACTTGATTATTCTCCTTATATGCTGCACAAATTTAGTAGTTACATCTCTCCTTTTTATAGCTGCATGGGCAGAGCCATGCAAACATATTGCTACCATTAGAAAAATGAGTCTAAATTCCTAATGCAGCACAGCTTTTGTTGTTACAAGGAAGTAGCATGGAATCAAGCCGCAGTTTTCTGCATTCACTAAACTGTGTTTCCTCTCCCCTTCCCCAGCTGTGCTAAGAATGTGTGGAATCCGTCTGTCTCCTCCCATTCACTACAATGTGTTTGGAATATGCCACAGTAGCTCAGGTTTCACAGTTCATTAGCTCTCTGGCAAGGTAATTCAATCACAGATGTATTTGTTTATTGTCTTCCATTTTCAAAAAAGTTCAATATAAGTTTGCAATTTAATTCTGCAATCTTTGCCAAATTAATGTCACCATATTTTCTGGGAATAAGCCACTAATAGATATTTTACAGTGAATATTCCCTGTCTTGGTTCATAACAATGTGCACATCAGTTGCTTCAGTACACCAGATTATTACAACCCCTTAACAGTGCAATTATCTGATAAGTTAAGAAACAACACACATACACGCACATACATCTCTCTCCCTCTCTCTCTTATACACACACATACATACAGGGGTGGTTTGGAATCTGCAGTAGTAGTAACTCAGGTTTCATAGGTTATTTGTAGCTCTCCATGGCAAGGTAATTCAATCACAGATCATGCATTAATGTGATAAGAGATAATTAATGTGTGACTTAGTTGTAATATTGTGATGCACAAGTCCCACATTTATATCTCAATAATCACCACGCTGGGTCTCTATTTAATCTGTATCTTTATGTCTTGTAATCTACTATACCATGTTTAATTTGTTGCAATCCTTAATCCTAATTGCCTGTACAATTTATGAATACTCTGTACTATAATAGAACATGCTACCCCTCTTTTCAGCCTCCTAAACCTCTACAATTTGTCTGGCTTACTCTGTTATATATTCTAACATGATATACCCGTATGTATCTCCTAAAACTTAGGACACCTGTTGACAAGGCTCTACTCGAGCGGAGTTAAACTGTTTTTTGTCCTATATATATATATATATATATAGTCTTCCATCTGATGTGGAACCTTTGCAAATGAGCAAGCTGTGTGCAAAGGTTGTTACCGATTATTTCAATAAATAAATAATAGAAAAATAAAAAGAGAAGTATAAACATCAAGGTAATGCAGTAAAATGTGCTGTTGGTTCTGGACATACAGACCACCTTGAAAACACATACACACATACACACACACACACACACACACACACACACACCTTGCTGCCAAATTAATCAGTGATGCAAATGCTACATGAAAAAACAGACATAGGCAATTTAAATCCTTCTTGCTTTTGGAACTCAGATAAACAAACCCGAAGGTGAATACTGACAGACCAGCTTCTCACTACAAATTTAAAGCAAGGGTTTAGTCATCACTGGTAAAGTTGAAATTGTTAATTGCAAAGTTGTATTTGTCAAGTTCCCTCAATCTGTATCATATCACAGCTGGAAATGTATTTGACAAACATGAGCAATATCACAATTGTGTTCACATCTGCAGAATGACCGATTTACAGCAGCCACTCCTAGATCCATATCATAATTTACAATACCACACTTGATAAAAACTCTTAGTAAATTGTTATGAACTACAACTACTACTGAGAACACACTAAACAAGAATTCAGTGCACACTGTACAATCCAGCTTCCATATTTTTTTCATTTCTTGATAGTTCAGTTTGGCAAAGATTTTTCTGTTGGATAAAAAAAATATAGAATATTGCATGGGGAAGTGTGTGTAATGAGGATTTTAGGCACTATTCTGGTGTGTACGCTCATAAACCCTGAGAGCAAAGCTTGAGGGGTTTATCAAGGCATCGCACGCTGAGTGTGTGCAAAAAATCCGAGTTGACACACACATCCCCATGTTTATTTTTGATAATGGTGATGAATGTGCCATTTTTTAGGTAGATAGATAGATGTTAGTAGACCACTAGTTATTTTTTGTTTCTGTGAGAAAATGTGTCTTTCTTCAGCCACACGTAAGTTAGATTCCCGCTCAGCGGTTTCAGTGAAGTTAGCAAAACCAAGTTGACAGTGCGAGCTGACAGCGTGAGGGGCCAGTAGCACTAGCATGAGAGTGATTTTGGAATGTTTGCAAAAGCTGCTTAGTCAAACTCCATTATACATGGGTGATTATACACGGCCATGTATAATGGAGTTTCACAGCTTCTGCCCACAGCTGATAATCATTACTAACCATTTTTTTTATTTATTTATTTAGTTGGATATTCGGAATTACAATCCTTTGAGTCTGAGACTCCTTTTCAAAGGCTCCACATCAGGTTACAATGACAGTTGACATGACATACAGTTAACATAAACATGGTACAGTTTGTATGACATAGAGCATATCATTGGTACAAAAAAAATATCATACATGGCGAGAAGTAATACATTTGGGTACAATATTCAGGTACAATTCATTGCATAATTGAGAGCATATCATAAATACAAGAATTTCATACATGGAGAGCCATAAGGCATTTGGGTACAATATTTAAGTACAATTCATTGCATGACAGAGAGATAACTGGGGGGGGGAGCCTATTCCGGGGTCTATAGGGTGGCTTGGTGAAAACATTGGGATGGAAGGGTGACAGGGGATATAGAAGGAGGTGGGTAGCAGCAGCAGAGAAAGCTGGGCAGTGTCCATTATCAGCATTGGGGGGTGAGAAAGGGAGAGAGGAGGGAGGGCAGGAGTGACGGGGTCCTTACAGTAGTCAGGGATGGGACAGGGAGGCAGGGCAGGTTCACTGCCAGTTAGTAAAGGAGTTAGGAGCAGCTACAAGAGCATGTGGAGAGGAGGTGGGAGCGCAGGAGTGATTTAAACTGGCCAAGCTTAGGGTCCTCGGTAATGTGAGAGGGAAGGGAGTTGAGCCATGAAGGGGCACGGTAGGCGAAAGAGTGTTGGCCAAGTGAGGTTT
The DNA here is from genome assembly GCA_016271365.2 of Neoceratodus forsteri. Classification (NCBI taxonomy): domain Eukaryota; kingdom Metazoa; phylum Chordata; order Ceratodontiformes; family Ceratodontidae; genus Neoceratodus; species Neoceratodus forsteri. The sequence continues at coordinate 1,846,233,956 of CM057456.1, forward strand.
TAAATCTTGGCACCAGGTGGTTTGGTTTGAGGGAGCTCCTGGTGATCCTAGTAATAGGGGTAGGTTGCAGGGAAGGGGAGAGCCTAGGAGCGGTGAGACCAGAGGAGATTTTTTTGGCCAGGAGACATGAGTGGTATTGTAGTCTGCCACTGAAGTCGAGCCAGTTTGTTTGGTTATAGAGGGAGCAGGTGTGGGTGGTACTAGGGCAGCCCAGAGAAAGGCGGCAGGCCTTGTTAAGTGATATTTTAACTCTTTGAAGGGCAGTGTTGTCAGCTGCCCCGTAGATGGCAATGCCTTAGTCAAGTATTGCGAGGACAGAGGAGGAGATGGCAAGTTGGAGGGCTTCAGGGGGAAGGCAGTGCCGATGTCAATATAGGAGGCTGATACGGGAGTGGAGACTGGAGCAGAGGTGTGTATGTGGTCATGGAAAATGAGGGCAGAGTCAAGAGTGATGCCCAGATATTTGAAGGAGAGGACATTCTGAAGGGGCAGTGACTTGGAAGTGTTGATGCATGGGGGGAGTGTTTGAGTTTTTTTTGGTGATGGGTAAACAGTATTGCTTTAGACTTTTTCTGGTTGAGCACAAGTTTATGTTCTGTGAACCATGATTCAGCCTCAGCAAAGGAGATTTGGAGGGACAGCTCTAGCTGGGAAGGGTCGAAATGGGATGCATAGAGGATGGCATCATCCACGTATAGTAAGATTTTACCGGAGCAGGCTTTAGGGAGTGAGCTGAGGTAGAGACTGAAGAGGAGGGGACCTAATATGGAGCCTTGTGGTACTCCAGAAAGAATTGGGAGAGGTTTTGAGATGATGGAGTGGATTTTAACCCTCTGGGTGCGGTTTGACAGATAGTCGGTAAACCAAGCCTTGGAGTCATTGGACAGGCCAAGATGTGAGAGAGGCAGAGAAGGAGTGGGTGGTTCACTGTGTCAAAAGCTTTAGATAGGTCAAGGAACACCGCATCAGCCAGTCTGCCATTGTCTAGGGCAGTGTGTATAAAGCTGGTGAATTCAAGGAGAGCTGTGGTTGTACTGTGACCCTTTCTGAAACCGTGCTGTTCAGGGGTCAGTAGGTCACATTTAGAGAGGTATTCAGTAAGCTGGTCTGCCACAATGCGCTCAAGAGCCTTGGAGAGGGGGGAAGAATAGATATCGGGCGGTAGTTGCTAGGGATAAGGTGGTCACCAGCTTTGTGTATGGGGGTAATATGAGACACCTTCCATACTGTGGGAAACTTACCCAGGCAGAGGCAGAGGTTGAGGAGAGAAGTTAGGGAGGAGATGACTTCATCCAATGTCAGCCACAGGATCCGGAGATCAAGAGTGTCGCTACTAAAACACGTTTTCCTGAGGGCTCTGAAAAGGTGGGGTTTGGATTTCCGCATAGTGAGAGTGCGGAAACGGAAAGGAGGAGATGCCGGGGGTGGGTAGTGCTGAGGTCCGAGAAGGCGGAGTTGAGTGCTTCGGCAACCAGTTGAGGATTGTTAGTGATAGCCCCGTTTATGTTAAGTATGTCGGGGGAGGGGGAGGTAGATTTGCCATTGAGGGATTTCAGATTGTCCCAGAAATTGCGTCCGGTTCCCCATGTTGTGGTCAGGGCAGCTTTGAAATAGTCAGATTTAGCTTTCCTGATGGCCCATGTGCAGTTATTTTGAGCCACACAGAAGTGTTGTCTGTCCAGTGGACTTCTGGAGCCAAGGGCTTTTTTCCACAGCTCATCGCAGTGTTTCATATGGTCAAGCAAACGAGGTGTAATCCATGGGGTGTCATGGTCTCTAACAATCTTTTTAGTGAGGGGGCAAATCTGTTACAGGTGTCACTGAAAGTGCTTATAAAGAAGTTTAGTTCATCATCCACGTCCTGACTGCAGTACAGGGGGACCCAGTCAAAGTGAGCAAAGTGGGTTCTGAGTTTCCTTAGATTGCTGGGCTTGAGGGGCCTGGTGAAGATAGTTTTGGGGGGTTGTTTAGGTGCATGGCAGGACCAAGTGAAAAGGATGGGACAGTGCTCACTGAGAGTGTTGGGGAGGACGGTGATGTCAGAGATTTTATGGGGATGGTTGGAGAGCACTAGATCGAGCAACGTGGCTGTACCAGAGCTGTGGTTCGTACGTGTATGGCTGGAGACAAGTTGTGCAATATCCAGGGCTGCTAGAGTGTCTCTGTAGTGGGAGGTAGAGGGGGAGAGCCAGTTCAGGTTAAAAAATCAACAAGTGTGACAAGCTCAGTTTTTGAGGGGAGGGTAGTGAGATAGTCCAGGCGAGACTGGAAAGCGGGTTTCTGTCCACGGGGTGGGATGTAAACTATGGTGATGATAACAATGTCCCTGGAAGGAACGAGGGGACACTCAAGGATAGGGCGTGGGCACCACTTGCTAGTTGGGGGGGGGGTCATCAGCCTGAAGGTAGTCACGTAGCTAGATTACGCAGCCACCCCCATATTTCCCGATTCTATCTACGCGGTGCAAGGTGTAGTCGGGTAGAGATATATGGGTGTCAGGGGTAGATTTGGATAACCATGTCTCAACAAGTGCAAGGATATCAAGTTGGTGTTGGGTAACCCAGACTTGGAGATCATTGAGTTTTTTGGGTAAACTACAGATATTGACGGACGCAATACGTAGTCCAGGGGCATTTGCCTGTGTCTGGGTGGATGAGGTGGTGGGAGCAGGGTTAGGGTGGACGTAAAAGGAGGGAGAGAGTTCTAAGCAACAGCTGATGGATGTTTTTTCTCTGGGTAATCTAGTTGGTTTCTGAGGTGATATGTCGGGGGAGGGAGGTGGGGATAGAAAGTGACAGGAGGGTATAGGAGGCATGGAGGAGGTGCAGATACCTGAGGCCGGTGTGTGGGGAGGTGGGTAATAGTGGAAGTGTTGGAGGAGAGTGCAGCGGTGTCCGACTGGAGGTTGTGGTGTGATGGGGAAGAGCATAACTTGTATGCTAGATCAGGGAAAAGGTGGTAGCTTGAGGGTGGGTGGGAGGAGGAAGTACTAAGAAGCATGGAGGCATAAGCAAGGAGCAGGAGGAGGTAGGCCACAGCAGCAGGGGCAGTGGGAAAAGATAAGCTGAGGGTAAAGAACACCTGCTAGTAGGGCAGCTGGAGTGGCACAGTGGAAAAGTGCCTGCCTTTAGTGTGAGAGGTACAAGGTTCGAATCCTGGGGGGGAGGAGAAAGAAAGGTGGGGGAAGAGGATGGAAAGAGGCTTAGAGAGGATGAAGGTAGAGTCAAGTAGGAAAGGAAAAGACAGGCAGATATGCCAGAAACAGGTTGGTAAATATCGCCTCCTAGAGGCCAGATGGTGCAACAGCAGGTGGGGGAGAGCTCAGAGAGAGGAAGTGCGGATAGATAGTTGACAGAAAGAGTAGAGAGGAGAGTTAGGTAGTGGGAGTGGCTAGGGAGATTTCTAGTGGGAGAACAGTATAAGCTGCTACTGTCACTTAGTCATGTGATGGGGTGGGACTATAAATTAAGGGGCGCCCCTGGGTGGGAGGGTGGCTGGGGTTGGCGGGAAAGTCGACGCAAAATGTCTATGGACTAACACCCCCTGCAAGAGTTCCGTGCAGGGTAGCAGTCCTCTTACCTTTAAGAGGCTCCCTAGGGTTCCAACGATCATCAGCAAAGCTGGGCTGGATGTTATTTGTGGTTTTGAATAGAAAATGACAGGGCAGGGTTCACAGTGACAGGATTTCTGTTAGTGAACTACTAATAGTTGATCAGGGGGACACTGATCACATGTGTATATAACTGAAATCTTGTTAGTTAATGCTTAGTAGTAGTTCATAAATTATTGCTAAAGAAATGCATGTCGTAAATAACAGACCTCAACAACACAAAATACCAAATATCACATCATAAAGGTGTTCACCATGCAACCTGCTTACCTCACATTGTACTGTAACATTCTGTTAGTTCCTGAGTGTTACTCATAAACACATTGTTTTGCTAAAGCAAATGAAGACAATGCTCAGCTAAAAATGTTAATAGAAAACGTCTGTGCAACTTGTCTGTTTAACCAATGTACATAAATGATAGTGAAGCAACAGGAAATCTCATAGCCTGTTTTGAGTAGTCACCCACACCGCATTCATCAGACTTTAATGATGACACGTAATTGTTTTAGTGAAGGCTTTCAAGACACATTCCATCCCCCCCTGCAACACCACTGGAAAAGCGGACACACAGCCTTCCCTCTTTGAGGAGGATTTCTCCTAAATTGAAAGCACTACAGTCCACTCTAGCCAGTCCTACACCATCTGCAGGCCCCTAGGAAGCCAGGAAGCATTAAAGTAGAGTTACGTAAGAACAGTAGATCTTCGAGAGGAGCTCTTGCAGCAGGTAATACCAATAGGACTAAGTTGCCAGGTGTTAGGACCCCACAGAAAACTCCTAGGTAGCAGTCTATGGCGGGGGATTGCCACCAATGTCGGCTCCGCCCCGACGTCAGCTCTGGTATAAAGGGGGCGGTCCCTGGCACCACCTCAGTTCTCCTGCAGGAGACCCGGCTGATAGAGATGGAGAACCGAGAAGGATCTCCATCCCCAAAGAGAAAAATGAAACATTAGTCCCAGGGGCAGGTGGAGGAAAGTCCCTGCTGTGCAGACTCTTCTCAGAGATCTACTGTTATGGTAAGTTCTCACGTAACTGTATTATCTTACTTCGAGGGGGAGCTCTTGCAGCAGGTAATACCAATAGGACTGAGTCCCAAGCAATACCCAAAGAGAGACCCAGGTCAGAAGGGTGGAGGACTGTCTACGCAAAAAGCCCTAGGCACCTCAGAAGAGAAGTCCCTGAAGAACCACTAGGCCGAAACCTGCTCTCCTCCTGGAAGCAATGTCCACGCTGTAATGACTCATGAAAGTGTGTACTGAACTCAGAGTAGCAGCTGCACAAAGGACCACTGACGAGACATTCCTAAGGGACACAAATGATGTTGCAACCCCTCTAGTGAAGTGACCCTTGACCACTCCCAGTAAGGGACTGTTGTACTTCTCATAACAGAACGTGATGCAATTCATGAGCCACTTGGTCAGTGTCTATTTTGTTACTGGTGCCCCTACTTTCCTTCTGGCAAACGAGAAACAACTGGTCTGTCTTTCTGGAGGAACTAGTACGAGCAAGGTAGTACTGAAGAATTCTATGTACATCCAAAGTATGTAGCAAGGTCTCTCCTCTGTCTGAGTACTCTGGGTAATAAACTGATAGCTAGGTGTCTTGGTTCAAAGTGAACTCAGACACTACCTTTGGAAGAAACTTTGGATTTATGCATAGGGCTACCCTGTCCCTGTGAAAAATAAGATAAGGCTCTTTACACATCAGAGCCTGCAGCTCGGAAACCCTCCGAGCGGGAGTAATGGTAACTAAAAATAATGCCTTCCAAGACAGAACGCGTGGCTCACAACTTGCAGCTGGTTCAAAGGGGGGCAAGGTAAGCTTTTCTAACACAAACAGGAGGTCCCAAGGTGGTATGGGATCTCTCCTGGGGGTTTAATATGCAAGATTCCTCTTAAAAAGGTCTTGCATAGGTCCAACTGTGCCAGAGTCTTCCCATTCAGAGGTGCATGATAAGCTGATAGCGCACAGAGATGCACCTTAATGGACGAGTAGCTAAGACCCAAGTCCGAGAGGGAAAGGAGATACTCCAGCACAGATTCCACCAGACAGGTGAGAGGATCCAGAGAATGGGGGGCTGCTCACAAGCAGAAACACTTCCACTTCATGGCATATGTTGCCCTGGTAGAAGGCCTTCTCGCTGCCACGAGAACCTTTGCTACTCTAAGGGAAACTCCGAACCTGTCCATAGCTAAGTCTGCAGAAGCCATGCATGCAGATGCAGGGACCGGAGGGCCAGAGGAACCAGCAGCGTCCCCTGCTCCTGGGAGAACAAGTGAGTGGACAGGGGCAACAGAACCGGCGGTTCTGATGCCAGCTGTTGTAACAGCAGGAACCAAATCTGTCGAGGCCAGAAGGGCGTGACCAGGATCATTCGGGCACCTTCTGCTTACAACTTTAGCAGGATCCTCTGAAGATGAGGGAAAGGAGGGAAGGCATACAGAAACCTCCCTGTCCAAGAGAGGGACAATGTGTCTCACCAAAAAACACCAGGCCCTGGATCTAGCGAGCAGAAACTGGTCAGTTTGGTGTTGTGTAGGGAAACAAAGAAGTACAGTTCTGGCCGACCCCACCTTCTGAAGAGGTCATCTATGACTTCTTGCTGTAGTTCCCATTCATGGCTCTGAGATTGACAGCGGCTTAGGCTATCTGCGAGGATGTTGTGGATCCCTGGAACATGGACTGCTGTGAGATACAGGCTGTGATCCACTGCCCAGGTCCATACTCTCATTGCTTCTCGGCAGAGGGGGTAAGAATGAGTGCCCCCTTGCTTGTTGAGATGGAAGACTACTGGGGTATTGTCTGACTGGACCAGAAGGGGCCCAGGTAACAGTACCCCTTGAAAGGCTTGTAAGGCGTATAGGACAGGTCTCATCTCTAGAATGTTTATGTGGAGAGACCATGCCATGGAGTTCCAGGAGCCCATCTGGTGAGATGCCAGATGTGCTCCCCATCCCAGTTCCAAGGCATCTGTTGTCAAAACTTGCTGGGAACTGGGACACTGGAAGTGAGCCCCTCTGTCTAGATGAGCCAGGGTGACCCACCAAACCAGAGACTGACGGACTGCACTGGAGACTCGGATCAGCTGATAGAGATCGTCCATGATCTGGTCCCACTGAACTCTGAGGTTCCACTGCAGGACCCTCATGTTCAAACGAGCAAGGGGAACTGTGGCTATGGCTGCGGTCATATGACTCAGGAGCTGCAGAACCACCCTTGCTGGGACTTGGTCCGAGGTCATCACCCTGTGAACAACCTCCCTAAGCCTGACTGCTCAGTCTTCAGAAAGAAAGATTTTTCATTGGATGGTGTCCAGGACTGCTCCAATGTATTGTAGCCTCTGAGCAGGCCACGGGCATGACTTGGAAAGACCGAGTGTGATGCACAGGTTTGGAATAGACAAAGTCTCCTCTAGTGTTTGACGCAATTGGTCTTCTGATGAAGCTGAGAGAAGCCAACTGTCTAGGTAGGGGTAGACATAATGACCCCCTCTCCTGAGGGCTGCCACCACCACTACTGCTAGGTACTTGGTAAAGACCCTTGGTGCCGATGAAAGACTGAATGGAAGCACCCTGAACTGGTAGTGCTCTTCTTGAAAGGTGAAGCGAAGGTAGTTCCTGTGGGATGGCAGGATCTTTATGTGCATATAAGCATCCTGCATTTCCTTGATGGAGCATGGGTAGCAGGTTTGGTAATGTCACCATTCTGAACCTTTTCTATTCGATGAAGGTGTTCAGCTGGCTCAGATCCAGAATAGAATGACGGTCCACTGTCTTCTTCGGGACTAGGAAGAAGTGAGAGTAATACCCTTTGTCTCTTCAAGCTCGGTGTACCTCCTGAATAGCTCTCTTTTCGAGCAAAGCCTGTATCTCTGCACGCAGAAGAGTCACGTGGAAGGGGGAGCAGTGGGAGGGAATGGGTGGATTGTCCGGCGGAATCTGGGTGATCTCCAGAGAGTACCCCCTTTCGACTATCTGGAGGACCCATTGGTCTGCAGTGATGCTGGACCATCCTGATAGGTAAAGGGAGAATCTCCCTCCTACCACCTCCCTTTGCACCTCCTCCATAGGAGGGGGGTTGGCTGGGAGTCATGCCATGGCGGAGGGGGCGGGCAAAGGGGGTTTAGCCGCCTTGAGCTTCTTCTCTTAAATCCTCCTTTATGCTGCGGTTGGCATCTGTCCTGCTGTCCTTGATTCTTATGAAAGGCACGGTGCCAAGCTGCCGGTGGTTCTGACCTGTACATTCGATGAACGTCAGACACCGTCTTGCCGGAATCCTGCAGCCCTGTTATGAGCTTTTCTGTTTCTGTGCCAAAGAGTATGGACCCTTCAAAGGGTGCATCCAATATGGCATCCTGCAAGTCCTGGCGGAAACCAGAGACCCTCAACCAGGCATGTCTCCTCACACATATCCCAGTTGCTGCCGCCCTGGCTGCTGAGTCTATGGTGTCACAGGAACTCCTCAGCACGTGTTTGTCTATGTCCATGCCCGACTGGATGACGACTAGGAGCTCTGACTTGCAGTCCAGTTCCGGTTGTGCTTTCACCAAATCCATAGCCTTAGCACAAACTGATTTTTGGTACGTGACCATATGAGCTAAGAAATTCAGTGACCTGACCGTGCAGGTCGCTCAAGAATAAACCTTACGGCCCATCTGGTCCAGCTTCTTCGACTCTGGTTCTGGGGGCTGAGCACTCATGTGTCTCAGCTGCTGCACTCTGCTATGTGCTGCCATGAGCACCATAGAGTCAGCCTTCGGCTGTTCACTTAGGTGAGGCTCTCCCTTGGGCATTTTATAGAGCCGGTCTGCTTTTCTTGGCACTGCTGCAGTAGTAGCCGGGTGTTTCCAGGTCAACTTTGTAATGTCCTGGAAGGGTTCAATGAGTGGAGGGAAGACCACAGGTTTCGTGTCATTTGCCCCTAGTAATTTAGCCAGGTGGCAGCATTCTGGATCAAGTTCCTCCGTATCTCATTGATTTAGGGCTTGGATGCATCTCATTATGTCCAGAAAGGATGGAACATCTGAAGGTGACCGTGGGGAGTCCCGTCTCGAATCCGGAGAGGGTAGGAGTAGCTCATCCTCTGAGGAATACTCTGAGGAGGAGTCCCCTGCATTTTCCCCTGAGGTAGATGGCAGACATCCCATGGATGAAGGAACAGATGAAGGGCGCCTCTTCTGGTCACTTGGGGCTGGCGACTGCTGGTCATCGTCGGGCAACGTATGCTCTTTCAGCGGGGAAGGTCGCCTGAATCATACCTGAACAGGGAATGGCTCTCTGGGCTTTGGTAGCAAGTACCCCTTGATAGTGTTCCACCACGCATTAAAGAGAGCTCCTACTTCTGCCAGCGGATGACTGGTGTTGGAGGCGGCGGGGTAGGGACATTTGAGGGGCCTGGCGTCGGACCCTGTGGCACTTTGGGTGCCAATGTCTGGTCCTGAGGCTCCTTATCTACAGGTACCTCAGGCATCAGGGCCAACGGGGCCTTATCTGGCAGTGTCGAGCCTCCTTGGGGTCTGGCATCCGGCTCCTTAGGAGAAGGTGGAGGAGGAGACAGCAGTTGGTTATCCACAGACCTGGGTACCTTATCCTTTGGGACACTGGGCACCTGGTCTGACGCTCGGTCCTTTGGGGCAGACGGCCACGCTTTCGCTGGCGGTGCCTAGTCCATTTCCGACACAGAGTCGGAGTGGCCCATAGTCTGTCGACCCTCTGAAGCCGACATCACCCTGTCTTCGTTGGGGGAGGCGTCTGGTACCTGACGACCTCCTGGCGTCTGGAGGAGTCGTCCAACCTCTTGTGCTTGGCGGACAACCCTGAAGACTTTCGGGTGCCAGCATCCGATTTCTTGTCCGAAGAGACGCCTGACCTCTGCATCAACCCATGGCAGCTAAGCAAACAGGCCTATCGCCAAGGTACTTGGGCGACGAATGCCCTTGAGAAGAAGACTCCTTACCTTTAGAGTGGTAGGAGGCGGTCTTCTTAGAGTAAGCCCCAGCAACAGCTGTTGAACCTGGGGGAACAGATTCCTACCTCCAGCCGGAGGCAGAAGAAGCAGAATGCCTGTGAGGGGACCTAGGGTTGGATTCAGGCCTGGCTCTCTCTTGATCCCTGTGGTGATGTTTCCCACCCGATCTTTCCTCCTGGGGGGGAGGGGGAGTCCCTAGCTGAGGAGGAAGAACTCTGCCCTGAATGGATCCTCTGCATGGTGTCCACTTGCTTGTTCTAGCAGATGGGCCTTGAGTGTCTTGAGGCGATGCATGCGGGTCTTATTATTGAACTTCTGACAGTGCGGGCAGCCATCTGGCCAGTGGTCGAGGACTAGGCAGATCAGGCAGGCAGACTGGCTGTCTCTTGCCGGGATCTGCTTGCTACACATACAGTTTGACTTCTGCTGCTGAGAAGACAAAGAAGACATGCGCTGGAGATGGAGAAAAACTGCACGAAAAAAAAGTGACGAATGGTAACTGCGCAAGGCACAAAATGGTGGTCGACTATGAAAAAAGGTGTCCGAGGAGCCGATGTTAGCGGGTTGATGGCAGTAAAAGAAGTGACGTGGTGCCAGGGGACTGCCCCTTTATTCCAGAGCTGACATCGGGGCGGAGCCGACGTCAAGGGTGGTCCCCCGCCATAGACTGCTAGCTAGAAGTTTTCTGTGGGATCCCAATGCCTGGCGGCTTAGTCCTATTGGTATTACCTGCTGCAAGAGCTCCCCCTCAAAGTAAGATCTGGACTTCTCTACCACTCCAGCAGACTGGGATACTGTGGCCTCACATTTAAAAATCCTCAAGAGAAGTACAAGCTAAAACTTTACAGTACAAAATCATGAACAGAGCATATTGCACTTCGTTATGGCTGTACAAAGCAGGGCTACTTTCACACAGTGATTGCTGGAGATGCTCCTCCCAAAGGCATCCCTTTCCCACATTCTCTGGATTTGCCCTTCCCTGGACAATCACAGGGATGGGATCAGGGTGCGCTGTAGTGAAACTGTCCTGTTAACTAGAGCAAAAGACCTGCATTTCGCTCTCTGGGGTATCCTGACACATGACTCATTCGTGACACACACACACAGACACGCTGGATGACTGATGCTCTAGCAGCAGCCAAAAGAGTGATCTTACACCACTGGAGGGATCCAGACCCCCCCACCCACAAAGAATGGCTAAACCCTCTCTCTCTCTTACTGCAAGATGTGAGAAGGTGGACCATATTGCTATAGGCCAACTTTCATTATATGACAAAATCAGGGGCCCCTTCCTACTCTGGAAAAGGGAGAACTTGCCTGTCCTCCCCCAACACGGGTGAGAAGTAACCCAGTTCGGATATGTACTAGTCCAATCTGCCAGCTTTGTTACTGCAATAACTACATGAATGTCACATCTTGTCCAACACTGTTGACGACCTTGGGAGGCCCTTTCCTCCTTGCCCCCCACCCCCATGACTGTTACTTAGCCACTGCTAAGCCTCCTTCTCTTACTCCTCCCCTTTTATATAATAACTTAGGAATTAACACTTTACTCATCTCTCTGCAGTGTGACTTAGTCATTTGTCTTTTAACTTGATCTTACACCCTAGACCGACCGAAAGAGGACGCCCTAGCATTTGCTAGACATTTCTTACCCATGCCCTTTGCTACCAATTACCCTTGGTGCACCAATTCAACTGCCCAGTGACAGTTCACTTTTAAGGATGTGTCTATAGGTTTATCTGGTGTACTAAAATATTTTAATAGCTATGCTGTAGTTGTGAGACCTTACCTACTCTACACTTTGAATGCCTGTATGCTGATGTGTATTTTTTCTAACACTTTCATTATGTATGTCAAAATGAGGAACCGAAAATAATTTTAAGTAAAGCGACAGAGTGGTATGAGAAAAGCTGTTTTTTATTTACTTTTGAAAGCTTTGATTAGCGGGTCCCTTAAAGCAGGAATCACACTAAAAACAACCTTCTCCAGCTCCTTGGAACCAGAAAAAAAAAAATGAAACTGACACAATTAAATATAAATAACACCCTAACGCAGAATATCGAAAAGTTAACTAGAAATATTTAAACACTATAAAATAAAGGAATAATGCACGAGAGGGTGTGTGTCGCGCTGAGATAACATCACGCCTCGGGTGGTTGGGCATAAGGCTGCAAGCCGAGTGCATCAAACACCCGAGAAGTGGCGTTTTCCCTGCACGACACAAACCCTGGAGTGCATCATTTCTATTATACAATGGCTCCTTTGTTGAAAACAAAGGAAACGATTAAAAAATACATTTTAGAATACATTTTCCTTTACATTTTAACATTTGGACATAAAGTAGTCCCTTATTCTTAAATCAGTTAACTCTTATTTTGGTAATGGTTACAGTAATATAACAGCTAATATGCTAATTTACATACTGCAAAAGGAGTTCTGGGTAGATTATAAAGTTAACTTAATCTTCCTTACTCAGCAGTGCAGTCTCCTATTCTGGGAGCGCTGACTGCAGTATAGCACCTAATATGTGACGGTTACAGCAGTGTAATAGCTGATATGTTGATTTACATACATACATGCATACGAATCTGCCACCAGAAATAGGCCCTATGGTCTATCAAATCTGCTCAGTGTGACAGCACCCTAGTGCAGCTGCCCACCAACCTTGTTCCAATCAAGCAAATTCACATCATTACTACCAGGTACCCCCCTCCCCGTGCCCTGTCCCATGCCCTTTTGAAAGTGCCCATCGTCGTACATGATACCACCTGCTCTGGTATGGCATTCCATTTTGATACCACCCTTTCCGTGAAATAATGCCTCCTCATCTCTCTCTCCTAAATCTGCCCTCCTCCAATCTTAGCCTGTGTCCTCGAGTCCCTTCCCCAGCCTAAATAGCCCATCTGTGCCCATTTTGTTGAACCCCTTCAGATAACTGAAAGTTTTAATTATATCACCCTGATCCCTCCTCTCCTCCAAGGTGTACAAACTCAGATGTCTCAGTCTGTCCTCGTAGAGCTTGCCTTCCATCTTCTGTATCATATTTGTTGCCCTACACTGCACCCCCTCTAGCAGCCTGATATCCTTCTTCAGATACGGCTGCCAGTTCTGCATGCAGTACTCTAAGTGCAGCCTGACTAAAGTTCAGTAGAGGGGCAGGATCACATCCTTATGTCTGGAAGAGATTCCCCTTGCAAGACACCCCAGCATCTTGCTAGCTTTGGCTGCAGCCTTTCTGCACTGGGCAGAGTTGTTCATGTTCTCAGTTATCATCACCCCCAGGTCCTTCTCTTCCTCGGTGACCACCAGTCTCACCCCACCCAACCAGTACTCCCTCCTCGGGTTCTTTTCCCGGAAGTGCATAATTTCACACTTCCTCGCATTGAAGCCCAGTTGCCACTTCGCTGACGACTACTCCACTTTGGTTAGGTCCCCCTGTAGCTCATTCCACCCTTCAACATCATCTACTACTGCTCCCATCTTGGTATCATCTGCGAACAGACAGAACCTGCTCCTAACTCCATGAGAGATATCTGATATGAACAGTCCAAACTATACCAGACCCAGCACATACCCTGCGGTACCCACCCCACTCGTCACCGGTCTAGGGGCTGAGAGTCCCCCCCCACCACCACCACCCGTTGTTGCCTCCCCTTCAGCCAGTTCACCATCTAATTAGCCATTTTTACCCCCACCCCCACACATCTCAGTTTCCACCCCAACCGCCCATGAAGCACTGAATCAAAGGCCTTGCTCAAATCCAAATACAGGACATTCACTGCATGGCCTCCATCCACCTCTCTTGTTACCCAGTCGTAATACTCTATTAGGTTGGTCAGGCAAGATCTTCCCGAGATGAACCCATGCTGCTGCCCATGCTGGAATCCATTTACCTCAAGAAATGTCACCAACCTATCCTTCAGGATTGCTTCCATAAGTTTACCCACTATGGAAGTGAGACTAACAGGTCTGTAGTTTCCTGGCTCATCCCTTGAGCCACTTTTGTGAATAGGCGCCACATGAGCCATCTTCCAGTCCTATGGCATGCATCCTGTGTCCAGGGAGGTGTTGAACAGGTCTGCCAACGGTCTTGCCAACACCTCCACCATCACTCTGGGGTGAATGCCCACAGGACCTGGTGCCCTGTCCACCCTTAGTGCCATCAGACCCTCTAGTACTCTGCTCTCTGCGATCTCCCCATCTGTTGCCCCTTCCCTACCCTCCAGTCCACTGAGGTAGTGAACCGCCCTCCTCCTGGGTGAACAAAGAGCAGAAGTATTCATTCAATGCTTCCGCCTGTTCTGTTCCCTTTTCACCCCCCGCCCCTCCTGATCAGCACTATTTGGTCCCTGCAGCTCCTTTTTTCTCTCATGCATCTAAAAATGTTTTTCTCCCTTCCCTTAATGCCCTGAGCCAGCCTTAACTCTCAAAAGGCCTAGGCCTCTCTTACAAGTTTGGTTACGTTTCAGGTCCTCCTTACACACTATTCCCTGTCCTCCACCTACTGGTCCTCTTGAATCTCTGAACTGCTGCTTCCTTTTCCCTCACCCACCTCCAAAACTTTCCTGCTCAGCCAACAAGGCTTCTTAGCTCTACTCTTCTTGCTCAGAGTCCTGGTGCAAGCCTCAGTAGCTTCCTTCAGACCAGGTTTGATGATATCCCACTTCTATTGTGCATCCACCCCCGGTCTTATCTCCTCTAGGTGCCGTATCAGGATATCCCGCATCTTCCCAAAGTCTGCCCATCTGAAATCCACTACCTTTGTCACTGATCCTACAGACTCCTTGCTCAAGTTGAGTGCAAACCACACCGATTGGTGGTCACTCCCAGCCAGTGGGTCCTCCACCCCAAGTTCACTCACTGCCTCCCCATTCAAAAGCACCAGGTCGAGTGTATTATCTAGCTGAGTAGGCACGCTAACTAACTGTGCCAGATGACTATCTTGAAATGCATCTAGCAATACCTGTTCCCTGGCACTAGAGGTGGGTGGGGTACTCTCAATCCACGCCAGGCAGACTGAAGTCCCCCATGATCACCACAGTTCACTTCCTACATACCTGCCTAATTTGTTCTGCCAACTCCCTATCAAACTCCTCGGACTGAGACTGTGGTCTATACACCACCCCTAGTCTCAGTTTTCTACCTCTAGAGTCCAGGAACTGCATCCATAGTGCCTCTGTCCTCTTTTCTTCCCCCTCATCTCTAGTGCATTTAATCCCATCCCTTACATAAACTGCTACCCCTCCCCCTCTACCCATCCCTTTGTCCCTCCGACAAATTTTGTACCCTGGAATCACCAGATCCCAGTCTTGGTGTTGAGTGGCCCAGGTTTCCATGATATCGCGAACGTCCACCAGCCCTACAGTTATGGGAGCCTGGAGCTCAGCGGTTTTGTTACCCAGGTTCCTTGCATTCAGGGAGATCACCCTCCAGCCAGTTCCATTCTTCGCTCCACCTCTAATCCCCTTAACCTGACCCCTTCCCTGCGGCCCACCCCTGTAGCAACACTACTGTTGTGGGGGGTCAGCTCATTCAGCTCCCCTTCCTGGTAAATTAGGTGCACACTCACCCCCCCCACCTAGTTTAAAAAAAATGCTGATGCTAAGTATTCCTCCAGCTTACGCTTCAAAACTCCCTGGCTCACCCGGCTGAAGTGTAACCTATCCTGTATCCTAGCCTGACTTAAGTGTAACCTAACATTTAGCAACAAGGAATTTTTGGTAGATTATAAAGTTAACTTAAATTTTCTTTACTCCGCAGTGCAGTCTCCTAGTTTGGTACTGGTGACTGCAGTATAGCACCTAACATGTAGATGCCTGTGGTAAGGCATTATGGGTATAATATGAAGGAGTCTTCCATTTTTCCTTACTGGGAGGTGCAGTCTCCTATTTTTGTAGTGGTTACAACAATATAAGATATCTATTTTCCAAATTTAGCATTGTGCATGCACTGATGGCTGAGAGATGTAGTTTCCTATTCAAACAACATGAAGTCTTGCTATATTATGACATATGCAGTGAGTCCCAACCTTCGAACTGCTCCGGAGGTGAAAGAGTTAACTTTCCATGCCAGGCATGGAACCTTGAGCGCGAGCTCGGTTGAAAACTCTGTCTGTTGTTCTTCAAACTCAAACTGTCAGATTCTTTACTCCGCCTCACTGAACAGTCGCTCCGGAGATTTCTCCTTCTGCTCGGTTCGCTTGTCGGTTAAAAGTATTATTTTCGGTTTCGACCGAATTAAACCGCAACCGTCGGTTCAAGCTCTGTCTGTGGTATTGTAAGTAATAGATAGGCTTACATTTATTTTATTCTGTGTGGAACTTGTAAACGTGTTTTCGGTTCGGTTTGAACCGATCAGGTTGTTTTAAAACGTTCTAGTCCTTATTTAGAGTGTGGTTCCCAGTTCTTATCGGTTCTAAAAAAACTGGATTTCATTACGTTTTTTTCCACGACCCGTGACACGGTTGGGAACCGATAAGAGAGTCTTGCTTGGTGGATTGCCGTTAACGGGCAAGTTTGGTTAGGCTGGCACTATGTCTGAGAAACCCAAAAGAAAAACCGGGCCCACTGGGTTTCAGCACTGTGGTGTTTGTGGGGAAGCCTTTGCTAAGGCTGACCCACACACCACCTGTGTATATTGTCTGGGGTTTGACCACCTCAATGCACACTGCCAGATTTGTAAGAATTTTCCTGCTGCCACCGTGGAAAGAGAGTTGGTAGGCTCAGGGAAAGGGAGGCCAAAAAGTCCGCTGACCCAGATGGCCATGCCCGGTTCGGTTCCAACCAACCTGAGGAGTGCCTCTGACCAGGGGTTATTCCTCGGCCAAATGAAGAGCCAGCTCTGAGGAGCCGGTTCCAACTAAAAGGGCTAGAAAGTCAGCTAGTATGGAGCCAAAAGTTCTTTCTCCAACCGCTGAGGAAATAGCTAAAGCAATTCAAATTGTCCAGTCACTTTCCCCGGTTCCATCCGAACCGACACCATCAGGGAAGCGCTCGGTTCGGCCGGTTCCACCGGTTCAGGATTATTATTTTGAGGATTTTTATGAACTGGAGGAAGGGGAGGAGGAGTTTGAGGAGAGTGAATGTGGTTCTGAAGGTCTGGATGTGCCCATTGAACCGGACATCTCTCCAGACAGACCGTCAGGGGTTTCTCCCCCCAGGCTATCCGAGTCCCCTTCTCATTTTATGTTCTATAAGAAAGTTGCTGAAACTCTCCAGCTCCCTGTTGAGGAAGCTGTTGATGACCAAGAGGAGCCTGATTATGTAGAAATGATGGATATTCCAGAGTCTAGGAAACTGTCTATTCCCTTGCATAAATCTTTTAGGAGACAGACAGTAAAAATTTTAAAAACTCCTCACTCTATACTTCTTGTTGATAAAAGGATGGACAAGAGGTATACATTATCAGGCACTGATACGGAGTTTCTCACACAGCAATGCAGCCATGTGGGGGTAGTGCAGGCTGCAGCCTGTGACAAGGCAAATATTCCTCTAGTCTCGCACCCACCTGAAAAGGACTCCAGGAGGATAGATGCCATGGCAAAGAAACAGTACATGGCAGCATCCTTAGGACTCAGACAGGCAAATTATATGGCTTATGCTGCTAGGTACCAGAAATCCAGATGGATATTGTACTGGCCCTAGCAAAACAGGTCCCTGACCAGCTTGCTAGAGCTGGAACAAGTGGCTTGGATGGTATTGAGGCATCCAAGGTGCAATTTCATGCTGCAGTAGACTCTAATGATGTGTCATCAAGGGTCATGGCTACATCTGTGGCACTTCGCAGAAATGGCTTGGCTCAGATGTACTACCCTGTCACAGGATACCCGGTCTAAGGCCATGGATTTTCCTGTTGTGGGCAATTCTCTGTTTGGGGAGCAGACAGAGAATTATATGAAGAAAATGGATGAATATAGGACCACCTATAGGAGTGCACAGGCCAAAGAAAGGCAAGACACTCCTTTAAGGCAGCATCTCAGGGGCAGGGGAAGGCCTTTTCATAGGCCTTTTTACCAAGCTCAGGCCTCCTCTTCTGCTTTTGCCCACAGGGGGTTCTTTAGAGGAAGAGGCAGACAGGGTACAAGTAAGCCTGCTTCAACCCCTCAGCCCAAAGCCCTTGCCAAGCAGGCTCCCTGATGGGGTGGCCAGGGCCGATTCTCCACTACCGGTAGGGGGCAGGCTGGCTTACTTTGTCCAGGACTGGAAGTCTTTAACATCAGACAAGTGGGTCCTGGAAGTAGTAAGCCAGGGACTGGTTCTCAGCTTCAAAAAATTTCCAAAGATGAGAGCCAGGTCCTTTCCACCTGCAAATCCATCAGAGGCACTTGCCCTAGAAAGAGAAGTTTCTAACCTCCTGGCTCTCAGAGCTGTGGAAAGGGTTCCACCCCTGCACCAGGGCAAAGGGTTGTACTCCAGGTACTTCCTTACCCCAAAAAAGACAGGAGAATGGCGGCCCATCCTGGATCTCAGATACCTAAACAAGCACCTTTAAAAACCAAAATTCAAAATGGTGACTTTGGGAATTATTTTATTCTCTAAGGCCAGGGACTGGCTAGCCCCTGGACCTCAAGGATACCTACTTCCATGTTCTTATCAGAAGCTCCCATCGAAAGTACCTCAGATTCAAACTGCCCTCAGGCCATTACCAGTTCAGAGCAATGCCCTTCGGCCTCACCTCGGCAGTGAGGGTATTCACAAAATGCCTGGGAGTAGCAGTTGCCCACTTAAGAAGGCAAAAGATTGCCATCTTTCCTTACCTGGACGACTGGCTCATAGTAGGCCAGTCTCCAGAACAAGTCAGACTTCACCTTCAGGTAACTCAGCAACTGCTCACATCTCTAGGTTTCCTTCTCAGTCTTCCAAAGTCGGTTCTAGAGCCTGTCCAGCTTCTCACCTTCATAGGCCAGAGAATTGAACACAAAAGAAGCCAGAGCCTCCTTCCTCTGGAAAGAGCAAGGACCCTGGTCTCTCTGGCCTCCTCTTTCACCCTGCAGGTCTCTCGACCAGCAAGGCATTTTCTGCAGCTCCTGGGCACATGGCTGCTTCTACAGCAGTAGTGCAGGGAGCAAGATTTCAGATGAGGAACGCCCAGTTCCATTTGAGAGCCTTTGGTCTCAAAGGAGAGACCCTCTAACCAAATTGATCCCAGTGACTGAACTCTGATCCAGGCCCTTCAGTGGTGGCAGGACCAGAGCAATCTGAGACAGGGGATCCCTTCACCCTCAGTCTCACTCCTTAATCCTTACTACAGATGCATCCTCTTGGGGTGGGGAGCTCACATGGGCGACTTACTACCCAGGGATTGTGGTCCTCACAGGAATCTCTGCTCACATCAATCTGTTGGAACTCAGATCAGTTTTCTAGCACTTCAAGTTTTTCCACATCTGTTCAGAACAAAGTTGTACAGGTCAGGACAGACAACACCACTACAATGTGGTACATCAACAAGCAAGGAGGCACTTGGTCTACAGCCTTGTGCACCGAAGCAATGAAGTTGTGGTCTCTGGCTTATTCCCTGAACGCCTCCCTTACGGCAGTTCATCTCCCAGGCAAGGACAATGTCCTGGCAGATGCTCTCAGCAGGATTTCCCAGGGCCATCACGAATGGTCACTGGATCCCCTAGTTCTGGAGGCAGTATTTGCCAGATGGGGCACCCCGCAGATAGATCTTTTTGCAGCCCCAGACAATCACCAACTTCCCCTATTTTGCTGCAGGCCTCCAGTGTCAGGCTCAGTCCCTCTGGATGCCTTCCTTCTCAGTTGGGAAGGGAAGTTTCTCTATGCTTTCCCCCCTTCCCTCTTCTGTTCAAGGTGCTAGTCAAAATCAGATCTTAGCATTGCAAGATGATCCTGATTGCTCCAGATTGGGCCAGACAGCCCTGGTACCCGCTCCTTACGTCCTTAGCAGTCCACCTTCCCCTGTGTCTTCCCAGGAATCACAACCTGTTAACCTGTGCCCAGGGGAGAGTTTGGTACCTGAACCTCAAATCTCTCAATCTCAAGGCTTGGCTCTTGAAGAGTTAGAGTTTGCTTACCTACACCTCTCCCAAGGTGTACTGGATATCTTGAAGGCTTCTAGGAAGCCTTCCACCAGGGCTACTTATAATTCCAAATGGAAGAGATTTTCCATATGGTGCTCTGACAAGCATATTCCCCCAGAATCTGCTGACTTGCCCACAATCCTGGATTAGATGGTGCATTTGAATACTTTGGGGCTGAGACCAGCTACCCTAAAAGTGCACCTGGCAGCCGTCTCTGCTTTCTTATCAACAGGTAAACCTTCTTCTCTTTCAGCTCATCCTGTATTCTCCAAGTTTTTCAAGGGATTACTACACCAACCCCCATTTAGGGACCCTGCCCCTGCTTGAATCTTAATATTTGTATTGCCCAGCTATGCAACCCCTTTGAGCCCTTGTCTTCAGCAGAGCTTAAGTACTTGACTTGGAAAACTGTGTTTTGTAGCTATCACTTCTGCCAGGCACACAAGTGAACCGCAAGCATTGTCAGTGGAGCCTGATTTTATCTCCTTCATAGAGATAAGGTGGTCCTCAGGACTAACAGAAAGTTTTGCCTAAGGTGGTTTCAGACTTCCACCTTAATCAATCCATATCTCTTCCTGTGTACTTCACTGACCATTCCTCCTCTGGTGAGAGGAGACTGCACAGTTAGATGTCAAAAGAGCCCTTAGTTACTACATAGAAGCGTACCAAAGGTCGCAGGTTTGACTCCTCAATTGTTCCTCACTTATGGTGAGGTTGGGAAAGAAAACCTGCCACTAAAAGATCCATTGCCAGGTGGATTGTCTCTTGTATCAATCTTGCTATGAAAAACTGGGTAAGGTTCTCCTCAGGCCTGAGGGCTCACTCTACCAGAGGCTACAGCTGCGCTCTGGCTGCTGCCAGGGACATCCCTATCCTAGAGATATGTCAAGCAGCTACCTGGAAAACAGTTCACACTTTTACTAAGCATTACTCCCTGGACATCCAGGCTAGGAGTGATGCTCGGTTTGAACAGCTTTGCTTCAAGCATTTTTCCTAGTAGGTTCTGTCCTCCTCCATGGAGGTACTGCTGTAATCTGCATATGTCATAATATAGCAAGACTCATGTTGTTTTGAGAAGAAATTACTCACCTTAGTAATGTTGTTTCTTCTAATGGAGTCTTGCTATGAATCGACCTCCCCTGCCCCCCTCCAGAACCTCTACTTTTGGGTTGTGGGTGGGCAGTGCAGTGTTAACTTCATAGTAGATGCCCACCTTATTTTTTCACCCATTCTTTTTTAGGGTGTCTGAGTGTTATGTTTTTATTTTCTTTCTTGAATCCCTGACTTGAGTCTTCGCTTTGGGATCAAGAAAAAATGTGTTCTTGTAGTTAGTAGCCAGTGGGCTAGTGTAGTTTACAGCTTCCACACAGAACCTTAAGTGAGTTTTGCTCATAAAGATCTGACAGTTTGAGTTTGAAGAACAACAGACAGAGTTTTCAACCGAGCTCTCGCTCAAGGTTCCATGCCTGGCATGGAAAGTTAACTCTTTCACCTCCGGAGCAGTTCGAAGGTTGGTACTCACTGCATACGTCATAATACAGCAAGACTCCATTAGAAGAAACAACATTATTAAGGTGAGTAATTTTTTCTTTCTGTAGTGAGTACAGAAATATAATAGCCTGTATACTTATTTACATAGTGAGGAATTGTGGGTACAGTAATTGGCTAATTTTTCTATTTTATTTATTTATTGCAGTCTAGGATTAATACCTTTGAGTCCTTGGACTCGTTTACAAAGGTTCCAGGTCATACAAAAGATGGTTAAGAGGACATACAGATAACAGGCACTGAGTACAATATGAATAAGATACAATGAGATACAATGAGGGAAAGTACAGCTACCTAAGAACTTACCGTAACAGTAGATATTCGAGAGAAGCTCTTGCAGCAGGTAACACATATGTAGGACTGTCGCCACCTGGTGGCAGATCTCAGCATTTCTTTTTCTCCAGCTGTACCGATGTGGGACCGCCTACCCGACATCGGCCCCGGCCCCCGATGTCACGTAGTATAAAGGGCGTAGGCAGTCCCCATGTGCTCCAGTTCTTGCACACCAAAGACAGGCCAAACAACAACCGTGTGGAGGAAAAAACATTCCACAGAAAAACCCACAAAAAAGGGCTAGGCCCGCAAAGGGAGCTGAACTTGACCCAGAGCAGAAAGGTCTAATCCTGGGGGAAGGAGGGAGAGAAATCATACCTGCTGCAAGTGCTTCTCTCGAAGATCTACGGTTATGGTAAGTTCTTACGTAATTTACCTTACTTTGACAGTAAGCTATTGCAGCAGGTAACACATATGTAGGACTGATTCCCAGGCAGTATAAACTAAAGACAACTGCTGGGAAAGGGCAGGGCAAGGAAAAAAACAGAAAACATCTCCCAGAGGTATAAACTTAAGACAACCCCTGGGAAGGGGAGTCAACAAACACATACCACATTCAAGGTCTAAATTTAAGACAACCATGAATGGGAAGGAAAGGAGAGGCAGGAAACCCTCAGGAGACAAGACCTCTCAGGAAATAAGGCCCTGGAGGACTGCCAGGCCAAAACCTGTGCGACGTCTGGAAACAATGTCCAGACTGTAATGTCTGATGAAGGTGTGAACAGAGTGCCAGGTGACGGCAGCACAAATGTTAGCCGCCGACACCCTCTTAAGGGCTGCAAAAGAGGCAGCCACCGCTCTGGTGGAATGAGCCCTAACTGAGCCTGGCAGGGTCTTGTTAGCCTGCTGATAACAGAAGGATATACAATTTACCAGCCAACACGAGAGCGTTTGTTTTGTAACCGCGTGCCCCAAGGACCTATCCTCAAAGGATACAAACAGTTGGTCTGATTTCTAGATACCCTTTCCTCTGGACAAAAAACACCACAGAGCACAGTGCACATCAAGGGTGTGCAAGAATGCTTTTCCCCTATTGGAATGCTCCAGAAAATAAACCGGAAGCAGAACCAATTGATTAAGCGTAAGCTCTGACACTACCTTAGGAAGGAATTTTGGATTAGTTCAGAGGTCTACCCTGTCCTTATGGAAAATAAAGTAGGGCTCTCGACACATAAGCGCATGAAGCTCCGAGATGCGTCGAGCTGAGGTGACTGCCAGCAGAAGCAAAGTCTTCTAAGAGAGATAGCGGAGCTCACAAGACATGGCCGGCTCGAAGGGAGGAAGCGTAAGCCTCTCCAGAACAAATAACAAGTCCGAAGGAGGAACTGGGTCTCAGAACAGAGGACGGAGATGTAAAATCCCTTTCAGAAAAATTTTAACCACCTCCAATTGAGCCACTGTCCTGTCCTGAATACAGTGATGATAGGCAGAAACGGTGGCCAGGTGTACTTTAATGGAGGAGTAGCTGAGACCTGACTCTGACAGGGATAGCAGGTACTGTAAAACCGAGTTAACCGGACAGACCAGAGGGTCAAGTCTCCTGGCTGTGGCCCATAGGCAAAAGAGTTTCCACTTCATGGCATAAGTGGCCCTGGTAGTGGGCTTCCGAGCCTCCACCAAAATCTGGGCAATATCAACAGAAACTCCACAGCGAAGTTTTGCTAGGTCTGCAGGAGCCAAGCATGTAGGTGAAGGGAGCGCAGGTTGGGATGAACCAAGGTCCCCTATTGCTGAGAGAGTAGCTGACCCAAAATGGGAAGAGACCACAGAGCTTGCACCGACAGATGCCGGAGAAGCGGGAACCAAATCTATCTGGGCCACAGAGGGGCAATCAGGATCATGGTGATCCTCTCTGACTGGGCTTTGAGGAGGACCCGCTGCAAGAGGAGAAAGGGAGGGAAGGCATAAAGAAACCTCCGGCTCCAAATAGGGACAATGCACCTTGCCAGAAAGCTCCAGGCTCTGGATCGAGCAAGCAAAAACTGGGCAGTTTTGCATTGCAGCGAGACGCAAAAAAGTCCAAATCCGGCGTTCCCCATCTTGCGAATAGCTCATCTGCCATGGACTGTCTCAGGGACCACTCGCGACAGAGTGGTTTTGCCCTGCTGAGGGCGTCTGCAACCACATTCATGGAGTCCGGAACGTGGACAGCAGAAAGATGGAGATGGTGCTCCACCGCGCAGTCCCACACCCTCACAGCCTCCCGACAAAGGGGATAAGAGTGCGTGCCTCCCTGCTTGTTGATGTAAAACACTACTGAAGTGTTGTCCATCTGAACAAGGAGGTGACCAGGCTTTTGAAAAGGAGTCAGAGACTGTAGGGAGTACAGGACTGCTCTGAGCTCGAGCACATTGATATGCAAGTTCTCCTCTAATGGGGACCACAGCACTTGAGTCCTGTGGATCCCCAGGTCCCAGGTGAGACCCCCCCCAATCTCATCCCGGACGCATCTGTGGTGAGCGTCTGGACAAGACTTTCTGACTGGAAGGGGAGTCCTCGGCAGAGACACTGGGGAGACGTGCTCACGCGGAGTTCACAATGAACTGGCTCAGTGATCCTGACTGGCAAGTCCAAGTCGTCCCTGGTCTGGTCCCGTTGAACTCGAAGAGCCCACTGAATGGTGCACATGCGCAGTCTGGCGAAGGGGACCGAGACTATGGCGGCCGCCATGTGCCCCAGAAGCCTGAGAATGGACCTAGCTGGAACCTCGGAGGCTGAAAAGCTTTGGGATGCCAGAGCCTGGATGTGCTCTGCCCTGTCTGAAGGGAGAAAGGCTTTCCCCAAAGTGGTGTTTAAAAGAGGGCCTATAAACTGAAGACGCTGGGAGGGAAAAAGCTGAGATTCTTCTGGATTTACAGTGATCCCCAGACACCGACAGAGGGAGAATGTGGCCAGGATGGTTTCCCAAAGACGAGACCTGGACGGAGCCAAGAGGAGGCAATCGTCAAGATAAGGGAACAAAAAGTGTCCGTCTCAGCGCAGGGTCGCTGCAACGATGGTGAGGCACTTGGTGAAGACTCTGGGAGCTGAGAAAAGGCAGAACGGAAGAACCTTGAACTGATAGGCCCGACCCTCGAACCTAAACCTCAAGAATCTCCGATGACTGTAGAAATAGGAATGTGAAGGTAGGCATCTTGCATGTTCAGAGATGCCAGCCAATTCCCGACTGTCAGGAAGGGGAGGAGATTCAGAAGTGACATCATACGGAATCTGCGGTGAGCGACCCCTTGGTTGAGGTCACCGAAGTCCAAGATCAGCTGCAGATCCCCAGACTTCTTGGGAACCAGGAAGATGCGGGAGCAAAACCCAGAGTTTCCTTCTGCCTCCAGGATGCAATCTATGGCATCCTTGTCTAGGAGAGATTGGATCTCCTGCCTGATGGGAGGCCTGTGGTCTCTCGGGTAGTAAGAAAGGGGTGGTGGTCTGCCCGGGGGAAGAGACTCAAACTCTATGGAGTGCCCGAAATCCATGAGGTCAAGGACCCATCTGTCAGAGGTCACTTCTCTCCATGCAAGATGGTGGTGAGAGAAATGACCTTCCACCCGCTCTCCCGATGTCAGGTCTGGGAGGGGAGGGTTGTTTGCATAGTCAGGTGGAAGAAGGGGGCGGAAGGGCAGCTGCTGGAGGTCTAGCCTGTCTAGAAGGGGCAGAGGCAGCACCTCGGTGACCCCCTCGTCGACCAAAGCCACCCCACTGTGCATGAGGCTGAGCACGGGGTTGCTGAGGCTGGTGTCCCCCGCTACCATGAAAACTGGGCTGACAAAAATGCTTCCGCTTCGGTCGATACAGAGACTGCACTGCACGGACCGCTTTGCCAGAGTCCTGCAGTCTAACAATAATCTTCTCTGTGTCTTCACCGAAGAGCACAGAGCCCTTGAAAGGAGCGTCCAGAAGTGTGGTCTGCACCTGTGGGTTGGAACCTGGAGCCAGGAGTGGTGCTGAAGGCAAATTCCAGTAGTGGCAGCACTTGCAGAAGTGTCCAGAGTCGGCACGGCTTGAAAACGTGGGCACCCAAATCCGAGCTCCGCTCTGTAAAAGTTAGCAAGCTCTGTCCTCTGAGGACAGTCAGGCAAACCTTGCAGAATGTCCAATCCTTGGTCCCAAAGGGCATTCTGGAATTGGACCATACGAGTCAAAAAATTTAGACTATGGATACTGCAGGTGGCAGATGAGTACACCCTGCGACCTAAAGAGTCCAGCTGCTTAAACTTCCTGTCTGGCAGCTGAGTACTTAGTTGTTTCAGCCTCTGCGAACGATCGTGCACAGCCGAGATGACCACGGAATCAGCTGTGGGGTGCTCGGCCAAGTAAGAATGGTCCTTAGGGGCCCAGGCACAAGCAGTTGCCCTTCTTGGGCACTGCGAAGGATGCATGTGGATGCCTCCAGGTAGCTATGGTACCGTCCTGGAAGGTGTCCACCAAGGGAAGGATGACCACCGGCTTGGGATCCTTCTGGCACAGGTATTTTGCCAGGCACAAGCGTTCGGGGTCCAGGACCTCCGTATCCGAGTCCGTGTTCTCCTGAATGTGCCGCATGACCTCAAGGAAACTGGGGTCATCAGGAGGAGATTTAGGTTGGTCCTCAGTGTCACCAGGGAGCGAGCCTGGGTCCAAATCAGGATAGGAGTCCAATTCAACACAGGCGGAGGAAGAGGAGAAGGAAGACGAAACCCGTCAATGTCTCCTCTTGTGCCTGGGAAATTTAGGAGAAGGAGAGCAAGAGGAGGAAGGAGACCTAGTCCTCTTGAGCTTGTCCTTGTGCTTCCTGGGGCTGGCTGGTGACTTGATCACCCTCAGTTCCGGAAGAGACAGGCGAAGCTTGCCCGCCAGGCTGAGGGACAGAAGGAGCAGGGCCTACCACATCCTGCTTAATTGTCTCCCACCAGTGAGCAAAAAGCTCCTTGACCTGGGACATCCCCAGCTTTGGAGATTCTGGCCTCTGAGGCGACATCAGTCGACCAGCAGGGGGACCGGCGTCGGTGGGACAGGTGACGCCGGTGAAAACTCAGTGACGTCGGGCAGATCCAGCATTGGGGGGGGACTGGCGAATGGCCATGAGGCAACGTCGGAGGGACCGACGATGGCTTCGGGGCAGCCTTATCTGGCACTGGTGGAGGTGGGGGGAAGTGACTGGTGTCGCTATTGGAGCCACATCTGACAGATGCCCCTTAGCCAGAGAAGGATGGGGATGGTAGGAGGAAGAGGGCTTTGAAGGCCGATCAGCCTTGTCTTTTGAGCAGTCGGTTTAAATACTTCATTGGCAGGCTTTTAAACTAGTCAAGGGGGGAGGCACTGATGAGCAGCAGGAAAATCCCAGCCTCCCCGTACAAAACAGGGTACTAAATGAGAAAAAGACCGAGGTAGACAGGTCAGTGGGGGATGCTGCAAAAGAAGGTAAAGCCATCAAAAAATGGAGAGCAATGAGTACCAATGCCCGTAGTCTGAGTAACAAGCTTCCTGAATTAGTGGTCTTGATGGAGGAGGAACATCTGGATATCGTGGCAGTCACAGAAACATGGTACACAAAACCATGACTGGGACATAAACATACCAGGATACACTATCTACAGGGAGGGTAAAGAGAAGGAGGAGTAGCTCTTTACATAAGGGAAGGAATCAAAGCAACAGAACAAAAGCGGAAAACAGGGAGGAGAAGAAGCACTGTGGGTAAATTTGGAGACCGGCAATGGCACCACAATCCGCACAGGGATTGTATACAGACCCCCTTCTCAGGGGGAGGAAATGGACAAGGAGATGATAGAAAGAATACTTAGAATGGCAGAAAAAGGGGAGATATTGCTGATGGGTGATCTGAATATGCCAGATGTTAACTGGAGTGCAGCTGCAGCAGCCACTTCAAAGAGGGGTTATTCTAGATGCCCTACAAGGGCATGCCTTAGACAACTAGTATTGAGCCCACCGAGAGGGAGCAATCTTAGACCTGGTTCTCTCAAATGGAGATGAAGAGAGGATCACAGATGTAGAAGTGGGTAGCCATCTGGGAACCAGCGAACATCGAACAGTATGGTTCACAATAAACACAGCAATAAGAGGAAGCCATACAAAGGCAAAAGTACTGGACTTTAGGAGGGCTGACTTTGCAAAATGGGTGAGTGCCTAAGGAATGCACTAGCAAATGGGCAGGAAGGAGGGTGGAAGAACAATGGGGAATAATAAAACTGCCATCACAGAGGTAACAAGCCTTTGTGTGAAGCAAATTAACAAACGAAATGATGTAAGAAACCACTGTGGTTCTCAAAGGAAGTGGCAGTGAAGGTTCAAGAGAAAAAGAAAGCATCTAGGAAGTACAAGGAATCACAGAAGGAGCAGGACAGGGAACTGTATCAGTTAAAGCAAAAGGAAGCTGGAAGGCAGTCAGAACAGCAAAGGCCCAAACCGAGGAAAAGATAGCCAACTCAGTTAAGAAGGGGGATAAACCCTTTTATAGGTACATCAGGAGCGAAGGAAGACCAAGGGAGGGCTAGTGAGGCTTAATAAAGTGGAGGGAGGGTGGGCAGAGGGTGACTGTGAAAAGGCAGAGATACTAAACAAATATTTTGCTCAGTATTTACAAAGGAAGTGGGGGAGGTACTTAAAACAAACAGTAGAAACACTCTGGATACAGAAGTTGATACCAGCCCATTTACAGAAGAAAGCGTTCTGAAAGAACTCTTAAAACTGAAGGTGGACAAAGCAATGGGGCCTGATGGGATTCATCCCAGAATTCTAAAGAACTAAGGGTAGAACTAGTGACACCACTGACTACCCTCTTTAACAAATCATGGGAAGATGGGGTGGTACCGAGGGACTGGAGAAGGGCAGATGATGATTCCCCTTCACAATAGTGGAACAAGGCAGAAGCAGAAAACTACAGACCTGTTAGTTTAACCTCAGTGGTAGGAAAATGATGGAATCACTCTGAAGGAAAGAACTGTTGAGTATCTAGAGGCCAGAGGGCTCAGGACCCAAGGAAGCATGGATTCACAGCGGGAAGGTCATGCCAGACAAATCTGATAGATTTCTTTGACTGGGTGACCAAAGTAGTAGATCAGAAGGGGCTGTGGACATGGCCTACCTAGACTTTAGCAAGGCATTTGACACAGTCCCACACAAAAGATTAATATACA
The DNA here is from genome assembly GCA_016271365.2 of Neoceratodus forsteri. Taxonomy (NCBI): domain Eukaryota; kingdom Metazoa; phylum Chordata; order Ceratodontiformes; family Ceratodontidae; genus Neoceratodus; species Neoceratodus forsteri. The sequence continues at coordinate 1,846,262,581 of CM057456.1, forward strand.
AGTTAGCCAGCCTGGGAGTGGGTCCCAAGATGACAGCCTGGGTAAAGAACTGGCTGGAGAATAGGACACAGAGAGTAATAGTAAATGGAGTCCACTCTGAAGAAAGGGGGGTTACTAGTGGGGTACCGTAGGGTTCAGTATTAGGACCGGTCCTCTTCAATGTCTTTATAAGCGATATTGCAGAGGGACTGGAAGGAAAAGTATGTCTCTTTGCAGATGACGCAAAGATCTGCAATACAGTTGATGCACAAGGTGGGGTGGAAAGGATGAGAAGGGACTTGGCAAGGTTAGAGGAATGGTCAAATGTATGGCAGCTTAGATTCAGTGCTAAGAAGTGCAAGGTAATGCACCTGGGAAACAAAAACCCAGGGGAAGAGTACACAATGGGGGGTGAGATACTAACAACAACAAAAATGGAAAAGGACCTGGGGGTAGTCATATCAGATGACCTAAAGGTGGGCAAGCAACGTGAGAGGGCAGCAAGGAGGGCTGGGGGGATACTGGGATGCATAGGGAGAGGCATCACCAGTAGAAAACAGGAAGTTATTATCCCTCTGTACAGACAGTTGGTGAGACCCATCTGGAGTACTGCGTGCAGTTCTGGAGACCCAATCTCTGCAAGGACATAGACAGGATGGAGGCTGTCCAGAGGAGGGCAACTAAAATGGTGCAGGGGTCTGCACCGGAAGACATATGAAGAGACTAAGGAGCTGAATATGTATAGCCTCGAGGAAAGGAGGGAGAGGGGGGACACATAGAAACTTTCAAGTATCTCAAGGAATCAACAAAGTCCAAGAGGGTAGCATCTTTCAAAAAAGAGGTGTCAAGAACAAGGGGCACAATTTGAAGATAGAAAGGGGTGGCTCAGAGGTAATTTAGGAAGTATTTTTCACAGAGGGTTGTGGATGCATGGAATGGCCTTCCTGAGGAGGTTGTGGAGTCAAAAACAGTGGTGGAATTCAAGCATGCATGGGACAGTCATAAGGCAATTCTAGGGGGTGGGGGTAGGAAGAAGTAGGCTGATGGTTAACTAGGATCTGCAGCTTATCCGGTAGGGAAATGGGCAGACTGGGTGGGCCAAGCGGTCCTTATCTGCCGTCAAAATCTATGTTTCTATGTGCTTCTCAAAGTGGCGTCGGTCCGACTCAACGGACGGATGGACGCTGGCCATGCCGATGTTTTGGCAGCAAAGAAGAGGCCCGAGAAGCAAAATGGCCCGAGGGCTGCTTGGCCTCCCAGGGCTCGACCACAGCAGAGTGGGAGGATTGCTTACCTGAGGGAGGCATGGAGCTGGAGTCAGAGTGCCTCTTGTGGCCGGAGGAGCCTGAATCGGACGGATTCTTGGCTGATGCCCCAACGTCTGCGGGCTTAGACGCCGCCGCAGAACCAGAATCAGACATCTGGATCCTGATGGGTTGTAAGGTGGGTGCCTTGGAAAGAGAGGCGGGAGGCTTGAGGGAGGTGTAAGCCAGGCCTCATGTCCGGAGGAACAGGAACGACCAGCAGAGCTGGAAGACCTGGGCCTGGAAGCGAGCAGTCTCGATCCCAGTGGCGGTGTTTCTGCTTTCCTTTCTGGGGAGTAGGGGAGCAAGACTCCCTCCCACAGGATGTGTCCTGCTGCATCTGGGCCAGTTGCTGCTGCGCTAGATGGGCCTGTAGGGATTTCTGTCTTCGGATCCTGGTCCGACTGTTGAAGGCCTGGCAGTGGGTACAGGCGTTGGTGTCGTGGTCTGGGCCCAGGCAGAAGAGGCAGGCAGAGTGACTGTCCTTGGCAAGGATCTGCCATCCGCAAGAGCACTTGTTACAGTGCACGGTAGAATTGAGGACATACGCCATCAAAAATGTAGAAATTAAGAAGGAACTGTTCTAGAGCTGAGGAACCCATAGGCGGGCAGGCTGACTAGCGAGTGCAGCGGGTGGGAAGAACTGGAACGCGTAAGGGGACCGCCTCATGCCTTACACTATATGACATTGGGGGCAGGGTCGACGTCGGGTAGGTGGTCCCACGTCGGTACTGCTGGAGAAAAAGAAATACCGAGATCTGCCGCCAGGTGGCGACAGTCCTACATGTGTTACCTGTTGCAAGAGCTTCCTCTTGAAGCAAGATCGGTTTGTTTCGGATAGGTTACAGATATACAGGTTACAATGTTTCATATAGCATTACCAATATTGCAGATACAACTCAGACAAAGAACAGTTTCAAAGGAAGTGCTATTGGTTGTCAATCGGATAGCACCACAGGCCCCTAGGAGTGCTGTCCACACAGGTAGGGGACTAGTTAATCCAGTTGTTGGGGTGGGAGGAGGCAGCCTGAGTGTGGCTTTGTTGTTAGAGCTGGGGGTGGTGGTAAATAGGGAAGGGGGGAGTAGCCCGCTGAAAGGGTTAGTCAGGAGGTGGGCCACAGGGAGAACGGGGGCAGGGAGAATGAGGAGAGAGAGGTGTAATCTGCACGTGGAGTGATTTTGTTTTTTACTGATGACATTTGGTCATGTGTGTGCTGGGACTAGATCTGTGATGTTATGCTGGGATAACATCATGCATTCAGCCCCAGATTGACCAATCGGAGCCCAGCATTCTTTCTTGCCATTGTATAATATGAAAAAATAAACCGTAAACCAGCCAGAAGTGTAAAGACGACTTTGGGATGATTGTTCTCTTCAGGTGGAGAAATAAATCTGACAGAGTGCAGAGATGAGTGTCCCACATAGCAGAATTTGAATTTCATTCTAAATTCCATAATCTGCATAACATTTTAAAAACCCTACAGCTGTTAATTCCAGAGGAATGATTGTACTTGTTAAAATTTAAGTGAGGAAGTCCTGGGGTTTCAAAAACTGCTTTACTCTAATTTGGAGCAGGACTAGTTCCACAACTCTATAAGCTATTATTTTTTTTTGTTACTGTAGAACACAGCAGCTAGGACTCATATTGTGCTTACTGCTAAAACCTGGTATCATGCACTATACAGCTAACTAAAATGGCTCACTCTTGTCACTAGACCAGAGTAAGACCTAACAGAAAGTCCTTATAAATGTACAGTAGTAACATTTCATAATCCAACTGTATTTCAGCAATAAACTAGGACCCAGTCAGAATCCACCACATACACTGCTAGTAAATGAAAATTACATACTCATTGTAATTCTTGATCTTCTTTGACCATCGTCACCACTGATTCACACTGATGGGTTCTGAGCCGGAAGCGTTAGGACCCTGCAGGAGCCATAACTTTTCAGGAGGGTCGGCACTGAGGTAGGCTGCATGCATATGCAACCAAGACTACAGTAGCTTAATTTGCATGGCTTACCCTCGCACCGCCCTCAACCACCTCAGTACCTTTTTTACCAAGAAAGTACAGCATAACCTAAGCATAACCCTAACCTAAAAGGGCATAAGATAGCCTTTACGACCCATATGAGAAGGGTCAACAAAAAAAAAAGTGTCTTCACAGTCCAAACCAAAAACAAGGGGGGAGGGGCGAAGACCAACGAACAGAATGAGTTAGCCCGAGGGATGTAGGGTGGGTGTGTGAATCAGTGGTTAAGATGGTCCAAGAACATAATTTTCAAATCTTCAAGGACCAATCTTTACTACTGAGTCACACTGATGGATTAGAGTACCAAGCTCAGATGAAAGTCCCCTGGGCAAGGCCGTAGGAGCCGGAACTCACTCAGGACAAGAGTCCATTAAGGAATGTCCTGCCAAAAGAGGCATGCTGCCTGGCACAGACATCCAGGGCACAGTGCCTGATGAAGGTGTGCACTGTACTCCAAGTGGCAGATCTGCAAATATCAGCGATAAGCACAGAGTGAATCTCTGCCAGGGATATTGCAACTGCTCTGGTGGCATGAGCATGAACTTGACTTGCACCATGGAATAACACTGGCAGAGGCAAGTGACTATCCATGCAGAAATGTATTTGTTCGTAACCGGCTGACCCAGTTGTTTGGAGCTGAAGGAAACAAAGAGCTGCTTCGATTGCCAAAAGTCTCTAGTTCTATTGAGGTAGAATGTGAGGGCTCTTTTAACATCCAGAGAATGGAGGATGCACTCCCCCTCGTTCTACAAGTTGGGAAAGCATGTAAGCAGTACCAAAGGCTGGTTCAAGTGGAACTCCGAGACCACTTTAGGTAAAAACTTGGGGGTGCGTGCAAAGAACCAGCTTGTCCCTATGGAAGGCAGTATACAGAGGGTCTGTGACCAAAGCTTGTATCTCAGAGACCCTGCGGGCAGAGGAGAGGGCCACTAAAATCTCAGTTTTCCAAGTTAGGAATTTAAGGTCTTATGTGGTCAGGGGTTCAAATGGCTTACGGGTGAGCATTTTCAGCACAAGTTTAAGATCTCAGGCAGCGAGAGGTTTCCTGATTGGGGGCCTTGTGGGCAAAATACCCCTCAAGAACCTCTTTAATAGTGACAGTTAAGCTAGAGCGAGGTCATGAACTGGCTCGTGGAGTGCTGACACAGCACAAAAATGGATCTTATCTGAAGAATATTGTAATCCTTAATCAGAAACGTCCAGCAGATGCTCCAAAACCTTGTCAGGTGGGCATCGGAATGGATCTATACAGGATTTGGAGTACCATTTAGAAAATGTCTCCATTTGGCTGTGTATGTCTGAGAGACCCTCTAGGACACCCTGTACCTGTTCACTTCTATCTCTTCAGGAGCCAGGCATGAAGATGAAGGGATAACAGGTTGGGATGAACCAGGGACCGCTGCATCAGATCTGTCCAGAGGGGAAGGGGTCTTGGAGGGGCAAATGACAAGTTGCTGAGCAGGGGAAACCATATCTGCCAAGGCCAGCATGGGGTGATCAGAATCAGTTTGCCCCCTTGTGCCTCCAGCTTGAGCAGTACCCTCTGAACTAGAGGGACAGGAGGAAATGTGTAGAGAAAGCGACATGTTCACTGCAGCCTGAATGCATCCTGACAGAAAATGCCAAGTTCTGGATTTCTGGAACAGAATTGAGGCAGTTTGGCACTGAGTGGGGATGCAAAAAGGTCCACCTCTGGGGTTGCGCTCCTGCTAGATAAATCACTTAGATCAGAGAGCCCTGTTCCAGACACCATTCCCACACTCTCTCTGTTTTCCTGCAAAGAGGATAACAGTGTGCTCCTCCCTGCTTGTTGATGGAGTACATGACTAACTTGCTGTCTGTCTGAAGGAGGATTACCTTGTGGCGGACAAAGTGCACCAGGGCCCGAAGGGCGTACAAGACTAAACATATGAACATACGAAATTGTCAGCAGAAAAGGCGCATAGGTCTATCAAGTCTGCCCGATTATGAAGCTTTCAGTTTAATACTACTGCAGCTACTCCACCCACTCCCCTCCCTCTATCCCTGGTCCTTCCCACCACTGTGTACTTGTTTGTACTAACCCTGCACGGCTCTATCCCAACCCCGCTTAAAGCTATCCACTGTTTTCAGTTTGATTAACTCCTCCGTCAATGCTTTCCATTCCTCCACCACCCTCTCTGTAAGTAGTGCCTCCCATCTCCTCCTGAACCTCCCCCTCCAACTTCAGACTGTGCACCCTAGTGACCCTATCCCCCTTTAAGTGTAACAATCCCCCCACTTCAACTTTGTTTATGCCTTTCAAGTACTTAAAGGTCTATCATCACCCCTCTTTCGCCTCTCTCCTCCAGTGAGTACATGTTGCACTCCCTCAATCTTTCCTCATAAGGCATCTCCCCTAGCCCCTTGATCATTTTTGTGGGCCTACGCTGCACCCCCTCCGGCAATCTCACATCCTTCTTGAGGTATGGGCACCAGTGATCTATACAAGGGCAAGGATGACCTCCTCCTTTCAAAGGGTGATCCCTCTGGCAATGCATCCTAGCATCCGATTTGCCCTAGCTGCCACCCTCCTACACTGTGCTGATACCTTCATGTCCCCTGTGACTGTACCCCCAGGTCCCTCTCCTCCTCTGTAGCTGCTACCTGCACTCCCCCAGCCAGTAGTTGATCCTGGGATTTCTGACTCTGAGGTATATAACCTTGCACTTCTTAGGCAAAGGCAAGGGCAAAGTTTATTTTTTGAGGTGCTGTATAAATAAATACAAACTATTCATTTTTTCTCGCCTCCCATGCTTCGCTGGCCCTCACTCCTTCAGGCTCTGCAAGTTCCCACTGCCCATACCCAGCCCTCCTCTGGTCCTCAGATCGCAGCCGATCCCTGGGATATCCCAGCGTATCCCGTCGCCGGGCAGGTCCCCTTCCCCCAAGGGGGAAGGGCACCGAGGAGAGGGGATGTCCCAGCACACACTACTTAGGGCCCGGGGATGCTGCTGAGGAACAGGAGGCCCTGGGAAGGTACTGGAGGCACTCAGGAGCGGAGGCGTCATCCGCGCCAGCGAGCAATTTTCCATTTTTCTGTTGGGGGCAGCGTAGTGACGTCATGACATACGCCGACGTCAGCTCCTCCCCCAGTTAACTTTGGGCCATGCTTCCTGTGATACTCCCACCCTCCTCGAGGAGCCAGCAGGTACCAGACCAGTCCCTACCCTCCCGGAGAAGGAGAGCTGTCTATAGGGCCTTCGATCCCTCAGCTGACCCTCCAGTGACCGGGCTTGTTCCCAAACCGGCGCTGGCGTGAGAAAGGGAAATCCAAACGTCATGCCAGCGGGCGCAATAAATACAAACTATTCATAAAATACAACACATACAATATAAAACACTAATAAATAATCCAGATAATATGAAATAGGCAAAATAACAGTAGTCATTAAAGAGGCTATCCCAGAGTAAATACTAATAGACAGTGTCTGGAAAGCTTGACAATACAGGAGGACCTTGAGGTGGGCCTTGAACACTTCAACTGAAGGGCCTCCTTACAGATGGAGGCACGGGAATTCCATAGGACAGGGCCGTGACACTAAACACTCTGTCGCCTGTGGTCTTCAGCCTTGTCCTGGGAGTCGCAAGGAGGCCCCTAGAGGAAGAACAGAGGAAGCGGACCAAGGCAGCAGGTGTTAGAAGGTCAGACAGGTACCCAGGGCCCAGTCCATGTAGGGCCTTAAAGGGGAGCAAGCTCACCTTAAAGAGGATCCTCCACCTGACTGGCAACCAGTGCAGTTCACGCAGCACCGGGGTCATGTGGCAGTATTTAGACAGCCCCGTCAGCAACCTGGCAGCTGCATTCTGCACTAGATACAGCCTGCGGAGGGTACCTACTGAGACCCCACAGTAGAGCGCATTACAGTAATCAAGCCTAAATGTTATGAAGGCATGTACCAAGGTGGGAGGTCCATAGGCGGAACTAAGGGCTTGATCCTGGCGGTATTCCTAAGATGGTAAAAGCTGGTCTGGACAACGGATGACACCTGAGCTTCAAATGTCAATCCGCTGTCGAAGGTCACACCAAGATCACGCACCCTAGAGGAGGGCCTTCAATGGCACAGAACCCAGGAATAACCCGGTAGCTGGGCCAGAGGCCATCCTATCATGCCTTCTGTTTGACTCCACCACCAGTACCTCTATTTTATCGGGGTTCAGACACAACCAGCTGGAGACCATCCAGTCATTGATCTCAGCAAGACATCTGTTCAGCACTTCCACTGCACTGGATGTCCCAGGGCCAAAGGAAAGATACAGTTGGGTATCATCGGCATAGCAATGAAAGCCAAACTGTATTTCCTAATGAGCTGTCCCAGGGGCAGCATGTACACGGCAAGCAACACTGGTGACAGGACCCGAACCCTAGGTACTCCACACACGACAGGAGCTAGCGGAGGAGGAGAAATTCCCATCACTACCATTGCCTCCTGTTTGTGAGATAGGACTCAAACCAGCATGACAGTGAAGGCAAGTCCACAAAATTCCCTCAGGGCGAGCAATACACAATGGTTTACGTGTCAAATGCTGAAGAGAGGTTGAGGAGAATGAGAATTGTCCCTCTCCTTGATCTCCAGCCCTGAAGAGGTCATTGTGCACCTGAATTAAAGCGGTTTCTGTGCTATACCTCACACGGAACCCTGACTGAAGGGCTCATAAAGAGTCAGAGGTCACAATTTGCTCCTCTAGCTGCTGCGCCACAGCTTTCTCAACAACCTTCCCTAGAAATGGAGGTTGGAGATTGATGGTAATTAGTCTTGGCGTCAGGGTCCAACGATGGTTTCTTCAGAAGCTGCCTAACCAGTGCCTCCTTCAAGGCATCTGGAAACACCCCTCAGTCAGAGCACACCCGGACAATCAAGGCAAACACCAGGCCAATGGAGTCGACATCTCATAAGAAAACACGTCAGCACGGGTCCAGTTCACAATATGTGTGCATTAGCCAGCGGGCATCTCAATGACCTCTGCCACCTCCACTGTTCTAAACTCCCCCACTATGGGAGTGCTCTCTGAATGCGAAGGTGGTCACTGTCGGCCATACTATGACACACTGGTGGAACACCCACTGGATGTTGGACACCCTGTCTGAGAAGAACCAAAGCAAACTCTGTGCATAAAGCATCGGAAAATACAGGTTACTCACCTGTAACAGGAGTTCTAGGAATGGTATATGTTGTTCATCCATTACTGTCTGGCAGGTTCCTTGCTGCTTTAAATCATGCGGAAGGTCTTCAAGCTGGCTCCTCCCACCCACTCGGTGGTAAAACTCTCAGCTCCGCCCATGACACCCAGATCTGTCGCTGGAAATGAGTTGTGCGTCGAGCCAGGGAGGCGGGTGGGTCGTGGATGAACAACATATACCATTCCTAGAACTCCTGTTACAGGTGAGTAACCTGTATTTCTAGGACATGGATATGTTGTTCATCCACACTGTCTGGCAGACTCTAGCAGTTCTCTGGGAGGAGGAGGCAAGCGCACACCCCTACTTAGGAAATAAAGACTGAGAACCAAGGCCCCAAAACCAGCATCCGGCGTGACTCAAGGTCGATGTGGTAGTGGGTGATGAAGGTGTGTGCTGATTTCAGGTAGCAGCCCTGCAGATTTCCTGGACAGGGGCGTCCCTGGAGGCAGCCACCAATGCAGCGGTATGGCAGGCAGAATGAGCTCTTATCCTCTGGGAGGCTCCATGTCCGCCAACCTGTAGCAGAGATCTATGCAGGAGGTGACCCACCTGCCTATCGCCCACTTGGCTGCAGGTCTGCTAGGTGCGGCTTCAGCATAGGTGACAAACAGTTGGCGAACCTCTCCCCGAACTTCAGCCGTCCGCTACTTATAGTAAGCGAGCGCTCTTCTAGGGTCCAAAGTATGGAGCCTATATTCGGCCTCCGAGGTGTGACTGGGGTAGAACACTGGCAGAGTCAACACCTGGTTAAGGTGAAACTCCGACACCACCTTCGGAAGGAATTTCGGTGGCACGTAGGACAACCTTGTCCCTGTGGAAGACCAGATAAGGAGACTCGATGGAAAGCACCTGAGCTCTCCCATCCTTCTGGCTGACGTGATAGCCACCAAGAAGCGGTCTTCCATGACAGGTAGAGATGTCACACCTGTGCATCGGTTCAAATGCTAGCCCATGGCTTAGCCAATACCAGCAGTAGATCCACGGAGGTGGAGGTCCTTGCACACGGTGAGATATGTGATCAAGGCCTTTGAAAAAGCGCCCGACCACCTCCTTCTGCACCTGACTGCTTCCAGCCTTCGGTAAGCAGAGTTAGCTACAGGTGCACCTAAGAGTCGCCGACCGAAGCCCTTGCTGAGAAGGGACCACAGGTAGTCCAGAATGCTTGCCAAGGAACAGGAGGAAGGGTCCAGGCCCTTGCTCCTGACACAAATAGAATCTCTTCCATTTGATGGCCCGGATCGGGCACTGGGGTTGATATACGCTCTGCCCGCGATCGGGCTTCGGGAAATGTGTGGGGGGGTCATGTTACTGTATGCCCGCAATCGGGCTTTGGGAGATGTGGGCGGGGTTGTTTTTCGCTCTGCCCACGATCGAAGCTGGTGGGGACACAGGAAGTTGGCCAGTTAGGGTGGCAGCTGCTGTGTTGGGCGCCTGCACACAGCAGCTCACCTGTGGGTGGCCTCAACTTGATCCTTTTTTTAACTCAAGGTTGTGCAGGTGCAGGTTGGGGGTTGGCGTGATGCACAACTCTGCACAACCCGACTGAATATCGGGTTGCGTAGTTTATGCATGGTTCCTCCCTCCTGTTGAGCATGCATTCATTTGCATTGCGCTGTTGCGCAACCTGTTGTCAGTGGCGTAACTGCCTCCTGCTGAATATCGCAGAATGGCGCATTTTTGGACTTGCGCATGCGCAACCCTTTTGAATATCTGGGCCCTTGGCTAATGTTACATTGCACAGGAAATGAAAACAATTTTTCATGTAATTAACTTAAACATTTTTTATCCAAGGACACTTGAATACCATATTTAAAAGTATGCCAACATTATTTTTAATGAGAATCTTTTGTCCTTCAGAAACGCTAGTGTTACTGATAACATTATTAATCATGCCAAACAACTCCGGGTGGTTTGTTTGGTAAGTTTATATTGCAATCAATAAGAAGAGAATTATCCTATCTAAAAGACAAAAGTCTCCTGTACCTTTACTAACTGTAACTTTAGTTGTTGGTTGTTCTCTTGCAGGGATTTTGGCTCTTGACTTATTTGCATTTCTAAACTATCTGTTTTTGACTGTAGCTGGATTATTACATCTTGGTGCTCATACAGCTTTCTTTTTTTTAAAGTCTCATGTGTTAATGAATTACCACCTGGCTATGTTATCACAGACTTTGTACAGTATTTGCTAGTTTTCTTTTTATTTTGTTAATCAAAATACTGCTGTGCCTGTTGATCATGGTTTGTATGTTCTACTTTTAGGTGTTTCCTAAGAAACAACCTCATTAATGTTTTCATACTCATTTTCATCTTTGTGCCTGCCTAGCCTTCACAGCCGGGTGCACCTGCGCACTGGTGCCCTGGTCCGTCTAGCTATGTCTTACGGCTCCCCTGTGAGGTCCGGCTTGCAAGTCCCAGCACCTTCACTTACCTACTCTGCCCCATGAGTTCCTACAGAGTTAAGCATTACTTTTATTTAAAGAAATTGGAAAGCATACATCACCTGATTAGCAAGTGGCTAAAGCTGTCTGTGAGCACCTTTTTCTCTCGCTTTAAGCCATCAGCACCACGTCTCTGAGCATCGTCACCCTCTTATTGGGGCCCGCAGACTAACCAACCAGTAGTTAGGCAGCCTTCTCAGCATGCAGCACCAGCGATCCGAGTCTTTAAGGCACCAAATGTAGGCGTTGTGTTATTGTTACAGTTAGTAAATTATCAATTACAAATACTTAGAAAGGAGATGAACGGAGATGAGGCTGATGGCGGAAGAATTTAATGATTATAACAATAATCACAGCGAGAGATTACAAGTGGTACATCCTTCATTCTTCAAACTAACAGTGTATGCAGGCTTGCTTATATAGTGGAAGACAGCATTATCATTTTCTATGGTTGTCTGTGATTGGTTCATAACAAGTACAAACATCAACTTAAAAGGCAATTCTCCTTTTAGTATATGTATGAGCTCATCTTTTGGTCAGCACAAATGTATAGATAGTGTACATTCTATTTTCATATATGGCTAACAACAACTGTCACTATCAGTAACCAAGGTCTAGGAGGAAGAAATAGATTTGGACTTAAGAATGTGCATACAAGCATTTTGGTCTGTCCTGATAATGACAAACACTAAAGATAGTCAGAAGGGTAATTTAGACTCTATCCTATGTTTCTGCTTTGCAGACACATAAAGCAACTGTTTGATATTACTCACATGGTCAACACAAATATCAAAAGACACTTTAATATTGCAACTTGTGGTTTAGTTTGTCTTGTGGCTTTACAAGTTTTATATGATCCAGCTTCATAGGTCAATATTTGTTACACAGATACATTATGTTTTAGACCAAAATGAGGTTTAGGCTGAAATATTAGGACACATTTCTTTATCCCTTGTTACACTGCTGATATTCTACTAGTTTCGGCCTGGCATAGGTGAAGTGCTAGTAACTTACCAGCTTTCTCCCCTTGATCAACTTATTTTAATTTAGCTCAAAAAATGTCTCTTTCTGCATCTTCTTGTAATAGTTCCGCATGCTGTTCCATTTTAGATTGAAGCAAGAGCCAAGTAGCATCTGAAGTCGAGGGATTAAGCGTTTTTTTCTTTTTGTCTAATCTCGAACAATAAAGCCTCACCCTCCTGTGTGCATTTACGCTTCCTTGTAGCCACAATAAGTATCAGTTCTCCCTGTATAAAACATTTTAAAGGCTCCTCAAATATTTTAGTAATCATCTGCTGAGCCGTGATGAGTCTAGAAAAAGGAGAGTATGTGTTGTTTCAGCATCTTAAAGATGTGGGGCTCTTTGAGTAAATGATTGTTTAGGGGCCAAGACTGGTCTCTTTCCTGAGAAAGTGCAGAATCAAAAGAAAGAGAGACTGGGGCATGATCAGACACCCATCTGAGCATTTTTGTTTTTTTCTAAGAAACATAAACTTTGACGGCAGATAAGGACCGCTTGGCCCACCTAGTCTGCCCATTTCCCTACCTACTGGATAAGCTGCAGATCCTAGTTAACCAACAGCCTATTTCTTACTACGCCCCACAAGAATTGCCTTATGTCTGTCCCATATATTCTTGAATTCTCCCACAGTTTTAGACCCCACGACCTCCTCAAGAAGGCTATTCCATGCGTCCAGCACCCTCTATGTGAAAAAATACTTCCTCACATCGCTCCTGAGCCGTCCCCCCTCTATCTTCAAATTGTGTCCCCTTGTTCTTGCACATCTCTTTTTCTGAAAGATGCTACCCTCTTGGACTTTGTTGATTCCACTGAGGTACCTAAAAGTTTCTGTCATCTCCCCCTCTCTCCCTCCTTTTCTCAAGGGTATACATATTAAGCTCCTTTAGTCTCTCCTCGTATGGCTTCTCTTGCAGACCCTACACCATTTTAGTTGCCCTCCTCTGGACTGCCTCCTATTGGTTGGTTCCTTGGCCAGCTGCACCTTTGGGGGTGGATGGTGTATGTTCCTTCGGCCTGAGTAGTCTGTGGAGTCTCCTACACAAGCATCGAGTACCATCTATATGCTTCAACAGCATCCTGGCAGCTACATTATGAGCTAAAGCTCATGAATGTTGGTAGTGACGTCATGCTAGGAAAAAGGAGCAGAGCAAAGCCATTAATATTCTGCTACAAACGCTAAGATTTGCTCAAACTGTCTCCATGGTATTTGTCTACAGCTGGCACTTTATTGGTGGGCCTTCTGGTGGCGGCAGTATTGAGTGCTGGGGTTAGAATACCCCACTTGTGGCCACTTGGACTGTTACAGATCAAAAAAGCCCTTTCCCCCTATTCTGTAGTTCACAGCTCTTCCTGTGAAGACGTGCCATTTGGGAAACAGGGATCCCTTCTGGTTAGTGGCTAATCATCTACTCTGCAATTGGGGTAGGCAAAGCAAGTCAAATTTTATTTTTCCTGGCACCCAATCCCAGAGGCTCTGGGCGCCGTACAAAACACAAAAATTTACTTTACAAATACATAAGTAAAAAATATTCCACCATACAAACCCAGTCGCTATATATGAATAAACCCCTCTTTAGTTTTAAAAAGGACTGATAACAGTAGTATCATGCAGAATTTGAGAAGGCCTGACTAAACAGATAAAACTTCAGGTGGGCCTTAAAAGCCTCCACCAACGGGGCCTCCCTCACCAGCGGCAGAAGCGAATTCCACAAGACAGGACCAGTGACACTAACTGCTCGATCGCCAGCTGTTTTCAGTCTTGTCCTGGGAATCGCCAGGAGGCCCCTTGAGGAGGACCGGAGGGGACGAACTGAGGCAGCAGGTGTAAGAAGGTCAGCCAGGTAGCAAGGGCCCAGTCCATGTAGGGCCTTATAGGTGAGCAAGCCCACCCCTTAAAAGCACCCTCCATTGAACTGGCAGCCAGTGCAGTTCCCGCAGCACCGGAGTGACATGACAGCATTTCGACTGACCAGTCAACAACCTGGCAGCTGCATTCTGCACTAGTAGTGCTGAAAAAATTTAAAATAATTTTTTTGTTGTTGTTTTTGCGTGGAGCCTAATTCACTCTCTGAGGGATGGACCTCTGTGTCTCTGGGGGAGCAAAACATTTTTTTCAGCTGTACTCCTGAGCTTAGGTATATTTGAGTTACCCAGAAACATAGATACTGTTGGTAAATAAAGGCCTTGCAACCCATCCAGTCTACCCTTCCCAAGCGGAAATTCCCTTCCCACCTTCTGTCCCAATACATCTAGACATGCATGTCCTAACCCCTCGGACGATGGGTCAGCAAACACAGTTGATGAATGCGCCCACTCCAAAATCTGGTGCTACTGACAATATTTTATGCATATACACAAACTCTGTGCACCCAGAGGCATGGCAGAACTGATTTATTGGCTTCAGCAAACAAAGTGAGAGCTTGACATGAAGATACCACAGTGCTTTGCCTCTTACAAGTGAGGCTTTGTCAGGGGCCGAGGGTAAGCCCCATACATACAGCATTAAAAGGCATATAATTAATGGTACATGCTGTCATTAACAAAATGTAATTTCAGGTGACATTTCATAAGTGACATATTATAAAACAAAGATTGCATGTCTAATATAAATGCATATTTGCAAGAACAATACCCAGTGTGGGGCCACCAGAAAGACATGGGTTGGAGCAAGTTTCACAACTGTTTTACATTTCTGATGGTGCACTTCAGAGTGAAAAAATAAATAAAAACATCTTCTTCGAGGATATCTCTTCTAGTAGGCCACACTTTTGGAATTATAATTGTGTCAGCGCTAGGACCACAGAATTTTTTGGTAGCTAGTGGCTGTCACAATTACGTCCCTTGTCAGTGTCTACATAAACGTGGATGGTCCCATCTCCCCTCTGTTCTTTCTGCGCTGTTGCTTGTATTCATCAGACCTACTGTGCAAATGCCAACCAACTAGCTGTTGTCATTTATAATTTTTTTGCCCAAGTGAATCACAAAATTTTAGTGATATCGCTGCCTCTGCATGCTGCATCAGTGACGTTGTTCCAGTACTGTGAGTGAGGATAAAAGATAAGGATGACACACACAAAGTACGTGTCTACTGTGTAGGCCTCTCTCACAACATCAGGATTTGTGAGATTTGTCAGGACTTCAATCGAGTGACCAGCGACACAGAAGAAAGGTGCTGGAGAAGTTTTTGCTCGAAAAAACTCTAGCAGCCATGGAAAAAGCCCAGGGTCAGAAAGAAGTGGCGTCGCCAGCCCCGCCGACCGGCTCGCAGTCTTCAAAATCCAAATACCATGACAAGAGACTGGTTGTTGTTGGGACATAAGCATAACCATAGGGCCAAACATAAATCTGCTTCCTCGGTGAGGTCTAGGTTGCTGTTGCGGCCTGCAGGTACTCTACCTTCTTTGTCATTGTCCACTTCGGCACCGGTGATGCCAGCTCTCCCCCCCCCCCCCAACTCTCTACCAGACACCAAGATCAGGGCTTGGCTCAGGTGCTACCATACTTACCAAGGACAGTACATTCCAGTCGTCGACGGGTCCAGGCGCGTCGTCGACTTTAGCGGTCATGGCCACTAGCCAGGGCGTCATTGACGGGCAAGCAGTACTAACATCATTTTCAGTCATGATACAGCATATACTTACAGGCTTACCTATGCAGCCTGTACTGACGTCGACGTGTGTTCCTATATTCCAGGCCCAGTTGACATAATTGGCTGGTTCGCAGCATATACCTCCTGAGTAGCGGCCTCTGGTGTCACCAGCGAGGTTGTTTGTTCCTGTTGCCAACAGTGTCATCAACGAAGAGAAGAAATAAAATCAAGATCTCATAATGGAGGAGGATTATGAAAAGGAGGAGGGTTATGGAGAACATGTAGCACATTCTATCTCCACTGTATCTTCTTATAGGGAAAGGGGAAATTGTTTAACCAGGAAAGGCACACTAAACTGAAACTTGTTTCCAGGTGTGACCTGGGAGCACAAGAAGGTTGTGACTTGCTCATGGTCACACAGTATGCAGTTGGGGGCCGTGAGATTCAAACCCAGGTCTTCAAGTTTGCAACTCAGTGCCCTAAACTACAGCACTATACTGCCTCCTAAGAGCTGAACTCTTCACCCTGTGGTTAGGGGACAGAAATCCTGCCAGTGGACTACTGATTTGCAGGGGAGTGAGGAGTCTGTGGTATACACACCCCGATCTCCTCCTGAAGACTCTACCTTCCAGTCTGTGATGCAGCAAATGCAGAATGCAGTGGGCTTTGCTTTGAAAGAAAAGGCTCTTCCAAGAATAAGTCTTTACCATTCACTACTGTATAGGTATGTGCCGGAGGCACTAGGACTCTGTGGGAGTGTTTAGCTTTAAAAGTTTAGAGCTAGGGGACTGATGCTGGAGACTGCGCTGCCTGTGAGGCTGAAGCATGATGCGGCGCTTGTGGACTGGCCAGTAACTAACCTTGGTCCTTTGCTCACCTCACTTATGTTCTTCCTGCTATCAAGGCTGTACTCTCTGTGGAAGCATTCACCATATTTAGCTGTGTCATACAGTTTGCCGCCGCCAGCTCAATGTTGTAGCCCTGTTTTCCACCTTTCCAGCTCTGCTTCTTGCTCTCAGCCCCTTTTTACAGCGCTGGCTCTATTTTTGCTTGTTTTTGTTCATTCTCGCAGTCATGTTGGAATCCCAGGGGTGTAAGAAATGCAAATCCAAGAAGAAGAGGGACACTTCCCCTATGCGTCGGTGCCCCTGAGGGAGGACTGTGTCCGTACAGGACCATCATGACTCCTGCGGAGCCGAACACAACGTGGACCACTGTAACACCTGCTTTTCGAGGGACTACCGTACACTCAAAATCCATGCAATGAAGTGGGACCCACCCCCTTCAGAAGCAGGTGTCATACTAGTGACTCCAAGGTAAGGTCCCTGGACTCTTCCCCTGGGCCCCTCCCCAGTACTGTATGTACTGAAGGATACCAGGCCTCTTCCAGTCTTTGTCTTGCCAAGATGATGAGCCTGGGGAGGAGTCTGGGGGCTAGTTAACCACCCCCGGGGGGGATGGTTGGTTGCACACCCTTCCCAGTTCATTGCCCCTTCAGGGCAATGGACATCCCTGGTGCTGAGGTTGAAGATATATGCTGGGCCTACACCGGAGGGCTTCTTGGGGTTGCAGTCCGGTGCCATTTAGGCTCCTGGGAGGGGCTGTTAGCTCCTCTGTTGCCACCTATTCTTACCTGTGGGCCCCGTCAGCTCCCAACCCTGTCTTCCTCTCCCCCATTGTCTTACTGGTTGGGATCCACCGGGTGTCATTTTTCGAGTGAGGAAACTCTCTTCCCCAATCTGGGAGATAAGGGTAGGTGAGCAGCTGCTACTATCATCTTCCAGCTGCCCCCGCCAACCCAGACGACCCGAGCTTGCTCCCGAACCCGGGTCAGTGGTGTGGCGTTCAGTGCCTCAACCCTCAGTGCCACAGAGCCAGCTCTGTTTATAGCCTTCTAATTGATGAGCCCCTACATCAAAACTAGACAATTTTAAGAAATGATGTGGGACCTCACCAATCATAAGGATAGAAACTGCTGCAGTTCACAAGAAAATTAACAATACTATCAACTGATAAACATTCTGCTTTTTGTGGGGGGTGGTTAGAGGGGAGTTTGAATATGAGGTGAGTTTGTCTCTGTGATAGTTTATTTCTGAGTTTTTTTTGTAAGTTTTGCTGGTGTTTTTTTAATTTATATTACATCTTTAACAGTTGCTGGCTTGTCTGGGGACTGTGGCTGGATGGACTGAAAAAGCCCCCCTACTCACCCCCTCCACCTGCCCTTCCTAAGTACTGAAACGTCACTGCGGGTTGGGCTTGAAGGCTGAGAGGGAGGAGCTTGGGGAGCTGCAAACTTCCCAAATGAGCTAACTCTTAAAGCTAATAGATTGTGAAAAGTTCAGACACTCACGTTTTTACTAGTTGGATTTTAAGGTTTAAATGTTTTAAAGTTGCAAGTTTGAAAGTCAAACTGACAAGTTTGGGTTAAGGAGGGGTAACTGCATATTTAAAGTTGAAACTGACAAGGTCATGTTTAAATGTATTAACTAGAATTACTCAGCTAGCAAGCTAGGGACCAACTGGGTAAAGGACTCGGAAGCAAGCTAGTTGGGTCACATATGCTATCCAGCTATTGCTGTACAGACTGTGTGATAAGAAACTGAGGTTATGTTTAAGTTAAGTATGAATAATGGAGGGAAGGAAAATGGGGTATTATTGGGAAGGATTGCACTGGGGTGGAGGGGCACGAATAAGGGTGGCTGGAGACATCGGAATAGTGGATGGAATGGGGGGCAGCATGGAGTGAGAGTGGCAGGCACAGGGAGGATAGTGGGGTGCAATGGTTGTGGAGCGGCTGTTTGGATGGATATACTATGGAAACTGGGGGGTTGTCCAGTTTGTTACAGGCTGAGCAGACTGGATGAGGAGGTACAGGTTCTCTGGAGGGAGCTGAACAGGGTGAGGGAGGGCTGGGGCCCGAGGGACCCCAGAGAGGAGTAGCTGGGAGAAGCAGAGGAGGAACAGCAGGGCTAAATCCCGTGAGGATGTAGGGAGGGGGACTGGGGGTAAGGAGAACAGAGGGGCAGTAAGTGGAGGGCAGGCTCAGTGCAGGGGGAACGAGGATATGGGCACCACTGCGGGGGTAGCAAGTAATAGGTTTGCAGTGTTGACATCGGAGGTGGTAGGGGAGGTGTCTGAGATCGGAGGGGGAAGAGGAGAAGGGCAGTGAAGGCCCAGGAGTCAGGCTGGGAAAGAAAGAAGGGGGGAAGGGAAGAGCAGGGTAGAGGCAGAGGGACAGGTGGAAATGGAGGGGAAGATGTAGGAGTCGCAAATGGTGCAAATAGAGGTAATAAGCCAAGAGCAGGGCAGTGTGGACTCTGGAAATGTGGACAGTGAAAACAGCAGGAGGGGATGCGGGATAAGAAGATGGGGGTACTAGTGCTTGGGGATTCTATACTGAAAGGGGTTAGATGGGGTGAAGGGGAGAAAGGCACAGTTGTATCTTGGTTGAGGCTATTCCGGGGTTGACCTTGGGCAGGGTGGGGCAGGTACTTCTCAAGAGCGCACGGAAGGGGTGTAAGAAACCTCATATAGTGGTGCATGTGGGTACAGACAACTTGGCGAGGGAGATGGTAGAGGTGGTAAAGGGGAGGTTCGAGGATTTGGGTAGGCAGTGTGGGGAGGTGGGCGGGTCGGTGGCGCTCTCTGAGGTACTCCCGGTACTGTGTGAGAGTACAGTGAGGGAAATAAAGGATAGAGGAGTTCAATGAGTGGCTGAGGGATTGGTACTGTATCAGGGAGTACAGATTAGTGTCAGACTGGGGCAATAATGACCTATATGCAGGTGACAGGTTACATTTGAGCAGGGAGGGGCAGGGAGTACTAAAACGGGGAATAGAGGGGTATATATCAACAAAGGTGGATTTAAACTGGGGGTGGCCGCGAGTAGGGACTGCTGATGGGAAAAGGTCCGAAAGGAGCCTAGTGAGCTCACCCCAGTTATGGATAAATGCACTGGGAAGCAGCACAGGGAAGGATGGGGGGATGAATAGGGGTAGGGAAAGGGAGGAGACAGGCTGGATGGTGGTCTCACTGAATACAAGAAGCCTAAGGAATAGAACAGTGGAGTTACAGGCTCTCATGGTGGTGGAGGGGGTGGACATTGCAGCCATCATGGAAACGTGGGCCACCCAGTACCAGGACTGGGATATGATGATCCTGGGGTTCAGATTATTCAGAAAGGATAGGGCTAAGGGGAATGGGGGGGAGAGTGGCGATCTGTGTAAAGGGGAGGGGCTAAAGTGCAAAAGAGAGGAGGGGAGGACAGAAGCACTGTGGATGCAGTTCCAAGATGCAAAGAATAGGACACTAAGGATGGGGGTAGTGTACAGGCCACGAGCTCAGGGAAGTGACCTGGATAGGGAGTTAGCTGAACAAATTAGGAAGGCCTGCAGGAAGGGGAGCACAGTGGTGGTGAGGGACTTCAACCTACCGGAAGTGGAGTGGAGCATCCCATCCACCACGAGTGCAAGGGAGTGGGTCCTGTTAGAAGCATTTCAAGACAGCTTCCTGACACAGCTGGTCTAGGGCACGACTCGAATAGAAAGGACTCTGGACCTTATACTGGATAACAGAGAAGCTGTAAGTAATCTGAAAGTGGAGGAACCACTAGCTGGGAGTGAACACTATCTGGTGTGGTTCACACTCAGCATGGGAAGGGAAACAGGTGGCACAGGTACAAGGGTGATTAAGTTCAGGGGCGGACTTTAAGATGATGGGGGAAATTTTGGGCAGGCACCTGGCAGGTATACAACCACACGTGGATGCAGATCAGAAACGGGACACCATAAAGGAAGGGCTGGCAGAGGCTACTGAATCTTGCACTAGGAAGAAAAGCAAGAAGGGAAGGGCAAAGAAACCTAGTTAGCTGACACAGGAAGTTATGGAAGGGGTTCAGGGACAAGAGGACAGCATTTCGAAAGTACAGGAAATTGGGGAGAGATGAAGATAAGGATACATACATGGAGAAGTCGGTTACCAGACTGGTCAGGGTGGCCAAGGCATCAAGGGAACTGAGACTGCCGCAGGGTATCAAAAGTATAGAAAAAGACTTCTTCCGCTACTTCTGAGAAAGCGAAGAAGGAGCAAAGATCAGCTGGTGAGGATTAAGAAGGATGGGGGGGTGGAGAAAGGGGAAGAGCAGGCAGAGGCACTGAACAAATACTTCTGCTCTGTATTCATGCAGGAAAAGGGGGGGGCGACAGATGTAAGGATTACAGAGAGCAGGGTACTAGATGGGCTGAGGGCATTATGGGTGGACAAAGCACCTGGACCTGATGGCATTCACCCTAGAGTACTAAGGGAGTTGGGCCACTGGCCGACCAGTTCAATACCTCCCTGGACACAGGATGTGTACCACAGGATTGGAGAATGGCCCATGTGGTGCCCATCCACAAAAGTGGTCCAAAGGATGAACCGGGAAACTATAGGCCAGTGAGCCTCACATCGATCATGGGAAAGCTCATGGAGACCATCCTAAAAGAGAGGCTAGTGAGCTTCTTGGAGGAAAACGGTCTCCAGGATGGTCAACAACATGGGTTTGTAGTGGGTAGATCCTGCCAGACAAACCTTGTAGAGTACTACGACTGGGTGATGCGGGAACTGGACAAGGGCCATGCAGTGGATGTCCTGTATTAAAACTTCAGCAAGGCCTTTGATTCAGTGCCGCATGGGAGGTTGGGGGGGGGGAACTGGAATATGCGAGAGCAGGAACAAAAATGTATTTATTTATTTAGCTTTTGTTGACCAGGTAGGTGAAATGGATCACAGACTGGCTAAAGGGAAGGCAGCAAAGGGTGGTGGTGGTGGGAACTTCTCATCACCGAGAGTGGTGACGAGCGGGGTACCACAGGGATCGGTACTGGGATCGGTGCTGTTTGGGATTTTTATTGCAGATATCTCACACGGGATCTGGAGCAGGATCACTCTGTTCGCAGACGATACCAAGATGGGAGCTGCAGTTGATGATGCAGAGGGGTGGAAGGGGTTGCAGAAGGACCTGACTAAGCTGCAGGAGTGGGCGGAAACATGGCAGTTGGAGTTCAGCACCAAGAAGTGCAAGGTTCTGCACTTCATAGCTGGGAACCAGGGGAGGTATCGTCACTTGAATGGGGTACAGTTGGGGAGCTCCCCAAAGGCGAAGGACCTAGGAGTGATCATTACTGGGAACATGAACAACTCTGCTCAGTGCAGGAAGGTGGCAGCAAAACCCAACAAAATGCTAGGGTGTATTGCAAGAGGGACCTCCTCCAGAAGGAGGGAGGTTATCCAGCCCCTGTATGGGTCATTGGTCAGGCCCCACCTGGAGTGCTGCTTACAGTACTGGTGCCCATTCTTGAAGAAGGGCATCCGATTGTTTGGGGGGGGGGGTTGCAGTGAAGAGCCACAAAGATGATCCAGGGATTGAAGAGCAAGCCCTATGAGGACAGGCTGGGAGAGTTGAATATGTTTTCCCTGGAGGAGAGGAGGGATAGGGGGATATGATCAAGACCTATAAGTTTCTGAAGGGGATAAACAAGACCAACACAGAAGGGATTTTCCAGATGAAAAGGGGGAGGGACACGAGAGGGCATGGACTGAGATTGGAAGGGGGGAGATCCAGGAGGGAGATGAGGAGACAATTTTTCACTGAAAGAGTGGTGGACAAATGGAACACCTTACCAGACGATATAGTGTCCTGTAAAATGGTGGGTAGTTTCAAGAGGGGTTGGGACAGGGGAAGGAGTACTGAGAAGGGAGGCCGCGGGAGGGGCAGCTGTGTGATGAGGTGCTAGCTGCACACTTGGGCAGACTCGATAGACTGGTAGGCCTGTTTCTGCTGGCAATTTTGTATGTTCGTAAACAGTGTGCTACAGTAGGTGGCTGACGCATTATTAAACAAAAAAACGAAGGCTGACCATATATTGTAGAGCACCAGTATTTCCCCAAACTAGCCACCTGGAAGGATAATTTACCCCATTGGACTAAATTGAGGCTGGGATATTTGAGGAAGGTCTAGAGCAGACTGAAGCACTGGGACGGAAACTGAGGTCTTCTGAGTAGAGATGCTACACTGGTGTTTGGTATCTGTTTCATGATTTTTGTATTTGTTTACATTTTTGTGCTTTTCAAACACTTTATGCTCCATCAATTGCACATGAATTCACTTTATGTGAATAACAAGAGTATGGCAATGTAGTAAATGTTCCCTATGTATGTATTCTCCTTTGAGTGTGGCCATTTTGCTACTTTGTCAGGTTTGGAGATTGCAGCTCTGTGTGGCATCTGCACCGTCCACAGCAATGATGCGCAGCTCCCCTACTGGGGGAAAAAGTGCAATCCAGGGGAGCTCTCCACTTCTAGGGAGTGAGTGTACTTGCTTTCCAGGCATTCAAGCACACCCTGACTGTAGGTTGGCACTGGTTTCCCTCTCTTCTGACTGGAGTACAAGGTGTAGCAAATGACTCAGATGATTTGGGGGGATTTGACTCACTGTAAAGTCAGAAAAGCACATTATACGTGTGCATGTGTGTGTGGGGGGAGATTGGCATATTGAAAAATATGTTTAATTCTGGCTAGTACTTGAGAGAGACAGTAACAGGGAAAAACTAAATATAGTAACATGCATTGAAAAGGGTGTTTGTATTTCCTTGGGTTCACAATATGTAATCACAGTGGTATTTAGTGTAATAAAAACATTGTGTTCTGGTCTTCTATTAAGAACCAATTTCATGATGTTGAAAATGTTTAGAAACCATTGATAGAAAACAGTTGTCCTGCACTGGACCTATGTTTTTTTGTCCTTCAAAGTTTATGCAACACCTAGGCATCTCTCAAGGTGGCAGCACTGTTATGTAGAATATGAGACTGGGTCGCATACTGTTATCTACTAGGAGGTGACAAGATGGACAAATAAGCCAACATTACTCGACTTTATGTTGAGTAAACAGCATCTTCCACTTGATGTAGATTTTGGAAACTGTTTTTTTGATACTGCAGTATTAGCTACAGTCAGAAAGAAGAAACAAGAGTTAGATTGTGTCAACAAGGCTGGTCTTTTGATGGCAAAGTGTATATATTGTATGAGAGAGGAGGCAGTGTTCTTATCATTATAATGACTATTGAGCAGGTCAGTCCATTGTGTATTTCTAACACTCCTCAGAAATCAAATTGCTGTGTGTGTGTGTACTGTGCAGGTCAGTGCAGTAATTGCATTTATTGAGCTCAGAATTCTTGTGACTAAAACTCCTGCTCCAGGGATATTTTAAAATTAATTTACCGGGCCAGTGGTAATGCAGTTCCCCTTGGCTTCTGCAGTTACCCCTATACCTGTCCATGCTGGCTGGTGTGCAGAATCACACTAAAGTAATTCACTGTGTTCCTGTAGATAAACGGAATGCTGCAATCTCCATTGATGTCAGTCCCTCATCTTTCACCTGTAGTTAATACATCACAGTTTGGAGAAGTCTGTACTGTACCTGCCCACACTGCACCTTCTGTGTGAATAAACAGAGATTTTTTTGATTGCAGTAGTTGTCCTTGAAAAGGCCCTGCATGGTCTGAACCCTGGCTACCTAAAAGACCTTCTGATCCTGTATGCTGCTGGCCATCCAGTTAGTTCATCAGAGGTGAAACTATGTTTGGGGACGCAGATCCCGGCAGAAGTCTTCAAGTGATCGGATGTTCAGGGTTGCTGCCATGCTGTTATGGAATGTCCTTCCCTTGAAATGAGAGGAGCTTCCTCTGATGAAGTTTTTAAGGCAAGGCAAGTTTACTTATATAGCGCTCAATCCAGCATGGGCTCTGAGAGCTTTACAGAGTTAGTTCCTAGATGTGACACATTAAAATAGTTAAAATAGTAACTGGCAGAAAAATGAAATATATCGTACTAAAAAAGCTTGATCAAACAGAAAGGTTCTCAACAAGGCTTTAAAGGCCTCCGCCGTTCTAGCTGAATGGATAAGGAGAGTGAATGTATTCTAAAGAATAGGAGCTGCCACTCCAAAGGCTGTATCACCAGAGAATTTAAGCCTGGCAGGAGAAGCTGCCAGCAAACCAGTATCGGTGGAGTGAAGAGGGCGGACTGGGTGATATGGAATCAGGAGTTGTTTTAAGTAGTTTGGTCCCAGACCACATAAGGCCTTGTATGTTAACAAGCAAATCTTGAAGGTAATGCGTGAACACAAAGGCGGCCAGTGCAGAGCACGCAAGACCGGTGTAATGTCACTCCACGAGGAGCCCAGCAGCATCCCGGCTGCAGCATTCTGCACTAGCTGCAGTCGAACTTCAAAACTCCAGATAGCTCTAGGTAAAGAGTGTTGCAGTAGTCCAACCGGATCCATGACAACTCAGTGAATGTGATTTCAGCACGGTACAAATCAGAGCAGAAAATTCACTATTCCGCAGTGCAGCGCTGATGACACATATCGAAAGAGGACTCACTGCAAGCACCAAACATACAACACCAGCACATTCTCCTTAACTATACATCATTGGTACACTACTCTTTATGTATATTCAATTGTTTTCATAGGGTGACTTTGCCCCCCAGACCCCCCCCAATGGGGGGCTGCACCCCAAACCCCCCTTAATATAACCATCTCCGAGGTCCTATGTATGTAGGGGGCCGGAAGGTTCCCTAACAGTTTTCCAGGACAGGCCAGACGAATCTGGAAGGAGAGGCAGGAAACTTATTCAGTGACCAAGATGCAAGAAGTTTAGTTACTAAGGATAATAAACAAAATGTAGCAGTTTTCTAACACACTACAGGGTAACAAAATAATGAAACAACATGATCAGGACCAACAGTTGGTCGAACCCAGAACAGGGCGGTTAGCCCCTTTCAGTCCAAGTCCGGCGTGCACCCAGCCGAGATGACAAAATGACTGACAAACCAAGTTCGTGCTTTCCTATGCATCGGCTGATCAGCAGGTGGGTGTTGACCTCACCAAGCGCTTGTTACATACAGGCCTTAACAGGGGCATCCCCCGACAGAACAGAACACGATGAGGAACACTGTGAGCTGGTCAACGAAGAACTCGGTGAACCTCTGCAGCTCCGAGCAAGAAGCTGAAGACTTTTGGTTGGCAGGTGGTTCTCTAGACGATCCGCTGCAATGACCGCTGGCAGGTCCCTAGCCCTAGATGACCTCTCAGCGGGATGACTCCTGATGGAACGATCTTCGGGCTGCCTCTGTGAAGTGACATGGGCATGTACACATTTACGGCCGGCTGGTAAAATAATAAAAGGCATGCACAACATTAACTGTGACCTCTCAGGTTTGAGCTGGGGCGGCTCCTAAGCTGATTCTTTACTGGATACCTCACTAGCAGCTCTCTACCACTTACCATCGCAGGACTGAAGCTGGAACACTTGTGGCAGAACTTCGAACAGGCTGACGTCACTGGAGCTGGTTTTGCTGCAGATGGTGGGCGGGCCAGGGACCTCCCTGGGTCAGTGTCAGGCACTGGTGAAGCTGCTCTGGCCAACAAAGGCAAAGCTGGATGTCCAGTACACCAAGGCACAATTTGATAACACAGTTCAATAGCAAGCAAACAATTTAGTTTTTGGCAGACAGTTCGGTTCTTGTAGGAAATACAGTCTCTAGGGTGCACTAGGCAGACAACAGCGCAGTTCGAGTTGGGTGCTGGGCCACTTAGGCCATAGGACCATTTTTTTTTTCCCCCATCCCCAGAGAGTGCTGTACTTTTACGGGTCTTTAGTTTAAGGCTGTCTTTGCACTGCCAACCCCCTTCCTTAAGATTGATAACCAGTTTGGTGACTGGGTCCCTGGGACTCCCTAATTAGGTACCGCCTCCCCCATAAATAGTGTTGAGGGGCCTGTTGTCTTGCCATGGGCTGGATCTACCTTAGGTCTCCCCTTAGGATATATTAACAAAAGCTGCGGCCCTCTGGCGCAGAATGGTGCCACGGGGTCTTTAGTCCCACTGCCCTTATTCCCTCCTTTCAGGCTTTTAAATTGTGGTGCCCCTCTGTCTTTGCCCACCTTGAAGCAAACTACTAGTGGTTCAGTCTGTCTCCTCTGGAGTCACTCATAACTATAAAAAAAAAATAAAGAAAGAGAAAAAAAAAAATTATTTGGTGGGCAATGACCATTCTGGGCCCTCTCTCCTTTTTCCTCTGGGCCTTCATCCCCACTGCTTAGGTCCCCCTGTTCTCCCTAGGGCTGTCCACCCTGTCTGGAAGCCCACTATAGCCCCTCCTAAATTTCTGGGCCACTGGCCCTTTAAATCTCTTTTTTGGGCACTCTGCCCTCCTTGTCCTTCTGTTCCTACTGCCCAGCGCCAGTGGTGCAAGTTTAACAAAATTGGGCACTTGGCCCACTCACCACCATGTCCCAGATCTGCCCTGCTGCTGGAGGGGTTGAGGAGGATGGCCAGGCAGCCGCGCTCCCACCTGGCTGCTCAGTGCTGCTCTGTCTGCTGGGCAGGCGATACTACAGGTCCGGGGCGTGCTTTCTGCCTGGACCTCTTTTTGTGTGACACCACTAAGTCCAGCTGCCCGAGGCTTCCCACCACACCACTTGGGCTCTGGGGAAAAAACGGATCGTGCCGGGGAGCCTTGCTCCCACCCGACAGACCCTGTTGCTGCTGCCATCACCCGGCTCTGGACTGACGACAGAGGGGAGCGACTCCAGAGGGACCATGGACCACTTCAGGTACTTTTATTTTCGCATGCTCCTCGCATCCTCCACCCTCCACATTGTGCTGCCAGTGACCCCCTCTTGACCACTCCCCGGCCCTTTTGTAGGACAGGGGAGGTCCTGGCTTCCGGCCAGGAGATTGGGCACTAAATGCCCAACAGAGAGCATCTTCTGCCCCTTTCCCTGCACCAGATGGTGCCAAAACAGACAAAGGGACTGGGAGGGGTCGGTGGGACTGCAGGCAAGGGGAGTGGTGGAATGGGGGACCTGAAAAAAGACAATTTTTATGTCTGGGAGAGAGCTCCCAGTCCCTTGCAGTGCCCCGGACTTCAGGGTACTACATGTAAGTCTGAGAAAAGAGTGATTTTCCAGAGGTGCATGGTTTCACTCCCCCACACTACTCTCAAATGCATATCGGAAAAACACCAGATATGTAAACAGGAAAATAAAAAAAAAATACACTTTGGATGACAGTCAACTCGAACTGTGTTCCCGGCGTGCCCCAGCTATCGATAGGCTCTCACTCTAACCTCTAAGCCATGTTGACAGCATGCAGACAGGGTGCACATTCAGTGGACTTTGAGTGCTCAGCCAGAACAGAAGCAGGTTCCGGTACAGCGCCATACCACATAGCACTACAATTTCCGATTAGCGTATACATCTCTCACGTAGTTTACTACGTGGTATTGACCACACGACAGTACTGTTAGCTGAGCAGTCATGCTGCTGTTCAACCTAAAGGTGACGAATGCATGGATAATTGTTACTGTTGTCGAGTGAGGCACAGGTCAGGAAGCATAGGAAAACCAAGCAGCAGTTGTAACATTCGCAAGTAGCATTTAATTATTATCAACAACAGTAAAGTAAAAAATAAAAATTGTTCAGTATAACTATTTACAACGGCAGTACAAACAGAGAAAACAAAGTCCTTCGTCTGAGGGTATTTCCAATTCCAAATTTCTGTGTCTCTTGCAAAAATAATAATGCCGCTTTTTTATAACAAGTCTTTGCCTGACAATTAACTTCTTCATCCTGAACTCATTAAGGAGACATCCTATTTCTCACAAAATGTATCAGAGCTCTTGTCGGTTTCTTCCTGCTGACAGCTCTGCAGAGAGTTTGCAAACAAGCTTGAGAGGAGCTCAAACTGCATCTCAGGTTAACCCCCTAAATTCCAAATAGCTTTCTGCAGTCATTTCAGCAGTATAAACATTTCAAACCAAGGGATCATAGTTTCACATAAAGAGTCACATATATTTTTACAACCGCAGATATGCAAGGGGGTAAGAAAAGACAGAAACATCAAATGAAGGCAGAGAGATAGCAAGAGGCGGAGAATCGCGAGACCATCAGTGATCATTTCCTAGGTCTCGCAAGAACATTTGGTTGCGCAACCAGACAGACGAGACAGAAAAGAAGAGGATAGAATAGATCCCTTGCATTTAACTATTTCTGTATAACAAATGGGACAGGGCCTTATTCAACCCTGTCACATACCCCCTCTTTGAGAGAACCTCTTTTTTAAAAAAAACACAGGTTTCCAAAACAGTTCTTTTAATTCTCATCTAACATTAGCTTATAACCTTTAAAGTTCAGTGCATATGCAGTATAGCAAACAGAGAAATTTAAACTCACACATTTTGTTTTTTCAGCCTTTGGAATTCTCAATTCCTGCTCCATATCTAGACAGAAAATCAACATTGATATTCTCTTTTCCAGATTTATGCATCACTTTCAATTTAAATGGCTGTAGTGCCAGGTACCACCGTGTGATTCTGGAATTGTTGTCCTTCATTTGGTTAAGCTAACAGAGAGGACTGTGATCTGTTATAAGTACAAAGTCAGCTCCTAGCAAATAAAACTTAAGGGACTCCATGGCCTACTTTGCCACAAGGAATTCCTTTGCAATGGTGGAATACCTCTTCTCTCTGTCGTGCAACTTCCTACTGATATATAGAATAGGATGTTTTTTCTCATCTATATTTTGACTGTGGACTGCATCTAGGCCTACATCTTTTGCATTTGTCTGTAACAAAAATTGTTTCTCAGAGTCTGGGCTTTTTAAAACAGGGGTTGAACATAATACAGCCTTAATGGCCTAAAAATCCTCGTCACACTCTGGGGTCCCTTTTACATTATTCAGGAACAGTTATTTGTGAGTTCAGTGAGAGGAGTAGCTAGCTCGGCAGAGCTAGGAACAAATCACCGATAATAACCAGCCAGCCCTAAAAATGACCTGACATGTTTCTTTGTTTTGGGGACAGGGCTGTTAGCTACAGCTTCTATCTTAGAAACCTCTGATCTGACTTCTCCATTTCCCAAAACATAGCCCAAATATCTGGTTTCTTGCATGCCCAGTGCACACTTGGTAGGATTAATTGTCAGACCTGCCATTTTGATCGATTGGATAACTGCTCATAGGTGTTCCAGGTGGCTTTTCCAGTCTGGACTGTGATATCATTCAGGTACGCAGCACAATAACCAGTGTAAGGGGATAACATTACATCCCTGTACTGTTGAAATGTAGCGGGTGCGCCATGTAAACCAAACAGTATGGTGGTGAACTGATAGAATCCTATAGGAGTGGAAAATGCAGTTTTGTCTCTGGATTCTTTAGCTAGGGGAATATGCCAGTAACCCTTGGTGTGATTGCGGGTACTGATATACATAGCACTTCTCAGCCTGTCCACCAAATCATCTGTTCTGGGCATAGGATAGCTGTCAAATTCTGACACTTGATTAAGTTTCCTAAAATCAAGGCAGATTCTTACTCCTACAAATAGAGGAGAGAAAGAAGTAAGTGTCTCAGCTGGGACTTGAACCCAGGCCACCCGGAATACCTTCTCTCCTGTGTTTCTATGTGTTCCATAAATATGCACACTGCACCCATGTGATTGAAAAATTAAGTAATTATTTGTGCGGCACCAGGTTGTTCATTAGAAAAAGAGTAATGTGTGCTTCGGGACAGCCCAGGTTCCAGTTGCCTTGGTGACGCAGCTGGTTAGCACGACCGGAACGGTATTCAGGATGGCCTGGGTTCAAGTCCCAGCTGAGGCACTTCCTTCTCTCCTCTGTTTGTACATGTTCCATAAACATGCACACTGCACCCATGTGATTGAAAAATGCAGATTCTTATACCCCCCTTTTTTTTTATTTGCAATCATCATCATTGGTGATGACCAAGCACTTCTCGACTCTTCTGTGATACCCAATTCTTTCATTTTTTGTATTTCCTTAACCGCCTTATGTCCATTAGTCTTTTGGTGCCACTGTTTCTTCAGGCATCTTCTTTCTTTCCTGGACTTTCAAATCTTGGAGCTATGCTCAAACCGGTCCAAATCAAAATCACTGAAAGGAAAAGAGTCCTTACCATCTGAGAGTTTCTTTGCCTGAGCTCTTGTCATCACAGCTGCTGAAACTGCAGGTTTTGCTCCCTCTGTGATTAACTCACTAAATTCTGGAAAGTCACTTCCAATAATCACAGGTACATGTAACTTGGGTACTCCCCCCACTTTCATTTGGTGCTACACCCCATTAATATTCAGAGTCACTTGGGTGGTGGGATCGTATCAAGTGTCCTTGTGGATGCAGATAACACTAGTACCTGGTCCTTTGGCACAGTTTTTTTTTTTGAGAACTTCAACATGCACCAGGGTTTGTCTGCTTCCTGAATCTGTAAGTCCCTTCATAGTCTTATCTCCCACCTTGACATCTGTTAAGTACTTTTCCCAATTTGCTAAGGACAGATCTGCTCCAGTGTCATCCTCCTTACTACGGCAGTTTCTTCCAATATGGCCTGACTTGTTACAGTTATAGCAAATAAAGTCTCTGGGTGCAGATTTGTTACCGCCACCAGAATTCTTATCAGACTTGGAGTTAAATCGGGGAAAAAGAGGGTCTTGGCTGTTACCTCGCTGCTGTAGTGTCTGTCTGGCCATGTGGTAGTCTTCAACCAAAGAAACTGCCTTTTCCCCACTTTCTGGTCGGTGTTCTTTTCTCCAGAGCTGCACATCTGTAGGCAGGATGTTGATGAACTGCTCCATTGCAAGTGTGTCCGATGAACTGTGGGACTGTTTTGTCCTCTGGTTGGAGCTATTTAATAAGGAGTCCTTTAAGTCAGGTGAAGGCTTCTTGAGGACTGTCGACTGAATGGTGCTTTCAGGGACTGGAATCTTTGCCTGTACGTCTCTCGTGAGATGTAATATCTTTTTAGGCTTTCTCTTTTCTCAAGGTCATAGTTCTCTGACTGCAGTTTCCATATTGCTGTAGGTAAGTTGGGCTTTACCTGTCAGGTAAGTTAGCAGCCTGACTGTCTACTGCTGCTTTGGCCACTGCCAGGCTGCGGCAACCCTTTAAAAGTTGTTAGGCATGCTTCGATATCATCGTAGGGACACAACTTTGTAAGTTTAATGTCTTTTAAGTTGTTTGTGTCTTGTAGCTCTGCTGGACTTGTGGCAGGGCATCCAGCCATCGCTGCTTCTGTCGCTGCATCTCTTCTCTGCTGCTCCTGTCGCTGCATCTCTTCTGTCCTCTACTTCTCCATCTCATTTTGTTGTATAGCCCACCATTTGAAAATGGCAGTCAGGCTTTCAGGTTCTGTCCCTGACTGTTCTTCTTTTTCCATCACTGGTGCTGGCTGTACAGTCTCAACTTGAACTTCTCTCTGTGCCAGTTTGGCTGCCATCCTTCTGGTAATCACTCCTTGGCTCGCTGCTGCAGAATCCATACCTTTCTTCTATGTTTCCCTGGCACCAGGTCTAGTACCCATATGCAAAACTTCTGGCTTAGAGTTTGCTCGGTAGAAAAGCCACTGTTAACACCATCTGTCATCAAGGCACAGGTCTAGAAGCATAGGAAGACCAGGAGTTAGTTGTAAAATTCTCCAGTAGTGACTCAAACCAGTGCAAAACAGCACTGATAAGACCCACATTGTGCCTCAGGTGATCCAACAGCACCCCATGATCCACTGTGTCGAATGCTGATGAAAGGTCCAAGAGCACCAGGACTGAGCATTGCCCTCGGTCGTCCTTCGCAAGGAGGAGATCATGAGTCACCCTAACAAGAGCTGTCTCAGTGCTGTGCTAAGGCTGAAATCTCGACTGGAGAGGTTCATAGCTGGAAAGAGACTCCAGGCGATGTGTCAGTTGTGCAGTCACCACCTTCTCGATAACCTTCACTAGAAAGGGTAGGTTAGAGACAGACCTGTAATTTGCTAGAATGTCAGGGTCCGGTGATGGCTAGAAGGGGCTTGACCATGGCCCTTTTCAAGGTCAAAAGAAAGACATCCTCCCTCAAGGACCTGTTCATGATCTCTGAGAAAACTGGACCAAGGAGCTCAGTGCAGCTGAGAATCAGCCACATTGGACCCGTGTCCAGTAAACAATTGGTGGGACTCAAACTAAAGACCACCTATAGAACCTCAGTCTCAGGAACTGGTTGAAACTCATCCAAGACCAGAAGATCTACATCACTGTAGGTGTGACCACTCGTGGTCCAGGCTAGGCCACTAGAAGAAATACCCAATCTAATGGCCAACACTTTGTCAGTAAAAAAGCACCCAATCTCCTCGCACTTTTCTGCAGAAATAGCTCCATTGAACTGCAGACAGAGAGGACAGCCTCCCCCCACAAAACATGGTAATTAGTGAGGTAAACTCCAATGTAGAGAAGTTATTAGGGAGCAAGACAGAGGTAAATGTAAAAAAAGGCAAAGGCAGTAAGGACAGGAATGGGGCTAAAAGGGGTAAGGCTATCAAAAAGTGGAGGGTGATGAGTACCAACGCCCATAGTCTGTGTAACAAGCTCCCTGAACTAGTGGCCTTGATGGAAGAGGGTTGCCTGTATATTGTGGCAGTCACAGAACATGGTACACAGAGAACCATGACTGGGATGTCAACATACCAGGATACACAATCTACAGGAGGGACAGGAGGGTAAAAGAGGAGGAGGAGTAGCTCTCTATGTAAAGGAAGGGATCAAAGCAGCAGAACTAAAGAGTAAACAGGGAGCAGATGAGGCACTCTGGGTCACCATGGAGACAGGAAATGGCACCACAATCCGCACTTGGTTGTATACAGACACCCATCTCAGGGGAGGGAATGGACAAGGAAATGATAGAAGGTTTCCTTAGAATGGCAGAAAAGGGAGATATTGTTGATGGGGGACCTGAATATGCCAGATGTTAACTGGAGCACTTGCTGCAGGCACATCCAAGAGCAGGTTATTCTTGATGCCCTTCAGGGCATGCCTCACACAGCTAGTATTGGAACCCACTCGGGGGAGCAATCTTAGACCTGGTACTCTCAAAATGGGGACGGAGAAAGAATCTCAAATTTAGAGGTAGGTAGCCTGTCTGAAACTAGGGACTACCAAACAGTGTGGTTCACTTATAAACATAGCCATACAATCAAGCCATACAAAGCAAGACTATTGGACTTTAGGAGGGCTGACTTTGGGAAAATGAGAGAGTGCCTTAGAAAAGCACTAGCAAACAGGCAAGAAGGAGGGGTGGAGGAATGGGAGTAATCAAAACAGCCATCACAGAGGCAACAAGCCTTGTGTAAAGCAAATCAGTAAAACACAACAAAGAAAAAATGCTATGGTTCTCAAAAGAGGTGGCAGGGAAGGTTAAGGAGAAAAGGATAGTATCCAGGAAATATAAGGAAACACAGAAGGAGCAGGACAGAGAACTTTATCAGTTAAAGCAGAAAGACGCTGGGAAGGCAGTCAGAATAGCAAAGGCCCAAACCGAGGAAAGGATAGCCAATTCTGTTAAGAAGGGGATAAGACCTTAATAGGCACATTAGGGCGAAGAAAGACCAAAGGAGGGATACTGAGGCTTAATAAAGGGAGGGAATGTGGGTAGAGGGGACAGTGAAAAAGCAGGATACTGAACGTAATATTTCTGCTCAGTATTCACAGAGGAAGAGGAGGGGAGGCCTAAACCAAACAAGAGAAACACTCTGAAGATGGGGGGCTCGATACCAGTCCATTTACAGAAGAAAGGGTTCTGAAAGAACTAATAAAATTGAAGGTGGACAAAGCAATGGGCCTGATGGGATTCACCCAAGAATTCTAAAAGAACTAAGGGTAGAACTAGTGACACCGCAGACTACTTTAAGAAATCATGGGAGGAGGGGTGGTACCTGAGGACTGGAGGAGGGCGGATGTGATTCTTCTTCACAAAAGTGGGAGCAGGACAGAGGCAGGAAACTTACAGACCAGTTAGTCTGACCTCAGTGGTAGAAACTGATGGAATCACTCTGAAGGAAAGAATTGTTGAGTACCTAGAGGTCTGTGGGGCACAGGACCCAAGGCAGCGTGGATTCACGATGGGAAGGTCGTTCAGAGCTGATCTAATAGATTTCTTTGACTGGGTGACCAAAGTAGTAGACCAGGGAGGGGCTGTGGACATGGCCTACCTAGATTTTAGCAAGGCATTTGATACAGTCCCACACAAAGATTAATACACGTTAGCCAGCCTTGGAGGGCCCAAGGTGGTAGCCTGGATAAAAAATTGGCTAGACAACAGGACACAAAGGGTAGTAGTAAATGGGGTACACAGTGAAGAAAGGAGGGTTACTAGTGGGGTACCGCAGGGTTCAGTACTGGGACCGATCCTTTTTAATGTCTTTATAAGTGACATTGCAGAGGAATTGGAAGGAAAGGTATGTCTCTTTGCAGACGACACAAAGATCTGCAACAGGGTTGATACAGAAGATGGTGTGGAAAGGGTGAGAAGGACTTGAGGGTTGGAGGAATACAATGTATGGCAGCTCAGATTCAATGCAAAGAAGTGCAAGGTAATGCACATGGGAAACAAAACCCAGGGAAGAGTACACAATGGGGGTGAGATACTGACAACAGTAAAATGGAAAGGGACCTGGGGGTAATTCTATCAGATGACCTAAAGGTGGGCAAGCAATGTGAGAAGGCAGTAAGGAAGGCTGGGGGGATAGTGGGATGCATAGGAAGAGGCATCAATAGTAGAAAATAGGAAGTTGTTATCCCTCTGTACAGACAGTTGGTGAAACACCATCTGGAGTACTGTGTGCAGTTCTGGAGACCCCATCTCCGCAAAGACATAGACAGAGTGGACTTTGTCCAGAGGAGGGCAACCAAAATGGTGCAGGGTCTACACCAGAAGACATACGAAGAAAGACTAAAGGAGCTTAATATGTATACCCTTGAGGAAAGAAGGGAGAAAGGGGACATGATAGAAATTTCAAGTACCTCAAGGGAATCAACAAAGTCCAAGAGGGTAGCATCTTTCAGAAAAAGAGATGTGCAAGAACAAGGGGGCACAATTTGAAGATAGAGGGGGGGATGGCTCAGAGGTAATGTGAGGAAGTATTTTTTCACAGAGAGGGTTGTGGATGCATGGAACAGTGTTCCTGAGGAGGTCGTGGAGTCAAGAACAGTGGGGGAATTCAAGAATGCATGGGACAGACATAAGGCAGTCCTAGTCGGGGGTAGGAGGAAGTAAGCTGTTGGTTAACTAGGATCTGCAGCTTATCTGTTAGGTAGGAAAATGGGCAGACTAGGTGGGCCAAGTGGTCCTTATCAGCCGTCAAATTCTATGTTTCTATGAATTAACTGTCCACAGTGCGAAAGAGCTGGGCTAGGTGATTTTTTGCTGCAGTAATCGACCATGACAGGAACTCTGTCTTTTTCAGGTCGATTGGCCGTTGATATTCAGCATAGTGAATTCTCAAAACCGTCTGTCCTACATAGATCTGGATCTTCTCCAGGAACGTTCTATCCTACGCCCCTTCGTCTTCAACCACTGCAGCTCAGCACAGTAGCACTGTGAGCTATGGCGGAGGGTCAAGGGGCAACCATGGAAAGGTGCTATAGAATCCAGGCAGTCGTAAGCACCATATTATAGTGCTCCACAGCTACCTCTGTACCTTATGCATAAGCTAGCAACATACCTGAGACATCCAGTGGCTCCTGGAGTTTGCGGGGCTCCAGTTCCAATTTATGTTTAGGATGGCACCGGATGGTCTCCACAAAGGGAGTAATTAGACAGGGGACCCCACACTGGAACATGACTGCATGATGATCCAACCAAGAGATCGGATTGTCAATAGACGAAAGGATTTTACACATTGCATATGCCCAGGCCACAGTTTATCACCTTTCAGGAACTTTAACATATTATGTGATCCTGGATCTTAACAGTACTATAGTACTTCTCTTAAACCCTCTGGCACCAAACCCTCCCAGTCTTTTTTTTTTCATTTTCTCTGTATCGCCATAGTGCTTAGCTATCCACCTTAGCTCACTAAAACTGCACTCCCACCACCTCCCCATTGCCTCGCCACACCCCACCCCCTCGACTGCCTATAGCCCACTACTCTCAGCTCTCCTGCCTCGCTAAAAAATGCTTTGGCTTAGTCCCCACCACCTGTTCCTGCTCACCCTCACCCTCCTTTTCCCTTTATGCCAACTCCCCCCCTCCGCCTACCCTACCCCTCCACCTACTCTCACCTTTCTATACTACTACCCGAAACATTGTACCATGGCTTTTACTCTGGAAGTCTTAAACAAACATCACCCAATTAATACCTGGGTGCAAAGAGCCATATTTCCTAATTGGAAACTGCCACATCATTATAACTCACTAACGATCACCCTCTACTGGGACTCCAGAAGACAATCCAAGCATCTTAAAAAGTACAAGCAGAAACTCACTCCAACCTATTATGAACTATGAATGGCATCGCTGAAACTCCTGCTCCTCCTACTTTTAATATCTGGTGGGATACACCCAAACCCTGGTCCTGTTGCACTGAAGCCGACAAAAACAGGGAAAGTTGGTAGTGGTCTCTCCATTATCACTCTAAATATCTGCAGCCTCCTTCCCAAATTGGCATCTCTTCAAACTCTCGCTGGACAAAAACCCTGATATACTAGCCATTGTGGAAACCTGGCTATCTCCCAGCACCTGATCATGCGGTCTCGCTTGAAGGCTACAATCTTTTCAGACTCGACCGGCAAGAGAAAGGTGGGGGCTGTGCTATCTCATAAAGGACAACCCTCCTGTCAACGGCAGCTTCACCTCCACAAATACGCAGATACAACTCCTCCCTATCAAACTGCTTTTGGCACGTAAACAAAGTTCACAGTGGCCGCAGTCTATATCCCTCCAAATGACCACTGTGCCAGTATTAAGTCTGTACTTGATTTTGTTAGTCTGCAGCCCTCTGAAATGAGCTCCTCCTCCTCGGGATTTCAACATAAACTGGCTCGCCTCTGACACTGGCTCTTACAAAGATGACATCCTAGCAGCAAACCTGACTCAGATGGTAACCTCCCCACCCGGAAAAATTACAAAACTGGTACAAACACCTTATTGACTGGGTTCTCACAAATCACCCTGACTGGATAAAAACATTGAAGTCCTCCCTGACTCCCTCAGTGACCACTCCCCAGTGTCCTGTACTTGGTCTAATAAATTTCTCAAGCCACCCCCCAAAGTTATAACAAGCAGAGTATTGCCTTATGGGAATCTTATCAAGTTGAAAACCCATCTCCTACAACAGGACTGGACGCCAGTCCTTGAATCAACTGATATTAATACCGCACTAGAATACTTCATTAAATCTTTCAACTCTGCATGCAACTTATACTACCCCAGTAAAAACGAAATCAAGCGCTATTATCAAATCCATGGATTACTGCCAAACCACTTGCCGAGCTCAAGGTTCGGGACCACCTCTGGGCAGTTGCCAGAGACACAGGCTCACCCTCATGATACCCTAAAATACAAGCAGGCACTAAATAGATGTACCTCACAAATTAGGCAAATGAAGAGCTCTATTTCAAAATGCCCTTGAATCCACCTGGGGTGATGGAAGAGCTTTTGGGACAACATCCAAACATAATGGGTAAACAATCAAAATCGTCACCTACCATTATGAAAGTTGATGGATCCACCACTCTTGACCCAAAGTCTATTGCAGATGCGCTTAATAAGACATTCACAGACCTTAGTGGGGTCCTCCCCCCAGATTTCTTCTCGGACTTACCTGTGCCTAGCCTAGTATCACAAAACACCCCTCGTGACAAACCACAATTTTACTTCAAGAAAATCAAAGTGCATGAAGCACACAAGTACATAAGAAAGACCTGCTCCAAATCCAGAACAAGTAGTGACACGCTAGATCTAAAAATCCTGTCTCTCACCCTGGATGAAGTAATTCACCCCCTTGCAAAAATTCTTAATCTGTCACTTTGCCAAAGTCAATTTCCCAACAAATGGAAATCTGCCATAGTTACGCCAGTGCACAAAGGGGGGGACAAAACCTCAACAGGAAACTATCGACCAATATCAATACTCCCTCCCCTCTCCAAAGCACTTGAACGAATAGTGGCAGACCAACTCTCTGATTACCTGGACAAATACAATCTACTCTGTAATCAACAGCACGCTTTAGGAAAGGACATAGTACAACAACAGCCTTACTTGATTTCTCTGGAGAAGTCCACTCAGCCCTGGACAAAGGGTGCCAAACAGGTGCAGTCTTTATCGATCTTACAAAAGCTTTCGACACAGTCCATCATGGCCTACTTACCTCCCTACTTTCTAGCCTAGGCCTGGCTAAAGGTCCTTGTGCTTGGGTAAAAGATTACCTGTCCAATCGGTCACAGGCTGTAAAATTCTAATGAACTCTCTCCCTTCAAACCAGTTCTCTCGGTGTACCACAGGGATCAATTCTTGGACCGCCTCCTTTAGCCTGTTCCTTAACTCCTCCCAGATTTCTGCCAGGAGAAAATAATCTTATATGCCGATGATGCTGTAATTCTCTTCCCACAAGGATCCAAACTCCCTACGAAAAGCCTGCAACTTGCTTTCTAGTGTTGAAAGGTGGTTCCTGGATAGTAAACTTGTGCTAAACCACAGTAAAACAAAAGCCATGCTCTTCTCCAATCACCAAAACAAAAATAGGCATACTCCACTCACCATACAAACCTCTCGTGAATTACACTGGACCAAGTAAATACTTTCAAATACCTTGGCATCACTTTTGACCAAGGGCTCACCTTTGCAACCCATTTGACAACACTGCGAAACAGTGAACCAACGCTTTGAATACTATTCAGAATCACAATTTCCTAAATCAAGCGACATTGAGAATAGCTATACAGAG
Source organism: Neoceratodus forsteri (assembly GCA_016271365.2). Classification (NCBI taxonomy): domain Eukaryota; kingdom Metazoa; phylum Chordata; order Ceratodontiformes; family Ceratodontidae; genus Neoceratodus; species Neoceratodus forsteri. Next base: position 1,846,301,940 of record CM057456.1, read on the forward strand.
TTCCATAATCTCAATCATTGACTATGGCCTTATTATTTATGGCTCAGCTACCTCCACTGCTCTAAAGGCAGTATCTCAATCACTTTAAATAAGGCTCATGGCTCTTCACGGGGCTCAAAGACTGACTCACACGTGTGATCTGTACTATGAATCAGGCTGGTTGAACCTATCAGATCGTCTTATTTATCTCACCTGCACAATGGCAAAAAATCTATCTTGGGACTGACTCCATTATGTATTCAAAACCTACTCCGACTGAATCCTGGCTCACGACCCTCCACCAGATCTGAACGCCAACCTTTCCTGGTTCCGAGATGCGGACCGCAGACAAAGATCTTTCGCATAGGGTTCTTGCACATGGTTCAATGCGCTAGTCCACCTATCTATCCTCAACCTCGCTTGAGCTTTCAAATCCATGCTCTATGCCCACCTCACCACCACTAGCAACTGTGACTCAGCTAGATAAAGACTACTACCCCTCATGTCCATCCTCACATCTGAGGCCTCTTCCTCCTGACTAATGAACCCTCTGGTACCTCTACTACTTCCTGTCTCCCACCCAAACTCTCTCCCCCTTTTTCCTGTCCCCTCTCTACTTCCTCCGCTCACCACCTTTCCCTCCTCTCTAGCCTCCTTTTACGCCTAATGATCACCCTCTCCTGGAAGTTTCTTAACCTCGAAATTGTCTACTCGCTTGAACCTGTTATAGCTTGTTTTTCCATGAAACTTAAAAACGTTACTGCCTTAAACTGTTACTAGCAAATTTATGATGTAACTTTCCTGTCTGGTTTTACCTGTAATGTGTATCGTGCTTTGTTAAATGTTCTTTGTGACGTGGAACCTTTGTAAAAGAGCCCTGGCTCAAAGGTATTAATTCCTAGACTAATAAACTAAACTAAACTAAACCTTGACCGCACCAATGTCAAGTATTGATGGGAAAATCAGATCCAGTGTGTGGATCATGTTGATGTGTTTCAAAGGCAACAACATATGTCAATCCCAGTGAGGACATCAGCTGAAGGAGCTCCTGTCCAAAATGCGAAGATTCATCACTAACCCAGGCATTGAAATCCCCCAGCAGTAATAGCCTGGGGGCATCCAACACCTGTTCGGGAATGAAGTCCTCCAGCTCCTGCGGGAAATTACTCCCACTGCCTGGAGGTCGGTAAATGAGAATGGTTCAGCCATTGACATCAGAAGCACATCTGGTGATCACACATGAAGCCTGCACAGACACTACGGCGGTCCCGTGAGACCGCTGACATTTACGGTGGAAGGGGAAAAAATCATTGAGAGGCACCAATAACTGAAAAACACCAAACACACATAGAGGATACAATTGTGATTGCAGCCTTGTTATCACTAACAAATAAATCCAATTGCAATGAGAAAACTATCACAAGCTGCCAGCCTACATCATTATCAGTGGCAAACTCCAAAGGGTCAGCGCCACAAACCTGGGTACTAATCCACAAATGACACAAGTAGATAAATCTGGTAATCTTTTACCTTTTACTGTATAATACAGGTCAAGAAATGGTGAACAATTCAAGAGGCTCGCTGCACTAGGTGAATTATTCGCCATTTGCTGACCTGTATTATACAGTGAAATATAAGATAAAAGATTACCAGAGTTATCAGTATGACCTCAGAGTTACGGACACCATGGGAATGCATGGTGTTCATAACTCTGAAAAGTCCATAAGTCTGAAATATAGTGTGGTGTACAGTGTGATTAAATGTTGCCGGTATAAATCCACTGTTTGCAGATATTCTGTAAAGGCACCCATTTAATTTTTGCATTTCTTTCTAGGCAGAAGCAACGGCGGTTTCTACTAGTGCTGCAGTAACAGCGGTTTCTACTAGTGCTGCAGCAGACATACTCCCTTCCTCAAAGATACTGCATGGATTGTCAGGAGACGTGTGAAGTAAGCAAGGGGGTCCCACCTCCTTGCTTTACTTCAGAGACGCATTGCACTTTCATGTCACTCTGCGGACAGGGACAGGAATGGGATAGCAAGACATCCTCTGGGCCACTGCAAATTCAGGACACCAATGTTCCCAGTAAAACTTGATTACTCAGGCTCTCGCTGCCTAGTGCCCAGTGTGCTGCTGGCTTGCTGTCTCTCACTCACTAGGGCACTCGTTATGTGCTGGACAGTCAGTGGACTCTGTGTACCATCAGTGGTGGTGGGGGGGATGGGAATGGAAAATCTGCCTGCACCTTGGTCGTCGGCTCTCTCTTCACACCCTGTCTCACTCTCACTCTGCCTTGGTTGGAAACTGTGCTAATCTGGAGATTAATGGTATATAAAATTGCAGTTTTTCACTGACATTTTAAATGTGCCATGGTAAGCTTTCTTGAATGATTGGCCAGTGCATGGGTGGGGCTGGAGTGAGCGGGGGTTCAGTTGACCGGTCAGTTCGTAACTCTAGGGTCCATAACTGCGGGGTTCTACTGTACTTGGGTCATTTGTGGATTAGTACCCAGGTTTGTGGTGCTGACCCTTTGGAGTTTGTTGTTGTTTTGGGCTGGCTGCCCTTCTCAGTGCACTGCTCTCGCACCTGAGCGCAGGATTCTACCTGTTTTGAACCGTTTAACATTATCAGTGACAAGAACAGCGGCTCGCATAGGCCTGAGTTTCAATACCAACTGCCGTCCCTGCAACCACTGCAAGCACAGACGAGCCGGAAAACCACAGCACTTTCAAGTAACATCAAGGGAATAAGAAAACCTTGCTTTGGCACAGTTTTTTACAGTTACTTGAGACATTAGACAAACTACGCCATCACAATTTACGTTTCATCAACTCCGGTGTGTGAAGACACTTGGGACTGCATTCCCCACCATAGTGACCTCCTGTCTAACAGCTGAGTGTTTCTAACAGCTCGGTTGGACAATGAGGCTGTGACTTGTGAATGGTCCTGGGGTCTTGGACTGGTATTCTAGTGAGGAGCCACAGACCGGACTGTCCACTGAGGTGGCTGAATTCCAATGGGCTCCAACCTGCTCAAAGCAGCATAACAATAATGGCAAATTAACAAGGCATACAGTGATTGAAACACATACTGAGAAGCACAATAAAAAACAGGACATTAAACGACAGAGGAGTTTCACTGAAAATATCTTACATTTCACGTTTGAGTCTCCGCAGAACTGAACATAAAGATGTGTGATGACTTTCTGTTGGATTGGGGGGGGGAGACACTGACGCACACACACAGCAGAAGTAACTGTATGAGTATTTGTACATGCAAATTGTGATCACATGTACCTTAATGCACAGCAAAGCAAAGTGACAACCAGCACTGATGATTCATCAGAATCACTGGGATAATCTCTGCTATCACACATGATCACAGCCATGTTTGTTTCCCTTGCATGACATCAAAGTTCAGCACTACTAAGAATTGAAAGGGGGCATGGAAATAGGTGCACTGGTCAGGAAACAAACACTGTGAAAAAACTGACTTCAACTACATGGAATTAAAAAAAAAAAAAAAAAAAACAGCCACTTCCAAGAAAGGGTATGTAACTATATCTTTATTAAAACAAAACTAAGAAAATCACTTCAAACAATATAGTTATTGTCTAAAGAATCTTGTAGACAAGGAGTCATATAAGCTTTTTGGTCGCACAAAAAATGTATATTTAAAGTAATGAATAACAGTATAACAGTTTAGTACTTGGTTAAATCAGAAAACATTCATACCTTGCTAAAAAAAGGTACATAGAGGTTAGATTCATTTACGTTCTGGTTACTTTACAATTTTACTGTTGCTGATAGAGGGATAGTTACCAGTGTTTATGGTCACAGGCACTTTAAAAGTGAGGCTTGGGACACGAACAAAAGAAGAGATTAGCCTTAGGATGCGAATAGCTAGCTACAGTACCAAGGGCATTTCTCCAAGTACGTGTATGCCCTATGGACCTCTCTCAAGTCTCTCACGAAAGCGTTGCCCGATTCAGACACTAAGCAGAAAATTCTTGTATTGAGTCCAGCAGTTGTCAGTTCAAGGCATCTATGGATGCATATGACACTGCTTCCCACTCGGCTGCTGCAGGAATCTGCATTAGGAGACACTCCTGGCTTTGGACGTCAGGGTTTCTCCAACAGTGTCCAACAGCAAGTCATGAATGTGCCCTTCCGGGGCGCCTATCTGTTTGGCCAACAGGTAGAACAGTCCTTTGAGGCCTTTTAGAAGACTAGAACAGCCATTAAAACTTCTCTGCCTGCTCCAGCTCACCCTCAAAGAGGAAAAGGCAGAGTCTTTTACCACAGTAAAACAGTCCTTTCATGGCAAAGGCAAGGGAATCCAAGTCAAGTCACAGCCTCCACAGCAGCAGAAGAAAGCGCAACTGGAGGCACAGGCCCCAGAGGTGCCTAGTGCCACCCTCTGAAGCTCTAGCCTTGATTCTACCTCAACTGCCTGAGACAGACCTCTCCTCTCCTCTCCAGTGGGGGTTGTCTGACTGAGTTTTACCATTAGTGGAAATCCATCACCTCAAGACAAGTGGGTCTTAAGGATCATCCAAGAGGGGCATTCTCTGAATTTCTCAGAGATCCCTCCTGATTATCCACCCAAGACGCACCACTCCTTTTCATCTGCCATGTTGGACCTTCTCACCACAGAGATTACAGGCCTCTTGGGCTACAGGGCAGTGGAAGTACTGCCGGAAGCAGAACACAGTACAGTACATTACAGGCTTCTACTCCCATTACTTCCTCAATCTAAAGAAGTCTAGGGGCATGCGCCCCATTCTCGACCTCAGAAAACTGAATAAGTTTCTACACCAGGATAAGTTCAAGATGGTGTCCCTAGGGACCCTGCTGCCACTTCTCAAACTGCAGGACTGGTTAGCTTCCCTTGACATGCAGGATGCCTACCAGCATATTCTGGTCCACCCAGCCACCACAAGTTTCTCTGCTTTGTGGCTTTTGGCCAGCGTTACCAATTCCGGGTCCTGCCCTTTGGGCTATGCTTGGTACCTCGAGTCTTTACAAAGTACTTTGCAGTTCTCGTGGTGCACCTTCGAAAACTTGGACTCCAAGTTTTTTCCTATCTGGATGACTGGTTACTAGCTAGCCCATCCAGGCAGGGCATGGAACACACAGTGACCACAGCAGCTCAGGTCCTGATCTCCATGGGAGTTCTGTTGAATTTAGAGAAGTCACAGCATCAACCTTCTCAGCAGCTCCTCTTCATCAGAGCCCTCTTGGACACCACCAAGGCGAGGGCCTTTCTCCCGGAAGAGAGAAGGAAAGCCATCCTTCAGATGGCTCATTTCATCATGGAAAACAAGTTCTTTTGGGTTAACTCCATGTAGCGGATGTTAAGTCTCATAGCTTCCTCTGTCTTCTCAGTACGTCTTGCGCACCTGCACATAAGGACAACTCAGTGGATGCTCAGCACACAGTGGTCTCAGACAATGCATCCTCAGTCCTACTCCATCAAAGTACTGAAGCTTTTGCTTCAATCATTTGCATAGTGGACACAGGAGGACAATCTCCTCTAAGATCTTCCCTTCTCTCCCCCAGAGCCTCATCTAACCCTCACCATGGATGCATCTCTGATAGAATGGGGAGCCCACTGGCAGGGCCACCACACTTGGGTAGTGTGTAGCCTCTACAGAGCCCCATCTCCACATTAATGCCTTGGAAATGAGAGAAGTCATCTTTGTAGTCTAGCACAGAGTGCAGATCTGCCAACGAGCGGAGAGATGTACAGGATGGACTGCCGCAGGGAAGTGAATATTTTGTGGCATTTACTGTTGGTTTCTGGGCTGTGTGTGGGGATGTGCTGAATGCTGGGACTAGGAGATGGATAGGAGGGAGGACGCTGATAGAGGGAGGCTGAGGGTGGGCCTGTAAAGGAGCAGGACGACGGCGACACTTGACACAGCTAGGCCAATCTGGTGGCTGTAGGTACAGCATTTAAAAGGGAGCCATCTTTGTAGCCCAGCACAGAGTGCAGAGTCTCCGACAAGCAGAGATGTGCAGGACGGATTGCTGCAGGGCAGTGAATATTTTGTGGCATTTACTGTTGCTTTTTGGGCTGTGTGTGGGGATATGCTGAACACTGGGACTGGGGGACGGAGGAGGGAGAACACCAGTAGAGGGACGCTGAGGTAGGCCTGTAAAGGAGCAGGATGCTGGGGATACATGGCACAGCTGTGCCAATCAGGCAGCTGTAGCCACCTTATATTTCCCAGGGAGCCCAGCGATTCCTCGTGTGAGCACCGAGACGCAGGAGTGTGGTGCCTCGAGGGACATCTGCAGGGAGGATAGCAGGCTGCAGGCTGTGCTGGTTGAGGGCAGACGCAGAGAGGGGTACAGGCTGCAGTGAGTCTACAGTGGGGGAGTGGCAAGACTAAGTAGCAGGGGCCAGTGGCACCTAAGGGATACAGAGAGAATGTGGAGGCCAAGGCAGGGAGGCAAGTGGATGAAAGTGGGGGGGAAGAGTGGAAGGATAGGGATGACTGGGGATGGGGGCACAGGGAGGCTGGATGGGTAGTGAGCTGCAGTAGCTGTGGGGCAGCACTGTTCCTGGGGACCTTGTGGAAGGTGGGATGGTGTCCGGTGTGTAGGCAGTTCACACAGCTTATGCAGGAAATATAGAGCTTGAAATGGGAACTGGGGGAAGGGGCAGGTATGAGTGGGACAGGTGGAGATGGGGCAAGGGGACAGGTAGAGCTTCATTGCAGGATAGACCAGGCTACTGCAGACTAAATGAGGACACTTGGGTGGGACGGTCAGGGAGGCCTAGTCCACAGGTAACAGGGTGCAAAGGATGGGGGAGTTGTCAGGTGGTAGGGAATGAGAGGAGAGAGGGAGTAAGTAGGGAAGAGGTTCAGGGAAAGCGGAGGTAGGGAGGGATTTCAGGGGAAGGCTTGGGCAGGGCGTTGGAGACAACAAACAGATACGCAGTACTGGTTGATGAAACAGAGCAGGAGGATGGGGAAGGCAGCACAGAACAGGAGATAGGGGACTGCGGTCTAGAAGCTGGCAGGAGCAGGGAAGCAAGTAGGGTTGTCACAGACACACTAACTAAAGGGAGAAGGAGGCCAAAACAAGTGGGGAGGGGGAGGTACAAGGAAGGGGGCGATGGGAGGACTAACAGTTAGTGGACAGGGGGTGATTGTGCAAGGGAAGGAGCATAGGAAGGATGGAGGAGGGAGAAAGCGGTTGGCGGTGCAATTGGGGAAGGGAGGGGGAAGAGGACAGGGAATTAGAGGAGAAGTCGCTGAGGAAAAGGGGCTTGTAGAAGGGCAAACCATGGGGGCAGTACGGGAGGGGGAGTGAGTGCTTGTACTAGGGTATTCTGTGCTTGGGGGGGGGTGAGATGGGGAGTTAAGGGAGCAAGGAAGAGCCAAACCTGGGTGGAGTGTATACCAGGTATGACAGTGGGGAGAGTAGGGTAGCTCATTCACAAATGTGGGGAAGATGGGTGGAAAGTCTCATATCATAGTGCATCTAGGCACAAATGACTTAGAGGGCATTACAGTGGAGGAAGTGCAGGATAGGTTCAGGGAGGTGAAGAGTATCTACAGTCAGGTGGGAAGTTCAGTGGTATTCTCTGAGGTACTCTCAGTACCTAGGACAAGCACCGCTAGGAAGCTAAGAATTCAGGAGTTTAATAGGTGGCTGGAGGGGTGGTGTGCGGAAATGGGGTATGGGGTAGTAGCGGAGTGGGGCGAGACATGGAATAAGGGGCTTTATGCCAAGGATAGGCTGCATCTCAACATCAAGGGTACAAGGACGTTGAAGCAGGAGCTGGAGAATTACATTAAAAATGAAGTAGATTTAAACTAAGGAGGGGGGGCTGAGTCGGACAGCAAGGGAGAGTCATCTTCCAAGGGAGACCAGAAGGCCTCACCTCCCAGAGAGGGAGGAAGAGATTGAGGGGACTCTACCAAGGCAGAACAGTAGGGGGGATGGACTGGGAGAGGAGGGGCAAGACACAAGGTGGACCATTATATCCTTGAATGCAACAAGCTTGGCAAACAAGATGGCAGAGTTCCAGGCACTGATGGCAGAAGGGGAGGTAGATATTGCCGCCATTTTAAAAACCCGGGCCACCGAATACCATGAATGTGTTCTCATGATCCTGGAATACAAGGTGTGCTGCAGGGACCGGGAGGGGGGAAGAATGGCTATTTATGTTAAGGAAGGAATACTGTGTACCAGGGAGGAGGGAGAAGAGGGGAGGCCAGAAACTGTTTGGGCATTGCTCCAAAACCCGAGGGGTTAGAAGCTCAAGATGGGGGTGGTGTACAGGCCACCCTCACAAAGCAAGGAGTTGGATAGGAAGCTGTGGGAGCAAATCGGGAAGGTCAGTGGCAAAGGGAGTACAGTTATAGTGGGAGACCTCAACCTATCTGGGGTTGACTGGCGGACGGTAACTGCAACAAACGCCAGGGAACAGGTATTGCTGGGGGCAATCCAGGACAGCTACCTAATGCAGGGAGTGACGGAGCCTACCAGGGAGGGGAACATAGTGGACATTGTGCTAAGAAATGGCAACCAAGTCCAGGATGTTGTAATACAGGACCCTCTAGCAGGAAGTAACCACTGCTTAGTGTGGTTCCTCCCCAACACAGGGAGGGAGTTGGCTAAGACCAGCACAAGAGTGTTAGACTTCAGGAAGGTGGGCGTTACCAGAATGGGCTGCATCCTAGAGGGGTATTTAGCTGGAATTAGCCCAGGGATGGATGCAGAACAGAAGTGGGCAGTCATTAGGACTGGGCTGAATGAGGCCATGAACACGTGTGCCAAGTCTCGGAGTAAGCAGTTCAGGTCAAAAAACCTAGCTGGCTCAGCAAGGAAGTGGAAGGGAAGGTGAGGGAAAAGAGATTGGCCTTCAGGAGATTCAAAAAATCTGGATGTGAGGAGGACAGGCAGGTGTTCGCAAAGGCATCTAGGGAGATGAGTATGTCAGTCAGGGCATCCAAGGCAGCAAAGGAGCTGAAATTGGCTCAGGGGATCAGAGAGGGGGAAAAGGGGTTCTTTAAATACATAAAGAAGAGGAGTTGTAGGGATGACACTGTTAGAGTCAAGAGAGAGGGGGATGGGCAGAAAAAGGGGAAGACGAGGCAGAGGCACTCAATGAGTACTTCTGCTCTGTGTTCACAAAAGAAAGGGATGGACCAATACCACAAGGGAAAGGAGGGGGAAGGGGGCAGAGATAATGGATGGGGTCATCCAGGAGGATAGAATTCTGAAGGGCCTTAAAGCCTTGCGGGTGGACAGGGCACCAGGACCAGACTGAGTACACCCAAGGGTACTGAAGGAACTGGCAGATGTGTTGGTAGGCCCTCTGACAGACCTCCTCAACACCTCCGTGGAGACAGGGAATGTACTCTGAGACTGGAGGATGGCTCACATGGCACCCCTCCATAAGAGTGGACCCAAGGATGAACTGGGCAATTACAGACCAGTGAGCTTGACCTCTATAGTGAGGAAGTTGATGGAGAACATTCTGAAGGAGAGGCTGATAACCTATCTTGATAGTAATGGTCTACAGGATGAGAGACAGCATGGGTTTGTCTCGGGAAGATCTTGCCAAACTAACCTAATTGACTTCTTTGACTAGGTCACTAGGGCGGTTGACGAAGGCCACGCTGTGGATGCCCTGTATCTGGACTTTAGCAAGGCTTTCAACTTCGTGCCGCATGGGAGGTTACTGAGCAAATTGAGGGACATGGGGGCGGTGGAGAAACTGGTGGGGTGGGTTGGGAGCTGGCTTCAGGACAGACAGCAGAAGGTAGTTGTAAGGGGGAAGACATCCAAGCCAAGGCCTGTAACTAGTGGGGTACCACAGGGTTCGGTGCTAGGCCCTGTTTTGTTCAATGTCTTCATTGGCGACATTGAAGAGGGGGTCAAGAGTAAGATCAACCTGTTCACCAATTACACTAAGATTTGTGCAAAAGCAGACAGTGTGGGAGGGAGGGAGGAACGGATGCAGGAACTCGGGGAGGATCTAGCTAAACTCGAACAATGGTCAAAGGAGTGGCAGTTGGGGTTTAATGCTAAGAGCCTGTGCCCACCAGCCATCAGGCTTTGTTGAAGATGGCGGCCGTGCTGGGCTGCTTTCTGTCTGCTCTTCGAGAACAGTTTTTATGCTTGGAGTTTCCTGCTTCTCTTCACTTAATTGTTCGTTTTAAATTTTTACCTTAGGAGAGCATTATTCGATGTGTGTGTGCCTAAGTCTGACAGTGTCGACTAGAGCACCTAAAGCACCTAAAATTGCGAAGTTAGCTCCCGTAGCATAACTAGTATTTTAGTTAGAGTTTTTAGTTATAGGCAGGGCAGGGGAGTGAGATAGACGTAGGAGCTAGCTTTTTTATTTTGAGATTTAGAGTTGGCCTGCAGGTTTGCCTCATCTTATCTGTCCCCTGGAGTTGTGGAAAGCTGCCATTGCCTGAACTTTGTATCCTGTTCCATCTGCAAGTGATGGACGACGGAGTGGTACCTGTCCCAGTATCCGGCCTGTGTTGGATGGTGCCTGCTTTTACAACGAGACCGACTGCCATTGGGGTGGAAAATTGATTCCCCGGACTGCTGTTGCATTTCTCGTAGTCGGAGTTGGAAGAACCGGAGAATGGAGGCCTCAGGAGTGTCTGGAGGTGCCTCTTTAGTCACCATATGAGGGGGCCGAAGGAGCACCTGGCATCTGCTGCAACTGGACTTCCTTCCCAGGGGAACTCGGACGTACAGAGGGTGTCATCTGTGGTTCCTTCCCCTGGGATTTCCAACCCTGAAGTGAGGTTGGGGAAACTTTGCTGCGATGAGTTCCTCTCTGACACGTTCTTCTACCTGGCAGGAGTTTTACCAGCTAGAGAATATATGGGACTTTTTGAGGAATAGTGCGTGCTGACAGACGGTTTGCAGGATTATCTGCAGACTGTGCATCTAATTAACGTTTTCCATCTTTCCTGGAGCTGGTGAGAGGAGCTCCAGGTTGTTGAATAAGGTGTCTTCTCCAGGTGGACTGTACAGGTATTTTGCACGTCGTTTGGTTCCATAGTCATCTTGCCCAGTAGAGACTAAGGGCAGTGTGAGGGCCCATGGCTTCATGACTTTTTTGGGCTGGAACTGATTTTCTGCATTCATACTGTTTATTCAGTATTTTGAGACATTTAAGCCTGTCTTGTCGGGCATTATTTTAAATCCTGCAGGTTGCTGTCCTGGAAGGTTGGAAAGCTTGGCTCCTTATCTATTTTAGCTCCTTGTGGGTGTGTTTTGGGGTGGTTGTGGGGGGTATTAGGGTTTGGGGTCTTAGTTTAATGAGTGTTTGTGGAGTATGACTGGTTAGCCTTGTGTATTTCAGTTGTGTGAATGTTTGTATGACTGATAGTTGTCAGCTATTTATCGAGGCTTTCTGTTTGGGACAGTATGTGTCTGGGGAAGTCATGGGGGGGTCTGGGGGCTAGGATTGTGTACAAGGCATCAGCTTTTCTATCTGCGGCCCTTTACCAAATTTCCAGTTTCCACCAGCACAGTTTGTCACTGTGGGGAGGTCAGAATTAAGAGGGCACGCACTGATCGATTTTGGTGGGGTGCCTCGTACACTTCGGGTGGGGGTAGGATTGAGGTTATTGGGTGTAGAAGGCTCCCTGGGTGTCGATGGGTCCTAGAGAGAGGCCAGACGTGTTTGGTTTCTGTCCCCAGGGTTTCCACCAGACCGAGTGGACTAGTATCCAGAAGGGCTACACTGCCCACCAATTGCCTGAGGGCAGTGCTTTGCAATGCCAGATTGATCAGGAACAGGATCGCAGTTATAGCGGACTTGGTTTCTTCGGTTGATCTGGCTTACATTACTGAGACCTGGGTGGGTGACGATGCTGGCCCAGTTTTAGAGGTCGCCGTCCCCCCTGGTTACTCGGTGGTGCACTGCCCCAGAATGGAACGCGGGGGGCAGGGGAGTGGCCATCTGTTTTAGAGCTGAAGTTGGCTTCACTGTGCACCAAGTGGGAAAACCGGGTTCTTTTGAATGTGTGGCCGTATGTGGGGGTCTGGGTGCAGGTTGCAGGATTCTCCTGATTTACCGACCCCGGCGACAGGAGAATTCCTGCAGGAGGTAGCCGACTTTGTCATCAGCGAGACATTGGAGTCCACCAGATGTTTAGTTCTGTGGGACTTCAATGTCTGGGCCAACGATGAATCTTCTAGTCTAGGTTACAATCTCCTCCAATTGATGTCATCTCTGGGCCTGTCGCAAGAAGTTTCTTCCGTGGCCCACGAGGGCGGTTACATGCTGACCTGGTCTTCTCGTTTTGGGCTTGAGATTAGTAATCTCAAGACTGATTGGGCCATTTGGTCCGACCATTGCACAGTGGAGTTCTCATTCGGGGCCCCCACTGAGAGTCCTCCCGCTGTTGGGATGATGAGCTACTGCCCTTTGAGGGGTTTGACCCTGGAGGGATTTCTGGCGATATCAGATCTATCCAGTGTGCATATTGCATGTATAGGGGGTACGGGTGAGGCTGTTGCCGCCTATAATAGGGCGATGTTGACTGCGCTCAACTCTTGCACTGGTCCATGTATGACCCAAATCTTCTTACTTGAGGTCCCATAGGTTGATGGGGAGCTCAAGATGATGAAGATTGTAGGTCGGAGGTTAGAGTGCTGCTGGCAGAGATCCGGGCTCAATGTGGACAGACTGGCCCTGCGCTCTCATTATGCTGAGTATCAGGGGGCAATCACCCGTAAGAAGGCAGAGTTCCTTTCCAGGGAGATTGCTGTTAGGAAGAATCGAGCAACTGTACTTTTTTGGACTGTGGACAGGTTGTTAAACCCAGCCTGTCTGCAGCTGAAAAAAGATTTTCTAGGGACATGGATATGTTGTTCATCCACACTGTCTGGCAGATTCCTTGCCACTTTAAATCTTGCCGGAAGGTCTTCAAGCTGGCTCCTCCCACCCACCCGGGTGGTAAAACTATCGGCTGTGCCCCATGATGCCAGATCTTCCTTACCTCTTGGAAGCTCAGGTTCCCTCCTTAGCGCTCTGAAGTATAGACTGGATCCAATTCTTGGTTTGCCTGAAACTCATTCTTAAATTTTCAAGACTTCGGTCAAATTACTCCCTCGTGGCTGCGATGGACAAATCGACTCCTGGTTTTCGGCTGTGCCCATGTGGGCAGAAAATGTCCAGGATGGATCCGCACTCCACGTGTGTCTACTGCCTCGGCCTAGACCGTGACCCGCAGGCCTGTGAGTTATGCCGTTCGTTTTCAGCCAACATCCTGGAAGACCATGCTGCCCGGTTACAGCCTGGGCACCCCGAGAAGCGCTACCCACCGGTGAAGTCCAAGGAGGCCCATTGGGCGGTGTCCGTGGCGGCTGGCTCGGCTGAGCAACTTGAGCAGATGATCGCCCTCGAGGAGGAGGTGGCCCAGGCTGCATCTTCATCTTCCTCGCTCGCGCCATTTATCCCGCTCTCTCTGCGATCCTCCTACACAGCTTCTTTTAAGAAGCTTTGCCAATCCCTCTCCACAAACGGAGAGGGGCCATTGGGACATTCTTCTCGGTGCAAAAAGAAGGACTCGAAAGGTAAGTCCCACCGTCGGCGTTTGTGGGAGCGGGAGAGGTCCCCTTCCCCGGACAGTGGACACTCGACTTTGGTCGAGGTTGCGGCTAAGGCTGCTGGCTTCACGGTGTCCCCGTCAGGTCAGCCGGCCGAGACACCCGACGACGCGGTCGAGATTTTTCTCGACCCATCGGACGGGCTGTCAGCTGGTGAAGCCGACAACCCTTCTTCACCGGTTCCCCCGGTGGAGACTGAGGACTTGCCTGCACCTCCCGTGTCGGAGTCCCCGGTCAAGGCTTCCGAGCCGAGGGAAGAATGGGTGTCCCCCGGCCCTTCCCAGACCCATCCTCGGAAACACCGAGGGTCTTGGTCTCGGACCTTGTCTCGGTCCAGCCGATCCCGCCGACATCAGTGGTCTCGGTCTCGGCAGTAAGCGGCGCTGCCGCTCGTCCTCATCTTCCTCCTCGGAAGAGGAGAGGCTTCTGTGCAAATTGCGTCAACGCTACGAGGACCTAATGTGGCAGCAGTTACTTCTGTTAGGAACAAGCCGTATGCGCCGCCTTCTCCGCCATCAAGGGTTTCACCGAATGGACGGTAAAACAACCCCTCGCTGTAGTCGAGGTGCCCAAGCCTGGGCCAGTTGTTCGGCCGAAACCAGCTGCCCCACCGATTGTGGTGGAACCTCCGCCTCCACAACCAAAATCGGGGGCGCCGACCAAGGACTCTCGGTCTGGTCAGGGTCTGCCCCACAGGTTGTCGGTCACCCTCACTCCCAACCATCCTCAGCAGATGGAGGGTGGCTCAGGCCCCAGGCAGCTCTTCGAGGACTCCTGTGAGTCTGACGACGACTCCTCCCTGTTTTCCAGGCCCCTTGACCTGGAGTCCTCCGGGGGGCAGTCGATGGAGGAGAGCCCATCGTCCTTTATGGGTCTGCTTCGGCTCATCTCGGAGTCCACCGGGATGCAGCTCGAGCCCGTATCCAAGCGGGCCAAGTATCTCCTGACAGAGATACTGGACCGAGGGGATTCACCCACGGAGGCCTTTCCGGTGGCTGAAGCCATTGTTAGCCCAGCCTTGGAGCTTTGGCAGCGGCCGGCTTCCTGTCCTGCGCCTTAGGTTAGGATGGCCAGGAAGTATGCGGTCCCTACTTGCTCTTTGTCCAGTTTTGGAACACCCCTCCGCCGAGGGGTTGGTCACCGATAGTGTTTTCCGGTGTTCTGGGAACGCTAGGGATGTGGATAAGCCCCGACAAGGAGTCCAAAAAGCTGGACTATGCCGGGCGCAAGGTGTACACTGCGTTCTCCCTTGGCCTCCGCCAGGCCAGCTCGGCCGTGCTGATGGCACACTTCTCCCACGCCCTCATGGGCTCCCTGGATGAGGTGATCCCTCATCTCCCGGCTGACCTGCAGACCACGGTCAAGCAGGTACAGGACCAGGGAAGGGCGGTGGCAAAGCAGCAGCTCCAAATGGCTCTGGACATTGGAGACTCCTGTGCCAGATCAGTTGTGGCCGCAGTGGCCATGCACCGCAGAGCATGGCTGAGGATATCCACCTTTACGGTGGATACCCAGCATAAACTGGTGGATATCCAATTTCTGGGGACTGACCTGTTCGGCCCTGGAGTGGAAGGTCACCTCCAGCGGATTGAAAAGTCCACTGCTACTCTGGACTCAGTTGCCTCCGCCCAGAAGGACAAGGGCCGTCGCCAACAACATAAGTTCTTTCGCCCTTCTGCGCCTGCGGCACGACCGGCCCAACAGCACCAGCATCAGGGCCAGCAGGCTCACGCTTGGCACCCCAAAGTAGCTTTGCGGCTTCCTCTAACAGGAAGCAGGGAGGAAAAGGCCCAGGAGGTCCCTCAGCCGGTCCCTCCTCCAAGTCTGCCCAGTGATGGGTTGATTGGTGTCGCCTCCAGCCTCGTCACTCCCCCCTGGGCTCCCCCTTGGGGGGGCGGCTCCGCCACTTCCTTTCCACCTGGTCCGCTATCACCACAGACCGCTGGGTGTTGGAGGTGGTAGGAAAGGGCCTGCCCCTGGAGTTCGAGCAGGCCCCGCCCTTCCGAGCCGTCGCCCCTCGGGGGGCTACGGGGTCTGCAGCCTCTCTGTCGGCTCGCTGAGCCGACGTTGCCCTGCTTCTTGAAAAAGAGGTGATCAGGAAGGTGGCGGATCCTCCACCAGACTCGGGGTTTGTGTCCAGGTACTTCCTGGTCCCGAAACGGACAGGGGCTGGTGCCCCATTCTAGACCTGCACGACCTGAACAGGTTCCTAAGGTCTCGGACCTTCAGGATGGTCACTCTGGCTCAGATAATCCCATCCTTGGAACGAGGCATGTGGTTCTGTTCTCTGGACCTCCAGGATGCGTTCTTTCACGTCCCAATCCGTCCGTCCCACCAGAGATTCCTCCACTTCAGGGCAGAGGGATCCCTTTACAAGTTCCGGGCCATGCCCTTCGGCCTTTCCCTAGCTCCCAGGGTCTTCACCAAATGCATGGCAGTGGTGACAGCATTCCTGCGACGCCGAAGGGTCCGGTTGTACCCCTACCTGGATGACTGGTGAGTGCGGCCTCCTTCAGAGTGCAGGTGGAGCAGTCCAGAGATCTGGCCCTCCAGGTTTTCTCTCAGGTTGGCCTCCTCATCAACGAGACCAAGTCGGAACTTGTGCCAAAGCAGGTGATACAATTCATCAGGGCAGAGCTCGACTCTCTACGAGCCAGAGCACGTCTCCCGGCGGACAGAGCCGAGGTTCTTTCCTCCTTTGCCCAATCATTTCAGGTTGGGCAATTGCACCCTGCCCGGGACTTCCTGCACTCCTAGTCCCCATGGCGGCCTGCACCAGCGAGGTCCATTGGGCCCGTTGGTACATGCGTCCCCTTCAGTGGGGGCTGGCCAGCCAAAGGTCACAGCACTTCAATTCTCTGGATCAGCTAGTGACAGTGACCCAGGGGATGTGGAACACTCTCTAGTGGTGGACCGTTCCAGCACATCTGCAGTAGGGCATCCTGTTTGTCCGCCCCGAGCTGACGGTCTCTCTATCGACCGATGCCTCTCTGATGGGTTGGGGTGCCCATCTGGGGGAGCACAGAGTGCACGGCCTCTGGTCCCCTTGAGAGTCCCGATGCCACATCAACCTGCTGGAGCTTCGAGCGGTTCATCTAGCCCTCACTGCCTTCGCTCCGTTTCTACGGGGTCAAGTGGTTCAGGTCCAGACGGACAATAGCACGACCATATACTACCTAAACCGCCAGGGCGGGACGCGCTCCATGCCTCTGTGCAGGGAAGCTTTCCGCATTTGGTCACTCATGCGCAGCCTGGAGGCTGATCTCCTTGCCATCCATGTGGCAGGAGCCTCCAACATTCTGGCCGATGCCCTAAGCTGGATAGGGGCTGCGTCCCACGAGTGGTTTCTCCTGTTGGAGGTAGTACAAGATCTGTTCTCCCACTGGGGCATGCCTCAGGTGGACCTGTTTGCCTCCAGGGAGAATGCGAAGCTGAGACTGTTTCATGCCCGCCCCCTCATCAGGGCTCGCTGCAGGGGGATGCCTTCTCGAGGCCATGGACTCCAGGCCTCTTCTATGCCTTTCCCCCATTTCCCTTGATCCACAAGGTGCTTCTCAAGGTGAGGAGGGACAAGGCGCAGGTGATTCTGGTAGCCCCAGACTGGCCCCGCCAGTTCTGGTATCCAGATCTCCTCAGTCTCAGGTCCAGGCTCCCGAGGCGGCTTCCAGCCCGCCCGGACCTGATCTCAGTCAATCAGGGGAAAGTATTCCATCCGGACCTTCAATCCCTGCACCTGACGGCCTAGTTCCTGAGCGGCTAGAGTTCCAGGCCTTGGGTCTTTCCGACGAGGTCCTCAACATTGTTTAGGCGTCCCGTAAGGAGTCGACCAGAAAATGCTACGCCATCAAATGGAAGAGATTCTCCATTTGGTGTCAGAGCAAGGGCCTGGACCCTTCCTCCTGTTCCTTGGCAAGCATTCTGGACTACCTGTGGTCCCTTTCTCAGCAAGGGCTTCGGTCGACGACTCTTAAGGTGCACCTGGCAGCCAACTCTGCTTACCGGGCGCGGGCCGGGAAGCAGTCGGTGGTGCAGAAGGAGGTGGTCGGGCGCTTTTTCAAAGGCCTTGATCACATATCCCCACCGGTGCAAGGACCTCCACCTCCGTGGGATCTACTGCTGGTATTGGCTAAGCCATGGGCTAGCCATTCGAACCGATGCACAGGTGTGACATCTCTCACCTGTCATGGAAGACCGCCTTCTTGGTGGCTATCACGTCAGCCAGAAGGATGGGAGAGCTCCAGGTGCTTTCCATCGAGTCTCCTTATCTGGTCTTCCACAGGGACAAGGTTGTCCTGCGTCGCCACCCGAAATTCCTTCCGAAGGTGGTGTCGGAGTTTCACCTTAACCAGGTGTTGACTCTGCCAGTGTTCTACCCCAGTCACACCTCGGAGGCCGAATATAGGCTCCATACTTTGGACCCTAGAAGAGCGCTTGCTTACTATAAGTAGCGGACGGCTGAAGTTCGGGGAGAGGTTCGCCAACTGTTTGTCACCTATGCTGAAGCCGCACCTAGCAGACCTGCAGCCAAGTGGGCGATAGGCAGGTGGGTCACCTCCTGCATAGATCTCTGCTACAGGTTGGCGGACATGGAGCCTCCCAGAGGGATAAGAGCTCATTCTGCCTGCCATACCGCTGCATTGGTGGCTGCCTCCAGGGACGTCCCTGTCCAGGAAATCTGCAGGGCTGCTACCTGGAAATCAGCACACACCTTCATCACCCACTACCACATCGACCTTGAGTCACGCCGGGATGCTGGTTTTGGGGCCTTGGTTCTCCAGTCTTTATTTCCTAAGTAGGGGGTGTGCGCCTTGCCTCCCTCCTCCCAGAGAACTGCTAGGAGTCTGCCAGACAGTGTGGATGAACAACATATCCATGTCCTAGAAATACAGGTTACTCACCTGTAACAGGAGTTCTAGGAATGGTATATTGTTCATCTATACGACCCACCCGCCTCCCTGGCTCGACGCACAACCTGGCTTCCAGCGGGCTAGATCTGGTGTCATGGGGCGGAGCTGAGAGTTTTACCACCCGAGTGGGTGGGAGGAGCCAGCTTGAAGACCTTCCGGCATGATTTAAAGCAGCAAGGAACCTGCCAGACAGTATGGATGAACAACATATACCATTCCTAGAACTCCTGTTACAGGTGAGTAACCTGTATTTTCCGATGCTTTATGCACAGAGTTTGCTTGGTTCTTCTCAGACAGGGTGTCCAACATCCAGTGGGGTGTTCCACCAGTGTGTCATAGTATGGCCGACAGTGACCACCTTCGGCATTCAGAGAGCACTCCCCATAGTGGGGGGAGTTTAGAACAGTGGAGGTGGCAGAGGTCATTGAGATTGCCCGCTGGCTAATGCACACATATTGTGAACTGGACCCGGTGCTGACGTGTTTTCTTATGAGATGTGTCGACTCCATTGGCCTGGTGTTTGCCTTGATTGTCCGGTGCTCTGACTCTGAGGGGGTGTTTCCAGATGCCTTGAAGGAGGCACTGGTTAGGCCGCTTCTGAAGAAACCATCGTTGGACCCTGACGTCAAGACGAATTACCATCCAATCTCCAACCTCCCATTTCTAGGGAAGGTTGTTGAGAAAGCTGTGGCGAAGCAGCTAGAGGAGCAAATTGTGACCTCTGACCTTTATGAGCCCCTTCAGTCAGGGTTCCGTGTGAGGCATAGCACAGAAACCGCTTTAATTCAGGTGCACAATGACCTCTTCAGGGCTGGAGATCAAGGAGAGGGGACAATTCTCATTCTCCTCAACCTCTCTTCAGCATTTGACACGGTAAACCATTGTGTATTGCTCGACCGCCTGAGGGAATTTTGTGGACTTGCCTTCACTGTCATCTGCTGGTTTGAGTCCTATCTCACAAACAGGAGGCAATGGGTAGTGATGGGGAATTTCTCCTCCTCCGCTAGCCTCCTGTCGTGTGGAGTACCTTAGGGTTCGGTCCTGTCACCAGTGTTGCTTGCCGTGTACATGCTGCCCCTGGGACAGCTCATTAGGAAATACAGTTTGGCTTTCATTGCTATGCCGATGATACCAACTGTATCTTTCCTTGCCCCTGGGACATCCAGCAGTGGAAGTGCTGAACAGATGTCTTGCTGAGATCAATGACTGGATGGTCTCCAGCTGGTTGTGTCTGAACCCGATAAAATAGAGGTACTGGTGGTGGAGTCAAACAGAAGGCATGATAGGATGGCCTCTGGCCCAGCTACCGGTTATTCCTGGGTTCTGTGCCATTGAAGGCCCTCCTCTAGGGTGCGTGATCTTGGTGTGACCTTCGACAGCGGATTGACATTTGAAGCTCAGGTGTCATCCGTTGTCCAGACCAGCTTTTACCATCTTAGGAATACGCCAGGATCAAGCCCTTAGTTCCGCTCTATGGACCTCCCACCTTGGTACATGCCTTCATAACATTTAGGCTTGATTACTGTAATGCTCTTACTGGGGTCTCAGTAGGTACCCTCCGCAGGCTGTATCTAGTGCAGAATGCAGCTGCCAGGTTGCTGACGGGGCTGTCTAAATACTGCCACATGACCCCGGTGCTGCGTGAACTGCACTGGTTGCCAGTCAGGTGGAGGATCCTCTTTAAGGTGAGCTTGCTCCCCTTTAAGGCCCTACATGGACTGGGCCCTGGGTACCTGTCTGACCTTCTAACACCTGCTGCCTTGGTCCGCTTCCTCTGTTCTTCCTCTAGGGGCCTCCTTGCGACTCCCAGGACAAGGCTGAAGACCACGGGCGACAGAGTGTTTAGTGTCACCGGCCCTGTCCTATGGAATTCCGTGCCTCCATCTGTAAGGGAGGCCCCTTCAGTTGAAGTGTTCAAGGCCCACCTCAAGGTCCTCCTGTATTGTCAAGCTTTCCCAGACACTGTCTATTAGTATTTACTTCTGGGATAGCCTCTTTAATGACTACTGTTATTTTGCCTATTTCATATTATCTGGATTATTTATTAGTGTTTTATATTGTATGTGTTGTATTTTATGAATAGTTTGTATTTATTGCCGGCCCGCTGGTATGACGTTTGGATTTCCACTTGCGGCCTTCCAGAGGCCGTTTAAGGGAACAAGCCGGTACTGGAGAGAGCGGCTAGGATCGAGGCCCATAGACAGCTCTCCTTCTCGGGGAGGGTAGGGGACTGGTCTGGTACCTGCTGGCTCCTCGAGGAGGGTGGGAGTATCAGGAAGCATGGCCCAAAGTTAACTGGGGAGGAGCTGGCGTGCGCGTATGTCGCAGCGTCTCGCTGCCCCAACAGAAAAATGGAAAATTGCTCGCTGGCGGCGGATGAGCCCGGCTCGTTCGAGTGCCATAAACAGATGCAAATGGCCCGCCTCGCCTGCATAAATTATGGCCCCATTGCATGTCACCTTTTGAATATCGGAAATTTGCGCATGGCGCAATGGTACTTGCGCCACCGCAAGTTTAATGCTCAACTCTGGCAACTTCCGGTGGCGCAAGTTCCACTGCGCATGCTGTGGCTGGGGGGTGATATTCAAAGGAGTTGCTCAATAGCGCAACTCCTTTGAATATCGCCCCGGCCACCCTGCGCAACTATTTTGAGCAGCGCAGGGGCTTGCGCCTCAGAATGGCGCAGTTTGAATATCTGGGTCAAGAAGTCTAAACATACTGCCTTTCCTATGCAGTGCATTAATACCTTAAGTTGCAATATTAAAAACAATGTTGCTATTCCTATACTATGCAAGGCAGTCCAGCTGGACGGGGAGAATTATTCATCACCTCCCCATACTTTTTTACTTTTTTATATATGTATACAGTACAAAAAAAAAAAAAAAAGACTATTACAGCTGTTTTTGAGAGTTTACCATCTACAATTAAAAAACAATGGTTTTTGTTTTTATGTGTGACCATGGTATAATCATTTTTTTTTAAATGCATTCTTAAAAATACGTACGTACGGTATTACCATCAATCCGGATCTTTTATAAAATCAGCTGACATTTTGTCATGCTTAGGATAAGGGAACCCAGGGACGCTTGGCTTCTTTTATCCTATGGAAATAATCTTGTATTACAGTAGTTGAGCTGTCTCTTCTGCCAGTAGAAGCTTGGGGGGAGGGGGTAAGCTACGCTTCCTTCCTTCCAGTGTAATGTCCACAAAGGTTGAAAGGAACATTGCTATCTCCCCATAGGGGTAAATACCAAAAAATGTGTATTTGCTAATAATTGTTTCTTATTTCCTAATTGGTTCCACATAAGGACTATTGCATAACTCAAGTCATTATTACCTCTGCAAGTGTAATGTTTTTAGCAAAATTACATCTATTTGTGAAACTTTAAATCAACTGAAAAAGGTCCAGTCAGTTTAAACTCTGCAATCAAGCTTATTGTTTCTACTTACTATAAAGTTAAGTCTGGGGTAGGGGCAATCCCCTAACTTCAGCAAGAAGATTCTTCTTCAATTGATCTTCAAGCAAGACATCCATCTTCTTCACTGCTGTTTGTTCCAAACATGGCTGATATTTTATGCAAACCTATTGCTTTACTATGGACTGTGTTTTTAATGGTTTATTGTAAACTATTACTTTTTTATGGACTGTTAATCTGTGTGCCAGGGTGTAATCAACTACCACAACACAAATGCCATGCCAGTGTGTGTGGCTGCTCCATTAAAGGACTCAATGCACAATCTAAAGCACCCCTGGCCAGTGTGTCTGCTAATCAGCCATCCAGCAGCCAGCAATATAAACACTAACTTTTCTACAAATTGGTGTGTGGACATACTTAACAGCTGGTCTAGCTGTGCATCAAAGCTCAAGACTGGATCACAGCAAAGCTACATGGACTAAAAACAAAAAATGGGTCTCTTGTTATAAACAGAGCCACACCAAAGGACAATGGTGTTTATGTGTTAACTCTGTCCTACTGTCTTTGGGGTGATAATAGTGTTTGTAACTATGCTGGTTTAAACAACTCATTACGTTTTGCAGTCTCAGACGCCATATACTTAACTGTAACACCAACCGAATGCCCAAATGTGACAACAGGGCCAGAGAGTAGACTTACATCAACACCTATTGATCAAATGCTTGTGAATAATGTAAAGTACAGTAGAGGGCATATAAATCTAGATTTCTCTGGCTGGAATATAAATGTTAACAGTAGTTGTGCATACATTGGTGTGTCAAAGTTTTATGCCACTATGTTAATTGACATGTTAAGTGCCATCATTTGGAGCTGTGATACCTCTCCTGTCTCTTAACGTGCAGTCATTTTTAAATTGAAAAAGATACTCATTTGATACAAAACCAACATCCTACACATAAGGCACAAACAGTTGTAAATTAATTGCTCAGTGAAAGTGATAATGAGCACTTGATTTATAGCTATGCAGGGGGACCCTTAGGAGTCCTGTCTTTTAAAGCTTTACTTGTGTTGCAAGTGATCTTAGTGTTCTTGGTAATTATAGGCCTGTGTCGCTTAAGACTTACTATTCGTAAAGTACATAGTGAGATGTACATGCTCCGAGGAGCTGTATTGTTGCACAAATAATAATTGGAAATATTGGGCCAAGGGGGGATTGTAACAAGGGATAAAGAAGTGTGTCGCAATATTTCAGCCTAAACCTCATTTTGGTCTAAAACATAATGTATCTATGTAACAAATATTGACCTATGAAGCTGGATCATATGAAACTTGTAAAGCCACAAGACAAACTAAACCACAAGTTGCAATATTAAAGTGTCTTTTGATATTTGTGTTGACCATGTGAGTAATATCAAACAGTTGCTTTATGTGTCTGCAAAGCAGAAACATAGGATAGAGTCTAAATTACCCTTCTGACTATCTTTAGTGTTTGTCATTATCAGGACAGACCAAAATGCTTGTATGCACATTCTTAAGTCCAAATCTATTTCTTCCTCCTAGACCTTGGTAACTGATAGTGACAGTTGTTGTTAGCCATATATGAAAATAGAATGTACACTATCTATACATTTGTGCTGACCAAAAGATGAGCTCATACATATACTAAAAGGAGAATTGCCTTTAAGTTGATGTTTGTACTTGTTATGAACCAATCATAGACAACCATAGAAAATGATAATGCTGTCTTCCACTATATAAGCAAGCCTGCATACACTGTTAGTTTGAAGAATGAAGGATGTACCACTTGTAATCTCTCGCTGTGATTATTGTTATAATCATTAAATTCTTCCGCCATCAGCCTCATCTCCGTTCGTCTCCTTTCTAAGTATTTGTAATTGATAATTTACTAACTGTAACAATAACACAACGCCTACAAGCAGCTATTCATAAAGCCTCAGAAACTCCCCTACTTACTAATCCATGGGACACTGTAAATTCCTTTGGGGAATTTTACGCTATCTTGTATTGCCAAGATATGCCCAGTAACTTGGATGACATTGACACTTTTTTGACAGCAGTCTACCTCCCTTGAATCCCTGAAGAACAAACAGAAGCTTTAGGCCACCTCACTACAACAGAAGAGGTCACACAGGTCATTAATGATTTTCAATTAGATAAAGCACCGGGACCTGACAGATTTTCACCTAATTTTTATAGAGTTTAAGGATGAGGTTGCCACTCCCACCCCCCCCACCTGACCACTTTATACAATTATAACTTTGGTAGGGGTTACCTGGATCCTATCCATCAGGAAGCTTAATTCCTAAGCATAGAAGAAAAAATTACTCACCTTAGTAATGTTGTTTCTTCTAATGGAGTCTTGCTATATTATGACAATTGCAGTTTGTCCCACCATTAGAACTGCTCCGGAGGTGAAAGGGTTAACTACCATTCTAAGAATGGAGTCTGGAGCGCGAGCTCGGTTAGAGAAGCTCTGTCTGGATAATTTCAAACTGAAACTGTCAGATCTTTACGAGCAAAAACACACTAAGGTTCTGTGTGGAAGCTGTAACCTACACTAGCCAACTGGCTACATAAATATTAACACATATTCCTGGTCCCAACACAAAGACTCAAGTCAGGGAACCAGAACACAATAAAATAAGGTAGAATAAAACACCACACCCCAAAAGGGGTGAAAAACAAATAATGGGCATAACCGGTGCCCACACTGGACTGCCCACCCCATACCCAAGTAGAAGTTCTGAGAGGGGCAGGCTGGGGGGGAGTTCATAATATAGCAAGACTCCATTAGAAGAAACAACATTACTAAGGTGAGTAATTTTTTCTTCAAACAACATGAAGTCTTGCTATATTATGACAATTGCAGAATACACAGCAGTACCTCCATGGAGGAGGGACAGAACCTACTTAGGGAACAGGCTCTGAAGCACGGCTGTGCCAAATCTAGCATCCCTCCTGGCCTGGATATCCAAGGAGTAATGCTTGGTGAAAGTGTGTACCGTTTTCCAGGTAGCTGCTTGACATATCTCTAAAATAGGGATGTCTCTGGCAGCAGCTATAGACGCAGCTGTACCTCTGGTAGAGTGAGCCCTCAGGCCTGAAGAGGGAACCTTTCCAGGTTTTTGATAACAAAATTGGATACAAGAGACAATCCACCTGGCAATGGATCTCTTAGTGGCAGGTTTACCTTTACCAACCTCACCATAAGTGAGAAAAAGTTGGAGGGATTCGAACCTATGACCCTTGGTACGCTCTATATAGTAACTAAGGGCCCTCTTAACATCTAAGCTGTGCAGCCTCCTCTTACCAGAGGAGGAATGGTCAGTGAAGAACACTGGAAGGGAGACAGATTGGTTAAGATGGAAGTCTGAAACCACCTTGGGCAAAAACTTCCTGTTAGTCCTAAGGACTACCTTATCCCTGTGAAAGGAAATAAAGTCAGTCTCCACTGACAAGGCTTGTAACTCACTTATGCGCCTGGCAGAAGTGATGGCCACTAGAAAAACAGTTTTCCAAGTCAAATACTTGAGCTCTGCAGAAGACATAGGCTCAAAGGGGGGTTGCATCAACTGAGCAATGCAAACATTAAGATCCCAGGCAGGGGCCGGGTCCCTGAAAGGTGGATTAGTATGAAGTAATCCTTTGAAAAACTTGGAAAATACAGGGTGAGTGGAAAGGAAGAGGCTTTCCTGCTGAAATAAAAGCAGAGACAGCTGCCAAATGCACTTTCAGGGTAGCTGGTCTCAGGCCCAAAGAATTAAGATGGACCATATAGTCCAAAACAATGGGAAAATCAGCAGATTCGGGAAATATGCTTCCCAGAGCACCAGATGGAAAACCTTTTCCATTTAGAATTATAAGTAGCCCTAGTGGAAGGCTTCCTAGAAGCCTTCAGGATGTCGAAACACCTTGAGAAAGGTGTGGTCAGCAAACTCTAACTCCTCAAGAGCCAGGCCTTGAGGTTGAGGGATTGAGATTGGATACCAAACCCTCCCTGGGCACAGATAACAGGTTGTGTCTCCTGGGGAGGCACAGAGGAAGATGGACTGTTAAGGACAGAAGGAGTGGGTACCAGGGCTGCCTGGCCCAATCTGGAGCAATCAGAATCATCCTGCAAGGCTGGGATCTGATTTTGACTAGCACCTTGAATAGGAGAGGGAAGGGAGGAAAAGCATATAGAAACTTCCCTTCCCAATCTAGGAGAAAGACATCCAGAGGGACTGAGCCCATCACTGGGGGTCTGCAACAAAACAGTGGAAGTTGGTGATTGTCTGGGGCTGCGAAAAGGTCTATCTGAGGGGTGCCCCATCTGGCAAAAACTATCCCCAGTACTTGGGGATCCAGTGACCATTCGTGATGGCCCTGGGAAGTCCTGCTGAGAGCATCTGCCAGGACATTGTCCTTTCCTGGGAGGTGAACTGCTATGAGAGAAGTGTTCAGGGAATAAGCCAGAGACCACAACTTCATTGCTTCGGTGCACAAGGCAAGACCAGTGCCCCTTGTTTGTTGATGTACCACATTGTGGTGGTGTTGTCTGTTCTGACTTGTACCACTTTGTTCTGAACAGATGCAGAAAACACTTGAAGTGCTAGAAAGACAGCTCTGAGTTCCAGCAAATTGATGTGGAGCAGAGATTCCTGAGGGGACCACACTCCCTGGGTGGAGAGGTCGCCCATGTGAGCTCCCCATCCCAGAAGGGATGCATCCGTAGTGAGGGTCAAGGAATGAGACAGAGGAATGAAGGGAACCCCAGTCTTAAATTGCTCTGATCCGCCACCACTGAAGGGCCTGGATCAGGGTTCGAGTTACTGGGACCAACCTGGAAAGGGGATCTTTCTCTGAGACAAAAGGCTCTCAAAGCGAAACTGAATGTCCCTCATCTGAAATCCTGCTCCTTGCACTACAGCTATGGAAGCAGCCATGTGCCCTAGGAGCTGTAAGAAGTGCCTTGCTGGTCGAGAGACCTGCAGAGTGAAGGAGGAGGCCAGGGCCACCAGGTTCCTTACCTCTCTAGGGTAGGAAGGCTCTGGCCTGCTTTGTGTCCAATTCTGCACCTATGAAGGTGAGTACCTGAACAGGTTCCAGAACTGACTTTGGAAGATTGAGCAAGAAGCCCAGAGAGGTGAGCAGCTGCTGGGTAACTTGCAGGTGAGATTGACCTGTTCTGGAGACTGGCCTACAATGAGCCAGTCGTCTAGATAGGAAAGACAGCAATCCTTTGCCTTCTTAAATGAGCAACTGCTACTGCCAGACATTTTGTGAATACCCTTGGGGCAGAGGAAAGGCTGAAGGGCATTGCTCTGAACTGGTAGTGACCTGAGGGCAGTTCGAATCTGAGGTACTTTCGGTGGGAGCTTCTGATTAGAACATGGAAATAGGAATCCTTGAGGTCCAGGGAAGCTAGCCAGTCCCCTGGCCTTAGAGAAGGTAAAATCATTGCCAGAGCACCATTTTGAACTTTGGTTTCAAAAGGTGCTTGTTCAGATATCTTACGTCTAAAATGGGCCGCCATTCTCCTGTCTTTTTTGGGGTAAGGAAATATCTGGAGTACAGACCCTTGGCCTGGTGTAGGGGGGGAAACCCTTTCTACAGCTCTGAGAGCTAGGAGGGTTGAGACCTCTGTTTCTAAGGTAAAGGTCTCTAGAGGGTTTGCAGGTGGAAAAATTCTGGCTCTCATCTTTGGAAATGTTTTGAAGCTGAGAACCAGACCCTGGCTTACTACTTCCAGCATCCATTTGTCTGAAGTTAGAGACTCCCAGTCCTGGGCGAAGTAAGCCAGCCTGCCCCCTACAGGAAGTGGAGAACAGGCCCTGGGCACCCCATCAGGGTGCCTGTTTGGCTGGGGCTTTAGGCTGAGGGGTGGGAGCAGACCTACTTGCACCCTGTCTGCCTCTGCCTCTGAAGAACCCCTCTGAGCATAAGCGAAGAAGCCTGGGTTTGGTAAAAGGCCTGTGAAAGGCCTACCTCTACCCCTGGGGTCTGTTTCTGAGGGTGACTTGCCACTCCTTGGCTTGTCACTCCTATAAGTTGTTCTGTATTCATCCATTTTCTTCATGTAATTCTCTGTTTGCTCCCCAAACAGAGAATTCCCACCACAGGAAAATCCATGGCCTTAGTCTGGGTATCCTGTGACAAGTTAGTACACCTGAGCCAAGCTAACCTACGAAAGGCCACAGATGTAGCCATGACTCTAGAGGATACATCATTAGAATCCACAGCTGCATGGAATTGCACCTTGGAAGCCTCAATACCATCAGTAGCCACCTGCTCCAGCTCCTGCTCCTTGGCAAGCTGGCCAGGGGCCTGTTTAGCTAAAGCCATGACAGTGTCCCATCTAGATTTTTGGTATCTTGCCACATAAGCCATGTAATTTGCTTGTCTGAGTCCCAAGGACGCTGCCATGTATTGTTTTTTAGCCATGGCATCAATCTTCCTGGAGTCCTTGTCAGGAGGATGTGAAGCCAGGGGAATGTTAGCTTTACCACAGGCAGCAGCCTGAACTACTAACATGACTGCATTGCTGTGAAAGAAAGTCTGTATCAGGACCTGACAAAGTGTACCTCCTGTCCATCTTTTGTCAACAGGAGGTACAGAATTAAGGCTTTTAAATTTTTATTGTTTGCTTCCTAAAAGACTTATGTAAAGGGATAGATAATCTCTAGACTCTGGGATATCCATCATTTCCACAAAATCAGGTTCCTCCTGCTCATCCACAGCTTCCTCTAATGGGAGCTGGAGGGTTTCAGTAACCTTTTTATAAAACAAAAAATGAGAAGGGGACTCAGAAAGCATAGGGGGAGATTCTAAAGGTCTGTCTGGGGAGATGTTCGGTTCAATGGGCACATCCAGACTCTCAAAGTCACATTCACACTGTTCATAATCCTCCGCCCCCTCCTCTGGTTCATAAAAATCTCCAATATCATATTTTTGAACCGGTGGAACCGACCGAACCGACCTCCTACCAGACAGTGGCGGTTCAGACGGAACCGGAGAAAGTGACTGTACAATTTGTATAGCTTTTGCTATTTCTGCAGCAGTTGGAGAAGGAATTTTAGACTCCATACCTGCTGATTTTTTAGTTTTCTTACTGGAACTGGCTCCTCAGAGCCAGCTTTATGTTTGCTCGAGGAAGTCTCGCCCTGGTCAGAGGGCACTCCCTCCGGTTCGGTTGGCACCGAACCGGGCTGGCCATCCGGGTCAGTGGACTTTTTGGCCTCTCGTTCCCTGAGCCTGCCCACTCTCTTATCCAGGGTGGCTGCAGGGAAATTCTTACAAATCTGGCAGTCTGAATTGAGGTGGTCAAACCCCAGACAATAAACACATGTAGTGTGTGGGTCAGCCTTGGCAAAGGCTTCCCCACAGACACTACAGTGTTGAAACCCAGTGGGCCCGATTTTTCTTTTGGGTTTCTCAGACACGATGCCAGCCTAACCAACAAACTTGCCCTTTTAACGGCAGTGCCAGGCAAGACACCCTTATCGGTTCCCAACCGTGTCATGGGTCGTGGAAAAAAACGTAATGAAATCCGGTTTTTTTAGAACCGATAAGAACCGGGAACCGCACTCTAAAAGCTTTAAAATGTTTATACTTTAAAGTTTTAACCAACCTGATCGGTTCGAACCGAACCGATAAACATTTACAAGTTCCACACAGAAAAAAAAAACCTGTCTATACTTACAATACCACAGACAGAGCTTGAACCGATCGGTTTGCAGTTAAAATTAATAATAGTCGCGGTTAAATTTAACCGAGAAAATACTGTTTAAACCGAGAAATGAACCGAGCAGAAGGAGAAATCTCCAGAGCGACTGTTCAGTGAGGCGGAGTAAAGAATCTGACAGTTTCAGTTTGAAATTATCCAGACAGAGCTTCTCTAACCGAGCTCGCGCTCCAAACTCCATTCTTAGAATGGTAGTTAACCCTTTCACCTCCGGAGCAGTTCTAATGGTGGGACAAACTGCGATTGTCATAATATAGCAAGACTTCATGTTGTTTGAAACATAGAATCTGTCAGCAGATAAGGACCATATGGCCCACCTAATCTGCCCATTTCCCTACTCACTACTGCAGCCCCAGATCCTATTTGATCTGTGGCTCTCCTGCTCTGCACATCTCCAGGGTACCTTTATGTCTATCCCATTGCACTCTTGAACCCCTGTGTTGTTTTCACCCCACCACTTCAGCTGGAAGGCTGTTCCATGGCTCCACCATCCTTTCAGTGAAAAAGTACTTCCTAACATTATCCAAGCCTTCCACCCTCCAGCCTCATATCATGTCCACTTGTTCTTGTGCAGTTTTCTCTGAAATATGCTTTCCAACTGTACCCTGTTTATTCCCCTAAAGTACTTGAAAGTCTCTATCGCATCTCCCCTCTCCCCTTCTTTCCTCCAGTGAATAGATAATAAGGTCGTTAAGTCTTTCCTCATAGGGCTTCTGGTGCGGTCCATATACCACCTTTGTTGCCCTTCTCTGGACTGCCTCTTTTCTGTCAATGTCCTTCTGGAGATGTGGTCTCCAGAACTGGACACAGTACTTCTGCTGAGGCCTCACCAGTGATCTGTACAGTGGTATCACCACCTCTTTCCTCCTTGTTATGCCCCTTCCTATGCACACCAACATTCTGTTTGCTCTCCCCAACGCCTTTTCACACTGTTTGGTCACCTTCAGGTCGTTAAATATGATAACCCCCCAGTCTCTCTCTTGATGTGTAGAGGCCAGAATTTCCCCACTCATCCTGTACTCTTCCCTTGGATTCCTGTCACCCAGGTGCACGATCTTAACTTTTTAGCACTGAAACTCAACTGCCAGACACCCAACCACTCCTCTAATAGGCGTATGTCCTTTCTCATTTTTTCCACCCCCTCCGGGGTGTCCACTCTGTTGCAGATCTTGGTGTCAACTGCTAAGAGGCACATTTTTCCCTCCAGATGCTCTGCAATGTTGCTAATGAAGACACTGAATAGGACTGGCCCCAGCACCAACCCCTGTGGCACCCCGCTGGTCACCTCCCTCTCCTCAGATTTCATGCCATTTACCACCACCCTCTGAATTTTTTAATTTTTATTTTATTTATTAAATTCTCGGATTACAAATACCTTTGAGCAGAAACTGCTCGTTTACAAAGGTTCCACGTCAAAGGATGAGGGTCAACATACATACAGAGGGAGTAAAAGAATGCACAATAAACAACCAAAACAACTAAAAGAAAAAATAAAGATACTCAGTTATAACATACTTTGAGATAATATTCATATAACAAGCAGCTTGAGTAGGCAACTGGCTGCAGTAACAATAAGAGATGGAGGGCACCATAGGCAGTTAGTATTGCAGGCGTGCAACCGGGAGAGGACGTTGGCAGGCTAATGGGCCACTGTCCGATGGTGGTGGAAAATGTCTTGTACCAGTGGAGATGCGAAGCATGAAAGGAGTCACAAGGAATGTCTCTCCCCAACGCCTTTTCACACTGTTTGGTCACCTTCAGGTCGTTAAATATGATAACCCCCCAGTCTCTCTCTTGATGTGTAGTGGCCAGAATTTCCCCACTCATCCTGTACTCCTCCCTTGGATTCCTGTCACCCAGGTGCACGATCTTAACTTTTTAACTTTTGTATGTATGTTGTCCCTTAGCTGGTTCCCAACCCACTTTACCACCGCAGGACCCACTCCCAGGCTCCCCAATTTATTTAGCAATCTCCTGTGCGGGACAGTGTTCAAGGCCTTGCTGAAATCCAAGTAGGCCACATCCACCACCCTGGTTACCCAATCAAAGAAATCTACAAGATTCGTCTGACAGGATCTTCCCACTGAGAATCCATGCTCTCTTGGATCCTGTGCCCTGCTATCCTTCAGAAACTTCACAATCCTCTCCTTAAATAAGGACTCCATCAGTTGCCCAACTACCGAGGTCAGGCTTACAGGCCTGTAATTGCCTGCCTCCTCTCTGCTTACATTCTTTAGCAGAGGGACCACATATGCCCTCCTCCAGTCCTCAAGTACCTCCCCTATCTCTAATGATGCACTGAAAAGAGCAGCCAGTGGTTCCACCAGCACTTTCCTGAGTTCCTTTGGTACTCTGGGGTGGATCCCACCTGGCCCATTGCCTTATCTGCTTTTATCCCCCATCCCCGAGGTTCTAATAGAACTCATTCCACCATGAATGGCCTGGTGTCTACCTCCCTCCCCTAAACCCGACAAAGATCATGAACACATGGAGAATTACAAGCTCATATCCCTTTTAAACTTGGATGTGAAAAACTTAGCTAAAATACTGGCGGACAGGTTTACTAAAATTTGGCAACCCTTAATTGGACATGAACAGGTAGGCTTTATGGAAGGCATTTAGCATAGAAAGGCTCGCATCTCAAGTTAGCTGGTCACAAAATATCCATCACAAGTAATTATGTGAGATAGTTAACCTTGACAAAGTGCCACTTTAAGGCACGAAACGCTGTTGGGTTTTTCAGACTGTGGGACACTTATATGCCTAGCTTCTTTGATATCTATATTCATGTGAATAAATATGGTTCGCATTTTTTCACAATGCTTGTGATGGATATTTTGTGACCAACTAACTTGGTGTGCAAGCCTTTCTTTGCTAAATGCTGGTTCAAGTTTGTTTGGACCATGAACCAACTTTATCCAAGGAGACCCTACTGTAACTTACTGACCTTTACGGAAGGTAAGCTGTCTCAAGACCATCTGAGGAAACTTTGTTATTTAATCTCTGCATCTGGAGATATCAAGGCCCCAGCAGTCCTGTTCTCTGTTGATGCAGAGAAAACATTTGATACAGTAGTGTGGGACTACTTATTTACCACGCTGGTAGCACTTGTTTTCCCTGCTACATTTACTGCATGGGCGAAACTCTGTATTCCCAGCCCACGACCCAGATATGCTGCAATGGTCTCAAATCACCCGCCTTTTGTTTAAGCAAATCCCAGCCTCCCCTCACAAAACATGGTAATTAGTGAGGTAAACACCAGGGTAGAGAAGTTATTAGGAAGCAGAACAGAGGTAAATGTAAAAAAAGGTAAAGGCAGTAAGGACAGGAATGGGGCTAAAAGGGGTTAGGCTATCAAAAAGTGGAGGGTGATGATTACCAATGCCCGTAGTCTGTGTAACAAGTTCCCTGAACTAGTGGCCTTGATGGAAGAGGGATGCCTGGATATTGTGGCAGTCACAGAAACATGGTACACAGAGAACCATGACTGGGATGTCAGCACCAGGATACACAATCTCAGGAGGGACAGGGAGGGTAAAAGAGGAGGAGGAGTAGCTCTCTATGTAAAGGAAGGGATCAAAGCAACAGAACTAAAGAGTAAACAGGGAGCAGATGAGGCACTCTGGGTCACCCTGGAGACAGGAAATGGCACCACAATCCATCGAGGTTGTATACAGACCCCCATCTCAGGGGAGGGAATGGACAAGGAAATGATAGAAGGCTTCCTTAGAATGGCAGAAAAAGGGGAGATATTGTTGATGGGGGACCTGAATATGCCAGATGTTAACTGGAGCACCTTTGCTGCAGGCACATCCAAGAGCAGGGTCATTTTTGATGCCCTACAGGGGGCATGCCTCAGACAGCTAGTATTGGAACCCACTCGGGAGGGAGCAATCTTAGACCTGGTACTCTCAAATGGGGACGAAGAAAGAATCTCAGATTTAGAGGTGGGTAGCCATCTGGGAACAAGCGACCACCAAACAGTGTGCTTCACGATAAACACAGCCATACAATCAAGCCATACAAAAGCAAGAGTATTGGACTTTAGGAGGGCTGACTTTGGGAAAATGAGAGAGTGCCTTAGAAAAGCACTAGCAAACAGGCAAGAAGGAGGGGTGGAGGAACAATGGGGAGTAATCAAAACAGCCATCACAGAGGCAACAAGCCTTTGTGTAAAGCAAATCAATAAAACACAACGAAGGAAAAAAATGCTATGGTTCTCAAAAGAGGTGGCAGGGAAGGTTAAGGAGAAAAGGATAGCATTCAGGAAATATAGACATAGACTTTGACGGCAGATAAGGACCACTTGGCCCACCCAGTCTGCCCATTTCCCTACCTACTGGATAAGCTGCAGATTCTAGTTAACCAACAGCCTATTTCCTGCAACCCCCCGTACTGTGTGCAGTTCTGGAGACCCCATCTCCGCAAAGACATTGACAGAGTGGAGGCTGTCTAGAGGAGGGCAACCAAAATGGTGCAGGGTCTGCACCAGAAGACATACGAAGAAAGACTAAAGGAGCTTAATATGTATACCCTTGAGGAAAGAAGGGAGAGAGGGGACATGATAGAAACTTTCAAGTACCTCAAGGGAATCAACAAAGTCCAAGAGGGTAGCATCTTTCAGAAAAAGAGATGTGCAAGAACAAGGAGGAAACACAGAAGGAGCAGGACAGAGAACTTTATCAGTTAAAGCAGAAAGAGGCTGGGAAGGCAGTCAGAATAGCAAAGGCCCAAACCGAGGAAAGTGTAGCCAATTCTGTTAAGAAGGGGGATAAGACCTTTTATAGGTACATTAGGGAGTGAAGAAAGACCAAAGGAGGGCTACTGAGGCTTAATAAAGGGGAAGGAATGTGGGTAGAGGGGGACAGTGAAAAAGCAGGGATACTGAACGAATATTTCTGCTCAGTATTCACAAAGGAAGAGGAGGGGGGGCGGTACCTAAACCAAACAAGAGAAACACTCTGAAGATGGGGTCGATACCAGTCCATTTACAGAAGAAAGGGTTCTGAAAGAACTAATAAAATTGAAGGTGGACAAAGCAATGGGGCCTGATGGGATTCACCCAAGAATTATAAAAGAACTAAGGGTAGAACTAGTGACACCGCTGACTACTCTCTTTAACAAATCATGGGAGGGTGGGGTGGTACCTGAGGACTGGAGGAGGGCAGATGTGATTCCTCTTCACAAAAGTGGGAGCAGGACAAAGGCAGGAAACTACAGACCAGTTGGTTTGACCTCAGTGGTAGGGAAAATGATGGAATCACTTCTGAAGGAAAGAATTGTTGAGTACCTAGAGGCCAGTGGGGCACAGGACCCAAGGCAGCATGGATTCATGATGGGAAGGTCGTGTCAGACAAATCTAATAGATTTCTTTGATTGGGTGACAAAAGTAGTAGACCAGGGAGGGGCTGTAGACATGGCCTACCTAGATTTTAGCAAGGCATTTGATACAGTCCCACACAAAAGATTAATACACAAGTTAGCCAGCCTTGGAGTGGGCCCCAAGGTGGTAGCCTGGATAAAAAATTGGCTAGACAACAGGACGCAAAGGGTAGTAGTAAATGGAGTACACAGTGATGAAAGGAGGGTTACTAGCGGGGTACTGCAGGGTTCAGTACTGGGACTGGTCCTTTTAATGTATTTATAAGTGACATTGCAGAGGAACTGGAAGGAAAAGTATGTCTCTCTGCAGGCGACACAGAATCTGCAACAGGGTTGATACACAAGATGGAGTGGAAAGGATGAGAAGGAACTTGGCAAGGTTGGAGGAATGGTCAAATGTATGGCAGCTCAGATTCAATGCAAAGAAGTGCAAGGTAATGCACATGGGAAACAAAAACCCAGGGGAAGAGTACACAATGGGGGGTGAGATACTGACAATAGTAAAAATGGAAAGGGACCTGGGGGTGATTATATCAGATGACCTAAAGGTGGGCAAGCAATGTGAGAAGGCAGTAAGGAAGGCTGGGGGATAGTGGGATGCATAGGAAGAGGCATCAATAGTAGAAAACAGGAAGTTATCCCTCTGTACAGACAGTTGGTGAGACCCCATCTGGAGTACTGTGTGCAGTTCTGGAGACCCCATCTCCACAAAGACATAGACAGAGTGGAGGCTGTCTAGAGGAGGGCAACCAAAATGGTGCAGGGTCTGCACCAGAAGACATACGAAGAAAGACTAAAGGAGCTTAATATGTATACCCTTGAGGAAAGAAGGGAGAGAGGGGACATGATAGAAACTTTCAAGTACCTCAAGGGAATCAACAAAGTCCAAGAGGGTAGCATCTTTCTAAAAAGAGGCGTGCAAAAGACAGGGGTACAATTTGAAAGATAGAGAATGACTCCAGAGGTAATGTGAGAAGTATTTTTTCATGAGAGGGTTGTGGATGCATGGAACAGCCTCCCTGAGGAGGTTGTGGAGTCAAGAACAGTGGGGGAATTCAAGAATGCATGGGACAGACATAAGGCAGTCCTAGTGTGGGGGTAGGAGGAAATAAGCTGTTAGTTAACTAGGATCTGCAGCTTATCTGTTAGGTAGGAAAATGGGCAGACTAGGTGGGCCAAGCGGTCCTTATCTGCCGTCAAATTCTATGTTTCTAAAGGTACTAGACAGGGTTGTCCCCTCTCCCCCATATTATTTCATTTATACATACAGCCCATTACAAGAATCATTCTAACAGATCCTGGAGTTTCCAGGATTAAAATTGGGGACCAGAGATATGCAGTTTCTATGTACTGTATGCAGATGATGTTCTGCTTCATCAGGAGAATGCTGTGGTCTCCCTCCCTGCGGTTTTTCACATCCTTAAAGAATTTCCACTATTGCAGGATACAAACTTAACATGTCTAAAACAGTGATAATGCTGCTTAGTGCTTTTTACCCATAAAGCGGATATTATGCAATGGGGTGGGAAGTGGGTTCCCAGATCATTAACATACTTGGGTTTAGAGATTAGTAGAGATTGCAGTCAGTTACTAGACTGTAATAACACCTAGCTGCTTACCCAAACTAAAACTGATCTATTTTGATGGTCCATACTCCCTCTTACTGTCTGGGCGAGAACTAATATCATTAAAATAAATGTTTTACTTTGCCTTTTTATATCCCATTACTATGTTGGGCTTATTTCTCCATAGGCATTGGTTTGTCAAATTGAGGACTCTC
The DNA here is from genome assembly GCA_016271365.2 of Neoceratodus forsteri. Lineage (NCBI taxonomy): Eukaryota > Metazoa > Chordata > Ceratodontiformes > Ceratodontidae > Neoceratodus > Neoceratodus forsteri. The sequence continues at coordinate 1,846,338,755 of CM057456.1, forward strand.
CTCTCTTCATTTATATGGCCTAAGGGACCTCTTCAGAGAGCTTACGCAAAATTGACACCGGCTAAACTTCAGGGTGGATTACAACTCCCTGACTTTTATCTTTATTATTTGGCCTCATGCGGCTGTTATGTACTATGGTGGAGAAGAAAAAAATTACTCACCTTAGTAATGTTGTTTCTTCTAATGGAGTCTTGCTATATTATAGACATTAGCAGTTTGATCCAGCTCTAGAACTGCCCCGGAGTGAAATGGTTAAAACCATTCCAAAATAGAATTTTGGCACGAGAGCAGCTCTATCTGTGTCATTTCAAACTTGAACTGTCAGATTCTTTACTCCGCCTCAGTGAACAGTCGCTCCGGAGATTTCTCCTTCTGCTCAGTTCTTTTCTCGGTTTAAAAGTGTTTTCTCGGTTGGATTTAACGAGAATAGTTTTATTTAACCGCAAAACCGTTCGTTCAAGCTCTATCTGTGGTAACCGTAAGTAAATGAAGGTTTTGTCTGTGTGGAACTTGTAAGTTATCGGTTCGGTTTTGAACCGATCAGTGGATTTAAAACTCATTTAAAACTAAAAGTTACTATTTTAGAGTGCGGTTCCGGTTCTTATCGGTTCTAAAAAAAACGGATTTATTACGGTTTTTTCCAATACCCGTGACACGGTTAGGAACCGATAAGGGTGTCTTGCCTGGCACTGCCAGTAAAAGGGCAAGTTTTTGGTTAGGCTGGCATTATGTCTGAGAAACCAAAAGAAAAACCGGCCCACTGGGTTTCAACACTGTGATGTTTGTGGGGAAGTCTTTGCCAAGGCTGACCCACACACCACATGTTTATTGTCTGGGGTTTGACCACCTCAGTCAGACTGCCAGGTATATGAAATTTCCCTGCAGCCACCCTGGAAAAAGATTGGGCAGGCTCAGGGAGCGAGGCCAAAAAGTCCGCTGACCGGATGGCCAGCCCGGTTCGGTGCCAACCGAACCAGAGGGAGTGCCCTCTGACCAGGGCCAGACTTCCTCAGGCAATAGAAAAGCTGGTTCTGAGAACCAATTCCAGTAAAGAAACAAGAAAATCAGCAGGTCTGGGTCCAAAATTCCTTCTCCAACTGCTGCAGAGATAACAAAAGCCATACAAATTGTCCAGTCACTGTCTCAGGGTCCGTCCGAACCACCACTATCTGGTAAAGGTCGGTTCGTCCGGTCCCAGTGGTTCAGGATTATGATATTGAGAATTTTATGAACCAGAGGAGGAGAGGAGGATTATGAACAGTATGAATGTGGCTGGGAAGGTCTGGGTGTGACCATTGAACTGGACATCTCCCCAGACAGACCTTTAGAATCTCCCCATGCTGTCTGAGTCCCCATCTCATTTTATGTTTTATAAAAAGTTGCTGAAACCCTCCAGCTTCCTTTAGAAGAGGCTGTGGATGAGCAAGAGGAGCCTGATTTTGTAGAAATGATGGATATTCAGAGTCTAGAGATTGTCTATTCCTTTACATAAGTCTTTTAGGAAACAAACAATTAAAATTTTAAAAGCTCCTAATTCTGTGCCTCCTGTAGATAAAAAGATGGACAGAAGGTATACATTGTCAGGCCCTGATACAGAATTCCTTTCTCAGCAATGCAGTTATGTTGGGGTAGTTCAGGCTGCTGCCTGTGATAAAGCTAATATTCCCTTGGCTTCACATCCTCCTGACAAGGATTCCAGGAAGATTGATGCCATGGCAAAAAAACAGTATATGGCAGCCTCTCTGGGACTCAGGCAAGCAAATTATATGGCTTATGTAGCTAGGTATCAGAAATCTAGATGGGATACTGTTATGCAATTGGCCAAGCAGGCCCATGGCAGCTGGCTAGTGAACTAGAACAGGTGGCTGCTGATGGCATTGAAGCCTCTAAGGTTCAGTTTCATGCTGCTGTGGATGTTAATGATGTTTCCTCTAGGGTCATGGCCACATCTGTAGCTTTTAGGTAGGATTGGCCTGGCTCAGGTGTACTAGTTTGTCACAGGATACCCAGACTAAGGCTATGGATTTTCCTGTGATGGGAAATTCTCTGTTTGGAGAGCAGACGAGAATTACATGAAGAAGATGGATGAATATAGGACTACTTACAAAGTGCCCAGGCTAAGGAGGCGGCAAGCCACTCCTCAAAGGCATGCCCCAGGGGTAGGGGTAGGCCTTTTCACAGGCCTTTCTACCAGACTCAGGCCTCCTCTGCCTATGCTCAGAGGGCTTCTTCAGAGGCAGGGGCAGGCGAGGGTGGGCAGACCTGCTCCCACCCCGCAGCCTAAAAGCTCCTAGAAACAGGCACCCTGATGGGGTGCCCAGGGCCGATTCTCCTGTACCAGTGGGGGGCAGGCTGGCTTACTTCAGTCAGAATTGGGCTTCTTTAACCTCAGACAAGTGGGTTCTGGCAGTAGTAAGCCAGGGTCTGGTTCTCAGCTTCAAAAGTTTCCCAAGTTGAGAAGCAGACTTTTCTTACAAGTGCTTCAGAGACCCTCGCTCTGGAAACAGAGGTCTCATCCCTGTTAGCTCTCAGAGCAGTAGAAGGGTTCCTCCCTGCATCAGGGCAGGGGTCTGTATTCAGATACTTCCTTACCCCAAAAAGACAGGAGAATGGCGGCCCATTTTAGATCTCAGATATCTGAACAAGCATCTTTTGAAACCAAAGTTCAAAATGGTAACTCTGGCAATGATTTTACCTTCCCTAAGGCCAGGGGACTGGCTAGCCTCCCTGGACCTCAAGGATGCCTATTTCCATGTCCTAATCAGAAGATCCCACGAAAGTACCTCAGATTCGAACTGCCCTCAGGTCATTACCAGTTCAGAGCAATGCCCTTCGGCCTTACCTCTGCTCCAAGGGTATTCACAAAGTGTCTAGCAGTGGCAGTGGCCCACTTAAGGAGGCAGAGGATTGCTGTTTTCCCTATCTAGGCGACTGGCTCATTGTAGGCCAGTCCCCAGAACAGGTAAAATCTCACCTGCAGGTCACCCAGCAGCTTCTCACCTCCCTGGGTTTTCTGCTAAACCTACCAAAGTCGGTTCTGGAACCAGTCCAGGTACTCACCTTTATAGGGGCAGAATTGGACACAAAGCTAGCCAGAGCCTTTCTTCCCCAGAAAGGGTAAGAATTTAGTGGCTCTGGCCTCCTCCTTCACTCTGCAGGTCTCTCGACCAGCAAGACACTTTCTGCAGCTCCTGGGGCACATGGCTGCATCCACAGCTGTTGTGCAGGAGCCAGATTTCAGATGAGAGACATTCAGTTTCACTTGAGAACCTTTTGGTCTCAGAGAAGACCCCCTTTCAAGTTGGTCCCAGTGACTCGAACCTTGATCCTAGCTCTCCAGTGGTGGCAGGATCAGAGCAATTTAAAGCGGGGTCCCTTCATTTCCCCTTCTCCGACTTGACTCTCACTACAGATGCTTCCCTTCTGGGTTGGGGAGCCCATGGCGACCTTTCCACTCAGGAGTCTGGTCCCCAGGAATCTCTGCCCCACATCAGTTTGCTGGAACTCAGAGCTGTCTTTTAGCTCTTCAAGCTTTTTCTGCATCTGTCCACGACAAGGTGATACAAGTCAGAACAGACAACACCACAACAATGTGGTACATCAACAAACAGGGGGGCACTCGGTCTTCGGCCTTGTGCACCGAGGCAATGAAGTTGTGGTCTCTGGCCTATTCCCTGAACACTTCCCTCATAGCAGTTCATCTTCCAGGGAAGGACAATGTCCTAGCGGATGCCCTCAGTAGGATTTCCCAGGGCCATCACGAATGGTCCCTGGATCCTCAAGTGCTGGGGATAGTTTTTGCCAGGTGAGACCAAAAGGTTCTCAAGTGAAACTGAATGTCTCTCATCTGAAATCTGGCTCCCTGCACAACAGCTGTGGATAATATAGCAAGACTTCATGTTGTTTGAAAGGGTATTTCCTCTAATGAGAACAGTGACACCTTGCCCCCCTACAAGCAGATAGAAATCTCTCTTTGTAAACGACATGATAGCAGTTGAGGCCCTTATACAGTAAGTTGTTCAGTTTCTTAACTTCATGCTCCCCTGCATAATAGCCCACTGGGTGCATCCCTTCAAGCTTGTAGATGACTCCATGCATTCCAAGGCACAAACCCAAATCATGACCCTTTCCAACCAATCAAGTACTGTATAATCCAAATTTCTGCACTGGGAACCAGTTGATAGGGAATAATTTTCTCCAGGGGCTAACTTATCTCGGTTAGATCTTTTTCTGGATGGAGACACCTTTATTTCGATACTTTTTGACAATGGAATCATGTAGGTAATTTGTAGATATTTCCATTTGTACAGTTACATTTTCTCTCTCAAAAACTGAGCCCTAGACCGTGGCACCTGTCCAAATATGTAAAATGGGAAATTTTTATATCAACATACTGAGTAGAGGCATGCCATTTCTCTTCTTTATCGGTAGCTGAGAGACTGGGCATCCAGTGCCTAGAACTTACAGTTGAACTATTGGCAACAGGAGTTCCCTGATCTAGATGATCCTGATACAGCTGGCAAAGTTTAGTGCTGAGTATATAAATGTATAAAAACTGACAAGTTTCAGCTGACTCAATATAAACTCTTGAACAATATGGGCTAGATATTCAGACTGCACCAGGCAGGGGCACAGCGCAGCTGGGTTGAGCCAGGGCATAGTCCAGGCAATATTCAACGGTGCTGCGCCATGGCTCAGCACCGTTGAATATGGCACTGCGTCAGTGCAAGTGGCAGGTGGGGAGCAGGGGGATGTGTCAGCGTAAATGCGCGTGCACTAGGAACATCAACCGCGATATTCAGCGCTGGGCATGCAAATGAGGCCATTATGCATGCAAGGCGCAAATGGGTCCATTTGAATGTCATTATGGCCCCATTTGCATGCAGTGTGCCGATCCCCGGCGACTTGTGCCTGGCACCCTGCCAGGCTGCAGCCATCGGGGAACGGCGCCCCCTGCCCCTCGGCAGGCACCGCACCCCGTCGCCCAATCACGGGCATAAGCGTATACACTCCCTGGTGGTCCAGTGGACCGCTATCTCCTACCCGATTGCGGGCATAAGTGTATACACTCTCTGGTGGTCCAGTAGACCGCTATCTCCTGCCCTATCATGGGCATATGTATAAAATAACCCTGGTGGTCCAGTGGACCCTACCCAATGCCCTGGTCCAGTGGACCGATCTCAGTACCCGGCTCGCGGGTGGTAGTCAATCACCCTGTGGTCCAGCAGTACCCCCACCCGCCCACACAGACCCCGCTGCCCTGCACCCCAGTCAGCGGCGGGCGGCAACTCCGCCCAGCTGCCCGGCGACTGACAGAGTACAATGCGACTGTCGCCTATTAGTCGCTCGTGGGCCAATGGGCATGCAGACCATACTGTACTACACGGTCCTCAAATGTGAATGGTTCATTCACATTTGAACTGTGAGTACAGTCCGTCTGCACACCCATTGTGCCCACGGTGGGATACAACCAGGCGACAGCCGTGCTGTACGCTGTCAGTCTGCAGGTGGCTGGGTGGCTTGAGGGTGGGGAGCTGCCACCCGCCGCTGACCGGGGAGGTGCAGGGTGGCTGGGGTCCGATGGGCGGGTGGGGGCACCATTGGACCACAGGGTGACTGACTACCACCCACAAGCGGGCGTCGGAGATCAGTCCACTGGACCACCAGGGATTTCTTCATTACATGCCGTGATCAGGCAATGGGGTAGGGTCCACTGGACCACCAGGGTTTATTTACATCATGCTCACGATCAGACGAGGGGGGGCATGATGCCCCCTGGGCAGGGGGTCCTGAACTGTATCCTGGGCGGTCGGGTGGCCACCCACAGCAGGCGGCTGCCGTGTTGCACCCAGCAATGCGGCAGCCTGCCTGTGGATGTCCCCGACTTGTTCCCGGATTTAAGGGCTCAACACTGCACCCCGTGCGCAAAGCGGTTTGTGCCTGCATACCCACACATCCCGGGCTAAATATCGGGATCCGCATATGCATGGGCACGCCCCGCACTTGCACCGCATACATTACTGGTGTGCCCGAGCGCATGAGAAGTAGTCAGCCCCTTTGAATATCGTGACTGGGCGCATCGTGGTTGCACCCTGCTGCATCATGTGCAACCCCTTTGAATATCCCACCCTATGTATTTTACACCGGTCAAATTGACCAAGATGGGAAAACTTGCAACAGACCAATGTTCTATGTGCCACAATGGGAGTGGCACTTTCAAACAGCTCTTTTGGGATTGTCCTAGTGTTAAATCACTTTGGGAGGCTATCACGTTTTGCTTGGACCCCTTTTTGGGTTTCTAAAATGCTTTCCACCGTGCCTTCTGTTTGATACAGTTGGGATTAGATACTTGTAATCCAAAGATATCATATGGCCTTAATCACAGCTATAGCTAAAAAGGTGATACCGAGACACAGGATGGGTAACTAGTCTCTCAGTCGTAAGGAGTGGCATGCCACTATTCCACAAGCTTTACGCATGGAGAAAATGATACCAAGTATGCGACATAACCTGAGGGGTTATAAATCTAAATGGGAAAAACTACATACTCTGTTTTTGGGAGGCAGTATAGCACAGTGGGTTAAGGCTCTAAGCTGCAGATCTGGAGACTTGGGTTTGAATCCCGCAGCTGCCTAGGTGCACACTGTGTGATCCTGAACAAGTCACTTAACTTTCTTGTGCTCCCAGGTCGCATCTGGAAACAAGCTTCAGCTTAGTGTGCTACTTCTGGTTAAACAATGTTCCCTTTTAATCTCATTGTAGACCAAGTCCGAGACCGCCATGCCATTTTAAAATAAAATAAAACAAAAACTCTTTTTATCCTTCTAAACCACTCCGTGAACATGGACCCATATATGTGCTTTAGCCAGTTATTCTTTTCATCTTCTTTCTGACCCCTAATTGCCCCTTTATCATATTCAAAGATTCATATATTGAGTATTAAGTATTAAAGTTGTCTTGCTGTTTTTCTTGTATTTACTGGTTTGTGATCCAATGGTTATTTTAATGTATTTTGTTTATTTTGTTGCAAAAATTTCAAAAAAAGCATGCTAAGTTGTTAAAAAATATACATATTTATGGCCACATAGTGTTGGCGTAGAGGGATAGGATCCCCTATGTATCGCCTCTCATGGAGGCTTCATCAGGGGGCATAGCTAGTACAAACAAGCAATCTTCAAATATCCCACAGTGCATCCCAATTGGTCAGTGCAAAAATTCAAATAATTCATTGTGCATCCATCAAATAAAACACCCATATATAATGCGCAAAACAGTTCTCATACAATACTGTGCAGAGTGCGTACATCCATCTTAATAAGAACACAAAATCTGATATGTACAAGAATAGTATGTGCTCCAAAAGCAATTACTGATGGGACCCTGTTTGTTTAATTTATACATATCCTCACTTCAAAGTAATAACATCATTTGGGTAACAAAGTTTGCAGATGACTGCCAACTAGGAGCAGTTGTAAACTCAGTTCAAAATCAGGTTCAGCTCCAAGACTCCTTAAATTACATCGAAGAGTGGACAAATAAGTATAAGCTAAAACTAAATAGTGAAAAGTGCATAGTTCTACATATGGGAAATAAAAATCCAGAACTACAATATAACATCAGTAAAGAAATACTCAAATCATCTACACAGGAGATGGACCTGGGAGTAATTATTAAAAAGGATCTTACTTTTGGAGCTCACTGTGACCAAACTGTAAAAAAGGCATATAAGATACCTAATTGCATCTTGAGGCAGACTGCGAGTAGAAGTGAGGAGGTTCTGATACCCTTGTATGGGGCACTGGTGAGAACACATCTGGAGTATTGTTCACAGGTCTGGGTACCACATAAAAAGGGCGAAGTGGCAAGACTGGAAGGAGTGCAGAGGAGAGCGACCAGATCAGTGCAGGGGTTGGGATCAATGCCATATGAGGAAAGGGTGCGGGCACTGAACTTGTACTCACTTGCATATAGACGATGGAGGGGAGATATGATCCTGGTATATAGGGCTTTTCAGGACCACAACCTTAGAATGGATCTCGGCCTGGAAATCAAACCAAAAACGTACAGTACTAGATCTCATGAGTTACAACTAAATCAGCAAAAATGGAACCTTCTTAAACGGAAATTCTGGCTCAGCCAAAGGGAGATTCCTCATTGGAATTCTCTCCCAACCACTGTAGTAAATAGTTCCTCCTTGGAATCTTTTAAAGCAAGGTTAGATAGTTTTAGTCAAAATAAAATTAGAGAATTTTAAATAAGTATTTCAAATGGAAAACATGCAAGCTAAATGGATGAAAGCCTTCATATAAGCTTTGTACAAACTATGAAACTAAGAAAACTATGATGGCGAAAACAATACTGCATTGAAAAGAAAATGGATTGCAAATCCAGGAGAGAAATGGTTTATTTATATTTCAGATTCCAATCACAGTAGAAAAGGGACTCGAACATGACACATTTCATGGAAATGTTTAGGATTTTCCAATTCTGAAAAATTATAATATTCCTAAATAAAACAGCGGGGGAAGGGGGATTCTGTGTTTTAGAACCATATGGCTGGAAGGGTACACAGAAACAGGTTTGCATCCAGTTTCAAACTAAATAGTACAAACTGCCATGGTCATGTTTGAGCCTTGCTAATGCTATGATCAGGGTTTGCAGTCCATTTTACTCTTTAATCCAGTACTGGTCTTCCTAACAGGAAGCACTCTCTAGGCAAATACTGATCTTGTACATACTACAGTAAATGTTGTATTCTTACCATTATTAAACAGCCAGTGTACTGCCTAAAACTAATACTAGTTTTTTTGTTCTTTTTCCAATTGTTTAACCAGGAGTGGCACACTAAGCTGAAAGTTTGTTTATAGGTGCTACCTGGGAGCACAGGGAAGTTAAGTGACTTGCTCAGGGTCACACAGTATGCAAGTGGGGGCTGTGGGATTCAAACCCAGGTCTCCAGATTTGCAGTTCAGAGCCTTAAACCACTGTACTATACTGCCTCCCAGTTTTTAAAAGCCATCAGCCATTGCCTTCTGTATCCGAGTTACTTTTTTCTTTTCCCTTTGCTTAATTAGAAGATATTTAGCTGATGTTAGTAGGTGTGATGTGTGGAGCAGCACCCTGCCCAGCAGCTGACATCTAGCTGTGTTCCCCCCATTACATATTCGGCATTGTGACCTCACTGACAGTAACATCACTGCTGCTTAGAACAGCCACCACTCAGTAGCTGCCAGGTCAGTCACCTGTGATGTCAATGTCAGTGAGATCACAAAGCTTATGATGTATTCAGGGGAATAAAGATAATGTAGGTTGTCAGCTTCCAGGCTCAGAGCTGTTTCACACATCCAGCACAGTATTTATCACACAGAAAACTTTCTAATGAGCAAAAGGAAAAAGAAAAATACTTCAGAAATAAAAAGTTACAAATGACTACTTCTTAAAATTTGTATAATTTTGCTGTCCATTTTGGTTCCACTAGCTCTTTAAGAGGGATGACTTTAATCTGCACTTTATTACATGAGCACAGATTTGCACATTATATACAGGTATTTTACTTGATGACTACATAATGAAATTATATGCATTTTTTTGCTCTGACCAATTTTGATGCATTGTTAGGTATTTAAAGGTTCTCTGTATGTACTAGCTCCACCCATGATGAAGCCTCCATTAGAGGCAATACATAGAGGAAGCTAGCTCTCACCTCTGGCACTATGTGGCAATAAGTATATTTCTGAGCAAAAGCCAGATGTGTGTGCCATTTTTTATGTTTTTTCTACGTAGGGGATGCCATAATAGGATGACTAACATTTAAGTATTTTACCTGTGTCACTTAACTTACAAGCCCCGAGAATGTTAGTAAACCACTAAGTAATTGCTTTATACACACTTTACAGAACTTTAGTTAAGAAACTAAAACCCAATGCAACAGCGATTAATATAAACGGTATGAAAAAATTACTTACCATAATAATATTGTTTCCTCCAAAGGGATCCCTCACTAAGCTTAACAAGTGTAGTCATTCCCCTGGAATAAGCAGCCCCTGAGCTTTAAGAATTTTATGCTAATTATGGAATTTAGAATGAAATAAAAACTGCTGTGGGGTCATGCTCAGCCCTGAACACTAACGTCAGAGTTATTTCTAATGCTAGGGTAAGCAGTGACCACTAAAACCAGCTAAATGACTATCAAAAATATTAAAAATGTGCCCAAATTTGAAAAATAGTTTAAACAAGGCAGAACAAACTTAATTGTTAAAAAATTAGATAACTTAGATCACTAAGCAACGATGGTAAATGCACTGCAACAAGTAATGCTCAAGAAAATAGAAATAACTGATTCTTGTTTGAACATTTTACCAGGTTTGTTTATTTATCTATTTAAAGGTTTAACCAGGGAGGCATGCTGAGCAGAATACTGCTCGATTCCAGATGTGCCCTGGGGGTAGGGTAAAGGGAGTACAAACATAAAACATAATACAGGCAATTTTTCAAGGTAACCAAACAAGGTGGAAGTGTGGTACAGCATATAGATAGAACAGTTGATTAGGCTGTAGAAATGTGACAAATATTACAGCTAAGGCACAAGACAAATGACTAAGAGGCGAGGTAGCTTAGCATAGGGTTAAGACAGTCCAGATTGCTAGATATCCAAAAAACAAAAGTCAGGGGCTAACATTGGGGCAAATGTAGCAGGGAGATTAGTGAGTTTTGAGAAGGCAGTTTAGGCGCTGGTTGTTTGGGGCAGATATCCGGGGAGTGAGTTTCAAAGTTTAGGCATACGGTAAGAGAAAGCAGACTGGCCAGCCAAGGTGGATCTGAGTGGAACAGACAGGAGACATGGGTCGTTTTTCCTAAGTGTATTGCCTGGATTGATATGGGCGGAGAGGGCAGGGGCTAGACAGGGAGGGAGTAAGGGACTGTGTCCAATTCTTGAAGGGAAAGTAGGGCTCATGGATTGTTAAGCATAGTGAGGGATCCCTTTGGAAGAAACAACCTTGCTATGGTACTTGTTTCTTCAAACCCCAGGAATCCCTCACTTATACTTAACAAATGCAGACTCCAAAGCAATACCTTGGGAGGCAGGGTACAGAACCACTTAGGGAAAAGTTCTACAAGACAGCAATGCCAAATCTGCAATCCCTTCCGGACTGTGTGTCCAGACAGTAGTGGTTTGTGAAAGTGTATACTGTTTTCCAGGTAGCTGCCTTATAGATTTCCTGTGGAGAAATACCCCGATACACAGAGGCAGCGGTGTCCCTTGTGGAGTGCACCATAAGGCCTTTAGGCGGCAATCCTCCAGCTGTGTCATATGTATGCAGAAAACCATCCAATGAGAAATGGTTCCTTCAGATTCTGATTTACCTTTCCCCACACCACCATAGGTGACAAATAACAGGGTTAGTGGACCTGACACACTCTGTGTGGTCCAAGTAGTAGCTCAGTGCCCTCTTACATCCAGATTGTGGCACTTCTGTTCACCTGAGCTGGATTTTGCTGTAAAGAAAACTGGAAGTGTAACTGATTGATTCAGATACAATTAAGACACCACTTTGGGGAGAAATTTTCTTTTAGTTCTCAGAACTACCTTGTCCCTGTGAAAGGTTATGTAGTTAGGATTCAGGCAGAGGGCTTTGTGCAGAGGCTTGAAGCTCACTCACCCTTCAGGCAGATGTCACTGCCACCAGTAAAACTGCTTTCCAGGTGACATACTTCAGTGCAGCAGTTGCCATAGGCTCAAAAGGAGCCTCCATCAGCTGAGCAATGCACACATTCATGTCCCAGGGAGAGACATGGTCCCTTATTGGGGAGTACAGGTGATTAAGGCCATGGAAAAATCATTTGAAAATGGATTGTGAGGCCACTGACCTGTCTTTGCCAACTGATGCATAAACTGACACTGCTGCGAAAGGAACCTTCAGGGTTGAGGGCCTGAGGCTCAACAACTGGAAATGGACTAGGTGGTCCAGGACTGTAGACAGACTGGTCCAGATGGGGTTCAGATGGCTAGGAGAACACCAAAAGGAAAATCTTTTTCCATTCTGAAGCATAAGTTTTCCTTGTTGCTGGTTTCCTGGAGACCTTCAGCACTTCCATCACTTTCTCAGAGATTTAGTCCAGAGAACTCTAGCTCTTCAAGAACCATGCTCTGGGGTACAGAGTTCTCAGATATGGGAATGTTATCCTGCCCTGGGACAGAGTCAATAGATTGTATCTTAGGGGCAGGTTGACAGGAGGCTCATTGAAGAGGAACAGGAGCATGGAGTACCAGATCTACCTGCTCCAGTCTGGACCTATAAGAATCTTTGTTGCTGACTCCCTTCTCAGTTTGATCAGTACTCTCAGTAAAGGTAGGGAAAGGTGGGAAGGTATATTGAAACTTTCCTGACCAGTTGAGGACTAGAGCTCTGGGATTGTACCCACCAACTGGGGTCTGCAACAAAACGGTGTCAGCCAATTGTTCTCCCAGGAAGAAAGCAGGTCAATTTCTGGTGTACTTCACTGTCTGAACACTGCTGCCACCAACTGCTGGCTCAGGGACCATTTGTGATTTCTCTGGCAGTCGTACTGCTGAAAGCTGAACTTCCAGGGAGTATGCTAGGTTCCAGATCTTGGTTGCTTCTGTGCACAGCTTTGAATATATTGTTCCTCCCCACTTGTTTATGGAATACATTGTTGTGGTGTTGTCTGTTCTGACCCGGACAAACTGACCCCTGTTCTGGAAGGAAAAAGCCTGCACTGCCACATACACTGCCCTGAGCTCAGAGAGATTTATGTGCTCCTGATTCTCCTCTGTACTCCAAGTGGGCGCCCCAACCCAGGAGGGAGGCATCTGTTGTGAGTATAGCCATAAGTGATTGCTGAAGAAAGGGAATTCTCTCTCTGAAGTTGTATTCTTTCTTCCACCATTCCAGTGCCCCTAGCAAGGACTTTGTGATAGGCACCAATTTGGTCAGTGCTTCAGGGCAGAGGGTTGAAAAAAGGGAGTGCAAGGAATTCCCTGACCATAATCTCAGCCAAGATCTTGACCAATTACTTGGTCGTCGATGGTGAGAAGAGGCAGTGGCTCCTACTGTGGGATCACAGAAGGAGGAAACTCCTGGGAGGACACAATCTGGTCCACTGACTGCTCCCAACCCTCCTGAAAGAGGGTCAAAAGGACCACAGTCCTAGAGACTGAATCATCCTTGATCCCTTTAAACAACGGGTTGACTGGATTGAGAAAGATCTCGACTGCCCGGTCAGCCTGTGTCATGGCCAACAAGCCTGCTGGGAGTACCGTGGAGCTAGTGGCCTGTCCCTCGACCAACAGAAGCTCAGTTAAAGCCAAGGGCTTGATAGCCATCGAGCAGTCGAGGGAATCGTGACAGCGGGAAGAGTGGTCTTTCCCGGTCCCATGAACAATGGTGGAATTTTTTAGACTTTTTCTTCTCGATATGGGAAGGGCCCTACCTGAGAACCACATGCCCTGCTCCATGGATGGAATGAGTTGGTTCAGGGTCCACAGCTCCCTAAATGTTCTCATAAAGAAAGCCCCAATGCTGGCCCCAATCGGGAGCAGCACGAATGCCGCTTAAGCACCCACTGCAGCTTGGGCCACCACCTCTTCATTGTCACAAGCTGGGATGCTGAGACCACCACCAAACATCACTTTATGGGCATCTTTTGAGGGGAACAGGGGGTCCCGTTCATCCGGCCAACTGAGAAAGAGGTACACATAGCAATCCTCGAGAGACTAAGGCAAAGGAGTTCTGCACAGACCTGAACATCTTGCTCTGCCCTGAGGTAGTAGATACATGATGAGTGTAGGTCCGTCCTGGACATTTTTTGGATGCACTGAATGCAACATTTAAAACTGGGACAGGACCAGGCTTCTTCTTAATCCATGGCACAAAGTGAAACTGAGAAAACTGAAACGCAAAGACAAACCACTGATGGCACACTTAAGATATAGAGGCCTGCACCACACAAGGAGCAGCGAAGGAGGAGACTGGATTATTCCAGTGAAAATAAAGATGGTCATCACATGGTGGTGCCAAGGAGTATACCACTCAGGTAAGTGGGAGGAGCCAAGCTTAAGCATGTTCCGGCTGGAATAAAAGAGGAAGGAAGACTGCCACTGTGTGGATAGTGCACCATTACCACACCCCTAGAACATTGCCTTTGGGACCAATGGGACCCCAGGTGGCACTACACTTCCCTCACTTGGAGTCTTGCTCCTAGAATTACTGCTGTGGATGAGACCATGTGCCCCTGCAGCTGGAGGAAGCCTCTTGCAGGTCTGGGTTGCCATGCTTTTAAAGACCTTGCAATTAGCATTAGATTGTCCACTCTTTCTCAAGGTAGAAATGCCCTCTCTCGACAGAGATCTAATTCTGCACCTATAAACTCCAGAACCTACACTGGTTCTGTGTGGGACTTTGGGGGATTTATCAGGAAGCCCAGGTCCTCTACGGTGTGCTGGGTAAGAAGGATGGAGGACTTGGCTTCTTGGTGTGACTTTCCTGAGATTAGCCAGTCATTTAGGTAGGGAAAGACCACCACCTCCTGCCTCCTCAAATGTGCTGCCACTACAGCCAGGCACTTTGTGAACACCCAGGGAGATGAGAACAAGCTGAAGGGTAAGGCTGTGAACTGATAGTGACCACTCCCTACCCTGAATCTAAGATATTTTCTGTGAGTGGACCTGACTGGGATGTGAAAATAGGCAACCTTACAAACATACGAAATTTGCCTGCAGATAAAGGCCTAGAGGTCTATCAAGTCTGCTTGAATGTGCAGCTAGCACCCCTTATTCTGCAGCTGCCCCTTCCTTCCACCCTTTCCCACCATTGACCCTCTCCCTTGTCCTGTCCCATCCCCTTTTGAAGCAGTCCACTGTTCTACTGGATACCACTTCTGCAGGTAATGCATTCCACCCAGCTACCACCCTCTCTGTAAAAAAGTGTCTCCTCATCTCCCTCTTGAACCTTCCTCCCTCCAGTCGCATATCATGGCCCCTGGTGTCCCTCCGCTCCCTTACTTTGAACAGCCCCTCTGTACCTGTCTTGTTTATTCCTTTCATGTACTTAAAGGTTTCAATCATGTCCCCCCTGTACCTCCTCTCCTCCAGCGAGAACATGTTCAACTCCCTCAGCCTCCTCTCGTATGATAAGTAACCCAGCCCCTTGATCATCTTTGTCACCCTGCGCTGCACCCCCTCCAGTAACTTAGTGTCCCTCTTCAGATATGGGCACCAGTACTGCACGCAGTACTCCAAGTGCAGTCTAACTAATGACCCATACAGCGGCAGAATCACCTCCTCCCTAATCGAGGATATACCCCTTGCAATGCAACCCAGCATTTTGTTAGCCTTTGCAGCTGCCTGACTACACTGTGCCGAGTTGTTCATTGACCCTGTAATGAGCACTCCCAGATCCTTCTCTTCCTCTCTCTGGGCTAGCTGCACTCCCCCAGCTGGTAACTCCTCCTTGGGTTCTTCCTCCCAAAATGCAACACCTTGCACTTTTTGGCATTAAACCCCAGTTGCCAGGTGTCTGACCAGGTTTCAAGCTTTGCCAGATCATCCTGCAACCCCTGCCATCCCCCTAGGTTGTCCACCACCGCTCCTGCCTTGGTATCTTCAGCAAACAGACTGATATTGCTCTTGATGTCCAATGATATGTCTGCAATGAATATCCCAAACAACACTGGTCCCAACACTGAGCCCTGTGGAACACCGCTCGTCACTACCCTTGGGTGTGAGAGCTCCCCACCCACCACCACCACCCTCTGTTGCCTTCCCTGAAGCCAGTTCCCTAGCCATCTCACCATAAATACCGCACCTGCCCCTGTGCCGTCTAACCTACTTCGAAGCCTTCCATGCGGAACCGAGTCGAATGCCTTACTGAAGTCCAGATACAAAAAAAATGGAAACCTTGAGATCCAGTGATCCCAACCAGTCTCATCACTGATCTCAGTGATACCATTTTGAACTTTTCCATTTCTAAGTGTTTGTTCAGGTAACTCAGGTCTAAAATAAATTAACGCTCTCCATTTTTCTTGTGCATTAGGAAATGCCTTGAGTAAAGCCCTGTCCTCCATTGGGGGGAGGGGGGGCTTGTATTAGCTTCTTTATCACTAACTCCAACAGGAGTTTTTCTGTTGGTATACAAGGTGTGAAGTTTTTGTAAGACTGCAGTTTTGGGAATCTTTTGAATGACAGAGTCAGACCCTGAATCACTATTTCCAGGACTAACACATCTGTGGTAATGCTTTCCCATGCCTGGAAGTAATGAACCAGTCTTCCCGAAATGGTTGGACGACCTGTGTGAACTTGTCAGGGGTTCTGTTTTGCCTGGCCCCTGAGTACAGAGCATCATAATTCATCTCAAAATTTTGGCTTGGCTCTCTTCCCTCATACATCTCCTTCTTTTTATTCACTCCTCACCTTCCCTTTACTCTTTAAGATCCTGTGACTCGAGGACCCTGGCTAACCCCCGCCACTCTACTTCATCTAGTCAAAATGCCTTCTCCTGTCGCCTGCCAAAATTACGGAACACACTCCCCCCACAAATTCAGCACTCCTCTACTACTGGCTCACTTGCATCTGCCTTACAAAACTACCTGATAACCAACTGTACTTGCACTTGACCTCCATCAGGATCAAGCTATCTTCTAATGACCTGCTAAGGCCACTTGGTAGCAGTAAATTGCCCACTCCCTTGCTACCAACTACACCGCCTAAGCACTTCCTGCACTATCTAGCCCCTGTGCACTGGTGCCCCTAGATGCCCCCTCGCCCAATTGGGCATATGTTTGCATGTGAAATTTCCATGATTCTGAGTACTCTTTTTGTGAACTAATACTCCTTTGTGTGCCTGTAACTCAAATAAGTTCTGTTCCCTGACTGCCCTGGTTTTGATACTGCAAACTCTGTATGCCTATTGTTGTTGTATTATGGCTCATTTACTACACTGTGACTGTTGTCATTGTATGTTGTTTTTTGATTATGTATTATTCCCACTACCCTTTCCCCCAGGACGTTACATGAGACGAGCAACTTGTTGCTCAGTGTACCTTTCCTGGTGAAACAATTCAACAAATAAATAAAAATAAAATCATTCACATGCCTGGGTCCTCTTTTGCCTTTATCTCTAAAAAATTCCCTCTTCTGGGAATAGTCAAAGGTAAAGAGGGCACAAAGAAAGTACCCCCTACCTCCACCTCCCCTTTCAGAAGGCTTGCTAGAGGTGGAGGCCTTTTTCTTCTCAGTGTTGCTCTTGCAAGTGGCTTTGTATCATCAGCCTTCTTCATATAATCCTCTGTATTGTCACCAAACAGGGAATTGCCTTCTCAAGGGAAATCCATAGCTTTTGTTAAGAATCCTGTGAGAGATTTGTGGTTCTGAGCCATGCAAACCCTCCTCAGGGATACTGCATGTGCCATCACTCTTGATACAGTATCAATGGTATCCACTGCCATGTGGAACTGATACTTAGTGGGGTCCAAGGAAGTTTTTGCTGTATCTGCCAGATCCTGTGCCAAGTCACCAGTAGCTTTCTCGCTCACAGCCAAAACAGAGCTCCAAAGGACCTTTTGATAATGAGCTGTGTACGCCATGTAAGCCATCTCCCTTAAAAACAGGGTAGTTGAGGTGTAGACCTTCTTGCCTACACTGTCCAGTTTCCTAGAGTCCTTCTCCAGGGGCTGGGAGGAAAGAAGAACTTTGGCCTTGTCACAGGTTGCCATCTAGACTACCTCCTCATGGTCAGGGTGGGAGCACAGGAACTCTGTGCCCTGCCTGGCCACTTGGTATTTCTTTTCTATTTTTTTGTCAAAGCCAGCAGCTGAAGTAGGTGCTACCAGCACTTTTCAGGTGGCCTTTCAAAGGATTTGTGGTTGGGTAACAACTTCTTACTGGGAGTTAAACCCATCATGTCCAGAAATTCCACCTCATCCTCAGTAGTTTCCTGTACAGAGAGGTTGAGGGTATTGACCATTTGCCTCACAAAGGAATAGTGCAAGGTAAAGTCATCTGGTGTATGAGGAGAGGAACCAAACTCCTGCTCAGGGAAGTAGTCAGGCTCTAGAGGTTCCCTTTCCTCTTCTTCCTCCTCATATAAAAACTCGGCTTCCTCCACCACAGGCACTGAAATAGGTACTGGAGCCCTGGGGGGGGGGGCATACATACCCATGAAGGCCCCTACAGCCTGAAAGGCCTGGAGGAACTGCGATGCCTTAGTCATGTCTTCTACTGAGGGAATCTTATTCCTATCCACTGACATCTCCTTTCCTTCTTCAGGAGGAGGGGCAGCGACATATTTCTCTTTTTGTTTTTTCTTAGCAGGCACCACCACCGCTGTCTGCTGAGAGGCTCTCTTATCTTTACTGGAATTAGGGTTCCCCTGTTCAGAAACCCTAATCTTTGAACCATCTTTAGCAGCCTTGTCCTTCTGTTAACTTAGAGGTGCTGGACCCTCTTCTGAGCCTTTAGGGGACGTGGAGGCAGACTGAGAAGCCATAAGGTCTTCTAATTTTTTAGCCCTTTTCTTTAATGTTTCAGGGCAAACCTTGATGCAAAGCTCACAATTAGAAAAAACTGTGATCTGGACTAAGCACCTCTTCTATTTTAGGTCTGTCAGTCTTGCCAATCTCTGACAACCCTATATCGCTTTGGCTCCACACCCAAAAAATGATAGATTTAAGGATTAGTTCCCTATAAAAAGGAAAAACTGCTGCCAAATCATAATAACTAAAGAAAATAAGTCAAATGTATTTATTTATTTCATTTAAAATTTGGTAACCTGGGAAAGGCACAAGAAATATGACGTACTTTCCCTAAAAGGAGATAGTGCAGGGAAGGTACCGTTAGTCTCTGTTGAGCAATGTGTTAATGCCTCAGGGTAAAGCACAATGATATCCGCAGTGTTTATGATGGAATGCTTATCGTTAATAGGGACCCTGAGACAGAGCTTCTGATAATGGATGGGTGGAAGCTCCATCCCTTCCTGGGACAGGAAGGTGGTAAGCAGTCTGCAATAACTGCTTCCCTCTTAAGGTGGGGGATATGTGACAGGGAGATCCTGCCACTCCTGAGGACTGATCTTTTCTTAAATCTGTTGCAACAGTTCTTCTATTTCTTAGCCTAATCTATCCTTTACAATTTCTAGTCCATAAGGTTGGCCACCTATGGGCACCTCCTCCCCTTTCTTGACTATGCTATAGTGTCCTCTTTAATATTCATTTTCCCTCTCAGGGCCTCGTACAAGGAGGTTATTGCTGTGACCTCCGAGCTGATGTAAAACAACAGGCTGTGCTTCTCGTTGCAGGATTTAGTATGCAATGGCACTATGTCATAAAATACCTTGATGTATATAACTTATGTGTATGAAATCTGTAAATGCTGAAAATACCATGGTACTAGGTGTTTTTGATAACGGTAAAAAGTACTAGGTGAATGTATTATACAAATTACGTTACCGGGGTACAGATATCAGATAAACCGCTGTTGTGTTGTTAAATGCATGTAAATTGCAGATTGATTGAGAGCCCTCTTGGTACCATGCATTCTTGCTATAAACTGAGCCAGTCTGAAACGTCATGGTGATTTGCATATACATCCCATGATGCTTTGCATTTTTGGGTTATGTGTGATGATGTGTTTCTTTGAAACCTGGCTTTATTGCCAGTGCCCTTTGTGTTAACCCTTGCTTCAGTGCTTCTGCACTGAGATTCTTTGTCTTTAGCTTGTTTTGATATATTTTTTTTTTATTTGAGCCCCCACCACCCAAGCAAACAAGGCTCACATTGGGGAAGCTGAATCTCAACTGAAAAGTTAGATCAGTAGATCAATGGGTCGGTAGGTGCTAAGTGCAGAGGAAGGTCAGGAATAGTCTGTTGCTCCAAACAGATGTACCGAAGAAAGGATATGCCACTGCTGAAGGTTATCTCTTGTATTCTGAATAAACATCACACAGAGATTGCGTGTTAAACCTGAAGTTTGGTGTCTGGTCCATCTATTATCATTTAGAAAATGGGCAAAGACCATTCTCTCTTCTGATTGGCTGAGACAGTTATTTAGGTGGGCATCTATCAGACAATAGATGCCCACCAAATAAAAAGCCCCAGCCCAAACCTGCCTCATGGCCAGTCAAATATTCTTGTGCCTAGCCTGCTTCATCATTGGCTGAAGCATTGGGCACATAATTTCAAATGGCTGCCATTTTTTTTCATCGCTTAGCAAGACTGTGTGAGCCCCCACCCCCACCCCACACACACACACACACACACACACACACACACACACACACACACACACACACACAGACTTGTTAGATAACAGCCCGTTTAAAAAAAAAAAGTGTACCTCTTTTCCAGATTTAAAACAGTCTCTTTTTTTTTTCTATGTGTCTGCCACTGATCTCTCAATCTGCCCTGTCGATGAACATAGAATCAGCCCCACAACTGAAAAATCATACATGACTTCCTCCACCCGCCGTCCCGCTCGCTGGCTCCTATCCCCACACTACCGTGATCACCTCTTTTCCGGTTTTAAAACGGTCTCACTTTTTTTTTTTTTTACTTGTCATCCACCGCTGTCTCAGTCTGCCCTGTCGGTGAACACAGAATCAGCCCCACAATTCAAAAATCATAGTCTGCTGCTCCGATTACACGACTTCCTCCATCCGCCCTCCTGGTCGCTCGCTCCTGGCCCCACACTACTGTGATCACTTACGAAGATGAGTGAGAGTTAAAAGTCACTTATTTTCTACCTGATCTCCCAGTTTCAGTCAGGGAACATCAGTCTCTTCTATCGGCATGAGGGCAGGATGGATCGTGGCAGGCAGGAAGGATCGAGATGTCAACGTAAACCATTGAAACCCTTCATCAGTTGACAAGGGCAGCTGTTGGTGGAGAGGGGAGATAGTCCAGGGAGATGAGACGCACATCACTAAAAACCAATATTGGTGCTAAGACCTTACTTTAAACTAAATGTGAGGGGCGAGAACTGAATAGAAGTACCACAGAGGAAACAAAAATAAACTGCCAAATACTACAACCATAGGAAATTCCTCAAAGACTTTTCCCAAAGTGCTAGCCTCCTGTAACAGTGCCCTCTACTGGCAACTGTACTAGGCAGAGAAGGCAACTGTGTTAACCAGGGACTATTTTACCATTAAACTTTTTTTTGTATTTTAAGGTAATATTTTTCAATGTTGTGCCTATCTGTTAACTACTGGAAAAAATCTAAGCTGATGCCCATTTCTAGCGCAATAATACCCTCCAGAACAGGCTTGTGCTATACCGGACCTTCCAGGGGCTACTCATTATGCCCCTGGACGGTCCGGAGCACATCACCGCCTACCTTGTCGGGTATTATTGTTACACAACCCCACCACAAAACTGGAGCTAAGGCTCATTTCCAGGTGCGACCGGGGAGGGGTACACAAGAAGTCAGGTGCTGAACAATGCATCATTATAGTGTGAAGGCATGACAATTACACAGTGAGGAGTCGAACAAGGTTCAGTGATGACAATATATACATTAAGGTACAATAAATAAAAAAGAGTGAGAACTCCAGTAGATAAAATACATACAATTTAGGATACAGGTAGTCTAGAAAACTGCTATGTACAGGTGCAAGTGCCAGTTTGCCAGAGCAGGGAGCAAGGATACAATGAGCATAAAATTATGCATAGTAAAGGGAGAGGTACAGCAGCCAGTTAAGAAGGGGTGCCTGGACGAGAGTACAGGGAACAAGGGGTGCTTGAGCTAGTAAGGGGAGAGGGAGGGAGTAGGAGAGAGGGAAGTGGTGGGAGACAGTAGGAATAGGTTCAGGGAGGGGAGTTGGGGGAGGCGTCAAGGTGGATCAGGGTAGAAGCACTTGCAGGCTAGTGGTGGGAGAAGCTTCAGCTGATTTTTTAGCGAGATTCTAGTTGGGGCGAGGTGAATGGATTGGGAGAGTTGATTCCAAAGGTCTGGGAGTCTGATGGTGCAAGTGTCACAGGAACTGAGGCCATAGCTCGGTGAGGATGAAGGAGAGAGGAGGGATGAAAGATAGGAGGGGAGGGTGTTGAACCAGTACTTATCGATAAATGTGGTACAGTGAGCAAGGCGGTGGGCCGCTAGGGAGGGAAGGTTGAGAGTGGAGTACAGGGTGCAGTGATGGGTTCGGTAAGGGAGGTTTCAGGCAAAGCGACAGAAAGCATTGAACAGAGGGTCTAGTTTGGAGAGGGTCAACTGGGGGGGGCCAACTATACACTACATTGGCATAGTCAAATGTGGGGAGAATTAACTGGCGATTAATTCTTTGCAGATCAGGGGAGAGAGGCAGTCTTTGATTCTGTATAGGACTCAAAGTTTGGGCCAGAGTTTGGAGTGGACGGAGTTGATGTGTTCGGAGAAGTCTAGCTTGGGGTCCAGCCAGAGCCCTAAGTACTTAAAGTACTCAACAGTGTCTATCAGCATACTGTCCAGTGAGAAGAAGGCAGGGGGAGTAGAGAGTTTGGCCAGGTGCTGAGGGGTGCCAAAGGCCATGGCAATGTTTCTTTTGTATTGCACCTCAGGTCACTGGCTTCAAACCACGTGAGAGCTTTTAAGAAAGTCTCTTGCGGGGATGCCTGGGTAGTAGTAAGTGAAGGGCCTGAGGCAAAGAAGACAGTATCATCAGCGTGCATGTGAGTGTGTGTTGGTGAACAGATGGAGGGGAGGTCGTTGACAAAGATAAAGAGGGTGGGGCCCAATACAGAATCATGAGGGACCCCAGAAAGGATGGGGGGAGGATTTGACTTGGCCTAACTGCACATGCTGGTTTCTCCCAGATAGATAGGATTTGAACCATTCTGTGGAGGAGGGGGAGAGGCCTAGGGAAGCTAATTTACTCAGGAGGAGGTTGTGGGAGACTAAATCAGACGCCTTGGCAAGACTGACAAAAATCGTCAGGGTTAGGTGACCTTTGTCCATAGCAGACTAGATATGGTTGGTGAGACAGAGAAGGGAAGAGGAGGTGGAGTGAGCACATCTAAAACCAGACTGGAAGGGGCTTACAGCACTGGCAGAGTCGAGGAAGGAAGTTAGCCTGGATGAGATGAGCTTCTCCTGGATTTTTAAGAGCAGGGAGAAGCAAGATCGGCCTATAGTTTCATGGCAAGGAGGGAGCACCACCTTTGTGGAGGGGAATTACCTTTGCTAGCTTCCAAGCTCTTGGGACAGTGCACTGAATTATAGATAGATTGAACAAGTGGAAGACTGGGGGGCTATGGCAGGGGCCAAGATTTTTAGTAGTCTGAGATCGAGGCCTTCAGGACTGTATTGGGAGAGTTTTAAAAGCTTTTGGAGCCTGGAGAACTTCAGTGATGGTGATAGGTGGGAAGGAGAATCCGCTAGCAGTGTTGGGGGGGGGGAGTTGGTAGCGAGGAGGGAAGGGTGGGCCAGGCGGAAGGGCACAAGTGGTGAAGAAGAAATTGATAGTGGAGGCAGCTGAGGAAGGATCAGTCTTGACTGAGTTGGGAAAAGAAGAAGTGGACGAGGGGGCAGATCCTAGAAGAGGGTGGAGGGTTTCCCAGAATTCAGCGGCTGTCGTCCAAGTGTCATTCAATTTATTTCTAAAGAAACTGGTCTTAATGGTGCGTACAGCCTTGGTGCAGGCATTGCGTAGTGTTTTGTAGTGCTGCAGATCCACTTGACTAGAGGAGGACTTGTAAGTAAGCCAAGCCAGATCTCTGATTTTGAAAAGGGAGATTAGCTTGTCGGAGATCCAGGGAAGATGCTTGCAGTGTAGCATCTTGGTTCTGATAGAAAGTTACCAGGAGAAAGAAAATCAAAAGCTGAACTTTATAAAATAAAAAAAAACTGTATTCTGAATTTTATATATATATATATATATATATATATATATATATATATATATATATATATACATACCTAATTCCCTGAAGCTGGGTAAACTGAGACATAAACGCCCTTCCCCGGTTCCCAGGAACCAATGAGGAACTGGAGAAAATGGAAAAAGGATAAATAAACGCTAAATAACACCCTAACTAATGCAGAGTATCAAAAAAAGAACAATTACGTAAGAACTTAAGATAACATATCTTTGAATTTTTTCAGCAAGCCATTCCTTTGGAACTATACCAGCGTCAGTGCTAGGACCACATGGAAACTTTTGCAAGCAGTCTGCCAGGGTTCACAGACAACAACCTCACACAACAGCATTTACATAAACATGGACAGCCCCTCCCCTGCCCTCCTCTCCTCAATTCATCAGAGATCATGCGCAGAGGACCTCCCACTAGGGAACAAGGAGAGACCCCAGCACTCCACATACCAGGTGAGACAGAGTGCCGGAAAAGACAGTAATGGAGACTACAGCACAAAGATCCTTTGTCGCAACCCCTTGGGTGGAAGGAGGGTGGGATAGCATGGCCTGATGAAAGAGATTTTCTCGAAGATCTACTGTTATGCTAATGTCTTTCATCAGGCCACACCTCTGGAATGAGTCCCAAGCAGTACCAAAAGCTAACAGTCTGGGCAGCTGGAGCCTATAGGCTTATGATAATAGGCTTTGTAGCACAGCTAGGCAAAACTCAGCTCGTCTACGAGAGTCAATGTCCAGACTGCAATGCTTAGTGAAGGTGTGGACAGTACTCCATGAGGCAGCTGCACAGATTTCTGCAGCAGAAATATTCCAAAAACAAGCCACAAAAGTGGCTATGGCTCTAGTGTAATGACCACGAACCCCATCAGAAAGTTCCTTACCATGCTTCTTGTGACTGAATGTAATACAATATGCTAACTATCTGGACAAGCACAGATTAGAAACTGGGGTGCCCCTCTTTCCCTGGGGCAAAGAGAACAAAAAGCTGAGAGGACTTTCGGCAGTCCTTTGTACAATCTGTATTATAGTATCTGAGTATTCGCCGCACATCTAATGTATAGAGCAATGCTTCCCCTAGACTGCCATGCTCTGGTAAATACACTGGTTGGTGAATGTTTTTTTTTTTTTTTTTTTAAACTTCTTTAATTGAATTTTATAAGGATGCATAAGCCATAAAGCATTCGTATACAGTATATATAACTGACAATAACAACTGACAGCTGATACCTAGCTACTCCTAGAAACAAGTAGCATGCACAGGCAGTGTAACAACAAAACCAACACAGAGAATACTGCAGTGTTCCCCATTCATTGTTTTAGCGCGGTGGGCCACCACCCTATATTTTTCTACCACCACTCTATATTATTTACCACCACACTATATTTTTTGCCATCACCCTAATTTTTGTTATAAAATCCTCCAAAATGTTTTTTACCACCATTCTTTATTGTACTTCCACCCCTTTTTGATACCAATGTTCAACATCTTATTAAAAACCACTTATGCACATGCATAGCACAATTTACACAATTAGGAGTCCACAGAATAATGCACCCTTGACCCCGATCAGCTCCACCACCACCCCCTTATTTCCAGAGAGTGGGGAACCCAGTACTGGATGAGCAACTATGCACAACCAGTGTATTCTGCTACAGAGGGGTTCTGATTCCCTCTGACCTCGAGAGGTCCGTGGGAATCAGAACCCTGAGAAGGAAGAACACACTGGCTATGCATAAAGTTGCTCATCCTGTATATTTTATAGTGTATAGTATTATGTGAAATGTGTGCATTTTATTTTTTTCTCTTTCACAGTGAAACTCACCTGTGTAGCTCTAGAGGTTCTAGAATGCTAGATTTGACAATTATTTTGTCGATCGACATCTGGCGATGGTTATATCGACCGCAAAGTTACCCGGTGACATAAATCCCAGGAGCTGGAGGTGTTTTATATCGGCCCCTTAACCCCATGTGGGGGGCACCCCTCGAACTTGGGGATTATCAACTCTGAGTCGGAGCTTATTCAGGGAAGGGGTGCAGGACCGAGGGAAAGAGTGCCAGGGTCCCAGGTGGACTATTACAGCGAACTGTTGATGTGTTCGTTGTAATAGTGTTGCTGAATGAAGGGGCATATCCTGTTCTACCACAGAAGAACCACACATCACATTCTATGTCTTTTGAACTGTGGTACTACAACATTTTGAAAAGTATGAATTTCTATATAGAACAATGCTCTACTATACATTATAAATATATATCAATGGGACCAATTTCTGAGGTGATCTAAACAAGTAACATTGTACCGTACTCATCATTGTCTGTGGGGAAAAAAAAGAACCCATGGGGGGGGTCAATCTATTTTGTGGGACTGTCAGGTCCTGTCACAGAACACCTGTTGTGGGCTAATCCTTGGCCTCTAGTCCTGACATTTCCCAGCATGTCCAGTGGTTAATGTATGCTGGGATTCCATACTGTACTGCAAACAAAATCCTCTCCATATTCTTAATTTGCGATGATGGCCACCCATTCGGCATACTCTGGGGGATCAGTCTGTAACCACCTCCTCATGCTTGTCTTAGAGGCTGCCGCTACTAGAATATTCCAAGGATATATCCTCCTTCTACCCTTAAGCCCCTGAGGTTTTATCCCCAGCACTAGATGTTCCCCGAAAGAGTGGTACGCAGGATTTGTTGTATACTATTCAATTCAATTCAAACTTTATTTGTAAAAAGTACCTTTCTAAAATCAAGGCGCTTGTACATAATTAATTAAAACAAATCAATAAATAAGCAAATACAGCAGGTTAAAACTCATAAATACAGCAAGTTAAAACTCAAATACAACAGCAGCATTAAAAATCAGGATACGCTAGGCTAAATAGATATGTTTTCAAAGCCACTTTGAAACTTTGGATGGTCAGGCAATCTTGCACCTGATGAGGTACAGAATTTCACAGGGTTGGGGCCATAAAACTAAATGACCTAGCCCCACATTTCTTTAAACGGACCTTGGGAATCTCTAGCAATCCCTCATCAGTGGATCGGAGAGGGCGAAGGGGACAGTAGGGGTGAAGGAGATCTTGCAGGTAACCAGGTCCCTGGTCGTGTAGGGTCTTATAGGTCAGCAAACTGACCTTGAAGGTGATCCGCCACTGTACTGGCAGCCAGTGCAAACCGCGGAGCACAGGCGTTATATGACTGGTCCTAAAGGTACCAGTCAATAGCCTGGCTGCCACATTCTTCACTAGCTGCAGGCAACGGATAACAACCCCTGGTAGCCCAAGGTAGAGGGCGCAGTAGTCAAGGCGGGAGGTAGTGAAGGCGTGGACCAAGGTTGGAAGATCGTCAGAAGGAACCAGGTGCTCCACCCTGGCGATATTCCTCAGATGGTAAAAAGAGGTTTTGACAACTGCTGACACCTGAGATTTAAGGATCAGACAGTCAAGAAACATAACGCCCAGGTTCAGCACCCGGTCTGAGGTAGTTAGCTGGACACCCCCAAGTCACAGACCCGAGGGTGATCCTGTCAACAAACCCAGCCTCCCGACGACCTGGGTCCACAACCAACCAGTTTGTATTGCTCTCCAAGAAGTGTGAAGCTTGGGGCACTGCAAAAATACATGCGCTTGAGTTGCTGCAGCTCCCCGCACTGCCTCCAACATCCAGAGCAAACAAAGGGATCCCATTTAGCTTGTACATAAGGGACTGAAAAATAATGTGTGTGGACCACGGATGGTCTGATTTAAAGTAAACTCATATACTACCTTTGGTAGAAATTTAGGATTATTATGCAAAGACACCCTGTCTTTGTAGATAAACAAGAAGGCGCACACATTAGAGCCTGCAGCTCTGAAATCCTTCGAACAGAAGTGACTGCAACTAAAAATAATGCTTCCCAAGAAAGAAAGCATAAATCATAACTGGTAACTGGCTCAAAAGGAGCCAAAGTCAGCTTTACCAAAAATAAAATTCAAATCCCAAGCCAGGAGTGGATTTTGAATGGGAGGCTTTATGTGTAAAATGCCTTTCAAGAACGTATGGGCTACCTCCAGTTAAGCAACCGTACGGACATCCAGAGGCAAACAGAACTGATATAGCAGCCAACTGCACTATGATTGAGGAATACTGCAGGCCTGAATCTGATAAGGACAGCAGGTACTCTAGAACCTGATTAACTGGGCAGGTAAATAGATCCAGGTTATGGGAAGCTGCCCAGAAAGCAAACCACTTCCATTTCATGGAATAAGTGTGTCTGGCGGATGGTTTTCTAGCAGCCACCAGAACATCTGCCACTTTCTGTGATACCCCAAAGCGAGCTATGGTCAAGTCTTCAGGAGCCATGTGTGCAGATGTAGGGACTTCAGGTCTGGATGGACTAGAGTTCTCTGTTCCTGAGAATGTAGACCCTAGCACAGAGGCAGAGATGCTGAGGGTTCTGCTGACATCTGCTGCAGCAGGGGATACCACATCTGTTGAGGCCACAGGGCAGCAATGAATATCATAGAGTTGCCCCCTCCATCCTCAGTTTGAGTACGACTCTCCAAATTAGTGGAAAGGGTGGGAAGGCATACAGAAACCTCCCTTTCCAGGAAAGGGACAACACGTCTCGCCAGAAAACTCCAGGCCCTTGAACGATTGAGCAGAAACATGGCAGTTTTGCATTGTGTGGGGACACAAAAAGGTCCAACTCTGGACAACCCCATCTTGCAAACAGGTCATCGACCACCAAGGTCAGCCGTTCCCACTCGTGCATCCTGGACTGTGGCCTGCTTAGTTTGTCTGCCAAGACATTTTGGACACCTGGAACATGTAATGCTGATAGTTCTAGATTGTGTTCCAGAGCCCAGTACCAAAATTGCACTGCTTCCCTGCACTGCAGATAAGAATGAGTTCCCCCTTGTTTGTAGATGTAATGCATCACATAGATGCTGTCCATCTGTACTAACAGAGGACCTGGGGAAAAGTGGTTCTGAAAAGCCTGGAGTCTGTACAGGACCGCTATCATTTCCAGAATATTGATATGCAAAGCACGCTACACCTGGTTCCATATGCCTTGTGTCTAAAAAGGTCCCAGGTGGGCTCCCCAGCCTGATCCTGAGACATCCATGGTGAGGAGCTGATGTGGGGTAGGAATCAAGAATGGGACACCCTTCAGCAGGCTGATGCATTCCATCCACCACCTGAGTGCTTTGCACAAAGCAGACATCACTAGAACCATCTGTTCTAAACAGTCTGTCAGTTGGTCTGGTCCCACTGGACTCTCAAAGTCAACTGTCGAATCCACATGTGCATCCGGGCCATTGGCATTGTGATGAAGGCTGCCACCATAAGACCCAGAAGGCTGAAACATAATGGCTGTTATGTACCAACTGTGCTTGTAAAACGTTTTGCTCCATCCAGCGGCAGAAATGAAAAACCCTTGGATGTATCCAGAACTACCCCTACATACTGCAGTCATTGGCATGGTGTAAGCAGAGATTTTCATATGTTTACTGTCACCCCAAGAGCACTAAACATCTGTCTCGTTTGAGCTAAGATCTGCAGCAGTTAGTCCCTGGAGTGGGCTTTTAATAGCCAGTCACCCAGGTAAGTAAAGACATAGAGGCCTTCCCTGCGAAGAGCTGATGACATCACTGCCAAGCATTTGGTCAAGACTCATGGCGCAGAAGATAAGCCAAATGGCAACACTCTGTACTGGTAATGTTCCCCCTGAAACAGGAACCTCAGATATTTCCTGTGAAGTTTCTGTAGTTTGATATGGAGGTAAGCATCCTTCATATCCAGGAAGCAAATCTAGTCCCGTTTGCAACACGGGACAGAATTCCTGCAGAGAGACCATCCAGAACTTCTTGTATTCTATGAAGATCAGATCTCTTAGATCCAAGATAGGTTTCAGATCCCTTGTCCACTTTGGGAAGAGGAAGTATCTGGAGTAAAAGCCTCTGTGAATCTGTTGGAGGTACAGGTTCTATAGCCTGTTTTTGAAGCAGGCTCTGCACTTCCTCTAGCAACAGGGACATGTGCCTTGATGGGTATGTTGTTACAACTGGTGGATAATCTGCAGGTTGTCCTGAAGCTGCAGAGCATGAGACTTCTCTATAATCTCCAGTACCCATTTGTCTGTAGTCACCACGCTCAACAGATTAAAGTGGAGAGACAGGTGACTCCCTACACCCAAACCTGGAGGTAATGGTGGCTGGGGATGTATAAGGAATTATTCTGAGCCGTGGGGGTGGGGCAGAGCCACCGGCTCCACTGCCTTTAGGTACTTTTGTATGGGTACCTGAAGTTGTGATGGGGACTGGCAAGGCCCTGCACCTCTGTCTCCACCCTGCTGTCTGTAGACCTGAAGGTGTCCTCTGACAGCAGACTGGCCAAAATTACCCCTACTTGTACCCTTGTTTTGGGTCTGGTACAAGGATTTCACAGACTTCAGAGTCTTCCCAGATAACTTAAGGTTTCTCGGAGCTTCTTCTACGTCATGGCTAAACAGTATCTAATCACTGAATGGGGCACTGAGAACTGTTTGCTGCACATCAGTGGCAAAACCTGTTACCCTGAGCCAATAGCAGTGCCTGAGACAGATGCTAGAGGCCACAGCCCTGACAGGGGCAGCAGAAATATTAGATGCTGTGTGGATCAAATGTTTCCCCATATGAGCACCAGCATTAATAGCTTTAATTCAATTCTGTTTAGCAGAACCCTCAGGCAAGGCCTGTGCAACAGCTTTAGCCTTCCTCTACAGGGTGTTCTGGTATCTGATCTTATTGGCCTCATAACTGACAATACGCAGGCATGGTGATGCAGGAGCATAAGTACGTTTGCCTAGGACATCCAGTCGCCTGAGGGGCAGCGACACTACTGCACCTGCAAACTAATGCCCTGTCTCTCTCCTCCCTTTTCTTGCTAAGCTTCAAGAACACCTGGCTCTACCACCTCTCTGTTTAGACTCATGGATTCCATCCTCTCAGGGATGGACAGTGGCCAAATCACTTCCACTATTTTTGCTGACTTAGCAAAGGCTTTCGACACCATCTCCCACTCCCTCCTACTAAACTCCCTCTCCGCGGCAGGTCTATCTGATGCTGCCACCAGCTGGTTCAGTGCCTACTTGGTAGGCAGAACTCAGTCAGAATAGCGAACTCTATATCCCCTCTCTACCCATCAACACTGGAGTCCCTCAGGGCTCTGTGCTGGGACCAGTCCTTTTCTCCATTTTTCTAAATGATCTTCCTTCTGTCTGCACATCCACCTCCATCCACATGTATGTGGATGACACGGTCCTCTTCACCTCCAGTCATTTTATTTAACTACCAGACTTCAGCATGACTTCGATGAAGTTCAGCTCTCATTCAACTCCCATCAGCTCTCACTGAATGCCAAGAAGACAGTCTCAATGACATTTGGCACTAGGCAGAGACTCTCTAGGCTCCCTTCCCTCCCGTCCTTCCATTCCCTTAATGGGACAGTCTTTGAGGACACCACTACCTTTAGGTACCTCGGGGTGTGGCTTGACCAACATCTTAACTTCTCTGCACATACTGACACCATCCTGAAGAAACTGAGTCCCAAGCTAAGCGCTCTCTACAGGAACCGTAGTAGCCTTCCACTACCGGCTAGGCATGAATTTGTACAGACAATGATTCTACCTAGCTTTGACTACTGCGACGTGGTCTACAGTGCCGCTCTCATGTCTTCCCTATCCAGACTAGACACCCTCTTCAACTCATTCTGTCACTTCCCTTTGAATGCTCCTCCTCTCACCCACCACTGTCACCTTTACCACTCTCTTGCCTTCTCTTCTTTAGAAAACCGTCGCTATCTCCACTGTGCAAAATGTCTAAATTTTGGTTTGGCACTCTTCCCTCCTATCTTGCTTCCTCACTTTCCACCCCCCCCCCCCAACTCATGCCCTTCGATCATTTGACTCGCGCTTAATGGTTGTCCCTCATCACCTGACTTCTGCTGGTCAGTTGGCTTTCTCACCATTTCCCCAAGCCCTGGAACACACTTCCCACTCAGATACGCCACTCTTCCTCCCCTTACTCTATCTCTGCTACACTGAAAAACTTCCTCTTGGTAAACTGCACCTGTGGCTAACTCTTTCCCAAACTACCTCCCTGTCTCTTCATTTACCGTATACTGCACCCATCTCACCTCCATTACTTTCCTTCCACTATTCACCTGTCCTGTATCCAATTGCTCCCACAGCCCTTCTGGAAGTTGTCTGTATGTTACACCACACTCATGCTTAGCACTCCACTGCTAGCACTTCTGTTCACAATTGTGACTCTGAATTACTCCTTCCTCTGCCGCACTTATCTAGTCATTTAATCGCATTGTTATGTACTGCACTCATGCCTAATGTACTCCTTGTTATCTACTCATGCTTAATATATGCCTTGTTATGCCCTAGCGGCTAAATGTACACCAATCTTTTAACTTTTCTTTACTGTATAACTGTGTCTTTTGACTGTATGCTACTTCCCATGTACCCCCCCCCGACCCGGTCGCACCATGAGACAAGAAACTTGTTGTTCAGTGTGCCCTCCTGGTGAAACATTTCAATAAATAAATAATCCTCTATCAGGGGAAGACAGTTTAGGGGCCTGTGTGCCCTAGACCTATCATGGGCAGCTGTAATCACCACAGAGTAAATCTCAGGCAAGTTAACATAGTAGGGTTTTCTAGAAGGGGCAGAATACATTTTGTGTGCCTTTCTGGGCACAGCTGGTATGTTGTCTGGCCCATACCAAGCTGCATAAGCAGCATCCTCTTAAGCTGGAAACGGGAGGTACAACAGCAGAGGGAGATTCTGGCATCTCCAGAAATTCCAGCAGGTTCTTCTTGGTAAAATCCTGCTCAACAAAGGTGAAACCCATGGCAGCTTGCATTTGCATACTATCTTCTAATTTTTTAGCCTTTTTCTTTCGCATTTTAGGGCAAAACCTAATACAGAGCTCACAACTGGCTACGCTGTGGTCTAGACCCAGGCACTTTAAACACAGCTTGTGGCAGTCTGCCTTTGCCAGGACTTGAAAACAAACTACTATTTACAAAACCTGTGTTCTTTCTGGGTCTCTCAGTCATGCGAAACACTGATGGCCCTGGAAAGAGGTCTGTGGTTCTCAATTGAAAAGGATGTAAATACGAAAAGCCCAACAAATCTTTAAAAAGAACTTTAAAGAATAAAAAACATGCGGTTCGGTTCCTTAAAATATAAAACTACGAGCTAAATATACCTCAGGAGATTTTATTTTTTTTTGTTAAGCAGAATTAATCAACTCTCATCTCTGTCCCCCAGAAATGAGGAACTAAGACTAATAAAGTAAAACCGCAAAGCGGTTTAAGTAAAAATTAATTTATTCACTTTTTAAATGGAAAAAAAAGCAGTTCCCTAAAAGTGGGTCTCTGGTTCCTGGGAACCAGTGAAAAAGTGAAACTTGCATACAATTTACAAAAAAACACAATGACCAGAGAGTATCAAAAGGTTAATTAAAACAGTTTAATGCTATTAAATAATAAAATAATGAACTGTAAACCAGCCAGAAGTGTAGGGATGACTTTGGGGTGACTGCTTTCTTCAGGCGGAGAAATAACTCTGACAGTAGAGTGCAGGGATGAACGTTACCATGCAGCAGAGCTTGAATTTCATTCTAAATTCCATAATTAGCATAAATTCGTAAAGCTCCGGGGAAGCTCATTCCAGGGGAATGACTGCATTTGTTAATCATAAGTGAGGGGATTCCTGGGGTTTGAATATATAATTATGCATCAGACACAGATTTAGAGGGGATCGCTATACACATGTTCCATGTGAATGAAAGACAATTTTACATCTGTTTCCATTATTAATGGTTGTTTATGTGCCAGTAAGGATTAATCAATTTGACTCCCATCTACAAAGTGACTTCAGTGCAGCAGAAGCTTGGTTCACCAAATACAAGCTTCTAATGAACTATAAAAAAATATATCAATGTGATTTGTGAACCCCCATAAGTATGAAAACTTTCAGCTGACAATCCACAATAACCTTCATATCCCAATATAACAAGTTAAAACCTTCAAATATCTTGACATCACCCTGGACAGCTCTCTTTCATTTGCTCAGTACACAGAACAAATTGTAAAGGTAGTTCACCCTAGAATAGGCCTACTATACAGGAACCGACATTGCCTGTCCCAAGACGCCCTGTCTCTCGCCATAAAAAGCTCCATACTGTCCGTCATTGATTGTGGTTTAGTGGTTTATGGTGCTGCCCCTGACTCCATCCTCAAAAGGGTTTCTGTTTCCCTAAATAAATCCTGCCGAATGCTCCTAGGTGCTAACTGCCTAACCCACACCTGTGTCCTATATGCGCAAACTAACTAGCTAAACCTTCAAGGCAGAGATCAATACCAAGAATGTCTACTTGTAAAAAAAAAAAAAACTGTCTACGCCTCCCCCCAGCCATCAAAAAGCTCCTCGTTACAGCTCCAACCCCCACTGTACAAAAAGCAGAACCAGACAATCTCTTACTGTCCTCTTCTTTTGCACCTCACAGGTGCAAAGAACATTTGCATATTGTTCCCCTTTTTGACTTAACGCACTCCTCCGGACATAACCAACAAGCCCAAGCTGGGCCCATTTAAAAGAAAACTACACCAACACCTCACCAGTCGGAGCAGCTGTGACTGCTTACCCTGTTCCTTTTTTTTCCTTATGCTCCTCCCGCCCTCTTCTCCCTATCCCCTTCCCGGTGAGCCCTAGCTTATCCCCCCCAATCTCCTCCTCCTTGTACACGTCTTCTTACCTACTCCCTGATCCACTTATTTCCATCCCTGTCCCTCTCTTTTTCTCTGACAACGAAATGTTATTCTGCTTAGTAGTTCTAGTGCTGCTGCTCTATTTTCGCACTGTATGCAACCCTATGCTCACCTGTATTATTTAACCGTTTAAAATTTTCACTGCATTTATACCTTGGTATGGTCCCATTTCTCGAAATTCATGTACTGTCATATGTTTCTGCTTGAATTGTCTGTAATTTGTTATTGCTACTGACGTGGAACCTTTGTAAACGAGCTTCCAGCTCAAAGGTGTTTTCCTAGATCTCAATAAATAAATAAATTTGATACCTCACATGAAGAATACTGGAATTTTCACTTAAATCTGTGCAATTGTTTTTGCATTATATGTGCTACACCTACTAAATATGTAACAAAACCTTAAAGAATAGTTCAGACAAAGGCCCCCCACCCCACAAAAAAAAAAAAAAATCACCAGGAGAATCAATTGCACTACATTCCAAAAAACGAGAATCAAAAAGCTCTTTCATCCATTATTACTAAGGGTATTTACACAAAAATAGGAGACCTGCCCCTTACATTCTGAATCTGAAGCCCTTTCTGTGATGTTAGTGTCATTTTCACAGCAACAGAGTATGATGTCACAAGCAGGGGATGATCTAGGGTTGCCACCTTTAGATGAGGTGAGAAACGGACACTAAACCAGACCCCAAACTCCACCCCTGGTCCCACCCCTTTTTATTACCGATGAACATATCACTCCTCCTTCATACTAAGGTTCATACTAAGGTAATATGGTGCAAAGGAGGCTGTGAGGCCCATAACTGCACCTTATCAATTGTAATACCCCAGATTTGTTTTATTTAGAAAAAAACTTATCAAGGCAATTTTTAAAGGTATTTTTGTTATTACTAGTAACAATTTCAGATGGTAGATTGTTCCAAGGATTAATAATTTTTTGAGTATAATAATGTTTCCTTGGAACATGAAAAAATTTAGCTCTATTAATCTGTAGTGGGTGACCTCTAGTATTATGTATTTATTTTTAAATTCAAAACCCATTTGAGTAAATAGGTATGGGTCATTAACAATATCAAACATGTAAATTAAATCTCCACGAAGGAGTCTGAAAGATAGGGGCATGAGATTTAACTTTTCTAAACGTTGTTCATAAGGAACATTAGAAAACCCTTTTATAGTGTTTGTGAATCTCCTCTGAATTTTTTCAATGGATGCAATCT
The DNA here is from genome assembly GCA_016271365.2 of Neoceratodus forsteri. NCBI lineage: Eukaryota > Metazoa > Chordata > Ceratodontiformes > Ceratodontidae > Neoceratodus > Neoceratodus forsteri. The sequence continues at coordinate 1,846,374,636 of CM057456.1, forward strand.
CACTCTTTTTGTAAGGATTCCATAATTGCAATGAGTATTCTAAATGAGGTCTGGCGTAGGCTCTATATAGAGGCAATATAATCCCTAAGTTCCTTGATTTAATGTTTCTTTTGATAGACCATATTATCCAATTTGTTTTATTAATTGGCTCATTAATTTGTTTGTTATGCCAAAAATCATTTGATATATAGATGCCCAAGTCTTTTCATCGGTGGTAGTTTCTAGTGGATACCCATTTAACATATATGTGGCCAAAGGGTTGTTTGGGCCAACGTGCATCACATTACATTTTAACGGGTTCAAACACATACCCCAGGTATTAACCCAATCAGATATACTATTGAGATCATGTTGTATTATAGATGTTAGATCATCAGTACCACAAGGCCCGCCAAGTTTTATATCGTCTGCATGTTTAACAGAAGTAGACAAACACTTTTTTTGTTAAATCAGCAATGAATATTAAAAATAAGCAAGGGCCCAGGACTGACCCCTGGGGAACACCACTGCTAACAGATCGGGAGTCAGACAGGTGACCATTATTTAATACCTTCTGTGTTCTTTGGTCCAACCAATTTTTGATCCATGCAATAATATATTTGTTAATATTGGTATTAAGTAATTTAACTATTAAGGAATGATGAGCCATCACATCAAAGGCTTTACTAAAATCTAAATAAATAATATCCCAAAGGGTGCCTTGGTCAGTGTTTCTACTAACATTTTCATTGAAACACATTAAATTACTAAGGCACCCTCTACCCTTTTTAAACCCATGCTGTTCTATATCGACGGTGTTCAATGTGTCACTTATGAGATCTTTGATTAGACTTTCAAGTATTTTACAAATAGATGATGTCAAACTAATAGGTCGGTAATTTTCCCAATTTGAGCGAGGTCCTTTTTTATATATTGGGATAACATGGGCAGACTTCCATTCTTTAGGTAGAAAATGATACTTAAGACAGTGTTCAAAGAATAGACATAAGGGATGAGATATAGAGTCAGCAAGTAAGTATAATAAGTGACCACTAATGTTATCTGGACCTGGAGAATATTTATTTTTTAATAACTTGATTTTTGCCAATACCATGTTATCTGTCAGTGTTATCAAAGATTCATTTTTTACATTAACTGATATATCATTTTGAATAGATTTATGACTAAATAAATCACAGCATTTTTTATTTAAGATATTAGCCATATCTAAACGTTTATGACAAAGTTTTGAGTTTTCTAACAGGGGTCCAACCTGACAAGTAGGTTTTTTAAAAGAGTTAACATATGAATAGAACATCTTACTGTTGTCTTTACTAGCATTTTTAGCTAGATTTAGTTCCCAACCCTTTTTTGCCTTTCTAATCATATGTTTACATTTTTTTGAATTTTAAGATAGGAGGACCACTGCTCCTTTGTTTTAGATTTTAAATATATAGCATATTTTTTATCTTTTAGTCTTAGAAATCGTTGAATGGTTTTAGATAACCATTTAGGTCTTTGTTTATTCTATCTATGCTTACTAATAGATGGTATAAATGTATCCCTTAATTGTAATAATATATTTTTGAGAAAGTCCCTACTGTTGTCAGGAGTAGTAGAAGTCATAATGTAATCCCAAATAATGCCATTCAGTACAGAAGAAATACTAAAAATATCAGCTTTGTTATAAAGATAAATGATAGGTTTATTACTGTTAATGATAACTGTTTGTTCTAGGGAAAATTTAACTGAGCAATGGTCACCATTACAAATGGGAGATGAGACAGTGACCCCTTGAATGTTAAGGGAACTACTGTAAAGTACAAGATCTAAAATGCTGTTCCCTCTAGTAGGTGCTAGAATACATTGTTGAATGCTAACTTGTTTAGAGCAGGCTAAAAGTTTTTTGCCTGCACTAGTTAATGCGATTCTTTTCTCCCAAAATATGTCGCCCAAATTAAAGTCACCCATACATAACATGGAACCGTGTTCACAAGCATTTTCAAATTATGTTATTATACCTTCTGTATACGTGATATCTGCACTTGAGGTCTGTAACAGACACCCAGTATAACGTTTTCAATACCTGTAAGTAGTTTCACCCATACTGATTCAATATTAGCATCATGATCCTTAATAACATTCGATATTTCAACCGAGTCATAGGCTTCATTAATTAGTAAAGCTACACCACCTCCTATTCTATTTATTCTATTCTTTTTATAAGTTTTAAATCCCAGAATAATACAATCCCAGCCTAAGTTATCAGATTCCCAGGTTTCAGTAATTGCAATGATGTCTATTTTGTCTTCCAGTACACATAATTTAAGCTCATCAATTTTATTATTTAAACCTCTGGCATTAAAGTTAAGAAATTGAATGTGGTGTGAAAAACCATGATCGGACACTATGTAGCCTGATTTTGTGTTAAAAGAGGATGGAAGAACGAGCCTCTCCTCCTGTGGAACTAGTTTAAATGTAGGTTAATATGGTCTAAAAGAGTTTTACCCAGAAGAGATGTGCCACGTCTGCTAAGATGTAGTCCATCACCACTATACAATTCAAAATGACCATAAAATTCTTCCCAGTGGGTTATACAAGATATGTGTTGAGAAAAACACCACTTCCTAAGCCAATCATCAAATTGGTGTATTTTCAAATTCACTGATTGAGAGGCTTTAGGAATTGGGAGTATTTCTGACATAAGGATATCACATTTCATCTCAACTAAAATATTGGTTAAGGCAACTGTATGCTGCTTAACAGTAAGCAGGTCCTCTCTAACAATATTGTTGACCCCAGCATGAACAACCACAACTGGATTAACCCCTCTGTCCGAAAGAATATTAGGTAGCATACATGTAATATCTTGTATCTGAGCTCCCAAGAAAGAAGAGCAGGTGCGATTGTGTTTATCGGGGTTACAAATAGCTCTATCCAAAGTGTTTTATTATAGAATCACCAATCACAAAAGTTTGCCTTTTATACATAACAGCTTCTGTTTGAATGCCAGAATTATTTTGGGTCAGCTTGGTGTCCGTTAAGTCAATAAGGTCCCCAGAATTGGAGGAAGGGCCTACAATAGATGGCAAAGGAATGTGATCAAACAAAACCTGGGGGGCAAAGGTAGATAAGTTAGGATTTTCCTCAACTAAATCTAATAAAAGACGTTTGTAATGTCAAAAAAGACTTTTAAATTGATAAGAAATCATTTTTATACTGTTATTTTTATTGTTTGGTAACCAGGTAAGCCCACTATGCACAAGACTCATTTACAGGGGGTGACCTGTGAGCACAGGGAGGTTAAGTGACTTTCTCAGCATCACAAAGCAAGCAAATGGAGGCTCTGGGAATCAGACCAAGGGCTGCTGGATGTACAGTAAGAAGCTCATTTACAGCTCATTGCTCTAAACACCCTCCCATCTTCCTTCCCCTGTCCGTCACTAAGTTCCTATAAATACAGCCAGTACAGCCGATTGAATTGTAAACACATTTATCTTCCTGCACAATGTATGTATACAGAAATCTCCTCTGTATTCTGCACTATGTATGACAGGTTTGTTTTTCCTCTGCCATCTTATGCTTCCCTTCCCTGGCTCAGTTTGCAACTGGAAATAAGCCTATCAGGCTGTCTGTGCTTACCTGGTAACATACATTTAAATAAACATTTACATACATATATACATACATAAAACGCATTCTAATATGCTTTGATCAATTTTTGATAAACAAATTATCTATGCACCGTTTTCCCTTTACCTCAGCAACTACAGTACTGCTGTTTCTTTTCATATTTCTAAGACTTTCCACAACATCAGACACACCACTGCATGTTAGTCATCTAAATGACCCGAGTGGTGTAACTAAGATTATGGAAAGTCCAGGTGGTATGAAAAAGAAGAGCAGTAGCTGCTGAAGACACAGAAGTGAGGGACTCAATGCAGTGACTACAGATTAGATTAGATTATTTAACAAAATGGTTCTTGAGTCATATCAGAATATATGACAAACAAACAGGAACAAAGGAGAGCAAGTAAATGTCTAACAGCTGTTTTCTATCATAGCAGTAAGAGACCACACTTAAAATTCAGAGTGGAGAAGATTAGGTTGATGTACTGCCAGTGATCTCCATGGCCATACTTTACATCTCGCAGACTTAATGGTTTTACAAAGGTCTGTTTAACATCATAATTTTGCAGCCAAAACAGTGAATAATTTGGTACAGTCAGTAAGACATAGAACATAGAAACATAGAAGTTGATGGCAGATAAGGATCGCTTGGCCTACCCAGTCTGCCCATTTTCTCTACCTACTGTAATACCGTAGACCCTACTTGAGCTCCAGCTTAGCCCTCCTTTCCCTAGCGACTAAGGTTCCCTTATGCCTATCCCATGCATTCCCGAATCCTGCCACAACTTCTGCCCCCACCACCTCCACTGGAAGGCTGTTCCAGGCATCCACCACTCTCTCTGTGAAAAATTACTTCCTTACATTTTCCCCCGCATCTAACCCCCTTCAGCTTCATAGCATGTCTCCTTGTTCTTCAGCATCTTTTCTTCAGAAAAAGGCTTCCCTCTTGTCACTTATTTCTACCTGTGAGGTATCTGAAAGTCTATAGTATCCCCCCCTTCCCTTATTTCCTCTAGGCTGCACATGCTGAGGTCCTTTAGTCTCTCCTCATATGGTCTCTTATACAGACCCTGCAGCATTTTTTTTGCCTCCTCTGGACTGCCTCTACTCTGTCTATATCCTTCCAGAGATGTGGTCTCCAGAACTGGACACGGTACTCCAGGTGAGGACTCACCAATGATTAAAACAGTGGTATCACCACCTCCCTCTTTCTGCTGTGACACCCCTCCCTATGCACCCTAGCATCCCACTGGCTCTCCCTACAGGCTTGTTACATTGTTTAGCCACCTTTAGGTCATCAGTCCAATGCATAATTTGTCCCGCCCAGCCTCCCCAGCCATGACCTCTATGAAATGCTCTTGCTCTTGGGACAAACCCTGCCTCCAGCTCTCTAACTGGACGTGCCATTTGTAGCCATTCTTTTTTTTTTTTTTTTTTACTTGCCTGGCTTCCACGGCTTTCGAGAGGCTCGTGCCCTCCTACTCCATCCACTTCGGCATCCTCATGGCATCCCCACCCTGGTTCCATCTATGCGGGGAGCCGGGGTGTATGCATTTTTCCCCTGGTTTTCTCCCCTTTTAGCCCCTGAGGATGCCGACACGAAGGATGCAAGTCCTAGTCAACGACGGGCTGATGCACACCGTTGCAAACATCCACAGCATCCTCCCCTCCCTGGCTCCTCGAAGAAACCGCCGGTGCCCCCGAAAACCCGTGCTTCCACCAGCCCCAGGAGCGTCAGGTGCCCCAAGGTACTCCCAGTAACCCACCCCAGGAGATGGAGAGCATCCGTTGGGGCTAATCCTCCGTCCCCATGACCCCCAGCAACCGAGTCTGTTCCCGAACCCAGGTCGCCGGCATGGTGCGAGGTGTGGCGTCCAGCGCCTCAACCCTCAGCGCCACCAGGCTGGCCTATGGCCATTTCTTAAAGTGTCTTTACCCTCTACCATCTGTATGTCTTCACCTGTAGGATGTTAACTCTCTCTGTTCTACTTATTTAGCCCTCCCATTGCCTATACCTTGTGCATAGCTCATCAAACACAACTCTGTGCTTCTGCTATTCCTCAGTCACTGATTTTGATTCCGTAGCTCACACTCTCTTGGTGAAATGGCGCTTTGTACTATTTTTAGAATACTTTTGCTTTACAGCATGTCCAATGTATCATTCCACAACGCCGACCAGGGCTCTAGTCCAGCCCTAGAAATCTACTCTACATCTCTTGCTGCCCCCTCACATGGCACCTCGCTACTTTCAGTATGCCCCCCTCCCTTTACTCCACCTTCCCATTCCCCTGCCCTCCCTTTTCTCCTCCCTTCACCTATATTCATCTGAGCACTTTCTCTTATCTCAATAAACTATCATTTTAGTTCTCCCTCCCCTACTACTAAAACCGTATCCTTGTCAACAAATTGTGGCAGTCCCAAAGAAAATACATTTTTCAGATCCCTCAAGCACTCCTTAAAGAAATTGCTACTCTTGCTCCTCCTCTGTTCAGGTAATGTGAAGCTGAATCCTGGCACTCCGCTGCTACACTCCGTGATGCGGAGCTCCCGATCTCTGAACGGGTGCGAGACCTGGGGGTGATTCTGGACGATCAGCTGGCATTGCATGTGCAAGTGTCGGCGGTCGTTAAGACATCCTTTTACCATCTTAGGAACATCGTCAGGATCAAGCACCTTGTTCCATCCGGCGACCTACCCATGCTGATCCACGCCTTTGTGACCTCGCGTCTGGACTACTGCAATTCCCTTTACTTTGGGCTGCCTGGGGTTGATATCCGCCGCTTGCAGCTAGTGCAGAACTCGGCAGCCCGGTTGTTAACGGGGACTCCTCGTTCCTCTCATATTACACTGGTGCTCCAAGACCTGCACTGGCTGCCAATTCAGTGGCGGATCACCTTTAAAGTCGGTCTTCTGACTTATAAAGCCCTACAAGGGTTGGGCCCAGATTACCTGAAAGAGCTCCTGGTGCCTTACCGACCGACACGATCACTCCGCTCAACCAACGAGGGGTTGCTAGAGATCGCGAAGGTCATTTTAAAATCTTCTGGCGCCCGAGCTTTTATGTTCGCGGCACCGACCCTCTGGAATTCTCTACCATATTGGATTTGAGAGTGCATGACGATGGAGAGTTTTAAAAAGGGCCTAAAGTCTTTTTTATGGAACACGGCATTTTTAGATACTGCTGATGCCTATTAATTGCCCTGCTATTAATTCAGTTATATGAAGTTTTGTATGGTTTTAGTATGTTTTATTCTGTATTTTATTGTAATGCGCCTTGGTTTTAAGAAAGGTGTAGATATTTATTATTATTATTATTATTATTATTATTATTATTATTACTGCTTACTTCACCTTCTGAATTCACAGAGGCCTCCGGACTCAAAATGATGCTGGTCAATATCCTAAGCTTGACAAAGAAATCTGACCAGTTACAAGCTGGGCCCACTCACACTGAACCAGATCTTATTATTATCACTGAGTCATGGCTTAAAAAGGTCAATACTGACCAGCAAATTGTGCTGCCTGGCTATCAATTGTTCAGGGCAGATAGAGATACCGGGGGTGGGGGGGGTGGCTGTCTATTCTATAACAAAGTAGACTATTAATATCATCTGCTATAAATCCAAACCCAAGGAATATGAAATTGTATCCTTGAAGCTTCACCTCCCTTCCACGGAATGTATCCCTATTATTGGCAGTTACAGGTCCCCTGCAAGTGGCACTAACATCCTCAATACCCTAAAATCCCTAATCACCACTGCCAACAACAAAACCATAATCCTTGGGGATCTCAATTTGAACTGGCTTACCTCTAAATCACACAGCCTGGAATCTCTGCGACGAGTTTGGCCTCTTCAGATAGTCAACGAACCCACTAGGCTCAATACTTCAAACAACGCCAATAGTTCCCTCCTTGATGTTATATTAATCATTCATCCTCATAAAATTCTGCACTGTGATGTTTTCCACAATGACATGAGCAACCAAGGGATTGTAATATGTATAAGATCGCACGCTGAGGGTCGTTACCAACCCAAGCTTATAACGAAATGGTCTTACCGTGAGTTCAATGCAGTGAACTATCTGTCTGACCTAGGTAACATTAGCTGGCAAGATCTCTATCTTGCTAAGACAGTAGATGAGGCTTTCTCCATCCTCAATAACAATCTTACCGCTCTTGCTAACAAGCATGTCCCCTTTGTTAAATCTTGTGTGTGTAAAATCTCTCATTCCTGGTTTACACCAAACCTCAAGGCCGCACTCACAAGCCGTGATAAACTCTGGGCCCAGGCCAGGTGTTCCAAGTGCCCTTCTGACTGGTAGGCTTTTCGAGCAGCTAGGAATACCTGCATTAAACGTATTTGAACTGCCAAAGCAAATTTCTATGTCACCACTTTAAAACAGGCAAATGGGAATTCTCATAAAATCTGGAGGACCCTTAAATCTATTGAAAGACGGCAGGCTGTTCCCTCCATTCCAGCCAAGATTCATGCCAACAGCATGGTTGTTGAAAGTAATAGTCAAATCCTTGAAGAGCTCAACTCCCATTTTGCTACTGCTGGCCTAACCTTCGACTCCTCACCACATGTAGGTCTTGCAAATTGTCAGGCCAGTACTACCCCTGAACCCCCAAACTCATATCATCCCTTCCAGCTGTATCTGCTCAACTACAAATAAGTTGAAGACTCACTTCTCAACTTAGATACCAAGAAGAGCGCTGGGAACGATGGTCTTGAGCCATTCTTCATAAAATTAGGCTACTTCCATCTCACAGACCCCATTCTTCATATATTCAATCTTTCTATCGCCACTGCCACAGTTCCGTCCTGCTAGAAATCTGCCCATATCCTCCCCTTGTTCAAATCAGGCGACCCAGTGATTTAAATAATTATAGGCCTATCTCCATCCTTCCCATCCTCTCAAAAGTCTTTGAAAAATTAATCTACTCACAACTAAAACATCATATCGAAACCTTCTCACGTCTTAACCCAGCTCAATCTGTATTCTGGTCTAATCATAGTACCATCACAGCCCTGGCTAAAGTAACTAATGAGTGGGTTTCAGCTCTGGACTCTAAGAAGATCACTGGTGCAGTCTTCCTTGACCTTAGTAAGGTGTTCAATACCATTGACCACAACTTAGTAGTCAGTAGCCTTACTAACCTAGGTGCCACTTCCTCTACTGCTCAGTGGTTTACCAGTTATCTAACAGGGAGGACACAGAAAGTCAAGGCAGATGGCCTTTTTTCAGCCTCCTCCCGATCACTACAGGGAGTACCTCAAGGCTCCATTCTAGGCCCTTTTTCTATCTACATTAATAATCTTGACTTTAATATAACCAATTCCAATTTGCATTTCTTTGCGGATGACACAGTACTGTACACCTCGGGCTCAACCCTGACTGAAGTAGGAGGCATATTACAAGCTGACTTTGCTCGGCTTTAACTCAACCGTATTAATGCAAAGCTCCTCCTCAATGCTAAGAAAACCAAGGCTATGATCTTCACTCTCAATCCATCCTCCACCACCTCCCTTGACCTGCCTAAGGACTTTGTAATCATCGCCCTAGGTGAACCTCTTGAGGTAGTCTCCAAATTCAAATTTCCTGGCCTATGGTTAGACAAGAAGCTCAACTTTAATGGCCATCCTGATGACCTGACCCAAAGGTTAAAAGCCAGACTAGGATTCTTCTTTAGAAACAGGTCCTTCTTTCCTCTTGAGATTAGAACCAAGCTTGTTCAGGCCACATTCCTCGCCCTACTAGACTACAGAGACATAATTTACAATTTTTATGCAGCCTTAAACCTATGTAAATTGGACATCCTCTGCCATCGTGCTCTGGGGTTCATTACCAACTCCCCTTACCAGACCCACCATTGTCATCTGTATGCAGCTGTCGGCTGGACGTCGCTTACTACTAGACGTTGCTCCATGCTGGCACTAGGACTCTTAAAATTCTCTTGAACAAACTACTGACCTACTTAACATCTCTCATCCGCATCTCCCGCAGTTCATATTCCCTTAGGAAGTCTGACTTTATCTTCCTTGACGTGCCTAGAACTCGTACCTCCTTTGGCAAACGTGCCATTTCTCATGCTCTTCCATCTATTTGGAACCAGCTTCAGACTATATTAAAACTCGCTAGCATAGTCTCCATCAATTTCTTCAAAACCTTTGCTGTGGCCAAACTAGAAGATGCTTGTAGTTGTTTCTAGCCCCTTCTGGTCCCTGACCTTTTCATCAGTATTTTACCCGACTCTCTCTACGTCCCTATTTCCACTTCTCTCTCCCATCCCTTCCTTATCCTGCACTTTTCTTGTCATTCTTTCCCTCCTTCCTCACTTTCTTCAAGCCTCCCCACCATTTTCCTCTCCCTCCTCCTCCTATGATCCTCTCACTCTCCTCTTCTCCTTGCACCACTCTTGTACACTCACTCCTTCTTACTCATCCTCTCGCTCCTGTTTGTCCTTTTGCTACTTACAATGCTTTCCCCAGGTTATGCTTATAATTACTACCTTGTTATGTTTTATCTGAGCATTATGTATTACATGTACCACATACAGTACTTTATGTATGATGATTTTATGTATGTAATTTTCTTTGTCTGTATACATGTCGTAGGACCTCCTTGTGAATGAGCTTGCTCAATGGAGTTTTCCTGCAATAAACCTGAACATGAGTACTGCAGGTCTCTTTCCAGTTTGGTGGACATCAGTACCACTCCCTCAATCTTGTACTTCGCCCCTTGGTTTCTATGCCCTAAGTGCATGATTTTGCACTTCTTCACACTGAAATCAGTTTGAAGAGTATGTTAGCATTCAAAATGGCCCAAAAAATGGACAACAGTTAAGCAAACTGGACGACCAGATTGGGACCCTAAAAATTGGATTATCCGTTCTAAACCTGGGCAGGTGGCAACCCTTAGGGGATCATGATTCATGACCAGCTCCTGAATAATTCTCTGCTGTTAAGGGGCAAAGACCCCATTTTATGTAGAGATCCTTAGAAATAAAGAATGATCTAAACTTCATTTTTTTTAAAGGTTGTATAACTGAATCATGCTAATGCTAAATGTCATATTATTTCTGGAGACTGCAGCCCCCCCCGGTAACTATTTACTGAACCAGAAATTTACAAAGTAAAGAATTTATCAACTTACTCATTCCAGAACATTCTCTGTCTCCATCCCACACATTGGAAACAGCACGTCCTGTCAGCAATAGGTTGATTAAACTTTGGCTAGAGGAACACAAAAAATATTAATTTTAAAACAATACTTCAGAGACCTTTCATTTTTGAAGATGTGCAATGTTTTAAACACTAATTCAGCACCAGAGGTGGTGACTCCCCCCCCCCCCAACAGACCCACCACCCCATGTCCTTGGAACAAAGCAAACAAAAAATAAAATACTTCATGTCACACCCTCCAAAGCAAGACTGGCCACACTGCACTGACGGAAGACTGAACCCAGTTTTTACAGCAGGCCCAGTTAGCGGGTGGGTGTCAGTCATCATCCTGACCACAGTCCACTGATCTTCCTTGTTCTCTCCTGGGAGCCATCTCTACTATGCAGTAACTGACAGAAGCCTTCTTCCCCAACCCCAACCCCAACCAGAATTCAGGTATCCATCTGTTCTAACTCCATGGTGCCACTGTAAAGAAAGCTCCCCACAACAGGGGGTCACTGTTGGTGCTGCACAATGATAGGGCCCTCTCCAAGGCAGGCTGCATTACACACAGCTGCCTGGGCTCAATATGCCATCAGGATGGCAAGGACCTGCATTAAAGAAAAGTCATCCTTTCTCCCACAGTACTCTCTCCCAGTGGCTGCGCATACAGGTATGCACCAAATGTTTTCATAACAATAAAGATCATCCTAGGTGTGTGAATAAAAAAAAGAACAAGGTGTAGCATTTTAGCACCATATGTAAAAATCAACCTGCTGGGATAACACAGCGCACTCATCAGATGTAACAGTGAAGATGCCAGCAGAAATGCTGCAGAAGTTCAGAGAGTTCCACATGCCAGCGGTGAACACTAGATATGAGGACAGGGTGGTATGTGTGTTCCTGAGGGACACAGGAGGATGCTTACCTTCCATGGCCATATACAGGGTCTATTAATGGCTCAGCTGCATCTTCAATTTCATTTTTAATGTTTTCGATGCCCTGAAGAAAAGACCAAGTTGAACTGTTAATAGGCAATGGATGAGAAATTCCCTATTATTTCACTTACATGAATTTAAAAGTCACCAAATGCTAGCATGAATGCTTTATGAGCAATAAACACCATAAATATACTACTCTCATCCACTCATTCTATTTGGCATCAATCTAGTCAACTGACAACGAGCATTATGACTGGCTCAAGACTAAACAACAGTAACTGTGACATAAATACAGTCCACAGCAACAATTTATTTTTTTTAACTGCTGGGCTTGTCTTTTTTAAACAAATTTTACAAATGAACTGCATCAACTTCACTGTGTGGCTGCCAGCCAGTTGTGTTAAGTGCATGTGCAATGTTACTTTGATGAGTTACTTTGGCTTGACTCTCTCCTCTGGATTTCCACCTTCAGTAGAGGTGCCAGAAGGTCCTGGAGGCTAAAAGAAATTGGTTGCTAAGAAAGCCACACTAGAAGCAAAGCGCCAGAGAAGGAGGAGGGGTGGGAGGTGGTCCTGAAAAACACTAGGCAAGCGAGGTGTGTGTGTGTGTGGCTTATGTAGAGCAGGGGAATGGAATTTGGCACCCCCGCCCACCAATCAAACCACAGGTGAAACCTTTCAATTCAGTGTGACTGTCAGTTGTGTAAGTACCTGTGCAACATTACTTTGGTGAGTTACTTTGACTTGACTCTTTCCTTTGGTCTTTTGGCTCTTGTAGCTGCCAATTTCCTTTAGCCTTATACACTCCTGGCACCGCTACCGATGGTGGAAATCCAAAGTGTGATGTAACAGAACCCACCTCCTACAACTCACAGAACAGACACAACAACATGGAGAAGAGGAAAAAAACCCTGTGGGAGAAACCTCTGAGGAACCAAGATTACTGGGTTAGCCTTCCCTCCAGACTTCTACAAACTATAGGGCTAGCTGTTGATAAACTTGGGGAACTTTGGAATTTGGATCTCAGATGTAAGTTTCAAAGCAGGATGAGGTCCAGCAACCCAAGACCTTGATGAAGTGAGCTGGTATGTGTTTTCTGGAAGCAGAGCTGGTTGCTCTAATCCTGAATTAATGGCTAGAAAATGATGAGGAAATGAGACTCAGACAAGACAGCAACACTAACATGAAGCACAAACCAGGAAGTAGTCATTTTGGAATAGTCATCTGTACACAGAAGCAGATGAGCGGAATAAGGATGTCTGTCCATAGCTTGCAGTTAATTGAGGACTTGAATAGGATATCAAACTGAATCTGTCGCAAAATAAGATATGTGGACCCCTCCATTACTTCTGCCAGTGTCTGATCTCAGTGAAATAAGGATGAAGTGATCTACTAATGCTTTCTTGAGGTAACTGTTTATTAGGTGAATTGCAAGATTGAAGAAAGAATAGGAAAAGGTAACTTCTCCATGTCTAAGGAATCCAAAGAATGCTAAAGTCATAGCTGCTTGTAGATTAAGATCAGTGAAAGATCTGAAAACTACATCTGGAAAGAGAGCCATAACTCAAGAATACAGATAGTAATCTAAAGGCTTCCTTGGGAAGGATCTTGAGGAGTAGATTTTCTCAAACCTTGAAGAAAAGCCTGGATCACTGGAAAGACAGTAAAAGCATGTGGTATCGGGACAGATGAACATCAAGGTAAACTGTATGCCTGAGATTAACTGTTTGTTGTAGCTGTCAGAACAACTGTTTGAGAGCAGCAGGACACAAATGCCAGAATACAGAACAGAAAACTGCAAATGCTCCATTGTTTGAAGTGCAAAGAAGACAGTGTTATTTATTCCATGCTACTTTGTAGGCAGACTTTTTTGATGCAGCTAGAAAATTCCAGATGGTAGCAGAAGCATGGCTGAGATTTTATTCTTTGGTAACTGGGTAAAGACCACTAGGCACACATGTCTGTTTTATAGGGCGATCTGGGAGGACTGGGGAGGTTAAGTGACTTGCCCAGAGTTACACAGTATGCAAGTGGAGGTTGTGGGAAATAAACCCAGGTCTTCTGGATGTACCAAGCTCATTCACAGCTCATACTATAACCTCTAGGCTATAAAGCAAGCCCACAGCCAGGTCATTTGCAGCTCTTGAAATTGTGGAGAAGGCGACATCTCTTTGTCGATGTGAAGGTATGCAGTTCTGAACTGATCCAACAAGTGGACAGTGGGAACAAATGCAGCTAAGGTGACTATACATTCCCTAGCTTTTAGGAATCCAAAGAAGCTGCTTGTAAGTGTTGAGCGGTTTGTGAATCAAAGCCTCTTTATCTTGCAATATACCCATTAGTTTGCAATACACAGCACGGTCCACAGGCTTTCTTGAGGGTGGTCATTGCAGAGTAGATTTATTAGGCCTTGAAGGAATGTTTGAACTGCTGGACTAGATAAGTATGAGCTAGGAAAGATGGATATCAAGATAAACTGAATGTCCTATGTACATTATTTGACAGTAGTGGCCAATAGGCTGAATGCCTTAGCAGTATGATGTAGCCAACAGGCTGAGTACCTGGAGCAGTATAATGTAGCCAACAGGCTGACTACCTGGAGCAGTAGGATATGGCTGACAGGCTGATTGCTTGGAGCAGTACAGCAGTAGCAGTAGTAGTAGTGGTAGAGTTTATTTATTTTGTGCATCCTTCCCCGTAGGCTCAGGGCACCCTTACAAAGTAAAAAACGAACAGCATAGGGAAATAAACAAACTCATAACACAAACATAAAATCATTAAATTACAACCTTAAAATTGATCTTAATCAAATCCCAAGCTGTGTATTAGACTAGATATATTCCTCAGGTCCCAAAGGTCTGTTGGAAGAGGAATGTTTTTAAGTTCTTTTTAAATACCTCAAGGGAGGGCGCCTCCCGGAGGTACCCTGGCAATGAATTCCAAAGGACTGGGGTGGCCACCTCAAATGCCCAGTCCTCAGAAGATTTCAATTTTGCTTTGGGACCTTCAGGAGGGCCTCCCCTGCTGATCTGAGAGAGTGACTCAGGGTGTAGGGATGCAGGAGTTCCTTCAAGTAGCCCAGACCCATCCCATGTAGGGCCTTACAGGTCAAAAGACCAATTTTAAAGGTGATGCGCCCGTGCAACGGCAGCTAGTGCAGTTTGTGAAGCACCAGCGTAATATGACTTAACCTTGATTGGCCCATCAATAACCGGGCCACCGCATTCTGCAGAAGCTGCAGGCACCACATCGCACCACCTCTGACCCCGAGATAGAATGAGTTACAGTAGTCAAGCCTCGAGGTGATGAACGTGCATACTAGTGTGGCCAGATCATCAGGAGGAATAAGGGATTTAATTCAGGCAATGTTTCAGAGATGGTATAATCAAGTTCGGACCATAGCCGACACCTGAGCTTCAAGTGTCAGCTCGTTGTTCAGAACAACGCCTAAATTCTTCACCTTAGAGAAGGTCTCTAGTTTGGTCGGACCAATAAAAAGCCCTAACCCTTCCTCAGAGGCCCCCGCTCCCTCCCCCTAAACCCGCTCAATAACCAATACTTTGGTCTTCCCCGGGTTGAGCCCCAGTCAGTTTGACGATGTCCAACCCCGGTTCGCAGCCAAGCACTTATTCAGCACGTCAACCACGTCAGATCTTCCAGGTGTGAAAGACAGGTAGAGCAGAGTATCATCAGCATAGCAGTGAAAACTCAGCTCATACCACCTTATGACCTCACCCAGGGGCAGCATGTACACTGTGAACAGCACGGGGGAGAGGACAAAGACTTGGAGTACTCCACAGGGCAGAGCCATTAGGCAGTGGAATAATTCCCCAGTACCACCCTTTGGGACCTGCTCCGGAGGAAGTACTCAAACCAATCAATGACATTGCTGGTAAGTCCAACATATTCCCTCAGCCTTTCCAACAACACCTCATGGTCCACAGTGTCAAATGCTGATGAGAGATTGAGGAGGATGAGAACTGATCACTCTCCTCTATCCCTCGCCCTGAACAGGTCATTCAATACCTTAACTAACGCGGAATCCATGTTGTGCATAGTCCTAAACCTGGACTGGAACAGTTCGTATAACTGGAAGTCCATGAGGCAACTCTCGAGCTGTTCTGTGACCACGTTCTCAATAACCTTCTCTAAAAAGGGAAGGTTCAGGATAGTCCAGTAATTTGCCAAGACGTCGAGGTCCAAAGATGTTTTTTTCAGCAGGGGCCTCACCAGAACCCATTTAACAGACTCAGGAAAGACCCCTGCTGACAAAGAACACCCAACAGTCTCAGCAAAAACTGGGCCCAGGTCTCTTGACACAATAAACAAGTAATCGCATTGGGCCCGGGTCCAGGTTGCAGAACGTTGGCTTAAGCCCTGAGATCACCCCACAGACCTCCACCATCATCACCAGCTGGAACTTTCCCCAGGGCGACCAAGAGCTCCCACCCATCCAAGGTCCACCACTGCTGGATGATGGTATTCCACCCGGAGAAATCCCAGCCCTAATGGAGGACACACTGTTGGAGAAGAACTGAGCAAACTCCTCACTTTTGAGCCGAAAAAGCTCTGAGGGGTTCCAGACAGGCAGGATGTAATAGCCTGTCTGGAACCCGAAAGAGCTGAGCCAGTCAATTCTTCACAACCCGAAAGAGCTGAGCCAGTCAATTCTTCCCTGCTGCAATCATCCTAGACATAAAAGCTGCCTTTTTGTGGGTGATTGCATTCTGATACTCATCGTAACAAGCAATCTGAATCAGCTTGTCCTCCTGGGACCTGGTCTTCCCCAATGCCTCTCTAACCTCTGCTCCCTGGTTTTCGGTGTCTTCAGCTCACCATCACACCAAGGCATGCCGAAGTGCAAAACAGTGGGCGTACATGGATCGGCGCCAGTATGATCTGGCTGACAGGCCAGCTGCTTGGAACAGTATGATATGGCAGACAGATCGAATGTTTGTGAGCAGTATGAATGTACAAAGTCAAGAAGTGATATGAAAGTTCTTCCTTGAGGAATAATTATCATTGCAAACTTAAGGTATCCAAGTAAGAATAACAGTTCTTGTTTTTTGCAGGATCATTTGGATGAGCAGGAAGAGACAAGATCAGAAGTGTGGAGCTGTCTGTCTCAAGGTGTTTGGAGCTACAGAAGTGGACTGAAGATTAGATCAAATTACTGAGGTGGATGGCATGGAATTAAGCCCAGTGTGGAAGTCTTTGACAAGGCCTGAGAGAATAAAATGAATCAGATTCAGAAGAAAATGAATCAGATTCAGGTGGATGGGTGGAGAACAACTGCTGGAGTTAAAAGATGGGCAAAATGTCAGCTGTGACTTTGGTTAGGAAAGAGTCAAGAATACAGTGGCAGACCAGCTTAGAGTGGGTTTCCCTACAGAAGCACAGCAGAGTGCATGGTGGTGCAAAGAAAGCAATTTGTTGAAGATGATTTAACTGTTTGATCAGAAGAAAGTCAAACTGTCGTCCTTTTAATCCAAAAGATTCTTTTGTATGAGACACGTGGAAATTTGGAGAGGGAAGAGTCATGAAATGAGAGGACACAAGGCTGCAAAATGACCCGTATATGGAAGAGGTAGAGCACGTTGTCCAGAGCAATGCCTGCAATAGAAATCAATATCTAGAGCCATCCAGGACATCCGTGAGTTAACTATCAATAGCTAAGCAGCGCTTTGGGCAGAAACTGACCAGTGGTAATCACAGAAGTGCTGCCATCTGTGACAGCAAGATCAAAGTTGTGAAGGCATAGATAATTCACCTAACAGGGACACTGTTGGTTGCTGAGTCAGTTCAGGAGGCTGACATGGAGAAGGAACAGTCGTTGTTCACACAACACTAGGGAAATGGAGAGTGAAGGCAGAGTCAGAACTGGAAGAGGAATATTACTAGGAAGACTTGGAAGGCTATTCGAAGGACACAGATCTGACAGTTCACTGGAAGGCCTGGGTTTCAGGATGCCTCTCTGGAATTTAGCCAACTTGCAGCTGAACACACCTGAAGAATAAGAGCTTATACTTCTTCACACTGAAATGATGCAGGAGTAGGTACTGGTGGCAAAGGCGAAGCTGGGTTTGCTGTTAATGCTGTGACATATAAATCAAATTGTTCCTGCTTTCTGGCAGAAGAAGAAAAAAGAAGGAGCTTCAATACTCAGTATGCAGACATCCCAGCTTGGAATAATCCATCTCTAAATGAGGAACTGAGATTTTAAGGAGGCTTTCTTGTGAGGAGCTTAGAGGTAGACTGACAGGGATTTATGTCCTTCAGGTTCGAATGAACTGAGCGAGTGACCATGAGGTTCAATATGCTGATAGCTGGGAAGGATTAAAACGAGGGTCACATGAGTTTGAGTGGAGCTCGGGGTGATGAGCCTGTCCCAAGGACGTAACCGCTAAGGGCAGATGGCTCCCAGCATTCCGAGCCCTGCTCTGGGGATAGGACCCAGTTCCAACTACAGGCTAGACTAAGCATATGGCCGCATGACTGTGCTTCTACAGGCCACTGCACTACCACCATGTCACTTATCCCAGGAGTGAGAGGAACCAACAATGAGGCTCGAATCCAGTATCCACCAGGGTGTGTCACTGAAGGTCAAGGGCGAAAGTGACACCACTGAAATGCTTGAGCATGATTAGAGGACAGTTACGTAAGCAATAACAACCAAGAAGCCAGTAATTTCTGAGGGATCAACAACCGGTTGAGTGGATGGGTGGTCCGAGGCACAGCCGAGGGCTACCTTCCTCCAGCTGGTCATTAATCCAAGGAAATGACCGGCTTTGTTTTGCCCTGTTATTTCAGGTTTTAAGTAGAGTGGTGCAAGCTGTGCGTGCCACACAGTGTTAGTTGGCAGCTGGATCGGTCATTTCTAAGATGTTAATGATCGATCCAGAAGCTAATCAGAAGCCTAGCTAGACACATGAATAATTAACTAGACTAACAATTACCAGTAACATTTGCTCTTTGAGTGAATCTCTTACAGTGAGCCACACCTATCGAACATATACACCACCAATGTCAGACCTATCTGAAAATGTTTGACTAGTGGGCCACCCATGATGATACACATCGTCCACACCTATATATCGTGGGCAGCCCCAAACTTCCACAATTCTGCCCGTACACTGGACACAAATCAATGTTGTGCTAGACTGAAGAACAGCAAAGACACATACATTGAAGCTCCAAAGGGAGCAAAGATGACCAGGAAAGAAAACCCAGTACAGGGTAAACAGAGTGAAATGATGATATCCGAACCCCATAGTGTAGCACCCAAAACCAAGGGGGAAGGCAGGAGGTTGCACTGTGGCTCACTGGAGGAGATTTCCTCAAAGATCTACTGTTACTTGTAAGTAATTGAACTTCTTCAGGGATATGATCCCTCTACTGATCCACACCTATGGAACATAGATGCCACCAGTATCAGATCTATCTAAAAACGTTTGCCTAGTGGGCCACCCATGATGACATGCATCTTCAGCACCTATACATCATGGGCAGCACCAAACCACACTGTTCTGCCTGTCCACCGGAAACAAAACAATGCAGTGTCAGATCACAGAATGCAAAGACAAGCACACTGAAGCCCTAAAGAAGTGACAATGACCAGGAAAGAAAACCCAGTAGAGGGTAAACAGGGTGAAACAATGACACTCAAACTCCACAATGTAGCGCCCTAACCAAGGGGGAAGGCAGAAGGCTGCGCTGTGGCTCACTTGAGGAGATTCACTAAAAGATCTACTGTTACAGGTAAGTAACTGTCTGATCCTCTTCGAGGATAGTCTCACTCCAGTGAGTCACACCAATGGAATGATTCTAAGCAGTACCCCAAACAAACAGGGGGAAGGCCATCAGGAAGGCATACCGGCCAAATCACATGCAGGCCAATATTCTATAAGCTAAAGGACATGGGAGTCACAGTAGGGCGATATCAACATAGCACATGCCGGGGTACAGGAGCGAGTAGCTTGGAACCCACCACTAGACAACACCTCAAAATAAGCACTGATGGGGTTTCATGGATGGACACAGAGACTTTACCCCCCCCCCCCAAAAAAAAGGGAAAGTCGACAGTGCTAGATCCTGCAAACAACTGTCAATTGGAAACCCAATGACAAAGCCATGAACGCTGCCGAGATATAGCCAAGCACCTACCAGTGCCAGAAAATGTCACCCAAAACCAGACAGCTGGTGAGACAAAGCCACACATACGGGCCTAAAAGAGCAACAGGCCCCACAATCATGGGGGCATGACCAGAGGTGAGAAGCTGACCACCACCATCCTGAAGGGCGGGCAGGATGGCCAAAAACACAATCAACAGAAAATTCAACAACAGAAGATGTGGAAACAGCCATAGACAGGCACAGGGCTACAGATGAAGAGGGCCAGCAATGAGGCAAAGCTAGGCAATGACCAGCAGAAAAGGATAGTGCCCAAAAAAACAGTGAACCCTGAACCCAACAGCAAAACAGTCGTGGCAGGTACAGGTATCAACGGGCCAAAGGAGGCCAGAAGCCCCACAGAACTGGGGAGCCAAGCAAGAAACCAGGAAATGATGAAGGGATCCCAGCGGATGGCTGGATTGAGCAGAAAGCCAAGTCGAGGACAGAGCCGATGACTGAAACATGAACACTGCCCATGCACACAGGACTGGTCACGAGGTGAAAACACTGACCAGACAGAGCCAAGGGATGACCTACACGAAGGGGAACACTAGAAAAACGTTGATCCCTGCCTATACAGCAAAGCCGATGACGATGCTCACCACCTCAATGGAAAAATTTATCAACCAGCAGAGACCGTCCAGGAAGGTACGATAATCGGCAGTGAGACTACAGTCACAGCAGAGTGAGACCAGCAAAGATCCATGGAATGTAAACATCAGCCGACAGGCAGCAGCGGTAGGACAGCAGGCAGTGTCAGCATCACAGAAACGAAGATCCATGTGGGAAGCAGAAATACAGGCCTACATCATGAAAGAAAAAGAGATAAAGGCTGGTAAAGCATACTGCAATAAAGTCCAAAGAGGGAGTTCTATCAGCCCGATGGGAAGATGACAGAGAACAAGAAATGAACGGAGGAGATTTAGGGCCATCCACAACATCCAGGTGCCAACGATGCGTACCATTGTGAGCAGCCTGCTATGCAAAAGTTTCCACATCAGTCCAACATCAGTGGTGTCTATGTTCCATAGGTGTGTCTCACTGGAGGGAGGTATCCCTGAAGATAATCAAAACAGAACTAAACCAAGAGCAGCACGGTATACAAACAAAAGCTGCAAAACAGACATCCAAATGCAGCAAGGTAGCCCCACATGTCTGGATCTACCAAAGAAAAGAGCAGGCTGGTGCCTAGAATGCTAGAGAAGAACTAAAGGAAAACCCAGCAATCAGATCCCAAACACATACCAGACAGGAGCTGACAGGTGAAGGAAGCTGCATACAACAAGCAGTGAGGGCAGAAAGAGGTAAAAAAAAATCCACAAAGAATGGGGTGGGGAGCGAGGCAGAGTAGCTGTAGCATAAACAAAGCACGAGACAGAGAGAAAGAGAGAGAGAGGCAGAACAGCAGCACAGAAAGGAAAAACACAGCAAATGGAGCCAGGAATAAAAACAAAAAGGAAATATAAACTTTGGGGGCAGAAGCAAGTGAAAACACACAAGCAAATAAAAGCACAACAACAGTAGCAAGAACAGCACAAACAGCAAAGTCAGAAGCAAGTATCAGGCAGGCAAAACAGACAGGGCCAGAAGACACACAGAGAGAAATACAAAATGCCAGTGGAAGTACAGCCATGGGAGACAGCACTGAGATACAACCACATGTGAAAAACACCAAGCAAGGGGGAGCGTGTGGCTTATTTAGGGCAGAAAGGGTGAAGTGTGGCAGTCCCCCATTGAAACACAGGTGAAAACTTTCATAGATACATCGACACTGTCGGCAGATAAGGGCCTATGGCCCACCCAGTCTGCTCATTTAAGCTTGTAAGTTCACTTTATGTTTTTCTTGAAGTCTGCTGCCCCTTACCGCTGACCTCCAGAATTCCCTTATGCCCATCCAATGCATTCTTAAATCCTGTGTTCGTTTCACTTGTCCAACACCCTTTCTGTGAAGAAAATTCTTCTTCACACTTCCTTTGAATCGCCCTCCCTCCAACTTCATTCCATGCCCTCTAGTCCTTGAACATCTTTTTCGCTGGAAAATAGTGTATTCCTGCTCCTTCCTGTGAGGTACTTGCATGTCTATCACATCCCCTCTCTCACTCCTCTCCTCCAGGGAGTACATATTCAAGTCCTTCAGCCTGTCCTCATAGAACTTGTGATGCAATCCCTGTACCATCTTTGTTGCCCTCCTCTAAACCCTCTCTACCCTATGTCCTTATGTAGGTAAGGTCTTCAGAACTGTACACTGTACTCCAGGTGGGGCCTCACTAGTGTCTTGTATAGTGGAATTATGACCTCCCTTTTCCTGCTGGTGATGCCCCTGCCTATGCATCCCAGCATCCTACTTGCTTTACCTGCTGCCTTGTCGCACTGTTTCCCTACCTTGAGGTCATCAGAGATGATAACCCCAAGGTCCCTTTCCTGCTTAGTGCATGCTATATCCTCACCCCCAACAGATATGTTGTTTCAGGGTTTTTTGTGCCCCATATGCATTATCTTGCACTTCTCTGCACTGAATTTCAACTGCCGAACCCTTAACCATTCTTCAGGCTTCTGCAGGTCCCTACTCATTCTGTCTACACCCTCTGGCATGTCCACTCTGTTACAAAGCTTCATGTCATCAACGAACAGAGAAATTTCTGCCTTCTAGGTCCTGTGCAATGTCGCTGATGAAGACGATGAATAGGACTGGTCCCATCACTGATCCATGTGGTACCCCACTGGTCACTCTTCCCCCTGTGGAGTGACAGCCATTTACCACCACCCTCTGTGTCCTGCCGCCCAGCCAATTACCTACCTACCGCATTACTGTCTTGCCCACTCCCATATTCCCCAGTTTGTTTAATAGCCTTCTATGTGGCACAGTGTCAAAGGTCCTGCAGAAGTCCAGACAGGCCATGTCCACTGCCCTCCCTCTGATATACCTCCCTTGTCACCCAGTCAAAAAATTCAATGAGGTTGGTCTGGCATGCCCTCCCTCCGGTGAAACCATGCTGTCTTGGGTTCTGTAGTTCGTTGGCAACCAGATGTTCCACCAACCTCTCCTTCAGTAGTGCTTCCATGATCTTCCCCACTACCGAGGTCAGGCTGACTAGTCTGTAGTTCCCCACTTCCTCTTTGTTCCCACTTTTGTATAAGGGGACTACATCTGCTGTCCTCCAGTCTTTGGGTACCTCCCCTGTTTCCATTGATCAGCTAAATAGGATTGCCAGAGGTTCAGCCACCACCTCTCTTAGTTCCTTTGGGACCCTGGGGTGCACCCCATCTGGCCCCATTGCTTTATAGACTCTTATTCCTGCCAATTCCTTTAGGACCCTTTCCCATGTAAAGGGATTTGTGTCCATTCCCACCCCTTGTACTCCCTTCAGGCCCATTACCCTCCTTTTCCTCAGTAAAGACTGAGCAGAAATATCTGTTCAGTATGTCAGCTTTACTGTTGTCATCCTCCATGCGACCCCCATCCTCCCTTTTCAGTCTCACTATCCCTCCCTTTGCCCTTCTTTTTTCACTTATGTGCCTGTGAAAGGTTTTGTCCCCTCTACCCACTGATTTTGCGATGCACTCTTCTGTCTGAGCTTTGGCTTCCCTTATTGACCTCCCTGCCTCCCTTTGCTTCTCCTGGTACTTCTCCCTATCCCCTTCTGCCTGTGTCTTTTTGTATTGCCTGAATGCAATCTTTTTGGTTTTCACTTTCTCCACTGCCTCCTTGGAAAACCATAATGGCCTCCTCTTCATTTTCCCTTTGCTAACCTGATTAATGCATAATTCTGTTGCTCTTGTAATCCCTGTTTTAAATATTGCCCACTGTTCCTCAACCCGATTCGCTCCCCATTCCCATTAATGCCTCTTTCAAGCATCTTCCCATTTTCCCCAAAGTCTGCCCCCCTAAAATCCAGGCCACGTGTTTTTGTGCGGTTTGGTTCTGCTCCTTCTGTGATGTCAAACCACAGTGACTGGTGGTCACTGTTCCCCAGGTGCTTCCCCACTGTTACCCCCATCACACTGTCCCCATTTGTTAGCACAAGGTCCAGTATTGCTTTCTGCCAAGTTGGTTCCATGACCAGTTGCTTGAGGAAGGCACCCTGAAGGGAGTCCAGGATAAATCTGCTCCTGGTTGATGCTGCTGCTGGGAGGCTCCAGTCCACGTCTGGAATACTAAAGTCTCCAACCAGCACCACCTCACCCTTGTCTTCCATCCTTTGGATGGCTAGCATCAGCTCCCTATCTGTTTCTTCCTCCTGGGATGGTGGTCTATAGACTACCCCTGTGCGGATGTCTGACCCCATTTTCCTTTCCAGCTTAACCCACAGTATCTCTCCCCCATTTTGTTCCTCCTGGATCTCTGTGGCCTTTATGCCATCTTTCACATAAAGTGCCACTCCTCCTCCCTTTCTGCCTGCCCTGTCTCTTCTGAATATGTTGTAGCCGGGTATGGCCATCTCCCAGTCATGGTTATCATTACACCAGGTCTCTGTGATGACCACAACGTCCAGGTCAGATTAGCAGTTTCATCACGGGAGACAAGGTAAGCACAGTTTGAATTTCTGTAAGACAACTTTGTTCAAATAAAACAACCTATACTCCCCCCCCCAACCCCGATTTTAGGCTTGTAAAATATGCATAAGAAAATGTTACTCACCTTTGTAAAAGCATTTCTAAGGGATGTGATGCAGATTCTGACTAACAGCAGGCATCTCACACTCTAAAGAGGCCCTGGAACTTAGAGCATCAGAAATTCAAAGAATGCTTTCACAGTGTGCTAGCTATGTGCCACCTTACTCACCACCAACAGTAGATAGTCTGCCCCCAAAACATTAGGGGTAGTGATAACAAAATTAAATTTAATATTTACTATGTTACTCATTGAAATTTAAAAGAATAAAAACATTTAGTTAAAAGACTGAGTTATGCCCAACAAAATGAATAATACATAATCTAAAGGATATCTCTATTAATGTATTACTTTTATTCTTTGAAACTATATTCAGAAACGTATGAACTATCCTAAAGCGGATAAGGGTTAGTGAGAAGCTTCATCACATCCTTTGAAGAATTAATCTCTCTCTGTAGTTGTGATTAGTTTATATGGTCAATAATAAACAATCAGCAGTTGAAGATGTGTTGGGGAGGGGGTTACAAACCTTTGTTAGGATCACAGAATACAAAAAAAGTAACACTCCAAATTTGTTCTTCCATATGTCATATTGATCCAGAACTGCATCCTTTAGCTCAGTAAGGCCTTTAAATGTCCTTTTGCTAAAAAGAAACCATTACAGCAGTTTTAAAATGAAGCAATCTGAACTATTTTTTATGATAGCTGCGTATGTAAAGCATACAACCTACGGTAAAAGATAAACCAGTGAAAGATTTACAAAAAAAAATTTAAACTTTATCACATTACAGTAAATGCACAGATAATTAGGAAAATTGCCAGAGTTAATTTATAAATGTGATCAGTAAGTAAGGATTCCTATTTTATGCTGGGAACAGGCAAAATGTAATTAAAATAGGAGACCGCTTCATGGCCAAGTAGAAGCTCATTACTCTTCCATGCAGCCAACCTGGTTTCAGGAGAGGAGAATGGGTAAATGGACCACTGCCAATTGGCACCACATTCCAGCTGAAAAGGGTTTACACTGTCACTTGACACAGCAGCAACCCTTCACGATGGGCCAGAAAGCTTGCTCACTCTTGGGAAGGTGGGGGGAGTTATGCACTCAACTAGAACACACACAAAGACTTAAGGGGATTAAACTCTCCCAGTGGTCCATCAGGATTATGGCACAGTGCTGACAGGCAATCTAGGGCTCTACCCCCACAATACCCTCACCCAAACAAACTGCATACTTCAGAAGAGTATGTGGAGCCCCTCAATCAGATGGCCCAGCCGCAGGAGGCAAACCATGAAGGTTACAGGGGAGATGAGTGGTAATGGGGTTGATACGTCACCTGGGGCAACCACAGCAATGGATGGCCATAAATGGAGGCATTTTTGACCCCAAAGAGAGCGTGCTTCTTTGGTAGGTTCTACCATTGCCCCAGAATGAAGATATCTGCTTACGGCTATTATTATGGCAAGTCTTAAAATTATGTTCCTTGTGTCTCAAAGTTATACCCCATCAGGATTTGAAAAGACTACTTTTATTATAAAAACATTACTCATCCCCTTGTTCATGGATCACAACAGGCACCAGGTGTCATGCCCCCTTTATAGGCTCTATCACTGTCCCAACTTAGAAAATAATTCAGTACAGCTACTGAACTTACTGTGTGTGTGTGTGTGTGTGTGTGTGTGTGTGTGTTGGGGGTGCATCTTGCCTCAATGCCACCAGATTATCAGGCTTCCTTTTTTAACTGCATCACTGTGGCAAGTCTGAAGATCATCCGTTTCACAACTGCAAAGATATAGCCAAGGGAAGATCTGCAACAGTAATTTGCCATTGTGCCAATAACTGCTCTGCTCCCATGGCTGGAAGTTACAGAATTTATCCTTTCCTCCTTCGCCATCACATGCCCTGCCACCTTGAGATAATCAGATATGATTACTCCCAAATGGACCTCGGATAATCAGATCTGATATCCTGGTGGCAGGGCTCTGTGGCAAGGCAGCAGGCAAGGCTAGTAGGATGTCGTGTACAGGGAGGGGGATTTCTAAAGGTGGAAGAAGCCATGTTACCCCAGCCCCCTTTGTAGGGAGTACTGTGGATGTTCTTCACATCTTTAAGAGTCATTTTCTTCTCATTATATTCCTTAAGGACCTCTTACACATGCTGCCCAAAGAGATATATCCCTGCCTGGTGGTGGTCAGGGGAGGGTTAGACTGCATCACAGGAGAAAATAATTAACGGCCAAAAAATATAAAAACAAGTGCATTCATGATTTTTTGTTGGATAGCAGGGGCAAGATCTGCCACCCTAAGCCAGAAATGCCTCCTGATGCTACTGCATGAGTTGCTACATCAGAGGCATCCAAAGCAGTCCTTATTAACTGGTTATTGAACTAAAAGCATTGAGAAATAACTGCCAACAAGTCCTGCTTCAAGGCAGACTCTGGAAGTGAATCTGGAAGATCTCTGACCCTGTTTTGGAGGGAATATTCATACCAGATGCAAAAACCCTCTTTCACAAAATGTCAAGATTACAAGATCTTATCAGGGGGCTGTGCAGCAAACTTACTGGGGGCAAATGATTTGTCATTAGCAGCCATATTCACAACAGTGTTCACTACAGGCCAAGTATAACAGTCAGGTTTAGTCTAAAGTCTAGTTTCTTTGGGTAGCAAACCTATTACGGGGGCTTTGAGTAGAATTGTGATTCATTGTTGCTGGCTTCACTAGCTGCAAAGTTTTAGTGCAGAGTGGGGGAAGGGTGCTAATGGTCTGACCAGAGGTCTCAGCTACCTGATTGTTTCTGGAAGACTTGGGCTGGTCCACCCACCCAAACCCTCACCCCACCCACCCCTGGTCCATTATTTCCTTTATACCAGGGTTCTGACATCACTTCCTCAAACGGCAAAGGATATGCACCTGTCATAGCAGAAGCAGACATCCAGGAAAGGAACAGCAGCAAGTGAAAAGGTGACTGCTATCTCAGTGGAAGGGAAGTAAATGCAAATCTGGTGCTTTCATTGTTACTTCTTTGCATTGATATTGCATTGTGGAAAGGAGGAGTAGGAGTTTGAAGAAGGTTGTACAATAGCTACTTAAAGTCTCTTTTTGAGAGTGGATAGGAAGGAGAGGAATATAAAAAGCAGTTGCTCAATCTGTCTAAATGTGTACAACAAAGGGGGTAAGGGAAATAAAGAAAATGTTTTGCACTGATAGAGGGGGGAGAGGGGAGACTTGGGGGAGTGTTTGGTATCCTGCATCTGGAAGGGTGGGGGGTCGCTGGTGGGCAACGACAGCAATGGGTAGGGTGGTAGGCTGCAACAACTGCGGTGCACCAATCTTTCTAAAAATTGCCTGGAGTGTGGGAGGATGTTTAGTGTGCAACCACATAGAAAAACTTAGAAAGGAGATTGAGGGTCTGCAGGAGGAACTAAGACAGGCAAGGCAGATTGGGGTGGGTTTAGCCCAATACTGGAGGAGGAAGAAGGGGAGATGAGGAGGCGATTTAAGCCAACAGTGGTGAGGAGAGGGTCAGAAGAAGGAAGCAGAGACAAAGGGCCCAGGCCAGGAAGAACGATTGCCAGGAAACCAGGTCAGGAGACAAAAGACAAATGGAAGGAGGAGATAGGGACTTGTGAGGAGGCGAAGAAGTGGCAAAAGTCATGGAGTGGAAAGGAGAGAACAGGTTACTATGAAGAGAGAGGGAGCGGGCATTTGTGAAGGGTCTTCAGAAAATAGTTTTGCACTACGAGAGAGGAAGAAGGTGGAGGAGGGAAATGATGAAATTAGAGGAGTAATTGATAAATGCCTGGACCAAACTGGAGCGGAGGGAAGTTCTGCTGGGAGAATTGCAACAGGGGTAAAAGGGGGAAATAATGTGCAGGAGGAAGAAGAGGAGCTGGAAATGAGAGAGGGAGATGAATGGAAGCAAGCAGGGAGTAAGAGGGCTGGAATCTTAGTGCTTGGGGACTCCATACTAAGAGGAGTCAGGTGGGGTAGCAAGGGGGAGAGGCATAGTCGCATTTGGGTGGAGGCCATGCCAGGAATGACAGCGGAAAGGGTGGGACAATCTGTTCTGAAATATGCTAGAAGAGGTAGGGACAAGCCTCATTTAATTATACATCTTGGGACAAACGACCTGGCTGACAAGACAGTAGATATAGTCCAGAGGAGGTTTGAGGAACTAGCACAATTATGTGAGGGGGCAGGAAGATCAGTAACTTTTTCAGAGATACTTCCGTGCCAAAGGCAAGCACAACAAGAAAGCTGAGAATAGAGGAATTTAATGGATGGCTAAGAACCTGGTGTTGTGCTAAAGGGTATGGGCTGTTGGGGGGACCTGGGAGGACAGTAGTCTCTATGCCAAGGACAGACTACACTTGAGTGAGGAGGAAAGAGTGTTGAAACAGAGGATGGAGGACTACATAGAGAAAGTTGAATTTAAACTAGGAGTGGGGTGGCAGTTGGGAAGAGATATGCAGAGACCACAGGTTGGGAAACCATATGAGCTTACCCCCCATAACAGTGACAAAGGACAAATGGCAAGTACTGTTGGTGATGCTAGGAAAGGAGGGCAGGATGGGAGGAGGGAAAGGGTGGAAGGTGGTTACCCTTAATGCTAGGAGCCTTGGGAGGAAAACTGCAGAGTTACAGGTTCTCATGGCAGAGGGAGAGGTGGACATTGCAGCCATCACAGAAACATGGGCCACCCAATACAATGACTGGGACCTGTCTGTACCAGGGTACAGGTTATTTATGAGGACAGGGTGATTGGGAAAGGAGGGTGGCACTATATGTGAAGGAAGGACTGAAGTGTAGGGAGGAAGGGAGGAGGGTAGTACTGGAGTCACTTTGGGTGCAAATCCAGGATTCCAAGAATAGGATTCTTAGAATGGAGTGGTGTACAGGCCACCATCTCAGACGGAGGAGTTAGACAGGGAACTAGCGGGACAGATCAGGAGGACCTGCGAGAAGGGTAGTGTGGTGATTGTGGGGGACTTCAACATGCCAGGAGTGGACTGGAGCACCCCAACAACCAGGAACAGAAGGAGCAGGTACTGCTGGATGCCTTCAGGACAGCTTCCTGCTGCAAATGGTCAGTGAACCAACCAGGTTAGGGAATACCCTTGACCTTGTGCTGGCAAATGGGGACTTTGTGAGAGAACTTACAGTGGAGGAACCGCTGTCAGGGCGACCACCACTCAGTATGGCTCACATTGGATATGGGCAAGGAAGGAGGGAATCTGGCACAAGAGTGCTGGACTTCAGGAGGGCCGACTTTGGGAGGATGGGGGAAGTGGTAAAAGGGTACCTGGCCAGAATTCAATCTAATATGGACACTAACCAGAGGTGGGAGCTCATAAAGCTGGGGATAGTGGAGGCAACCAAAACCTGTTGCAAAGCCCAGAGCAAGAAGGCTAGGGCTAAGAAACCGAGCTGGTTGAGCAAGGAGGTCATGGAAGAGGTACGGAGGAAAAGAGCTGCCTTTAGGAAGTACAAGAAAACAGGGAGGGGGGAGGACAGGGAGGAGTACTTGACAGAATCGAAGGAGGTGACAAGGGCAGTAAGGGGAGCCAAAGCATCTATGGAACTCAGGCTGGCACAAGGCATTAAGAAGGGGGAGAAGGACTTCTTTAAGTACATCAGCGAGAAAAGGAGCTGTAAGGACCACATAGTAAGGATAAGGAAGGAGGAGGGTTGGGTGGAAGCAGGGTGCGATAAGGCAGAAGCACTAAATAAGTACTTCTGCTCAGTATTTACTAAAGAGAAGAGGGGGTGATACCCAAGGTGGGAGAAATGGCAGAAGCAGGGGGGGAAGTGGTGACAGATGGAGAAATCATGGAGGGCAGAGTTCGAGAGGGTTTGAAGGCACTGAGGGTGGACAAGGTGCCAGGCCCAGATGGCATCCACCCCAGGGTAGTGAAGGAGCTGGCAGAGGTCCTTGCAGGACCTTTGGCAGATCTATTTAATGCCTCACTACATTCAGGGTGTGTACCTCAGCACTGGAGGATGGCTCATGTGGTGCCCCTCCACAAGAGTGGCCCCAAGGATGAACCGGGAAACTACAGACCAGTGAGCCTCACATCCATCGTGGGTAAGCTAATGGAGACTATCCTGAAGGAGGCTGGTGGCCCTCCTAGAGGCCAAGGACTACAGGACAGCAGACAGCATGGCTTCATATGTGGCAGATCCTGCCAAACCAACCTGGTGGAGTTCTATGACTGGGTAACTAGGCAACTGGACAGGGGCCATGCAGTGGATGTCCTGTATCTGGACTTCAGTAAGGCATTGACTCGGTGCCGCATGGAAGGCTGGGAAGGAAGTTAGTAGGCACAGGGGCGGGTGCAAAGCTGGTGAGCTGGGTAGGGAACTGGCTTCAGGGAAGGCAACAGAGGGTGGTGGTGGGTGGGGAGCTCTCACACCCAAGGGCAGTGACGAGCGGTGTTCCACAGGGCTCGGTGTTGGGACCAGTGTTGTTTGGGATATTCATTGCAGACATATCATGGGACATCAAGAGCAAGATCAGTCTGTTTGTTGATGATACCAAGGTAGGCGCGGTGGTGGATGACCTAGGGGTATGGCAGGGGTTGCAGGATGATCTGGCAAAGCTTGAAACCTGGTCAGACACCTGGCAACTGGGGTTTAATGCCAAAAAGTGCAAGGTGATGCATTTTGGGATGAAGAACCCAAGGAGGACTTACCAGCTGGGTGGAGTGCAGCTAGCCCAGACAGGAGGAGAAGGATCTGGGTGTGCTCATTACAGGGTCAATGAACAACTCAGCACAATGTAGGAAGGCAGCTGCAAGGCCAACAAAATGCTGGGTTGTATTGCAAGGGGTATATCCTCGAGGAGGGAGGAGGTGATTCTGCCACTATATAGGTCATTAGTTAGACCACACCTGGAGTACTGCGTGCAGTACTGCCGCCCATATCTGAAGAGGGACACTAAGTTACTGGAGGGGGTACAACGCAGGGTGACAAAGATGATCAAGGGGCTGGGGGACTTATCATATGAGAGGAGGTTGAAGGAGTTGAACATGTACTCACTTGAGGAGAGGAGGGACAGGGGTGACATGATTGAAACCTTTAAATACATGAAAGGAATAAACAGGATGGGTACAGCGGGGCTGTTCAAAGTAAGGGAGGGAGGGCCACCAGGGCCATGATATGAGACTGGAGGGAGGAAGGTTCAGGAGGAGATGAGGAGACACTTTTTACAGAGAGGGTGGTGGCTGGGTGGAATGCGTTACCTGCAGAAGTGGTATGCAGTAGAACAGTGGACTGCTTCAAAAGGGGATGGGACAGGACAAGGGGGAGGGTTAATGAAGGGGAAGGGTGGAAGGGAAGGGCAGCTGCAGAATAAGGGGTGCTAGCTGCACATTCAAGCAGACTTGATAGACCTCTAGGCCTTTATCTGCTGGCAAATTTCGTATGTTCGTAAAGTGATGAATATTTCCTGTCCAATGGCCAAGAAACTGCCAGTATAGAAGCTGGCTTCTTCAGTGCTGCTTCTGTCAAGCCTTCCATAGCAGGCTGGATAGGGGACACCAGAGATACAGGGAGCATAGGAATACTGAGGTACTCCAGCTCTAACTTCTTGGACCAGTCTACAGCAACAGTTTCAAAATTCAAAGCTTTGTGCATACTGTATTTTCTAACAGTGCCTGAAAGTAGTTATCCCCCTGAGGAACCCTTGCTGACTGAGCAAGTGGTGTCCTGAAGAGAAGGAAACTCATCATAATCATATTAATATGTTCAACACCCAGAGCTCATGGGATTTGGGGCCTCCATATCAAAATGGTTAGCGCAAAACTAACTGGGTCAATGCCATACTAACTGTGATTAGCCCTGGCAGTTGGGACAGAAGCCATATTCACCCTCCACGTGTGCCGTGCTATCATGACTGGTACATTCAAACGTTTCGACAGCACTAAACAGCTGCCATCCCAGTACTGTTTTTGCTGCCAAAACCTTGCCTTTGCACTGACTGTGCCCCCCCCCCCTTTGCTGATCACTCAGTCTGGTCCTTACATGTATAATTCCTGGTGTCTAGTGGACCCCTACCCCACCCCCCAAGCGCCATTCCTTCAGTTCTCAATCCTTGGTGTCTAGTGGACCATCCACCGCCTGATCACTGCTTCCATGACACTGTAATTCAGTCCCTTGTATCTAGTAGTCCCCTAAATGACTGCCAACTCCCCAACCTACCCACTCACTTAGGACCATCCCAACCCCCTCACCCCAGTCGCCAATGTACTCCATAACTGAAAACATCCAGCACAGCCCTTTGCTCACTTCCTTGACTGGCCACATCTGACTGTCAGTAAGCGCATCCACAAGTACTGTAGAAAAACTGTTTCAATGTTTTCAGGTGACATATTTAAGTTCAGCAGATGCCATGGGTTTGAAAGGAGGCAACATTAGTGGACAGAGGACCACTTTTACACACAAGGACATGGGACATTACCAAGGGATACATATGCAACAATCCTTTAAAGAACCACTTGAAAACCAAATGTGCAAGTAGGGAGTGGCTCAAAGTTTTCATCCTGCAGGCTGAAACTGTGGATAGATGAACTTTTAGAGAGAATGGCTTCGAGCTTGGAGATTTCTAATCCAAAATACGCATGATCACTTGACTGTGTTTGTACCACGTGATAAATCTTTTCCATTTTAAGGTACATCTTTTACTTGTGGCTGGCTTTTTAACCCCTTTAAGGACTTCCAAAGGCTAGGCAGAAAGATTCTGCTGTGAGAATTATGCACCTTCAGGAACCACGCCTTCAGGTGAAGTGATTCCAAGTTTGGGTGAGTCACCTGACCCTTGAAGACTCTCAGCATGTCCCTGCATTTTGGCAATATAATGAATCTTTTTGCCATCTGAAGCAGCAGAAAATACCAAGGCTGCCTTTGCCAATGTGGAGCAATGAAGATCATTCCTGCTTTCTCCACCTTCACCTTTAACAGAACTTTCTGCATTAAGAAGAAAAAGGAAGAAATGCATAAACAAACCTGTCCCCACAGTGAAAACTCAGGGCATCCTCTGGAACTGTCCCACTATACGGGGTCTGCAGCAGAATACTGGTAACTTCCTGTTGTGCTAGGATGTAACAAGATCCATTTCTGGACGATTTGATTCATTACAGTTTAAGGAACCACTCATGTGTCACCTGACCCTTCTGCTCAGTAAGTCTGCAAGGGCATTGTCCCTTCCTACCACATAAACTGCAGATATGCACATGCCAAGCGTATAGGCCAGATCCCAAATCGTTAGTGCCTCTATGCACAACTTTGAGGACAGTGCACTCCCCTGCTTGTTGGTAGTATTTGTTGTGGTATCGTCTGTCCCGATTTGCAAGATTTGCACCCCTTTCCCAATTATTTTTTAGAGATCTTTCATGGAAAGCAACACTGCTCTGCACTCTAGCAAATTTTTATGTTCCTGTCTGTCTTCTGGCCCCCATACTTTCATCCCTCAGTAGAAGGCCAGAGTGTGTGGCCGAGGCGCTAAGGGAGCTAGAAGGAGAAATAAACTCCAGCAACCACGTTTTCGCTTCTTGTCTTTCATTTTACCAAAAGTGCAGATACAAATCACAGACCTCATACTTCCTTTACTGCAGGGTGTAGGATGTGCTCTCCCCACTGTAGTAAGGAGGCATCCATGGTCAGAATTACGTTGTGCACTGCTTGCTGAAAGAGGATCTCTTTTCTTAAGCACTGAACATCGTGCCACCACTGGAGTAATTTTAGGAGGCATACTTGTATTAGAGCAGCCAGAGGCTGTCCGAATTAGGACCAGTATTTTAGGTACCACTGAGTTGCTCTCATGTGCTGCCTTGCCCAGGGTACCACGGTGGTTGTGACTCAAATGAATCCTAGTAACCTCAGAACTTCTAGCGCTGTCTTCCTTACTCCCTCCGGGAAAGAGGCTGTAAATAAGATCAGAGTTTAAGCTCTTTCTTTTTTTTTTGTATAATCTTTTTATTAGTTTCAAAAAGTATTTTGAACACAACAACAACACATAACAACATGTTTAACAAACATACAACAGACAGATGCATTCCATATATTACAGACACAGATATTAATAAAGTAACAATACATAAATTATAAATTGATAATATTCACCTCTAATCCAGTTCTACCATCTACTATTTCATTAACATTTCAAATCTATTCCCCACCCCACTAATCTTCTACAAATTTAACAGCAAACTTTCCTTTATAGGTCTCTGGCCAACCTGGTTACTTCTATCCCAATCCAATCCTTGATATATTTTCTTCTTCCCCACTTAGTGAAGCCAGGAGAGGAGCCCATTCCCTATAGAAGGATTCACCTCTATTCTTGAGCGTAAGGGTCAACCTTTCAAGGGCTAATGTTTGCATAACAAGTCTGCGCCATTGTGCAATCGATGGTGTTGCACATGTTACCCAGGTATTCTGTATACAGTGCCTCGCCAATATACGTACTACCCTCATCCACCATGGTAGTGGTTCCCAAACTCCCTCCTCTCCTGGGTCCATTCCAAATAAACCCACAATCGGTTCTACCCGCAGGGGAAAACCTGCCATTTGACTGACCTCCCTAATAACCTCCCCCCAGAAGACCTGAAGGACTCTGCACACCCAAAAACAATGTATATACGTCCCTCTCTCACTTCCACACCTACCACAGGTTGGGGATAGAGTTGGGTGTGCCCTATACACTACCTCCGGGGGACAGTATAACCTATGTACAAATTTATAAAAGGCTTCCTTGTATTTATTACATACTAGAAGTCCTACATGCCCCTCTATCAGCATTTGCCAATTATCCTCAGTTATAACACTCCCTATATCTCTTACCCATAGCATTCTTGT
This sequence comes from Neoceratodus forsteri, assembly GCA_016271365.2. Lineage (NCBI taxonomy): Eukaryota > Metazoa > Chordata > Ceratodontiformes > Ceratodontidae > Neoceratodus > Neoceratodus forsteri. Next base: position 1,846,409,989 of record CM057456.1, read on the forward strand.
TTTCTGAGTATAATCTGGACAGTCCTGTTTCCCTATTTTCGCAGCCTTCCTAACAAATTCCTTGGGGTCTCTACGCGCCTGATATATCAATGACTCCATCTCCCCCCATTTCTGCGCCAACTCTCCTCCCCTATCCACTTTAGACACAAAAGCCCTAAGCTGAAGGTAACGAAACACCTGTTGCATTTATAACCCCAAATTCTGTACAATATCCCCCAACGGGCTTAAAGTTCCCTGCTTAGCCACATCCCCTATACTCTGTACACCATTCTTTTCCCACTCCTTAAAACCTCTGTCTTCTAATCCCGGAAGAAAAAAGGGATTATCCGACACTGGCAAAAGCAGGGTCTCGCCCCTACAGATCCCCCGTTTCTTCTTAAGAAAGTTCCGTGTTTCTAACACGGATCTTACTAATGGATTACCCCCTTCCTGAGCCAAAAATGCTTTGAGTCCCCTGCTGTGTAGGTAGGCAGACAATCGCCCCGGGCACCCCCACTGTTCGAGGTCCACCCAGCTGGCCACAGCTGGCCTGTGCACCCAATCTGCCACATAGCGTTGCTGTATTGCTAGATAATAATTCCCCAGGTCTGGGAAGTTTAATCCCCCTCTACCTGTTACAGCCTTCGTCTCCGTAAGCTGGTCCTTGGGCATTTTTCCCTCCATATAAATTTAGTGAATACTTTCTCAATCCACTGGATATCCCTTCTCAACAGGCCCATCGGTAACATTTGCATGGGATATAAAATTCTCCGGAGCACATTCATCTTTACCAGATTAATGCGACCCAACCAGTAGATGGGGAGTTGCATTCAACGCCTCAAGTCTCCCTCCACTTTTTTAAGTAAAGGTGTATAGTTTAGCCCATATAGTGCCCCTACCATTCTGCCCACCGTTATACCCAAATAAGTAATAGACTTATCCCTCACCTGTAGTCCCCATCTTTCATCCTCCGCCTCTTTCTTAGGAAAGCACAACAGCTCCAACAGTGGGTAGAGGGGACAAAACCTTTTATAGGTACATAAGTGAAAAAAGAAAGGCAAAGGGAGAGATAGTGAGACTGAAGGGGGAGGATGGGGGCCGCGTGGAGCATGACAACGGTAAAGCTGACATATTGAACAGGTATTTCTGCTCAGTCTTTACTAAGGAAGAGGAGGGTAATGGGTCTGAAGGGAGTACAAGGGATGAGAATGGTGCAGTAATGGACACAAGTCCCTTTACACGAGAAAAGGTCCTGAAGGAACTGGAAGTAATAAGAGCTGATAAAGCAATGGGGCCAGATGGGGTGCACCCCAGGGTCCTTAAAGAACTAAGAGAGGTGGTGGCTGAACCTCTGGCTATCCTATTTAGCCAATCACTGGAAACAGGGGAGGTACCCAAAGACTAGAGGATAGCAGATGTAGTCCCCTTATACAAAAGTGGGAACAAAGAGGAGGCGGGGAACTACAGACCAGTCAGCCTCACCTCGGTAGTGGGGAAGATCATGGAAGCACTACTGAAGGAGAGATTGGTGGAACATCTGGTTGTCAATGGACTACAGGACCCAAGGCAGCATGGTTTCACCAGGGGGAGGTCATGTCAGACCAACCTCGTTGAATTTTTTGACTGGGTGACTAGGGAGGTGGATCAGGGGAGGGCAGTGGACATGGCCTATCTGGACTTCAGCAAGGCCTTTGACACTGTGCCACATAGAAGACTATTACACAAACTGGGGAATATGGGTGTGGGCAGGACAGTAGTGTGGTGGGTAGGTAACTGGCTGGGTGGCAGGACACAGAGGGTGGTGGTAAATGGCTGTCACTCCACAGAGGAAGAGTGACCAGTGGGGTGCCACAGGGATCAGTGCTGGGACCGGTCCTATTCAACATCTTCATCAGTGACATTGCGCAGGACCTAGAAAGCAGAATTTTACTGTTCACTGATGACACAAAGCTCTGTAACAGAGTAGACACACAAGAGGGTGTAGACAGAATGAGAAGGGACCTGCAGAAACTTGAAGAATGGTCAGGGGTTTGGCAGTTGAAATTCAATGCAAAGAAGTGCAAGATAATGCATATGGGGCACAAAAACCCTGGCACAATATATCAGTTGGGGGGTGAGGATATAGCATGCACTAAGCAGGAAAGGGATCTTGGGGTTATCATCTCTGATGACCTCAAGGTAGAAACAGTGTGACAAGGCAGCAGGTAAAGCAAATAGGATGCTGGGATGCATAGGCAGGGGCATCACCAGCAGGAAAGGGAGGTCATAATTCCACTACAAGACACTAGTGAGGCCCCACCTGCAGTACAGTGTACAGTTCTGGAGACCTTACCTACGTGAAGGACATAGACAGGTAGAGAAGGTTCAGAAGAGGCAACAAAGATGGTGCATGGATTGCATCACAAGTCCTATGAGGACAGGTTGAAGGAACTGAACATGTACTCCCTGGAGGAGAGGAGGGAGAAAGGGGATATGATAGAGACATATAAGTATCTTACAGGGAGGAACAGGGTGCAGGTATACACTATTTTTAAGCAAAAAAGATGTTCCAGGACTAGAGGGCATGGGATGAAGTTGGAGGGAGGATGATTCAGAGGAAACGTGAGGAGGAATTTCTTCACAGGGTGGTGGACAAGTGGAACACCCTGCCAGAGGAAGTGGTAGGGGCTGAAACAATCACGGGATTTAAGAATGCATGGGATAGACATAGAAGAATTCTGGAGGTCAGGGGTAAGGGGCAACAGACTTCTAGGAAAACATAAACTGAACTTACAAGCTCAAATGGGCAGACTAAGTGGGCCATAGGCCCTTATCTGCCGACACTGTCTATGTATCTATGTATCTATGACTTACCTAAATTTATTTTATACACAGAGAACTCGGCAAAGGCATCTATTATCCTCAGAAGAGGTGGCTTGGATATCTGCAGGCGCCTGACAAACAGGAGCATGTCATCCGCATACAAAGCTACTTTGTGTAGTGTGCTCTTAGCCCCGATTACCCCATGAAACTCTGAACATTGAGAGAGTGCTATAGCCAATGGTTCTAATGCCAGTGCGAATAATAACGGCGAAAGGGGGCAACCATGTCTTGTCCCCCGTTCCAACTCCACAGCATCCGTGAGTTCACCATTAACCAAAATCCGGGCCCTAGGAGCCCAATACATGCACCGCACATATGATTCACCCAGACCAAACCGGCCCAACACCTCAAAGAGGTACTCCCACTCAACTCTGTCAAACGCTTTTTCAGCATCCATAGAAATGATGTATGTCTTTTCATTTGTTCGCCCTGCTCTCCACACCACATTGAGCAGTCTCCTCATATTATGATATGAGAATCTCCCCTTTATAAAGCCGGTCTGGTCTGGGTGAATCAGCACAGGCAGGCAATCTTCCAGCCTCAAGGCCAACACTTTAGCTATAATTTTGAGATCACAATTTAAAAGTGATATTGGCCTATAAGAGGCACAATCCAACTCATCCTTGCCAGGTTTAGGAATTAGGCAGATCAGGGCCTCAAAACATGTGGCAGGCAATACCATGCCCTCCCCTTTTTCCCCCACCCGCATCAACTCACACAGCACCTCCACTGTTTGCCCCGCCAAGATCTTATAGTATTCCACAGGGAATCCATCAGGGCCACTTGCTTTCCCACTCTGCAATTCCCCTATAGCTTTAATTATTTCCTCCTTCGTTATCGGTTGGTTTAACCTCTCCTTCTGCACTGGTGAGAGTCTGGGGAGTTTCACCTTATGTAGAAAAACTTTCATCATTTGGGCCTTACCCTGTCAACCTGCCCTATACAACTGCTCATAATAATCCCGGAAGGCACTCCTTATCTCTTGGGGTTCCCTATGCACCCCTCCTCCCTGCCCTCTTATACCTGTTATCCTAATAGGGCATTTACCCCCCTTCATTAACCTCACCAGTAGGGGGCCAGGCTTATTAGACCACTCAAACATTTGCCGCCTGCAGTAAAACAAGGATGTCATGGCTTCGCTTCTCACCGAAGTATTCAATGCCTCCCTGGTAGCCGTTAATGACTGCATCACCTCCCCTTGTTCACCCCGAGCCACCCTTTTTTCCAAGAGCTTAAGTTTCTTTTCCAGCTCCTGCCTCTTTTCGTGCTTCTCCCGCTTATATTTGGCCATAAACGCTATAATGGCCCCCTTCATATAGGCCTTGCCCGCATCCCAATATATAGCTCCTGAGACCTCGCTGCCCTCATTAGTTTCCTTATATCTCTGCCATTGGTCCACCAGATATTCCCTGAACTCCTGGTTTGAAAGCATGTACGACGGGAATCTCCATTGGGGAAGGGAGGCTCTACCCACTCGCATCTGAATCCTCCCTATAACCACAGCATGATCTGATACATGTATAGGACTGTGGACAATATCCACCACTCTATTATGCCAGCCCCTCGGTAGGAATATGTAATCAATCCTACTCCATGTCCCATGAAGGCTAGAGAAAAAAGTATACTCCCTGGCCCCTGGGTACAGCATCCTCCAGCTATCAACCAGATTCATATCTGCCATTCCCTCCTGCCACTGACCCAATACTTCCGTCCTCCTTCCCTTGCCTTCAGAATGGTCCAATACTGGGTCCGTGGTACTATTCAAGTAAACTCCCAGAACTAGTCCCGGAATTGTTCTTTTGTAAGTAAATCCAGGAGCTCAGGGAAGAACCCGGGGTCATATACGGCAGGGGCACAGACACTGCCAAAGGTAACTGTTTCCCCATATAACTGCCCCACTACAAAAACATATCTCCCATTCCGGTGATCTCTCACCACACTGGTGATATCCATCGGTAACTGCCTGTGCAGAAGGATGGCCACCCCTCTTTTACGGGTAGAGTACGAGGCGGCAAAGCACTTACCCACCCAGCCCCTCACCAGCTTGGCATGCTCCACGTCTGAAAAATTAGTCTCCTGGAGTAGTGCAACCTGTGCCCCTTTTCTTTTAAGTGCCGCTAATAATGTTGTCCATTTAACCGGGTTGTTAACCCCCCCACACTTTCCAGGAGACCACTCTCAGTTCCTATAGGCTAGCCATATTGTAGCCCTCCACGTTCCCCGTCTCTTACCATTTTCCTCCCCGTTTCCAGGTCAAATCTAAGAACTGGTCTCCATGAAAGTCTGTGTCCAACATAGAATGCATCACACAATACACATTGATGAACTATGTACACAATACAAATGAGAACCTTAACTCTCCTACCTTTCCTCCACCCCACTCGCCTCCCCCTTGATTATGAATGATCTTCCAATTGCTTAACTAGCATGTGTGTCTTTATCCCCTCCATGGATAAGATGCCCCACTGCTCCAACAACGGTCGGCCCCACCCTTTGCCCCTATATAATCCATACACACGGTATATTAATTATGTGGCATTTCACAATGATCCCCTTCACATATACAGATTTTGTAAACTTCATCGCTCTCCAGACCCTCTCCCCCCCCATATATCCTCTGTAGGTGTCCCCTAGCCATCGGAAGGCGTGTGCAGCCAGGAAGTTTTATAGATTCCGCATCCTGCGAGGATGGAAGCAGGCCACGCCATCAAAACACGTGCTAAGCCCATCCCCTCGCCCCAACATGTCCAGCTCTCGGTATGCGGATATATCGGCCCATCCGCAAGGTCGGCGTAATTCTGCTCCAGTGGGAATTCCCAAAGCCCATAAGTCCACTCCAATCAGTTCAGCACTGGCACCTGCTTTTACCGAGAGCGCTCCCCTCCTCATTACAGTGCACTGTCCTGCTCCTCATCCATCCGAGACAGGAAGGAAGTCCAAAGAAAAGCAGAGGAGGGAAAAAGAAAACCAGTCTGGCAACATTTAAATAAAGCAAATGCAGGGAGAGCCACCCTCAGAAAGAAATAATGATTAACGCCAGATTTGCTGGCCCAGTTCCCAAGACCTAATACCCCAATACAAATCAGAAGAAAGTATAGCTACAATACAAGGTACGTTCAAACCATTTTCTTCATTCAGCCAGCTTCTTTTGTAGCTCTTTTACAAACTGTTCGGCTTTAGGGAGCTCCCAGAAGGAAAACGTTGCACCCTCATGTAGTATTTTAAGGACAGCCGGGTAAATCAGGAAGGTCTCCACTCCCAGGCCTCTTAGCTGAGCCATTAGCGGGTTAAACATCTTATGCTTTTTAAGGAGACTAAGCGAGTAATCTTGTGAAAGGTAAAGCCTCACTCCTCCATATTCCAAAGAGCCCTTCTCACAGTATGCCTTCAGGACCATTTCCCGGTCCTGGAATGCGTGGAATCTCATAATTACTTGCCTTGGGGGCTGATCACGGGGGTTGAAGCATCACGGCCCTATGCGCCCGCTCCAACTTCAATTGTTCATTTTTTGGGTGCAAACTTAGCAGCTCCGGTAGGGTTTGGGCACAAAATTTCATCACATTCCCCTTTTCTGCACCTTCAGGGAGGCCCCTAATGTGCAGGTTAAGGCGCCTATGATAATTTTCCTGGTAATCAAATGATTCCTTTAAGTCATCCAGCTCTTGCTGCAGCATTGCAACTTGCCCAGAGACTTCCATAGTCTCATCTTCTAGTCTGGAAATTCGGTCTTCTATCTTACCGACCCTGTTGCCTTGCAGCGTTTTCTGTTCTAAGACCTCCTGCAATTTCAGCTCAATTTTATTCTCCAGTTTCAGCAGCCGAGGTTCCATCACCTCGATTACTTGCCCCGTTACCTCGCGGCCTAGTGCACTCACTTCCACCATTGAAAGCGATATAATACCCGCACTTTCACTCGCTGCCGCAGCCACCGACTTCTTCCCGGTTTTTCCGGCCAAACGTTGACTTTTTCCTGGACCTGGTGTCAGATATTCTTCCATAGCACCTTCTACCATATGCTTAAGCACCACCGTTACTAAAATAAACTTTAAAGGGGTTCTTTTTAAACTTTTACCAACCGTTGTATCGGAGCAGCTCCCAGGCACGTCTATCCAGCTAGCTGCTCATCAGCGCCCCCTCGTTTAAGCTCTCTCTGTTGGAGGAGGGCTTGTGCTAGAACTGTGTCCAGTTCTGCTCCAATGAAGATCAGGTTCTGTGTGTGCCACAGGCTGAATTTTGCCAGGTTCAGCATGAACCCCGTTCCATCCCTTCAAAGTGATGCTGCTACTACAGCCATGCTTTTTGTAAATACACTTGGAACAGAGATCACACGGAAAGGCACTACCCTGAAAGGACTCTGATCTTGGCCTATCCTAAATCTTAGGTACTTTCTGTGGCTTGCTTTGGCATGCCGAAGTAAATATCCTTCAGGTCTAATAAGCAAAGCTTGTCTTCTTGCCGTAAAGCCAAAATTTCTATCTTTTCTATCTGCAAGGTAACCACCTTGAATCTTTTTTTTTTACGTGCCTGTTTAGACACCTTAGATCAAGAATTTGCCACCACTTATCTGTTTTTCTTTTCTTTTCTTTGTGAGGAAGTACCTCGAAGGAAAAAAAAACGTCCTTCTTTCCCTGATGGGTACTTTATAGCATTCCAAGCTAGCAGTTTTTGGACTTCCGATTGGAATTGCTGCTTCTTTTGAGTTTGTTTTGTAATGTCTTGGTTACTTTTGCTTGGGTATTGTAACAAAAGAGAGCCTTATTCCCTCTGTCACAATTTCCATCACCCATTTGGTTGTAGTGACAGACTGCCATTGATGGAAATGATGAGAGGTCCCACCCCCCAACTGGAAGCTGCGATATGGCAACGGTTGTTGAGGGGGTTTTGAGGCAACCTGTCTTCTGCCTTGTCTGCCCCTTCCTCTATGTAGACCTCTGGGTGTACTGTACGATTGCTGATAGTACTGCCTGTGGTAGTACCCCTTTCCATGCCTCCCCTGATATAGGGTCTAAGGTATCGCCTGGTTTTCTTTTCTTTTTCTACCAGATTTATAAAAGTTGTTTTATTTTATCAGCTTTGTCCATACACTAACTCCCTGTCTGATCTCACAAGGAGAAATCTGATGCCTTGTTCTGCAGATCCACAGATAGTCCAGTGGTTCTAAGCCATTCATACCTCCTGGTGGATACAGCAGTAGCCAGAGTCCCAGTTTCAGTATCATATATGCCCACTGCCATTTGCAATTTATTTTTGGCAGCATCCCAATGTTTTTATTAGATGCATCAATTCTCCAGTCATCTGCTATGCTGGCATGTTGTCACAGAAAGGTAGCAATGCTTTCCAGAGTGCTTCATCGCAACATACCATGTAACTTAAGAAAGCTACCTCTTTCATAATGAAAGTAGCTGATGAATAGAACGTGTTTCCTAGCATATCTAGTCTCCTAGTGTCTTCATCAGAAGGTAGTCCTGAAAAGGTGGTGTTTGTCCTATCACAGGTGGCTGCCCATACTAGCCCCTCATAACTGGGATGTTGGTACAGGTATTCAGACTGTATCCTAGTGATTATATACAGTGAAACTCTGATTATCCACCCAATAGTAATAAAAGTTTAATTTTTTGACAGGATAAAGAACTTTAGATTCAGTGTAAACCTATTAGCAAAGTTGTCCTGCTGTTGTTACTCAGGATAAAAATAAATAAAAGAAAAGCAAAATAGTAAATAACATAATACAAATTCTATAATTCAAAATATAAAAACACATACACAATAACACACATAGTCTGAGCTATTACGAACCTCCACACAAAGACATATAAAAAGAAATTAACATTTAGCTAAGTAATTTGGCCAAGCACAATTTTTAAAACTCACAGTCACAACTATCTTTAAGATCAGCTGATAATGCTGGAACAAATGCAGTTAATTTAGTAGTATTCCTTGTCATGGGAATCACTTATTTCCAATATTAAATTATATTGTACTGTACAGTCATTTTTCCATGTTTATTATTATATTTTAGGAGTCAGAGCTCATGGACAACACCACCAAACGGGTACAGATGTTCCTGACCAGTAATCATAAAATGAGGGTTACTCACCTGTAACTGTAGTTTTCGCAGTGGTATACAGCGCACATCCACACTTCTGGCAATATTTCTTTCCCCTTTAATTCTGGCTGGAAGGTCTTCAAGCTGGCTCCTCCCACCCACCCACCCACCTGGGTTGTATGCTCCTCAGCACGCCCCATAACATCAGATCTTACACACTGGAAGCAAGAATCGGTGTGCCATTTGACTTGCCAAGGGAGGCTGGATGGGTTGTGTGAATGTGCACCATATACCATTCCTAGAACTACAGTTACAGGTGAGTAACCCTCATTTCTAGAAACATGGATATGGTGCACTATCCACACATCTGGCAGACTCCAAGCAGTTCTCCAGGAGAAGGGGGCAAGACACACACTTCCTATTTAGGATACAGGGACTGAAGAACTGAGGCCCCAAAACCGGCATCCCAGAGTGTTTCAAGGTCGATATGGTAATGGGAGCTGAAGCTGTGTGCTGACTTCTAGGCAGCAGCCCTGAAGGTTTCCTGGACAGAGATATCCCTGCAAGCAGACACTGAGGCAGCAGTATGTCTGGTGGAATGAGCCCTAAGCCCAGTGGGAGGCTCCCTACCAGCCAACCTATAGCAAAGGTTGATGCAGGAGACTATCCACCTGCCAATCGTCTGCTTAGCTGCCAGTTTGCCAGGTGTGGCTTTAGCGTAAGTGGCAAAGAGCTGGCGAACCTCTCCCCGAACTCCAACCATATGCTCCTTATAATAAGCAAGCATTCACCTCAGGTCCAACCTATGGAGCCTGTGCTCGGCCTCAGGGGACGAGCTGGTGAAATACACCAGGAGGTTAATCATCTGGTTAAGCTGAAACTCCAAAACATCATTTGGGAGGAACTTTGGGTTGGGGTGGAGGACAACCGTGTCCTTGTGGAAAACCAAATAAGGAGACTCCACCAAGAGCACGTGGAGCTCACTGATCTTTCTGGAGGAGGTGACAGCCATCAAGAAGGCAGTCTTCCACGGCAGGTGGGAGATGTGACACCTGTGCACAGGTTCAAATGGCTTGCCCATGAGCACTGCCAAGACCAGCAACAAGTTCCAAGGTGATGGTGGTTCACGCACCGGCGGGGAAAAGAGGTCAAGGCCTTTGAAAAAGCATAGAAACATAGAAACATAGAATTTGACGGCAGATAAGGACCGTTTGGCCCACCTAGTCTGCCCATTTTCCTACCTAACAGATAAGCTGCAGATCCTAGTTAACCAACAGCTTACTTCCTCCTACCCCCCACTAAGACTGCCTTAATGTTGTCCCATTCATTCTTGAATTCCCCCACTGTTCTTGACTCCACGACCTCCTCAGGGAGCCTGTTCCATACATCCACAACCCTCTCCGTGAAAAAATACTTCCTCACATTACCTCTGAGCCGTCCCCCCTCTATCTTCAAATTGTGAAAAAGCAACTGACCACCGTCTCCTGCACTACCGTCAGCATATCAGCCCATGCCCAGTAAGCAGAGATGGTTGCCAGGTGCACCTTCAGGGTCGTCTTCTTCAGGCCCAACTGGGAGAGGGACCACAGGTAATCCAGGATTCTCGCCACCAGGCAGTACAAAGGGTCTAGCTCCTCACCCTGGCACCAAATGTAAAAGCGTTTCCATTTGAAGGCATAGCACTGGTGAGTCGACTCCTTCTAAGAGGCCTTGATGACATGGATGACCTCACTGGAGAGACTCAAAGCCTGGAACTCTAGCCACTCAGGAACCAGGCTGTCAGGTGCAGGGACTGACAGTCCAGATGGAGGACCCTGCCCCGAGAGCAAGAGAGCAGGTCTGGGCAGAGACGCAGTTGCCACAGAGGCCTGCTGCGGAGGCTAAGGAGATCAGGGTACCAGAGCTGGCATGGCCAGTCCGGAGCCACCAGGATCATCCTTGCCATGTCCCTCTGAACCTTGAGCAACACCTTGTGGATCAGGGTAAAGAGATAGAAGGCATACATGAGGCCCAGGGTCCAGGGCATTGTAAAGGCATCCCCCAGCAGTGTCCCTTACTGAGGGGGCAGGCACAAAACAGCCTCAGCTTCGTGTTCTCCTGAGAGGCAAACAGGTTGACCTGAGGAGTGCCCCACTGGAAGAACAGGCGAGCGTCTACCTCCTGGTGATGAGACGCTTCGCCCACTCAGCTGAGGGCGCCCACCAGCTGGTTGGACATGCTGGCCACATGAATAGCCAGGTTGTCAGCGTAAAGGCAGCAGATGAGGGTCCAGGCGTGGAGAGCTTCCCAGCACAATAGGAGGGAATGCATCCTGCCTTGCTTGTTGAGGTAGTACATGGTTGTTGTGTTGTCTGTCTGGACCTGAACAACCTGACCCACTCTACTGGAGCAAAGGTCATCAGAGTTAGATGCACTGCATGGAGCTCCAACAGCTCAATGTGAAATCAGGACTCCTTCGGGGTCCAGAGTCCATGGGCCCTGTGGTCCCCAGGGTGGGTTCCCCGGCCCATCAGAGAGGTGTCAGTCATAAGAGTGACCATCAGCTCTGGGAGAACAATTGGGACTCCTTCCTGCAGATGTTCCAGGAGGAGTCACCACTGGATGGAATCCCACATCAACTGTGTCACCATGGCCGGCTGGTTGAGGTGACTGAGACCACTGACAGCCAGCTCCCACTGCAGGGGGGGTGCATCCACCAGTGGGCCCACTGGACCATGCTGGTGCAGAATGCTATGTACCCCAGAAGGCACAGGAAGTCCTAGGCAGGGCGTGACTGCCCAACCCAACTGATTAGGCAAAGGAGCTAAAATCCCACAACCTGTCTGGCGGGAGTCGGGCCTTCGCCCAAATGGAGTCAAGCTCTTCCCCAATGAAATGGATGACCAGAGAGGGGCTGAAGTTCTGACTTGACCACGTTAACCAGGAGGCCCAGGGCCGAGCAGGTCTGGAAGGCCAGGTCCCTGGATCGCTCCACCTCCACTCTGATCAGCCAGTCATCCAGGTAAGGGTACACCCGGACATCTCAGCACCACAGGAAGGCTGCCACCAATGCTATGCACTTGGTGCAGACCCTGGGGCCGAGGACAGGCCAAATGGCATGGCCTGGAACTCATAAAGGAACCATTCCGAGCGGAACCACAGAAACCGCTGGTGGAACGGATGGATCAGGATAGGTGTTCTGAAGGTCCAGAGAGCTGAACCACATGTCCTGCTCCAGGGACGGAATGATCTGATTCAGAGTGGCATCCAGAACTTGAGCGGCGATAAAAACTGGCTGAGGTCGTGACACTGCAGTATGGGGCACCATCCACCTGTCCATTTCAGTACCAGAAAGTATCTGCAGATGAACTCCAGACCAGCCATGGTGTCTGGGATGTAGGCCACAGCTTCCTTCTAGAGAAGCAGGCGATGTCCTCCCAAAGAGCAGACAACATGTTCACAGACACGTCCTCTCATGGGACACGGGCTCGGTTGGGCGGAAGAGCCTCGAATTCCAGAGGCAGCCCTCGACCCACCACTTTGAGTACCCATTTGTCCAAAGTAATGACAGACCAGGCGAAGCAAAGTGGTGGAGCTGGTCCCCCATGGGAGGCGCCGGCAGGACAGGATGGATGGGTGAGTGACACACCATGACCCGTCACTGAGTAGGCTTGGAGGCGACTCCAGAGCTGACTGCAGGAGCCATGGCCCCTCGGCCTTCCGATGTCTTACCACCAGAGGACGCTGGCTTAGGCTTGGGCCACCAGACCTGCTGTTGACTCACTAGGGGATATGGTGGTGTGGAAGAGGGCTCTGAATAGGGCCAAAACTGAAGAGCTTCTTTCACTGTTTCTAGCCCTTAATGTCCTTCTGGGAGGACATGACGGATTCCAGGGTGGCGCTGGACTTCTCTATGTGAGTGAGATGCCCTTCTACATCAGGCACGAAAAGGTCAGTGACCAGAAAGGGGATGTCACCAACTTATGCTGTGTATCGGCCATAAAGGTCAAGATTCTCAGCCTCGCCCTGTGATGCACTGCTACCAGACCACGGGCCTGGCACAGGAATGCTCGATGTCCAGGGCCATTTGGTGCTGCTGTTTGGCCAATAGCGCACCCCTGGTCATGGACCAGCTTAACTGGCTGCTGCAGATCATCTGGAAGGTGGGGAATTACCTGGTCCACCATTCCAAAGACAGCATGGGAAAAGTTGGCCATCTTAACGGCCAAACTGGCCTGCAGAAGGCCTTGGGATAAGGCAGCATTGACCATTTTGGACCCATGGTCCAGCTTCTTCAACTCCTTGTCCAGGGGCTTGTCAACATCCCAGACGTTGTCCATTTCCCAGAATACTGAGTGAGCAACCAACCCTTTGACTGAAGGGTAGTCGCTGAACCCAGGCAAAGACCTGATAGGCATCGAATACATGCAGACCACAAGGGCGGATGAAGTCGGACAGAAGGCCGGATGCTTCCGCAGCTCTAGAGCGGGTCAAGGATGACCTCTGCTACAGGGAAGGCAACCGCTTAGGAGTCATCCCTGTCCAAGATCTCAGTTAAGGGTTATTTGGAACACTTTTGCACCGGGTTCCAGCGAGATAACCATCAACTCTGAGATCAGATGGAGCAGAGCCCATGGTGTGCTCATTCTCGAACTCCTGGTCAGAGCCCGGGGTCCAAAGGGAGTGCACAGAGAAGTCCTCTGAGTCAGAGGACTCCTTGGACACTACCTGGGGGGAGTTGGCTCCCCACTGAGAATGCGGGGTTCATCAGTGTGTGTGATTTGCACTGAAAGCCTACCGGGAAGCCCGGGAGCAGAGCGCACAGTCTTGGAGAGGGCACTGTGCAAAGGCTACGAAGGTGGTGGCTCCACCCGAATGGGTAGGGAATGCAGGCGTTGGCTCAGCCAGGGGGACCGGCACAGGCTGTGGCACCGGTGGCCAAGAAGCACGGAGGCCAGCTGTGAAGCCCAGCCATGGCCAAAATCCCACTGCTGCCAAACAAGCTCCTCATACCAGCACCTCAGCTTGTGGTAGAGCCTTTCCTCACTGGAAGATGAGGAAGAGGATGAGGAGCGGTGACGGTGCCTTTTGGCCGACGATCAAGAGTGGGATCAATGAGAACATTGAGAGTCCTGAGACCTCGATCGAGAGACAGAGCAGTATCTCAATTGAGACCTCAACCAATGCAGCAGTCACTGGGGAGAGGACGCGGGGGAAGAAGTGGAATGCCGACGAACCCCCAAAGGTTCAATATCTCGAGGGTAGCCAGCCAGCTCGACTCGCTGATCTCATGCCTCTTGCAAGAGGGCCTGCAGGACCACAGTACTGGGAAAGGGAACCCTTCCCACCGTCCTCCAACAACAGGTCGACTGGGTGAAGGAAGATCTTGACCATCTGGTCGACTCGCATCTTGGCTGGCAAGCCTGTTGGGACACTGTGGACCCAGCAGCCTGGACCTGAGAACTAGAAGTGTCAGAAGCTGACGACTCGACAGCCGTAGAACCATTAGAAGTGCAGGAATGGGAGGAGTGAGCCTGCTCCAGATCCCATGACCTGCAGCGGGACTTTTTAGATTTAGTGCCCCATGAAAATTTAGACCCTCAGGACGGGCTCTCCCCAAGAGCAGGTAGGGGCCGACACAAGTCCCTGAACTCCCTGGTTAATGAGGTACCCAAGCGCACCAGAACCAAGACGGATGAAGTGGCACCCGAAGCAGCCTGGGCCATGGCCTCCTCGAAGGCAGCAAACTGTGCTGCTGAACCAGCTGCTGTAGAAAGCGCCTTGCGGGCATCTTTAGACTTAAAGGGAAGGTCCCATTGGTCCAGATGACCCAAGATGAGTTGGGCGTAACGGTCCTGCAAAATGGAGGTCTGGAGAGTCCAGTACAGGCCATACAAACAGAAAACAGAAGGCTGTTCAGGAAAGAAGATCCTGAAGGACAGCTAGGCCAAAATTGGCCCTACACCTGGAAGCAATGTCCAAGCTGTAATGGCAGACAAAGGTGTGAACCGGCCTCCAAGTGGCTGCTGCACAGATGTCCACAGCAGACACATTTCTGACGGAGTTAGTAGAGATAGCCATACCCCTGGTGGAGTGATCCTTGACTGCCCCATTTATGGGCTTGTACTTAAGGTAACAGTACGCAATGCAATTTGCCAACCATTTAGACAAACACTGTTTCAAAACAGGAACCCCTTCTTTCTTGGGGGCGAACGAAACAAATAACTGAACAGTCTTGTAAACTGGTTGGGTGTGACTTGTGTAATAATGCAGCACCCTGTGAACATCCAAGGTATGCAGTAAGGCCTCCCTCTAATTAGAATATTCAGGAAAATAAACAGGTAGGTGGATGGATTGGGTTAGCAAGAACTCAGACACCACCTTAGGAAGAAACTTAGGATTAGTACACAAAGACACCATTTTGGTGAAAAACTAAATAAGGCTCTTTAGACATCAGAGCCTGAAGCTTGAAGATCTTCTGAGCTGAGGTAACAGCAACTAAATACTTTCCATGACAGAAAGCATAGCTCGCAACTCGCAGCTGGCTCAAAGAAAGGCAGAGTGAGCTTTTCCAACATAAAAAAGAAGGTCCCATGGGGGGTACGGGGTCCTGAATGGGAGTTTTCAAATGCAGGATACCCCGCAAGAACGTGCGGGATTCCTTCAACTAGGCAACTGCTTTGCCCCAATGGGTGCATGGTATGCAGAGATGGAGGAAAGGTGCAACTTAAGCAATGAGTATCCCAGACCAGAGTCCGAGAGGGAAAAGAGGTACTCCAAAATCAGAGTCACTGGGCAGGTGAAGGGATACAATTGGCGAGTGGCGGCCCATGTGGAGAAGCGCTTCCATTTCATGGCAAAGGTGGCTCATGTGGAGGGTTTCCTGACAGCCACCAAGACAACACATCAGCAACCCTGGAAGACACCCAAAGCGGGTGATAGCTAAATCTGCAGGAGCCAAGCATGGAGATGCAGAGACTTGAAGTCTGGATGAACCAGGGTGCCCCACTCCTGGGAGAGAAGCCGGTGCACAGGGGCAAAGGGACAAGAGCTTCCACTGCCAGCTGCTGTAGCAGAGGGACCCAGATCTGATGCAGCCAGTAGGGAGCTATGAAAATCATCTCTTCCCCCTCTGACTGAAGTTTGAGGAGAACCCTCTGCAGAAGCAAGAAGAAAGGGAAGGCATACAGAAACCTCTCTTTCCAGGAGAGGCAAAACACGTCACACCAGAAAACTCCAGGTCCTGGACCGTGCAAGCAGAAAAGTGGCAGTTCTGCGTGGAGTGGGGACGCAAAAAGGTCAAACTCTGGGCATCCTCATCTGAAGAAAAGGTCTTCGACTACTAAAGACAGAAGTTCCCACTCATGCATCCTCGACCGGCTTAGGCTGTCGGCCAGGATGTTCTGGACTCCTGGAACATGGATGGCTGAGAGTTCCAGGCCATGCTTGATTGGCCCACTGCCAGACTGTCATGTCCTCCCGACAAAGAAAGTAAGAATGAGCGCCCCGTTTGTTGATGTAGAAGACTACTGACATGTTATCCATCTGTACCAGTAGCGAGCCAGGAAGAATGTGGGTCTGGAAGGCCTGTACAGCATACAGAACTGCTCTCATCTCCAGTACATTGGTGTGAAGATGCTGCTCTGATTCAGACGAAGGGCCCAGAGTCTGACAGTTGACTAAATGAGCCCAGCCCAGACCTGAGGCATCCATGGTGAGGATCTGTCGAGGAGAAACAGCCCGGAAGGTGACCCCCTGGAGGAGACTGGAAGGGTTCTGCCACTACTCCAAGGTTCTTTTCACTGGAGCTGAAAACAGTACCGGTTGATCCAGGTCGACGGTGTGCTACTCCCATTGGGTCCGAAGAGTCCACTGAGGAAACCTCATATGGAGGCGGGCCAAGGGAACCGTGGTTATAGCCACCGCCATGTGCCTGAGCAGGCAAAGAAACATCCTGGCTGTAACATGATGACTGGAGGATACCAGGCGGGCCTGCGCAATCTAGCATTCTGCCCTGTCCTCTGGCAGAAAAACCTTGCCCTGAGATGAGCCTAGGACTGCCCCTATGTACTGGAGGTGTTGGCATGGAGAGAGAAGACTTTGGCAGGCTGATTGTGATTCCTAGGGTCTGGAAGAGCCGAAAGGTGCTTTTCAGGTCTGTAATGACAGAGTCCTGGAGGGGGCTGTGAGCAGCCAGTTGTCCAGATACAGGAACACATACAAGCCTTGCCTCATCAGAGCCACAGCTATTATGCCAGGCACTTAGTAAACACCTGAGGTGCTGAGGAAAGGCCAAAAGGGAGGGCCCAGAAATAAAAGTGGTCACCCTGAAAACAGAAACAGAGGAAAAAACAGTGGGCATGGAAAACCAGGATATGGAGGTAGGCATTCTGCATATCCAGAGAACAGAGCCAGTCCCCCTGGTGAAGGAGGGGCAACAGACTCTGAAGAGTTAACATCCTGAACAGCTTGTACTCTATTCAGAGGTTCAGGTGACTGAGGTCCAGAAGAGGTCTCAGGTCCCCCCATCTTCTTGGAGGCCAGGAGAAAGTGGGAATAGAACCCTGTCCCTCTTTGGCTCACGGGTACAGGGTCTATGGCCCTATTGCACAAGAGATCCTGGATCTCTTCTTGGATAAGGACAATGTGGTCCCGAGGGTAATGGGAAGGCGGGAGAGGGTTTTCTGGAGGGGGGTCCAGAAACTCGAGGATATGACCCCATTCAATGATCTGAAACACCCATTGATCTGAGGTTACTGAGCACCATCCATCCAGGTATAGGGAGAACCAACCCCCAATGCCTCTGCTGGGGGGGAGTCAAGCAGAGGCACTGGGAGTGGGCAGAGCAGCTGTGGGCACTCTGGGAGTCCTAAGGGAAGAGTCCCCGGGTGGCGGGATATTGGCTTTGCGCTTGAAGAGACCTTTCGATTGCTGACCCTTGGGAGGTTGTCGAGAGGGCTGGTGGGATTGGTACTGGGGAGGCTGCAACTGTGAGAGGTACATAGAATGTACTGACCTCAGGACCTTGCCAGATGCGGTACATAGAATGTACTGATGTCAGGGGCTTGCCAGATTCATGAAGGTGGGAGAGGATATACTGGGCATTCTCCGATGAACAAAACAGAACCTCGGAAAGGGGCATCTATGATGTTAGTCCAAACATCAGGGGCGAAACCAGACACCTTGAGCCACGAATGACAGTGAATGTAGATCCCTGCTACTGCCCCATGCCCAGAAGCATCGACAGTGTTGTACGCTGCCCTCAGCACATTTGCTCACGTCCGAACCGGATTTGAGAAGTTGGGCTAACTGTGTTTTAGTGGCATCTTCAGGGAGGGACTGAACCAGATCCCTCGCCTGGTCCCAAATGGCATTCTGGTATTGCATCATATGAGCCAAACAGTTCTGGGCCCGGATGGCCAGAGTGATAGAGGAATACACCCACTTGCCCAACTGGTCCAGTTGATGGGATTCCTTGTCTGAAGGGTGGGTGTTGAGGTACTTGGGTTTCTTAGTGCTATCATGAGCGGCACTCATGACCACTGAATCTGCCAAGGGGTGCTTGCCAAAGAAGCCATTGCCCACTGGCGCATGGTAGAGGCGATCTGCCTTTTTGGCTAAGGCCAGGGTGGTCGAGGGGAGAGTCCAAGCCGCCTTGGTCACATCATCATAAGAATCGATGAGTGGTGGTACCACCAAAGGGAGGGTCTCCTTTTTCTGGAGGTATTTAGCCAGACGGCGGTGTTCTGGGTCGATTTCCTCGGTCTCCCATCCCATAAAGGACTGTATGTGGCGCATCACATTGAGGAAGAGGGATCGTTAGGGGGACACTTACGAGTCTCCTTGAGAGGTTCACAATCACCAGAGGAGTCCCGGAAGTCCTCTGACGAATCGGAGGAAGAGGAGGACTCATCCCGATGGTTCACTGTCTGGTACCGGTGGCGGTCATCCTTGTGTTGATCAGAACACCCCTTGTGATGCCCAGAAGACCCCATGGTACAGAGGTTACTGGGTCCTGCCCAATCCAGATCCCGAGAAGGGGGAGGGTCCCGGGGAGGAGGAGGAGTAGAAGGGAGCCTAGGTGCATTCTTGTCCTTCATAAAGATCCACCAGGACATGAATAAGGCAGTTACACCATCCACTAAACTATTCAGATACTTGTAGTATTCCACTAACTCTGCTCCTCTTCTTACTCTATTGCCTGTACTACCTCCTTTAAAAATGAAAGTACCCCTACGCACACACAGGCTTAGACAAAAAAAAAAAAAAATGTAAACTCTAATTAAAGTCTGCCCCTAGCACTCATCCTTTGCAAGCTCGCACCCCCCCCCCTTCTTATCCAAACTTCCACACAGCTGGGACTCGAACCCCTAGCTCTACTGCAGAGGCCTCATCATAGACTGCAGCACTAACCACTTGGCCACACAGCTACTTTGGTGTCTCCAAGTAGTTCATACTATGTATACCTCTACCCCTCCCACCTCACACATGTTCTCGCCCCCCCTCCTATCATCATACCCCGCTGTCTCTGATCTCCCAATCTTTTCTGGACACCCTTTAGCCTCCCCTATCACCCATGACACATTCACCCTCAACTCCCCCCTTATTTTTTCTTTGCATCATGGCTCCCAGTAATTGCTTAACTATCAGTGCTTTACTAATTCTCCTATCCCTTGTGTGCCCAAACAATCACTACCATATCCATGCTTCTACAGCTAATGCTGCTCTAACGTTGTATTACACAACTGGCACTAGCTCCTCTCCCACGCCTAGCTATGATGGGTGTCTCACCTCAGCTAATTACCTACCCCTTCACTGCTGGGCCATGATCACTCACCTAATATCTCGCCCTACCACCATGCCATGCCCAACAAAGAAGGATACTGGAAGTAACTGTAAGAGAAAAAGCAACTCGATAATACTAGAAAAAGTGTTCCGCTTCACCTTGCCTTCATGCTTCTGCTCATCTCTGGTAATACTCACCCTAACCCTGCCACCCCCCTCTCCCCCCAACAGCCTCCTGGTTGTGGAAACAACCACTAGTCAATAAAAATTGCGTCTATTAATATCCAAAGCCTGCTGGCCAAATTTGACCAGCACCAGGTATGGGTAAGCCAACCCAACCCCGACGTCCTTTCCTTAGTGGAAATCTGGCTCTCACCCAAGGTCTTGGACTCTTCCATAGCGCTAAATTGGTATACCCTCTTCAGGCTCAACAGGACTGGGAAAAGGGGCAGTGGGTGTGCTATCTGTATCAAAGACCTCATTAGATGCCTCGCCCTCCTGACACTGGGACCTCTGCATAGGCCTTAGCTGTTAAGACTACTGCTAGGTTCTCAAAGCAAATAGCTAATTATAGCCTTGGTTTACATTCCCCATAGAGATCAATCAACTGGTTTTCCCAAAATCGTTGAGTTCATTAAAGGCCTTAAGCAAAACTGGGAGGTAGCAGTCCTAGGGGACTTAAATATAAACTGGTTATCCCCTAAGGCTGCCCAATACAAAGATGCCCTGTCTTGTATTAACCTCTCACAAATGGTTGATTCACCTACCAGGTTTAACTACCGAACAGGCTCCAGTTTCCTACTGGACTGGACCATCACGAATCGACTGGACAGGATCTCCAACACAGCAGTTCTTGTAGACTCACTTAGCGATCACTCCCCAGTCACTTGCCACTGGGCCAACAAGGCCGCTAAGCCTCCCCCACCCAAATCATTTTGAGTTGTACCATCAAACATGGGCAGTTGAACTTGCTCAAGGCTTACCTTAGGCTCACTGACTGGTCCTCACTATACTCAGCAGTAGACATAGACCAGGCATTAGATTTTGTTATTGCTAAGTTTAATGATGCCTGTAACATCTATGCTCCAATTAAAAAACGTAAAATTAAGGGAATCCATAATTCTTGGGTCACCCTCCCTCTTCTACAACTCATGATCACGAGTCCATCTTTGGCACAAAGCCAAGGCCACTGGCACAAAGGCAGACATGCAGAATTATATATGGCAGAAACATCTGCACCCAAAAGATCAGATTCGTGAAATCTCAGTATTTTAAAGGCTGCCTCACCCATTCCTGGGAGAATGGCAGAAGATTTGGGGAAAATATGAGGGACCTTATTGGCAAAAATAGCAAAACCTCACCTTCCATGCTGCTGCTGAATGGTGCAATCACACAAAACCCTAACACCATTGCCAATACCTTTAATGATGCTTTTACAGATCTTAGCAGCATACTGCCAACTGATCCCCCTGAATCATCTGTTGAAAATGTGCCAGACCCTAAGATCGCATATAGCGAGTCTCCCTCACAGCCCATCCCCCATTCTACCCTAAAGCAGTCACCGTTCCTAAAGCTAGAAAGTACCTTTCGAATATGCTTGGCAAAACCAGACACAGTAGCGACTCACTGGACAGTACAGTTACGTAAGAACTTACCGTAACAGTAGATCTTCAAGAGGAGCTCTTGCAGCAGGTAACACCTTTTGGACTAAGCTGCCAGGCACCAGGACACCATGGAAACTTTCTAGCTACCAATACCCAGCAGAGGACCGACCCCACCACATCGGCCTGCCCCCGATATGTCTGGTATAAAAGGGGCGGTCCCCCAGCCCATCCCCAGTTCTAAAGCCGTAAACCAGCTAAAGAGGAAAAAAGGAGAACTGAGGAACGAAAGTATCTGCGATGGAAAGGAACTCACCAGGGGAAAGAGGGGTGGGAAAAATAGTACCTGCTGCAAGAGCTCCTCTCGAAGATCTACTGTTACGGTAAGTTCTTACATAACAGTACTATCTTACTTCGAGAATCGCTCTTACAGCAGGTAACACCTTTAGGACAGAGTCTCAAGCAGCAGAGGAGGAATCCTAGGCAGAAGAGTGGAGGTGTAAGTCTCCTCAGGTGTAATTAGGACAGGAGGCCCTGGAGGACAGCATGTCCAAACCCAGTCCTACGGCAACAAGCAAAGTCCAGAGTGTAATGCTTCACAAAGGTGTGGACAGAGCTTCAAGTGGCAGCCACACACAAGTCAACAGCAGACACATTTTTAAGTAAAGCGAAAGAAGCCGCCATGCCCCTGGTGGAATAACCCTTTACCAAGCCCAGTAAGGGTTTATCATACCTGTAGCAGAACACAATGCAGTTGGACCAACTATTTGGATTAACACAGCTTAGAAACTGGAGCCCCTAGCATTCGGAGAGTGAAAGACACAAACAACTGGTCGGATTTATGAACAGAATGGGTACATTCCAAATAAAAACGGAGTACCCTGTGAACATCCAGAGTATGCAATAAAGCCTCTCCTCAGTTTGAGTACTCTGGGTAGTATACCGGCAGGTGGATATCTTGATTCAAGGTAAACTCTGAGACCACCTTCGGCAGAAACTTAGGATTAGTTCTCAAGGACACCCTGTCCTTGTGAAAAACCAAATAAGGCTCCTTACACATCAGGGCCTGAAGCTCAGAAATTCTTCGAGCAGAAGTAATGTCAACTAAAAATAATGATTTCCATAACAGAAAGCGCGGCTTGCAGCTGGCTCAAAGGGATGCAGAGTGAGCGTCTCTAAAACAAACAAAAGGTCCCAAGGTGGGACGGAGTCCCGGACAGGAGGCGTCAAGTGAAGCATGCCCCGCAGAAAAGTGTGGGAAAAGTCCAGCTGGGCAATATACTTGCCCTCAACATGCAGATGATATGCGGAAATGGCAGACAGGTGCACCTGTAACTAAGAGTATCTGAGTCCTGCATCTGAGAGAGAGAGAGAGGAGGTACTCCAGTACCGAACAGTCTGGACAAGTAAAAGGATCAAAACTCCTGGCAGTTGCCCAAACACAGAACCTATTCCATTTCATAGTGTAGGTTGCCCTAGTGGAGGGTTTCCTGGCTGCCACTAAGACATCTGCTACCCTCAGGGAGGCCCTGAACCTGGAGACAGCTAGGTCTGCAGAAGCTACGCATGGAGATGCAGAGATCTGAGATCTGGATGCACCAGTGAGCCCTGCTCCTGGGAGAGCAAGTGGTACCTGAGGGGTAGGGACACTGGAGATTCCAAAGCTAGTTCTTGCAACAGTAGGAACCAAATCTGACAAGGCCAGAAAGGAGCCACCAGGATCATTTCTGCTCCCTCTGACTGCTACTTGATGAGTACCCATTGCAGAAGGGGAAAGGGAGGGAATGTATAAAGAAACCTACCCGCCCAGGAGAGGGACAATGTGTCTTGCCAGAAGGCAACAGGCTCAGGATCTAGCGAGCAAAAATTGGGCAATTTTGCACTGGATGGCGAGGCAAATAGGTCGATTTCGGGATGGCCCCATCTGTGAAAAGACTTTCCGCCACTGCAGGGAGTAGCTCCCACTCGTGTCTCCTGGACTAAGTCCGGCTGAGACTGTTGGCCAGGGAATTGCGAATGCCTGGAATGTGAACCGCTAGGAGTTCCAGCTGATTATCTATCGCCCAAGACCACATTCACATGGCCTCTCTGCAAAGAGGGTAAGAGTGTGTGTCATCCCCCGCTTGTTGATATAGAATACCACCGACACGTTGTCTGTCAGTATTAGCAAGGGGCCAGTCTGAAGGACTGTCTGGACGGCTTGTAGGGTGTAGAGAACTGCCCTCATCTAAAGAATATTGATGCGGAGATTAAGTTCCTGCTGAGCACAGGACTCTTGAGTCTGGCAAGTGTCCAGATGCGCACCCCAACCCTGGTCTGACATGTCAGTGGTCAGGATCTGGGTGGGAGATTCTCTTCGGAAGTGAACCCCTCTAGTGAGATTGTGAGGATCCAGCCACCATGCCAGAGACTGTTTGGCTGGGCTTGATACCAGGAGCAGCTGGTCCAGGCCGTCCGACCTCTGATCCCAATGAACCCGAAGGTTTCACTGGATCACCCTCATGTAAAGCCGGGCCATAGGGACCAGTAACTGGAGAACTGTCCTTGCCTCTATCTGGCGACCTGAGAGCAGCTGCCATGCATGGGACTGAAGGTGTTTCGTCCTGTCCTGGGGGAGGAGGGCCTTGCCTTGAGCCATGTCCAGAACGGCCCCTACATACTGAAGCCACTGACTTGACCAAAAGCAGGATTTGGGGAGGTTTAGAGTAACCCCAGGTCCTGAAAGAGGGAGAATGTGTCTCGGAGGGTTTCAGTGCGCCAGTCCTGAGAGGGAGCGGTCAGAAGCCAGTCGTCAAGGTAGGGGAAGACATACTGCCCCTGCCTCCTGAGATGCGCGGCTACTACGGCTAGGCACTTGGTGAACACACTTAGTGCCGAGGACTGGCCAAAGGGTAGGACCCTTAACTGGTAATGGTGGCCCTGAAAGCAGAAGCACAGGTACCTCCTATGTGGTTGGAAAATCAGAATGTGGAGGTATGCATCCTGCATGTCCAGGGAGCATAACCAGTCCCCTTGATGTAACAGGGGCAGGAGGTCTATTAGTGTGACCATCTTGAAGTTTTTGGACTGTATGTACTGGTTCTGATGGCTTATATCCAAGATAAGACGAAGATCCCTTGCCTTTTTGAGCATGAGGAAGAAGTGGGAGTAGAAACCTGCCCCTCGTTGCTCCAGGGGTACTGGCTCGATGGTGTTCTTCTGGAGAGCCTGGATTTCCTGTGCTATGAGGGCACTGTGGGCCTGAGAGTGCTGAGAAAGTACTACAGAGTTGTCTGGAGCAGTCTCTGTAAACTCAAGAGTATGCCTTCTCTCTCGATCAGCTGCAGGACACAGCGGTCTGATGTTATCTGACGCCACCCTTTGATGTGCAAAGAGAACCGACCCCCCACCGCTTCCCCCACAGACTCTGCTGAAAGAGGAGGGTCAGGCAGCGAGTCAGGTAGAGGAGCTGTGAAGGGGGGAATGCAAGCTGAGAGGTTCTAGGCGACAGAGGGGCAGAACCTCCAGCAGCAGGGGTAGTGGCCTTGCACTTGAAGCCAGCCCATTGCTGCTGCTGCGGACCTCGAAATTGCTGTCTACCAGGTATACAAAAGGACTGCTTAGGAGGCTGCTTAGGTTTGTACATGGTTTGTACCAACCTAATCGGTTTCCCAGCTTCCTGCAAATGGGTAATGATGGTGTGAGTATCTTCCCCGAACAAGACCGGCCCTCTGAAGGGGGCATCCATAATCTGGGACTGGACTTCCTGGGCGAACCCAGAGACCACAGCCAAGAGTAATGGCGGATACAGTCCGCAGAAGCTGTGGCTCTGCCTGCTGATTCCACAGTGTCATAAGAAGCCTGCAAGACATGGTTGCCAATGTCCGAACTGGACTTCATAATCGCCATGAGCTCTGCCCAACCAGGTGAGTCTGGCATGACCTAAATGAGCTCTAGTGCCTTGTCCCACTGGGCATTCTGGTACTGTACCATGTGGGCAAGGAAGTTTTGTGACCAGATGGCACAAGTTGTGGAGGAAAAGACTTTCCTAGCCAGATGATTGAATTGTTTAGAGTCCTTATCAGGGGGTTGCATGATGAGATGCTGCGGATGTCAGGACCTGTTGTGGGCAGCGTTCAGCACCACAGAGTCTGCCTCCGGTTATTCCCCGTAGAAGGGGTCATCCCGGGGGACAGTGTACAACCGGTCCAACTTTTTAGAAACTGTCGGGGTCAAAAAAGGGCATTTCCATGCCAGTTTGTTGACATCCTTGTATGAGTCGACCAATGGGGGGGGGGCGCATCCTTTTTCGGAAGAAATACCGCTAACCTCTTCCATTCTGGGTCGAGGTACTCAGAGTCCCAGTCATTCAATTGTTGAAGGTGACGCATTACATCCATGAAAGATGGGTCATCGGGCGGGGAGCAGGAAGTATCCTTCCAGACGTCGGGGGTTGACTGGAAGGTCAGAGTCCCCACCGTTGAGGGAGGAGTAGGAATCAGGTTCCAAGTTCTCTGAGTCGGGGGGAAGGAGAAGGCAACCTTGGTGGTCTGCAGGGATGATCCCTTGGGGCCGGAAGGTCGCTGTCTGGCATCGGCCTCCTAGGTGGCAGAGTAGGGGGACAACCCAAGGGCTCATTTGGGGAAGGCCTTTGGGGTACTGGCAGAACCAGAGCCGAGAGGGCCCTGTTTATCTTTAAAGAAAGTCTACCAGAGTGTAAACAGTTCATAAAGACTCTGCATAGGGTCCTGAGGCAGAGCTGCAGCATCTGGCATCGGGGGCGGCTTGGACGACCCCGGCGTCAGGTCATCCAGTTGAGGTAGCTCTGGTGTCAGAGTAGTCTGGACCCCATCATCTGGCGTCGGGAGTGCAGGTGTACCTTCAGGGCGCTGGATCCTTGGGAGTCAGCCTAACCGGGACGCCGGAGTTTACAGACATTTGATGCGGCGCCAGGGAGGCTGGCGTCGCCAGTGCAGGCTTCGGATGCCTGGGTGGAGTTGCATGCGGGGAGGCATATCTCCCGAATGTGACATATGCTCATTGCTTCCAGAGAAAGAGGGTGACTTTCCCGGGTGCCGTGTGCCAGCGTCAGCCCCTGACAACAGGACGGACTTGGTGGACACCCTGGCCGGAAGGGCAACAGCCAGTGGTCTGCTGCCCTAAGAAACTCCAGCTGAGCCACTAGGCTTAGAGCCCCCACAGAGGGAGGCTTGGAGACTGGGAGCCCGGAGGAGGAGGGGGGTCACCGACTTGGTCGGGGACCACGAGCGGTCTTCTGCTCGGGATTTCTCCTTGTCTCAATGCTTGTGTTTGCCGCTTGATTTCTTCTCCTTGCAAAAAGACACTGAAGGAGGAGAGGATGAAGAGCTCTTGTGGTGATGTTCCTTCTCCATGGCAGATATCTGCTTTTTCAAAAGGAAAGCTTCAAGGGTCTTCTGGTGTCTGAGCCTCATGCGCTGACTGAAGTCGAAACAGTGCCAGCAGGCCTCGATGTTGTGGTCCGGGCCCAGGCAGAACAAGCAGGCTGAATGGCCATCCTTATGCAGGATCTGCTTGCTGCACACGCACTCTGAAAGGCGCCTCTCGATCGATGACACTGGAGAAGAAGACATGCAAAGTTCATTGAAAACTATAAGGAAATAAAAGAAAAAAAAAGAGCATTGAAAATGGGGGCAAAATGGTGGTCGAC
Source organism: Neoceratodus forsteri (assembly GCA_016271365.2). NCBI lineage: Eukaryota > Metazoa > Chordata > Ceratodontiformes > Ceratodontidae > Neoceratodus > Neoceratodus forsteri. The sequence goes on from CM057456.1 coordinate 1,846,436,909, forward strand.
AAGCAGAAGACACCCGTCAAAGTCCGACTAGTGTGGTCAACGGTGGGAAAAGAACTGGGGATGGACTGGGGGACTGCCCCTTCTATGCCAGATGTGACATCGGGGGCAGGCCGACGTAGGGAGCCGTCCCCCGCAGGGTATTGATAGCTATGAAGTTAATGTGGGGTCCTGGTGCCTGACAGCTTAGTCCGAAAGGTGTTACCTGCTGCAACAGCGATTCTCAAAGTAAGGTCTTAAGTTACTGGCCCTTACCCTTGAAGAAGTGCTCCTTCCATTAACAAAACTTTCGAACCTCTCTCTTCAGCTGGGACAATTCTCCCTGCTTTGGAAAGCTATGGTGGTCACCCCAGTCCATAAAAGTGGTGACAGAGCCGTACACACAAATTACCGACCAATATTTATACTGCCCCCACTCTCCAAGGCATTAGAAAGGATAGTTGCTAACGAGCTTGTCGACTATTTGAATAAGTATAGAATCCAAAGCCCACAGCAACATGGTTTTCTCAAGGGGTATAGTACCTCCACCACCCTGCTGGAGTACTCAGGATTCCTGCATGGGGCTTTAGACAGTCGTCAAGTTGCTGGGGTGATTTACATCGACCTCACAAAGGCATTTGACACTGTCAACCATAAAACACTTCTCACCGAACTCCTCTCTATCGACCTCTCCACTGAAGTGGTAGGATGGTTTCAGAACTATCTCAGCAATAGGCCATAACGAGTAATAATTGATGGTACCCTCTCCAATAGTCAGGAGGTACTCACAGGTGTTCCCCAGGGGTCAATTCTTGGCCCACTCTTGTCAGCCTTTTTATTAAACTTCACTCTGTCTGCAAAGAACGCATCCTTCTCTACGCAGATGATGGTGTCATCTTTTCCAAAAACTCTGACCCACACCAACTTGAGCCCCATCTACAAAGTGATTTCACTGCAGCGGAAGCTTGGTTCACCAAATACAAGCTCCTAATGAACTATAAAAAAAAATGAAATCAATGTTATTTGTGAACCCCCCACAACATGTATAAAGACTTTCAGCTGACATCCACAATAACCTTCTTACCCCACTAGAATAATTTCAAACCTTCAAATATCTTGGCGTCACCCTGGACAGCTCTTTCTCATTTGCTCAGCATACAGAACAAATTGTAAAGGTAGTTCACCCTAGAATAGGCCTACTATACAGGAATCGACATTGCCTGTCCCAAGACGCCCTGTCTCTCGCCATAAAAAGCTCCATACTGTCTGTCATTGATTATGATTTAGTGGTTTATGGTGCTGCCCCTGACTCCACCCTCAAAAGGGTTTCTGTTGCCCTAAATAAATCCTACTGACTGCTCCTTGGTGCTAACTGCCTAACCCACACCTGTGACCTCTATGTGGAAACTAACTGGCTAAACCTTCAAGGCAGAGCACAATACCAAGTACGTCTACGGTGGGGGGGTATACCAAGTATGTCTACTGGGGGACTGTCTGGGACTATGCCCCCCAGCCATCTAGAAGCTCCTTGTTACAGCCCCTAACCCCCACTGCACAAGAAGCAATACCAAAACAATCTCTTATTGTCCCTTTCTTTTGCACCTCGCATGCACAAAGGACATTTGTGTACCGTGCTCCTCTTTGGCTTAATGAACTCCCCCCCCCTCACCCTGGACATAACCAAGGAGCCCAAGCTGGGGTCATTCTAATGAAAACTCTACCAACATCTCACTAATTGGAGCAGCTGTGATTGCTGGCCAACCTGAGCAGCTGTGACTGCTTACCCTGTTTCCTTCTTTTCTTCACCCTCCTCCCCCCTCTTCACCCTCTGCCCTCCTACCTCCCCCCAGTGATCCTCATCTTATCCTCCACCTAATCTCCTCCTTGTACACGTCTTCTTATTTACTCCTTGATGCACTTATTTCCATCCCTACATCTCTCCTCCCTCCCTATACTTATGTTATTCTGCTTAATAGTTCAAGTATTGCAGCTCTATTCTTGCACTGCATGCAACCCTACATTCGTCTGTATTATTAAACTGTTTAAGATTGCCACTGCGCTTATATTTTTGTACAGTCCCATTTTTTGAAATTCATGTACTGTCACGTTTCTGTTTGCATTGTCTCTAATTGTTATTTTCTACTGACGTGGAACCTTTGTAAATGAGCTTCCAGCCCAAAGGTGTGATCCTACATCTCAATAAATAAATAAATAAATCACTGGTGGAGATGGAGTGTAAGGTGGATAAGGGTGCTGGGGAGGAGGGTACGTATACGTCAGTGGGGAGAGGCAACGTACAGAATCCTGTGTTGGGCCAGCAGGTGTCGGCTGGGGCTCCCTGGGAAGGCCAGCAGACGTCAGTTACAGCTTAGTCAGAGGCAATGATGGCTGAGGAGTTGCCGATGTGGGCATCAGCGAGGCCGGCGTCGGTCTGGAGAAACAGCCGACGTGGGCCCCTGAGGCAAAGCTGGCACCTGCGGGGGGGCAGGGGGAATTCCCCTGAGGCAGGAGCAGAGGTGTAGCCTGTGTAGAGGAGGCGGCAAGCAGTTGCTCCAGGCAATGTCTGGAAGAGCTAGCGTCGGCCCCAGAATAGGGGACCGATGAAGGCAATGCCTTAACAATAATAATAATAATAAATAATAATAATAAAACTTTATTTATTGAGTGCCTTTCAAATGCCAAGGTGCTTTACAGTATTTGAGAACAAATTCCATAAAAATATAACTATTAAAATTAGACCATTAAAATCATGACAATTCATAAAAAGCTTGACTCCACAAAAAAGTCTTAAGTGCCTGCTTAAAGCTCCCCACGGTCGTACATTCTTGACTGGGGCGGTGACAGACATAGACCTGCCACCAGAGGAACCAACTCCTGTCGAGCCGCCTGGCTGAGGACCTGCAGGTACTAAGGGCCTGAGCGTCAGGGTCTGGGAAGCAGGGGACGAAGTCCACTGCCCTTAAGAGCCACCACCCATGATAGCAATGAGGGCAGGCGGCGGAACCATCAGCAACCCGGAGGGAGTGAGGGTTACCGAGGAAGGAGGGGCCTACCCCCCATGGGAGCAAGACTCCGGAGTGGAAGGTGATCTATGTGGTGACTGCAAGCGAGATGCTGACCAAGGATGGTCCTGGTGCTTGTCCCAGTGCTTGTACTTCCCACCAGACCTCTTCTCCTTCTGGGGGGGAAGAAAAGGAAGATGCCCCAGAGACGAGGGAAGTAGAAGAACTTTTGGTCTGAAGCTCCTTCTCCATTGTGGCTAGCTTCTGCTGCAGCAGGTGACTCTAGAGAGTCATCAAACGGCATCTCCTTGCAGTCTGGTTGAAGTCCTGGCAATGCTTGTGGACCTCGGTGTCAGGGTTGGGGCCTAGGCAGATCAGGGAAGAAGAGTGGCCATTCTTGGTGGGACTCTACTTGCCACAGGCACACTTTGTCGGCTGGTCGGAAGACGAGACCAGAGAAGACTATATAAACCTGAAAAGAAAAACATCGATATTCGATGTTAACACTGAGAAAAAATAAAGAAAAGAATCATGGGTAAACATGGTTACAGTAATGGCAGTCGACTGAAGCAGGTGTATGTTGAGATTAGATGAGTGAAAGTCGACGGCGGGAAAAGAACTAAGGTAGGTCTGGGGGACCGCCCCCTTTATACCATAGGCAGACGTCAGCGTGCTGACGTCGGCGTGGGCGGTCCCCTGCTGCAGACTGCTAGCTAGAAGTTTTCCATTGGGTCCTGGTGCCTGGCGGTTTCAGTCCTACTGGTGCTGCCTGCTGCAAGAGCCCCCTCGAAGTGAGAGCTGAAGGGAGGGTGGTCTGCAAGGGAGAGCGGGGTGGTGTGTTTGGGGAGGGGGAAAGGCTGGTCCAGCAACTGGGAGTGGCCCATCTCCATAGAGGGTGCTCTGACTGAAGGAAGCTGGTGCTTGTCCGGTACAGGCATAGAGTGGCTCATGGGTTGGGTTGGACTACACGGAGAGTGCCAAGGACAAGATGGTCCTAGAGCACAGGAAGATTGGGAGAGAAAGCTGCTGCTGCTGCTTGGAGGAGCAGAGGTGTAAAGGGATTTGTAGAGTGGGTATCTAGGGGACCAAGGAGGGAGGGGGCTATTGGGAGGCCTAGGAAGGAGAGTGGTCTGAGGGGCCCCAGATGGAGAGGGCCCATGGCCAGGAATGGACATGTCAGAGGGTGCCCAGGAGGGAGGGCTGTCTAAGGACAGAGGGGCACCCAGGGAGCTACGAAGGATGAAGGGAGGAAGGTGTCATTTGGGATGGGAAGGAAGATGTCCAGGGGGACCTGAGAGGAAAGTTATCTGGGAAGGGAGGGATATCCAGGGACACACACAAACCCAGGCTGGGGGGGGGGTACTGCATCTCCAGCAGTGCCTTGCCGGTGCTCTCTGCGGAGGTAGCCACCCTAAGCAATGTAACAACCAGAACCTAAGAAATGTAAAGAGCAACCATGACCAACACACACACGCGCGCACACACAAAGAAAATAATGCGCTATCAGTGCTTACTTTATTAGTGTGTGCAACCCCCTCTTCCAAAACGGAGGCCTACCTGCAGCCCTGTAGCTCCCGTTCTGCTCTCCTGCCAGGCACCTCCAGGAAATGCCTGCATTTTTTCTTGTTCCCCATGTTTCTGCCCGTGTTCTTTCTTCTGTGCTCTGGTGCCCCAGTACTCCAGCCCAAGTGTTAATTTAGCCCTGCGGAGCTCAAAACGTTCAAACCGCGATCTCCTGCTCAGTCACGCACTCCAGTGCAACGGAGATCACACAGGCACCAGAAGCACCTTTGATCTTCGACCGCCAGAAATTGCAGTCGTTCCGAGAGGTGTTCCATTGGTCACAAGAGCCTCATCAGCTAAGTGGGACCTAGTGACCACGAACAGGGCCCCGAGTGCCCACTTTCTTTAAAATTAAAAGAGATCCGCCAAGTGTTCTCGATTGGGGCACAGGAGGAAAAAAGTGTTTACATTTCTGAATGCTCTGCTCCTGGCTGCACCAGTAAATGTGGGACACAGACAATGACAGCCTGCCTGCTGCTGCAAATTCAGGCTCCTTAAATATTGGCCACAGTGACACAAAAACGAACTGAGCAATTAATTAACTCTGTGCAGCGACAGCAAGTACGCATCCAGGGCTAATGGACTGTGGGGCACATATTTTATTCACTCTAGTTGCACCAGAACTTTAATTTGAGACTGTACCTAATCTGCTTAAAGGACAGTGGGTTGAGCAGCCATTGTAAGCAACCACAGCCAATCAGAATGTCAGGATATTAAAGCCAGAACGTGTGGGACATTAGCCAAAGCTCATGGGTAAATGCCAAGTGCTCATGGGGAACTGCAGGGACCTAATTTCAGGCACCAAAACAGCAAGCCAATGGTGCATTGAGTGAGGTTCATGCATAATTCATTTTCCTGACTGACAGGCCCTCCAGCCAATTGGAGGCCATGCAACCAAAAGCTTCAGCCAATCAGGGGCCTAAGGAGAGCCCTATAAAAGACTGTGTTTCTAGCATTTTTGCCAGATTCGAGAGAGGGAGATTCGAGCAGGAGCCCCCCACAGGGGTTGGGGTTCAGGCCCCCGGCAGAGTAAATGGGCCTGGTAATCCAGCTAAGCCCCTCCCCGCTGGGAGGGGTCTTGTTTTCTTGCAGTTTAAGTTTGAAATAATTTAGTTAATGCTGAACCTGCTAGCCTGGGGGTTGCCAGCATTTCCCCTAGGAGTCAGCCCTCCCTTCCAGCTGTGAGAGGGCTGGACAATCTCAGCTGTGAGAGAACTGAAGATCATCAGGACCCTTGATTGCGGAGAATCTACCATGAGGAGCCTGAGTGAGTACTGTAACACAAGGTTTCCTGCGCACACAAACCAATACTGGGATGCCAAAAATAGTAGCATAAAACTTACATTTAATTAAAATACATCCAACAGTAACCTATGTCTGACATGTTTCGGACAACACGCCCTGTCCAAAACAAGTCAGGCATAGGTTACTGTTTGGTGTTTAATTAAATGTGTAAGTTTTAACTACTGTTTTGGCATCCCAATATTGGCTTGTGTACAAGAAACCTTGTGCTACAGTGCTACTTGGTGAGTTATCTTGCACCACTCCCCTGTGCACACTCTATGGGATATCTGAACCTGAGTGAGTACTCTTGTACCTACCAGTGCAAGAAAGAAAGTGACCTTGCCAAATTGGGGCAGCCTTGCCCAAGTAACTGTTCAACTGAAGATCGTTCTATGGCCTGCACCTTGCCACTGCTGTGCATAACTTCAGCCCAGCGAGGGTGGACCATATGGTGGAACATTTTCTGACCATGACAGTTCTGAACCCAGGACAGAGTAGTAACTTTTGCTGACTGTAACTGTTTGGGGGGACCCAAGTGAGCCCAAGCAGCATCTAACTATTTGGGGGAACCACATAAGCCCAAAGAAAAAATTACTCACCTTAGTAATTATGTTTCTTCTAATGGAGTCTTGCTGTATTCTGACAATTGCAGTTAGGTCCTGCCTTTCAACTGCCCCGGAGAACATAGGGTTAACTTTTCTATGCATGGCATAGAATGTTCATCTCGAGCTCAGTTGAAGTCTCTGCCTGTTGTTATTCGAACTGCAACCGTCAGATCTTTACGAGCAAAAACTCACTAGGTGTTCTGTGTGGAAATGTAAAATTTTTAACTAGCCAACTGGCAGAAATATAATGATTTTGGTTCTTAAAGGAAGACTCAAGTCAGGAAACCCAAAAACAAAAACCAATCAAATGAAACAATATTCCACCCAAAGAAAAAAAGAGGGTGTAAAAGGGGCACCCCTAGGGTACCAACACTGCTCCTGCCCACCCACATCCCAAAATCTAGGTTCTGAGAGGGGAGGCAGGGGGGGAGGTCAGAATACAGCAAGACTCCACTACAAGAAACATAATTACTAAGGTGAGTAATTTTTTCTTCAAACAACATGAAGTCTTGTTGTATTCTGAAAATTGCAGACTACCAAGCAGTACCTCCATGGAGGAGGGACAGAACCTACTTTGGAAACAGGCTCTGAAGTACTGCTGTGCCAAACCGAGCATCACTCCTAGCCTGGATATCCAGAGAGTAATGCTTGGTAAAAGTATGGACTGTTTTCCAGGTGGCTGCTTGACAAATTTCTAAGAGAGGGATATCCCTGGCAGCAGCCAGGGAAGCAGCTGTACCTCTTGTGGAATGAGCCCTCAGGCCTGAGGGTGGAATTCTACCCAGTTTTTCATAGCAGAATTGAATACAAGAAACAATCCACCTGGCAACAGATCTCTTAGTGGCAGGTTTGCCCTTCCCAACTTCTCCATAAGTGAGGAACAACTGGAGGGATTCAAACCTGTGACCCTTGGTACGCTCTATGTAGAAGCTAAGGGCTCTTTTAACATCAAAAACTGTGTAGCCTCCTCTCTCCCGAGGAAGAATGATCAGTGAAGAAAACAGAGAGAGATATAGACTGATTGAGGTGGAAATCTGAAACCACTTTAAGCAAGAACTTTATGTTAGTTCTAAGGACCACTTTATCTCTGTGAAAAGAGATGAAATCAGATTCCACTGACAAGGCTTGCAATTCACGGATACGTCTGGCAGAAGTAATGGCTACCAGAAACACAGTTTTCCAAGTCAAGTACTTAAGCTCTGCTGAGGACAAAGGCTCAAAAGGGGGTTGCATAAGCTGAGCAATGCAAACATCCCAAGCAGGAGCAGGATCCCTAAAGGGGGGATTGGTGTGAAGCAATCCCTTGAAAACTACAGAATACAGGATGGGCTGACAGACAGGAAGACTTGTCTACAGACAGGAAACCAGAAACAGCTGCCAAGTGTACCTTGAGAGTAGCTGGTCTGAGACCTAGGCCATTAAGATGGACCATATAATCCAGAACTGTAGGCAATTCAGCAGAGTCTGGGGAAATATTCTTCTTAGAACACCAAATGCTGAATCTTTTCCATTTGGAGTTGTATGTCTTTCTGGTGGAAAGCTTTCGAGAAGCCTTAAGGATGTCCAGCACCCCTTGGGAAAGATGCAGATCTGCAAACTCTAACTCTTCAAGAGCCAAGCCTTGAGATTGAGAGACTGAAGATTCGGGTACCAAATCCTCCCCTGAGAGGATGTTAACAGGTTGTAATTCCTGGGAAGAGACAGGGGAAGATGGACTGCCAGGGACAGTAACAAGGGATACCATGGCTGCCTGGCCCAGTCTGAAGCAATCAGAATCACTTTGCATGGCTGTGACCTTATCTTGACCAGCACTTTGAACAGGAGAGGGAAGGGAAAAGCATACAGAAATTTCCTTCCCAGTTCAGGATCAAACATCCACGGGGACTAAGCCCAAGACTGGGGGTCTGCAACAAAAAAGAGGAAGTTGGTGGTTGTCTGGGGCTGCAAAAAGATCTATCTCTAGAGTGCCCCATCTTGAGAAAATCACTTTCAACACCAGAGGATCTAGGGCCCATTCGT